>OU452265.1:13377736-14645236 GCA_911728495.1 Furcula furcula | reverse complement strand
CAAATTTGACAGATTGCTGCTTGGTGGCAGAATGATATCTGACACTGCTATGGTAGCCTAGACGGTCTTTTGCGGAAAGAAGCTACCACCTAGTAAAATAAGCTTAGGTATAATTAATACTAATTTATAATTATATGTAAGTCAAGTTGTTTATAGATACCGGATCTGTGTTTTTATATGCGGTTATTTAATTAAATATTAAAAAAAATTAACCTACTTCAATGACACTAAAAAGCATAAAATAATTTAAATATTATTGAAGTTGGTGTTAGCGTACCTATTGTGTATATTTACCACCAACTTCAGCGATTCAACGAGGTAATGCAGCCAGCATTCTTGCCACCGTCCCACGTGAACAACATTTTTTATTTTAAATTGTATTATAGTGTTACGTGCGGGTGGGTAATCAAATGCCGATTAACGGAAAAGAAGATTTTATTCCACGTACACTCACACTGTATACACACAAGGTACAGTATACACACAAGGCACAGTAGTCCGAGTCGCACAGTACTTCACAATAGTCCAAAAGTCGTCGCAAGGGTCGCTGGTGCAATTCTCTTCGATCGCTTCCTTGAGATGTTTCCGCTGTCGCTTGTAAACACAAACTGACTGGGCGCCTCTATGCGTCGTCTTATATACCTAAATTAACAGAGGGGTGGAACTCTCTCGAATGTAGTCGTAAGTACTTGTATAGTCTAGTACTTTCGAGCCGATACAATAGCGGCGTGACCTTCGAGAATGAACTAACAATAGGCGGGGGCAGTGACCCGTGAGCGAGCGAGCGGTAGGTACTTACACAAGTACATGCGAATTGGAGGGACCTACTTTCTATTGAGAATTCGAGATCTTTCGGTACGAATCGATAGTAGACCTATAGACTAACAATGCGTTTTGAGATCATTGCAATTAAGTAATAATTAACGGAGTAATTAACACTTTTATCTCCCGGTCGTAACACTACCCCCCTCTTAGTTATGCTCGTCCCGAGCATCATTATCACCATGATAACGTGCCAATCTGTCCAGGTGAACTATCTTAGGTTTGCCTCGGGGTCCCTTCTTGATGCGGTAGGTGACGTCGTTGATCCTCGTAATAACAGTAAAGGGTCCTTCCCAGCGGGCTTGAAGTTTCGGAGACTTCCCTTTTCTGCGAAGCGGATTGTGAAACCACACTAGCGTTCCTTCATCGAAACTGTTGGTATTCGCATTTCGATCGTAGCGGGTCTTCATCCTTTCGCTGGTCTTCAGACTGTTCTCCCGCACTCTCTTGTGCACTTCGTCCAACTGATTTTGAAGATCGCTCACATAGTCCGTAACGGGTTTAGGACTGTCAGGTGGGGTACCCGTTATTGCGTCCACCGGAAGTCTCATCTCTCGGCCGAAGTTCACCTTGGCTGGCGTGTTCCCCGTACTATCCTGTACTGCAGAACGATAGGACATCAGGAACAAAGGGATGTACTGATCCCAGTCCTTTTGATGATCATCCACTACCTTGGCCAAGTGATTCTCTAGAGTTTTGTTAAATCTCTCGACCATTCCGTCTGATTGCGGATGTGCCGGTGTCGTACGGGTCTTGTGGATCCCAAGAAGTTTGCACATTTCTTGAAATACGGCAGATTCGAAGTTACGTCCTTGGTCCGAATGAATTTCCATGGGTACACCAAATCGACATATCACCTCCTGGACCAGTTTCTTGGCTACGGTTATTGCTTCTTGGTTGGGTGTTGCGAACACCTCAGGCCACTTACTGAAGTAATCCTGCACTACTATTATGTACTTGTTCCCATCGTCAGTCTGTGGAAACGGCCCAGCTACATCTATCGCGATGCGCTCCCATGGTGCCCCAACGTTATACAGCTTCAGCTGTCCCTTACTTCTGGTTTGCGGGCCTTTTACCGAGGCACAAGCAGTACATTTACGGCACCAATCTTCGACATCTTCACGGCATCGTAGCCAGTAGAACCGCTGTCTGACTTTAACGAGGGTTTTCTTGACTCCAAGATGACCACCAGAGAAACCATCGTGGACGTGCCGTAGAAGAGGGGCCACCATGATTCGTGGTATTACCACTTGCAGAGTGGTTTCCCTTCCGTCGTTGGACTCCCATTTCCTGCACAACAGATTGCCTTCCAGAACTAAGCTGTCCCACTGAGCCCAATAACTTTTAGTAGTCGCGCTGTAAGCAGACACATCCTTCCATTGGGGTTTGTTTCCACTTTGCTTCCAGCGCAGTATTGGTCCAAGGTCATCATCTTCTTCTTGGGCCTTCCTCATATTAGGTCCAGTCCACTCATCGTCTAAGCCATGCGTCCTTATAAGGTTTACTTCTTCTCGGGCTTCATTTTTACCACAGTGCTTGCAGTCGTCAGCGCACGGTCTTCGTGACAGAGCGTCCGCGTTATTGTGTCCTTTTCCACTGCGATGCTCGGTTACAAAGTTGAACTCCTGCAATTGCTCTATCCACCTTGCTACCTGTCCTTCCGGATTTTTAAACTGTAACAACCACTTTAATGCCGCATGATCGGTTCTAACCGTGAACTGTCTTCCTATAAGGTATTTCTGAAAATGTTGTAAAGTCTTTACCACAGCAAGTAATTCACGGCGGGTAACACAGTAATTTCTCTCTGGTTTTGAAAGTGCTTTGCTGAAGTATGCAATTACCACCTGGCGGTCCCCTTGTGTTTGCGACAACACTCCACCGATTCCCGTGTTACTAGCGTCCGTGTCCACAGTAAATCTTCCTTCCCTGCTTGGGTAACCCAATATAGGAGCTTCACAAAGCCGTTGCTTAAGTTCACTAAAAGCATTCTCGCAATTCGAGTCCCAGATGAAATCGCGTTTATCCTCTGTTAATTGATGTAATGGTTTTGCCATGTCCGAAAAATTCTTAATGAAGCGCCTGTAATAAGTGCAAAGCCCAAGGAACGCTCGCACTTCCGTCTTATTTTTCGGGACAGGCCATTCCTGCACAGCTTTTATCTTTTCAGGGTCGGTTTTTACTCCATCTGCCGAGATAACATGTCCTAGGTAACTGACCTCCTTCTGAAATAGAGCACACTTCTTTGGACTCAGTTTCAGATTTGCTTCTCGGATCCGGGTGAACACTTTCTCCAGGTTCTTCAGATTCTCCTTGAAGCTGCGTCCCATCACAATTACGTCGTCGAGATAGACCAGGCATACGTCCCCAAGGAGGCCTACCATCACCCTCTCCATAAGGCGTTCGAAGGTTGCTGGAGCATTACATAAACCGAAGGGCATGACATTGAAATGCCATAGTCCATTCCCGATTCCAGTGCTAAATGCCGTCTTCTCTTTATCTTCTGGACTCAATTCCACCTGCCAGTAGCCACTCTTCAAATCAATGGTCGAGAACCACTTCATGCCACTGAGCATGTCCAGCGTATCATCAATTCTCGGCAGGGGATAGCTGTCCTTTTTCGTGACGTTATTTAACATTCGGTAGTCAACACAAAACCTCGTACTTCCATCCTTCTTCTTTACTAGCACCACAGGTGATGACCATGGGCTTGTAGAGGGTTCGATGATCTTGTTTTCAGCCATGTCTTTAATCATTTCGGCTACCTCTGTTTCTTTTGCCCACGGTATACGTCGAGATCTCTGTTTAATAGGCCTGGCATCGCCTGTATTAATCTGGTGCTTTACAAGGCCTGTTCTACCACAGTCATTTCCGGTTGCAAAAATGTCCCTGAATGTAACCAAAAGCTCTTTGGCTTGCTGCAGTTCCAGTGGTGATAAATTTTCCTTACAATCTTCCAAAAGCTGTCGAATGTGATCGTCTTTGGTCGAACTCACATCTTGCTGAACTGCGGAAGTGTCTAACCGTTTCAGGTACTTTACTTCTTCACATCTTCCAATCAGGCTATTCTTCCTCAGACGAACTTCTTCATTACTCAAGTTTAAAATTCTTACTTTTGCTATTCCTTTTGTCATAAGTAATGTCCTGGCCGTGATTATATCTGGATGATTGCCGGCGTCTTCTACTATAACACATTTGTTTGATTTGATCTTCTTAGGGAATTTCACTGATACTAAATTTTCAGATCTTGGAGCCAGTATGAAATCCTTTAAACAATAAAGACTGCATGTGTGTGATCCTTGTAGACAAACTTCTTGATCAGGGAACCTTAACACTCCTTTATCAATATCCAAAACACATCGCTGATCCTTCAAGAAGTCTAGGCCCAGAATGCAATCATCCGTGATATTCGCGATAAGAACTGAGTGGATGTATGTTCGGTCACCAATATTAATCTCTACATCTGTATCACCGAGGACGGAGACTGGCTGGCCGGTTGCTGTCTGGAGGCGACATGGTGGGGATCGCCTTTTCCACATAACGGTGCGTTTTAGTAGTTCTGGTCTGACAATAGTCCGCGAAGCTCCAGTGTCTATTGTCAAAGTGCATGTCTGATTATTTAATGTGCCCTCGATGGTCAGACTGTTTCCGTTGCGAACTTGAGTAATGGTGATGGTGGGGGCCTTATTGTTACCAGCCAGCACCCGCCCCGCGGTCCTGGCGACACTTAGTTTAACGACAGGTCTTGGTCCACTTGGGTCCCGGAGCTCGTGACCCTCTTTCTCTTTTTACGACATTCCAGTCGAATATGCCCCTTTTCTCCGCAGCCATAGCAAGTGGGGACATACTGAGGCTTCCTGTCATCCGACGCTATTTCCCGGATTTTATGTACTCGGGTGTCTTGACGTACTGCTTCCACTTCGAGAGCATGGGCCAATGCGCTCTTTAGCGTCGAATGATGGCTCAGACGAACGGCTGCTCTGACTTCCGCGTCCCGTATGCCATCCACGAATGACTGTAGAATATTCACCTCCACAGTCGCCGGTGCCGATGAGTATGCACGACGCACCAGCCTTTCCACCTCAAGCGCCCACTGCTGGAGACTTTCTCCGGCTTTTTGTGTCCGATCGCGGAGTTGTGCTCGATAAACGTGCTCCAGGTGCTTTTCACCGTAACGCGTCTCTAATGCCTCCAAGAGAGCATCCAAGGTCCGTCCTTCAAGTGGCAGGTTTTCCAATATCATCAGAGCGTCTCCTCGCAGGGCAAGCGTCAGGGCCATAAACGATTGGCCATCAGTCCAGCCGTTCCCGTTGGCCAGTGTTTCGAACTGGTAGCGGAAGGCTGTCCATGATGACGACCCGTCAAAGTGCGGAAGGTCGAGTTTTGCTGCTGATGGTGATGATGAGGCCACGGTTAGCGGTTGACGAGTCTCTAGTTTAGTTACCTTATTAGTCAGTACATGAATACGGCTATCATGTTCATCGATGCGGCCTTCCAGGTTTTCCGTCTTAAGAGTAACCTCTTTGACGTCCACTTCCAGTTTTGTGACTTTCTCGCCGAGTATAGAAATGCCGGCGTCAATCTTGCACAGGACGGTCTCTTGGTTGGCCTGAATCTCACGGCGAGTAGCCTCCTGGTTCGCCTGGATCTCGCGGCGAGTAGCCTCCTGGATAGCTTCTTGGGTAGCCTGGATGTCACGGCGGGTTGCCTCTTGGATAGCTTCTTGGGTAGCCTGGATGTCACGGCGGGTGGCCTCTTGGTTAGCCTGGATAGCCTGTTGCGTGGCCTGGAGATTTACCTGCATACCTTGGATAGCAGCCAGCAGGGTTGAGAGATTTACCTCTGTCGAGCTTCCTCCTGATGCGGTACCAGACGAGGTAGCGTTCTCAGGCTGGGCCTCCTCCTCTTGACCACGGCGACGTGCAGCATCCATCTCCACCTGTCTTCTTGTTCGCGGAGTACGCACTTCTTCTTCACGCGGCAGAATCGGCATTCCGCTTCTGACACCAATTGTTACGTGCGGGTGGGTAATCAAATGCCGATTAACGTAAAAGAAGATTTTATTCCACGTACACTCACACTGTATACACACAAGGTACATTATACACACAAGGCACAGTAGTCCGAGTCGCACAGTACTTCACAATAGTCCAAAAGTCGTCGCAAGGGTCGCTGGTGCAATTCTCTTCGATCGCTTCCTTGAGATGTTTCCGCTGTCGCTTGTAAACACAAACTGACTGGGCGCCTCTATGCGTCGTCTTATATACCTAAATTAACAGAGGGGTGGAACTCTCTCGAATGTAGTCGTAAGTACTTGTATAGTCTAGTACTTTCGAGCCGATACAATAGCGGCGTGACCTTCGAGAATGAACTAACAATAGGCGGGGGCAGTGACCCGTGAGCGAGCGAGCGGTAGGTACTTACACAAGTACATGCGAATTGGAGGGACCTACTTTCTATTGAGAATTCGAGATCTTTCGGTACGAATCGATAGTAGACCTATAGACTAACAATGCGTTTTGAGATCATTGCAATTAAGTAATAATTAACGGAGTAATTAACACTTTTATCTCCCGGTCGTAACAATAGTTATATTTAATTTCTAGATAAGTATTATACACACATCAAAAGTGTCTAGGGATCAACATATATTTTTGCAATAACTTTTCTCCTGATTGATATTAATTAAAATTTTCTTTAAGGATTCATCAAATAAAGTGTTTTCGTTTGTCACAGTAACGATAAACCAAGTCACCTTTGCATTAATAAAGAAATTTGCCATTTTCCTAATAAAGGGATTTTTGACATTTGAACCACTAACACAAAAGTTCGAAAAAAAGACTGAATTAACAGTTTTCTTTAAAATTTTATTGGGTAACTTAAACAATTAATAATCCGTGTTTCTACCGCGAACACTAACAACACAAGAACATCGGTTTGGCATACTCAAAATGAGTTCATCCAAATCACGCTGTGGAATGGCCGCCCATGTTCGTTGCAACAACAAAAAAAGGTCTTCTTGCGACTGGATACCCTCCATATTCGGCAGAGCTCTTCTCTGTAGCATATCCCATGCATGCTCAATCGGGTTCAAGTCTGGCGACTGAGCAGACCAGGGCAGGACATTGATGTTAGCTGCGGCGAGAGTCTGTCTTACAACTCTTGCGGTGTGCGGTCGTGCATTATCATGCATTAACTGAAATAAGGGACCGATTTGCACTTGTAGAGGAACGATGACGTCTGATACAATCGTCTCAGCATAAATTTGAGCGTTGAGGTTGCCTCTGATCCAAATCAACTCAGTTCTTCCGCCGATCCAAATACCCGCCCATACCATGATGGTTCCACCACTATAAGGATGGACTTCCTGGCAGGATTTTAATCGCTGTTGGCGTCCAGGGGTTCTCCAGTGTCGTATACGTCTTGTATCCGGTCTCATACCAAAACGAGACTCATCAGAAAAGCACACGAAACGCCATTGTTCTTCTGCCCATTTTTTTGCCCAAAAATGCTTGATCCCTAGACACTTTTGATGTGTGTATTTGTTAAGTTACTTTTTAGTTATATTTTAGTACCTACCTTTTAGTATTATACTGTAAATTTAGAAAACAATAAATAATTACTTCAATAATATTTAAATTATTTTATGCTTTTTAGTGTTATTGTTTCGGATCGAAAAAAAAATTATCGACTTCAATAACACTAAAATGTTACAGAAGTCGGTAATTTTTTTTATTTTATACTTTTTTGTGATTGAACCATCGAAGACGGTAAAATTACGTAGGCTATGATCACATTATCGTCTACATAGTTTTTTACATCATTAATGTTTCTTCAGGAATAATTTACCCGGTCGTAATGAAAGCATGTAATTATTATAGTAGTTTACTCTCTCGAATAAAAAAGAATCATCGAAATCGGTTCATATTTGTCAGAGATAATGTAATAGAGAACATCAATTTTATGTTTTTTACCAGATAAATTCCTCCACATCGTTCATGCTTCTCCAGGAAGTTCTTATACGGTTATAATAAAATTCATACAGATTCATGACTGTGGTTCCTTCTTTCGAATAAAAAAAAGTATCATTGAGATTGGTAGAGTTTTGTTCCTTAAAATTAATTTTTGTTCCTAAAAAGTGACAAAAATAACATTTTAGGCGTTTTTTCAAATATGTTCATAATTGACAGAGTTATGCGCGAACATACATAAAAAATTGAAGTCAGTTAAAAAATACGATATCTTTCTCGTATTTTTTTTATATTTAAATTAGTTGCTTTAAATGACAGCATTCGCAACAACAATCGTTTAAGAAAGGGTTAAACAAACATGAAACAAACAGCGCGATTAATTACCAAGACAACCGCGTATAATTATTGCCTTTTATAGAAAATAATAATGCAGCATAATTATTGCCTTTTATAGAAAACTAGCAGTCCCCCGCGACTTCGTTCGCGCAAAGGTAGTTAATGAAGAAATACCGACAAAATAAACTCAACCCGATAACATTTTGCACGACTTGGGAATCAAAATCAGGTCCAAGCGATCAAAGGTCATACTCGCGCCCATCGTCACCGAGGCAGTCCAAATAAAAATCTATAATTAAATACAAAATATTTTCCCATGAACTTTTAAATGACAATAAACTTGGGAGGAAACTTAAGGTCAAACAGTGAAATTTGTTAATACAACGGGAATATTTTTCCAAATAATAAATTAAAATACACGTAGTTGTCTTTTTAAAGCATCCAAGAACACTATGCCGAATGACACCATAATCCACTCAGCATGTTTTTAGGTTTCCATACCTAAAAGGTAAAAAAGGAACCCTTATGGCGGTACTTCGTCTGTCTGTCTGTCTGTCACATGTATATATTTCAAGAACCACTGGCGCTATCGATTTGATATTTAGAACAGTTTTAGATCTTACTTGTTAGATAAGAATACTTATCACAAATTAAAAAATATTTTATCTGACCACCACACACACGAGACAGGTTTTACCTAGTGTGGAGACCAAAGGAATATGTTTCACGCTTATGCACTAAAACAGTACATAGACAATTAATTATTGTTATTTTAGAAAATAAGCAATGTAATTGGAGAAAAATAAAAATATTATATTATATTATTATCTCTTTTACTGTTATTTTAATGGGGGCCGGTGTCAAAATTTCAAAGAGGCTACTATATCAAGTGGGGTATCATATGAAAGGGCTTCATTTGCAAATTTCAAAACAGTTTTTTTTTTGTTTATGTCTCGTGTTTTTTTGGCTTATAACAAAAAATGTCACAAAAAATACCGTTCCCCCCTTATCTCCGAAGTTTGTGAAGGGAAAAATCTGAAATAATTATAGGTAATAGATCTATATTTTAAAGAAAAAATAAAATGAAGAAAAAATAAAGTGGTACAGTTTTTTAGTAATCCTAAAAAACCTCTAGAAACAAACTTAGTTTTGCGGTTGGGTTTTTGCTATAAGAGGAATATTAAAAGAACTTTAATACGTGCAAAGAAGGTAGGGAACCCTCGATGTGCGGGTCAGACTCGCACATGACCGGTTTATTTTTAGATTTTTTTTGGTTCGATTCCGTACTTTTTTGTTTCGCGGGGGAAACCTTCAAAGGGTTTCCGGGAGCTGTAGGGCTCGACCGGGGTATGTGGGATTCTTACCTACTAAAACCCCCGCGGCACATGAGAGAGAACCCCGGGCTCTCCGGTGGTTAATAAATAATAAATAAATAAATCTTTTATTGAATCAAAAAGGTATACATTCTATTGTAACCCGCCAAACTGCGTAACAGTTTGTCGGCGGGAATCTCGATTCGGTGCCTAGCTTCGAACCGGAGTATCTTCCCTACTAAAACGCCCAGTACTCAATGGACATCTAGCACCCACAACCCAAACGTCCAACCGACAATTCCAAAGGTTGCCCGTTATTTGTCCGGGCTTATGGCTGAGGAGAAAGGCGGCAGCATTTTTTTTTTTTAGGCGGCACTACTAAAAATGTAAGAGTATTAATAGGACGAAGTTGAGTTTGAGAAATTTTGAGGGTCTCTAGGTCAAAGTGGGACCCAAAGTCAAAATCTCGAGTGTGGTGTCTTACGATTTTCATGATAAATATGTG
The DNA here is from genome assembly GCA_911728495.1 of Furcula furcula. NCBI lineage: Eukaryota > Metazoa > Arthropoda > Insecta > Lepidoptera > Notodontidae > Furcula > Furcula furcula. The sequence continues at coordinate 14,635,292 of OU452265.1, read as the reverse complement.
GGATATTTCAGGGACAGAAAATGGGTTACTATAAAAAAAAACGTTATCATCATCATCAATCAATATATATAAAAGGATAAGTCCTCACTGACTGACTGACTGATTGACAGACAACGCATCGAGGGTTCCATACCTTCTTTGCACGTTTTAAAATAACTTTAATACGTGCAACGAAGGTATGGACCCTCGATGCGCGAGTCAGACTCGCACTTGACCGTTTTTTTTAGTTTTTTTTTTTTGGTTCGATTCGGTACTTTTTTTTCGCGGGGGAAACCTTCAAAAGGTTTCCGGGAGCTGTAGGGCTCGACCGGGGTATGTGGGATTCTCACCTACTAAAACCCCCGCGGCTGTCGCATCGACACATGAGAGGGAACCCCGGGCTCTGCGGTGGTATGCTTAGATTCGGTACCTAGCTTCAGAGTCATAAAATAAATTAGTTTTTGTTAAACTCTTTAAAACTGTTAATTTCGATAAATGTGGTTAGGTTCAGTTCGGATTTTTACTATCTGAGATATTAAAAGAATAGGAAAATAACATTTATATGTGCAAAGCAGGTATAGAACCCTCGGTGCGCGAGTCCGACTCGCACTTGACCGGCTTTTGTTTTTTGGTTCTATTCGGTACCTAGCTCCGAACCGGAGTATCTTACCTACTAAAACGCCCCGTACTCAATGGACATCTAGGGCCCACAACCTAAACGTCCAACTGACAACTCCAAAGGTTGCCCGTTATTTGTCCAGGCTTATGTCTGAGGAGAAAGGCGGCAGCTTTTTTTTTTTAGGCAGCAGCTTGACGCGTGTGCACGCGGTGCAGGATACGCGCGTTTGCGAACACTCTCGACAGCCTCGTATTGAATTGAAACCTTGCGTGCATTTAGAAGCCACACTCGCGCTAACGCAGCAGTTAGCATAATAGTTTAAATAACTAATATAATCTTTTCCCATCACTTTTAAAATCATATCAAATTCAAATGTTAAACATCGATGTCGTACTTTAGTTTTAAAACCCATGATATAACGCATACCTGCCGCTTATATCATAAACTAGCGACCCGCCCCGGCTTCGCATGGGTGTAAATGAGAAAAAAAAGAAGTGAATAATTTAAAGTGAATAATTTGATTATAGAATTTCTTCATAAATAATGTTTGTAGCTGACTTTTCGTAACGCAATATGAACAAATTTTGTTTAGAAGTGACGCGTGAAAGGGCTACGTATAGCTGTCTGTCGATGGGCAAAGTACTCAACGCTTAGGTTTAAGCCTGCAACGTTGAATCTCTGAGCTTGTGATTTGTTAATTGTATTTATAATTTTATTAGAAACTGATGACGGGTACCGGTGCACAATTTGGGTGGATTAAGGACAGGAACAGGACACCATTTCTTTAAAACCAATTTATGGAAGCAATACGGACTTCCTTGTTCGGTTTCATCGTTAAGACGTAAACGGGGGCAACCGGGGAATTCTTACCCACCAAAACCCCCGCGGCTATCACGTCGGCACATTAGATGGCAGACCTGGGCTATCTGTCGGGATCTGCACCAGCTGATACCACTCAGTGCCTTGACTTTGAACCCGCCGCCGGAGAGGCACATTATAGTTCCCCGGTAACCTGTAACGGTTCTCACGGTTACAGGGGTCACGGGGGAAGCCTTCTATAGGTCCCCGGGACCCTGTTGGCGGTCAACCGGGTTATGTAGGATTCTTATACACTAAACCCCCAACGGCCTTTAAATCAGTACATAAGAAGGAAACCTGGGCTATCCGGTGGGATCTGCACCAAGATCCCTCAGTGGCTTGCCTTTGAGCCCACCACCGGGGGCACAATAAAGCCACCCGAGAAACTATCATCGTGTTCAAAGATCAGGAACAGGATCCTGCGGGCGATCGACTGCGGTATATGTCCGCCACAGCTGTCAACACAAAAGAGGGGGGCTGCACCGTGTACCCCGCAGCGCAAGGCAAGGGCCTTTGAAGCCACTGCTGGGTACGCATTATAGCCCCCCGGGAATCTGTCACAGTTAAGGGGGTCGCGGGGGAAACATCCAATATGTCCCCGGGATCCCGTGGGGAAGTCAACCTGGGTATTTGGGATTCTTACCCACTAAAACTCCCGTGGCTGTCACATCTGCACATGAGAGGGAAACCTGGGTCCACGGGTGGGATCTGCACCAGGTGTCTCTCAGTGCCTGGCCTTTAAGTCCGCCGCCGGTGGGCAAGCATATTATATCCCAGATTTACCTTATATTATATGGAATGATGATATATAGAATGAACTTCTCTAGTACTTGATTGTTAAGTATGTAGGTTTAGTCAACGTAAGCTAATTCAATTTATTTCATCATCAGCCGGAAGACGTCCACTGCTGAACATAGGCCTCCCCCTTAGAACGCCACAATGAACGACAATTGGCTATTTGCATCCACCGGTTACCTGCGACGCGCACAATGTCGTCTGTCCACCTAGTGGGAGGCCTGCCTACGCTGCGTGTTCCGGTTCGTGGTCGCCACTCGAGAACCTTTCTTCCCCAACGGTTATCGGTTCTTGGAGCGATGTGGCCTGCCCATTGCCACTTCTACTTGCAGATTCTGAGAGCTATGTCGGTAACCTTAGTTCTTCGGCAAATCTCCACATTTCGGATTCTGTCGCGCAAAGAAATTCCGAGCATAGCTCTCTCCATGGCTCGTTGTGTGACTCTAAACTTTTCTAAAAGGCCAGCCGTTAGAGACCACATCTCAGCACCATATGTCATCACTGGCAAGACACACTGGTTAAAAACCTTCGTCTTCAGGCACTGCGATATTTCGGACGATATTGCCGCGGGATGCTTGCTAAGAATTGCATCCCCCCCTCTCTTCCCGTGGGTTTCGTAAAAGGCGATTGAGGGAAAACCAGAAGACGGGCAGTAGCGTCTTCTGTATAATATCCATCTCTCAGATGCCCCGCTACCACCCCCACCGAAATTTATTTACTTAGATAAAACTTCTAAATAAATTCAGTTAATATATAACCTTCAGTGAAAAAAATTTAAAGTTTAAAAGTACACAAAAAAAACCCAAAGAGAGATTTGAACCCGGACCCGGCTACTCTTATTCTGTTATTCGAATTACTTAATCATATTCTTGTTATATCTCTGCTCAGTCCCTGTAGTGTGATATTTTACCTTAGATATGTATTAAAGTTATCCGTGTACAGTACCTAATTAACGTACTAAGCAAATCTAAGTGAGAATATTTGTACCGCCATCGGTTGAGTAATAATACTGCTTTTTAACCCTGTTAAGGGATAAATTTAAAAAAGATCCCCTCAGTGGTTTGCCTTTGAGCCCACCACCGGGGGGCATAATAAAAAAAATACCTGTCACCGTGCTCAAAGTTTCGGGGATCACGGGTAGACCTCCAATAGGCTCCCAGGATCCTGCGGGCGGTCGACCGCGGTGTGTAGGATTCTTACCCTCTAAACCCCCCACGGCTGTCCGCACAAAATATGGGGCTGCACCGGGTACCCCTCAGTGCAAGGCAAGGGCCTTTGAAGCCGCTGCCGGGGGCGCTAAAGGGGTGGCGGGGGACATGTTTAATATGTTCCCGGGATCCTGTGGGGGATTCTTACCCACTAAAACTCCCGTGGCTGTCACATCGGCACATGCAAGGGGTTCTCCGGTGGGATCTGCATGAGCCGTCCCTCAGTGCATTGCTTTTGAGTCCGCCTCCGGGGGGCGGGTATATTATATCCCGGATAACCTACCTAATAATAAGTATATGGAATTAATCAACTTCTCTAGTACTTGATTGTTAACTATGTATCTCTTTAGGTTTAGTCAACGTAAGCTATGTAAGTTTATTTACTTAGATAAAACTTAAAACCTTCAATGAAAAATTATCTAACCGATGGTGAAAACCGCTGCGTGGTTTAGGAGGTGCTATCGGATATAGACAGACTCGGATAGCGACTTTGTTTCACACTATGTAAAGATACTTTGACGTCGATAGGGAACAACACCAGCCAACCTGTAGAAAATACCCTGACTGACAGACAGACAATAATTCCAATAAAGTTTTGGCTATTATATCATACGTACAATACATGCATATTGTATCCTGTGTCCTACCCAAACAGACATTTTGGAAACATATTTTCATTATTTTATTATATTTGAGAAACAAACAAATGATACCACTATTACTAACATAAGATCCAATAGTACAAAAATCAATTATGTTTCCACTTATCTAAATCATAACATTAGAGAAAAGCTAACGTATGCATGATTTTAAATTTAAAAAAAAACATTAAATATAATAAAATATATTAGATATAAAATAAATATATTAGATTAATATATTAGTGCTGGAGTTAATATGAGTTAAATATTTAAAACATCGAATCTTAATTATAAAAAAATCAAAAACAAAGTTTAATAATACAAAAATAAAATCCGCTCAGGGGTAGCGAACCCGGACAGTCCGTACTTAGAGGACGCTTCCGTAACCACTTGGCCAAGGAACTTTTATTTTACCTTTCGAATTATCGTATCTTATTGTTGTAATATATTTGTACCGCCATCGGTTGAGTAATAATACTTCTTTTTTACCCTGTAAAGGGATAAATTATAAAAAATATGAAATACTTATTCAATTAATTTTCTTAACGAATGTCTGTGCACAATTTCAAGTCAATAGGACCAAGGAATCGCGTTCTCCCATACAAACTTTGCCCCCCTGTTTGACCCCCTTAGAGGTTGAATTTCGCAAAATCGCGTCTTAGTGACCACCTACGTCTTAAAAGGAACCCCCATGCAAAGTTTAAGACTCCTAGCACTTGTAGTTTCTGAGATTTCGTGATGAGTGGGTTTTTGTCTACTCTTTTATATAATAAGATAAATACCAGTCAAGTGTGAGTTGGACTCACGCACCGAGGGTTCCATACCATCTTTGGATGTATTAAAGTTATTTTACTATTAATGTAATTAACATCTCAGATAGCAAAAAAAAACCAAACCACAAAACTAAGTTTGTTTGTCGAGTTTTTTAGTATTACTATAAAACTGTACTATGCAGAATGATCATTTTATTTTTCTTTCAAAATATAGATATACATATTATAATTATTACCCATAATTATTTCAGATTTTTCCCTACACAAACTTCGGAGATAAGGGGGGTATTTTTGGTGGTATTTTTTTACATTTCTGATTATCAGCCAGAAACTACGTAATATAAACCAAAATAAAAATCTGTTTTGAGATGTGCGAATGAAGCTCTTTCATATGATATCCCACTCGATATAGTAGTCACAATTTGAAATTTTGATGACCCATTTCAACTTTAAAAAAACTAAAACAAAAAATATATTTTTTTCATTTGTGATGAGGTTGGGTAAGAAAGATCGAAAACTATACCAAGTTTCAAATCGGTAGCGTCAGCTGATCCTGAAATATATAGGTGTGACAGACAGACAGACAGACGAATTCAGACCATAAGGGTTCCTTTTTTACCTTTTAGGTATGAAACCCTAAAAACGGTTTTCAATTACCTTTTAAAAGACACCATACGCGAGATTTTTAACTTAGGGGTCCTATTTTGACCTTAAGACCCTCATAATTTCTTAAATCTGAGTTCGTCCTAATAATACTCTTTCATATTGTATCGGAAAAAAGTGATAGGTGTTAAGAAATGGTAAAATATTTTTTTTTATTACCAAAATTCAAGTCTCTAGGGCCACCGGTATAGGCTGTGCGTTGTCTGTTAATCAGTTTTTTTCAGGACTTATCCTTTTATATATATTGATTGATGATGATGATAACGTTATTTTTATAGTAACCCATTTTTTGACCCTGAAATATCCCACATATTTATCATGAAAAACGTATTTCATTTACCTTTTAAAAGACATCACACTCGAGATTTTGACTTTGGGTCCCATTTTGACCTTGAGACCCTCAAAATTTCTCAAACTCAACTTCGTCCTATTAATACTCTTACATTTTGTGTCGAAAAACAGGTGTGCATTACCCCAGCAAGAAAGATGCTCGTAGAGAAGATTGAGTTAAACGAATAATTAGAGCATAATCTGCTGTAAATGTCCGCGGAATAAAAAATTAGTGCATCCTTTCGTTTTCGAGAAAAATCCGAAAAACGATTCTTGCTGGGGTAACGTTGTTCCAGCAAGAAGATTCTAAACCAATGATCGGAGAGAAACATAAACTTCAGGAAAGATAGCTTATATTTGTGCGTAATTGTGCGCTGAAAATGAAATTTGTGCGTCTTAAGATTTCAGAGTTATTACAATTCCTGCTGGGGTAACGTTTTGCAGAATCGTGTTTCTCGGAAACCAATAATTGTTCACCTATAGAATAAACGATTATCAGTAGCTCTTAATTTGTGCGTATTTGTGCATTAATTAGATTTTCAAAAATATTTACCGTTTTAGCGTAATAATGGATTTATGAAAACCAAAAAAAAGGTGCTAGCGCTTAAACGAACAAAAATTCATACACACTGAAAACAGTATTCGGTCCTTTTTAATACTCTTAACATCCACGTAAAGTTTCAAAACATATTATATACGCATTATTGAATAATATCACTTTGAATTAAAACTGATAATGTCTAGCTTTGACGTCAAAATACAAAAAACAAGACCAACCCTAGAGTTTTTGGTATAAACCAAGAATTAGAGCACTTAATGAAATACATATCCTGAAAATTTCAGCTTCAAATATCTCATAATAAAGAAGATACAAACAAAAACTAGAACCCCTGTTAGATTACTGGTTATCCGACCAAATTGGAATGAACCCAAAAAAGCGAGGATTTCATACATACTCGTGACCTTCTTAACTTTGCACACAAACAGCTTTGCCTGGGTACACTGAAGTATAAAACTGTTAACGGAAGTTACTTTTATTCTAAATTTAAATATAATCAAGAACCAAAGTTGGTGCCTTTCTTTTTATAAAGTATGTACTATGCGTTTCAACTAAGAATGTGTCCGCCATACTGCGGAAATTCACTCGTTTTTTTACGATTTTTATCGGCAGCAGAGTAAACACAAAATGAAAAATTCGCCTCGGTTTTGATTATTTGATGTAATGTCTTATTTTGCTATCTATTTTTGTTAAAACATCATTTTTAGTAATTATATATTTGAAATGGCAAGATGGCGGCCACATTCTTAGTTGAAACACATAGTATCTAGTTACTTATAGTTCATGTAGGTGAAGAGTTCAATACAATGTCAGTTATATTATTACGCAATTCAACTTTATTTTAAAACTAAATGTAGGTGCCTGGAAGAGATTGGTTTTTAACGATAAGGCCACCTTTGTACATTGATTTCTTCAACGTATTGTTCAATTTACATGTAACTTTTGGTGTAGAATAAAGTGTATTTATTATTATTATTTAAGTTTTATTATTATTTTCTCTAGTTTTCACACCCGGACTTTTTAAAGGCTTGCGTGGGGACGAATCCAAGACGTAGAGGTCTGTTGGGTGAAATTAATGATATGAGACACCTGTCAGAATAAACTGCTGGAAATAAGATATAAACAGCAGTTGACTGTGGCAGACTACTCTGGCCTATTATAAGTATGTGGAAAGATTACTATATGTTTTTGAGTGGATATTTGGTTGACTGAACACTGGGCTGTTGTAAAAGGCCGGGGTCTCTTGCCACCTACTCATTATTTTTTGACAAGTGGTGACTTGCCACCCACTAGATCGACTCTCCATACAGCCGTAATAAGACGGCGGAAGGCAACAACGGTGTGGGTGGCTGAACACCCCTGTGTTGAGAGATATGCTGCGCTTTCGCCGGAGCTACTCGCGGTGTTATGACTTTTAGCACTTCCACCCCTGGAGCATATAGCTCTAACAACTCCTCTCTGGAAGGCCAAGGTAAGCCAGAGCTGAGTCCCGCGGGTCCCCTTCGGTTTTCACTCGGCCGACGAAGACACGCCAAGGTGGGGGCCCTGACCAGCTCGCTGGAGAACTCGGGTCCTTGGTGTCGTTACGTACCAAGACTAGTAAGTAGACTATCTTTCCATACATTTACAATAGTTCCCTTGGCTGCCGAGGTAAACTGTTATTTTTTCTTCAATTAAGTAGTTGACCTCGGTAGGTACCAACCAACCACACACCATTTAATTGTAAAAAGGGCCTCTATGTGTTGGATTCGGCCCCACGCAAGCCTCTTAAAAGACCGGGTAAATCCTGTGAAACAAAAAACATGAAAATAATAATAATATTTTGGGACAATCGACGAACGATCTTCTGATCTCAAACTAGGCAGAGCCTTTACTATGGTAAACAGGCAGCTGATACTAATACTTATAAGTATACTTTTTTGACATTGTGCGCATTGCAGGTAACCGGTGGATGCAAATAGCCAATTGTCGTTCATTGTGGCGTTCGAAGGGGGAGGCCTATGTTCAGCACTGGACGTCTTCCGGCTGGTGATGATGATACTTTTTTTGTAAGTACATACTGATATACTTATGACGCCCAGACACTTGGTGGGAATCGAACCCGCGCCCCTCGGTTGGTTGCCAGGGTCTCTAACCACTACACCAACGGGCCCGTCAATTGTGAAGTGGAAAACCAGAAATTAAATTAAAACTGCATTGCAAATTCAATATGAGCAATGGAAAACGAAGATTTGCTACAAAATTCTTTGACCTTCTACCTGGATGGACGATCTAGTTACCTTTTTCCTTGTCATTAGATTCTTCAGTGGGCGGGAGTTAAATAGTGTTCTAAGTTCCTTAGTTTAGCCCATAAAATAAGATATATTTTTTTTTTCACCCACCAATTTTGTTCATGAAACTAGTTTATCCCATTGTAAAGTTGGCAACACTGATCCCTGTTTAAAAAGTAAGTAGGTTGCGCTCGCTTAGCTCGAGTGCTACGCTAAGAAAAAAAATACGTAAAAATAAAATCAAACTGAAAGGCCAAAGGGATAGTAGTCGGAGCAGTCCCCCTAAGCAGCACGCGCGCACGGGTTGACTCGAGAAGCAGCAATCACTCCCCTCAACCATATTGGAGGGAAGGGGGTGACAAGCACAAGCAGAGCGATTCGATAGCGAGCATGACATATTTTTTTGTGATGAAACTGGGAAAGACAAGGCTTAATGTCTTTCCCAGTTTCATCACTAACAAGTATAAATTTTAAAAAACCCCGACATACATAACATTATATCAACTGATCATTATATCAAATAAAATTATAGAATCATTTGTTATATCTTGTAAATATTAGAGATTTTGTAATTATATCAAATACTAGCTGACCCACGCAGCTACGCCTGCGCTATTTTTACGTTAACTAAACTTTTAATAATGTTGTCTTTTACTTACGCGAATATTACACATTGAAATTAAACTACTTATAACCAACAATAATAACTAAGAAGACCTGAGGGTACACCGGCATAATTGTGACATAAGGACATTCCAACATCTCAGTCCTCCCGTGACCATGGGTGCTGCAAAGCATTCGAAACGTCGGGATAGTAAAATCAATAAATAAACCGCGATAAAATCCGTAAAAGTAGTTTAATTTCAATAAACTTTTAATAACAGACATCGCATCGAATACATAACCTCCTTTTTTATAGTCGGTTAAAAACTGGGACTCACTTTTTACTTGCTCTCCGAAGCACGGACCCGTTTAGTTCAAATGGCGTTAAACGGTCACCCATCTATTTATTGACCTTACCTAACGTTGCTTAACCCGATCGATTACAAAACCTTGATAACAACTCTCTATGAGTGTTCCCTTACTAATATTTATTATATTATAAAGAAAAATTGATAAAATCGGACCAAGCGTATAACCAACTACCCATTTTGACTTTAATCCCCTCTCCTAAAAGAACAGTGATAAAAAGTATCCTATGTCCTACCTCGTAGTAAGATCTCAAATCATGCCAAGTTTCATTTGAATCCATTCAGTAGTTTCGGCTATGATCGTGATCGTGATACTGACAGACAGACAAAAATTAAAAAAAAATTATTTTCGGCCTCGTTATCGGTTATAGAATGCCGTCCAAATATAATTTTCAAAATATCTTCAATGTACAGAATTGGACCTGTTACAGTTTTATTATAAGTATAGATTACTTACCCCAATTTTATGGTCTTTACCAGATAAATTCCTCCAAATAAATCATGGTTCTCCAGGAAGTTCTTAATCGGTGGTGATCAAATTTATACAGATTCATTATATGTATACAGGTTCCTTCTTTCGAATAAAAAAAGATTCATTGAAATTGGTCAATATTTGCCAGTGTTATGATCAGTTTTGCCCTTAAAAAGCCATAAAACATCAACCTCCAGCATTCCTACAGTTTTTTCAGAGTCGCCATTCTCATTTTTTCAGGAACTACTTATTCGTAAGTAATATTTTTTTATGGGACCCAAATGGAGCGGCCTATCCATACAATTCGAATTCGAATTGAGAACCTCCTCCTTTTTTGAAGTCGGTTAAAAAGGAGGAAGTTCTCAATTTAATCACAGTCTATAAGTGATTTAATTGTATGTATTTTTAACACGCTTTTACTTGCTTGAGCTATATGTATGATGGTAATGGAATCTTGCAATGCAATTTTGATTTTGACTCAATGTAGTCCTGCGGTCACGAACGGTGTCGGTAGATAATCGCTTGCACGAGCCGCCCCGAAATACATGCGGGCGGGGTAGGAGCACGTACGTTCGTTCAAACGATTCTAATTGAAAACTGGTACACCGTTCGTGTCCACGATAGTTCGTACACAAAGGCCAGTGAACTTTCTCGGAGAGCGGTTTTTATTATAAGTATTGGAAATATAGATTTTTTATTGCAATGCGAATCATTGCTATTTACACCTATAAACTTGCAATGCATTCTGTGGTTTTTTTTTACTCCTTATAAGCCAGTGCTTGACTGCAATCCCACCTGATGGAAAGCGGCGACGCAATCTAGGATGGTAAAGCACACTGGCTTATTAAAAGCCTATTCACTCTAGCTTTGAAGACACCCAGGTTATAATCGGGCGGAAAAACTGACGCAGGCAAACTGTTCCAGTTCTTAGCTGTCCTTATTCTGTGGTTATCGTAATTAAATAGTAATTAACAGAACTGCAACAATATATTGTAAAAATAATGACAAACTATAACCACCTGACGGACTATTAAGATAACCGCGATTGCTGATAAACATTATGAACGTAACTGTACAGACAACAGCTTCACATAATACTGTCATTTAAAGAAGGTCACGAGTATGTATGAAATCCTCGCTTTTTTGGGTTCATTCCAATTTGGTCGGATAACCAGTAATCTAACAGGGGTTCTAGTTTTTGCTTGTATCTTCTTTATTATGAAATATTTGAAGCTGAAATTGTCAGGATATGTATTTCATTAAGTGCTCTAATTCTTGGTTTATACCAAAAACTCTAGGGTTGGTCTTGTTTTTAGTATTTTGACGTCAAAGCTAGACATTATCAGTTTTGATTCAAAGTGATATTATTCAATAATGCGTATATAATATGTTTTGAAACTTTTCGTGGATGTTAAGAGTATTAAAAAGGACCAAATACCGTTTTCAGTGTGTATGAATTTTTGTTCGTTTAAGCGCTAGGACCTTTTTTTTGGTTTTCATAAATCCATTATTACGCTAAAACGGTAAATATTTATGAAAATCTAATTAATGCACAAATACGCACAAATTAAGAGCTACTGACAATCGTTTATTCTACAGGTGCACAATTACTGGTTTCCGAGAAACACGATTCTGCAAAACGTTACCCCAGCAGGAATTGTAATAACTCTGAAATCTTAAGACGCACAAATTTCATTCTCAGCGCACAATTACGCACAAATATAAGCTATCTTTCCTGAAGTTTATGTTTCTCTCCGATCATTGGTTTAGAATCTTCTTGCTGGAACAACGTTACCCCAGCAAGAATCGTTTTTCAGATTTTTCTCGAAAACGAAAGGATGCACTAATTTTTTGTTCCGCGCACATTTACAGCAGATTATGCTCTAATTATTCGTTTAACTCAATCTTCTCTACGAGCATCTTTCTTGCTGGGGTAATGCTCACGAAAAACAGTGAGAATTATGAAAAAAAAATCCAAATAATATTTTTTGTAAGTTTGTGGTCCTGTATCTTCTTCTATATATTTTGTTTTGAAAAATGCTAAGACAGGTAACTCTTTATTTTCTTTAAGGAATCTACGTGTTCAATTTCATGGTTCTGGTACCACCCGGTTCTATAAACCATAAAACCCCCTTTTTGGACTCCTTCCGATGTGAATTTTGAAAATTCCGTTCTTAGTGTGCGGTTACGTATTGTGAAGAATCTACTCTCCAAATTTCAAGTCTCTAGGGCAAGCGGTTTAGGCTGTGCGTTGTCTGTCAATCAGTCAGTCAGGACTTATCCTTTTATATATATAGATAAGCAATGCATTTTTCTATTTTTATCCCAAGTGCACCGAAAAAACGTCCGTTTATTTTAGCGAAGAATCGATGATCTATTTAACTACTTAACAATCCTTAACGGTGACCGAGGGTGTCGAGCTAGGTTAAGATAATCGACTGTTAAGGGTCCTTAACCGGGGTTATGGTGGTGGTGAAAAATAGATAATCGATTCTTTGCTGAAGTAAACGGACGTTTTTTTGTCAGTGCACCAAACCTGTAAGGTTTCGGAAGACAGCGGACGGGACGGGATGGCGACGCTTTTTTTTTTAGAGCAATAGGAGGACGGCGACGCGAGGCGTGAAGAGTTTATAGTATGTCACACAGAGCCGTGGCCGCGTCGAGCCCGTCCGCTGTCTGCCGAAGCCTTTAGTATAATTATAATGAAGCTGCCCTTAATAGTTTAATTAAAAGTTGAGTTTAATTTTAAATTGCCCTTATATACCTAACGTAAATAATAAATGGCTGTGAAATACATCTCTTCTAGAATTTAATATAAGTAATAATATAGTAAGTACCTAACAAAGTAAAAAAATAATAATATAATAATAGTCTTATTTTTTATTATTCATTTTCAGGTCAAAAACAGCGAGAAATTTGCCAAGCGATAGCTGTATTGCACTGAAACCTTAGACCCTAGTTTAGCCCAAAAATTTCTTAGAATAGGAAAATACAAAATAGGTTTTAAAAAATAAGCATCTACTTCAAAGATAATGTTCTAAAAATAATTATTTAACGAGACTGTATTGAAATCGGTGCCAGTCAGCGCTGATGCTTAGTTAGCACCGACTTCAATATACACACATCAAAAGTGTCTAGGGATCAAGCATTTTTAAGCGGATTTCTTGAGATTGAGATGTGGCTTTGTAATAAATTTATGATTTTATAAATTTATATGGATCCTTTTTGGTGCATTTCATAATTTGAATCAGGAACTGTGAATCAAATTCGAGTAAAAGATGAAAATCAGCTGTCAATATTTTCCCTATAAAAACATACAACGCATTGAAGACATTATTAGTGCTACTGTTTCCCTACTACTGATTAAAACCAACGTTATTATGGAGCGGCGACGTCATTTAAGCAGGGAAGAAATGCTCAGAGCCGTGGGAATGATAGAAGCTGGTTCCCGGCAACGTACTGTGGCTTTAGCTCTGAATACAAGTCAGAGTGTTATCAGTCGACTTTGGACACGTTACCGAAGCACTGGTACCGTGGCTGAGCGCCATGGAGGACGGTATCGCTGCACCACACGGAGACAAGACCGATATATTCAAATCTTAACTCGAAGAGCTCCAACAATAACTGCCATGATGTTAGCCGTGAGGCTTCATCACTCTTCAGGGAACTTAATTAGCGACCAAACAGTCAGAAACCGCTTGCATGAAGTGAACCTTCATTCCCGAAGACCGCTACGGGTACCACCTATAGCAATGCACAATCGTAGGATTCGATATCAATGGGCTCTTGAACACAGAAATTGGGCAGAAGAACAATGGCGTTTCGTGTGCTTTTCTGATGAGTCTCGTTTTGGTATGAGACCGGATACAAGACGTATACGACACTGGAGAACCCCTGGACGCCAACAGCGATTAAAATCCTGCCAGGAAGTCCATCCTTATAGTGGTGGAACCATCATGGTATGGGCGGGTATTTGGATCGGCGGAAGAACTGAGTTGATTTGGATCAGAGGCAACCTCAACGCTCAAATTTATGCTGAGACGATTGTATCAGACGTCATCGTTCCTCTACAAGTGCAAATCGGTCCCTTATTTCAGTTAATGCATGATAATGCACGACCGCACACCGCAAGAGTTGTAAGACAGACTCTCGCCGCAGCTAACATCAATGTCCTGCCCTGGCCTGCTCAGTCGCCAGACTTGAACCCGATTGAGCATGCATGGGATATGCTACAGAGAAGAGCTCTGCCGAATATGGAGGGTATCCAGTCGCAAGAAGACCTTTTTTTGTTGTTGCAACGAACATGGGCGGCCATTCCACAGCGTGATTTGGATGAACTCATTTTGAGTATGCCAAACCGATGTTCTTGTGTTGTTAGTGTTCGCGGTAGAAACACGGATTATTAATTGTTTAAGTTACCCAATAAAATTTTAAAGAAAACTGTTATTTCAGTCTTTTTTTCGAACTTTTGTGTTAGTGGTTCAAATGTCAAAAATCCCTTTATTAGGAAAATGGCAAATTTCTTTATTAATGCAAAGGTGACTTGGTTTATCGTTACTGTGACAAACGAAAACACTTTATTTGATGAATCCTTAAAGAAAATTTTAATTAATATCAATCAGGAGAAAAGTTATTGCAAAAATATATGTTGATCCCTAGACACTTTTGATGTGTGTATTTTCGTTATTCAATGCTTTTTAGAATACTATCTTTAAGGTCAGTTTTTATTTTTTAACGTGGTTTTTGACTAGGTGGTAGGTTCCTTGAGCAAGGAACCGTCCAGGTAGGTACCACCGTGGTATCAGATTTTCTGCCGCCAAGCAGCAGTGTGTAAGCATTGCTGTGTTCCGGTGTGAAGGGCACTGTAGCTGGTGAAATTACCGGATACAAAGACTTAATATCTAATGTCTTAAGGGTCGGCAACGGCTACTAATTCTTCTGGTGTTGTCTATAGGCTGCGTTGACTGCTTACCATCACGCGGGCCGCACGCTCGCTTGCCACCTTGGTTAAAAAGTTGAAAAATACTCAAACTCTTGCCGAAAGATATATCTCAAGCGGGTTTGTAGTTTTTAGGTTTCCATACCTAAAAGGTAAAAAAGGAACCCTTTTGGTCTGACTTCGTCTATTCGTATTTTGGTGTATGTCACGTAGTTTTTGGCTGATAATAAAAATGTAAAAAAAATACCGTTCCGCATCCTATGGACGCTAGCAACACCAGTAGAATCACTAGCGCGTTTTCTGAGTAATAGTTGGACAAATCTACATACTTTGGTACATTTGTTTAATTGCTTATATATACTTACATTTATGTATGTGAATATTATGCATTTTCATTAATCTATACTTATAATAAAACTGTAACAGGTCCAATTCTGTACATTGGAGATATTTTGAAAATTATATTTGGAGGGCATTCTATAACCGATACTGAGGCCGAAAATGTATTTTGTTTAATTTTTGTCTGTCTGTCTGTCTGTCTGTCTGTCTGTATCACGGCTGAGCATCACGCCGAAACTACTGAATGGATTCAAATGAAACTTGGCATGATTTGAGATCTTACTACGAGGTAGGACATAGGATACTTTTTATCCCGTAATCTAGCATGGTTCTTGTGGGAGAGGCGATTAAAGTCAAAATGGGTGCTTGGTTATACGCTTGGTATTGATTTTATTTTATCAATTTTTCTTTATAATATAATAAATATTAGTAAGGAAACACTCATAGAGAGTTGTTATCAAGGTTTTGTAATCGATCGGGTTAAGCAACGTTAGGTAAGGTCATTAAATAGATGGGTGACCGTTTAACGCCATTTGAACTAAACGGGTCCGTGCTTCGGAGAGCAAGTAAAAAGTGGGTCCCAGTATTTAACTGACTATAAAAAAGGAGGTTATGTATTCGATGCGAATGTCTGTTATTAAAAGTTTAGTTAACGTAAAAATAGCGCAGGCGGAGCTGCGTGGGTCAGCTAGTATTACATACATACATATGGTTCGAATACAGAACCTCCTTTTTGAAGCTGGTTAGTAAAATCAGTAAATACTTTTTTGCACCCAAAACTTTCCTTTCCCTTTTTAAACCAAAGAATTACACCTTTTTAACCGACTTCAAAAAAAGGAGGAGGTTCTCAATTCGTCTGTATATATATATATATATTTTTTTTTTTTAAAACACCCTTTATGAAATAGAAACAATGTTTAACTTTTCTTTAAGAATATAATATACATATTTGCAAGAAAATGTTTGAAGTCATATTTGTACTATTCAAAGATTGGCAATAATGGTTGACAATCTTTAAAGGACTTTGAGACATCATCAGCAGCCAAAGCATGTTCACTGCTAAAAAAAGGCCTCCCCCTTAGAAGGGAGGGGTTGCTATAATCCCTACTCTTGGCAGGCGGCGTGGGATAGCAGTATAGGTGGAAGATAAATCCAAGAGAAAGACGCTGCTGCCCGTCTTCCTGTACTCGCTTAGTCGCCTCTTACGGACACTCAACGGGAGGAGATGGGAGGGTGCTGTTCTTACCCGGACACCCAAATGAGCAATGGTAATTATGTAATAAGATAATTAGATTAACTCACTACAAATGATAAGAATATTTTTAGACGTCTCATTGTCGAAGATAGAATGTGGTATAATTACAAGGTTTAATATATTTTATAAATAAATAATGTTATACCAAAATTGTTGCATTTGCTGCTAATTCAAAAGATGTATTTTGAGAAATTGTTTTAAAAATTGAATCAATTTCGTCAGCCAAAAAATCTCTGAGCTCATTCAGTATTTCACATCATATTATATATTTCGATTGTACTCGTAAATCTTCTTATTATAGGCGTAGTAATGAACAAACGCCCCTTCCGTAGAGTACGCAGTCGGTTTGGCAAGCAGTACAAAGTCGAAGAATTTGCTTGTACCGTTCGGGAAGACGATGCAGGCTTTATGATCCATAACAACAACAACACCATTTTCTAAAATGAAAGCAGGTTTTAGAATGCTCACGTCGGATACCTTAGATGGGAGCCCTTCGATCTTTTTGACGTCATCATTAGCGAACACGTAGACTTGTTTATCAGGTGTGTAATAAAAAACATTTCCTTCGTAATCGACTACTATTTGTTGCGCGTTAACTACTTTGTCTACTTTGACTTTCTTAGTGCCTTCCTCAATAACCTTATATAGAACGTGATCGTCAGTCAATATGTACAAGGTATCGGTACCGTTTACCTTAGCAACGTTTATAATACTGTCTGTGATTGTCCCGTACTTTTCTGCTTCATTTTTTGTAGCGTTGTATACGTACAAACCATCTGTAGCACCAAAGTAAACAGATTTAGTTTCGTGATTAGCTGTGGCAAAGTCTCTGCCGTTGTCTAGGAGTTTCTTTGCTTCACCGTTCTTTAGGACATAAAGTCCTTTGTATTCCTTTTCTCCTTTGGTGTTAGTGTCGGCTTCGATGAAAAAGAGGTACACATCATCTTTAAAGTTAAGCGCGTTAAGAGGTAATAACAAATTGACGATATCGTGATTTGCTGTATATTTGACTAGTCTATCTTGGAAGAAGTTCTCTGTGATTACGACCGTATCGTCATCAGAAGTGGGAGCACCTATTGCTAGTCCAACAAGGAGGAGTGCTCCGAAGAACACTGTCGCTTTCATTATGATTTCTGAAAAGAAAAGCATAATACTGAGAAGTCTTCCTTTACTATATCTATGTCACTCCTACAGCTAAGAAGTATTCGGCGACATCTATTATTAACCTGTTTAGATTACAAGGAATGCTGAATAAATAGGCTTACATACATATTATGTACAAAGCGCTCTGCTAATTTTGTGAAGATTGTCTGCTGTGGCCGTATCCATCAGGAGAACACAATTAATAATAATAATCCGATCCCAAACTAGGCCAAGCCTGTACTATAGAAACCAGACAACTGACACTAATACTTATATACATATTGTAAATATATACATATTTAAATGGGTAAATGACACCCAGACACGATGCTCACGGGGACGGGGTTGTGACCCCCGTCCCCGTGAGCATCGTGTCTATTTGCAGGGTGTGTCCTCTGGCTTAAAGGTAAGACACGAATGGCTACCTGGTACAGAACCCACCGAAGAGACCGGATTTCTCTCTCATGTGCCAACGCTAGAGGAGGTTACAATCTACGGGGTCAAAAGAACCTTTTAACGAGTTCCCCGCGAGAACAATAAAGTCACTAAATAATACAATAGACTAAATATTTACAGTTTATTTAGATATATAAGTAGGTACTTAAACTAGGTAAAATCTTCCTCCAAGTTGTCGCCGCACTGGGAGGGAAGGGGACAAAAAAGACTGGCGGCATTACCTCTTTGTATGGCCAAGCTTATACGTTGGCAAAAAAAGTTACCAGCCCGACGGTCACCTGAGATTTCGTTAAGTTTGGATGGAATTGATTTCACCAAATCGTGCGTCTCATGAGACCAAGGCCCCATGGTCTCTATCGCAAAGGGCGCAAATATATAGCTGGAACCTAGGGCTGTATAATTGCGCCGATTTGCATCACTAGCGGTCGCCGCAGCCGCTGCAAGTTGCCGGGGTGTGGGACGCAGCAAGTGTGTCGACACATGTCGCATCCCACATCAACCACGGCTTTCCATGTTGCCATGGTATGAAAGTGATACCATCAGGATAATACAATTCAATACAAATGATATTTTCCTACACCAGCAAAACATGATCCGAAATTCTCGCTATCTTAAGGTGAAGAGTCGCGCGTTGTATATCGTCAGATAACTCTAGAGAGGTTACCATGATCACAACACACACGTCACATATATCTTCCTAAACATTCCACGAAACATACTATTGAGGTGACCTATCGATTACATTTGTTCCGTTCAAAAGGAAATACTTTTTTGTCAAAATTTCCTGTGAAGAAAGTAATTTTGAAATTGTAAAGAACATAACAGCGGCTTAAAAAAATACCACCCGCTAAATAACAATCCACAGAAGATTTGAGTGTCTTCTTGGCCAACTGTCCCAAATGGAGCGCTATGTTTTTCTAGAATATGTAAGTACTAAGTATACAGGATGTCTCAGAAATGGTGTATCAAACCGGAACTGACAAATTGTCCCACAAACAATTAATTAATGAAAAAAATCAAGTCTCATTGCACTAAGCTCAAAATTTTGCTCAATGTTACGAGAGATAGGCTTCACTCCCAGCGCAGCTACAGGAAGTATTTTTTTACTTATTTACTTTAAGTATATTTAAATATGTTAAATAAAAATGGTTACTCGCCTTCACAATCCGAAGCTTATCGACAGAATGATGTGATAACATTACGTCGGGGATTATTTATACATACAATTTTATGTTATTATAATGTACGAGTATCATGTTTACAATGTCCATTTGACCTAACATTTAGTTATAAAAAAATATATATGTATATACAGCCGAATTGGGAACCTCCTCCTTTTTTGAAAGTCGGTTAAATAACTACTTACTGTTCGACTTAATATACAGCCAACGGCTGACCGTAATTTCACCTGACATCAGGTGAAATAGTAAATTAGGGAAAAAATTATCGCATTTTTAGGGTTCCATACCTAAACGGTAATAAAGGAACCCTTATGGTCTGACTTCGTCTGTCTGTCTGTCACACCTATATATTTCAGGAACCACTGATGCTATCGATTTGAAACTTGGAATAGTTTTAGATTCCACCCCCATCGCAGATGAAAAAAATAATATTTTTATCTCTTACTTTTTTTTAAAATGGGGGTTGAAATGAGTCATCAATATTTCAATGTGAGCCTACTATATTGAGTGGGGTATTATATGAAAGGGCTTCATTTGCACATCTCAAAACAGATATTTAATTTGGTTTATGTTACGCGGTTATTGGCGGATAATAAAAAATGATTAAAAAATCACGGAGGACATCCCAGACATCAGCCTGTACGAGATTAGAATGGCTCTCAAACAGCTTAAGAACAACAAGACGCCGGGTGAAGACGGAATCACAACAGAACTTCTGAGAGCGGGTGGAAAACCGGTACTTTTAGTCCTCCAGAAGTTATTTAATTCCGTCTTACTCGAGGATACTACGCCAGAAGCATGGCACGGGAGTGTGGTGGTTCTTTTCTTCAAAAAAGGTGATAACACCTTATTGAAGAATTATAGACCCATCTCACTCCTGAGCCAAGCTGATACAAGCTGTTTTCGAGAGTCATTACGAACTGTCTCGAACGCAGGTTTGATGACTTCCAGCCTCCCGAACAAGCCGGGTTCCGAAAAGGCTTTAGCACCGTAGACCACATACATACGCTCCGCCAGATTATACAGAAGACCGAGGAGTATAATCGGCCATTATGTCTAGCGTTTGTGGACTATGAGAAAGCCTTTGATTCAATCGAGACCTGGGCGGTATTGCAGTCCCTCCAGCGGTGTCACATTGACTATAGGTACATCGAAGTGTTGAAGTGTTTGTACAGCAACGCCACCATGTCGATCCGACTACAGGACGAGAGCACGAAACCAATCCCATTGCAGCGGGGCGTGAGACAGGGAGACGTTATTTCTCCGAAACTGTTCACGAACGCATTGGAGGACGTTTTCAAGCTCTTGGACTGGTACGGATTCGGCATCAACATCAATGGCGAATACATCACTCAC
Organism: Furcula furcula; assembly: GCA_911728495.1. Classification (NCBI taxonomy): domain Eukaryota; kingdom Metazoa; phylum Arthropoda; class Insecta; order Lepidoptera; family Notodontidae; genus Furcula; species Furcula furcula. Next base: position 14,614,485 of record OU452265.1, on the reverse strand, counting down.
CTTCATTTTGCCGATGATATAGTCATTATGGCAGAATCGCTGGAGGACCTCAATACAATGCTCAACGACCTCAGTAGCGTTTCCCAACAGGTGGGTCTTAAAATGAACATGGACAAGACGAAGATCATGTCTAATGTCCATGTTGCACCCGTACCGGTAGTAGTTGGGAACGTTACACTCGAAGTTGTTGACCACTACGTATACCTAGGACAAACTATCCAGTTAGGTCGGTCCAACTTCGACAAAGAGGTCGCCCGAAGAATCCAACTCGGATGGGCAGCGTTCGGGAAACTACGTGACATCTTCTCATCAGAAATTCCGCAGTGCCTGAAGACAAAGGTTTTTAACCAGTGTGTGTTGCCAGTGATGACATATGGTACTGAGACGTGGTCTCTAACAGCTGGCCTTTTGGAGAAGCTCAGAGTCCCACAACGAGCTATGGAGAGAGCTATGCTCGGAGTTTCTTTGTGCGACAGAATCCGGAATGAGGAGATTCGCCGAAGAACCAAGGTCACCGACATAGCTCGTAGAATATGTAAGTTGAAGTGGCAGTGGGCCGGCCACATCGCTCGAAGAACCGACAACCGTTGGGGAAGAAAGGTTCTCGAGTGGCGACCACGAACCGGAAGACGCAGCGTAGGCAGGCCTCCCACTAGGTGGACCGACGACATTGTTCGCGTTGCAGGAAACCGGTGGATGCAAATAGCAAATTGTCGTTCATTGTGGCGGTCTAAGGGGGAGGCCTTTGTTCAGCAGTGGACGTCTTCCGGCTAATGATGATGATGATGATGATTAAAAAATACCGTTCTTCTGAATCCCCCTTATCTCTGAAGTTTGTTGAGGGAAAAACCTGAAATAATTATGGGTGATACATGTCTATCTATATTTTACACGAAAAGTAAAATGATCTTTCTAAGTAGTATAAATTTTTAGTAATCCTAAAAAAACCTAGACAAACAAATTTAGTTTTGCGGTTTTTTTTTGCTACCTGGGGGCCTACCATCATCTCTACTCGTATTAGCAGTATTGTTATCATCTTACTTGACACGAGGTAGAGACGTCAATATACGTAGTTTATAGTTCTGTCACTTTCTGTCAAAAAACTAAGGTGACAATAATATTGCTATTAGAGGTGATGGTACAGGCCCTGAGTTGTTACATGAATAGTAAAATTACTTTAATTCATCCAAAGATGGTATGGAACCCTCCTGCGCGAGTCCGACTCGCACTTGACCGGTTTTTTTTTTCCTAATTTGTACCAGCGATACACGATTCGTGTTGCTAGTACTGATTAGGAAAAAAACATAAAATATTCTACAAATTAATTACATAGGTACACATATTTATATTGATAGAGTGAATAACACCTCCAGTGGAACAAAAGGGTTTTTGTTACATGCTTACCAATCCATACCGTCACCTCTAATAGCAATATTATTTTCACCTTATTTTCTCGATAGAAAGTGATAGAGCTATAAACAACGTATATTGACGTCTCTATCTCATGTCAAGTAAGATGACATTAATTCTGTTAATAGAGGTGATGGTACGGCCCCTGGTTTCTTTGGAAATAAAATATTGTTACACCAAAATTGTTTATTTTGCCAGAAACTGGAAAGAAGTTCTTTTAAGCCATAAGGGCTTTCAATTCGCTTCTTTTCCGTGTCGCAATAGATTGAATTGAATCAGATTTGTCATTGAAGAACTCCTTGATTTGATTTAAAATGTCACCCAAAATAATACTCATTAGATTATATTCGTAAATCTTCTTATTGTAGGCGTAGTATTGAATAATCGTTCCCTCCATGGAGTATGCAGTTGGTTTGGCAAGCACAACAAAGTCGGTGAGTTCGCTTGTACCATTTGGGTAAACGATGTAAGCTTTATTGTCCACAACAACATACAGACCATTTTCTAAAAGGAACGGAGGTTTTAGAATGCTCACGTAGGAAACCTTAGATGGGAGACCTTCGATCTTTTTGACTTCATCATTAGCAAACAGGTAAACTTGCTTATCAGGTGTATAGTAATAAAGATTTCCTTCGTAATCAACCACTATTTGTTGGGCGTTAACCACTTTGTCTACTTTTTCTTTCTTGGTCCCTTCCTCAATAACTTTATACAAAACGTGGTCATCAGTCAAGATGTACAAGGTATCGGTACCATTTACTTTAGCGATGTTTATAATACTGTCTGTGATTGTCCCGTACTTTACTGCTTCATTTTTTGTAGCATTGTATACGTACAATCCATCTGAAGCGGCAAAGTAAACAGATTTAGATTCGTCGTTCGCTGCGGCAGCGTCTCTGCCGTTGTCTAGAAGTTTCTTTGCTACGCCGTTGTTTAAGACATAAAGTCCTTTGTATTCCCTGTCACCTTTAGCGTTAGTGTCTGCTTCGACAAAGAACAGGAACATATCTGAATTATCACTGTCGTCATCGTCGTCATCATCGTCCTCGTCAAAGTTAAGAGAGTTAAGTGGCAATAGAATATTGATGATGTCGTGTTTCGCTGTATATTTGACTAGTTTGTTAGGGAAGAAATCCTTTGTGACAACGACCTTTTCGTTAGAAGTGGGGGCGCCTGTTACTAGGCCAACAACGAGGAGTGCTCCGAAGAATACAATTGCTTTCATTCTGATTTCTGAAAGAAAAGAGCAAAACAATTAGTCGTCTTCTTTCACTCTGCTGAGTTAAACTCAATGAATGATGTAAATAACTCTATATCACTCCAGCTAAGGAAAATTTAACAATATATTATATCAAGGCTATGTAGCGTAACGGTTTGAGCGTGCCACAAATATAACATACATTCCTTACATAACACATACGTTTAATTCGCTAGCTTTACTATCTGAAGGTCGCGGCTTCCAATCCTACGACTACTACGAGTACTCGTAGTAATCAATTTGTTTAGTTTTCCTCTACTGGTTAAGACAATACTAGACGATCACTTGACTCTCTGAAGAGTTAGATAATCCATGCGAACCTTATTTTGTAGTATTTATGATTGATTTTAATTCTTAAAATATGCGTAATAACTTCGTGAATATTAATTTTATCATCATCATCATCAGCCGGAAGAAATTCACTGCTGAATATAGGCCTCCCCGTACATTGTGGAATGTACGACAATTGGCTATTTGCATCCACCGGTTGCCTGCGACGTGCACAATGTCGTCTGTCCACCTAGTGGGAGGCCTACCTACGGTGCGTCTTTCGGTTCGTGGTCGCCACTCGAGAACCTTTCTTCCTCAACGGTTATCGGTTCTCGGAGTGATGTGGCCTGTCCATTGCCACATCAACTTGCAGATTTTAAGAGCTATGTCTGTTTTTCAGCAAATCTTCTCATTACGGATTCGGTCGTGCAAAGAAACTCCGAGCATAGCTCTCTCCATGGCTCGTTGAGTGACTCTGATCATCTCTAAAAGGTCAACAGTTAGGGGCCACGTCTCACTACCATATGTCATCACTGGCAGCACACACTGGTTTTTTAACCGACTTCAAAAAAGGAGGAGGTTCTCAATTCGTCTGTATATATTGTTAGATATTACGGAACAATAAGAAATAAAATGTAGGGTAGAATAAAATAAATGGTGGGTAGAATGGTGGAATGACCGACCGAACGCGTATAAATGTCACTGCTCCGGCGTTGCAAGGGACATTCAATTAATAGATCTCGTGCGGAACGGTTGTGCGAGTAATCGTATAGGGCGGTCACTTTGTCATTCTGTCACTAGAGTTGTTATAATGTGATAGTGCTGGTTTATATTCTTGTGGTTATCAATTATTGGTGTGTATTAATAACGATGTTATCATGAATCTGTACTTCCTATCAAGTGTAAGTTCGATTAAAGGAGCTTTGGTATGTAAACACTGTTCGTCTCTATTTATTTTTTTAATATTTCTACTTAGGGTTTTATAATAATATATATATATTTTTTTCTAGGTATGTTCGCGCATAACTCTGGCAATTATGAAACGATTTGAAAAAATCTTTCTTCCATCCATTCTTTAAACCGTTGATTGGGTCCCATAAAAAAATATTGTATATATAAGTAGTTCCTGAAAAAACAAGATTGGAGACCGCGCACGAAAACTGCAGGAATGCGTATAAGATGACTTTATGTCGCTTTTTAAGGACAAAAATGGTCATAACACTGGCAAATATTTACCAATTTCAATGTTTCTTTTTTTATTTGAAAGAAGAAACCACTGTTATGAATCTGTATGAATTTTATCAGAACCGGATAAGTACTTCCTGGAGGACCATGAACGATGTGGAGGAATTTATCTGGTAAAAACCATAAAACTGATGTTCCTCCATTACATTACTCTGACAAATATGCACCGATTTTGATTATTATTTTTTTATTCGAGAGAGTAAACTACAATGATGAATCCATGCAAATTTCATTACGACCGGATATTTTTTTCTGAGGAAACGTGAAATAAGTAAAACTATGTAGACGATAATATGATCATAACCTACCTAGATCATTTTACCATCTTCGATCAATCTTTATGTATGAAAATATCACTAAAAAGTTTAAAATAAAAACTTAAAAAAAAATTGAACCGACTTCAATATCACTGAAAAGTATAAAATAATTTAAATATTATTGAAGTTGGTGTTAGCGTACCTAGTCATGGAACCACACCCTATACAAATTGTGCGTGTATAGCAAAAGCTCAGGTGTGTGACCATAATTCTTGGTAGAGATAAGACATTTGTTTAGACTATAAGAAATTATTAATCATTACTTGTAAGAGCATTGTATTCATTCGTGTTGTACATCTAACTCTGAACGCACGTATTAAATATTAATTTTAATTTACATTTTATATTTTATTTTTAAAAAACCATCAGCCGCTCCCAGTAACCTGACTGGCGCAGCCGGTAGGATCGCCGCGAAGGGCTACGCCACCGTTCGTTATATTACCGGGATCGAATTTTCCGTATTTTCGCGACGGCGGGCGACTTATAAAGTCTGGCGATCTGAAGAACCAATAAATATCGTCTGGTACGAGGAGTCGAAGCAGCTGATGATGGGCTTGGCAGGCTGGTGAGTACGACTTTTCACCTCCTTACCCTTTTGTTAACTTGAAATCGGACATTTTCCATTTTAACTTTATTTGGTTTTCTTAAATACTACATATAAACTGTGTTAGTAAATTACGTGTATAATTATTATAATAAACGCTCTATCGAGTTAATAATCACTTGTAGAGTTCATAGAGTTCTTATTTAGTGCAGTTTTGTATTATTTCTCATAAATATGGCGGAAATCAAACTTATTCCCGTTGAATTAGCTAAGATTATACCTAATTTTGATGGCGATAAACGCCAATTAAACTTATTTCTACGTAAATGTAAGTATGTTATAAGTAAATTTAGCTCAACCGATCTGCAGGAGGAATATTTAATGCATGTTGTGACTAGCCATTTATCTGGTGACGCCGCGGCACTTATATTGATAACTGACGTCACGGATGTCAAGTTACTTACATCTCTGTTAATAACTTTGCGATAAAAAAATGATAAAAGTGAATTGATTGCAATCATATACTAAATTGTACAAAGTTTGTGTTGTTTTAAACTACATACATTGTAGTCCGGAGTGTGTGTGCAGTGAAAGTCGATTAAAACTCCAATTAGCTAATTGGTAACTGCATTTGTGTACCAAATCCAAGTGTCTACCCTTCAGTTACCTAAATAATAATAAAAATTAATAAACTGTGTTATATAGTTCTCTTCAGACTGACTAATTAGTGTGTGCACACCCTTTAGCTGAATGACTTATGCATGGTGTTATATCCCATTGATTTCGTACCATAAATATATATAACAACGATTTGTTGTCGCAGCGCCATCTATTTTAATTTGCCATAAATAGAATCATTTGGGTTCTGCTACCCAACATAACCCTTTATTCTCTCCTGAGCCATCTAACGTTAAAGTTGATAATCAATAAGATCGAATCAATTGTTCTGGCATACAACTAAAATGGCAAAGTGTGGAGCGTGTGGGAAATTTCTATCGCCTACAGGTGCCGCCACTTGCAGCGTCTGCTCCGCTGTTTTTCATAAGGCGTGTGTATTGGTCTCCGATACATCAGTGGTCAGCAAGGCTTGGACCTGTCCGGAATGTAAGAATAAGATTCGCAGGGGTGATAACAGTTGTACTCCTGTCAGAAGCGTGTGTGGAGGCTCCGTGCAGGATGTACCGGTGCCTTTGAGTGAACCGACAGCGGATCCTACAGGTCCTGTAGGTCGTGGTGATGTGCAAGCGGCTGGTGACGGCGCTGTACTAGCTATACGCGAACTTCGTCAGGAACTTGCTCAGTACATGGACGAAATACGCTCTGAGGTCCGCGAGTTTCGAACGGAAATGGCTGAACTTCGAGCGTCCGTCCTTGGTGTTACCGAGCGGGTAGACAGCTTAGAACGCAGGTTGGAGGCGGTCGAACAACGACAGGTGGAGCCCGACCGTGGCGATGCCGTCGCTCTTGCGGAACAAGTGACTCAGCTTAAGCTCGAATTGAATGAACGCGATCAAGAGGCCTTGCTGTCGGACCTCGAGATAGGGCATTTGCCGGAGGAGCGTGGCGAGAACATCCTGCATGCTGTATCCGTTCTCGCCGTGAGACTTGGTGTGCAGCTGGATGAACGCGACATAGTATTCGCGGAGCGAGTCGGTGCGGCTACGGGGACAGAGGCTACGGGTGGCGGCGGCGGCACTGCGCGGCCGCGTCGCGTGCATGTGCGGTTGGCGCGGCGCCAGCTGCGCGACGAGCTGCTGCGCGCGGCGCGCGTGCGTCGTAACCTCACGGCCGGAGACGCCGGCCGCGCGGACCCAGCGCCTCGCATATATATAAACGAGAGGCTGACGCGCCACAACCGCCAGCTATTTCACCGCGTCCGCGAGGAGTGTCGTAGACTTCAATGGCGCTACTCGTGGACGAGGCGAGGCCGAATTTTTGCCAGGCAGGGCGATGGCCGGCCGGTACACCACTTCAAGTCGGATGCTGATCTTCGTGTTTTTGCGTCGAGCACTTTTTGATTTCTCTGTCTGTAGAGTCTACTGCTACATACTTTTCGATTGTTCATGTTATTTATATAAACCTATTTCACTGTATGTACCTAACTATGAAATTTACTGTATTCCGCTTTTTCATATGTATTGTGTGGGGATAAATAGGGCCCGTCTTAAACACCTTTTATATTTTAGATTTTACAATAGTTTTTATACTATTAATAGTACTGGGTATTATAGTTTTTGTTCCGAAATACCACGCTACATAAAATTTTTCCTCTCGGTGCATATTTCTATTTATCTATTTCGTCACTATTACATTGTCGGTGCGCTTTGCTTGTTTTGCAAACAATCTGATATTTTTAATCTGCTAAAAAACTTTTTACACAAATCAGTAATCTTAATTAATTTTAAATTCAAACTTATATATAAACACTATATCTTTAATTTGAATTTAATCTACATTATTTATAATCCTGTATATAAACTAGTTATTCTACATAATAATATTTACAAATATATAGTATCTGTTATTAATGATTAATACCTTACACTTAAAAGTTGGTCTTTTCAATGCTGGTTCCCTCAACACAGGCCACGAGGAGTTCTATGCAGCCATTCTTAACCTAAAGCCTGATATAATGGCGATAAATGAGACTTGGTTAAGACCTGGCGAGGATGATAAAGCTCCAAAAATACCTGGTTTTCGTCTATGCCATTTTCCGCGCCCTGAGCAAGTTCGCAGAGGAAGGGGAGGCGGCGTAGGTTTCTATTTACGAAAGGGTATCAGAGTCCATATTCTACCGCATCCATCATCATCGTCGATAGAGCAAATGTGGCTTCGTTTGAATGCTAAAGGTCTGGAACTTCTCATCGGGACTGCATACAGGCCACCGTGGCTTGATGCCACCAGTTTTCTTGATGCAATAACTGACACTATTTCTTCTTTCTCTGGGTATGACAGAATGATATTGGTTGGCGATTTTAATATTGATATCCTCAACCCGCATTGTAACAAATTTATTCTTTTACAACAATTTTTAGAGTGTTTTAATCTAAAGCAAATTGTGTCTGAGCCAACACATTTCACTGAGCACAGTCAGTCCCTGATCGACATTGTTTGCTCAGATGCTAAAGCTCGCAAAGTATTTGTTAACCATTCTCCCGATTTAGGAAGTCATGCTATGGTTCTTGTTGAATTTGACATTAAGAAAGATAAGACATGCCCGCGCACAGTGACGTATAGGCCACTGAAAAGCATTGTACCAAGCTTATTTCATAAAGATCTTGATACGATTGATTGGGGCTATCTGAGGTTAATGAGTTCTGAAATTAATGAACTTGCGCAAATCTTTGCTGATGTGCTTATCACGCTTTTCGATCTGCACGCACCTCTTAAGTCTTCTAGATTTAGGGAACTGCAGCATCCATGGATAACCGATACTGTCAGAACAATGATGCAGATTCGGGATGATATGCATGTAAAGTACAATCAATGCAAAACTGAAGCTCGCAAAGAATGTTACAAGACCATGAAACATCTTGTGATAGCAGCGATATATAATGAAAAAAAAGTTTATTTCACCCAGCATATAAACATGAATATAAAAAGTCCGAAAAAGTTATGGAAAAATTTAAAAGACATCTGTATTCCAAATAAAAACCAGAGCGCAGAGCTACCACCTCATTTTGACGACCCTGAGCTCATTAACTCTCATTTCCTTAATGTTCCCGGAGATACATCTGTAACAATATCACAGCTTACGTTTTTGGAATTTCATAAATATGGCTCAGCATCTTTTTCACTTAGGCCTGTAAGCAGCAGTACAGTTGCCAAAGTTATTAATAGTCTTAAGTCTAACGCGCAAGGAATTGATGGTATCTCATTGGACATGATAACGATGACGCTGCCGAATTCTCTAGATACAATAACGAGCTTGATTAATTCTTCCATAGAAAGTGGAGTTTTTCCTGACAGTTGGAAGGTGGCTGTTGTTAAGCCAATACCGAAAACTAGTAATCCATCTTCTTTGAAAGATTTGCGTCCAATAAGCTTGCTCCCGTGCATATCTAAGGTTCTCGAGCGCATAGTGTGTATGCAGCTTACCGAATTTCTTGAGACAAACGACATACTTCCTCAAGTACAGTCAGGCTTTCGGAAGGGTCATAGCACCACCACTGCTCTACTTGATGTTATTGATAATCTTTTAGCGGTACAAGATCAAGGAATGTGTAGCATTTTGGTTCTTCTTGATTTCACTCGGGCGTTCGACTCTATAAATTTAACTCTGCTCCTGTCCAAGCTTAGCTATTATGGATTTGACTCGAAAACAGTTAAGTGGTTTCACAGCTACCTTGAACAACGTAAACAGTGTGTAGAGCTAACTAAATCTGATGGGTCTAAGGCGCGGTCCACTCTACAGTCTGTGTCTCGTGGTGTGCCGCAAGGGTCTATTCTGGGGCCTATACTGTTTACCTTATACAGTGCCGATATAATAAATGGAATCAGTAACTGTCGCTATCATCTGTATGCGGATGATCTACAGTTATACTATTCCTTTCCCTCTAAGAATTGTATGGATGCTGTAGATAAAGTTAATAGTGACTTGATCCAAATATCTAACTGGTGTAGAGTTAATTCTTTAAATTTAAATCCTACTAAATCAAAATATATGCTCATTGGATCCAAACCCAATTTACAAAAGCTTAAAGACACACCACTGAATGTCGTGGTAGACGGTCAAGTTATGGAACGGGTCTATGAGGCTAGGAATTTAGGTTTGATTATGGACAGCAGTCTGCACTTTGAAAAACATATCAGTGAAGCTGTACGTAATTGTTTTTATCGCTTAAAATTACTATATAAAATACGACCCTATATTAGTGAAGAAGTCAGAATACAGCTATGTGAATCACTAGTTCTTTCCAAACTCAATTATTGTGATGTTGTGTATAGTCCTTGTTTACTTAAAAGAACTGAAAGGCTAATACAACGAGTCCAAAACGCATGTGCTCGCTACTGTTTCCACGTTCCTCCTCGTTCGCATGTTACACCATATTTAAATGCCTCAAATCTTTTAAAAATGGCAGCACGCAGAAAGATACATCTGGCAACTCTTCTCTTTGGAGTAATTAATACAAAAACCCCAAAATACCTTCATGTAAGGCTAGATTGGGCAGAAGCACACTCTAAACAGCCGAGAAGAGCTTGTACCTTTGTGTTATCCACTCCCACCCACAGATCCATGGCATTCAGGGGCTCTTTCAGGTTTGCTGCGTCCCGATGCTGGAATGATTTGCCACCTCCAATCCGTACAATAAAATCATTAACAAACTTTAAAACCACTTTAAAAAAACATTACTTGCTATCGCAGCAAAACTCACAATAGGTATTTATTTATTTATAATTCATACCCATAAAATATAGTCAGTTAATTCATAGGTTTATCTTATCATGACCACTTACCATTTCACTACTATTAGTATTCTCGTATAGCGTAGCACCATATTCATTTTAAATTGTATGGTTTGGTAGTAATAATTATGTGTATAGTTGTGTATAAGTTATGATTAAAATTACTAACCCAATATACTATAAACCATAGATATGTTATCCCTACTAATGAAAGCCAACGATTGTGACCCATAATTATTATTATTTTTTATTTATAGTTATGGTATGATGTCCCTTTCTTGTTATTTAATTTTGTACAGTACTTTATGCATTTTCTACCTACGTATGGCGGGATTTTGTTTGATTTTCAAATGCACCAATCACTCACTACCCTAAAATTAACTGTTATTTTTATTTTTTATTACTGATCTTTCCTTTCAATTTTCTTTTGTTTTTTGCTTGGCATTCCGTGATGCCAGTTTTAGGTACTGCCAGAATATCAGCGCGGCTCTATATACTCTATAGGGCAGCAATATGCTGAGGCAGAGCCCTTTTTGTCCCCACACAATATTGAAGATCCATTATTATTTTGTTATTTTTATATGTGTTAAGTGTTGGGCAAATAAATGCTTTTCTTCTTCTTCTTCTTCTTCTATAAGCGAACGTGAGGATATTAAGACGTGGGATCAATTCGAGGAATTGTTAATACAACACTTCGGTGATCCACGAAGCGAAGAGTGTTTGGCTATAGAATTAGAAACTTTAAAGATTAAAAATAACGAGAGTTATCCCGATTTTTGTGCACGGATTCAATCCGTAAAATCAGTTTTATTGTCAAAAGTGAATCAGATCAGTGATTTAAATTTACGAGCAAGTAAAACCATTATATATAATAATACCGCTTTACAGGTATTTTTGTATAACTTGCCCGAGAATATGGTGCGTATTGTTAGACTGAAAAATCCCAGTACATTAGAACAGGCTTTAAGTACGGTTTTAGAAGAAGTTAATTTCTACGAACAATACCAAATGCGTTCTAAAATGTTACAAATGAGTCATACACCTAAAATACAAAATTCGCCAGCGTCACAACCGACCTTTAAGTTCGGTGTGCCTTTACAGCCTACAGGTTTTAGACCGGTAGCACCACCTAACCAACAATTTAGGAATAATTTTGGCGCAACACCTAAATTTAATTTTGGTATTCCGCCAAATAGACCAGCAGGACAAACTGCAACTCAAGCACAATTTGGCTTTAATAGACAAAATAATAATCCGCCTCAATTTGGGTATCGCCCAAATTTTGGTTATAGGCCGACTTTAGGGTATAGACCTCCGGGTTATCAGCAGATGCCACCAATGCAACCGCAACAATTTGGTAATCGATTTAATAAGCCTTTTCAACATAACACTGATGTCTCTATGCGAACTGCCCCACAAGGCCCAACTCAACCAGCGGGTTTTCGTTTAAATGAGTTAGAACTGTACCCTGCAAATAATTACTACTCTGCGCCACAGGGTAATGCATATTATGATTATGATGAGACTGATTACTCTTATGATCATAATAATTACTACCCAGTAGAAACCATGCCGGAAAACTCTGAATGCCGTGAAAACGAACCAGAGGAAGCCGACATTAATACCCATAATGACAAGACCGACTCTTGCGACCAAGTTGAAAATTTTTACATAACAGCCTCCATAGACGAAATGAAGTGATAGAACTGAATTGTGACACAAAATTAAAACTACCATATATTTATATTCCTGAAATTGATGGGAAATTTATGATCGACACCGGGAGTACGAGGTCATTTATACATCCCCAAAAGGCAAACCAATATTTTTCTAATTATATAACACAAGAGCCATTTGAAGTAGTAAGTACACATGCTTCCAGTAGACATAATCAAGTTATTAAGATTCCCTTATTCCCTATTTTCCAAAGCAAAGATCAACATAAATTTTATCTATATAATGTAGACTCGCGTTACGATGGGTTAGTTGGGAATGATCTTTTAAAACAACTTGATGCTGTAATAGATTTAAAAAGACAAGTATTAACAACAAACACCACACAAATACCAATTATTCATAACAACACGGAACATATTGTTTTAATTCCCTCACGATCTGAGACTAGAGTAAAATTACCGACAAACATGTACCATGGTGAAGGAATACTTGAACACAAACAATTTTGCGAAGGAGTTCGCATGCCGGCTGCCCTTGTAAAGTGTGCTAATGGCTATGCAACTACAATTATTCAGAATACACTAGACACACCAATGAAACTTTGTATTACCAGACCTTTTATAATTTCTGAACATAAAGCAGACGAATGTCTTGTGAATTCTTTAGACGATTCTGAATTACAGACTGACCAGATATTGACAGATAATTTACAAAAACTGAGACTTGATCACATGAATGAAGAAGAGCGCGAAAGCATTAGTAGACTATGTGAAGAATACAAAGATATATTCTACAGCGATCAAATTCCCTTGACTTTTACTAATCAGGTAAAACATTGTATACGGACCAAAAATGAAGACCCTATTTATACAAAGCCATACCGACAAGGTCCCGCTCTAAGCGCTGAAATTGATAGACAAGTAGAAAAACTTTTATCTAATAATGTAATAAAAGAATCATTTTCCCCCTGGAGTTCACCAGTGCATCTTGTGCCGAAGAAAATGGATGCTTCTGGTGAAGTAAAACATAGAATGGTAATTGACTACAGAAAATTGAATGAAATTACAATAGATGACAAGTACCCACTTCCCAACATAACAGACCTTTTTGACAAATTAGGAAAGAGCACCTACTTCACGACTTTAGACTTAGCCAGTGGCTACCATCAGATTGAATTGAACGAAGCTGACAGACAGAAAACTGCTTTTAACACCCAAAATGGACACTTTGAGTTCTTAAGAATGCCGTTCGGACTGAAAACAGCACCGGCGACATTCCAAAGGGCTATGGATAATATCATGAGAGGTCTTCAGGGCATACACTGCCTGGTATATCTTGATGACGTCATCGTATTTTCGTCCAGCTTACAATCCCACCTACATGATCTTAGACAAGTCTTCGACCGACTAAGAATGACCAATCTTAAAGTACAGTTAGACAAATGCGAGTTTTTACGCAAGGAAGTTTTATACTTGGGACATACCATAACTAAAGATGGACTACGACCAAATAATGATAAAATTAAAGCCATTCAGAATTACCCTATTCCCAAAACAACAACAGAAATCAAAAGCTTTTTAGGTTTAGTGGGGTACTATAGGAAATTTATTAAGGACTTTGCGAAGATTACCCAACCATTAACTAATTGCCTGAAAAAACGGAACAAAGTAATTTTAGATCAAAACTACATAGACGCCTTTGAGAAATGTAAAGAAGTTTTAACTACCGTACCTCTATTACAATACCCAGATCCCACTAAATCATACATTTTAACTACAGATGCTTCGGAAATAGCCCTTGGCGCTGTTTTATCTCAGGGTCCTATTGGATCAGATAAACCAGTTGCATATGCAAGCAGAACTTTGAGTGATACTGAAGCGCGTTACAGTCCAATTGAACGCGAACTTCTAGCAATAATTTGGGCTGTAAAACACTTCAGACCGTATTTGTACGGGCGTAAATTCGAAATTGTAACGGACCACAGGCCCTTAGCATGGTTATATTCACTCAAAGAACCAAACAGTAAATTGACACGTTGGCGCCTTCGCCTACAAGAATACGACTTCTCTATTTCATACAAGAAGGGTAAACAAAACACCAATGCAGACGCGTTGTCCCGCATAAAGCTTAATGCCCTAGATTCAGATGATGAAATTTCCATGAACGTAAATGTAGACGATACAGAGATACAGACAGTCATAAAACAACTCAAGGAGCTTGAAAAATTTGAGACTAAACGTAAAATGACAAATGAGACAGAAGTAGTGACAATTTCGGATTCAGACTCTACAGTAACAGACGTAGTAGGACTATTTGACGAAACATTCCCTATCCCTTCATTGACTAACAGTAGTAGAACAGAGACAATAGCTTCCGACAAAGAACCCGATTCATCTGGAATCCCCATTTTAAGGGAGGCGATCGATACGAAGCCTAACCAGATCTTAGTATTCTATTGGTTTAGAAACAAATTACAAGTTAAAGATTTATCAAGAGACAGACAAAAGGTCTTAGAAATTTTCCTACCATTAGATAATGAAGATTTAATTAAAGAATTTTTAAAAAAATACGTTATACCAAGTCGCAAATATTTCATTTATTTTGAGAGTGAAATACATAGAAAATTATTTACTAAAGTCATCATAGAACTATTCAAAAAGGGATCGGTACAGTTTTTTGAGTGTACTGATAGAGTAGTTTACATAGAAGACGAGCAGGAGCAGAAAGCTATTATATTAAAGCACCATGAAGGAAAAACTTGTCACCGGGGTATCAGGGAAACAATAGTTAGAATACGTAGAAATTATTATTGGGAAAACATGCAAGATTCAGTTGCAGCAGTAATAAATATGTGTGAGCCATGCAAACAGATGAAATATGACCGAAAACCAATAAAACCAACATTACAATTAACCCAAACGCAGGATGCACCCTTTCAAGAAATATTTATTGATTTGTTTAACATAGAAAAGAAATATTATTTAACACTAGTTGACGCTTTCAGTAAATTAGGACAGGCTATTGAAATATCAAGTAGACAAACAGCGGAAGTAGTACGAGCATTGATAAAATACTTTTCCACATATGGCATACCCCGAAAAATATCGTGTGACCCAGGTAGTGAATTCAATAACGAACTTATTCGTGAACTTCTATCTATGTATAAAGTGGAACTTCATATTACAACAACAAATAACCCAAATTCAACCGGTATTGTGGAAAGATTCCATTCTACATTGATAGAAATTTACAGGCTAGCTAAGTACGAGCGTAAATGTACGGATGCAGCGTCCGTTATGACCTATTCTATCATGGCATATAACCACACCATACATACAACAACAGGATTAACACCTTTTGAGGTCGTTTTCGGCCATACAGATGCTGGTAAAATCTTTGATGTAGATTTAGAAAAAGCATACACACAACAGTTAATTAGAGATCATGTTAAGCGAACAAAATATTTGTACAAATATATAGCTGAAAAATTTATAGCAAATAAAGAAAAAATTATAGCTAAGAAAGGTGGCGAAGCTGGGTTAGATCTTAAAACAGATGATATTATTTTTGTTAAAGATATTAATACTAGGAAAAGTAAAGACAAACCAAGATATAGGAAGGCGATAGTTCAGGGCGAAACGGAAAGAAATGTAGTACCAGTAAAAATAGGAAATAGACAGACTAGAGTACCTCTAAAGAACGTTAAACGTCCTTCGCAGGTCGTTGCTGGTCGTCACGATCTTGAACATAGCGATCAAGATCCACGCCCTTCAACTTCGAAAGATTGATAATAACCCCGGCATCTTACCAGTTAAGTACGGACAAGCATACGTTGAAAAAGATAAGTGGACCATAGTTAAGTTATTAGATTTTAGCAGTATAGAAGAAGGTTTGATTTTAAATATAAATAAATATAAGGAATTTAGTAATCTCATAGATACTAAGAGATCGTATGTGCACGCGTTTCAAGGTATGATGGTAGAAGTAGAGTACTTACGTGATGCAGCAGCTGAAAAACTCAGACAGCTTATCCCTGTAAAAAGATTTAAACGCGGTATCATTAATCCACTTGGTTCTATAATCAAACTTTTGACTGGTAATTTAGACCACCAAGATGCAATCAAATATGACCACCAAATATCAGAACTAAATTTAGGCCAATCACATACAGATAAGAAAATTACTATTATATCTGAAATGCTGGATACTATTATAAATAATACCGGATCTCTCCAAGAAAACATACAAATTTTGGATGTACGTATAAATCGCATAGAAAGAGCACTTGAAAATATTACGGAAACGAGCCCTATGCACTCTACATATATATTATTTATCGGAATTTTTAATATGTTTATTAGTAATTTTAGGACAATATATATATTGTTAAGTGAAATTGAAACCGCCTTAGCATTCACAAAAGTGTCTGTTCTACATCAGGCTATTATTGATCCACCCGAATTATTATCATTACTAAATAATATATCAAAAACTGAAAACTTATTATATCCTGTGACCGAAAATAATTTAGTAAATATAGAAAGAACCATGACCGTCAAAGCATTTGTAAAAGAAAACCAAATAACTTTTATTATGGAAATTCCGCTAATCAGTGATAAAGTCTACAATTATTTCAAATTATATTCTTTACCTATTTTTAATGAGTTTATAAATCAGACTACTATTATTATCCCCGAATATCCTTACCTGATGGTGAAAGGTCCCATGTACTTACCGCTAGCCAGCCCCTGTGAAGAAATTGGTCCCAACCAGTTCTTGTGCAAAGAAGACGATGTTGTAAGGTATCCTGAAAGCACCTGCATAGAACAATTAATGAATTTTGCTCATAATCTCAGCTTATGTGAGTCTTTTGTGGTCAACCTGGAAAACCTTAAGGTTCAGCCGATCGATTCTGTTAGTTGGATCCTTTATACGAGAGACGAAAGAATACTCACCGAAACATGTTCTGAAGACATAACCAGAGAATCAATTAAAGGCACATATCTTCTGGAAGTAAAAGACAGCTGTAAAGTCGAATTGGAATACATCAAATTGTATAAAAAGCGATCTATTTCGGGAAACATACGATATAGAGTAACCCCGATTATTACTCTACCTGAGTTGAAGGAAACATCTATTAACTGGAGAAAGACAGTGAGTCTTAAGAATCTACATTTGGATGATTTGAGAAATCTGTCGTTTAGACTGAAAAGTGAAATGGTGAAAAGTAATAGTGTAGTGCAAACGAGAAGTGTGAGTTTAGCCACTATTCTACTCTATGTAATTTTAATTATAATATGTATTAGTATAGTATGTTTTAAAAATAAACTATGTATAATCCAATGGTGGCGAAATCATCGGAATACAAATATTACCGATAATTTCGCTCTTGGTGAGGGAGGAGTCATGGAACCACACCCTATACAAATTGTGCGTGTATAGCAAAAGCTCAGGTGTGTGACCATAATTCTTGGTAGAGATAAGACATTTGTTTAGACTATAAGAAATTATTAATCATTACTTGTAAGAGCATTGTATTCATTCGTGTTGTACATCTAACTCTGAACGCACGTATTAAATATTAATTTTAATTTACATTTTATATTTTATTTTTAAAAAACCATCAGCCGCTCCCAGTAACCTGACTACCTTGCTGTGTATATTTGGCACCAATTTCAATAAAATTTAAATTATTTTATACTTTTCAGTGATATTGTTTTTTTTTTTTTTAAGATTTTATAGTGAGTATAAATTATAGATGCGATGCTCGCCAATTTTGAAGCAGACTTTTCGTGATACTAAGTACCTACTAATTTGATTAGATTTTAACTTAATTAACTAAGCAAATAAGTATATCTACCCGAGAACATCATACACATCATTTTATGTAAATAGAAATAGTATCACAACATTTTCTGACTTTCAATACTACCGAGTGTAATGCCATCGATAGTATCGATACTATCTATGTATTCGCGACAGATATTATCGATAAAATCGGTACTATCGATTTCGAGCAATAGTATTATTTTTTTTTTTCAAGACCACGATACTATTGAAATACTAATACTATCGCAACAACACTAATGTGTAGTAATGACGTATTTTCTGCCTCATTTTGGAAAAAGGAAGAAGTTACTTTCCAAGAAGGTGTAGGGGAAATTTTATATTTTAGTACAGGATTGTGTAAGAACTCTGTATAAAATAACTGCAGCGTTGTTTCATGTTTTGTAAACCATCGTCTCAAAGGTTGAGATGAATTTATACAATTATCGTTCTTGTTCTTGCTATCTTAAGGTTAAGAGTCACACGTTGCGTCCGATAACTCTGAAGAGGTTACCGTGATCATAATAATTCTTTGTAAACAGCCCACAGACCATATTATTATTGTTCTTTATCTTACGCTTACATTTATAATTATTAAGAACTTGTTAAAAAATAATTAACAAATCAATTACAAGACTGGAGCGGAGAGAGCTATGCTGGGTGTTAAGACTTAAGACACTGCACTGCATGAAGGGGTTTAAGCCATAGTTTACCACGCTGGCCAGGTGCGGGTTGGCGGACTTCACACGTCATTCGAAAGCTAGTTAGGCTTTCTCAAACATGTAGGTTTCCTCACGATGCTTTCCTTCACCGAAAGCTAGTAACAATCACACAAAGACAATTCGATTCGCACATGATTAATTTTAAAAAATCAGAGGTACAAGCCGGGGTTCGAACCTGCGCACCTTGTTTCCAAGGCAAGCGTTTGCCCACTGAGCTGTTACTGCTATAATAATTAATTAATTTATAATTAAAATAAATTAATTGAAATAAATAAATTAATTATAAATTAATTGAATATCTTTGTTATAAATATGCGTAAATATGCTTTGTTATAGATAAGACAATTTACATGAATGACATGAATTTTGGGGTCCCTAATTTCTATAACTTGTCTACGTCAATTAACGCGTATCACTTTAGTGTAAGGTTCACATATCTTTTACATTATTAACTACTATGATTAAAAACTACTGTGGTAAAAATGCAAAACACGAAAATAAAAGTCTGACTGCTGCATTAACAGCCCTAATGAGTCCTAAGTCCTAAATAATTACATTGCCGAATTAATTAAATAATTTTATAGCGGCAGAAAAGTATTAACTATAAGAAATAGGTAATTTAATTATCTTATATAAATATTAACCCACCTTCACAATCCGAAGCGCGCCAGCCGACAGAAGCGATAACAGGAATTCTGTACTGCTCTGACGAAAATATTAAATAATGGAACAAAAAAATAATTATGGCAGCACTGAATATAGTGTCAGTATGACGTAGGTCTAATGTCATGTATGTAAGCTGAAGTTAGCCATAAGCTAATAGTTAATGGAACGAAACGAGTCCGTTTATCGTTCACAATAAACCAGTCTATAGTGTAAATCAGTGTATACTGTTGCCGAAGAGTTTAGTAGGTGACGTTAGACGTATTAATATAGTCCACTAATAACCTAGTTTAAAAATTTAACTAGTTTATTCATCGACGACAAAAAACAGTTGAAACACGTATACATTTTAATAGCTTAAATAGCCCGACTACGATCAAACAAAATGGTCCTAAATTACATTATACATCCATAATGGATGTAACAAAATGGACTAAAATATCTATAATATATAGGGTGTTTGGTGCATCGTTTGCCAAATTGATTTGGCCGATAGAAAAGGTCATTGGCTACCTCTTTAGGCCATAAAGTTCATTACTTGCCACAACAATTATTTATTACAATTTTTTAATTTTAATTTTGAAAAATTCCAGATTTCAGCATTTAAGCTTAAATTATAAAATCTTTTTTAAAAAAAATTGAACCGACTTCAATATCACTGAAAAGTATAAAATAATTTAAATATTATTGAAGTTGGTGTTAGCGTACCTGCTGTGTATATTTGGCACCAACTTCAATAATATTTAAATTATTTTATACTTTTCAGTGATATTGAAGTCGGTTCAATTTTTTTTTAAAAAGATTTTATTTTAAACTTTTTAGTGATATTTTCATATATAAAGATTGAACTATCGAAAACCGTAAAATTATCTAGGTAGGTTATGATCACATTATCGTCTACATAGTTTTACATAATTCATGTTTCTTCAGAAAAAAATATCCGGTCGTAATGAAATTTGCATGAAAACATCATAGTAGTTTACTCTCTCGAATAAAAAAAGAATCATCGAAATCGGTTAATAATTGTCAGAGCAATGTAATGGAGAACATCAGTTTTATGGTTTTTACCAGATAAATTCCTCCACATCGTTCATGGTCCTCCAGGAAGTTCTTATCCGGTTGTAATAAAATTCATACAGATTCAATACAGTGGTTTCTTCTTTCGAATAAAAAAAGAATCATTGAAATTGGTAAATATTTGCCAGAGTTATGACTATTTTTGTCCGACCGAGTGAGTCCGAGCGACTAAAACGTCATCTATATAGGCTTTCTTGCAAGTCTCAGTGCGCAGTCACCATTCTTGTTTTTTCAGGAACTACTTATTACTAAGCAATATTTTTTTTATGGGACCCAATTAACGGATTAAAGAATGGATGGAAGAAAGATTTTTTCAGATCGGTTCATAATTGCCAGAGTTATGCGCGAACATACATAGAAAAAAAAAAAAATATATATATATACAGACGAATTGAGAACCTCCTCCTTTTTTTGAAGTCGGTTAAAAATAAAATATATTAGTATGGTGATCAAATTTCATTTTATTTCTTAAATGTACAGTTGTATGGTTCTATCAAATACAAAATAACTTGCTAGTAACATCTAGTTTTTTTTAATACCAAACAAAGTTTCTGAAAAAACGAAACAGAAAGGTAACAATCAAATCTAAATTGTTCTAAAAAAAAAAAAAAAACATTAAATAAAGCAATCGGGATCTTCCAATTCTTTTAAAAACTTCTCTAGTCTGTCCCCTTTCTAACGGTATGAAGTATGCCCAAAAAATCTTATATTAACTTCGCAAAATTTGTGTATCTAGTAAAAATTTAGTCCAGTAAAAATGCCTCTTTGGAGAAAGTACTTAATACATTTTACGCGTATTTTATTTGCTGTAGGTCTCGAGAATCAACACTATGATAATCACTTAGCAATCCCTCTTAGTTCATCATCATTATTAGCAACCGAAAGATGTCCCCCCTTTGAAGGGAGAGGGGTTGCCATAATCCCCACGCTTGGCAGATATGTATTTTTATTAAAAAAAAAACTACCACCGGATCACAACGCGGCCTCAACTGAGAAGATCCGGCAAGAAACTCAACGGGCTTGTCATTTTAATAACTTTTTTTTTTAAACATTGTGTCATGTTACAATTAGATCAGAGCGATAGTGTGTCTTGCCGTTCAAAAGATCAAATAAGACAGAAATAAACTATTGTTAAAAAATAGTTTATTTATCACTTTTTAGTGACTTATTTTACCACGATAGGTAGGATCAGCACTATCACGCAACTCGAACGTCTACGTTACAGTAACTTACTAAAAACATAAAAAGTTTATATCTCTTAAACTACTGGACCGGTACTAAAACCGGTACTTTTAGTCCTCCAGAAGTTATTTAATTCCGTCTTACTCGAGGGTACTACGCCAGAAGCATGGCACGGGAGTGTGGTGGTTCTTTTCATCAAAAAAGGTGATAACACCTTATTGAAGAATTATAGACCCATCTCACTCCTGAGCCATGTATACAAGCTGTTTTCGACAGTCATTACGAACCGTCTCGAACGCAGGTTTGATGACTTCCAGCCTCCCGAACAAGCCGGGTTCCGAAAAGGCTTTAGCACCGTAGACCACATACATACGCTCCGCCAGATTATACAGAAGACCGAGGAGTATAATCGGCCATTAGGTCTAGCGTTTGTGGACTACGAGAAAGCCTTTGATTCAATCGAGACCTGGGCGGTATTGCAGTCCCTCCAGCGGTGTCACATTGACTATAGGTACATCGAAGTGTTGAAGTGTTTGTACAGCAACGCCACCATGTCGATCCGACTACAGGACGAGAGCACGAAACCAATCCCATTGCAGCGGGGCGTGAGACAGGGAGACGTTATTTCTCCGAAACTGTTCACGAACGCATTGGAGGACGTTTTCAAGCTCTTGGACTGGTACGGATTCGGCATCAACATCAATGGCGAATACATCACTCACCTTCGTTTTGCCGATGATATAGTCATTATGGCAGAGTCGCTGGAGGACCTCAATACAATGCTCAGCGACCTCAGTAGCGTTTCCCAACAGGTGGGTCTTAAAATGAACATGGACAAGACGAAGATCATGTCTAATGTCCATGTTGCACCCGTACCGGTAATTGTTGGGAACGATACACTCGAAGTTGTTGACCACTATGTATACCTAGGACAAACTATCCAGGTAGGTCGGTCCAACTTCGACAAAGAGGTCGCCCGAAGAATCCAACTCGGATGGGCAGCGTTCGGGAAACTACGCGAAATCTTCTCGTCCAAAATACCGCAGTGCCTAAAGACGAAGGTTTTTAACCAGTGTGTGTTGCCAGTGATGACATATGGTACTGAGACGTGGTCCCTAACTGTTGGCCTTTTGGATAAGCTCAGAGTCACACAACGAGCTATGGAGAGAGCTATGCTCGGAGTTTCTTTGCGCGACAGAATCCGAAATGACGAGATTCGCCGAAGAACCAAGGTCACCGACATAGCTCTTAAAATCTGTAAGTTGAAGTGGCAATGGGCAGGCCACATCGCTCGGCGAACCGATAACCGCTGGGGAAGAAAGGTTCTCGAGTGGCGACCACGAACCGGAAGACGCAGCGTAGGTAGGCCTCCCACTAGGTGGACAGACGACATTGTGCGCGTCGCAGGAAACCGGTGGATGCAAATAGCCAATTGTCGGTCATTGTGGCGTTCGAAGGGGGAGGCCTATGTTCAGCAGTGGACGTCTTCCGGCTGGTGATGATGATGATGATGATGATGTGTTGCCAGTGATGACATATGGTACTGAGACGTGGTCTTAAACAGCTGGCCTTTTGGAGAAGCTCAGAGTCACACAACGAGCTATGGAGAGAGCTATGCTCGGAGTTTCTTTGCGCGACAGAATCCGGAATGAGGAGATTCGCCGAAGAACCAAGTTCACCGACATAGCTCGTAGAATATGCAAGTTGAAGTGGCAGTGGGCCGGCCACATCGCTCGAAGTACCGATAACCGTTGGAGAAGAAAGGTTCTCGAGTGGCGACCACGAACCGGAAGACGCAGCGTAGGCAGGCCTCCCACTAGGTGGACCGACGACATTGTTCGCGTCGCAGGAAACCGGTGGATGCAAATAGCAAATTGTCGTTCATTGTGGCGGTCTAAGGGGAAGGCCTTTGTTCAGCAGTGGACGTCTTCTGGCTGGTGATGAAACTACTGGACCGATTTTGATGAAACTTGTACTCTGCCCTAAGTTGAAAAATACTCTATTTATTGCAAAAAGAATTTTCGAAATCGGACTTGTACTTTCTAAAAAATCCGCGGACAAACCTACATACATACATACACTCATAAAATTTGGTAAATTGGTTTAGAAGCCCACATAGACTAACATATATTAATATTACGCATTTTTATCAATATTACATACATACGTGTCGAATAGAGAACCTTCTTTTTGAAGCCGGTTAATGAAGCCGGTTAAAAAATAATAAAGAGGGTCCTTAAGATGTTTTGCTGTCGCTTGTAAACACAAACTGTCTGGGCGCCTCTATGCGTCGGCTTATATACCTAAATTAACAGAGGGGTGGAAGTCTCTCGAATATACTCGTAAGTAGGTACCTATTCTATCGTTTTCGCGAAATACATTAGCGGCACGTCATTCGAGAATAAACTAACAATAGGCGGGGGCAGTGACCCGAGCGTGAGCGAGCGGTAGGTACTTACATAAGTACTTGCGAATTGGAGGGAACAACTTTCTATTGAGGATTCGAGATCTTTCTACACGGATCGATAGTAGACCTATAGACTAACAATGCATTTTGAGATAATTGCAATTAAGTAATAATTAACGGAGTAATTAACACTTTTATGTCCCGGTCGTAACACTACCCCCGTCTTAGTTATGCTCGTCCCGAGCATCATTAGCTCCATGATAACGTGCTAATCTGTCCAGGTGAACTATCTTAGGTTTGCCTCGGGCTCCCTTCTTGATGCGGTAGGGGTAGGTGACGTCGTTGATCCTTGTAATAACAATCCTTTACACCACACTAACTTCCCTTCATCGAAGCCGTTGGTATTGGCGTTCCAATCGTCGTGGGTCTTCATCCTTTCCCTGGGGGGCTAAAAACGCCACTTTCGGCGAATCATAATATGTGCCTAGTATGATTTAGATGTCAAAGCGTAAAATGGTCACATACAAATCCTCATCTGCGTATGACTCAAATTAGAAAGTTCATCTATTTGACACTTATTTGACAATTTTCTATGGATATTCGTAAAATGGTCCACTAAATACGAATTGCTTTTACGTCAAATAGCCGAATGATTAGAAGTTACTATAAACTAACTTCTTACAGTTCATATCGAACACCTAAGAGTTCGTAACGTAGTTTTTCTTCAAAAATCTCCTTATTTTTATTTATTGGCATGTTTAGACCTCTAGAAAAACTTTTTAATGTATGCTTGTGTTTTGGAGAGCATTTTACATCGTTAGCAAAGTAGAAACTCTTCGAAAATAGACGTAGTTTTTAAGAAACGTTACAAGTGTTGGAACCTGAGTTTTTAATTAATTGTTCTGAGTGAATAAGGATGTGTATGACGCTACAGGAGCTAAAGCCTTATCTACCATCTCACCCAGTTGGAATAAATACAGTGTCTAAGGTAAGTGAATATTCATTGTTTTGTGTAATAACACTTTACCACCAAACCTACCTACCATACTAAAGTTAGGTCATCTTTCTTTTCATTTTCGGTCTGCACTATGTATCAAATAGGAGTACACGCTGCGATGCACCAAGCAAACATCTCAAAAGAACAAATACCTAAGTGAGGATCGTGACAGGGCCTTATTTAAATAATGAACAATTTAGAAAGTCATATTATATTTAAGTTCCTCAAACTCGTTATGAGTCAATAATATCCTCTAGGACTTCCATTCAACTAAAGTAACAGACAGGTTTCCTCAAGATGTTTCCTTACTAAAATATTTTGTAAAGTGGACACAATCAACCTTACCCTGGAGATGTAACTATAAGAATAAAACACAAAACACCTATTATATATTTTTTTATTAAGATAAAGATTTAAACTTTTCAGGAATGTAGCTCGGACTAATATTTTAAGCTGATGCCAGCCATGGTGGGCCAAAGCATGATTCATTTATTTTTTGTTTAGCCATCATCCATTGAAGTCCTGGAAAAACTCCTTGCTCCACTATTCTGAAAATTAAGAAGGTTTTTAGGTTAGTATGGATGTGTATTTATCCAAACAAGACCCCTATTACTTTTACTAGGTAGTCTCTTGTACATCAGACTCTTCAGGTAGGTAACACATTAGTTTCAAATATCAGCAATGCTCATTTTTACTTAAACATTGCTGTGTTCCAGTGAAGGGCAGTGTAGTTAGTGAAATCACCAGGCTCAAGAGACTTAATAGCTAACGTCTCAGCTGACGAGTGGCAGTCCCGCGCCATCAGGCAAAGGTCTTGCTTCTCGTCAATAATCAAAATAAGGAAAAGTCAGGAATAGTAATTAAAAGTTGTTATTTTAATTATTATAATGGAGGCTGTATAATAAGAAAAAAGAAATTTAATTCATCCGCCTTATTTCAAGATTAATGTACTGACATGTAAATCCTTATTTCAGGTAATACAGCAGAGATACACCTAACACTTAAGGAATTTTAATTCAGCAGTAAGCAGCTGGCAAGGAAATAGGAATAATCATGTATTGAAATATAATTACTTTTACGGAATATATTATTAACTAGCTGACCCACGCTGCTCCGCATGCGCTATTTTTACGTTAACTAAACTTTTAATAACAGACATTCGCATCGAATACATAACCTCCTTTTTTATAGTCGGTTAAAAACTGGGACCCACTTTTTAC
Source organism: Furcula furcula (assembly GCA_911728495.1). Classification (NCBI taxonomy): domain Eukaryota; kingdom Metazoa; phylum Arthropoda; class Insecta; order Lepidoptera; family Notodontidae; genus Furcula; species Furcula furcula. The sequence goes on along the minus strand of OU452265.1, from coordinate 14,588,264 downwards.
TTGCTCTCCAAAGCACGGACCCGTTTAGTTCAAATGGCGTTAAACGGTCACCCATCTATTTAATGACCTTACCTAACGTTGCTTAACCCGATCGATTACAAAACCTTGATAAAAACTCTCTATGAGTGTTCCCTTACTAATATTTATTATAATTATGAAGAAAAATTGATAAAATCGGACCAAGCGTATAACCAAGTACCCATTTTGACTTTAATCCCCTCTCCCAAAAGAACCGTGCTAGATTACGGGATAAAAAGTATCCTATGTCCTACCTCGTAGTAAGATCTCAAATCATGCCAAGTTTCATTTGAATCCATTCAGTAGTTTCGGCGTGATGCTCAGCCGTGATACAGACAGACAGACAGACAGACAAAAATTAAAAAAATTACATTTTCGGCCTCAGTATCGGTTATAGAATGCCCTCCAAATATAATTTTAAAAATATCTGCAATGTACAGAATTGGACCTATTACAGTTTTATTATAAGTATAGATGATTATTTAAAATCAATTTAATAATTATTTTAACTAGCTTTTGTACCTATTTGCTGACATAAAATTATATCTATTATACCTAGTACAAATGTGACTGATATAAAATAATGTTCTTACAATGGATCAATCCTTTGGTGTTTATGTTGTGCCATACCCCTCAACATTGACCGAGTCAGACATCTGTACAAAGTATCTCCTACAGAAGCGTAAACACAGCCCTTCACCAAGCAGTAATACAGCTATTCAAATTTACATTTCATTCAAACCGCTGGAGTACCGTAATGCCATCAAAGATTTAAATGAGGATTTAGATAGAATTGCTAAGTGGTCAGAAGCAAACTGTCTCGTGCTAAACCCGTCTAAAACTAAGTACATGTTGTTTGGTACTAAGCAACAGTTGAGTTGGTTACCTACTGATCTAAGTGTTTTAGTAGCAGGAAAGCCGATAGAAAGGGTATCCGAGGCTAAAAATCTTGGGCTTACTATAGACACAGGCCTTCGGTTTGAAAAGCATGTAGCAAAACTGGTACAAAACTGTTTTTATCGCCTTAAGATTCTATATAAAATAATATACACATACTTGTCCCAAGAGTTAAGAATACAATTAGTAGAATCTCTCGTTCTCTCTAAACTAAATTACGCGGATACAGTTTACGGCCCTAGGTTACTGGCGAGAACGCAACGGCTCATTCAAAGGGTCCAGAGCTCATGCGCTCGGTTCTGTTTCACCATCCCTCCCAGAACTCATGTAACACCTTTCCTGAATAGATATGGAATATTAAAAATGAAGTCACGTCGAAAATTACACTTAGCGTGTCTACTTTTCGGTGTAATAAAATATCAAGAGCCGGCTTATTTGTACAACAAGTTGAAGTGGATTACACGTAAAAGGGACTGTTCGAATAGAAAATGTTCGCAGCAGCTATCCACACATTCTCACAGGACTGCAGCCTTCAAAGGTAGCTTCAAATATGCTGCGTCGAAGGTGTGGAATAATATTCCACCACCTTTGAGAATTATTAATTCATTAGATACTTTTAGAACACGACTGCGACAGTATTTTATGGATTCACAAAGAGAGTTTGGAGATATAAATATCGATATGTCTTTTCTATGAGTCGTGATTATCATATTTGTTAATTATTTTATTATTATTATTTTCTTTCAAATTTGTTGGCTGCGGGTATGGCAGATGTATGTAAGTATATAAAGTATATATTGGTACTTGGTGTCAGTTGTTTGATTATCATAGTGCGGTCTTTGTCCAAGGACGTTGTTATTATATTATATATTATATAAATTTAATTACACATTATAATATTTAATTAGCAGGTACATACATTTAATTTATTATATTCATCAATATTTTTTAACACGTTTTGTCATCCGTGGGCACTCAGGGCTCGGTTGAAAATCAGCGCCAAGCCCCGGCTTGGCTGTATGCTGAACCGAGCACCTGTTGCTGCAGAACTGTGAGGCACATGTCTATAACTGTCATGCTATGTGTTATTATAAGTTAAAGCAAGCTATTAACCTATTGTTTAGAAGTAGTATTTAAGTGTGCTTTTTCTTTTTTGGTTTGTTTGTCTTATTTTAATCTTTTATTTTATTATTTTTTTTTGTGTCTCATTATCTGTGGCAATAAATGCTTTTTCTTTCTTTCTTTCTTTCAATAGTATTGTTATTTAAACTCCAAGCTGCGCTCAAAGAACTTAAGCTATATGTTTCACTGAGCTTCGGCACTGCTTGCCTTTCCATTCCTAAAGAAATATAATAATTTTTTTACCAATATAATACCGTAGACAGAATATTATGACAAGACAATTCCCCGTCACCTAAAAAACATGATTACTTACTTGTTGCCAGCTAAAAATAACAAAAATCATTGATTACTTTTTGATCACTAATCACAATAAATTGAATAGTGTCAAGTTTAAATAACTATGAACAAGTTTATAGGGCACAAATTTATGCCGATAACCTTCATAAAATATTAAAAAACGAAGATAAAATAAAACCGGTAATTTAAAATTTTAATTGGTTTATTTTTTTTCGTATGGCAGCATTAACCCTAAATATGAGTGACTCTTTGGAGTCTGATATGAAAATATTTGAGTATGATTCACCCATGGAAGTAATAAGTACTACGCTAGTACTTATTACTTCCATGGATTCACCTAAATAATGTGACCATTTTACGAAAATTTAGAGGCATTGCTAAGCATCTGCTGTCAATATGGAATATGACATCATTCAGGCGAATTGCTCAAAGTGGCCTTTTTAGGCCCGCTGGTCACCAGGCTATTTTCCCGTACCCGGTTGTGCACTTCTTCCGGCCCAACAGTTTGCGACTTAGGTTTTCCTTTACTTCCAGTTTGTGATCTTTTTGCGGCACACACCAATCATTTACGGCACCAGTCTTCGACATCTTTACGGCATCGCAGCCAGTAAAACCGCTGTCTCACTTTCACCAGGGTTTTCTTGACTCCAAGATGCTTACCAGATACGCCATCGTGAACGTGCCGTAAAAGAGAAGCCACCATAACTCTTGGTATCACTACTTGCATGACTACTTCTTTTCTATTGCTGGACTCCCATTTCCTGCACAGCAAATGGTCTTCTAAGACTAAGCTGTCCCACTGGGCCCAATAACTTAGTAGTTGCACTGCAAGCAGATACATCCTTCCATTGTGGTTTGCTCCCACGTTGCTTCCAGCGTAGTATAGGTCCAAGGTCATCATCCTCCGGTTGTGCCGTTGGTCCCAGTGTACTCATCTTCTAAGCCATGCGTCCTTATAATCCTGACTTCTTCTCGGACTTCATTCTTAGAACAGTGCTTGCTGGCACAAGGCCTTCGCATCACATCTTCCACGTTGCTATGTTCATTCCCGTTGTGATGTTCAGTTACATGGTAGACATTCTGCGGTTGCTCTTGCCATCGTACTACTCGACAGTCATCTCCTTGGGGTTCAGCATATAAGGCACTATTCTTTTTCCGGTTCGGGCACTCTAGCTGTATATGTCCCCTTTTCCAGCAGGTATAACACAGGGGCCCAAACGACGGACGTCGCTAGATACCGAGTCGACGGACGGCTACAACCTCACTTACCCTATGTGCCCGCGTATCTTGTTTCACAGGTTCGACCTGTATCCCTATACTTGAAACACTTTTGGTCTTCTCTACTGGGCAACTCTGCTTTATGTGCCCCCTTGCTCCACAGCCATAGTAAATGGGGACATACCTGGGCCTTATCTCATCTGGCACCACTTCCTGGATTTTATATAGCCGAGTGTCCCGTCGTACAGCTTCCACTTCGAGAGCATGGACCAGAGCGCTCTTCAAAGTCGAATGATGGCCCAGACGAACTGCAGCTCTGACTTCCGCGTCCCGTATGCCGTCGACGAATGCTTGCAACAGCGTCACTTCAACTGTCGCCGGTGCCGAAGAGTACGCACGACGAACCAGCCTTTCCACTTCAAGCGCCCACTGTTGAAGGCTTTCACCAACCTTTTGTGTACGCTCGCGGAGTTGTGCTCGGTATACGTGTTCTAGGTGACCTTCACCATAACGCGTATCTAATGCTTCTAATAGAGCATCCAACGTCCGATCTTCATGTGACAGGTTTTCCAGTATGAGCAGAGCGTCACCTCGTAGGGCAAGCACCAGAGCCATGAAGGATTGGTCATCACTCCATTCATTCCACTTGGCCAGTGTTTCGAACTGGTAGCGGAAAGCTGTCCACGACGAAGACCCGTTAAAGTGCGGAAGGTCGAGTTTCGCTGTTGATGGTGATGGTGAGGCCACGGTTAGTGGTTGGAGTCTCTAGTTTCGTTACCTTATTAGTCAGTACATGAATACGGCTATCATGTTCATCAATGCGGCCTTCTAGGTTTTCCGTCATAAGAGTAACCTCTTTGACGTCCACTTCCAGTTTTGTGACTTTCTCGCCGAGTACAGAAATGCCGGTGTCAATCTTGCACAGAACAACCTCTTGGTTGGCCTGAATCTCGCGGCGAGTAGCCTCTTGGGTAGCCTGGATGTCACGGCGGGTAGCCTCCTGATTTATCTGAACAGCTTCCTGGATCTCGCGGCGAGTAGCCTCCTGGTTCGCCTGGATCTCGCGGCGAGTAGCCTCCTGGTTCGCCTGGATATCGCGGCGAGTAGCCTCCTGGTTCGCCTGGATACTTTGAATTTCGCGACGGGTACCCTGGATAGCGGCCAGCAGGGTTGACAGATTTAGCTCCGTCGAGTCTCCCGGTGGTGCGGTACCAGACGATGTGGCAGTCTCAGGCTGAGACTCCTCCTCTTGACCACGCCGACGTGCAGCATCCATCTCCACTTGCCTCCTTGTTCGTGGAGTACGCGCTTCTTCTTCTCGCGGCAGAATCGGCATTCCGCTTCTGACACCAATTGTTACGTGCGGGTGGGTAATCAAATGCCGATTAACGTAAAAGAAGATATTATTCCACGTATACTCACACTGTATACACACAAGGTACAGTATACACACAAGGCACAGTAGTCCGAGTCGCACAGTACTTCACAGTAGTCCAAAGTCTTCGCAAGGGTCGCTGGTACAATTCTCTTCGATCGCTTCCTTAAGATGTTTCCGCTGTCGCTTGTAAACACAAACTGTCTGGGCGCCTCTATGCGTCGGCTTATATACCTAAATTAACAGAGGGGTGGAAGTCTCTCGAATATACTCGTAAGTAGGTACCTATTCTATCGTTTTCGCGACATACAATAGCGGCGCGACCTTCGAGAATAAACTAACAATAGGCGGGGGCAGTGAACCGAGCGCGAGCGCGTAGGTAGGTACGTAAGTACTTGCCGAATTGGGGGGAACTACTTCCTATTGAGAATTCGAGATCTTTCGATACGGATCGATAGTAGACCTATAGACTAACAATGCATTTTGAGATCATTGCAATTAAGTAATAATTAACGGAGTAATTAACACTTTTATGTCCCAGTCGTAACAATACTTTTTGAATGACCGGTTATATTGTATCGAGAACAGATCGGAGCCAGTGTAAAGATCCTTGCGATCCGATCTAACAATCCGTTCTCGAGATGCGTTTTAGGATCGTATCTGTGGGTAAAGGCCTTGAAAGTAGAAATGTAGTTAGGGATGGTCTAGTGCAAATCTTACTAATTTCTCATTTATACTGACACTCACATTACAAAGAGATAAGAAGAGCGACGCAGACCAAGTATATAATACAGCTCTAAATTTTCACACTCTCCACCGTAACAGTGCTAAGATAGTTTAATAACAAGACAAGACAACTTCAATAAAAAAGCAACAATTTATACCATGGTTTATTTAATATGGCCAAAAATTAAACGAAAATTACATTTGTACTGTTCGAAGATAATGGCTGTTGTGTCTGCTGTACTTTTGCTGAAAATATTTATGAAGATATTGTTGTAGCAATACGTTGTCCAAGTATTTCTTGAGCTGATCCGAAAAGTTATTAACATCAGTACTGTATATAATGTACTCGTAAATCTTCTTATTATAGGCGAAGTATTGAGTAGGCGTTCCCTCCATAGAGTATGCAGTTGGTTTGACATACAATTCAACGTCGGTGACTTCGCTTGTACCATTTTTGTAGACGACGTAAGCTTTATTGTCCACAATAACAGGCACACCATTTTCTAATCCGCCTGGAGGTTTTAGAATGCTCACGTAGGACGCCTTTGATGGGAGACCTTCGATCTTTTTAACTTCATCATTAGCAAACAGGTAGACTTGTTTATCTGGTGTGTAATAATAAACAGTGCCTTTATAATCGAGTACTATTTGTTGAGCGTTAACCACTTTGTCTACTTTGACTTTCTTAGTGCCTTCCTCAATAACTTTATACATAATGTGGTCATCAGTTAATATGTACAAAGTATCGATATGATGTACAATGTTTATAATACTGTCTGTGATTGTCCCGTACTTTACTGCTTCATTCTTTTTAGCGTTGTATAAGTACAATCCGTCTGAAGCGGCAAAGTAAACAGATCTAGTCTCGTCTTCAACTACGGTAGCGTCTCTGCCATTGTCTAGAAGTTTCTTTGCTTCGCCGTTCTTCAATAAATAAAGTCCTTTGTATTCCCTGTCTCCATTAGCGTTAGTGTCTGCTTCAACAAAAAACAGGTACTGAACTAAGCTATCACCATCGACATCAACTGTCATTGTAAAGGCAGAAGTATAATATATAATATTAACGATATCGTGATTCGCTGTATATTTGACTACTTGGTTTGGGAAGAAATCCTCTGTGATAACGACCTTATTTTCATCAGAAGTGGGAGCGCCTGTTGCTAATCCAACAAGGAGAAGCAACCCGAAGTACACCGTCACTTTCATTCTGATTTCTGAAAGAAAAACGCAAGATAATAAATCGGCTTCTTTCACTCTGCAGAGTTAAACTCAATAAAGTATATAACTAACTCTATCTCACTCCAGCTTAGGAGAATTTTTAAATATACCGAGGCTATGAAGCGTAACGGTTTGAGCATGCGAAAAACATAAACTGAGAATAACTGAGCATGACATGGTCATGGCTGGATTTCGGATTGTTAAAAAACAGAATCTTAGGCAGTCTCGAGTTGTTTCAAAACTAGATTACGCTAGTAGCGTTGAGTGCCAGCTCAAAGATACTGACTGGTCTAATGTTTTAAATTGCCCTGACGCAAGTCATGCTGCTATACTTTTACTGATTACCTTTCTTGTTTAATATAATCTAATTACAAACTAGTTAAATTAAGCATATCTAAATATAACCTAAGTGATTGGATCACTCCAGGGTTCATCAGATGTATGCTTAGTTCTCCTGACATCGTATAAGAGATATCGGAATTTCCTTGGTGATTTACATAAGAAGTTAAAATCGCAGTATAATTATCACAAATTAGCAATAAACAAGAACAATCTAGGAAAATACTGGAAAACGCATATTACCAATCTATTTTCCTCCAATATTGATGCTATGCAGATGATACTGTCATCATATTTAAAGACTCAGACGGGACGAATGTTTTCTCCATGGCCAATCGTGGTATGGAATTAGTAATCACATGGGTTAATGTAAATCTTTTTACCCTTAATGCTACCAAGTCCAACTACATATGCTTTGACAAAACAAAGTCGTCCAGCCCTCCTCTTTTACTCATTCTAACGGCTAATACATGTTATAATAAAGATACTACTTGTTCTTGTGATATTCTCTCTAGGACGACTGTTCAGAAATACTTAGGAGTCTCTCTGGATCAAAGGCTCACGTTTGATAATCATATTCAGACCTTGTCTGGAAGGGTTAGAAAACTAATACATATTATGAAGTTACTCGGAAACGGTGCTACCTACTAAAGAAACACTTCTCACGGTGTACACCGCTATCTGTTAATCTCTTTTAATATTATAAAATATGCTACATAGGTCACACTAAAAGTTTCCGGAACTGGCAACTTACATAAACAATATTTAAAAAGTTATTACAACATTTTAAAATGGAACTCTTTGGCTGTAGAATGCAATTTGTTTCATCTGACTGTCAATTGTTTTACATTGTGGCGTAACATGTGTTCGTACCTATAGGTATCTAATCTATACTTATAATAAAACTGTAACAGGTCCAATTCTGTACATTGAAGATATTTTGAAAATTATATTTGGAGGGCATTCTATAACCGATACTGAGGCCGAAAATCTATTTTTTTTAATTTTTGTCTGTCTGTCTGTCTGTCTGTCTGTCTGTCTGTCTGTCTGTCTGTCTGTATCACGGCTGAGCATCACGCCGAAACTACTGAATGGATTCAAATGAAACTTGGCATGATTTGAGATCTTACCACGAGGTAGGACATAGGATACTTTTTATCCCGTAATCTAGCACGGTTCTTTTGGGAGAGGGGATTAAAGTCAAAACGGGTACTTGGTTATACGCTTGGTCCGATTTTATCAATTTTTCTTTATAATATAATAAATATTAGTAAGGGAACACTCATAGAGAGTTGTTATCAAGGTTTTGTAATCGATCGGGTTAAGCAACGTTAGGTAAGGTCATTAAATAGATGGGTGACCGTTTAACGCCATTTGAACTAAACGGGTCCGTGCTTCGGAGAGCAAGTAAAAAGTGGGTCCCAGTTTTTAACCGACTATAAAAAATGAGGTTATGTATTCGATGCGAATGTCTGTTATTCAAAGTTTAGTTAGCGTAAAAATTGCGCAGGCGGAGCTGCGTGGGTCAGCTAGTGGAAACATAAAATCGATCCGAAAAGGTTTGCAACTAGAAGTGAAGTCCACCAGGAAGGTCTTACCTAGATACCTTAAAAGTCCTATCAGCAGATTTAGACACATAATTATCTTATTATGTACTAGCTGACCCACGCAGCTCCGCCCGCGCTGTATTTACGTTAACTAAATTATCATTAATATACATTCGCATAGAATACATAACCTCCTTTTTTTAAAGTCGGTTAAAATCTTGGACCCACTTTGTACTTGCCCTCCGAAGCACGGAGACGTTTAGTTCAAATGGCGTTAAACGGTCACCCATCTATTTAATGACCTTACCTAACGTTGCTTAACCTGATCGATTTCTAAACATTTTTAACAGCTGTCTATGAGTGTTCCCTTACAAATATTTATTATAATTATAATGAAAAATTGTTAAAATCGGAGCAAGCGTATAACCAAGTACACATTTTGACTTTAGTCCCTTCTCCCAAGGGAACCGTGCTGAATGTCGAGATAAAAAGTATCCTATGTCCTACCTCGGAGTATTAACTTAAATCATGCCAAGTTTCGTTTCAATCCATCCAGTAGTTTCGGCGTGATGCTCAGCCGAGATACAGACAGACAGACAGACAGACAGACAGACAAAAAAAAAATCATTTTTGGCTTTAGTATCGATTATAGAATGCACTCCAAACATATTTTAAAAAATATCTTCAATGTACAGAATTGGACTTGTTACAGTTTTATTATAAGTATAGATATTAATATTTTTAAAATTGCAGCATTTCACAAATGTCCAAAAAAACGATCGAACTAATTTATTGTTAACTTGTTATACATGCGCTAAGACGCAATGCACGAACTATATGATAACAAAAATAAGTAAAATATTAACTCACCTTCTCAATACGAGGCGTGCCGACAGAATGATGAACTGAGTAAATAAATTCACTACGAAATGATGTGATAATCTAACAGGAAGGGTTGTATGGCGCGAGCGTATAAACCCATAGGTTTTTTTACTAAACAGTTAGTAGCTTATCGCTTGTTTTGATTGGGTTATTCCCAAAGTATTAATCTAATTATCAGTAAATGTACAGCAATTAATTAGTGGTTAGTGACCCTGTCTGCTACCCAACAGGTCGTGGGTTCGATTCCCGAGTATGTATTTACAAAAAAAAATGTATATAAGTATTGGTATCAGTTGTTTGGTTTCCATAGTACAGGCTCTGCGTAGTTTGGGATCGGATGACCGTGTGTGAATTGTCCCGGGATATTATTATTATTATTAATTAACCTGCCTGTCCTGCCTGCTAACCGATGGGTCGTGGGTTCTATTCCCGCCTAGTGTCTGGGTGTAGTTTATCTATTTAAGTATGTATTTACAAAAAAAAATGTATATAAGTATTAGTATCAGTTGTTTGGTTTCCATAGTACAGGCTCTGCGTACTTTGGGATCGGATGACCGTGTGTGGAAAGTCCCAAGATAAAAAAAAAATCGCAAAAATAAACCTGTATTTTATAATTATAACTTTAACGGTACAACGATCAATGGTGATAAAGTTGTTAGAGATCTTGGCGTTTTATTAGACTCAAAACTTCTCTTTTCTTTGATAAGAATTTTATACTTACACTAGCAGTACCCGCGGCTTTGCCCGCAGCCAGTATTTTTGATGAGCTCAAGCAATGTTAACGTCATTGCCAAGCAAGTCAGTGGTACACCGGAAGGCGCTCGTTTAAACCTCACCCTGGGGTGAGCCAAGGCCTTGACTTGATTCAACTTAAGCCATTCCTTTTTTTAACGTGGAGAAATCCCAAAAGTTGCCCATACCATCACGGGAGTGACAGTGTGGGTTCAGTATGACTCATACTGACTCAAACCTTTCGTGTCCAAATTCCGCTATGTTGATGGGCACCGGAAACGTATCTATCTGTATACAATTTCGAGTCCCACCAGCGGCCGACCAGCCCATCATCTTCCGTGGGTGTAAGTAAAGCCCACGGACCTGCCTGTCGCTATAAAAGGCCCGCAGAATCTCATCAGGTGGCATGCCGGAATACTTTAGCACGCCATATTAGCGAGAGTAAAATATAATGGTGCACAGGCAGCAGTTCCCTCGTTCCTGCTCTCTGCACATTCTCGATACGGGGGCATAAGGTTGGCGTTGGTCCGCCTTCTGCCCTTCAGAGTCCCGGGACGTTCGGGGTGTGGGCCCCAGGACGTCCATTGAGTACGGCGGCGACTCCGAGGCGGAAGGCGGCGGGGTTGCGTCCCTCGTCCTCGTGAGCACCGTGACAGGTTCCCGGGGCTACAATGCGACAGAAAAATTGTCATGTTCGTAGCCAGTTATTATCACTGTTCGCAAACGATCAGTTGGTTACGAAACGTCATTCCTTAGATGAGTGAGTTAGATGAGTGGTTAAGGTATCATTTGAACTGAGCATTGAAATCAAACTACTATTACGGATTTTATCGCGGTTTATTTTTTGATTTTACTATCCCGACGTTTCGAATGCTTTACAGCGAGATGTTGAACGTCCTTATGTCACAATTATGCCGGTGTACACTCAGGTCTTCTTTGTTATTATTGTTGGTCCGATCTACGCAGTAAGAGCTTACAGTATCTTGAGGCCGTGCAGTATTTTGATTGCTATTGGATTTAGTAACCAACCAACCAACCAGTGGTAACACCCAACCATCTTCTCTATTGAAATTAGGATGTTTTTTTGATTTCAATAGCCTCACGAATTATTCTAGGTAGGAATCGGTGTTCTTTTGCGAGGATTTGAGGTTTATCAAATCTAATATAATGGTGGGTGCGATCCTGAACATGTTCACATACTGCAGACTTCGTACAGCGTCGGTGTTTCACATCAGCTATGTGTTCTTTAACGCGAGTTTTTATTGCACGCTTTGTTTTCCCAATTTAGGAGAGCCCACAGTCACAGTCAAGTTTATAAACTCCTGCATCTTGTAGAGGTATATGGCACTTGACAGGTGGTAAAAACTGACTAATCTTCCTTGGTGGCTTAAAATAAGTTTTGATCGAAGCTCGCTTTAAGATGTAGCCAATCTTGTCTGTAACCCCTCTAATATATGGTAGAACAGCAGGCTGACGCTCGACAGTGGCTGGTTTGACACGTTCTCTATGACGGCGGCGCGGGACTCGGAGCTTGTTGTCATGCAGTACTTGCTTGACATGTTGCAGCTCAGCGCTCAGATGGTCATCATCACAGATTCCGCGTGCTCTCTGAGGCTATTGAAATCAAAAAACATCCTAATTTCAATAGAGAAGATGGTTGGGTATTACCACCGGCTTGGGATCCTGTGATAAATATAATTAAATCCAATAGCAATCAAAATACTGCACGGCCTCAAGATACTGTTAGCTCTTACTGCGTAGATCGGACCAACAATAATAACTAAGAAGACCTGAGGGTACACCGGCATAATTGTGACATAAGGACGTTCAACATCTCAGTCCTCCCGTGACCATGGGTGCTGTAAAGCATTCGAAACGTCGGGATAGTAAAATCAAAAAATAAACCGCGATAAAATCCGTAAAAGTAGTTTGATTTCAATGTGTAATATTCGCGTAAGTAAAAGACAATACTATGTGAACTGAGCATTTTCGTGGTTCGGCGGGTACGTAAATAGTCAGTCCAAGTCGTCAGCTAGATAGCAGTCGATAAGCCAGGTCAGATGCCTAACGGTAGCTTGAACTTTTAATTAAACTTTGAGCTTGACTCATCATCATCATCATCATCATCAGCCTACAGTCGTCCACTGCTGGACATAGGCCTCTCCAATATCACGCCACCGACTACGATCCTCGGCTTTTCTCATCCAATTTCTGCCCGCCACTTTACGTATATCGTCACTCCATCTAGCTTGTGGACGTCCCACGCTACGTTTGCCGACTCGCGGTCTCCACTCAAGAACTCGTTTGCTCCAACGATTATCGGTTCTACGGCAGATATGTCCAGCCCACTGCCACTTCAGCTTGCTAATCCGGTGACCTATGTCGATAACTTTGGTTCTCTGTCTGATCACCTCGTTCCGAATTCGATCTTTCAGAGAAACTCCAAGCATAGACCTTTCCATTGCTCGCTGAGCGACTTTAAGTTTGTGGACCAGCCCCACCGTGAGTGTCCACGTTTCGGCTCCGTATGTCATAACAGGTAGGACGCACTCATTGAAGACTTTTGTCTTCAGATTCTGTGGGATTGGTGACGAAAATACTCGACGTAATTTCCCAAATGCTGCCCAGCCCAGCTGTATTCTCCTATTGGCTTCTTTCTCAAAATTGTTCTTTCCCAACTGCAAAGTTTGCCCGAGGTAGACATATTTCTGAACAACTTCGAGATCACTGCCGTGTACTGAAATCGGTTCCGGTGTAACATGTTTATTGAACATTATCTTAGTTTTATTTAAGTTTATGCGGAGACCGATACATTGAGAAGAATCAGCTAGGCTGTTCAGCATCTGTTGTAAATCCTGCAACGTTTCAGCCACAATGACAATGTCATCCGCAAATCGCAAGTGTGAGATGCACTCACCGTCGATGTTGATTCCACGCCTTTTCCAGTCCAGCGTCTTGAACACATCTTCTAATGCATTTGTGAACAATTTGGGGGAAATCACGTCCCCTTGTCTCACACCTCGATGCATAGATATATGCTCAGACGGCTGACCCTGTACTTGGACGGACATAGTGGCAGTTTCATACAGACATCTCAACACTTGGATATATCGCCAATCAACTTGGGAACGCTGCAGGGATTCCAGGACAGACCAGGTCTCAACAGAGTCAAATGCCTTCTCGTAGTCCACAAATGCTAAGCACAGGGGCAGATTATACTCATCAGTTTTCTGTATTATCTGCCGCATTGTGTGGATATGATCTATAGTGCTATATCCTCTTCGAAACCCAGCCTGTTCGGGAGATTGAAATTCATCGAGCCTTCGCGCAAGACGATTCGTGATGACTCTTGAGAACAGCTTGTAGACGTGGCTCAGGAGGGAAATAGGTCGATAGTTCTTGAGGAGGGTCTTATCACCCTTTTTGAAGAAAAGAACTACGACACTTCTACTCCACGCCTTTGGAGTACTCCCATGGAAGAGGACTTCATTAAAGATTTTCTGGAGCTCCTTCAGCACCGGTGCTCCCCCTGCTTTAAGAAGCTCGGTTGTAATTCCATCCTCTCCAGGGGCTTTTCCATTTTTAAGCTGCCCAAGAGCCATCGCGATTTCGTCTAGGCTGATTTCAGGCAGGTCTTCAGTAAAGTGGCGGATCAACGTGGCTCTGGGATCCTCATTTCTGGAATCAGGACGAGATGCATGCGAGGTGTACAGCTGGCTATAGAAGCTTTGTACTTCTGAGAGAATTTCCGGCTTAGAAGTGACGACTTCCCCATTTGTTGTGGTCAACTTATTCAGGTGGCTTCTCCCTAATGACTGAACGAATACTTTTGACCCTCGGTTTTGCTCAATTGCCCTTTCTATGGAGCGTGTGTTGGAGCATCGAAAGTCATATCGTACCATTTTACTTATTTTCTTATTGAGTGCCCGATGTTCTGATAAAGTGATAGGTGGGTTATCACGTCGTCTCTTCATTAGCTTTAGTGTTTCTTCTGAAAGCTTCGAACTCCTGCCTGTACGCTGCATTTCAAAAAGTCTCGTACCTTCTTCCCTGAGGATTCCAACCACACTTTCAAGGGCCTGGTCGACGTCGTTTGTGGTTTCCATGGTAGCAAATCGGTTCTCCAAGTTCGACTGAAAGGTTTCAGATCCTGTAGCGGCTTGAAGCAGGTCAGGTCGGAGCCTGGACTTCATCAAACGGACACGCTCTAGCTTGAAATTTAGATTCAGAGAGCCTCGGACAAGTCGGTGATCACTTCCAGTGTTAAACCTATTGATCACTGAGACGTCTCTGAATATATGCTTCTTGTCCGCTATGATGAAGTCAATCTCATTTTTCGTTAAAGAATCTGGGCTGCGCCATGTCCACTTCCTTTGAGGCTGTTTCTTAAAGAAAGAATTCATTAAGTAAAGCCCCTCTTTCTCGAGGAGCTTGACTCGTGTGTGTTATTTGAAAGGTGAATTAATAAATTGGAATGCTGACGTCATAAAAGTCTACAGACTTTTGAAATTTCCTAATGTTCTTGTATACGTTAGCGATACGTATAACTCATGCTTTTGGGCTCCCCTCTCTTTTTTCATGGTCAGTGAAGTTAATAAGTAACGTACCTATTTATGTAGATAAAAACTCACTCCTAACTTTCTCGACCACTTCTCTTCTTCAACTTTGACTAAGGTTAGCCATCCGAACGACGATGCTTGGATTCATCATATAACTTGTCCACGGTAAAGAGTCTAATACTGTGGACATCAAATGACTACTGCCTATACTACATACATTGGCAGTAGGTATATAATCTGCAACGGATTCTGTTTAGACTGAGTATAACGCAGAGGGCCTTAGACCATTTGAACTTGACACGACATTGTCACGTTCTTGTAACAGACAGAACCCCAGTAGCGTCTACTGATACGCGTATGGCGATAATAATGCTGTGCTGCGGCACGATGGTGCTCACGTTGACAGGGAGTACTATGAACTGAAGTGCGCGGTAAGTCTTCAAATGGCAAAATAATATATACAGTTCAACGGGCGCAGCCTGGCCAACAATCTAAAATATTTTGGTAATTGACCATTCCTTTCACTAAGATATGCAATTGATCGTGGTGCTTTCGATCATAACTGAGTTAAGCTTCACACTCACCACTGTTACCAAGGAACCGATAAGTAGGTACACAGTGTGTACAGGATATGATACAGGCGCAAGCTTCACTGTAGCGTTCCTAATCGCTTATAACTTACAATTTCCTTACTTGGTTACCTACTTTCTTTAAATCGAGATGTAGCAGTGGGAACTCATATGTTCTAATCTAACTGAGACTGGAGCTATTCAGAAGGAGCTAAGCAGTAACTTTCTATAATGCTACATAAGGAAGGGAATTTAGAGATGTATCCTAACGACTGATACAGCGTAGCGGTTGAACGGTTTTTCGGTATTTTTGTGTTTCCGGGTTCGATCCCGGATGAACTCAGTTTTTTTTTTCATTTTTTTTTTTATAGTACTATTTCGACATACAGACAGACAAAAATTCTAAAAATCATATATTCGGAATCAGTATCGTTCCTAGAACACGTAGCAATTAAAATTTTCAAAAAATATTCAATGTACAGTTTTTACTTTTCTACGATTTTATTATATGTATAGATTAATTCTCAAAGTAGTCCAAAGAATTTTAATATTATTTTTTAAATTTACAAGGATTGCTTTTATGTTTTATTCTACTCCACGAGATTCCGAGATATTTTCCGAAGTGCTCCAAGACAAAAACATTGAAATATTACTATAGGTAATAAAGTTTTATATAACTCAATTGATTGTTGCAGCAGCGGTACGGTCAGTGGCAATGTAAAAATTAAGAAAATAACAACATCGGGAAACAAACTCTTAAATAGTAATTTAATTCAAGCAATTATTAATTTATTCCAAACTTATCGAAGTCTCAGGAGACCACCGGGCTGGTAGCATTTTCTGCCAACGTATAAGCTTGGCCATACAAAGGGGTAATGCCGCCAGTCTTTTAGGTACCCTTCCCTCCCAGTGCGGCGACAACTTCGAGGAAGTTTTTTACCTAGTTTAAGTGTACATATTTGTAAATAAACTGTAAATATTTTGTTTCAATAAATTCAAGCAATTCTAAAATATTTATTTCAAATAGGCTTAACGGCACTTTTGAATAGTAATTTTTTTAAAAGCTACCGGATCACAACGCGGCCTCAACTGAGAAGATCCGGCAAGAAACTCAGCGAGCTTGCAATTTTTTATTTCACTTTTTTTCAAACAGTTTTTGTCTTGTTATAACATGCTGATCCAATTGTATACAATTGGATCAGCATCAACGAGTGTCCTGCCGTTCGAAAGATAAAACAAGAAAGAATTTTAAAATAAAATATGACGAAATTACAATAAACGAAAAGGCCAAAGGGATAGTAGTCGGACCAGCCCCCAAGCAGCACCCGCGCACGAGTTGACTCGAGCAGCAGCCATCACTCCCCTCAACCATATTAGAGGGAAGGGGTGACCCGCCACACGAAGCCGCCACAAGCAAAGACTTTTCGATGGCGAGCATGGCCGAACCAATATCACAGTGGCTCACATTTAACTTCTGCTGTTAAGCAGTACCTCGTCAGGTGTTTATTACGGTATTTATTACATTATACATATATACTTACATAATTATTATATTTATCAGAATTGATTTTTATATATATAATACATATATTTATAGTTCGTATATATATATATATATAAGTATATTGAATATATGTTGGTATGTAAGAAATATTTATATATATCTGTATGTATATTAATATATTATATGTAAATAGGTAAACTTATTATATGTATTTTTATTAGTGTATATTGTCTCACATATTAACTACCCCACTTTTCGTATTCCATGCAATCTTTTTTCCATCCCAAGGTTGCCTGTAAGAAATTGCGGATAGCGATAAGGCCGCCCTTTGTACAAATTTCTTCAAGTCCTTTTTATTTTATTTTTATGTGTGTACAATAAAGAGTATAAATAAATAATTATTTACGATAGATATCAAAAACTTTTCAAACCAGTATTATTATTCCTAACTAAATTTACATACATACATACATATATTCACGCCTTTTTCCCGTAGGGGTAGGCAGAGCCCATGGGCCGCTTTTCGCCCCCGTGAGAAACGATACGTGATGGGTGGCGAACCACATCGCCGCCATTTTGGTTAATTAAATTATTTTATGATTAACCATTGCGTTCTCACGAAAAACGAGGGAAAGGGAAGGACAGGTGGTGTAAGAAGGAAATAGGAAAAGTAGGATATTACCACCCAGGAGGGCAAGGGATGGGACAGTAATAGTTAGGGAAGCCGGGGTCGCATACCCGTATACTATACCACAACTACCGGACAGGTATGTTGGGATGATTATCCCATGACTAAATTTTTAAACATATAGATTATATATATTTTTAATTGTGATAAATTAAATTGTCTAATTTTAAGGCCAAACCGCTGGACCTAGAAAGCTGAAATTTGGACAGGAGGTTCTTCTTATGTCGTAAGCATCCACTAAGAAAGGGTTTTTGAATATGTTTTTTATAGTCGGTTAAAAACTGGGTCCCACTTTTTACTTGCTCTCCCAAGCATGGACCCGTTTAGTTCAAATGGCGTTAAACGGTCACCCATCTATTTAAAGACCTTACCTAACGTTGCTTAACCCGATCGATTACAAAACCTTGATAACAACTCTCTATGAGTGTTCCTTTACTAATATTTATTATATTATAAAGAAAAATTGATACAATCTGACCAAGCGTATAACCAAGTACTCATTTTGACTTTAATCCCCTCTCCCAAAAGAACCATGCTAGATTACGGGATAAAAAGTATCCTATGTCCTACCTCGTAGTAAGATCTCAAATCATGCCAAGTTTCATCTGAATCCACTCAGTAGTTTAGGCGTGATGCTCAGTCGTGATACAGACAGACAGACAGACAGACAAAAATTAAAAAAATTACAATTTCGGCCTCAGTATCGGTTATAGAATGCCCTCCAAATATAATTTTAAAAATATCTTCAATGTGCAGAATTGGACCTGTTACAGTTTTATTATAAGTATAGATATAGATATATATGTATTATATATTTTATATATGTATGTATGTAAGTATTAAATCAATTCTGTTCAATTATTTCAGTTCGGATAATTTCAATAAGATAGATAGATAGATAAATTCTTTATTGCACACATTATAAAGGACAGTTTACATGAATCATGAACAATTTTATGTGAGCAAAGGCGGTCTTATCGCTCAAAGCGATCTCTTCCAGACAACCTTTGTGGAAGGAGCTATACAAAAAAATAAATAATAAGTTAATTATTTTATTTTTATATTGGACCTATATACTTATATTTATTTTTATTTTAGCATATTTTTATGGTTTATATAGTTTTAGTTATGTTATTAGTGTATGTGTTTTAGTTGTAATTTGTTTTATTACTTTGGTCTTTGTCGCACTACCTACATTTATATTTATATTTCCTTCTTATCCTATGGGTTGCTTGGAAGAAATCGCTTATTAGCGATAAGGCCGCCTATATGTACAACGTTTTTGTTTCCTTTTTATGTGTTCTTATTTTGTGTTTGTACTTAAGTGTAAATTAATAAATATTTTTGTAATCCTCTTTTAATTTCCTCTATTTCGATACCATACTCAATAGGTTTGGTTAATTTTAATTATTAATTTAAAGTTATTTTTGAAACAAAAACCTATCTAAGGACACTTGGGTTTTTAAGACGAATATAACGATACCTTAACTATCAAAATACGAGGTAATAAAGAAATTTACATACATACAAGATACGCGTGAAACACATAACCCTTCATTGGCAGTCGGGTAAAAAGTAACAGTTGTTTGATCATGGGTGAAGTATTTAATATAATATGCAAATAATATAGTATCTTAATATTTTACTGTACTATATATAAACCAGTCTGACATATTAAATATTCTAAAGTCAAAATTATTTACATTGCCAGGATTTCAAAAGAAATTCTTTTACGCTATTCAGTATTTCAATTCACTTCTTTTATCGTCGCAATCTATTGAATTGAATCAGTTTTGTTATTCAAGAAGACCTTGATCTGATGTGAAATGTCACCAATATCAATACTCGATATATTGTACTCGCAAATCTTCTTATTATAGGCGTAGTATTGAATAATCGATCCTTCCATAGAATATGCAGTTGGTTTGGCAAGCATTACAAAATCGGTGACTTCGCTTGTACCATTTGTGTAGACGATGTAAGCTTTATTGTCCACAATAACAGGCACACCATTTTCTAAAATGAACGGAGGTTTCAGAATGCTTACGTAGGACACTTTAGAAGGGAGACCTTCGATCTTTTTGACTTTATCATTAGCAAACACATCGACTTGTTTATCTGGTGTGTAATAATAAATATTGCCTTTATAATCGAGTACTATTTGTTGAGCGTTAACCACTTCGTCTACTTTGACTTTCTTAGTGCCTTCCTCAATAATGACTGATGACCACGTTCTGTATAAAGATACAGAACGTGGTCATCAGTCAATATGTACAAAGTAGCGATACCATGTACCTTAGAAATGTTTATAATATTGTCTGTGATTGTCCCGTACTTTACTGGCGCATTTTTTTGTGAGGATACGAAGATGAGCAGCAGCGGCTTTCTATTGCATTACCTACCACCTATACTGCGATCCCGAGAAGTCTGTCAAGCGTGGGGTTTATGGCTACCGCTCCTTTCTAAGGGAAAGGACGTTGTTCAACAGTGGACGTCTTCCGGCTGCAGGGAATGAATAAGAATAACCACTTAGAGGACATACCTAATAATGAAATATTTTATTGTTCCGGCTTTTAGGTGAGCGTCCACTGTTATCATAAGAATCAGACGCATCGAATCAATGTGTTTGTGAAATAATGGAAGAAAGCAAAGAATAACAATTCCTCGTATTTGCTTGTTTGTTAGGAGAAGAAGAGGAAGAAAATCTGCAGAAAGAAAACCATATACCATGTGTTTATTAGTATTTAATATTTGCAAAATATTGACAGGAAAATTCCATTGCTGGCACCGTTCGCGTTCGTTCTTCGAATAATTCTTCGGTAATATAAAAAAAAAAAACGGTTGATAAACAATCACTGTTGTTGGAAATTAAATCTAATAAATTATTTCTATTACAATTACTTTGCCAGGAATTCGAAAGAAATTCTTTTAAGCCTTTTTAGCTTTGAATCCGCTTCTTTTCTTCGACGCAATTGCTTGTATTGAATCTGTTTTGTCACTCAAAAATTCCTTGATCTCATTCAAAATTTCACCCGCTATTAGTTTTACGAGATTATACTCATAAATTTTCTTGTTATAGGCGTAGTATTGAAAAATAGCTCCCTCCATAGAATACGCAGTTGGTTTGGCAAGCAATACGAAGTCTAAGAGTTCGCTTGTGCCGTTTGCGTAGACGATGTAAGCTTTATTGTCCACAACAATAGGCACACCATTTTCTATACTGAATGGAGGCTTTAGAATGCTCATGTAGGATATTTCAGATGGGAGACCTTCGATCTTTTTGACTTCATCATGAGCAAACACGTAGACTTGCTTATCAGTTGTATAATAATAAACATTTCCTTCGTAATCGACCACAATTTGTTGGGCGTTAACCACTTTGTCTACTTTGTCTTTCTTAGTGCCTTCCTCAATAACCTTATACAGAACGTGATCATCAGTCAATATGTACAAGGTATCGGTACCGTTTACTTTAGCAACGTTTATAATACTGTCTGTAGTTGTCCCGTACTTTTCTGCTTCATTTTTTTCAGCGTTGTATGTGTACAATCCGTCTGAAGCGGCTAAGTAAACAGATTTAGAGTTGTCGTTTGCTGCGGCAGCATCTCTGCCGTTGTCTAGAAGTTTCTTTGCTTCGCCGTTCTTCAAGACATAAAGTCCTTTGTATTCCCTGTCTCCTTTAGCGTTAGTGTCGGCTTCGACAAAGAACAGGAACGTATCTAAGATATAACGGACGTCATCGTCATCATCTTCATCATCGTCCTCGACAAAGTTAAGGGAGTTAATTGGTAATAAAATATTGACGATATCGTGTTTCGCTGTATATTTGACTAGTTTGTCTGGGAAGAAATCCTTTGTGATAACGACCTTATCGTCATGAGAACTAGGAGCACCTGTTGCTAGTCCAACAAGCAGGAGTGCTCCAAAGAACACTGTTACTTTCATTTTGATTTCTGTAATGAAAAGTATAATATTTAAATGTTATTCTGCAAAAACAGAACATAATATTGACAAAACTAATATTATGGAATATTATGTCACCCTTAGGCGCGAAATACACACAAACGGCATAAGGCGCGGCGCAGGCGTGGAATGGATACGGCACGGACGCCGCATGAGTGTAATTCACAATACGTCTTCTTAGTACATTTTGTATGCAGAAGTTTTGAAGCGGCATCGTGCCTTATGCCTTATGCCGTTTGTATGTGGTTCGCGCCTTACAGCTAAGTAGAATTTAATAATATTAATTAGCTTGATTGCCTAAATGTCTTAAGCATGCTGCATTAACATAAATATTTATTTTATATAATACTAAATTCAATTCACTACTTTGATAATTCGTAGGTCGCTTAGATATAATAGTAGTTCATGCACCAAGGGGATAAAGTAGTATCTTATGTCGCGGGCGTTAAATTGAATCGCGAGCATAACGAAGGATTCTAGCAACTCCCGAGCGTAGCGAGGGAGTTAATACTAGAATCCTGAGTACATCGAGGGATTTAAGCTCGCCCAAGACAAAGACACCTTTATCCCCGAGGAGAATATACTACTTTTCACACTTACTGCGAGGTAATAAAATACAAATATACACGGTCATCTGATTCCAAACTAGGCAGAGCCTGTACTATGGAAATCAGACAACTGATATTAATTAAATAGTTAAATAACACCCGGACACTTGGTGGGAATTGAACCCACGACCCATCGGCTAGCGGCCAGGGTATTTAACCACTAGACCAACGAGACTGTCAATAATATCAGCATAGTGATTTGTAGAGTTAACGCGGTAACATCTATTTTTTTTCTTTTCTAGAACTGCTCGTCGCGCCCGATTCGATTTGCAAATGTTTTTTTTGGTGCAGGTCTCTGCTTAGAGTAGTAGGTATAATACCTGTGGTAAAAGTGTTAAGGAATTTTCGCTTGACGTTCGAAACTGAAACACATTATTACCCAAGGCAATCTGTGCCCAAGGGAGTTTAGTACAACATCATTACCCTGCTAGACTATTGGGACAAAATGAAGTACTTTTTGTTATCTTTTATGACCAATAATGCAACATTATCGAGCAGGTGGTGTGAAAAATAATATAAGAACCTCACCTTCACAATCCAAAGCGTCCCGGTAGAATGATTGATCTCAGAGCATTAAACCACCGTATTTATACAAATAAGCACAAGTTCTAATCATGTATCATGTTTACAATATTTATTTGCCCCACGAGTAACATAAGTTACATAACTATTACAAGTTTTTAAGTTTTTAAGTGTATATATCTATTGTTTTTTTTCTTACTAATTAATGTAAAGCCAATGACTGACCGTAATTTGATATCAGGTTAAATTTAACTGACGCAATAGTTTATTTTGATGAGATTACAAGTTCTTTATATGTATGCAATCAAATCTCACACATTTTGCCTTCAATATTGATTATAGTATTGGTTAAAGAATGCCCTACAATAGTAGATTGTTATACACGGGATTAAAGGGACTTATTTAGCCATGAGATTACGCTCGTCCGCCAATAGTTCGAATGCCTAAATAGTCTTTCACCCAAGGTGTGCAGGACGGGCGGTCCCGAGTGAACGAACCGCTGACGTCCTGTGTGTCTGTAGCTATCGCTGGTACGGTATGAAACCCGCCGAAGAGTGGTTACGCTGTTGGTTACAAGGTGTCCGTGAAATAAGAAGTCCCAATTTGATAGCAAGCTTGATAGTGGTTGCGCTCCTCGTACTATTTTTTTTTTTTGTGGGATTGATAGACGCTGTTGGCCGCAGATGGTCCGGTGAAGCTGTAATCACCGGACAATAGGAGGCGAGCGCTTAAAGTGCTCTAGCCTTAACGGCAGAAGTAGCGACGAGCTCAAGGGCACTTCAGGGAGGCACGGCCTCGGCTTGGGCTGTCGCTTAAGAGAGGGCTGAATTTACCACCGGTGTACTAAATATTATTTTCTTCTATTTATGTCTTCGATTCTTGCTTTTAATTCCCACGTTGACCGTTGCTTGTTCACCGACAGTGGCGCCGAATGCGCATTTGTTCCTTGCAGGGAACTTTACCGTAACGAGAGCCCCACCGAGACAGCCACTTTAATTTTATTTTTCTATGAAAACTGTACATTTTCGCTTATTCTACTCAGGCTATTCTAGATACATACATGAAGAAATTAAATCTGGGCTCTTAACTATCGCAGAGTTATAAAACTTAACTACATATAAATATAAAACACAACACACTGTAACACAAATACACTATTTGTCTATATTTTCGCGTCGTCCTGAACACAAGGTAATCCTGATCCTGCACTGATACCTTCAGCAGCAAGTCGCAATCATCATCATCATTAGCAGCCGATAGACATCCACTGCTGAACAAAGGCCTCCCCCTTAGAAGGGAGGGGTTTCCATAATCCCCACGCTTGGCAGGCGACTTGTGGATCGCAGTATAGGTGGAAGATAAATCCAAAAGAAAGACGCTGCTGCCCGTCTTCCTGTTCTCGCATAATCGCCTCTTACGACACCCAACGAAAGGAGATTGGGGGGGGGGGATGGGGGGGGGATGGGGGGGGATGCAAAATAATTCTAATCCGGCACCCCACGGGTCGCAATCCTAGTATTATATCCGTGCCAATGACGCTGCGGCGGAAGCCTTCTTGAGGATCATCAGAAAAAACACAATAAACAGCTTCTAGTAAATTTATTAATTTGTTTTTTTTTTAAACTACCAAGGTGGCAAGCAAGAGTATGGCCCGCCTGATGGTAAGCAGTCACCGCAGCCTATGTACGCTAGCGACACCCGAAGAATCACTAGCGTGTTGCCGACACTTAATATATTAAGTCTTTGTGTCCGGGTAAGTATATCACCCTCCCATCTCCTCCCATTGTGTGTCCGTAAGAGGCGGCTAAGGGAAAACACGAAGACGGGCAGCAGCGCTTTTCTATTGGATTACCTACCACCTATACTGTGAACCCCGAGACGTCTTCCAAGCGTGGTGTTTAATGCAACCCCTCCTTTCTAAGCCTTTGTTCAGCAGTGGACGTCTTCCTGCTGCAGATGATGAATAACCACTTAGAGGATATCATAATGAAAAAGTTAATTTTTCCAGCTTTTAGGTGAGGGTCCACTGTCATCATAAGAATCAAACGCATAGAATCAATGTGTATGTAAAATAATGGAAGAAAGCAAAGGATAACAATTTCTCGTATTTGCTTGTTTGTTAGGAGAAGATGAAGAAGAAAATCTGGAGAAAGAAAACTATTTACCATGTGTTTATTAGTATTTAATATTTGCAAAATATTGACAGGAAAATTCCATTACTGGCACCGTTCGCGTTCGTTCTTCGAATAATTCTTCGGTAATATAAAAAAGAAACGGTTGATAAACAATCACTGTTGTTGGAAATTAAACCTAATAAATTATTTCCATTACAATAACTTTGCCAGGATTTCGAATGAAATTCTTTTAAGCCTTTTTAGCTTTGAATCCGCTTCTTTTCTTCGACGCAATTGCTTGTATTGAATCTGTTTTGTCATTCAAAAATTCCTTGATCTCATTCAAAATTTCACCCGCTATTAGTTTTACGAGATTATACTCATAAATTTTCTTGTTATAGGCGTAGTATTGAAAAATAGCTCCCTCCATAGAATACGCAGTTGGTTTGGCAAGCAATACGAAGTCTGAGAGTTCGCTTGTACCATTTGCGTAGATGATGTAAGCTTTATTGTCCACAACAATAGGCACACCATTTTCTACAATTAATGGAGGCTTTAGAATGTTCATGTAGGATACTTCAGATGGGAGACCTTCGATCTTTTTGACTTCATCATGAGCAAACACGTAGACTTGCTTATCAGTTGTATAATAATAAACATTTCCTTCGTAATCGACCACAATTTGTTGGGCGTCAACCACTTTGTCTACTTTGTCTTTCTTAGTGCCTTCCTCAATAACCTTATACAGAACGTGATCATCGGTCAATATGTACAAGATATCGGTACCGTTTACTTTAGCAACGTTTATAATACTGTCTGTAGTTGTCCCGTACTTTTCTGCTTCATTTTTTTCAGCGTTGTATGTGTACAATCCGTCTGAAGCGGCTAAGTAAACCGATTTAGAGTTGTCGTTCGCTGCGGCAGCGTCTCTGCCGTTATCTAGAAGTTTCTTTGCTTCGCCGTTCTTCAAGACATAAAGTCCTTTGTATTCCCTGTCTCCTTTAGCGTTAGTGTCGGCTTCGACAAAGAACAGGAACGTATCTGAGATATCACGGACGTCATCGTCATCATCTTCATCATCGTCCTCGTCAAAGTTAAGGGAGTTAATTGGTAATAAAATATTGACGATATCGTGTTTCGCTGTATATTTGACTAGTTTGTCTGGGAAGAAATCCTTTGTGATAACGACCTTATCGTCATCAGAAGTGGGAGCACTTGTTGCTAGTCCAACAAGCAGGAGTGCTCCGAAGAACACTGTTGCTTTCATTTTGATTTCTGTAATGAAAAGTATAATATTTAAATGTTATTCTGCAAACAGAACATAATATTGACAAAACGAATATTATGGAATATTATGTTACCCTTGAAGCTAAGTAGAATTTAATAATGTTCATAAGCTTGATTGCCTAAACGGCTTAAGCATGCTAAGAATAGATATACATAAATATTTATTTTATATATTACTAAATTCAATTCACTACTTTGATAATTCGTAGGTTGCTTAAATATAAAATAATATAAGAACCTCACCTTCACGATCCAAAGCGTCCCGATAGAATGATTTATCTTAGAACATTAAACCACCGTATTTATACAAAAAAAACACAAGTTATAATCATGTATCATGTTTACAATATTTATATGACCTAACTTTTACTTAAGTATAAATAACTATTGTTTTTTCTTAATAATTAATGTAAAGCCAATGATTGACCTTAATTTCACCTGATATCAGGTGAAATTTAACTGACGCAATAGTTTATTTTGATAAAATTATAAGTTCTTTATAGGTACTTATACAAACAAATCTGGGCATACACACATTTTGCCTTAAGTATTGGTTTTAGAATGAACTACAATAATAGATTGTTATACACGGGACTAAAGGGACCTATTTAGTCATGAGATTACGCTCGTCCGCAAATAGTTTTAGTGCTCAAATGGTCTTTCACCCAAGGTATTCCTGATCCTGCACTGATACCTTCAGCAGCAAGTCGGAATCATCATCATCATTAGAAGCCGATAGACATCCAATGCTGCCCTTAGAAGGGAGGGGTTTCCATAATCACCACGCTTGGCAGGCGACTTGTGGATCGCAGTATAGGTGGAAGATAAATCCAAAAGAAAGACGCTGCTGCCCGATGATAGAAGGGGTGGTGCAAACAAGTCATGCAATTCCTGCGCACACTCTCCAAAATGAGTTCCGACAGGCTGGTCATTTTGCATCTGTGCTAAATAACTAAATCTAAATCTGGCTTTGTTAAATGAACATTTTCTAAATAATGTCGGAATTTAGCACCAACGGTATCCTCAGGGTGTTTGCGGAGAGGCCGGATGGGCCTATAATGGCAGGTTTATTAAGCTGCACGTCTTACATGGGGCTTAATAAACCTCCCAACATAGTGTGTGTGAGTTTGTGTGCGTTATTTAAGTGTTTACATGTACCTACTAACATAGTCATATAAGAAATTGTACTACTAACAAAATATGAGCCTAGCGCCTGAAAATAAAACATTTTTATTTTATTTAATTTTTTTATTCTTAAACAATAACACTGATAAGAGTAGGTACTTTTATTTTTCCTTATAATAAAAAAATAAATATAATAACACCTCCAATACTAGCACTGATTTAAACAGGGTTAATTTTAAAAGATAAGATAATTAGCTTATTATAGTATATGTAGTCATCCATCGATATATTATCTAGTATATCGAAGTAGTCATCATCCTCATAATCAATCCATTGTCGTCTAAGTTATACTGGTTATCAAATTCCTTGTCAGAGTGTCATGTTTCGCTGTATACTTTTGTGTATCTGCGAAGAAATTCTTCATGACCAAGATGCATAATGTGTTACTTCGTGACAATGGCGTTTTTGTCATCAAAGGTTAGAGCGGCAGACGCCAGCCCAAGAAGGAGAAAGACCCCGAAGTACACTGTTGCTTTTATTCTTATTTCTGTAAGCAAAAAAAAAATAGAATTAAAAAGGGTGACATCTATAGTGCGTCACGTAGAAACTTTCGAAGCCTCCGTGGTGCAATGGGAGGCCCCTTTGTTTTGCAAACCGGAGGTCGCGGGTTCGAATCCCGCGGGAAGCAAAAAAGCTTTGTGTCCTTATAGGCTAGGAAAATTTAGGCCGATTACCTGATTATCTGTAAAGTAAGATGATCTGTGCGTCGGGTGGGCATGTATAAAGTCAACCCTGATCCTGATCTCTCTCTCCAGTCGTGTCGGTTTTCCGTCCCATCGGATTTTGAGAGGAAGAGAGAGTGCACTTGTGTCTACGCAAGCACTTATGCACTGTAATATCTCCCGCGTAGATGGCTGATCTTGCGAAAGATTGGCCGCTGTGGTCGCATCGGCCAAAATGCGCAATAAAAATGCGTAATATTCACATATGTTAATTTATATGGTCATCTAAACAAATGTACTAAACATGAGTGTCTATGTACGTAGGTTTGTCCAAAGATTTCGTAGAAACTACAAATATTATTTTTTTTGCAATAGTTTTAGTAGTTTTCAACGTAGGGAACAGAAGTTTCATCAAAATCAGTTCAGTAGTTTAGAAGATATGGACTGTTTATGTCTCGAGTAATTCTTCTTTTTTTTTTTTGGGTATTATAATCGCTGTTGGCCGCAGATGGCCATTACAGCTTCACCGGACAATAGGAGGCGAGCGCTTAAAACGCTCTAGCCGTAACGGCAGAAGTAGCGACGAGCTCAAGGGCACCTCAGGGAGGCACGGCCTCGGCTTGGGCTTAAGAGAGGGCTGAGTTTACCACCGGTATGTCTCGAGTAAGTGACTCTAGCATAGCCATTGTAGTTGCGTGATAGTTTCGCAAGGATTTGGAGAGTTCTAATGATTAATAATACTGACTCGCGTGTTGCTTGTCACTTCATGACTTCACGACCTTGTTTCCAGAAAGGGTCGTCAGAGATATTTGGTACAATTTTCATATTAACTGATTTGATACAGCCCACCCCTTTTTAGATCATTTTTTTTTTTATAAATACTTTATTGTAATTCAGCTGCAGTTACGTCAGTGGTGTAGCTTGCCTCAAGAGGGCCCCTGTATCAAAATTTGGTAACACCAAATTTTGTGTGTACAAGTGTTTTTATGTTTCGATTCGAACGATTCGAATTCGAACTTTAGTATTTTTTCGTATTTTTTATAATGTTGTAGTAGTGTTATGTTATTTGATTTTAGTGTAAGTACTTTTAATAACCTTTTGTTTTTACACGATATATTCTTATTCCAACCGTTAACCATCATTTTTGAAATTTGATTTTAATTTTATTTTTCGCATAGGGATGCATTCATTTAATATGTTTAACATTAGATTATGAAATATTTTATAGTCTTCGTGAATATTATTTTTTCCATTTGTTATTAATAGATCGTTCCAATTTATTGACTTTAATTTTGATTTATATTGTTGTATGTTAGTTATCTTCTATACATACACACATCAAAAGTGTCTAGGGATCAACATATATTTTTGCAATAACTTTTCTCCTGATTGATATTAATTAAAATTTTCTTTAAGGATTCATCAAATAAAGTGTTTTCGTTTGTCACAGTAATGATAAACCAAGTCACCTTTGCATTAATAAAGAAATTTGCCATTTTCCTAATAAAGGGATTTTTGACATTTGAACCACTAACACAAAAGTTCGAAAAAAAGACTGAAATAACAGTTTTCTTTAAAATTTTATTGGGTAACTTAAACAATTAATAATCCGTGTTTCTACCGCGAACACTAACAACACAAGAACATCGGTTTGGCATACTCAAAATGAGTTCATCCAAATCACGCTGTGGAATGGCCGCCCATGTTCGTTGCAACAACAAAAAAAGGTCTTCTTGCGACTGGATACCCTCCATATTCGGCAGAGCTCTTCTCTGTAGCATATCCCATGCATGCTCAATCGGGTTCAAGTCTGGCGACTGAGCAGGCCAGGGCAGGACATTGATGTTAGCTGCGGCGAGAGTCTGTCTTACAACTCTTGCGGTGTGCGGTCGTGCATTATCATGCATTAACTGAAATAAGGGACCGATTTGCACTTGTAGAGGAACGATGACGTCTGATACAATCGTCTCAGCATAAATTTGAGCGTTGAGGTTGCCTCTGATCCAAATCAACTCAGTTCTTCCGCCGATCCAAATACCCGCCCATACCATGATGGTTCCACCACTATAAG
The DNA here is from genome assembly GCA_911728495.1 of Furcula furcula. Classification (NCBI taxonomy): domain Eukaryota; kingdom Metazoa; phylum Arthropoda; class Insecta; order Lepidoptera; family Notodontidae; genus Furcula; species Furcula furcula. The sequence continues at coordinate 14,558,161 of OU452265.1, read as the reverse complement.
GATGGACTTCCTGGCAGGATTTTAATCGCTGTTGGCGTCCAGGGGTTCTCCAGTGTCGTATACGTCTTGTATCCGGTCTCATACCAAAACGAGACTCATCAGAAAAGCACACGAAACGCCATTGTTCTTCTGCCCAATTTCTGTGTTCAAGAGCCCATTGATATCGAATCCTACGATTGTGCATTGCTATAGGTGGTACCCGTAGCGGTCTTCGGGAATGAAGGTTCACTTCATGCAAGCGGTTTCTGACTGTTTGGTCGCTAATTAAGTTCCCTGAAGAGTGATGAAGCCTCACGGCTAACATCATGGCAGTTATTGTTGGAGCTCTTCGAGTTAAGATTTGAATATATCGGTCTTGTCTCCGTGTGGTGCAGCGATACCGTCCTCCATGGCGCTCAGCCACGGTACCAGTGCTTCGGTAACGTGTCCAAAGTCGACTGATAACACTCTGACTTGTATTCAGAGCTAAAGCCACAGTACGTTGCCGGGAACCAGCTTCTATCATTCCCACGGCTCTGAGCATTTCTTCCCTGCTTAAATGACGTCGCCGCTCCATTATAACGTTGGTTTTAATCAGTAGTAGGGAAACAGTAGCACTAATAATGTCTTCAATGCGTTGTATGTTTTTATAGGGAAAATATTGACAGCTGATTTTCATCTTTTACTCGAATTTGATTCACAGTTCCTGATTCAAATTATGAAATGCACCAAAAAGGATCCATATAAATTTATAAAATCATAAATTTATTACAAAGCCACATCTCAATCTCAAGAAATCCGCTTAAAAATGCTTGATCCCTAGACACTTTTGATGTGTGTATAATAAAATCGTAGAAAGGTAAAAACTGTACATTGAATATTTTTTGAAAATTTTTATTGTTACGTGTTCTAGGAACGATACTGATTCCGAATATATGATTTTTAGAATTTTTGTCTGTCTGTATGTCTGTGGCTTTGTGTAGACTTGACGTCAAAACCGCTGAACAGATTTAGTTGCTATTTGGCAAAAATATTTATTGATAACCTAGAAAAATTATAGGATATAAATTACCTCGCTATTTGTTACGGGGAATGAGCAGTGTCGAAATATGTACTTTTTCTACTACAATTTGCCGCGAAATTATTTTGTGTTGAAGATTTGTGCACAAACTGTTCAACAGATTAAGTTGATATTTAACGGACATGTTTACTATAGACCTGGTAAGACTTTAATATAAGTAATATCGAGCTATTTGTTACAGGGAATGAGCAATATTGTAATATGCACTTCTTCTTCTTCATTTTTCCGCGAAATTGTAAAAAAACTAGAGTAATGTTACAATATAACAGAATAATTGTGGATTTAAACTCCAAAATTAAAATAATTACGCAATATTAACATAAGGAGCTAAGCAGTAACTTTCTATATTGCTACATAAGCAAGGGAATTTCGAAATGTATCCTAACGGCTGATACAGCGTAGCGGTTGAATAGTCTTCCGGTATTTTTGTGTTTCCGGGTTCGATCCCGGATGAACTCAGTTTTATTTTTCATTTTTATTTTATTTATTATAGTACTATTACGACATACCGGTACAGTACGAGGTACTTCTACAACTTAAATCGATAGGTATTGCTTTCAATTTTTAATAAAATAAATTAAAATGTTCATTTTTTGAATAGCTCCAGTCTCAGTTAGATTATAAAATATGAGTTCCCACTGCTGCATCTCGATTTAAAGAAAGTAAGTAACCAAGTCCGGACATTGTAGGTTATAAGCGATTGGGAACGCTACAGTAAAGCTTGCGCCTGTAACATCTCCTGTACACACTGTGTACCTACTTATCGGTTCCTTGGTAACAGTGGTGAGTGTGAAGCTTAACTCAGTTATGATCGAAAGCACCACGGTCAATTGCATGTCTTAGTGAAAGGAATGGTCAATCACCAAAATATCTTAGATTGTTGGCCAGGTTGCGCCCGTTGAACTGAATATAATATTTTGCCATTTGAAGAGGCTCTTTCCGCGCACTTCAGTTCATAGTATGTACTCCCCTGTCAACGTGAGCACCATCGTGCCGCAGCACAGCATTATTATCGCCATACGCGTGTCAGTCGACGCTACTCGGTTTCTGTCTGTTACAAGAACGTGACAATGACGTGTCAAGTTCAAATAGTCTAAGGCCCTCTGCGTTATACTCAGTCTATACAGAATACGCTGCAGATTATACCTACTGCCAATGTCTATAGTATAGACATAGGCAGTAGTCATCTGATGTGCACAGTATTAGACTCTTTACCGTGGACAAGTTATATGAATAATCCAAGTATCGTCGTTTGGATGGCTAACCTTAGTCAAAGTTGAAGATGAGAAGTGGTCGATAAAGTTAGGAGTGGGTTTTTATCTACATACATAGGTACTTTACTTATTAACTTCACTGACCATGAAAATATTGGCGATATGGTAGAGTTGTTTGCTTACTGGCAAATTCATAAAAAAAGAGAGGGGAGCCCAAAAGCATGAGTTATACGTTTCTTTAGCATGAGTAGTTATACGTTTAGGAAATTTCAAAAGTCTGTAGTGTTTTATGAGTCAGCATCCCAATTTATTAATCCACCTTTCAAATAACACACACGAGTCAAGCTCAAAGTTTAATTAAAAGTTCAAGCTACCCTTAGGCATCTGACCTGGCTTATCGACTGCTATCTAGATGACGACTTGGACTGACTTTTTACGTACCCGCCGAACCACGAAAATGCTCAGTTCAAATGATACCTTAACGGTCACTCATCTAAGGAATGACGTTTCTTAACCAACTGATCGTTTGCGAACAGTGATAATAACTGGCTACGAACATGCCAATTTTTCTGTAAGCGTATGGTTCTCAAATCAAAAAGTTGCAGGGACAGACACTGAAGGCTGCATGTCGGTCGAACTGGGTCGAATGGCTTCAGTTACTCTTAGGGGTCGCTGGATGTTTGGGATGTGGACCTTAGACGTTCATCGAGTACGGCGGCGGTGACTCGGAGGACGGCGGCGAGGTTGCGAATCCCGTCCCCGTGAACACTTTGACAGGTACCTGGGGGGCTATCATGCGCTCCCCGGTAGCAAGCTCAAAAGCAAGGTACTGAGCGGCACCTGGTACAAATCTCATCGATTGGTCCCCCACAGTATCTCAGGGTTTTAAAGGAAAAAGGGCAGCTCGAGCTTCATGTAACAGAGCGGATAAAGGAGAGTGATCTCCGAGATTCAGCAGACAGCAGACGCAGCAAGACGCCCGGGCGCAGAAGGCGGACCATTTTATTTTTTGACGCGGGTAAACTTTCAAAAGGTTGGTGGGAGTTGTAGGGCTCGACCAGGGTATATGGGATTCTTACCCACTAAAACCCCCGCTGCTGTCGCATCCGCACATGAGAGCTCAGAGCCCAGGGCTCTCCGGTGTGATCTGCTCCAGGGTGACCTCTCAGTGCCTTGCCTTGCACCAGCCAGCCGCCGGGGTCGCATTGTAGTCCCCGGGAACCTGTCCCGGTGCTCACGAGGACGAGGGACGCAACCCCGCCTCCTTCCGCCTCGGAGTCGCCGCCGTACTCAATGGACGTCCTGGGGCCCACACCCCGAACGTCCCGCGACTCTGAAGGGCAGAAGGCGGACCAACGCCAACCTTATGCCCCCGTATTGAGAATCTGCAGATGGCAGGAATGAGGAACTGCTGCCTGTGCACCACTATATTTCACTCTAGCTAATATGGCGTGTATACAGCTGTAACAGCTCAGTGGGCGAGCGCTTGCCTTGGAAACAAGGTGCGCAGGTTCGAACCCCGGCTCGCACCTCTGATTTATTTAATTAATTATGTGCGAATCGTCTTTGTGCGATTGTTACTAGCTTTCGGTGAAGGAAAACATCGTGATGAAACCTGCATGTCTGAGAAAGCCTAACTAGCATTCGAAAGACGTGTGAAGTCCACCAACCCGCACTTGGCCAGCGTGGTGGACTATGGCCTAAGCCCCTTCAACTTGAAGGGAGGCCCGTGCCCAGCAGTGGGACATAAACAAGGGCTGGTATTATGGCCGGCCGTGCTAGGTGCCCGGAGCACATACCAGCTGTGCGTCTGAATAATATTCCTCTAGAGAGGGTAAAACAATTTAAATACCTAGGGCATATAGTCACGGACGACCTCAGAGATCATGCCGACATTGAACGGGAGCGGAGGGCGCTGTCAAAGAGAGTGAACATGTTGGCTCGTAGGTTTGCGCGATGTTCAGGTGAGGTAAAAATAACGCTTTTCCGATCGTACTGCACCTCCCTGTACACGTGTAGTCTGTGGGCTAACTACTCGCAGAGATGTTACAGCGCTCTTCGTGTCCAATTTAACAACGCATTTAGGGCGATGTTGGGCCTGCCCCGCCACTGCAGCGCGTCGGGTATGTTCGCGTGGGCGCACACGGACTGCTTCCACGCGACCATGCGCAAACGCTGCGCGTCTTTGGTGCGCAGAGTGAGGGCGAGCGCCAACACCGTCCTAAAGATGATCGCCACTAGGTTAGATTGTCCCTACGTCCGGCACTGCTGTGACCGCCATGTGGTAACATTCGGTGCGGGACGTAGGTTACTATTGTGATTCTGTGTATGTGATTTTGTGTGTGTGAAATTTTGTGTTTGTATTGTTTCATTTAATTTATGTGTTTGTTAATTTTAATTTATATGGGTCAATAGTTACCTGAAATAAATGAATTTTATTTATTTATTTATTTTATTTATTATTTAATATGGCGTGTTAAAGTATTCCGGCATGCCACCTGATGAGATTCTGCGGGCCTTTTATAGCGACAGGCAGGTCCGTGGGCTTTACTTACACCCACGGAAGATGATGGGCTGGTCATCCGCTGGTGGGACTCGAAATTGTATACAGATAGACGTTTCCGGTGTCCATTAATATAGCGGAATTTGGACACGAAGGGTTTGAGTCAGTAGGAGTCATACTGAACCCACACTGTCACTCCCGTGATGGTATGGGCAACCCTTGGGATTTCTCCACGTTAAAAAAAGGAATGGCTTAAGTTGAATCAAGTCAAGGCCTTGGCTCACGCCAGGGTGAGGTTTAAACGAGCGCCTTCCGGTGTACCACTTACTTGCTTGGCAATGACGTTAACATTGCTTGAGCTCATCAAAAATAGGGCTGCGGGCAAAGCCGCGGGTACTGCTAGTATTAAATAATCTTTTATAAACAAATCGCGGTAATTGTTTGTTTGATTGTGGTATGTTTATTTGTATGCTTGTTCCATGATGGTCAGAGAAACCTAATTCTTCTACAGATGTTTTTACTGGATCATTGAAGTTTGTGAATATTAAATCATGTTGATGTAGATTGTGTTGTCCTAGTAGGGATTTTTATATGTTGTTTTAATTTAAACGCTAGCATAAGATCTGTAAATGAATTCGATTTTAAACTATTTTCTAAAAGGTCAATGTTAAAATCCCCTCCTAATATTATTTTTAATTTTGAATATTTTTTATTTATATAATTTAAAATGATTTTTAATTGATTATAAAAGACTTCTACCTCCCTTCTGTTCCAATATATTACAACTAATAGTATATTCTCTTTAATTAGCTCTGCGGCGCATATTTCGAGTATATAGTCGACCGACTTTTCTGAGATATCTGTTCTCTCTATGTAGTCTATATGCTCGTCCAACAGGATGCAGACACCGCCGCCTCCTCTAGTTGTTCTACAGTATGACGCTGCAATTTTATAGCCTGTAATATTGATATATTGCATTTTTTCTTCTGACAGCCAAGTTTCGGATATACACAGGGCATTGTATTTGGGCGTCTGATCGACGAAAGCTTCTAATAAATAAATTTTATTATTAAGGCTTTGGATATTCTGAAATAAAATATTAAATTGAATGTCTTTATTTTCGAAATGAATTCTCTTCCTGTCTATCCTTATCATTTTCGGGAACTAGAATTTTCTGGGTAGGGCTTTGTGTTTTTTGAGAGGTTATATTGTTGGAAATTGTCTTCGTTTCTTTATTATTTAATAATTCATTTTTTCCATTCTTTCTATATATTTTCTTTCCTTCTATAAATAGTTCATTATCTCGTATTATTGCATGTAGACCGTCTTTCCTAGCATTGTACATTATTTCCATCATTTCTTTTCTTGCTTTTCTTGCGTTATCATCTAAATATTTTGATATTGTTAATCGGGTTCCATGAAAACAGTAGCTGTTTTTTAAGATATATTTTACCATTCTTTTGCTTAAGAGCTCTATTACCAACGGCCGATTTTTAGTATTCTGTATGTATCTTCTATATAGCCAATGAGGTCTATGTTAAGAATTTCCTGGAATAGTTCGTTTATTCGATTATGGAGATCTTGTTCCGGCTCGTTGTAGTAGTCTGTAAAACCATATAGTACAATTTTGTTAAAGGTATTTTCTGGTGTGTAGAGAGTTGTGGTGGGTGTTTGGCGTACTTCTTGTATTTTGGAACTCAGTTTCTCATTTTCTATTTTTAATTTCTCTATTTCTACATTCAATTCTTCTATATCGATTTTTCTTTGCTCATTTTGTTTATGTAATATAGTGGTTTCACTTTTAAAGTCTTCATTCAATCTCATAATCGCTTTATTAATTTCTATCTGTATTGTAGTTTGTAATTGAGCTATAATTGAATCACTGTGTTCCTTTAATTTCAATGTTATCAAATTACTTAAGTTATGTAATGTCACTTCTGTAGATATTTCTCTTTCCTTCTGTTCTGGGATAATGGTATCTCCTAGTATACTTTGATCTTCTATATTCATCGAGTCGTTATATGAAATTCTAGTCTTTTGTCTTTTTGTTACATAGTTTGATTCATTAGTTGTGATTTTCTCCTGTGATGTAGTTTCTCTGTCCCATGGGCGTATGGGTGTGTTGATGTTGCCCATTTTTGGTTTTTTACAGTAGCAAATTTGACATTTCCATGTTGGTATATTTTCTTTAAATCGGGTTGCAGAAACGTTTGCACATTCCAAATCATAGTCATCCTTGCATAGGACACAGGATAGGTAATCTTTACTTAATATTTTTTGTTTACATCCAGTGCAGATAGGTTGTATTGAAGTCATTTTCTCGTAGATATGGTTTTGTTTATTGGACATTAATAATTAAATAGGTTTTCTTACAACTGTTTACTTGTTAGCGATTCGGTTGATAAAGTCGTGTAACGATGTCAAATTTTATCAGTAGATGGCGTTACTATATATATATATAACAAGTAATGCGGAATGACTTGACTTTTTTCGGGGTTAAGAAAGAAGAAAATGCATATTAATTATCAATATTCCATCGCTATCGCATTGTTATCGCTTCCTTGCACAAACTATTATATTCGTTGTAGGTATTGTTATTGTTTGTCAATAGTTTAGAGTATTGTAGCAGATTTTCAATGGTACTAACCGGTCTGACAACACAATATTCACACAACACAAAATTCGTTAGTAGTGTTGTTTTCCTTAGAGAATTTGTTTATTTTCCACTTTGCACTATTATAAAATCACTTTGTTTTATAGCTAAGCACATCTATTTTCCATATTTTGCACGTATTCAATTTTTTAAGATATTTCTATACAGAGCTAATGTGCGATCGCGCTCACCAGCGCTCTCTCTCCGTCAGAGTCAACTAAAAAGAAAAGAAAAGAATATTTTATTTACCGAAACATAGCGACGTACATACAAAAAGAACTAGTATACAAAAAAAAACAAGTTAACAATAAAAATAAACCAGTACAATACACAAAAAAAAAAACAAGGAATAACATTAAAAATAATAAAAAAAGTTACCACTAAAAGAAATACTTAACGAAGCAATTGTACGCCGCATTTTCGGCAAATGAGGTCAGCCACTCAGCATTGTTGCTGCACCGAAAATCACATTCCGGCCCAGCGCTGATTTTCAGGGCTAACCCCCGTGACATTCCGATGCCATTTCGCCATTTTAATTTAATAGATATTGATAAATAAATAAAATTTAAAAAAAATAGTTTTTTATAATTATAAATATGTACCTACTTATTTAATTATAATATATTACATTCTTAAAAAATATATATTATGTAAAAATTGTGATATGATAATATAATAACTCAATACAATAACTCAATCTTGGTAATAAAAACGTACAAAAAAAAAATACATACACGACGAATTGAGAACCTCCTCCCTATTTGAAGTCGATTAAAAAGGAGCATACAAGCATGCCGCACTCCACCCATCATAACAAATTCCACCCCCCACGCAGTCAACCTTACCTTTTGTTATGGAAGCCAAGAATAATTTGATGATAATACAATATAATATATAATATAATAAGGTATATATATATATAAATATATATATATAATATATAAGATAAGATACTAAAAAGATACGAAAAAGTCAAAACATGTAGTAACTAATGTATTTTTGGTGGGGAATTAACAATTGTGTTTATCTCATATTATTTTGAATAAGTTGGGTCTCCCTTTTGTTCATCCAATAAATATCTTTTTAAACTATATTTAAATGAATTAATGGTTTTTAGGTCTCTAATAGGTGGTGGAATATTGTTCCAGCACTGGGTAGCGGCATACTTGAAGCACCCTCTAAAAGCAGCTGTCCTGTGTCTAGAAGTCAACAGCGGATCTGTAACAGATCTAATTGCATAAAGTTTAGACCTCGCCTGCCTCCATTGAATTTTAGTATGTAAATATGTAGGATTTTTGGTAACTATCACTCCAAACAATAGGCATGACAAATGTAGTTTCCTTCTGGCTGCCATCTTTAAAACATTATTTGTATTCAAATAAGGGGTAACATGACTTCTCTTTGGTATTTGAAAACAATATCGTGCACAGGCATTCTGAATGCGCTGTATAACCTTCTCCGTTCTTGCTAATAAACACGGACCATACACAGTGTCACAGTAATTAAGCTTTGATAAAACCAGACTTTCTACCAGTAATTTCCTTATATCAGTACTGACGTATTTTCTAATGGAGTATAATATTTTTAATCTATAGAAACAATTTTTTAAAACCTTATTTATATGAGCTTCAAAACGAAGTTCTGAGTCTATAGTAAGACCGAGATTACATGCCTCATTAACGACGCCAATTTGCTCACCCTGTACCTTTATTATGGGTCTTGCTTCTTTTATTGCTTGAATCTGATGTCGACTCCCAACTACCATAAATTTAGATTTAGATGGATTTAAGACCAGGGAGTTTTCATCTGACCATTCCTGTATTCTCTGTAGATCACTATTAATATCGCTGACTGCCCTTTGAGTATCATTAGGTTTAAAAGACATATACAGCTGTATGTCATCTGCATACATATGGTAGCCACAGTGTTGTATACAGTGGACCACATCCGCAGTATACAGTATAAACAATAGTGGACCGAGAATAGAACCTTGTGGTACACCACGGTCAAGCCTCATCGGTGCGGATGATATTGTAGCTCCATCACTGGTTTTCAATTCTACTAATTGCTGCCTATCTGTTAAATATGTGTCAAACCATCGGATCGTATTTATGTCAAATCCGTAATATGCCAGCTTAGACAGCAATAGAGTTGTATTAATGGAGTCAAAAGCACGTGAGTAGTCCAGCAACACTAATATTGAACCCTTTCCTTGATCACGTGCCTCAATCATATTCCCTACGACATCACATACTCAACTGCTGTTTATATCTTATTTCCAGCAGTTGATCCTGACAGGTGTGTTCCATACCTACCATTAACTTCTCTCAACAGGCCTCTACGTGTTGGATTCGTCCACACGCAAGCCTTTTAAAAGTCTGGGTGCAATAGCCCGTGTTATAAAAAATCAAAATGGAAATAATAATAATGTCTATAATAATAATAATGTAAGGCCTGCTGGAATAACTTTCTTTAGAAATAAGCTGTGCCTTTGTATTAAGAATAGTATCTTGCCTTTATTCCTTCTATCTTTTATTGTTATTTTGTGTACATAAATGATAAAATAAATAAATAAATCTCCCCCTGACTGATAGGACCACAGCGGCCGATCTTTCATCAAATCAGCCTACTACACGAGAGATATTATAGTGCACAAGTGCTTGCGTAGAAACAAGTGCACTCTATCTTCCTTTACTCTCAGACGGAAGATCGACACGACTGGGGTGAGGTCTGGCGCAGGACTGATTTCTTACATGCCCATGCGAGGCATGGATGAATCATCTTGCCTGCATTGTTCTAGCTAGCAAAGAACAACTACACAAAGTGGTTGCTCTCCACGGGATTTCAACCCGCGACCTCCGGTTTGCAAAGCAAGCGGTTTACCGCTGCGCTACGGAGGCTACAATAAGATTCATAAATAGAAAATAAAATAAAGGCCTCTGAGGTAAATTTTTAATAAAAACCGCCTTTTGTAGTAATTTTGGTAGTGGTTACCTATGATGCTTGCTCGCCTTTTCTTTGTATTATCTCCATCTCCAACTCACTTTGAAGATCATGAATATGGCTAGGTAAATCTTTCCCCTTTCATAAAGATTAAATTTTAATACATGCCTCATTTCGATACGTATCGCTAAAGAATAAATAGTCTTGGAAAAAATTACATTTTAAGTTTCTTACAAAACCTAATGCAAGGGTGCATTACGTTTTTTTTTTCTTTTTTTTTTAATATGAGGGTACCCCCTAATTAAGTCGAAAATCACAATATTTTTTGGTTTACTATTACTGTTTTAATTGTATTATACATAAATATATATAATAATTATGTATACATAATTATTTTTTACACACGATCTCTCGTTCCGTGTCTGCATTTATCCTATTAGTATTATATCAGCCTCAATAATTTAATAAAGAATGAATATATATATATATGATGCAAATATGAATTTGTTAATATGTGCACCCCAATTCCAAATGTTAGCCTATCCCAATATTAGCTAGGGTAATAAACTCTACTTATTCTGTGTGAATAAGAAAAGGCAGTGGTATTAGGTATATACACGAAAGTCACATTTTTTCTTGTCTCCAGAGACTAAATCAATATAACAATGGATTACCATTACTTTTACAAGCACACTGTATGTGGACCAATGCTCACCAGTTTTTACGAACCACTTGCTACGCTCCAACTTTAGAGTTTGAGTACAGAGGAGCACGCTACTCGTTAGAAAGGCGTCCGTGAAAATCTGAAGAAAATATTTATCTTGATATCAAATTAATGACGAAAGTAAACGTAAACTATGTGTCAACGTCATAATGTATCACAGTTATCATTCATAAGCAGGAGCTTAGTATCTATCTTGCTAAAGCGACATAGTACAATTACATACTAATTGTAGTTAATAGTTATGTCTTAATGAAATTAAATACATTTGTATATATATAAAAAGAAAATCTTTTTTTAGATTATCTGTTGCGCGCCAAATCAAGCAAAAGTATGGACCCCAGCATAAAACTTACTTTACTAGAAGTTTTTGAATCAAACATTATACTGGTAATTAATGATGAAACTGAGAGGTTCATTGAATTGTTGCGACGCTTGGACTCGTGGCAGACACGGTCGGCAATCAGTCAAGCGGAGGCGATGATGACAGTCCTCGACGCCGCGCTGGTGGCGGTTAGAGTGCACATTAAAAACTTCACTGGTTTCAGTCCACTGACTTTGTCAGTGTAGTGTGTGACTTTGTCAGTCATCGCGCTGGTGCTAGAATTGAAAAATAGGTTTTCGGAGCCTTTCCCTTTTAAATTTCCAATAAGTATGAAATCTGGGCATTTTTTTTTTACAAAATCGCCTACCTACTTGTTCTAAAAAAAAAGAAATCTGTTTTACTACCTTAAAAGGATCTGTCAAAGGTTGGTCGATCAGTAGAGTGATAACCGACTGACAGGTATCAGTTTCGGCATAGTGAGAATAAGCCAAGAGTGGCCCCTTCGTTTAGAGTACGGATATTATCCGACATATGGTTTTTTTTTTTTTTAATTTAAGAGGCTTGTCCACCTTCCATGATGACAATTAAGCTTTACTGACTAATAGCCTTATAACTATCGATCAGCATGGTGCCAATCTCCAGGTTCAGAGTAGCTACTACAAATTGAGTAATGAAGTTTCATAAAACTAAGTGAATCAACTTCGTTAGAGATTCCTTCCACCACACCAACAAAACTGATCAGGGACTATTCTGTGGCAACATTTGTAACCGTGATTTGTTGCCTCCGTACCTTCTAGCACAAATTCCGATACCACGCGAATACGCTTTCGATCATAATTGAAGGTGCAACAACAGCGAATATTTATTCGCTTTTATCTAAAAATAGACGAACTCACCTGTAGTAGTAAATAATGCGGGTAGTTAGGCCAAGAAAAAAAATGCAATATCTGAAGAATACAACAGATAAGCTGTATGATTTCCAATGAATGCAACTATCGTATTTAGGACTTTGTGATAATTAGGCCAAATAATATCCGAAGAATACAACGGATAATAAAAATTTGTGCTTCCCAATGAATGCAAAGGGTAGACAAACTCAGCTCGAGCGTATAAATCTTTGCAGGTACAGCAGCAGGCAGGCAGGATGATATTTAGGCACAATAATATCCGAAGAATTCTACGGATTAAACATTAGTGATTCCCAATGAATTCAAAGGGCAGTAGCGGACTAACGGGGGCGGGGGGGGGGGGGAGGGGGCGGTCCGCCCCGGGCCTCGGGTCCAGGGGGGCCTCCAATCGCCAAAACTTATTTTTAATCATTGAGGTATTTCAGTACCTACTACGTATTATAGAGATTATTACCATACCTAGACTATTTTAGAGTTCTGGTGGACAAATCCTGCTAGTCTATGGCAATTGCATTAAGATTGATATGAGACAACTAAGTTTATGCATCGGAAGTCGGAACTCTTAAATTTTGGTTGAAATAATCTATCCGATACGTCCATAATGTTATGTGTGGTAAGTATTAGACAGTTTGGAGTTGGGGGCCTCATGATGCACGTTACCAAAATACAAATGTGTACCTACAATGTAGCTGTGTAGTGCATGGTCTATTCGGTAGGGAATTTACACAAAATTTACTCTGTAGAATGACACTCAACCCAATCAATCAATTAGTGATTTGTAAACGAAGTGTATTAGGTATATAAAAAATTGACAAATTAAATTTATATAAAGTGCAGCCATGTTTTATTATAAACAAAAAAAAAAGATGGCTGCTGGATACAAGAAAATTATAAGTTTATATAGGGTAGCACATCGCTGGCTGGATAATTATGATACTATGCCAAGAACACAAGTGCCTCCTTAAGGCAGAGGATACCAAGTCCGATTTCTATTAATTCCTGGCCATGCGAGTTGCACCACAGGCTTGGCGCATTGTCTTCGTTTCTTTGGTGTCCTTCTTCTGGAACATGACTGTCTTACAGATGGACCCTCCACATGGATTCCTGTGCCAATTTAGTAGATACTAACAGAGATAATGCTGACAGAGAGTGGTGTGGTCGTGTCCAGTCTGGCTGACGTGGATTCTCTGCTCTAAGTTACACGCATAGTATACTTGTGGTGCTATTAGCTAGCATTTACAAACAGGCAACTAAAGCAGGCCAAAAGGTAGCAATGCCGTCTTACCACACAAAGAGTGTACCTATACGACGGGGTGTTAGAGAAGGTGATATTTTATCACCGAAATTATTTACTTTAGTAATGGAAGATTTTTTAAAGAAATTGGATAGGGAAGGTAAGGGTTTAAATATAGCTGGTGCACGATTGCCAGTCCTTACATATGCAGCTGAAACTTTGGGTTACAATAAAGGCTATGGTTCAAAAGCTTGTTGTAGCTCAAAGGGTTATGGAAAGGAAATTAGTAGGAGTAACTCTGCGAGACAGAAAAACAAACAAATGGCTTCGCAAACAAAGTAAAGTCGCCGACATTGCCAATAGAATAGCAAGTTTGAAGTGGAAATGGGCTGGCGAGATCACCCGAAAATCGAAGTCGTGGTATAAGACTGTACTGGAGTGGAGTCCCTGGGACAGTAAAAGGCCAGTAGCGAGACGTCTCAAGGCTAGCGGGCAAAAACTGGAGTTCAAAAGCCCAAAATAGATCGGAATGGAGGAAATTGAATGTGGCCTACACCATAATGGTTGAAAGCGGCTTAAGATAAAACTACAGGTTATTCGCTCTAATTGAGTATAGGTTATTCGCTCACGTTTTCGTCGTAGCCAGGCTTCGAAGCACAGATATAGATTTACATAGATAACGCAAAAACATGTACTTCGCGTGTCCGAACACCGATGAAACGTCGGGGTTGGTCGCCGCTAACTTACAGTCCGCGCGCTTCTGTTGTTACAGCCTTGCAGCCGGTCGGCCGGCATCGGTGTCTTTGAATCGGTTTGGAATTCCCGTCACTAAATTCGGCCGTGACGTCACAGGTGTTAAAAACTTGGTTCAAAAGTTAGCACGCTTGGTTTCAATACAAATCGTGATAAGTATCACGTGTCTTCGAAGCACAGATATAGATTTACATAGATAACGCAAGTGCGTTAGGATAACACTGACAACTCCCTTTGCTCTCGTACGCTCATCAGAAGGCCATGAGCGTAATTATTCAAGTGCGTGCCTTATACGCCTCCGACTGAAGTTATTTGACCCTGAAAGCGCGCCAGTACTGTTTCCTCTCATACATGATATTACGGTACCCTTATAGCGACCCGGTCGGCCATCTTGCGCTGCAGACTCAGGATTTTTTTAGACGGAACGAGATTTGCGTCAAGGTTGCATATTATTACTACAGCTCTTTAATATAATCGGTGAACATATAATGCGTACAGTTTTAGAGGACTGGGAGGGAGATATCCGGATTGGTGGGACCCTATTGAACGATCTTCGCTTCGCAGATGACACCTACTTATAGGACCTTCGAAAAAGGAGCAGGCCGATCTTCGTGAAAAATTGAGGAATGATGAAAAATTGATAAAATGATTTTGAAGAATCTTCTTTCTAAATCAAATTAATGCGTACTCTGGTCTTCTCGATATTTTTATATGCCTCTGAAATCTGGATGTATTGGAAATGTGGTGTTGGCGCAGAATGCTAGGCAAATCTTGGACCAAGCACCGCACTAATGCATCTAATCTCGAAGAGCTTAATAATATCAAGGAGCGACTTTCCACTGCGAGCATCTCTCGCGATTCGGCCCATATGACCGGAAGGTCGGTGGGGGCATGAGTTGCTGGACGGTCATGTCTGCGTTAAACGTGTCGTTAACTTCTTCGGGCACAAGGGTAAGAGAAAACGGAACAGCCTAGAGATGCTATAAAATCTAATCTATCTATCTATAAAATCTATGCTATAGAGAGATCAAAAGATATAAAATTAGAATATAAGGGTGAATTAATTAGCAAAAAAGATAGCGTCAAGTTTCTGGGAATCAATTTAGATGAACATTGTAATTGGAAAGTACATATAGACTCTATTTGCAAAAAGATTAATAGATTTGTGTACGCACTAAAAAAATTGCGACGAACCTCAGATAGTCGTACAACACTAATGGCTTATTATGGTTATGTTCAATCCGTTTTGAAGTATGGATTGTTATTATGGGGAAACTCTACGCATATAAACAGGGCATTCATTGCCCAAAAAAAATGTATTAGAGCAATTAGTGGGGTGGGTCCTTTAGATTCATGTAGACCCCTTTTTAGAAAACTTCAGGTGCTTACTTTGGTATCCTTATATATAGTTGAAATCGGAATGTTTGTCAGAAATTATCCACTGTTACACCCTAAGGTTAGTGAGGATTCAAAGTATATACAAAGAGATCCAACACAATTAAAAATGGATTTGTGTAAATTTTTGATTGCTTTCCATAAAAAAAATTCACGTATGATGACTTTTACAGTATACAATCACATACCTAGGACAATTAGAGAGCTCCCCCATAGTAAGTTTAAAACTAAGTTAAAGTCATGGTTAGTGGAAAAGTGCTTTTATACGTTGAAGGAATTCCTAGAGTTCAAAACTTAAATTATTTAGAAAAATGTGTCTTACATTTATTAGATTGATATTATTAGATTGAAAATAGCCTACAATGTTATAAGTTCATTTGCATGCTGAATAAAGTAAGCGAAACATGTCGAACTAAACGTGTAACGTACCACCTGTAATACGATGTTTCTAGCAAATAAATATATTCTATTCTATTCTATGCTTATCGTGATAAACCAAATGGCAAGAGAAGCAGAGGACGCATGTCGATGGGCGATAGGCAGACACTGTCAAAGCGGTTACGAGAACGACGCTACATACATGGAGCTCAAGATCGAACAGCATAGAGACGAGTGGTGGCAAGTCTGTATAGTCACGGCCCTTCAGTCATGAGGTCACGACTTAAGAAGAAGAATGTTACTGAAAATTTACGAAAATATTGTCTGTTGACATTTATAACGTTTCCATCCTATAAAGCATTTATGTCACTAGCACAACTAACACGAATCTAACGACATATCACAAGTCAAAATCCATTGAGCCGTTTAGGCTGTAGGCCGTGCCAAGGAAACAGACATACTCTCAAAAAAACATACCCCCTTTTCTGTTCTGTGTCCGGTAAAAATACATCACTTTCTGACCGGGGGCCTCGTAACTTTTTGCCGCCCCGGGCCCCCGACAGGCTTAGTCCGCCACTGTCAAAGGGTACACTTTAGCTCGAGAGAATACATCTTCGTTAACAGCGACACGAACAATGTTCCACTTTTAATTTTATGTCTTCTTTATTTTCGATTTTTCATGATTTCAAAGATCCCTTGTATTTGAACTCGTGCGAACGCCGTGATCGCACGGACAAGAATGAGGTGGCTGTCGCTCGGCTGAGGCGGGGTGGTTACGAAAGAGATAATAATGTTGTTTTCTCTTTCTAACCTCTGAAACTTGTGCGATATCTCCGGATCGTACCAACAGGGTACTAGTGATGGAATATCTTGGAGTCAAGGACTGGATAATTAACAGATTGGTTCTAATAGATTTCTGTTTAAAAAAGACATATTTTTCGTTGAATAAAGAGTAAAGTTAAGGGTATACATAAATATGTACGGTGAAATCACCGTGCACAAGACTCCAACAGAAGACCATCGTGGCTTCCTATAGAATCAAGCCAGTTTATGCTGAGTTGCATACAATCCTTTTGTACGTCGTCGCACGTCCCATTTATGTATGTATTCTTGAGATATGTATTGGGAAAAAAGGTTCTCGAGTGTAGAGCATGAACCGGAAGGCGTAGCGTGGTTTTTGTTTAGGTTTTAAAGTATGAAATTTGATACTTTTATTCATATTATTGGATACTACGGCTTCTAAATTAATACTAGCGAATTGATTTTTTCGTCATTATTATTTTCGGTGCCGTGGTACCCAATAATATCAACGAAATAATCAAATTGTATACTTACCCTATAACCAAACTGCTGCAGATATTTTTTTTTGTGAGTGAGAGGGTAGGGCAAGTACCTGCAGGGTTATCCATTATTTATCGGACACCCTGTGTATGTATAGAAAAGTAATAATATAGGTCTTAACGATCCGAAAGATCCGGTGTATAGCGTTTTCATGTGCGGTAGTAGGTATAGGTAATAATAAAAAGCGTTTTTAACTTAAGATAAAAACATTTATTTATAAAAAAATATCATCATAATAAAAACATACCAAAAATCTTTACATTCACATTTTAAGGCAACAACATGGGTCTATCAACAATATTGTATACATTAAAAAAAAAATTAAAACATTTCTTTTCCACAAAAATGTCAAACATCAGCCATATTATGCTTGAGATTTTTGTTATGTATAAATAAATTGGTCCAAAAATGTTAACAATCACAAATAAGTATATCATCATCTTTTTGTACTTAAATCCCTTATACAAAATAGGGAAATATGATAATTTACTGGGCAATATATTATATTTATCACATTCCCCCAATAAAATCAGAGTCAAAACTATATTATTGTCTTATTATGCTTTATTTGCTCTCAAATACTTAATGTTAAAAAACAAAAAAAAAATGAGGAACTAAAAAGAAATTGCAACAAATTGTAAATTTTGTAGGTTTTAAGAACGGATTATATTACTCCGTAGGTTGTAAAATACGATTGTGCAAAAGCAGACACTATGCTATTGATTATTAATAATAACATAAACAAAAGTTAGCGTGCGTGCGTGCATACAGAATTATACACCTATATGTATAAGCCCTTTAACAATATAGAACCTGTTACAGAACCTTTAGCAACGTCTGTGTGACAGATTTTATACCACACTACGTTACGCTCTGTTTAGCCTTTGCTGGCATAGGTGTGAATATATTTGCGATAGATTATCTATAATTATACTAAGGTTTATTGTTTAGATTAAACTATTAGTTATACAAATACTGTAAGCTGCGTTTAATTTTGTGCCAAAAAAAAGAAGAAAGATAAAATGAAAATAAACATCGCTATAAAATTAACTTAATTTAAATTTCCAAATGAAAACGAAAGGTAAATGTAATTTTTAAAATCATAATTATTCGATATTATGATTAATATAAAAAGCAATAACTTAATAGTAAACTTATTGATTAAATTCACATAAACAGCGTCCGTAATATTTTTCTCGGTCAATAAATAAATTACGAAAACAACAAGATTTATTTTATCACATTTTTCTAGCCTGTTATATTTCGTTAATATATTTATTTTATATTATTACCGACGTTTAAGGTTCGGGTTGTTAAATCCTTAGGGTATACAAAAAATCATGTTGTATAGGCATGTATCACCAAAGTTGCCAAGAATAATTTGTGACCAAAAAAATACTACGAACGCGAATTCTGAAAGGTCATAAGGTCACGTTCTCACTTGGAGTGCACAAGGTTGAGGAACTCCTCCCTGGTCTTCGGGTCATCGCGGAATACTCCCAGCATCGTTGAGGTCACCGTCTTACTGTTAATCTTTTGTACTCCTCTCATTACCATGCACATATGCCTGTAGAGAAAAAGAATATAAAGGATCATGGCCATCTGTGCCCCAGAAATGCCCAGATAAAGTATATTACAAGATTGCTCTAATAAATAAAAACTAGAATTATGTTGTTAATTTTAAATCATATGAAGCACTGGATAAAAAATAAAAAAATAAGACGTTCTGTTGACATTGCAGTACCAGTGTATCTAACAAAATTGTTTTCACATACATATTGACACTATACAATGGAGACAGACTAGATAATTCCAAATAACTGACATGTTTATCTGATAACATACAGATAAGTATATAAAAGAAGCTTATGTGATGATGATCATGAAGTTCCTAGTGAAAAACTAATAGCAATGCTGTCTGTAAACGATAAAATTTATAAAAACCCAGTAGGAGGTTATCATGTTTAATGTCCAATATCTTTTGAACCGGTGCTTTATATGACATTAAATCTAATTATCATAAAAATACTGTTAATAAGTTATCATATGACATAGAGCTGCAATTTGGGCATTGCATTGCATTTCTGACTTTTAGCTCCATACTAATATGGGCATGGTCCTTTTCTCTTTTTTTTAATCCAACTTAGTCACCAGACTGCCCGTGGGGTTTCCGGGTAAGAACCCACGGGCACCCACCCATCCCTTGCCGTTGGGTGTCGTAAGAGGATAATTCGAAGACAGGCAGTAGCGTCTTTCTATTGGATTACCAACCACTGCGATCCCTAAGACGCCTGCCAAACGTGAGGATTACGGCAACCCCTCCCCTTGTCTTTTGTCTATTGTGTTCGCTAATTTCACCAGCTACAGTGCCCTTCACACCGGAACACAGCAATGTTTACACACTGCTGCTTGGCGGCAGAATATCTGACACTGCAGGACCTGGATGGCCCCTAGTAAGGGCTCGGTGGTGAAGCGGAGCCGCTTGCTTTGGCGTTAGTTCAAATCCTGCAGGATGCAACCAATTGGTGCTCTTTACTGGTAAGATTAGCCGCAACCACACAGTAGGTATGTGCAACATTGACTCTTTTTACTCTTCACAGAATCTGCAAGTATCTACGTTACTTAGCCTCTTTCTGTGTAGGTGCTCGTTGGTACCAAATTGTTCCGTGAATGCACCCATTAGGTGCCTAATTTGTGATCTGTTTAGGTTTAATAATTTAACCACACAACCCACTCTTGTGCTGCCGAAAGTTTTGGAGTGGTTTAGGCTATATCGCTTCCCTTCATTCCTTCGTTTGTTAATTCCTAGCGTTTGCATATAATGCTTGGTGGTAGTGGTATGTTCCATACGGAATCCCTACAAATGGTTCAGCGCCGACTAGATGTCTTATGAGCCGGCCCTTGTTAGTTCATCGGCCTTCTAATTCGCCTCGACACCTTCATGTTCAGGTAACCAGATAAGGCTGACATTATTGTATCTTCCCAAGTTTTTCAAACCTGTGACACATTCTTTGACAATTCCCAAGAAGTTTAATGCTTTCAGAGCTGCCTGACTCACTGATAATGCAGATGTTTTTTTTTTACATTTCTCCTTAGCATGTCTTGTATGTTCCTTAAGGAATTCCTGCGAATGGTTCAGGTACTTATCCTATTATGTATCCATACTTACACTCCTTCGATAACTACAGCCACGCCGGCGGGTCGCACGGCCTGGGTGACAGCGAGAGCGATCTGCTTCGTGAGCCGCTCTTGCACTTGCAGGCGACGGGAGTAGATCTCCACGATCCTGGAATATGGAAAATAATACATAAGTTTTAGCCAAAGAGATTATGATCTTAGGAGCAGGACTGCTCCCTATGCCGTACTTTTCATGGAGGTTAAAAACAAACAAATATAGGCTCTTCTACAAGTCAACGTCAAGCCGGAAACGAGTGATATGCCTAATCATGGTAATTATCAGAAAAATATTATAAAAAATTTACTTAAGCCATGTCTTTAATTATCAGGTCTTAACCCGTGGAGTGCCGGCTTAGAATTGCATCCCCCCCATTTCCTCTCGTTGGGTGTCGTAAGTCGCGACTAAGCGAGAACGGGAAGACGGGCAGCAGCGTCTTTGTTTTGGGTTTATCTTCCACCGATACTGCGATCCCCAAGCCGCCTGCCAAGCGTGGGGATTATGGCAACCCCTCCCTTCTAGGGGGGAGGCCTTTGTTCAGCAGTGGACGTGTTTCAGCTGCAGATGATGATGATGATTCTTAAAAATATTGGCGTTAAAAAAATACAATACTCTATCTTATCTTTATTACGGCATCGAAATGAAACTAATTTTACGGATTATATCGTGGTTTAAACCGCGATATAATCCGTAAAATCTTGCTTAACCAAGTATTCAAATTCAATGTTTCGCCCACCTTAAAATAACAAAACATTAAAAAAAACTGATAACTACCATGACTCAGACTTTACCCCGTTTCCATCTTGACGTGACTTCTGGTACACCTTCTATAACCAACTTACCTAGCCAACTTGCTCAATCCGAGGATCTTGCCCTGAGGTAGGTATCCGATGGACACTTTCCCATAGAACGGGACCAGATGGTGCTCACACATGGAAAACATCTCGATGTCTTTGACCACCACCATCTCATCAGTATCCTCGTCGAAGATGGCGTTGTTTAGCACCTCTGAAATGAGATAGAAATTATGTCCACGAACGTCAAAATGGCTAACTACGAAGGAGATTTATAATGGCGCAGGTCAGACTTTTTGTGCCTATCCAACGTATGAAGCATCTTATTTTGCAGATAATCAGGTAATCGGCCTGTATTGTCCTAATCAGTAAGACACAACTACACAACTACTACCTACTACCTTCTACTTGCAAAGCCGCTGGCTACGGAGGCCACATAAAATCATAAAAATAGCCAGGAAAAAACTCCATCAAGCTACTTGGAACTGAGACTTGGAAGAATTTAATGAACAAATGTAATGCCTTATGACATCTACCGAGTAGTATTTTGGTTACAGCGCCATCTATTGAGTAAACTAACTTATCATAATAACCACGATTTAAACTATCACGACGCCATCTATTGAGAAATAATGTATTACAATTTAATTGCTAGATGTCGCTACTGTCATCTATTGCAAATATGGACATACCATCGAGGCTCTGATCGTAGCCTTTAGTGAAGAACAGCATAGCCTTAGCCGCGCGTTCTGGTGTCTTCAGAAGACCCGCCCTTGTGGGGTCCTCACCGAGTCCTGTGGAAAATGTATAACTCAAATTAGTAAGTAGAGATTGACATGGTTTGAATTCTTTATGGGACGGAAGACCGACATGACCGGGGAGAGGATTTTTATACTACCAAGGTGGCATGCAGTCCGACTACAACACCAGACGCTAGCAACACCAGAAGAATCACTAGCGCGTTGCCGACCCTTAAGGCTCAATTCATACCAAGATGGCAGCGGCCGGAAGCGCACTTTCAGTGTAAAAGAATTTTAAACTTTATCAACAATACGTGAAAGACCAGTATCGCTTGAAAAACGCGGCGTGCGGGCGGCCGCCGGCTGCCGCGAGCGGCCTCAATCGGCGTCGCGTAAATAAGATAAAGTCTATAATTCTTTCTGTATTCTTTAATGTAAATAAAGGTATTTTTTGTGAAATAGGTATTTTATAAGTATAGTATCTTATTTAATATATATATATTCATTTAAATATGTATTAGTATATAATAATATTTTTATATATGCATAATGTGTTGTTGATATATTATTTATTGTTTATCTACTTTGTATTATTACTGTGCACTATACTGCAGTTTTATTTTAGTATAGCTCCTTTTACAAAGGTTGTCTGGAAGAGATCGCTTTGAGCGATAAGACCGCCTTTGCTCACATTAAGTTATGTAACTGTTTCATGTATTGTTCAACAAAATGTGTGCAATAAAGTATTAATCTATCTATCTATCTATCTTTCACACTGAAAGTGCGCTGCCGGCCGCTGCCATCTTGGTATGAATTGAGCCTAAGACATTGATATAATAATATTCTAGGGCAATCTACACACGGTCATCCGACCTAAACTAGGCGGAACCAGTACTATGGAAACCAGGCAACTGAAACTAATTTTTATATATATTTTTTTGTAAATAGAAGTATTTTTTTTGTGTAATACATACCTACTTCAATAGATAAATAACACCCAGATACTTGGTGGTAATCGAACCCACGACCCAACGGGTAGCAGCCAGGGTGTCTAACCACTAGACCACCGGGTCCGTCTAATGGCTATGAAATGGTAATTGCATTTCATTTAAAATCGTTCGAGTCAACTCGTGCGCGGTTGCTGCTTGGGGGCACTGATCCGACTACTATCCCTTTGGCCTTTTAGTTTGTTGTAATTTTTGTCGTGATTTATTGTTTTCTTCTTTTCTCCCTTGCTTTATGTTTCGAACGGCAGGCTATCGCTAATGTCGATTCATTTCTAACAAAACAATGCTTAAAAAAAGTGAAAAAATTACAAGCCCGCTGAGTTTCTTGCCGGATCTTCTCAGTTGAGGCGGCGTTGTGATCCGGTGGTAGCTTTTAAAAAAAATGACCATTCGTTAAGCCTATTTGAAATAAAAAAAATTGACTTTGACTTTGAATTAGCACATTTGGGGTCCTCATGAACCGCTTGCTTGATTTCTCCCTATTACGTATCTCGTATGACCACTACAGTGATGATCAATATAGCAAGTGACTATCAAATAACTGTCAATTGATTCATTCGGTATTGCCTAACTTGGGCTTAGAGTAGATACCACTGGAGATAACATGATGCGCTAACCCCTCTGCCAAATTTTGTTCATATGGTCAGGTCATTCGTTATTTGTGTGCGTATCTTTTTGAATGTGTTGCGAGTTTATTATAGTGTGGGCTTGCGTGAAATTGTATCTGTGTGTGTTTACTTCGCCTCCCGCACCCCGCAAAAGTGTCACGAAAAATTTGTACGGCGAATCGACGCGATACTAGCTCTATTTTAATTACTCTGAGAACTTGGGTGACCAATAAATACTAAAACACATTCAGTTGACATCAAAGTTCGGTGGGCAACTGAAGCTTGATAGTCGATTGGGTGGCTAAAGATATGCAATAGCTCTGCTGAGCAGCAAAAAAATCTCTATCTTACTCAAATCTTACCTGTAAGTAGGAGTCTGTAGGAGTTAGCCATGTCGGGTAGCAGCGCCTCCCTGGTCGGTGGCCTGTGATCCAGCTCCAAGTCATGGTGGAATGTGCAGTTCTCGTGACCTGGGAATAATGAGAAAGGTAACATAAGTCAACTGATTAAGGTATATTATTGTCTGTAGGGTGTCCAGGTAACCATAGCACCCTGGGTTATAACCTAATCAAAGAATTCTAGAGACATCAATATTACGATTTTTTGCCCGACTTCCCCAGAACGAGAGTAATGTTTTTCAAGAGTATGTATAATAGACAGACGACATAGCGCGCGTCGCAGGTAATCGGTGGATGCAAATAGCCAATTGTCGTTCATTGTGGCGTTCGAAGAGGGAGGCATGTTCAGCAATGGACGTCTTCCGGCTGGTGATGATGATGATGATGATGTCCTAAGAAGAGACTAAGGGAAAACAAGAAAACGGGCAGCAGCGCGTACACTGCGATCCCCTCTCTCTTTCTCTCTGTCTGTCACAAATCTTTCGGAGTTGAACCTACTACACGTAGCTTACTAAGTGCTAGGTCCGTTATAAAGGACTGACAGTGTTTAAAGAACCGTATGGGTAGGACATCGCACGCAGTGTCATTCCTGTGTTCCGGCGTGAAGGGCACTGTAGCTGGTGAATTTTATGGGCTCAAGAGCCTTATCTAATGTCTCGGGTGACGAGCGCCAGTGCAATGCAGCTGTCTATAGGTCGGCGGTCGCTTACCATGAGCCGGAGCGAAACAAAGGCCTCCCCCTTAGAAGGGAGGGGTTGTAATAATCCTCGCGCTTGGCAGGCGGCTGGGATCGCAGTGTAGGTAGGCATAGTCCAATAGAAAGACGCTGCTGCCCGTCTTCTTGTTTTCCCTTAGTCTCCTCTTACGGAAACCCAATGTGAGGGAGATGGGAGGGTGCTTTTCTTACCCGGACACCCCTACGCCCACGGCGTGAAAAAATTCCGACACATTAGGTGTATAAATAAGACCAAATTAAGGCCGAATTTAAATAAAACACTAGATTTTAGATATTTTACAGACGACTTTTACTTCTATCCCTCTCGATTCGATTTTAGATATTTTACTTCTATCCCTTTGGCTTTTTAGTTTGTTGTACTTTCGTCGCATTTTATTATTTTTTTTCTGTCTTATTTGATCTTTTGAACGGCAAGACACACTGTCGCTCTGATCTAATTGTAACATGACACACTATTTAAAAAAAAGTGAAAAAATGACAAGCCCGCTGAGTTTCTTGCCGGATCTTCTCAGTTGAGGCCGCGTTGTGATCCGGTGGTAGCTTTTTTTTTTAAAAAACATGACCTTTCAAAAGTGCTCGTTAAGCCTATTTGAAATAAACTATTTTTGAGTTTGAGTTTGAGACGCCTGCTAAAAGCGGGGACCAACCCCTCCCTTCTAAGGGGGAGGCCTTTTGTTCACCTGTGGACGTATTTTGGCTGCTGAAGAAGAAGAGAATACAGTATTATTATTGTTCATGATAAAAATAGACGTTAGGTACAATTTGCATAATATAATAAAGTAATAAATTCTCAATTAGTATTAAGCATTAAATAAATTCAACACTATTTTTTGCCGACATCGAATTAAAAACGTTAAACATGCCGCCAATATTATTGCCAGGGGCGTAGCTACCGCCGCGCCGCCGTATCAGCCGTATCAATTATACGGGGCCCCCGGCCTACATGGGCCCCGAACATGTGTAAGCAACAATTCGTAAAATCCATGTTCTCACTTAGTGTCGTAGCATCATTTGCGGGCCCAAAAAATTGTGATACGGGGCCCATCTAAGGCAAGCTACGCCACTAATTATTACTATCACACACAGACATTCAACTGCTTAGACCGGGCTTAGCAAGCTTTATTGCCCGACTGCCCCAGAAGGAGGATGTTTTTCAAGAGCATGTGTGTATGTATGTGTATGTAGGTATGTATGTAAGTATTTATTTCTGTATGGCTATTTCTTTGTGGCACGGCATACAGCCTAAACGTAGATTTTGACAAATGTCTTTAGATTCGTCTCAGTTGCGGGAGTGACATAGGCTATAGTTTCTACAATATAAACTTGTTAATCGAAAACCTACGTGTAATAAGTCAGTAGAAACTTGTCACGGCAAAAAAAAATTTTAGAAAAAATAAAAACAGACATAGAAAAATTAGCTAAAAGCTAGCTGTAACAGCTCAGTGGGCGAGCGCTTGCCTTGGAAACGAGGTGCGCAGGTTCGATCCCCGGCTCGCACCTCTGATTTCTTTAATCATGTGCGAATCGTCTTTGTGCGATTGTTACTAGCTTTCGGTGAAGGAAAACATCGTGAGGAAACCTGCATGTCTGAGAAAGTCTAACTAGCTTTCGAATGTCGTGTGAAGTCCGCCAACCCGCACTTGGCCAGCGTGGTGGACTATGGCCTAAGCCCCCTCATATTGAGGGGAGGCCCGTGCCCAGCAGTGGGACATAAACAAGGGCTGGTATTATTATATAGGAAAATTATTTATAATTAATCATTAAATAACGAAAATATATTGAATTTGGAAACAACTCAATGGGCAAGCGCTTGCTTTGGAAACAAAGTGCGCAGGTTCGAACCCTGGCTCGCAACTCTGATTTCTTTAACTATAATAATCGGTGAAGGAAAACATCGTGAGGAAACCTGCATGTCTTCGAATGACGTGTGAAGTCCGCCAACCTGGGCCTGCACCATGACCTCTAATAACAATATTATTTTCACCTTACTTTCTCGATAGTAAGTGACAGAGCTATAAACTACGTACGTTGACGTCTCTATCTCATTTCAAGTATGATTTTAATAATATTGCTAATAGAGGTGATGGTAGGGCACTTGGTAAGCGTGGTGGACTATGGCCTAAGCACCTTGATCTTGAAGGGACGCGCCTCCCTTCCGCCCAACAGTGGGACATAAACAAGGGCTAGTATTATTATAATTGTGTAAACATTGCTGTGTTCCGGCGTGAAGGGCACTGTAGCTGGTGAAATTACCGGACTTGTCCCGGGTAACGAGCGGTAGTGGAATGTACCGGTCTTTGGTCAGGTGCGATGTTTAACCTCCTACTTGAGTTGTCACTAAGTAAGTTGTATAAAAACGAAATAAATTAACATAAAATTGATTTACTTATTATAATATGAAGCAATTTTAAAGTTTTTAAAAGTTTTTTATGATAATAGTTGATAATTACGTACGACTTGTTAGAATCGTAATAAAAGTAATTTATTAATTTATTATTAAGATATAAACGCGGTCTTCCAGACAAGCATTTAATCAGTTTCTTATAATGGTAATTTAGTACAAGAGCCTTGAGCCTAGCACCGTATATTTCAGTTCAAGCAGTATATTAATATTACAGTACTATTTTTATACTTGCATATTTTATATATAACTATAATATAAGCTGTAATAGCTTAGTGGGCGAGCGGTTGCCTTGGAAACAAGGTGCGCAGGTTCGAACCCCGGCTCGCACCTCTGATTTCTTTAATTAATCATGTGCGAATCGTCTTTGTGCAATTGTTACTGGCTTTTGGTGAAGGAAAACATCGTGAGGAAACCTGCATGTCCGAGAAAGCCTTAATAGCTTTCGAATGACGTGTGAAGTCCGCCAACCCGCACTTGGCCAGCGTGGTGGACTATGGCCTAAGCCCCTTCATCTTGAAGGGAGGCCCGTGCCCAGCAGTGGGACATAAACAAGGGCTGGTATTATTTTTATAATAATATGCTGCGTAGCCTCCGTGGCGCAGTAGGTAACCGCTTGCTTTGCAAACCGGAGGTCGTGGGTTCGAATCTTGCGGTGGGCAACAACTTTGTGTAGTTATTCCTTACTGGCTACCATATCAGTATTTTTTACTACCTATTAATTTTAGTTGTTACTATATTTTTGGAGATAGGAACTATTCTTGAACTCAAATATATTAGTCGTGTTTACTAGTACTTACTATTACCATCCCTTGGTAATAAAAATAATAAAAAAAAAAACAAAAAAAAAAAACTGTTGGGTAATTTTCACATGCAAAACAGATTTGTCTGCGTGAAAATGTCTTCAGCGTTATTTGTCTATACAAAATATAAAAACATACCTTGGTGTAATTTTGTTTGTATAAGGTCCAGATATGAGTAACTTACCTCTGATTTTAACCGTGATTAATAAACCAAACGGAGGGTCTAAGGTTTTTCTTTGATAAGTCTGTTCTAAACGCTATACATAATTATTTGCTTCATATATTTATATGAACACCCAACAATTATTTAGATATTTGTATTTTCCATGTAAAGTAACATTAAGGTAAAGGAGAAAATATACTTAGATAAGGTGCTTAATGGTAGAAAATAAAATACACATTAAGTACACCGGAAATAGATATGTTTGTAATATGGAGACTTTAAGTGTTTTCCCTATATTTTTAAAACTACTGCAAAAAAAAAATATATAATATAGAACTTAAATCCTTTTTGGAACAGTAATCGAGAACAATGACTAGATACATTTAAAATTACGTACGGTAATGACTGCATTAATTAAAGACTGTGACTGTTGTGTATATACCTACCTACCTTTATAGCACCTAAATGTACTAAATAAATAGCGATCACAACCATGATCTGCTTACAATCCTCTTTAAGTTATTAGCGCCTCCTGTTGTTACGTTGTAACAACGTAAATTCATTAAAATTGTAAAATAAAAAATTTACGAACAAATAACTACAATAAATATTTTTATTATCGTACGGAACCCGCGCGACGCAACTAGTATTCGCGCTCACAGAAAAAAAAATTCCAGAAACCGAATCATCGAACTTTATTATCTCGACATTCCAGTCTTTTCGAGAGTTGCTCCTTCTCGCTCGGAAGCATTAGTGTTTTTTATTCCGTATCTCTGTCGCACTTGTTTTGTTGGCGGATAGAAGAAATGGATTGGAACGTGATTCTAGATCGCGTCGCGACCGCCGTAGGTCATTTGTTGGTATATATTTAAGTATGGGCGAGGGAATCGGATCATTTTGATTGTTGGTGAAGTGACACGCGTGTGATTTGTGAGCAAGAGTTCTGTGCTACGTACGAAATTGCTGTTCCCAGTGTTTAGAGTAGTTCTTTTTAAAAAACCGGATTTTAACCCCCTGGTAAGTTCATACAATTATCCAAATTAATTAATTTTCATGTTAGGTAATCCAATTACAGTCTAGCAAGTAATATCTCAATCTTTTTATAGTATTATTAACGTCGCTATGGCTATTTTATTTCTTAATTTCATTTCTTCTAGGTAGTGAATGTGACAGGATGTTTTAATGTCAATCAATTATAACCTCATTTATCTATTCATTCCAATAACTTTTATATATGTTTTGACACGGTATTTTCCTTATAAAATTCCTATATCTTAATATTTTAGCCCAATCAGTTTTAGCCATCACAAGAATCAGGTGAAATATAGTCTCAATAACTAATTCCATTGTGTAGTCTATGCCAGAAATCTTAACCTATATTTTAATGAGTAATTGTTATTTTAAAATGTCCAGATAGTTTAAACTCCATAATATCAGTTCATACTTGCAAGTAATAAGCATTGTGTTTTTCATAATTAGTAGTCTAATAGAATTTTCCAGAGTAAAAATTGTTTACAAGTTTGTCATTGTAAATTAAACTTATAGTCTTGTATGAGTGCATTGTTGTATAAGAATGTCTTAATTTCCTTTAAGTGTTAAAGCCAACTGTAATGTAGTTGCTTACATAAATTATTCTTTATTCTATTAGTTCATCACATAGCTGAGAGATATATTTAGTTTTGGTTATTATAAGGGAAAGTACCGGGGAAACAAATATTAAAAGTCTTTGTTCCTTCAATATGTTTTATTATAATTGTTAATGTAATATGTAATATTTTCTTTGTTCTGCATGGCGTTGTGGAATGGTGATTCCGGCATATAAAACATTGGGGATTTGATTCTGGGTTGGGTAAAAATATTTCATTTAAATATTTAATTTTCTTTAAATTACATTTCAACCAGAAATGCATTTCACCACTCCATTCCGCATAATATTTAATTGTTTTGCGAAAGATACCGACGCCCATATCTGGTCACACTAGTGCCAGGGCATCGGATCTTTCGCGCTACAGAAGATGTTTCGACGCGTTCCAGGATTGGGGGTTCACCGCTAGGATTGCACCGCTAGGGTTGCACCGCTAGGGGTTCACCGTTCCCCGTGGAATTCATTGTTGGGACTACACCGTGCCCGCTTGGGAGTTCCCCGTTTCACCGTTCACGTTGGGACTCCACCGTGCATCGTACAGATTGACTGTACAAGCGGCGACGCTTCAGGCGGCACTGTAACACCCGAGCCACCGGTGCCCTTCAAGTAACCGAGTGTTGGCTGAAGGCACAACCGAAGACCCCCAAGCGTCAAGGAATCGGACGGCCAAAAGATAAGCCCTGCACCATTTTATTGTTCCGACCAGATAACTTCCCTGTGCCGCGAATCCACACCCGTGTGTTTTGTCTTAGTTTTAGAGACCTTAGATATTGGTTCTAGTGCAATTTTAGAGACTTTAGAGTTTTAATTTTATTAGTGGAAATTTAATTCCTGCCGGGTTAACGTATATGTTTTTATTTTCGGTCCAATAAACATCTTGTAATTTTACTTGTTGTTTTTATTCTTGTACCTAGCCGTCAGGCGAACGTAACAGTAACGATCAACGTACTGTCTACGTAACAGTGGCGCCCAAATATTAAAGGCAAAGCACAGGGAAGTTTTTTGTTTTGTGTATTATTGTGGTGTCGGTATTTTTCAGCTCCAAGTGGTAAGCCTTTTGTGGACGGAGGCTGAACGGGGTAGTACCACTGACCCGGTTCTCCTTAAAGAAGAACGGGTAGCCGATTATTGTTTTCTGGCTCCACAGGGTTATCCAATACCATCTCGGATTACCCACGCACAGGCATAGTCTGCACAGTGGACTGATTTTTTTATTTTTTTTTTCTTTGCAATATTTTAGTGACAATTTCTTTTCAATTTTTTTTTTTTCTGTGCATACTGATTTTTGTGTATTTATATTTTGTGTTTTTTTTTCTAGCATTTTATATTTGCATTTGTGTTGTGCGTAATTAACGTTCTTTTCAGAGATTTTAATTTTTCTTTTTTGCTGCAATTGTTGCATTAATTATTTTTTTATTGTTGCAAAACATTTATTGTTTTGTGTTTTTTATTATTAATTTTTTTTATTTCTTTTTGTGCTCTGAAAAGATAATAGTGGTTACGTACATTATTTTACTTCATTCTTCATATATTTATTATTATTATTTTTTTTTTAACCTTGCTCACATCGTGTCACATTTCGTTACATATTGTTTTAAAATATTTTATTTTTTTAGTTAATTACATTAAAAAATATTACATTTTAAAATGGACCGTACCATTAAATATTTACACTTAACTAAACCGGAACTCATGTATGAAGTAGCCATACGCGGTTTAGAACCTAAAGAAAGGGTTGAGGATCTTAGGTTACAAATTAATAAAATTGTTTCTGAATATCCTGCGGACGCGATTTATGACTCTTGCTATGACATTGAAACAGACCTTAGAGAAATTAACGCAACTCTTAGCAAAATTATAACTAATTTAGATGCTTTGGACATTAATCCGGATAACAAACCAGTTTTAGATCGTACTCGTTCTTTAATTAATCATGTTTATTTTCGGTTAAAAAGAATAGAAAAACCTACAGACGAAAATGTATTAACACTTTTTGATGATATTATCGAACAATACAACGATCTCCAGGCTAGATTCAATAAAATCCCAATTAAAAATAAACCGTTAGTAGAAATAACGTCTGTTCAGGAAAGTTCAAATGTACCGAATAGTTCGATCGAGAAAAGAGAAATAACGTACACAAATACGGAAGTAATTTGCGATAGGAATTCGCTTTCAGAAATCCTAAAAACTAAATATGACGGCAAGTCCTGCGTACGCGCTTTTATTGCTCGCTTGGAAGAACTCAAGTTAGCACGTAATATTTCGGACGAGCGTATGTTGCGTTTAGCGCCAGAAATTTTCACCGGGGATGCCTTGCATTGGCTCAGAAGTGTAAGGGATAGCGTAGGTTCATGGCATGAACTGTTAGCGTTGCTGAGAACGGACTTCGACATTTTTGATTATGATTATAAAATGATGAACGAAATCCGTTCGCGTAGCCAAGGCGAAGAGGAAAGCATCACAATATATTTAGCGATTATGCATGGTATGTTTTCGCGTCTTTCGGGACCGGTGCCAGAGGCGGAAAAATTAGAGATAATTCTCCATAATATTAGGCCGTGTTACGCGGGAGTTTTAGCCACGAATCCAAATATTACTACAATTTCTGAATTGCGAGAAGTCTGTAGGAACTATGAGAGAATTAACGCTAGGTATTCTAACTTTAAAGAACCTTCTTGTAACCCTGGTTGTTCATTAGCACCAGAATTTAATTATCTTTCCATTAAAAATAAAAGTAAATTTAATGTAAATAGGTTAGCCTCTATTAACTCAAATAAAAAATTTTGTTTTAAATGTGGCCTTCAGGATCACACTACTCTTACTTGCCCTAGGTGCAATTCCAATAAAAAACCGTTCGTGAGTCCTTTTCAGTGCTATAGATGCGGCGAACGCGGTTATAAAGTTACAGATTGCCCTAGATGTAAAGACAAGTATAGTCCGCCTTCTAAAGTCCCTCAGACTAATAATCTAAATAATAATAATAAAATTAATTCCAATCCAAAAAACTAGTTAGGGAAAGTTGCAGTCAGTCTAACTTCGACCAGGAGGACTGGGCCAACTGGCTAGCAACTATAAAAAATTTCTTCCGTTCATTCAAAGTCGCTACTATTTTTAATAAATTACCTCCTAACGATCCTCGTCCTTATGTTACGGTCTCAGTTTTTAATCATCCTAATTTAAAATATTTAGGTCTCTTAGATTCCGGTTCTGCTATTACCATTCTAGGGAATAATTCCCATTTACCACTTTTAAAAGCAGGATTCATTTTGAACACTGCCGATATATTATCTGTTACGACTGCAGGCGGTCAGTCTTATCATTCTATTGGAAATATTTTGTTACCTATAGTTTTCGAAAATACAGTTTTTAAATATTCATGTAATACCAGAAATAGATTCGTTTTTAATTCTCGGCATTGATTTTTGGAAAAAATTTAATATTTGTCCTAAATATTTACCTAACTTAGATTTTATCAGTAACACAGACCCAAAAGTTTATAATGTTACAATGTCTTCTCCTTCCTCACTAGGTCTTCATTCTTATGACACATTAGAGCCTTCACAAAAAATAATCGCGGATAGCGTAATTGAACAATTTAAAAATATCTCTTTTGAACGTATTGGTTTAGGTAGAACATCATTGATTACCCATAGGATCGATACAGGAGATGCACTTCCTATTAGGCAGCGCTCGTATAGGTTGTCGCCGGAAAAACAAAGAATCGTATCGGAGCAGGTAGACGAAATGCTGAAACTCGGTGTAATTTCGCCAGGCGAGAGTCCGTGGTCTTCACCTGTCATAGTAGTTGAAAAAAAAGGTGGTAAACATCGAGAATGCCTAGACAGTAGGAAACTTAACTCCGTCACTAAAAAAGACGCCTATAGTCTACCGTATATATCAGAGATCTTAGACAACCTTAGGGACGCGCGCTTCCTGTCTTCGATCGATCTGTCAAAATCTTTTTGGCAGATTCCTTTGGATGAGAAGGACAGAGAGAAGACTAGTTTTTACGTTCCGGGTCGTGGAACTTTCGTTTTTAATGTAATGGCCTTTGGTTTGACCAACGCGCCAGCTACACAGCAAAGATTAGTCGATACCTTGTTTGGACCGGAGTTCGAGCACAAAGTCTTCTGCTATTTAGATGACGTCATTATAGTGAGCGAATCGTTCCAGGATCACGTGTCCCTGCTGTTGCGCGTTTTGGAAAAACTCAAAAAAGCCAATTTATCAGTCAACTTCGAAAAATGTCAACTTTTTAGGGATAGTTTAAAGTATTTAGGCTATGTGGTAGACGCTGAGGGTCTCCGCACAGATCCGCTGAAGGTGGAAGCCATTCTCAATTTCCCAACACCAACCTCGAAAAAAGATGTGAAGAGATTCCTAGGAACCGCGTCTTGGTACAGACGTTTCATACCCAATTTCAGTACCATTGCGGGTCCTCTGAATTCTCTCATATCAACCAAGAAGTGTGCTCCTCCCTTCAGTTGGTCAGCGGAAGCAGAAGCGGCCTTCACGACACTTAAGTCTTGTTTGGTTTCAGCACCGGTCTTATGCTGCCCTAATTTCGACCTTCCCTTCGAAGTTCACACAGACGCCAGTAATTTCGGGTTAGGCGCTATGCTCACCCAAAATATTGATGGCGTTGACCGCCCTATAGCTTTCAGGAGCCGATCTTTAACGGGTCCTGAACGTAACTATAGCGTTACAGAGAGAGAGACTCTGGCTGTGCTAGACGCTCTCGAACACTGGCGCTGTTATTTAGAGAATGGCAAGTGTTTTACGGTTTACACTGACCATTCAGCATTAAAATGGTTTTTAACTTTGTCCAATCCTACGGGTCGACTCGCCCGCTGGGGTCTTAGGCTTTCTGCCTTTAATTTTGTTATTAAACACCGTAAAGGTAAAGATAATATTATTCCAGATGCATTATCTAGAGCAGTACCAGTAGCAGAAATTAGTGCCACAAGCGATCACAATTACATTACCAAGGACGACTGGTATCTTAACATCCTCAACGGTTGCGTAAGTTCGCCTACTAGTTTCCCGAACTACATGGTAACGAATGGGAAATTGTATCGTTTCTCGAAGGGTAACAGCCCCCTTACATCGGAATTCGAGTGGAAGGAGGTAGTTCCTAAAGAACATCGGGAAACGATACTTAAAAACAACCATTCCGACCCCACTGCAGGACACATGGGAATTTTTAAAACTTACCAAAGACTTAAGTTACGCTATTATTGGCCCGGTATGTACACCGATACTGCTAAATTTGTGACCGCTTGTGATACGTGTACTGCATATAAATCTCCTACCCATACTACCCTTGGTCCATTAGGTAGGCCTAAGGAGTGTAGCAGACCATTTCAAATGATCTCCATAGATCTTGTAGGTCCTTTACCAGTTTCCCGTAAACAGAACGCTTACATATTAGTAGTTTGTTGTTGCTTTTCTAAATATTGTTTACTTTTTCCTCTTAGGAGGGCTACGGCAGTAAATGTCGCCAAATGTTTAGAGGAAGGTGTTTTCCTTGTGCATGGCATCCCACAGGTGGTTTTGCAGGATAATGGAGTGCAATTTATTAGTCGCGAATTAACTAAACTATACGAATATTATAAAATTCCAAATGTACAATTCACGCCTAAATATACGCCACAAGTAAACTCCGTGGAACGTTATAATAGAACATTAATCACCTCCATATCAACTTTTGTAGAAGATGACCACAGAACTTGGGATGTAAATTTACCAAAGATACAGTTTGCGATGAATAGTGCCGTTAACGAGGTAACCAAATTTACACCGGCGTTTCTAGTGTACGGTAGGGAACTTGTACCATGCGGGTCGCATTATTCTACAGATGTAGACCCAAGTGATCTGGTGCTCTCACCACGCGATGAATACGCGGAAAACCTCGGTTGCTTGGCTAAAATATTTGATAAAGTGCAACTGTCTCTATATAACAGTCATGTCAAAAGCACGCGTCGTTATAACTTACGCAGAAAACCCGTAGATTTTAACGTAGGAGACATAGTATGGAAACGGTGCTATTTCCAAAGTGATAAGGATGCTCGCTTCGCGAAAAAACTAGCTCCGAAATTCATGAAGTGCAAAATAGTAGCTAAGCGCTCCCCGTTAGTCTACACCGTCGAAGACATGTCTGGTAATAATTTAGGAAACTGGCACATCAAGGATTTTAAGCTTCACTCCTCTTCTTCGTAAATCTTTGTTCATTTTTTTTTATGGTAGTATGTGGTTACACTTTTATAGTGTTTTTGTTCCTCGTATAAAGTTACTTTATATATTTACTTAGGTTATACAAGTTATTGTTGTTATTTATTTTCCTTCTGTTTCGTGGTTTCGACTCATGTTTTTGTTTTACTTATATCCTTATTAATTCTATTTGACTTTAGCAAGGTTAAAATAAACCTACACGAATTTTGTTGTTTTGTTTAAGAGTTTTGTTTTTTTTTTTTGTGTTGTATGACTTCGTTATAGGTCTACACACGTTTTGTTTTATTTGCGTTTTAGCGGAGTATGACAGTTTCTTGGTATAGGTCTACTCGTCTGCTGCTGTTTTTATTTAATTTTGTTTATTCGTATATTCTTATAGTCATCACCGTTATCGGTCCGACTCTTGTTCTCATTGTCACATAGCTTTCGGAATTTGGTTTAATTTTTTAATAAATTTTAATTGTCTGATAATGCGTTTCGGTCTCTGTCTACATTGTCTTTGATGAATTCTTTTAAGCCTACACGGATATTGATGTTTAGTTGGGAGTTTGTTTTTTTTTTTTGCGTTTTTCGCATTATAGCGGGTTAGTAGCCTTGTATAGGCCTAATTCGTTTATTGTTTTGTTTTGTTTTTTTTTTTTTTTGCGCATTTATGGCGCGTTGTGACCTTTGGTTTGGGTCTGTTTTGTATTTTGTTTTGCGTTTTGCGCGTTTAGAGCGGGTTGTGACTCTTTAAATAAGCCTTCACTAATTTCCTCGTTAGAGCGGGTTGTGACTCTTTAAATAAGCCTTCACTAATCTTCTTGTTACAGCGGGTCGTGACTGTAACAAATTCATCAAAGACCAGTGTATTTCACAGTGCCGATTCGTCTATTGTTCACGTGTCAATATTCTTTCCCTTAGACGCTCCTTGTCACGCAGTGCTGTTCTTGAGTCCAATCTTTTAATAGAGTTGTACTCTAGTTGTATGGTAGTCTGTGGATTATAAATTTCCTCAGACAGCTATGACAGGTCGTATGTTAGGTCGCATGGTAGGTATTTGGATGTGGAGGTATGAAAGTGAAGACAGTTACTGGGCGGTTCTGTTCTTCTTAAGCGCTTACCGCAGCGGATTTTACTACGTAAAATCCTTTCTCTGGGAGAGGGGGTATTGTTACGTTGTAACAACGTAAATTCATTAAAATTGTAAAATAAAAAATTTACGAACAAATAACTACAATAAATATTTTTATTATCGTACGGAACCCGCGCGACGCAACTAGTATTCGCGCTCACAGAAAAAAAATTTCCAGAAACCGAATCATCGAACTTTATTATCTCGACATTCCAGTCTTTTCGAGAGTTGCTCCTTCTCGCTCGGAAGCATTAGTGTTTTTTATTCCGTATCTCTGTCGCACTTGTTTTGTTGGCGGATAGAAGAAATGGATTGGAACGTGATTCTAGATCGCGTCGCGACCGCCGTAGGTCATTTGTTGGTATATATTTAAGTATGGGCGAGGGAATCGGATCATTTTGATTGTTGGTGAAGTGACACGCGTGTGATTTGTGAGCAAGAGTTCTGTGCTACGTACGAAATTGCTGTTCCCAGTGTTTAGAGTAGTTCTTTTTAAAAAACCGGATTTTAACCCCCTGGTAAGTTCATACAATTATCCAAATTAATTAATTTTCATGTTAGGTAATCCAATTACAGTCTAGCAAGTAATATCTCAATCTTTTTATAGTATTATTAACGTCGCTATGGCTATTTTATTTCTTAATTTCATTTCTTCTAGGTAGTGAATGTGACAGGATGTTTTAATGTCAATCAATTATAACCTCATTTATCTATTCATTCCAATAACTTTTATATATGTTTTGACACGGTATTTTCCTTATAAAATTCCTATATCTTAATATTTTAGCCCAATCAGTTTTAGCCATCACAAGAATCAGGTGAAATATAGTCTCAATAACTAATTCCATTGTGTAGTCTATGCCAGAAATCTTAACCTATATTTTAATGAGTAATTGTTATTTTAAAATGTCCAGATAGTTTAAACTCCATAATATCAGTTCATACTTGCAAGTAATAAGCATTGTGTTTTTCATAATTAGTAGTCTAATAGAATTTTCCAGAGTAAAAATTGTTTACAAGTTTGTCATTGTAAATTAAACTTATAGTCTTGTATGAGTGCATTGTTGTATAAGAATGTCTTAATTTCCTTTAAGTGTTAAAGCCAACTGTAATGTAGTTGCTTACATAAATTATTCTTTATTCTATTAGTTCATCACATAGCTGAGAGATATATTTAGTTTTGGTTATTATAAGGGAAAGTACCGGGGAAACAAATATTAAAAGTCTTTGTTCCTTCAATATGTTTTATTATAATTGTTAATGTAATATGTAATATTTTCTTTGTTCTGCATGGCGTTGTGGAATGGTGATTCCGGCATATAAAACATTGGGGATTTGATTCTGGGTTGGGTAAAAATATTTCATTTAAATATTTAATTTTCTTTAAATTACATTTCAACCAGAAATGCATTTCACCACTCCATTCCGCATAATATTTAATTGTTTTGCGAAAGATACCGACGCCCATATCTGGTCACACTAGTGCCAGGGCATCGGATCTTTCGCGCTACAGAAGATGTTTCGACGCGTTCCAGGATTGGGGGTTCACCGCTAGGATTGCACCGCTAGGGTTGCACCGCTAGGGGTTCACCGTTCCCCGTGGAATTCATTGTTGGGACTACACCGTGCCCGCTTGGGAGTTCCCCGTTTCACCGTTCACGTTGGGACTCCACCGTGCATCGTACAGATTGACTGTACAAGCGGCGACGCTTCAGGCGGCACTGTAACACCCGAGCCACCGGTGCCCTTCAAGTAACCGAGTGTTGGCTGAAGGCACAACCGAAGACCCCCAAGCGTCAAGGAATCGGACGGCCAAAAGATAAGCCCTGCACCATTTTATTGTTCCGACCAGATAACTTCCCTGTGCCGCGAATCCACACCCGTGTGTTTTGTCTTAGTTTTAGAGACCTTAGATATTGGTTCTAGTGCAATTTTAGAGACTTTAGAGTTTTAATTTTATTAGTGGAAATTTAATTCCTGCCGGGTTAACGTATATGTTTTTATTTTCGGTCCAATAAACATCTTGTAATTTTACTTGTTGTTTTTATTCTTGTACCTAGCCGTCAGGCGAACGTAACAGTAACGATCAACGTACTGTCTACGTAACACTGTACGGGCGGTATAGTTAGTATGAAATAAAGAACTTTAAGTTCGATGTATGACTGTTGTAATATCCTTTTTAAGAGATAAAGTAACGGTCATTGACATTACAATCAGCTGACAGCTGATAGATACATATGAGGGTAGGTGACACAATAAATAACATTTGGAGGATATATCTCCTCATATACCCTCAACTTATAAAATGTGACCTATAACCTAATGTGTCTTGACCAATACTTGTTTCCAATAAAAATAAAAAACCAAAAAAGAAAGCAATAACTTTCAAAGTGCAATTAATTAATCATAAAGATAACTTTTACTGTTATGAATGAAGTACAAGTTTGTTCATGAATTACAAATGATTGCTTACCTATTGTCAAGGTGATATGTTCAGTAATGTTTTCTGTTGTGCACCGTGTTAATTAAATAATTAATTTAAGGTTTTTCTAACTATTCTATGTGGCCTGTGTGGCATTTAGGAACATTTACGTTCACAAACTGATATTTACTTACATTATTTATATATATATTTTATGCATATACTCGTATATATTTTTCGGTTATTGATTATACAAAATAATTACGAAAATAGACTTCAATTTCAGTCATTGTCTAATGGAGGTTATGCATATTTCCTTTCAAATATGTTTTATAAGGTGCATTTGCGCGTTTTTACAAGACAATGATTTATTGCCACTGTTGACAGGTTTTGAGGAGAGATTTTTCTCGATAAGACTTATCTATTCTTAGGTACTTAACCCTAATGTATAATTTTGCTTGCGGTTCCTCTGCAGTATTAATATTACGATTGGTCATTGAATATAATCTACCATCCTCGACTGCGTCACCGCTTTCCACCAGGTGGGACTGTGGTCAAACACTGGCTTATATTGAATAATAAAAAAATAAAAATAAAACTTCTTTATTACGGACTTAATGCTTACGTATGTGTTTTACTGTTGGCTAAGTGTAATATTATATTATTAGTGTTATAAGAGTCGTAAGGAGTTAGACTCTCTCTTTTGATATTTAAAACAAAAAGGAAAATCTAGTGCCTAATATTATGTGATGCTTTTACAGAGATAAATGAATTTGGATTTTTAGGGAATAACTTGTATTATATTATTACCTATTCCCCCAATTCATAATAGCTAACTATTCACATTTTATAGATCTAGACTCTAAACATCCTACAATAAGTAAACATTATAAGTTGCTAAGGACCGAACTGTGAAACATAATTAAGGATCAAACGAACTTACCCTTACGTGAAGTTCGATCATAATTATGTGAACAGTTCGGTCCTTAGCAACTTATATACTCCCCTCCCCTTTACACATCACCCGACCCAAGGATAAAATGTGAAACGTTTTTCCTACTCTAAACATAATGAAGACACTGCGGGTGGGCCGTCTTATAGGAGGCGGTGAGGTGACAGAAATATTTAAGTACCCGAAAAAAAAAAAAAAAAAACTAAATCATTCCGTGCAAGGCTAGTAGTAAGGACGCATAACTACAATAAGTAAACATTATAAGTTGCTAAGGACCGAACTGTTCACATAATTATGATCGAACTTCACGTAAAGGTAAGTTCGTTTGATCCTTAATTATTGTTCATGATAAAAACAGACGTTAGGTACAATTTGCATAATATAATAAAGTAATAAATCCTCAATTAGTATTAAGCATTAAATAAATTCAACACTATTTTTTGCCGACATCGAATTAAAAACGTTAAACATGCCGCCAATATTATTACCAGGGGCGTAGCTACCGCCGCGCCGCCGTATCAGCCGTATCAATTATACGGGGCCCCCGGCCTACATTTGTGTAAGCAACAATTCGTAAAATCCATGTTCTCACATAATCTCTTAGGTCGTACCATCATTTGGGGGCCCAACAAATTTAGATACGGGGCCCATCTAAGGCAAGCTACGCCACTAATTATTACTATCACACACAGACATTCAACAGCTTAGACCGGACTTAGCAAGCTTTATTGCCCGACTGCCCCAGAAGGAGGGTTATGTTTTTCATGAGTATGTATGTATGTAAGTATTTATTTGTATGTCTTTGTGGC
The DNA here is from genome assembly GCA_911728495.1 of Furcula furcula. Classification (NCBI taxonomy): domain Eukaryota; kingdom Metazoa; phylum Arthropoda; class Insecta; order Lepidoptera; family Notodontidae; genus Furcula; species Furcula furcula. The sequence goes on along the minus strand of OU452265.1, from coordinate 14,516,732 downwards.
ACGGTATACAGCCTAAACGTGGATTTTAGATTCGTCTCAGTTGTGGGAGTGACATAGGCTATAGTTTCTTAAATTTATACTTGTTAATCGAAAACTTTCTATACGTGTAATAAGTCAGAAGAAACATGTCACGGCAAAAAAAATTTTTAGAAATCATTAAATAACGAAAATATATTGAATTTGGAAACAACTCAATGGGCAAGCGCTTGCTTTGGAAACAAAGTGCGCAGGTTCGAACCCTGGCTCGCACCTCTGATTTCTTTAACTATAATAATCGGTGAAGGAAAACATCGTGAGGAAACCTGCATGTCTTCGAATGACGTGTGAAGTCCGCCAACCTGGGCCTGCACCATGACCTCTAATAGCAATATTATTTTCACCTTACTTTCTCGATAGTAAGTGACAGAGCTATAAACTACGTACGTTGACGTCTCTATCTCATTTCAAGTATGATTTTAATAATATTGCTAATAGAGGTGATGGTAGGGCCCCTGCACTTGGTAAGCGTGATGGACTATGGCCTAAGCACCTTGATCTTGAAGGGACGCGCCTCCCTTCCGCCCAACAGTGGGACATAAACTAGGGCTAGTATTATTATAATTGTGTAAACATTGCTGTGTTCCGGCGTGAAGGGCACTGTAGCTGGTGAAATTACCGGACTTGTCCCGGGTAACGAGCGGTAGTGGAATGTAGCGGTCTTTGGTCAGGTGCGATGTTTAACCTCCTACTTGAGTTGTCACTAAGTAAGTTGTATAAAAATGAAATAAATTAACATAAAATTGATTTATTTATTATAATATGAAGCAATTTTGAAGTTTTTAAAAGTTTTTTATGATAATAGTTGATAATTACGTACGACTTGTTAGAATCGTAATAAAAGTAATTTATTAATTTATTATTAAAATATAAACGCGGTCTTATAAACAAGTATTTAAGCAGTTTCTTATAATGGTAATTTAGTACAAGAGCCTTGAGCCTAGCACCGTATATTTCAGTTCAAGCAGTATATTAATATTACAGTACTATTTATATACTTGCATATTTTATATATAACTATAATAATATAAGCTGTAATAGATTAGTGGGCGAGCGGTTGCCTTGGAAACAAGGTGCGCAGGTTCGAACCCCGGCTCGCACCTCTGATTTCATTAATTAATCATGTGCGAATCGTCTTTGTGCAATTGTTACTGGCTTTTGGTGAAGGAAAACATCGTGAGGAAACCTGCATGTCCGAGAAAGCCTTAATAGCTTTCGAATGACGTGTGAAGTCCGCCAACCCGCACTTGGCCAGCGTGGTGGACTATGGCCTAAGCCCCTTCATCTTGAAGGGAGGCCCGTGCCCAGCAGTGGGACATAAACAAGGGCTGGTATTATTTTTATAATATGCTGCGTAGCCTCCGTGGCGCAGTAGGTAACCGCTTGCTTTGCAAACCGGAGGTCGTGGGTTCGAATCTTGCGGTGGGCAACAACTTTGTGTAGTTATTCCTTAATGGCTAGGACAATGCAGGCCGATCACCTGATTGTCTGTAAAGTAAGATGCTCCATGCGTCGGATGGGCATGTAAAAAGTCGGTCCTGCGCCTAACCTCTCCCCGGTCGTGTCCCATCGGATTATGAGAGGTATAAAGGAAGAGAGAGTGCACTTGTGTCTACGCAAGCGCTTGTGCACTATAATATCTCCTGCGTACATGGGTGATCTTGTGAAAGATTGGCCGCTGTGGTTGGATCGGCCATGTGGACATTATTATTATTATATGCTGCAGTTGGTACAGCGTTTTAATTGGTCCTTGAGCGTCCATTGAGTACGGCGGCGACTCCGAGGAGGCCGGCGGCGGGGTTGCGACCCTCGTCCCCGTGAGTACCGTGTCAGGTTCCCGGGGGGCTACAATGCGCCCCCCGGCGGCGGGCTCAAAGGCAAGGCACTGAGGGGTGCAGATCCCACCGGAGAGCCCTGGGGTCCCCCCTCTCATGTGCCGATGCGACAGCCGCGGGGGTTTTTGTGGGTAAGAATCCCACATACCCTGGTCGAGCCCCACATTTCCCGGGGATCTTTCAAAGATTTCCCCCGCGTCAAAAAAAAAGCGTTTTAATTGGTATTTAATACTATTTACTTTATAATACCCGAACCCGTGGGGTGCCGGGTTAGAATTACATCCCCCCATCTCCTTTCGTTGGGTATCGTAAGAGGCGACTAAGCGAGAACAAGAAGACGGGCAGCAGCGTCTTTCTTTTGGATTTATCTACCACCTATACTGCGATCCCCAAGCCGCCTGCCAAGCGTGGGGATTATGGCAACCCCTCCCTTCTAAGGGGGAGGCCTTTGTTCATTCATCAGTGGACATCTATCGGCTGCTAATGATGATGATGACTATAATTTGGCAATCCGGTCGGCAAAATTAAAAGATAAATCGCGTTAATTGCTGATTAAAATAATGTTCGATGATGATATACGAAAAAACTTAAATTATACTTCTTCTAAAGCAGAACTAATACACAACAGAACCTTTTAATCTTATTCTTCGAGAAACAACTAAGGGGTCGTCCATTAATCACGTGATGTTGTTTTTTAGCAACTTTTTAACCTCACCACATATCCTGGTGATATGTGGTGAGGTTTTAAACTACCCCCCCCCCCCCCATCCAAAATCACGTGTATTTTTTTTTACAAACTATATTGTTATTTTCGGAATATTATCTTTATTCATATTCATATTCATTTATTGCTTTATGTAGGTACATAAGTTGTTATAATGATTGTTTGATCCATATATAAACCCTGTAAGGGCACAGCAACTTCTTATAAACTATACGTCTACTATAAGGCACAAACTACGTTATATTACTTTAACAATGCTGAAAATATTCTTTTATAGTGTAAAAACAATTATTAATTAAAAAATCTTTTAAAACATTTCTAAATTCTGATAGTTTTTCTATATTTGCGATTGAAGGCGGAAGTTTATTATAAATTTTTATTGATTCATGGTAAGCACCTGAACTTACCATGTTTAACCTAAATACAGGTAACTGATTAAATGTTGAAGGGGAAGTCGTTGCCGGCAACGGTGAGTCAAGGCCACGTGCCGCGGTTTGGTTTAGAAATCGTGCATTCAACGAAAAATAAATACACGTGATGTCTCGTTATCATCCCCCTCCTGGTGATATTTCGTGATTTTTTCGGAACCCCTCCCCCCCTTTCGAACCTCACGTGATTAATGGACGGCCCCTAAGTTGTCTTTATGCCATTTTTTAACACATAAACTAGTGCGAATCAACGTGATGGTATATGGTTTGCAGTAGGAGTAGGCGTTGTATGAGCGAACCGTGTATTTCAACTGTTTTTGACCGTCGACGAATAGACTAGTTTACGGACATTCGATAAACTAGTCGAATCGTTAACGACGTCATGCTGCCATCGATATAATATATAAACTAGATAAACATTCACGAACAAAATGACATCTAAAATGTGGTCGCGGAGGTTGCAAACTTATCTGTGCTGGTGGCGGAAACGTGAACTAACGATTTTATAATGATAATGACTTGTAGTTTGACAGTTTCATATAGAGAGTAGCGACACTCCTATCGACAAAAATAAATTTGTCAGGATGTGGCTTGTAAAGAAATAGCGACACAAGGGCGCTATTTCTCGCTACCACATTTTGAACCGTGACACCAAATCTAGTTTATATATTATATCGATGCATGCTGCGCACTTCGTGGAGTAACTAGTCGACGACGTCAACGTTCAACGTCGACAGCTAAAAACTTTTCGTCAACGATATAGACTAGTCGAAATTTTAGAATTTAAGAACTGGTTTATCGGTTTCGTTTCTTCGACGGTCAATACGTCAACGACCCAGCCTATCCACTCAGAGATGATAAAGCGCTCTGGCTTTTAAGCCTGTTCTCTGTCCTTTATCTAACCGCATTATAATTAGACGCAAATACCGCTGCAGGTACCTAAATTTTTCCAGTCTTTCGCCGTACGTGTTTGTTGATGACGTTTGATTCGTCACTCAAGGATTATGGGACCGGTCAAAACAAGGGTCAAAACCACATTAAGCATGGGTTTTACATTGGCAAACAAATGACTTATTATAAATAATAAGTTATGGAAACTTGAAATAAATACCGGTAAATTACCCTGCACTTAACAGCTGTAACGTTACTATACAGGGTGTAAGGGACATCGTACCGAAAACCGATACCAGGGATCCAGTACATGATTCTGAACACTCTAGTGTTGAAATTTTTCATCGGATTTTTCATGAATTTCCAAAAAAAAACATATCCACGTTTTTTAAATAAAATTTGTATAATATCATTATTGGTATAATAATAAAGAATAATTTTAATTTAAAAACAATAAATTACTTATTTGCGGACAATTTATTTAATTCTTTATGCACTAAAACAGTACATAGGCAATTAATTATTATTATTTTAGAAAATTAGCAATGTAATTTGAGAAATAAATATTATTCCGCATTATATTCATTACATGCTCGAAAATTAATAAGTCAGTCATTTGTCATTTTCCATATAAATGGTTTCTGTAATGTTGTAATGGACATTATTTGACATTTTATAAAAAAAAAATCGGTACGATGTCCCTTACACCCGTTATTTAATGTAGTAAAAGAGATGTCCCAAAATGTATGGAGCCTGGGCTAGGACTTTGTACACTATACTCTAAAATAGGAAAACACACAAAAAACGGTTTTTAACTACCCATTTACTTCAATTTGGCTTTATTTGCTTGTAAAACTTAAGAATTTTTACTTAAAATTGCAACACTTAACAAAAAACTGGCATGGCGGAAAAGTGTCACTGTCATGTGTCATTTTTCATTTTTTTTTTCTTTTTTTTTGACGGGCCCGTTGGTCTAGTGGCCAAGTGTCTGGGTGTTATTTATCTATTTAAGTATCTATTTACAAAAAAAAAAGTATATAAGTATTAGTATCAGTTGTCTGGTTTCCATAGTACAGGCTCTGCCTAGTTGGGGATCGGATGACCGTGTGTGGATTGTCCCAAGATATTATTATTATTATTTTTATTATCAATGGCGTTAAAAGTATTTTTATTACAGTACTCTTTCTATTTTTGTTTCTGTTCTCTCATACATCATTTTAATAATTAAAATATCAATGATAATCAATTCACTACATACAATACACGCCCACAACCAACTGTGACAAGTGTGACAGCAGCAGTAGTTATTGACAGCTGGCTGGCTGACAGTTCAATTCGATATCAGTGAGACGCCATCTTAGGACGCCATGTTGAATATAGATATAAAATAAATGATAATTATAATTAAAATTACAACAATAATAGTAATTTAACGAAATATTTATATTATTACCGGATTCTGTGGATTTTTCTCGACTTTTTGAGGTGGTGTACATATTCCGAGCCCATTTTGCAACAACTCCTTTAACGTTATTTTTGTACGTATTCAATTCCTACGCTGACTTGCAGTTGACATTGACAGAACTTATTCATCATAACGAGTAGTTATAAGTAAACATAGTAAACAATGACACATCTTTAAATTATCGCGACCCACCCCAAACAAATAATAATTTTCCTTTATTAATTGTAAATAATATCTGATAATTGCCACTGTGGGTTCACCGTAGTATCAGATATTTAGCCGCCAAGCAGCAATGTGCGAACATTGCTGCTTGGCGGCTAAATAGCTTGAAGTGAAGAAAAAGAAGAAGATGAAATACATTTATTTAAACGAAAAACGACGCACACACAAAAATAACAAAAACTTAACGTAAACATTACAAATATAAGCGAAACAAAAAGATAAAACAGGTATGAGGTTGACCACTCAGCGTCATGCTGCACTGGCAACAAGTTCCCACCCCCCCCCCCCCCTGGTTTTCAGGGCCAACCTCTGTGACATTCCAATGCCGCTTTGATCGTAACCAAAATATACAATTAGAACTAAAATTAAAATACTACTTAATAAAATACTACTTACTATAATTAAAATACAAAACTAGCTGAACACGCGCATCTCAGCCCGCGAGTTACATTTATATCTCTAATATTCTTCTTAACTACATAAATGCAAACATAAATAAACAAAAAAATATCCAAATCGGTCTAGCCCTTTCTGAGATTTAGCGAGACTAACAGACAGCTGTTTATTTTATACAGGTGTATAGATGGAACCTCCCACCACCTAGAATATGTTATATTTACAACTAAAAGCAACTATACAGAACAGAATAAACAATTTATGTAAAAATATAAAGAATATAGAATCAATTATATATAGATATATATAAACTATTATTTAAAAACATATTATTATATAACTATTACACATTATCGCAATCCGTACTGTATTTATTAAAAAAAATATCATATAATAATAAGTGCACTGTAGCTGGTGAAATTACGGGACTGAAGAAACCTAAAGGCCAATTTTTACGATGCCAGTTTCTTGCCTGTTCCATACAATAATATTGAAGCAATATAAATGCCTTGCATCGTCTGAACAACATGTCACATTCTTGCTCTACTGGGCAAGATTTGTAATCAATAATAGCATTCAATTTTGTAACTAGTATCCGCGTGTAAATAGATACTTACAATTCTTGAAGGGCAAATATTGCGTTTAGTTTATTGCGTTCAATTATTGCTCTTGTATTTACAAGAAAATGGCATCATGTAAATCAAACTTATGGGTCGGCAACGCGCTAGTGATACTTCTGATGTTGCTAGCGTCTATAGGGTTTTTTTTAATACTACCAAGGTGGCAAGCAAGCATACGGCCCGCCTGATGGTAAGCAGTCACCGCAGCCTATAGACACTAGCAAAACCAGAAGAATCACTAGCGCGTTGTCGACCCTTAAGACATTAGATATTAAGTCTTTGTGTCCGGTAATTTTACCAGCTACAATGCCCTTCACGCCGGAACACAGCAATGCTTACACACTGCTGCTTGGCGGCAGAATATCTGACACTGCGGTGGTACCGACCTGGACGGTTCCTTGCACAAGGAACCTACCACCTAGTAAATGGCTGCTTGATAGTATAAAAAAGATGACATTCAAATTCATAATTTCAAACAATATTCTTTAAACCATCAAACATTTTACTTGGTGGGTTGCACCCATCCAGGTAGGCACCACCGCAGTGTCAAATATTTTGACTCCAAACAATAAGAGTTCCAGTGTGAACTTGTGAAGGGCACTATATCTGGTGAAATTATCGGACACACGAGACTTAATAATTAATGTCCGGGGTGACGAGCGGCAGTGCAATGTAGCTGTCTCTATCAGGCAAATATTTTGCTCTTTGTTACTAATTTGAATAAAATATAATTTAAAACGTGTTTTTTTTTTCTGAGGGGGAGAATGTTGTCGAACGTGAAACAAGGATATTATTGCAGGGCGATTCACAAACATCGGAAGATTCCGTTTTCAAAAAACTTATTATAAAATGATTATCTGAAGGATAAAGTTGCGTGGTCTTGCAATACTCAACTCTTGCAAGCTTAGAATTTTAAGGTTATTTGTAAACACTTAAAAAAATAGACGTAAAAAGACAATAATCGTCTTTGTGCGGTTGTGAGGAAAACTGCATGTCTGAGAAAGCCTAACTAGCTTTCGAATGACGTGTTAAGTCCGCCAACGCGCGCCAGCGTGGTGGACTGTGACCAAAGTCCCTTCCTCTTGAAGGGAGGCCCATGTCCTACAGTGGGACAAAAACAAGGGCTTAAAAAAGACAAGCCCGCTGAGTTTCTATCCGGATCTTCTCAGTAGCAGCCTCGTAACGATCCGGTAGTTTGTAAAAAATGATTTTTGTGTAAGTGCCTCCATGCTATACATAATAAATATGTTTTGACTTTGACTTTCAAATCCGAATAAAACGTTTCTGGTTCCGCATGGATCTGGATACTGGATCTAAACGTCATGCACAAATCCGATAGTTCGGCTCGGATTCGGAGTTTTTTGATTAGATAGAGAGGGTTTAGTTGCACAATGATGGGACCCTCCGCTTACAGGACCCGGTTTATATTCTGTTTCCCCAACAGAAATTGGGTGATGGCTTCTTCTTTGACAATACGCGTGATTAGTGTGTACCACACACACAGACCCAACCACTTACACGCTGTGTAGGTAGATGGGTTATATTTCAAATAAAGTAACTTAGGCCAAGGTAACCAATGTTGGTAACCCCGCTAGTCAACCGCCGTGTATGTAATGTACCTAATACCTACATAATAGTGTATCAGACCTTCATCTTTTTGAGAAAAAATATAATCCAAATTCGTGAAGCTTAAAAAAAAATGGCAACAAACGTCTGCCATTTTTATTGGTTGTTCATTATCAAGTACATCCTCAGTACTATAATCTCCTTGGTACTTCCTATGTTCAAAGATATTAATTACCCATGTAACTCTTAGGGAGTGTCATAATAGAACGCGATCAAGCGATCATCGCAAGTTAGGACACTCGTTCGACGTCCTTAGTTCTCGCGAACTTGCGATGATCGCGTGATCGCGTTTATTTAGGACATCACCTTATCTATAGGTACTATCTATACCATAGATTTAGGATTTTTCATTGATCTATACTAATATTATAAAGAGCTAAAGTTTGTGAATTTGGACGTTCGGAGTAATCTCTGGAACTACTGATCCGATTTTGAAAATTCTTTCACTGTTGGAAAGGTGTATTATCACTGAGTGCAATAGACTACTTTTTTATTTTGGTAGGTATTTATAGTGGAACTAAAATAAAGCGCGAGTAATGCTGCGCAGGTCAGCTAGTAACTAGTATCTTCGCTGAGACATAATTAAGCCAGACTACATGCGGTACTGCGCAGCGGCGCACACTTAAAAAAAAATAGCTACTGCCTGTGTCAACCGGGTAAGAAGAATCAGATTATTGTAATATAGTATTAAATACAATTTTATACAAACCCGGGGTTGTAGAGGTCCTTGGTGTCATCGGTGTCCCTGGCACTTCTAGATCGCTTTCAGCGTCGTTGATGTGAAAATTTTTCAGCGCTTCAGGCGCTTTTTTGTATTTACTAACGAAAGATCCCTTGACGGGCACATCGCCGTTCTCTTTGTCCTCGGAAATGGAATTTCTTATGGATCTCGAACTAACTCTTCGTATTAACGATGATGGTGGCACTACTACTGCTGGTTCCGCATCTTTTCCGTTGACAGCGGCCATTTTGATTTAGCTAAAAATTCGGTTTTCAAAATTGTTTAATTGAGAATTCGATTTTTAAATTTAAACACTCTATTTAATTTATATTCTATGTTTAAAATACGTTCGATGTGCGCTGTGTGTGTTCGAATACTGAGCGATTTTGCTCTAAGGTTATCGCAAAGCGAAATTACGAGTTTAATAATTATACTATAAATTATTACTAGCAGATAACTGGGTGATGAGTTCCGCAGTATTATTAATGTTATAATTTATACAACACAACGAAAAAAGTTTTGTTTAAAGGTCATGGATTTATTTTGATAATATTTGTTATCTATATTTAAAATTTTAATTATTGCCGCTTTATAAAACAATGACCGTCATTAATTTGAAACTTTATCGTTATTTTTTCGCGGTAATCAATTCAATAAGCGTCAATCGATAACTACGAGTAGAAGACTTTAGTCGCTCGGATAACGATTAGAATTTTAATTTAATCTAAACTCCAATTAGAGCTCATTATGGATATATCGATACATACCGGTTTTATATTATACTTCACCTTGATATACGGTTCATTTACCTACATATATGAAAGTTGAGGTCAAATCCACCAAGGCTTTGTTTCCTGTTCGCTAGCGCTATTTTATAATACCGGTTTTTGTCGTAGTTACGATAATTGATCGGTACAACTCCAGTTACAGTGTTTTAGAGGTTATGAGAACGCATTTAAAGGTTAAATTAGCTATATGTAGTGTAGTCTATAAAAAAATATAACGATCTTTATAACTTATTTTACAACGTTGATTTGATTATAATTTCCGAGAAGAAACTAATATTATTCTATCTATATTCTATATATATATACAGGGTTACAGGAAAAGTCGTGCTAGATCCGTTGAGGGCGTGGAGTACCCATCATTTCTGACTTATTTCACTATGAAACACCCCACTCTAAACTTAACCAAAATAAAAAAAAAGTAAAAAAAAAAATTAACTTAAACTTAACTTAAACAAAATAAAATTTAATAGCCTAAAAATCGGCAATTTTCAATAAAAAATTTAAAGTCGAAAATCTCGAAAAGGGTTAAGTTTAGGGTGGGGTGTTTCATAGTGAAATAAGTCAGAAATTATGGGTACTCCACGCCCTTAACGGATCTAGCACGACTTTTCCTGTAACCCTATATATATTTATCTCATCTTCATCTCGTCCATTATCTTAACCTAGCTCGACACCCCCGGTCACCATTAATTAAGGACTGGATAATCGATTCTTTCCTAAATTTAACGGAAATTTTTTTGTCGATGCAATTTTGCCTCCGTATTTTTGCCTTAGTGTTGGTATTTATTGGTCACTCAAGTTAGGCAATACCGAATGAATAATTTGATATTCACTTGCTATAGTGATCATCACTTTAGTTGTCTAACGAGATGAGATACGTAATGGCTGGCTGAACCACTCAAAATCATTACTCGCGTTCTGGCGCAGTCGGTTAATAAACTATTTAAAAAAAAAAACCGACTTCAAAGTAAATTATCTAAGAAGCATAAAATAACGAAAATATTATTGAAGTTGGTGTTACCGTACCTGCTGTATATATTCTGCACCAACTTCAATAATATTTTCGTTATTTTATGCTTTTTAGATAATTTACTTTGAAGTCGGTTTTTATTTTTTTTTAAATAGTTTATTTAACACTTTTTAGTGACTTATTTTACCAAGATAGGTATCAGCACTATCACGCAACTCGAACGTCTACATTACAGTAACTTACTGAAAACATAAAAAGTTTATATCTCTTAAACTACTGGACCGATTTTGATGAAATTTGTACTCTACCCTAAGTTGAAAGATACTCTAACTATTGCAAAAAGAATTTTCGAAATCGGACTTGTAGTTTCTGAGAAATCCGTGGACAAACCTACATACATACATATATACATACATACATACATACACTCGTGAAATTTGGTAAATTCGTTTAGAAGCCCACATAGACTAACATATATGAATATTAAGCATTTTTATTAATATTACATACATACGCGTCGAATACAGAACCTCCTTTTTTGAAGTCGGTTAAAAAGAAAACGATGCAACAATGATAAAATCAACGAAAGTTGTTTTATATTAACTTTTACCGGTAACCAGGTTGTGGCGGAATAACTAACGTATTTAATTGGTAATTAAAATTCTCATCGCGTTCTGAAATGTGTGTCTCGAGAGCAAGCGAGAAAAGTATTACCGATGTTTATGTAACATTTTGTTTTAATACTTGTAGTTACATCTTGCTTGTTGTCAACAGGCGTAACGTGTTCACAGCTGAACAAAGACCTCCCCCTTAGAAGGGAGGGGTTGCCATAATCCCCACGCTTGGCAGGCATCTTGGGGATCGCAGTTCAGGTAGGTAATCCAACAGAATGTAAATGGTTTTACCTGTTTCTTGGTGGCTATAAATCGGGCCCGGTATCCGCGGAACGCACTTCGACCCAGTTGGATCCATTGTGCATGCCCTAGCCCTTACTCTGTTGCTGGCGTATCGAAGAGCTCCCTCAGGTACGCAACGATCGCGCCAGCTTGGAGCTGTACATAATCATTTGGTGTAGGATAGGCTACTCCCAGATGATGCAACCTACGTCTCGCAAGAGCGTCGCAGCCACACAATATGTGTTGCATTGACTCTTTTTCATCTTCGCAGAATCTGCAAATGTCACTAGTACTTAGCCTCATTCTGTGTAGATGCTCGTTTGGTGCCAAAATGTCCCGTAAGTGCTCCCATCAGGTGCCTTATTTGTGATCTGTTTAGGTTCAATAATTTCACCTGTGACATTTCTCTTTTGCATTTGTTTAATGCTGGCAATGATGCCATAATTTTCCGCTTGGAATACCGATATAAAATTCGCTTATGCTCTGGCTGGTATCACAGCCCTTAGAATAAATCTCTGCCCCAGTACCTGACTCCATTTTAGAACCGTCAGTGTACTATATGAGGAGTTCCACTAACCGGTTTGAGTCCCTTCGTCCACTCTTTCCTTGATGGTATGTACTCGGTACCAGTTATTAAACATGTACACTGGATATGCATCTTCTCATCTGAAATGACGCAGTGCCTGAAGACAAAGGTTTTTAACCAGTGTGTGTTGCCAGTGATGACATATGGTACTGAGACGTGGTCTTTAACAGCTGGCCTTTTAGAGAAGCTCAGAGTCACACAACGAGCTATGGAGAGAGCTATGCTCGGAGTTTCTTTGCGCGACAGAATCCGCAATGAGGAGATTCGCCGAAGAACCAACGTCACCGATATAGCTCTCAGAATCTGCAAGTTGAAGTGGCAATGGGCAGGCCACATCGCTCGAAGAACCGATAACCGTTGGGTAAGAAAGGTTCTCGAATGGCGACCACGAACCGGAAGACGCAGCGTTGGCAGGCCTCCCACTAGGTGGACAGACGACATTGTGCGCGTCGCAGGTAACCGGTGGATGCAAATCGCCAATTGTCGTTCATTTTGGCGTTCCAAGGGGGAGGCCTATGTTCAGCAGTGGACGTCTTCCGGCTGGTGATGATGATGATGATGACTGGATACGGATCTTATTACAGGGCATGTTCATTAGATCATCCAGTTCTTGTAATTGCCATGCAAACACTCTTTGAATCCTTGCAGATCTTCAGTTTAGTCCTAAGCCTCCATTTTAGCTGCCATATGTGAGAATAGGCCCCACCAACGTAGTATATCACCAATATAGGAACTTCCACAAATATTTCAAGATCAAAATTTTGGCTAATTTTAATCCATTTCTCGAGATTTAGCGAGACAAACGAACAGCAATTCATTTTTATCTACATAGATGTATAACAAAATTATTTAACTCGCTCACATTTCCTGTTTTCTATTACAGCTGTTTCACCTCTGTTTTGATATTAATCAGCATATTATAATATTTATTTTTGTTCCTATTACTCAGAGTTCAAATTATGTTCTTTTTGTTTTAATAACGTTCGGCACTATTAGGTATTCGTGTATATTTATTTTTTCACACCACCTGCTCGATAATGTTGCATTATGTGTCATATAAAGATGACATAAAGTACCTCATTATATCCCTATAGTCTAGCCGGGTAATAATGTTGTACTAAACTCCCTTGGGTAATAATGTGTTTGAATTTCAAACGTCATACGAAAATTCCTCAACACTTTTACCACAGGTATACTAAATATATTACTCTAAGCAGAGACCTGCACGAAAAAAAACATTTGAAAATCGAACCGGGTGCGACGAGCTGAACCCAGTGTTATATAAAAGAAAAATAATAGATGTTTAACGCGTTGACTCTGAAAAATAATAGATATTTAACGCGTTGACTCTGAAAAATAATAGATGTTTAACGCGTTGACTCTAAAAAATAATAGATGTTTAACGCGTTGACTCTAAAAAATAATAGATGTTTAACGCGTTGACTCTGAAAAATAATAGATGTTTAACGCGTTGACTCTGAAAATCACTATGCTGATATTATTGGCAGTCTGGTTGGTCTTGTGGTTAGACAGCCTGCCCGCTACCTCGCTGGGTCGTGGGTTCAATCCCACCAAGTGTCTGGGTGTTATTTAACTATTTAATTAATATCAGTTGTCTGGTTTCCATAGTACAGGCTCTGCCTAGTTTGTGATCAGATGACCGTGTGTGGATTGTCTCAAGATATTATTATTATTTTAATTCTAGCAATATTTGTATTTTATTACCTCGCAGTGTGAAAAGTAGTATATTCTCCTCGGGGATAAAGGTGTCTTTGTCTTGGGTGAGCTTAAATCCCTCGCTGTACTCAGGATTCTAGTATACTCAGGATTCTACTCCCTCGCTGCGCTCGTTAGTTAGCTATAATCCTTCGTTATGCTCGCGATTCAATTTAACGCTCGCGATTCAATTTAACGCCCGCGACGTAAGATACTACTTTATCCCCTTGGTGCATAAACTACTATTTATTACTTACTTTTTGATAAATGACCGTTTGTGCCTAAATAAAGAAAATAAGTCTATATGACCTTATTTATTATCCACGGGGTGTCCGGGTATGAATAGCTCTTTCTTTTGGATATCCGTAAAAGGAATAAGGGAAAGCAAGAAGACGGTATTTCTATTGGATTACCTTGGGGATTTTGATCAGCTGTGGACGTATTTTGGCCGCTGATGATTACGTGTTTTTTTTGTTTTTAAGTAATCTGCATTATCCTAATTTGCTATAGTTTATGTGTTAATTTAAAAAAACAACACAGTCACGCCATCTGTAGACAAAAAACTTGATTGACTGCTGTATAAAAAATAGTCTAACAGCTTAAGTAGTTATACTGTTTTTTATCAGTATAATAATTAAATATATGCGCATATAAAATTTTGTTTCATGGAATTTTTTTACATGGACTCTTGGAATTTTATATTTAACTGGCAGCATCTAATCCGTATTTTATATAATAAATATGTATGTTATTGTTGGCTATAATTAACCATGAATTGATTTCTCTCTAAATAATATAAATCAGCGGGTGTTGGATTCTCTCCGTCGATTTATTTTATTACGTTTTTAAATGATATTAATTAATTTTTTTATTTTCATAGATAATTTATTAAGCAAAGTTTATGAGTATTTTAGCTACTTTGGACATTTATGTTAAATTAAGATTGACATAAAACCATCTTAATAATTTAATATTTTACAAGATAACTTTATAATAAAACAAAATTATATAAAAGACAAGTCCGCTGAGTTTCATGCCGGATCAAAATATATAAACATTCAACGCTTGGTAGGCGTCTGGGAGTCGCAGTATAGGTGGTAGGCGATATGTGGTAGGTACTCCAATAGAAAGACGCTGCTGCCCGTCTTCTTATTTACGACATCCAACGGAACGAAATTATTAAAATTATATTATGTTGTGCGAATAGGCTTTATAACAGCGGAGCTTTTGCGTCTGGATTAAAAAAAAAATAGGTGTCCGGAATTTAACGCGGTTGATCTTATTTCCCTTCACCAATATAATAGAGATATTATACGGTCGCGGTTTTAAGTACCTAACGTCCTTGTGGTAAAGTGAACGCATGTCCTTACGCGGCTGACGGTACCGTTAGCAAACAAAACAATAATAACATTTCACTAGATAAAATGGAATCATATTTGCTTAAATGTACAAAGGATAGAAATACCACAGATATAGATTTACATAGATAACGCAAATGCATGTGCTTTGCGTGTCCAAACCCCGACGAAACGTCAGGGTTGGTCGCCGCTAACTTACAGTCCGCGCGCGTCTGCAAAAACTAAAAAAAATCGGCGGGGCATCGGTGTCTTTGAATCGGTTTGGAGTTCCCGTCACTAAATTCGGCCGTGACGTCACAGAAGGTGTTAAAAACTTGGTTAAAAAGTCGACACGTTTGGTTTCAATACAAATCGTGATACTTGCGATATCTATGTAAATCTATATCTGTGGGATATTACATTTTTTTTGGAACTTGAACAACTTGTCGTTATTTTCCTTTTAATTAATTTATACGAATATTTTCCTAAAGATTTATGTAATTTTCTTTATATAAAAATGAAATAGAGTTATTGTATTTTATTGTTGACTCTACTTGATACATTTTAACTACATTCATGCGCGACAGTGCACAAACATTATACAAGACGTATTATATTTTCTAGCGTCGAAATAATGAAGTAACTTTATAAACTAACAAGGTATATAAAGGTTGACTGGTAGAGAATGCCTAAAGGCATTAAGTCTGTCTTGTGTACCACATTAGTACATAAAGTTTGAACTAGTTGTAGCCCAGTGCTCGAAATTATTGTGTGTGTGTGTGTGCGTGTGTGTGTGTGTGTGTGTGTGTGAGTTAGTGTGTGTGTGTTGTGTGTGTCAAGAGCATTTTATGAATGTTGTCTTTTATTTACGCGAATACTACACATTATTGAAATAAAAGTACTTTTACGGATTACTTATATCGCGGTTTATTTTAGATTTTACTTTCCCGTCGTTTGGAATGCTTTGCAGCACCCATGGCACAGAATACATATAATAACCCATGGTCACGAGATGGCGGATGTTGAACGTCCTTATGTCACAATTATGCCGGTGTACCCTCAGGACTTCCTACTGCCGGTCTCAATATCCTATCGATCGCTTACTATAAGTTACCATCGATAGCTATGGGTAAAAAATAAATTAGGAACAGACAAATCTGTCTACCCCTTTTCTCAGTCTATTACTACGGCTACTACTGGAACTCGAACTCGTTTGGAAAACACGACAAAACACGCTGACAGTATCACAATCAAATCAGTGAGTGAAAATATTATTGTTGTCGTTATGAAAGTTTAAAAAAAGCCATAAAAGTTTTAAAACAGTGTTTAGAAGAACTATCTGCAATGTCTGTAAGAGTCGTGATAGTTCAAGTATTGAAATTTTATTTTACTGGTATTGCGCAGAATATAGAGAACAGTCTTGGCGAATGGCGTTAGGGGTTTAAGGGATTTCTTTTGAACGTATATCGTACTACAAAATATTTGATAAGACACCAGACGTGAGGATATGAACATCCAATTTGTTAGGACACCTTTTTTTTTAAACTTATAAGCTAGTGCTTGACTGCAGTCCCACCTGATGGAAAGCGGCGACGCAATCGAGGATGGCAAAACACACTAGCTTATTAAAAGCCTATTCACTCTAGTCTTAAAGACACCCACATTATAATCGATATGACCTGAGGATATTATACCATCTCAGTCTTCCCGTGAACATGGATTGTGTCATCGTCCACTGATGAATAAAAACCTCCCCCTTAAAATGGTGGGGTGATCATAATCCCCACGATTAACAATGAATGTGTAAAGTGTTTGAAATGTAAAAACAAAAATAAACTGCGATATGATCCATAGTATTAGTTTCATTTCAATATAAGTAGTTTTAGTTTAATAACTCCAAAAGTATTTTATGTTCCACCACTTTTTCATTCCCTTTTTTGTTTAAATAGTCATTTACAATTTGATTATTTTTAAGAAATAATATTCTAATTACAAATACATGAATATAAATGTAAGTGGTTGCAAAGATCAAAAGCACCGCGCCAATTAACCGATTTCAATAAATAAATAATTTATGTTCTACAACTTTTATTAATAAAAGAAATCAAATTCAAATTAATTTAATATCAAATTATAAATGGAATAAAACTAAGTGGTCAAAAAGATTAACGCGTCCATGTCGCAATTAGTAGCCGATGGACGTCCACTGCAGAACAAAAGCCTCCCCCTTTGAAGGGAGGGGTTGCCATAATCCCCACGCTTGGCAGGCGGCTTGGGGATCGTAGTATAGGTGTAAGATAAATCCAAAAGAAAGACGCTGCTGCTCGTCTTCCTGTTCTCGCTTAGTCGCCTCTTACGACACCCAACGAGAGGAGATGGGGGGATGCAACCCGGCACCCCACGGGAACCACGCCATGGGATTTTGCGACCACGTAGAGCTAAAGGAACCAATTTCAGCCAGGGTGTCTAACCACTAAACCAACAGGCCCGTCAAATATATTGTTATATTATATACAATACAATACAAATATTCTTTATTGTACACCAAGAAAGAAGATACAACTTAAAAAGGAAAAGTAAAATTGCAGTGTGACAAATTAAGGCGGTCTTATCGCTAAAGCGATCTCTTCCAGACAACCTTTGGGTACAGGACCGAATAAAGAAAGGGTAGGTATACAACGTGTTACAAAATACCCCGTAAAAAATATAATTAATTATCAAAGCCAAAAATTTTGTCGACCCTAGTAGCTGTCATGTCAGGGAACCAGATTATTTAACAGAAAGGCCTACGTACCTATTTTACCTAATAATTGTATACTTTAACATCCTGTATATATATAACAATAACATATATAACCATACATATATATATCTATAACATAATATAGAAATGATAAATATACATACCTACTAAACGTATTATGATGATAAAAAAAAACAGAAATAGGAGAAGTTTACTGCAAGGAAAGACAGTGAGAAGTAACCTGACATTTGAACACATTTAAACTCTGAGCTCTTCTTATATTATATTATATATTTATGATAGCTGTAACAGCTCAGTGGGGAAGCCTAACTAGCTTTCGAATGACGTGTGAATTCCGCCAACCCGCACTTGGCCAGCGTGGTGGACTATGGCCTAAGCCCCTTCATCTTGAACGGAGGCCCGTGCCCAGCAGTGGGACATAAACAAGGGCTGGTATTATTATTATTATATATTTATATTTATTATAGATGGGAGAATACTTTATTCAAAAATTCACTCTGTATATGTTAGCTTGGCAAATTGTGGACGATTTAATTTAGAGGACAATTTTGATTGAGCAATCTTTCTATTACGCCTCAAATATCTTAGTAGTATTTGCGTACAGACCCTACGTCTGTTGGTCTAGTGGTTAGACAGGGTGGCTGCTACCCGATGGGACGTGGGTTCGATTCCCACCAAGTGTCTGGGTGTTATTTATCTATATAAGTATGTATTTACAAAAAAAAATGTATGTAAGTATTAGTATCAGTTGTCCGGTTTCCATAGTACAGGCTCAGCCTAATTTGGCATCGGATGACCGTGTGTGGATTGTCCCAAGATATTATTATATATTAATTGACCCGGTATAACCAACAGGTCTTCTTCTTTATTATTGTTGGTCCGATCTACGCAAAAAGAGCTTATCTATTTATATATATCTTGAGGCCGTGCAGTGTTTTGTTTTTTTTTGGATTTAATTATATTTATCACAGGATCCCAAGCCGGTGGTAACTCCCAACCATCTTCTCTATTGAAATTAGGTTGCTTTTTAAATCATTAAAATATATTATATTATATGTCCTCACAAAAGAAAATATATATAAGTAGTTGTATCGTTTGTCTGGTTACTATAGCGCTGGCTCCGCCTGTGTGGATTGTCCCAGGATATATAAGTCGCAGATATATATATACATATATGTATATAACGGTTTACCTTTAGTAAAATTGATTAAATATATGTGGCAATCATAACTGTTTTATAGCTATACCGGAAACTATACTCACATAAAATAAATAATTAATACACTAACTGACGCGAATGTTCTTTCATAAATATAAATATCAAAATAATAATTATCATATAAACGACACAGCTATTGAATTTATTATGAGATGTTTATGTTTATTATTATACCTATTTAGTTTTACAACAGACACAATATTAGCGTAGGTCAAGACATTGTGACCTAGGTATTCTTTTTTAATATTGCGGAACCGGAACTAATGGTTAAAGGAGTTTTACATTGACTTAGCACGATCGATCTATATTATTATAATGTAAACGCGGCATAAAATGCCAAACTCAGTACTTACGTTCTTTTTTTAAAATAAGAACATCGAACACTAACGCACACATCGAATTTAAAAAAAAATATTACTTACGGAAGCGTTCTGTATTTGTATCAATTAAAAAACACGAAAAAATTAAAAACTAAACAATATAAGCGCGGGTTACCGCGACTCTATCTTATGGCTGACTGAGTGTTGTCCATTCAACAGATGTTGTTTTGTATATTCATCTGAGCTCGGTATGCGCGTGCGCGGAAGCTTGTAATCGATACACGCGATGGCGAACGTAATACTTATTCGATTTTCAAACTAGTTTCATCGATGCATCGGTATATATGCATTAGAATTTTATTTATATTATCTTGTAATTTGCACCCCAATAATATCGGTAATTAGTGTTGTGCAGTCGGATTTCAAATCTAGTGCAATATACATAGCATTAGGTCGTAAAACATAATTATTTAATTATCACAAATATGTACCTACATCTACACAGATAGCATCCAGTTTTTTTTGTATATTTTATTCTAGATATATTGTATTTATTAGCTTAATTTTTTTCTTCTTTTTTAAATTAAATGTGCTAAGTACTGTATCCAGCATAATTATCTAAGTCATAACTAGAATTGAACCCATCAAGTTGCAACTCCCAAGCCACATATAACTGCCTAGGTTTTTGTAATGTTACGAAGAATTTAAAATGTAGAGTGGCTCTACAAAAAGGTTTTTCAATGTTATCGCGACATAAAAAGTTTAAATCGATCTTCATTTTCATCATTTAGATAACTGCTTCCGGAAATTCCTTAACAATAATTATTAATGATTAAGTCCATATAATTATGACCTTACGAAGATGAAACGCAGTCGTTAAAAAATAAACTAATACTTAATTATAAACTCCAAATTAATGATGCCTCTGTATTTTTGGTAACTTCTTACGATTGGTCCTATCTGATGTTTGTCATTGTAATAAACATACCATATGCAAAGAATATTAAAAAAGCAAAACACTTGTAAGTACCTACTTGATACCAAATATGCCAAATTTGTTGTACTCGGGTAAATACAGAATCACTTGTCAACGTGCATAGAGTACCGTTATAGTGATTCATTTACAAAGGTAAAATCCCGTCTTTATATTCTGCATTTTCCTCTATACCTGCCTCTCCGTATAATTATAATATACTGCGGGTTATCCGCAGATGACATTACAAATTAAAAAAATAAAGATTTCCATTTTTTTATTTATTTGGACTCACGCGGGTTATGCGTATTCCAATTTTAAAAAATTGAAATTGTTCGTGTTAGGCTGTTATGGATATTTTAATTTTAAATTTGGAATTATTCAAATCTCAATTAGTCAATTAGTCAAATCTCAGTTTTAAAATTTCCATATTTACTTATTACGAAATATTACAATAATCCCCGTCCCCGTGAGCACCGTGTCAGGTTCCCGGGGGGCTACAATGTGCCCCCGGCGGCGGGCTCAAAGGCAAGGCACTGAGGGGCCCCTGGTGCAGATCCCACCGGAGAGACCAGGGTCTCATGTGCCAATGCGACAGCCGCGGGGATTTTAGTGGGTAAGAATCCCACATACCCCGGTCGAGCCCCACAGCTCCCGGGGAACTTTGGAAGATTTCCCCCACGTCAAAAAAATAAAAAAAATTCTTGGAATCGGTTTATTTCAACGCTTACAGGCAATTAATAGGTACTTTATAATCTCACAGTGATTAAACATCAATTATCTCGTAATAATAAAAAATAAGCATAAACGACTCCGAGAGTCGAAATAATTAGAATAAAAAAGTGCCTTAATTAGAATTAACGATAACTGTCGTTTTTAAGTGCGGCAGTTAATGTCTTAGGAGATTGTATTGCAATGTCATTGTCGATGTACGAGTGTGTCGCTTACTATACCTACTGATAAATAAATACTACAATAATACTAAAATCAATGATATTATAAACCTAGATATGTTATATCCCTAAATATTACATTAAACCTTTGATTGCCGATTGTCGAAAAAGGCTTATTATAAAATCTCGGATTAACTAGAGGATAAAGCTGCGTGGGCTTGAACTGCCTGACTCATGCAAGCTTTGAATTTTAAGGCCTACAATTTGTAACACCATATAAAGTGGTGGATAACTGATGGCTGCTGCACTAGTCAATTAATTGATGACATCAATAATATGTTAAAGTGCTTTGTGTCTTGCCTGACGAAGCACTGCTTAACAGCAGAAGTTAAATGTTAGACGTGTGCCACTGTGATCTTAGATCGGTCATGCTCGCCATCGAAAAGTCTTTGCTTGTGGCGGCTTCGTGTGGCGGGTCACCCCCTTCCCTCCAATATGGTTGAGGGGAGTGATGGCTGCTGCTCGAGTCATCTCGTGCGCGGATGCTGCTTGGCGGGACTGGTCCGACTACTATCCCTTTGGCTTTTTAGTTTGTTGTACTTTCGTCGTATTTTATTATTTGTTTCTGTCTTATTTGATCTTTTGAATGGCAAGACACACTGTCGCTCTGATCTAATTGTAACATGACACACTGTTTAAAAAAAAAGTGATAAAATGACAAGCCCGCTGAGTTTCTTGCCAGATCTTCTCAGTTGAGGCCGCGTTGTGGTAGCTTTTAAAAAAAAATACATGACCTTTCAAAAGTGCTAGCGTTAAGCCTATTTGAAATAAACTATTTTTGAGTTTGAGTTTGAGATACTAATGCACGCCAAAAATTGTGACTCATGTAATTAATCAAATATTTTCTCATATATAGTTAGGTATCCTTTCCTTATTATTACCCGACTACGGAACGAATTTTATTTTCGATTCTTATAATATATATTTTAAAATTAAACGAAATGACTATGCTCTACTCATGATAAAATTCTTCGTTCTTCTAATAATCGTCTTCTTCTATGTCCTTCTCACAGAACTGATTTTATACATTCTTCTTTTTTCGTCCAGTCCATTCTCCTCTGGAATGCGCTCCCTCTAGAACTCAGGATGGCTACAACACGTTATACATCTATACTTATAATAAAACTGTAACAGGTCCAATTCTGTACATTGAAGATATTTTGAAAATTATATTTGGAGGGCATTCTATAACCGATACTGAAGCCGAAAATGTATTTTTTTTAATTTTTGTCTGTCTGTCTGTCTGTCTTTCTGTCTGTCTGTCTGTCTGTCTGTATCACGGCTGAGCATCACGCCGAAACTACTGAATGGATTCAAATGAAACTTGGCATGATTTGAGATCTTACTACGAGGTAGGACATAGGATACTTTTTATCCCGTAATCTAGCACGGTTCTTTTGGGAGAGGGGATTAAAGTCAAAATGGGTACTTGGTTATACGCTTGGTCCGATTTTATCATTTTTTCTTTATAATATAATAAATATTAGTAAGGGAACACTCATAGAGAGTTGTTATCAAGGTTTTGTAATCGATCGGGTTAAGCAACGTTAGGTAAGGTCATTAAATAGATGGGTGACCGTTTAACGTCATTTGAATTGAACGGGTCCGTGCTTCGAAGAGCAAGTAAAAAGTGGGTCCCAGTTTTTAACCGACTATATTTTTATAGTCCTTTTCCTTTTTAGGAGGTTATGTATTCGATGCGAATGTCTGTTATTAAAAGTTTAGTTAACGTAAAAATAGCGCAGGCGTAGCTGCGTGGGTCAGCTAGTTTAAAATAAAGTTACAGGAATACTTGCGCAGTAAAATGGCAGATTCTTCTCGAAGATAATTATGTATATAATATATATATTAGTATATTTTATTTTCTAATATATAAGTATTAGTATAATATTATTTATTGTAATTTAAATTATAGTTTTAAAATATTTATCTATGATTATTTCGTTTCACTTGTTTTGTTTGCACCTACCACGATTTGTCTCTGCATCACCCTAAGGTAGACTGGTAGAGAATGCCTCAGGCATTAAGTCCGCCTATGTACTGTTTTGTGCATAATGAATAAATAAAATAAATAAATAAAATAAAATGACACTGTCAATGCTTCCGTGGATGGTGTGCTACTGATTCAAGTTGTGCTAATTAGCTCACCTTTTACTCGCCACTTCCGGATCACCTATAACCTATCTACCTCATCATCAAAGGGGTTGCCATAATCTCACGCTTGGCAGGCGTCTTGGGGATCGCAGTATATCATTGCATATAGGTATCTTAATGTATCCGTCCATCTTAGTTCATCGTCTTAGCTAAAGGCAAATAGTATGAAATTACATCTCTAGCGGACTACTCCATACAAACATAGACAAGTGGGTGGACTTAATTCCCTTCTAATCTTTTCACTACTTTATACCATGGTAACTGTTGAATTTTACCTATATCTGAAGAATCTGAGTGAAACTCGCCTTGTTAACATAAAGATTTAAATCAGTAACTATGATTAATACACAATTAATTTTCAAGTTTGGTAGATTTATGGTAATGAGAAAATGATTAGTTCCAATGAATAATACGAATGATCTACACGTGTACCAATAACTACATAGGTAATTAGGTTTTGCTGCTGGGATTTCGTACCATTAACTACATAATTAGGTTTTGCTCCCGGGATTTCCCGGTACTGATTTTCCCCGGGAAATCACGGTATCCTACCGGTACTGACGACGGGATCGTTGGCACTTTCGATTCGATTTTTTTCCTTTTTTTTGCCTGAGAGGACCCGAAAAGGACTATTATGTATGTAGGTATGTCTATTTCTTTGGTACTGCCTACAGTCTAAATGGTTCGATGGATTTTAGTTTATAATGTCATTAGATTCGTCTAAGTTGTGGAAGTGAAATAGGCTATACGGGGTGTAAGGGACATCGTACCGAAAACCGATACCAGGGATCTAGTACATGATTCTGAACATTCTAGTGTTGAAATTTTTCATCGGCCTTTTCATGAATTTCCAAAAAAAAACGCCGCTTTTTTTATAAAATTAGGATAACATTATTGGTATAATAATAAAGCCTAATTTCATTATAAAAACAGTAAATTACTTATTAGTCCAAAATTAGCAATCATCATCAGCCGAAAAGTCCATTGCTGAACAAAGGCCTTTCCGTTAGAAGGGAGGGGTTGCCATAATCTCCACGTTTGGCAGGCGGCTTGATTGAAAGTAGCAATGTAATTTGAAAAATAAATATTATTCCGCACTCATTCATTACATGCTCAAAAATTAACAAGTTAGTCATTTTCCATATAAATGGTTTCTGTAATGTTGTAACGGACAATATGAGAAATCTTATATAAAAGTTTTCGGTACGTAGTCCCTTACACCCTGTATATTTATTCACAAAAATTATTATCGCGTCCATCAGTCGCCATTTTGTATTTTTTTTGTCTTCCAAAAATATCAATATGGGTATCAAATGAAAGGTCTTAACGAGACAAATTGAATATACAATATGCATGTGTATACTTTTGGTTGTTCGCAGTCGGGCTTTTTGTGCTTTTATAAATTGATACTTGTTCCTTTATTATGTTCCCTTAAACTTGTTACCACTGGTATCAAGATTTAAGGAGCAATTTTTTTGCTCGCTATGGCCTGGGCGATCAATGAAAGTATGTTGCGACTGAAGATGTTTATTGTTGTGGTTAAAAACTTACCTTAAATCTAATGCGATCCTCGCCTTATATATACTAACTGCCATACATACGTAGGGGAGGTGTAGCTACACCCTACAAAGATAGATAGATAGACAATTCTTTATTGCGCACAAACAAACAGATACAAAAAGAATAAGACACAAATTAATAAAACATGCAACAATGGGCGGCCTTATCGCTAAAAGCGATCTCTTCCAGGCAACCTTTGAAATACAAAAAACAAAGTACAAAAAAAAAAAGAAAAAAAAAGTAAAGTACAAAGGCAAAGTACTGAAATGTCTTTGAAAATGAATATTGGATACGTTCGTGCGAATAGTATTTTGTGGTTTTTGGTTTAGCAGCACTATAAAATTACTACGAAACCACAATATTATGATTTGATGTTGACTATGCGTATGACGTCAACATTTATTAGGAAAACTACCATTTTAATAATAATACTGACTTAATAGTAGCAGTAACAGCTCAGTGGGAGAGCGCTTGCCTTGGAAACAAGGTGCGCAGGTTCGAACCCCGGCTCGCACCTCTGATTTCTTTAATTAATCATGTGCGAATAGTCTTTGTGCGATTGTTACTAGCTTTCGGTTAAGGAAAACATCGTGGGGAAACCTGCATGTCTGAGAAATCCTAACTAGCTTTCGAATGACGTGTGAAGTCCGCCAACCCGCACTTGGCCAGCGTGGTGGACTATGGCCTAAGCTCCTTCATCTTGAAGGGAGGCCCGTGTGGACCAAAAACAAGGCTCGTATTATTATACTGACCTTATGCTTAGTCAGTTTTTAAGCACAACCTGATGATAAGGGGTATGCGGCCGCGGAAGCGCGAGCTCACTACAATAACAAATATAATAGTATGCTTTATCGTTCTAATACAGTTATGAATATTGAACGCCACAATGAACTACAATTGGCTATTTGTAGTTGCCTGCGACGCGCACAATGTCGTCAGTGCACCTAGTGAGAGGCCTGCCTACGCTGCGTCTTCCGGTTCGTGGTCGCCATTCGAGAACCTTTCTTCCCCATCGGTTATCGGTTCTTCGAGCGATGTGGCCTGCCCATTGCCACTTCAACTTCTGAGAAACATGTCGGTGATTTTATTTCTTTAACGAATTTCCTTGTTCGGGATATTATCGAAGATTGCTTTGGGGAAAAAATAATAGCTGTAAGCAAGTCTGTTTTGTATATGGTGCACACCATGTTGTATGTATTACAGTAATCTGGTTGCCATAGTATATGCTCTGTTTGGTTTGGGATCAGATGGCCAATTGCGGTTCGTCTTTGACATTATTTAACTGCGTATTATGCAATCTATTTTTTATTTTGTAAGTATTATTAGGAATCTTGTAAAATATCGTTCAAATAAATTTTGAAAGACACACAGCTTTCAAAGCAACGTTGAGGGTTGAAAAAAATACTTGTAATTTCCACTTGTATTAAAGAGATATTTCTTTTTTATTATAAAACTGCAACAATATGTAGTAAAAATAAAGTCCTATCAATAGTCGTTGTAAAATGTTACTGAAATTCAGTTAGGTAACCGTAACGGTTAAAAGTCTTCAAATTTTCCGTAAGTGCCGACAGATAAACCAACAACATAACGTAAAAATAATTCGTAGTAGTAAATTTATTGTAATTCACAAAGATTAAAAGTACTTTCTGTTTTATTTTTTTATACTATCAAGGTGGCAAGCAGGCATGTGGTCCGCAGTCACCGTAGCCTATGCTAGCAACACCAGAAGAATCACTAGCGCGTTGCCGACCCTTAAGGCATTCATCATCATCATCAGCAGCCTATAACCGTCTACTACTGAAAAAAGGCCTCCACCGTCAGAAAGGAGGGGTAGCCATAATCCCCACGCTTGGCAGGCGGCTTGGAGATCGCAGTACTGTTGGTAGGTAATCCAATTTTGTCTATCATAGCCATCTTATCATGTGAACCATTATTACTGTTACTTTTTTTTTTGGTAGTTATGAGTTACCCTAAGGGCTCCCACATAACTGCGAATTCGCATCGCATCGCAAATATCTGCGAGAAACAAATGAATTTTCGATACAAGTTCCTGCGATGCGACGCCGCATCGCATCGCAGTTATGTGTGGCAGCCCTTAGTTCACATAAACAGCATGTTGTGACACCTTAAAAAAATGTGCATTTAATTAATTCTCAGTGTATTTTGCAAATTTAAGTGTGCTAACAATTACTGGTTGTCCTGAATAAATAAATAAATAGAAAGACGCTGCTGCCCGTCTTCTTGTTTTCCCTTAGTCGCCTCTTACGGACACACAACGGGAGGAGATGGGGGGTGCTATTCTTACCCGGACACCCCACGGGTTAGATAAGACACTAGATAATAAGTCTCCTATGTCCGGTAATTTCATCAGCTACAGTGCCCTTTACACCGGAAAACATCAAGGTTTACACACTGCTGCTTGGCAGAACATTAATATGTCTTTGTTGTAATGTTAAAAGTTGTTGCACAAAAGCTGTTTTTGATTAGACATCCATATAGGCACCTAACCGTAATAACATTGTCGTAAACAACAAATATTAAAGAAGTAAGTAATAAAATGCATTATTTAATATTATTTTATGCATTTTTAATATTTACTACTATGCAAATGTAATAAAATGCAGGTTTCCTGGTTCATTTTACAAATGATAGTTGTCGGAGGTCACTATTGCATAAATCCTTAATTAATCATTAATTTAATCCAGTGGTATTTAGTTTGAGTTAAAAATTACTCAATCAAAAAGAAAAAACAAAGAAGAGAATAATCTATATACTTAATTTAAAAAGAAGCTATATATATTTGCGCCCTTTGCGGTGGAGACCATGGGGCATCGGTCTCATGAGATGCACGGTTTGGTGAAAGAAATTTCATCCAAACTCATCGAAATCTCAGGAGACCGTCGAGCTGATAGCTTTTTCTGCAAACGTATAAGCTTGGCCATACGAAGAGGTTTGCCCCTGGGATTACGGGATACGAAGGGGTTGCACTCCGGGAGTGCCGGCAGAAGTGAAAACTTGAATATTAACGTTGTGCATTTTTGATATTTTGGAATGGTTAGGGAATAATTTTGCACGAATTGCTTTAATTATATAATTATATGCGCTGTTGCGCTGCGCTGTTGTTGACCACTACGTATACCTAGGACAAACTGTCCAGTTAAGTCGGTCCAACTTTGACAAAGAGGTCGCCCGAAGAATCCAACTCGGATGGGCAGCGTTCGGGAAACTACGCGATATCTTCTCGTCCAAAATACCGCAGTGCCTGAAGACGAAGGTTTTTAACCAGTGTGTGTTGCCAGTGATGACATATGGTACTGAGACGTGGTCTCTAACGGCTGGCCTTTTAGAAAAGTTCAGAGTCACACAACGAGCCATGGAGAGAGCTATGCTCGGAGTTTCTTTGTGCGACAGAATCCGAAATGTGGAGATTCGCCGAAGAACTAAGGTCACCGACATAGCTCTCAGAATCTGCAAGTTGAAGTGGCAATGGGCAGGCCACATCGCTCGAAGAACCGATAACCGTTGGGGAAGAAAGGTTCTCGAGTGGCGACCACGAACCGGAAGACGCAGCGTTGGCAGGCCTCCCACTAGGTGGACAGACGACATTGTGCGCGTCGCAGGTAACCGGTGGATGCAAATAGCCAATTGTCGTTCATTGTGGCGTTCTAAGGGGGAGGCCTATGTTCAGCAGTGGACGTCTTCCGGCTGATGATGATGATGATGCGCTGTCGTACACAATCATGATAATTTAACACTTCAGAACTATTACAATTATTTTACATTAACTAAATAGATAGAACCATCAGCAGTCACCATCCATGGATGCGCGTGGCACGCTGTAACACAAACACACAAGAACATTCGCGCAAGCGCCCTGCGCCGCCTACGTCATACCTTACGATTTTTCGATCAGGTCCTACGGTCACATGTCCTGACGCGAATTTAACATTTTTTTCCCACCAGAAAAAAGTGCACAGCGCCGGTAAAGAAGTTTTCACTTCAAAAATCCACAATATGTACTTTATTTCCAAGGTCCAACGGACAAACAATTAAAATCTAGTAAGTATGTGGTGCACGTAACTAGTGTAATTACGGTAACCAGTGGCTCAGTCTTAGGACACTTTCGCAGATGGACTAATTATTTTAGTAAGTTACATAATTAAATATAACTAGCTGACCCACGCAGCTCCGCCTGCGCTATTTTTACGTTAACTAAACTTTTAAAAACAGACATTCGCATCGAATACATAACCTCCTTTTTTATAGTCGGTTAAAAACTGGGACCCACTTTTTACTTGCTCTCCGAAGCACGGACCCGTTTAGTTCAAATGGCGTTAAACGGTCACCCATCTATTACACCGACCCGATCGATTACAAAACCTTGATAACAACTCTCTATGAGTGTTTCCTTACTAATATTTATTATACTATAAAGAAAAATTGATAAAATCTGACCGAGCGTATAACCAAGTACCCATTTTGACTTTAATCCCCTCTCCCAAAAGAACCGTGCTAGATTACGGGATAAAAAGTATCCTATGTCCTACCTCGTATTAAGATCTCAAATCATGCCAAGTTTCATTTGAATCCATTCAGTAGTTTCGGCGTGATGCTCAGCCATGGTACAGACAGACAGACAGACAGACAAAAATTAAAAAAATTACATTTTCGGCCTCAGTATCGTTTAAAGAATGCCCTCCAAATATAATTTTCAAAATATCTTCAATGTACAGAATTGGACCTGTTACAGTTTTATTATAAGTATAGATTTATTGAGATGTCAGTTATTGAGAGATCACAGAACTTGATCATCATCATCACCATCCGGAAGACGTTTACTGCTAACCAACAATAAGACTTGAATGAAGTACCTACCTACCTATATTCATGCAACAGCGCTATGATTTTGCCTAAAATTGCTATCGCCAGATCCGGTACACGTTTAATGATGCTGGATCCGCCGGATTAACGGCTCCGATTTTTCGGATTGCAATCCATAATTGTCTGATGAATGATTGTAATATTAAAGTCTACTCAATCTGGTCACCCTATTCGTGTTTAATTAGCGAACTATCCAAGATTTATCCTTGACAATAACTAGAGCATAAAATGAGTGGCAGGCTCTAATTGGCCGGTAAACTACTATTATGATGATAACTTGAAATTATTTATTTCAACGCTTTGTTTAGCTATTTGATTTATGACAAAGAATATTTTCATTTGCCGGTCTTTTGACTTTTCATAGAAGCACTGTAATGCGAAGCCTTGGCCTATTTTACCCGACTACGGAACGGAGGGAGGGTTATGATTTTAACAAGAATATATGTATGTATGTAATGTTCATCAGTTCCCGCATATCTTCTAATCTACTAAACACAATTTGACAAGTAGGGTCTTGATTGTCCGCTGGTTATAGGCTATATAATTATTAGACTGCGATTTTATCCGTAGTCGGGTTTTAGTTTTTAAAACTTATTACTTGTTAAGGTTCTATATCTAAAAGGTAATAATTTTTTTTTTTTTTATTATTATCACTGAATTCCAATCAACAGATTATATAGGTAGGTACAGTATTGTGTCGGTTATAGTCGTAGTTGCATGTTGCTAAAAACTGTATCACTGACAGCGAATTTAAGTAAGTAGGTACCTAAGTATTGAAATAAAACAAATTTTACGGATTCTATCGCGGTTTATTTTTTATTTTAATTACCCGACGTTTCGAATATTTTACAGCATTCATGGTCACGGGCGGACTGAGGTGGTAGCTGTCCATACGTCATAGTTGTCTTAGGGTGCCCTCAGGTCTTCTAATTATTATTGTTAGTCAGATCTATGCAGAAAGAGCTTGCAGTATCTTGAGGTCTTGCAGTGGAGTGCTTGTCTTTGGATTTGATTATTTTTATGACGGGATCCCAAGCTGGTGGTAGCACCCAGCCATCTTCCCTATTGAAATTTGGATGTTTTTTTAATTTCAATAGCTTCACGAATCATTCTTCGTAGGAAACGCTGTTCTTTTGCGAGAATTTGTGATTTGTCCAATTTAATATAATAGCGGATGCGATCCTGAACATGTTCACGGACTACAAAAACTATACTGTCATTAAAATCAAAAATGAACTGCGATATCATCCGTAAAATTAAGTTTTATTTCAATGTGTAATATTCGCGTAATTATCAGAAATCATTAAGTAGGTAAGCACTTTATACTGCCCTTGTTTTCCCTTAGTCACCTCTTACTACACCCAACGAGAGGCGATGAGTGAGACTATAGAGTGTGAATATAGTGTGTGTGTGTGTGATGGGCCCGTTGACCTAGTGGTTAGATACCCTGGCTGCTAACCGTCGGCTCGTGGGTTCGATTCCCACCAAGTGTCTGGGTGATATTTATCTATTTAAGTATGTATTTACAACAAAAAAAATTATATAAGTATTAGTAACAGTGGTCTGGTTTCCATAGTTTGGGATCGGATAAACGTGTGTGGATTGTCCCAAGATATTATTATTATTAGTGTGCAAAATTTTCATCAAATACTTGTTACACATGTCATAAGTCTGGGTAAGAACCCGGACACCCCACGGAACTTTTCTTAATTTTGCACACTAAGGCCAGTCTATATTTTTAGTAGTTAAATATCTTCGATTGCAACAGACTTCATTATTAGATTATAATCTGAATTATAAAATCAACCGTTTATTTATTACTATGCCTGAACAAAATATAAGAAGTGGAATAATATTATGAATAAGGCATTACATGAATATATTTATATTTTTTCCGTTTTTAGGTATTTATAGAACACAATAAAAAAATTAAGCAGTAATTGCTCAGTGAGTGAGTGCTTGCCTTGGAAACAAGGTCATCATCATCATCATCATGTCAGCCACAAGACGTCCAATGCTGAACATAGGCCTCCCCCATATACTTCCATTGTGACCGATGTTGTGCAGCCTGTATCCAACGGCTCCCTGCCTCCTTGACGAGGTCGTCTGTCCAACAAGTGGGGGGCCGACCCACACTGCGCTTCCCAGTCCTTGGTCGCCACTCTTTTCTTCCCCACCGGCTGTCAGTTCTCCGGACTATATGACCTGCCCATTGCCACTTCAACTCACTAACTACTAGAGTGGCTATTACACTACACTGAGTTCAGTGACTAACTCATTTACAGTGTTGCCAACTCTCAAAAATTTATCCCCCTAAGCTCCAATCAAAAACCCCTAAAACCACCACAATTTCTGGAGATTCCCCCTAAAAAAATATTGTTTATAAAATATATAATTAAATATTTTTAAATAAATAATACATTAAAAATGGTAAAATATTTATTATAATCAATAAACGAACAATAACCCATCCCACATTTTTTTCCCCCTAAATTTGGGGGGAGAACCCCTAAGTTGGCAAACCTGCTCATTTAGCTTCCTAAATAACAGAAGCTGTAATAACCACTTATGTCGGTTACTTTAGTTCTTCTACGGATTTCCTCGTTCCGGATTTTATCACGCAGAGACACTCCGAGCATAGCCCTTTCCATAGCACGTTGAGCTACTTTGAGCCTTTTTATGAGGCCAATAGTCAGTGGCCAAGTCTCAGATCCATAGGTCATCACTGGCAGCACACACTGATTGAATACTTTGGTTTTTAAACATTGAGGTAATTCAGACGAGAAAATGTAACGCAATTTCCCGCAAACACAACACACAAGCAACAAACAAGGTAGGTTGAACCCCCGGCTCGCACCTTGAATCGTTTTTGTGGTTTCGGTAAAGGAAAACATCGTGAGAAAACCTGCATGTCTGAGAAAGCCTAAATAGCTTTCGAATGACGTGTGAAGTCCGCCAACCCGCACTTGGCCAGCGTGGTGGACTATGGCCTAAGCTCCTTCATCTTGAGGCCAGTGCCCGTGCCAAAAAATAAGGGCTGGTAAAAAAAAACTAACAAAAAGCTATCACAAATATTTTTAAACTAGCACACAGAAATAGCGCCCTTGTGTCGCTATTTCTTTACAAGCCACAGACTGACAAAATTATTTTTTCCAATTAGAGTGTCGCTACTGTCTATATGAAACTGTCAAACTACACGTCATCGACATAATAAAACCGTTAGTTCACGTTTCCACCAGCAAAGATAAGTCTCGCGATCTCCGCAACCACATTTTAGATGTCATTTTGTTAGTGAATGTTTAAATCTAGTATTTATTTATTTTTTTCTTTCTAGTATTTCTAACTTGCAATGTAGTAACCATTATTATTTATTATTTTAATTACTTTTTTTTTCTCTTTTTCTTATCACCGAGTAGTCTGTAGTATGTGCCTTTCAATTTGCTGGCGTGCTGAGTTTTCGGGGCTTTGCGAAGGCGTCCTCTAGCCTATTCACAACTGTCGGAAATTGCCGTATCTGAATCCGATGAAAATGTTTCCAGGCATATTTTGTAAATGCTATGCATGAATTCGATATTTTGTATTAAATAAGTATAAAAAAGAAATGCATCATCATTCCAAATAGAAAGGACAAAACACTTCGATGATGTATTCATACTTAAATGAGGTTTACCATATATCAATGATGGTTTTTCATCGGATTCGGAAATTTCCGACAGTTGTAGGTAGCCCCACTGGACTATCAAAGGGGCGTTATTTCGCACTTTGAGAAATACTTGTCAAGTAAGATGTTCAACTTGACTTTTGAATAATTTAACTAAAACGTATAATAATAGATTAGGCTTTATCTATAAGACTGGTTTGTGATTTAATAAATCTGTTAAAATAACTACCGCGTTGATTATACAAAAAATTCAAAACTGGTTAAAATCTTTATAGTAAAAAATCGCAAATACACGGCAAATTTTCATTTAATAAAACTTTTTTTGCGGGTGAAACCTCCAAAAGGTCTCCGGGACCTGTCTGTGTCAACCGGGGTTTGTGTGATTCTTACCCACTAAAATCTCTGCGGCTGTCGCATCGGCACACCAAGGCACTCCAGCGGCAATGGCACTAGGAGCCCCTAAGTGCCTTGCCTTTGAGCCCGACGCCAGGGGGCGCATTGCAAATTCACATTCTATTTACTATTAGACCCATCTATTGCCAGTCTAGGCCCTAGACTGATAATAGATGGGACAATAGTTGGACAGACAAGATAAAAATTGTATTAACTAATTCCCTAGACTCTAGGGAGATAGTTAATTTTTTTTTCTTGTTACTGGTATCACAAATGTATATATATATATTGCCAATGTTAGTCTTGTTGCCACTGTTTCAAGGTTTCAAGGGTTCCCGAGCATTTCACTTAGTCCTTCCTCCAAGTCATTCAATTGTTAAGTCATAATAGACAACGATTTGACTTAAATATTTTTTTAAATCTATTTGTATTTTTTTAAATAGTTTATTATAGAGTATGTTAGTTTATAAAATACCGGTAAAAATAACCGGTTTCTGGCTGACAACTAAAAGTATACTTCCTATTCTAGCTGCAAAAGGAAAATAGTTCACCTTGGTTTAAGAGCAAAATTCCAATGTAATTAATGCGTATTGTAATTAAATTAACGAAACTAGTCAGACAACATTATATAAACCTAGTCAGACTTAAAATATTTTTCAATACAAGAAGTTGAACCTTTTTTTTACAGATATGTTAAACCTTGACTGCGAGCCCACTTGTTCGACAGCGGCTATGCAATCGAAGATGGTAAAGCACGCACGCTTATTAAAAGCCTTCACTCTAGCCTTGAACATAATCACGATATAATTGGACTAGAAAACCGACGCAGGCAAACTACTCCAGTCCTTAGCTATAGGTATAAATGGTAAGAAAATTGCTTTGTCCTAAATTATCCTGTAAAATACCGAATACTTTATTACCGTCAGTACAAAATTTGTCCTATAGAATACCGAATGGCTTGCTACTGTGTAATATTTGTAATGTAGAATATCGAATGGCTTGCTACTGTGCAAAATTTGTAATGTAGAGTACCGAATGGCTTGATACTATGCAAAATGTGTAAGGTAAAATATCGAATGGCTTGCTACTGTGCAAAATTTGTAATGTAGAGTACCGAATGGCTTGATACTATGCAAAATGTGTAAGGTAGAATATCGAATGGCTTGCACCTGTGCAAAATTTGTAATGTAGAATACCAAATGGCTTGCTACGGTGCAAAAATTGTGCTATATAATACCGAATGACTTGCTACTGTGATAAATTTGAAATGTAGAATACCGAATGGCTTGCTACTGTGAAAAAATTGTAATCTAGAATACAGAAAGGCTTGCTACTGTGCAAAATTTGTAATGTAGAATATCGATTGGATTGCTACTGTGCAAAATTTGTAATGTAGAATATCGAATAGCTTGCTACTGTGCAAAAAATGTGCTATAGAATACCGAATGACTTGCTACTGTGATAAATTTGAAATGTAGAATACCGAATGGCTTGATACTTTGCAAAATGTTTAATGTAGAATACCGAATGGCTTGCTACTGTGCAAAATTTGTAATGTAGAATATCGATTGGATTGCTACTGTGCAAAATTTGTAATGTAGAATATCGAATAGCTTGCTAAGTTGCTACTGTGCAAAATTTGTAATGTAGAATACCAAATGGCTTGCTACTGTGCTCTAGACTTTTTTAACGGGGTACTTGCTTAAAACTGACAATGAGAAATTATGATAATAATGAAATAATAGAATGTAGTTGTGAAAAGTGTATTCCTGAAATATAAAATTAATGGAAAACAAGGTGCGCAGGTTCGAAACTCGGCTTGCACCTCTGATTTATTTAATTAATTACGTGCGAATCGTCTTTCTGCGATTTTTACTAGCTTTTGGTGAAGGAAAACATCGTGAGGAAACCTGCATGTCTGGGAAAGCCTAACTAGCTTTCAAACGACATGTGTAGACCGCCAACCTGCGCTTGGTCAGCGTGGTGGACTATGGCCTATACATAATAAAGATATTTTGACTTTGACTTTGCTACAGTGCTATTTACTCAGACTACCTAATGCCTGCCTACGCTGCGTCTTTTATTTGTGGTCGCTACTTGATCATTCCTCCCACATCGGTTATTTTCCACGATAGCACTAAATAAATAAGTAATACACTTGCGAAAAAGTAATCATACGACGAACATGTGGATTTAAATCGGCCGACTACGACTTTGTTTACCGACAGACGCTGGAAATGCGACAATAGTTTAATTAAAATGTAAAATAATGATCTTGCTGAACGACACGGCTTTATCAGCCAATGCCGGAAAAGGTCAGCCAACTACGCAGGAAATATAGAGGACAGTGGTTGCGTAGACACAAGTGCACAATCTAGATGACAAAAAAACATTTTTTGTCTGCCATTTAGATTATCAAAAAATTTTGGACACGTATTTTTTCTTTTCTCGATTAAACAAAATATGACGAAGATATAGTGGTTTGAATTGTCGGATGACATCACACCGGTATACAATTTTTACTGAGGAGTGACGTCAAAAGCCCCCACTCCCGAATTCAGACGCTCTATATCTTCGACAATTTTTATTGATTTATCAAATAAAAAAATACGTGTTTTTTTTTCGTACTATCAAGATGGCAAGCAATCGTGCGGCCCGTCTGATGGCAAGCAGTCACCGCAGCGTATAGACGCTAGCAACACCAGAAGAATCACTAGCGCGTTGCCGACCCTTAAGACATTACATTTTAAGTCTTTGTGTCCGGTAATTTCACCAGCTACAGTGCCCTTCACACCGGAACACAGCAATGCTTACACACTGCTGCTTGGCGGCAGAATATATGACACTGCGGTGGTACCTACCAGTAGCCCGATTCTTGTAATAACAAACATCGAAGTCCTATCCAAAATCGGTATTCTCGTATACCATTTAAGTAGTTCAATAGGACTTCAACTCAATTGGATCGAAACTAAACGATTAGTCAACGATTCATTGTTCTGTACGTTTTGCTATTCCCTGATAGATGTCACCCTAATAAATTTTTGGTCTTGGTAGGAATCTTGTGAGATGAGTTAAGAGTTTAGGGTTCGGGAAACTAGGGGTTAATTAGTTTCAAATCCCTCCACAGACATATTAATTGTATATTAATTAAAAGACGTGTTTTTCTCTATTTATCAGTTTATTCTATCTCTCTTACTCTAACTATATTTACCTTAAAACCATCTCGCTCACACTATCTTCTAATTACTCTTCACTCACAGCGTACGATCATACTTTCGTCTCACTCACTCTCAGCTCTCACGTTCATGCTTGCTTAGTGCTACATCCAATATCTTTAACATGCTTGGTCGCGTTCCATAACCCATATCTTACCTACTTATTTATATTTCGCCATAACGGCCTTATTTTTTAATTTCTTGCTGTGTGTGCAGACGAATTTAATAGTAAATACGTAAGTCAGTGGCTCATTTTAAAGTTATTTTATTACTTTGACTCGCACCACAAGAATAAGAAAATCAAAAATCGTCTCAATTAACCAACGTATGTTCAACGACTCTTAAATCGTGGAATTTGACGCTTACTCGTTGGCATCCGATCGGTAGTAACGTCATTTTCATACGAGAATACCATTTAGTCAACGTTATAAAACGATTGAACGACGAATATTATACCAGAATACGCTCCAACGATAGTTCAATCGAACGATTTTTAAATCGTTGCCGTTGAAGTAAAATCGACGGACGCGAATACGAAAAGTGTTTCAACGACTAAGTCGCTACGTTAACGTTATTGTTTTGATTACGAGAATCGGGCTACTGGACGGTTCCCAACGGTTTGTTAAATATTTTTTGATAATCTTACTGACGGACTAATTATAATTACAAATTTTTATCGGAAGATAGACGTGACCATTTTTAACCGGCTTCAAAAAGAAGGTTCTCTATTCGACGCGTATGTATGTAATATTGATAGAAATGCGTAATATTAATATATGTTAGTCTATGTGGGCTTCTAAACAAATTTACCAAATTTTATGAGTGTATGTATGTATGTATGTATGTATGTATGTATTTATGTATGTATGTATGTATGTATATATGTAGGTTTGTCCGCCGATTTCTCAGAAACTACAAGTCCGATTTCGAAAATTCTTTTTGCAATAGTTCGAATATTGTTCAACTTAGGGTAGAATACAAGTTTCATCAAAATCGGTTTAGTAGTTTAAGAGATATAAGCTTTTTATGTTTTCAGTAAGTTACTGTAACGTAGGCGTTCGAGTTGCGTGATAGTGCTGATACGTATATTGGTAAAATAAGTCACTAAAAAGTGTTAAATATACTATTTTATAAAAAATAAAAACCGACTTCAAAGTAAATTATCTAAAAAGCATAAAATAACGAAAATATATTGAAGTCGGTGTCAGCTGGTGATAGTGTTAGTTAACATGATTAGCTAGCACCGACTTCAATATATTTTCGTTATTTTATGCTTTTTAGATAATTTACTTTGAAGTCGGTTTTTATTTTTTATAAAATAGTTTATTCACAAGTCAATTAGATTTTGATGGGCGAGAAAAAATTCTCGTAGTGGAAAAATATAAGGTTAACCAGGTGGGATCATTAAAGGTAGAATTAATTATTCTAATAGATAAATACATATTTATAAAGAATTATTTAGGAATACCGATGGATAGTCACGACGACGACGACGACGACTCACGACGACGACGACGACGTCTCACGACGACTCCCGACTCACGTTTTATACCCATATTTGTAATACAAAGAGCTTTTGGTAATTTAGGATTTATGAACAGAATTATCTAACCTTAAAAAAAATATTACCCTAAAATATTATAGATCGACTTATCTGTATGCGTGGTGAAAATAGGAACTAAAATATTTTCATGAAAATTACGATCAGTTTGACGTATTTGAATAGACAGTGGCGACACTGACATCTCATAGGTACACTATAATAAACTATTTTTTAAAAAATAAAAACCGACTTCAAAGTAAATTATCTAAAAAGCATAAAATAACGAAAATATTATTGAAGTTGGTGTTAGCGTACCTGCTGTGTATAATCTGCACCAACTTCAATAATATTTTCGTTATTTTATGCTTTTTAGATAATTTACTTTGAAGTAAGTTTTTTTTTTTTTAAATAGTTTATTTAACACTTTTTTGTGACTTATTTTACCAAGATAGGTATCAGCACTATCACGCAACTCGAACGTCTACATTACAGTAACTTACTGAAAACATAAAAAGTTTATATCTCTTAAACTACTGGACCGATTTTGATGAAACTTGTACTCTACCCTAAGTTGAAAAATACTCTAACTATTGCAAAAAGAATTTTCGAAATCGGACTTGTAGTTTCTGAGAAATCCGCGGACAAACCTACATACATACATACATACATACACTCGTGAAATTTGGTAAATTTGTTTAGAAGCCCACATAGACTAACATATATGAATATTACGCATTTCTATTAATATTACATACATACGCGTCGAATACAGAACCTCCTTTTTTGAAGTCGGTTAAAAAAAAAAACGAAAAGTTAAACAACATTTGTTTTTATTAAGCTTGCAACGAAAGGATTTCAACTCAGTTTAAGGCAGCTTGCAAGCAGACCGCGCTGGTCTTCCGTTACAACCTCCCAGTGACTACATGGATATTAGGAGTATATAATATCAGATTAATGCAGTAACAGCTCAGTGGGCGAGTGCTTGCCTTGGAAACAAGGTGCGCAGGTTCCATCCCTGGCTCACACCTCTGATTTCTATAAATAATCATGTGCGAATCGTCTTTTTGCGATTGTTACTAGGTGAATGTCTGAGAAAGCTTATATAGCTTTTGAATGACGTGTGAAGTACGGCAACCCGCACTTGGCCAGCGTGGTGGACAACACCTTTAGTGAGGGGAGGACCGTGCCCAACAGTGGGACATAAACAAGGGCCGGTATTATTAACATCAGCTTGTTAGATGTAGATAATATATTAAACTTTGGTAGAGTCACTTAGAGCTCATTCTATAAATAGCATAATTTATTGCAACTCGCAACTCTAATTCATCATCATCTGGTGATGATCACCAGCCGGACGACGTGATAATTATGATAATTCTATCAAAAGGCAAACTATTCTCATTGGTAATTCGCCGTGCTCTGTAGAATGTGATTTATTTCAGTTTTTATATGACCAACTAGCTGACCCGTGCAGCTCCGCCCGCGCTTTTATTACATTTTGCTCCCCTTTTCGCCCTCCTCCCTAGATTTATCTCTCTCCATATCTCTCTCTCTTATAAAAAAAATCTAATTATATGCTCTTTCTCTCCTCTCTCTTTCCCCCTTCCACTTCGGTTTCCGTCACACTCCCCCTCTTCCTACCCTGTTATCCCCTCTCTGAACCCTCTCCCCCTCTCTCTTCTACGAACTTGCTCCTTCTCACTCCCCCCTTACTCCACCTAACTCCCTCGATCCCTCACCCCATCGCCCCCTTCTCGAATCCCCTCTCCCTCTTTCTCCTCTCGTGCACCCTCCTCTCGTTCTATATATCCTCGTCAATCATGGTATCAGCGGCATTAAATATACTTTATGACCTATTCTCAGACCTCCCCGATATGCACACATAATTTCATACATATCGGTTCACCCATCTATTTAATGACCTTGCCTTATGTAGCTTAACCTTAACCTAGCGGTATGAAATATACTGTATGACCTATTCTCAGACCTACCCGATATGCACACTTTCATACAAATCGGTTCACCCATCTATTTAATGACCTTACCTAACGTTGCTTAACCTTAACCTACTGGCATAAAAAGTATCCTATGTCCGTTTACTGGTTCTAAGCTACCTCCCCACCAATTTTCAGCCGAATCGGTTAGGCCGTTCTTGAGTTATAAATAGTGTAACTAATCACGACTTTCTTTGATATAATATATAGATTAAAGTTCTATAGTTATTGTATGTTCAATTTCACCGATAGATGGCGCTGTTCATAATGTAAATCACGCTAACATCGTAAATTACGGTCTAATGATATTCGATAATGAAAGTTTTAAGTTTTCCGCATCTTTTATTGTTGCGACTGTAATACATACATAATCTAGTTTGGATCCGCTCGGGATTTACAGATTTTAACTTTTCAAAGATATAATGTCATATTGCTATCAGCAAAGTACTTAGAACAATACAGAAATCTAATGAAAATGTCCTGGGTGTGCCGGACCGGCTTACCCCTTACAAAAATTGACCCTTCGCCAATGCCATATCTTATGCAAACTAAATGTCTGCTCAGTCCCTATTGTATATAGCGTAATAATACATATCTTAATGATTAACTGATCAGTCTATAATTACTCTATTCACATACAAAGGAAATTACGTGGTAATATGTGCAAGTAATGTTTCACTGCTTAGCCCCTATGAAACATAGCGTGATGTTTTATATACCAACTTACACCTTGACTTCTACACAACACATCAGTGAAAGTCCTATCAAAATCCATCCACGGGTTTTCAAATGATACCTGGACGAACAGAACGACAGACAGACAGACAGACAGACAGACAATAATTCCAAAAAAAATTGTTTTGGCCTCTATGTCGATAGTATAGCACCCCCACATAGAAATTTTGGAAAAATATTCAATGTACAGAAAAAGTGCTCTTTGAGTTTTATTATAGTATAGAAGATGCAAACTAAATGTCTGCTCAGTCCCTAATGTATATAGCGTAATAATACATAATTATCTTAATGATTAACTGATCAGTCTATAATTACTCTATTCACATACAAAGGAAATTACGTGGTAATATGTGCAAGTAATGTTTCACTGCTTAGCCCCTATGAAACATAGCGTGATGTTTTATATACCAACTTACACCTTGACTTCTACACAACACATCAGTGAAAGTCCTATCAAAATCCATCCACGGGTTTTCAAATGATACCTGGACGAACAGAACGACAGACAGACAGACAGACAGACAGACAGACAGACAGACAGACAATAATTCCAAAAAAAATTGTTTTGGCCTCTATGTCGATAGTATAGCACCCCCACATAGAAATTTTGGAAAAATATTCAATGTACAGAAAAAGTGCTCTTTGAGTTTTATTATAGTATAGATTTTATTATATGACAGAAAACGATAAATACTGCTAGTGTTATGGGACGGTGTAACAAAATGCCGGATGGTTGGACGCTAAATTTACCATCGCGGCCACGAACGGTGTGACAGTTTTCATTCGAAATCGTTTCAACGACGTTACGTGCGCGCCGCACGTAGTTAATTTGGGCAGGCTTGTGCAAGCGATTATCGTCCTAACGGTCATCTACCGCTTGTGACCGCGAGAGTACATGACATATACATTCTTGTATGGTAAATAATGTCCAACAAGAAACTTTATTGTCTACTTCGTGCAAGCCTTGGCATTGATCTTGTGAAGGTAGTATACAATTCAAATGATATATATATCGATTAATATAAGTCATATTTAATAGTTTCAGAAGTATCGACCGTCAAATGGGTTGCATGTTAACTTTGTCAGCTCGAGGTCAAGGATTCGAATTCCGTTTAGTAATAATTTTTTTCAAAATCCGCTTTCAATCAAGTGATTAATGCATCTTTTATGAGGTAAGTATTTAATTCTTAGAATCATTAAGTATCGAGTAATCATTACGTTCATTAAAATTAATTAATAAATCAATTTAATACATATTATTATAGTCAGGAGCAAAATAACTTACCGTTATCGGTTTTTTTCTTGGCAATTATAACACCACCGTTCTCTTTCACCTGACACTGGCTGGTAGAAACACCGTTGAGCTCCTTCATTGCAACGTTCCAAATTCAAAAATTCAATAAAAAAAGAAAATGAAGCGGCGAGGTTTCGCGCGTTTTCCAAAGTCACTTTGACACTCCCGTTTGGCGCGAACCGCAATGGAGACGTATCCTCCGCGTTTAAAATACAAGGTGATTACGATTCCGCGGAAAAATGGAGAATGGGTAATAAATATTCAACGATTGTTTTACTCAGTTACTGAAGTGTTACAACAGATTATTAGCAAAAAAACTGTAGTCTGAGCGCGCGGCCGCCGCGTGCAAAAGTGGTCGGGGAGCGACCAAAGTTTCTTATTTATATGTATACAAAAAAACTATTCTTCGTAACTAATTGATATAATATTGAGTGAGATATATAATGTCATAGTTAACTTGATAATATGTTTAATATTGAGATATATATTTTCCGATTATGCAACAACGTTTTATTATTGCGACACATTTGATAAGTTAATAGAAACGTTAGATACTGTTGTTTTTTTTCTTGTTGACCTCTAGGACCCATCAGTTACTAACCATTAATAGTCATGTTAAAAAACGTGATGTGGTCACGTTTTGGGTGTACATTATCGGAATAGTTCATAGGTAACAATAACAGTTATTTAACCGCCCTTTGATTTGAGGAAGTCGTATGAAGTAGAACAACCGGTCCACCATTCTTAGTTAAGGTTAAATCATTACTTATTAGATGCCCTTGATCTAGTTGCTTCCCTTGCCCTTCAGGCCAGAGTATTCGTAGCATTTGCCCCGCTCCGATGAAGTAGCTGTGCACCTCATGACCAACTTTAGATATCATAACTAAGTTAATTATTTATGTACAAGTTAAGTTAATGTATTTTATATGTTGTGATGTTTTTAGAATTAGAATTAACTGCTAAGATAGCTTTATATATATGTTAATAATTAAGAAACTTAATGGTTTTCCGGATTCACGACTCACTGTTTTATTTTGCTTAAATTTTGCGTATTGTAAATTAACATGAGTTGTGATAATTTTAATTTATATAAAAAAGAACATAAATCTGGATTTTTGAGGTGCGTGTAGTCTGCCAGACAATACAAAAGCCAGGATCCGCACCATGACAGACATTTTGCACTAAAAGCCGAACATATATTTTCTAACGTCAAATACTAAAACCTTCTAAAGCCAATGCTATAAAAACTCGATAAAGTCTAATACCTCTTAGAAGACACACCAATTGAGTAGCATCGGAAAGGTAGTTAGTGTACTAAAATGTCTAATACTCAAATATAGGCAAGTAGTTTATTTGCAAACTTTAAATTCTATATATCTTTATG
Organism: Furcula furcula; assembly: GCA_911728495.1. Classification (NCBI taxonomy): domain Eukaryota; kingdom Metazoa; phylum Arthropoda; class Insecta; order Lepidoptera; family Notodontidae; genus Furcula; species Furcula furcula. The sequence continues at coordinate 14,472,432 of OU452265.1, read as the reverse complement.
AGGTATAGGTATGGTATACGGAGACTTTAACCTTATATAATTTTTAGCAAATTAGCACCGGCTCATAATGCGGCCGCTACTGAGAAGATACGACAAGTAACTAAGCGGCAATTCTTTTTTGGTCATAATTTTCTTTTGATTTCACTAGTATTACAACATAATAAGTCAATAATTAACAATTTATCTACTTATCTCGATGTTTTGTGTGTAATTTAAGAGAAGTTATCAACAGTTACATGATAAACAGTTTATCATAACCTCTTATCAATGAATATGTAATAAAGAGGACAACAACATGGCTATAATTTTTGCTCATACTTAGAAATATCTATTCCATAAATCAGTGCAATTCCAATTCAAATTAACTTTATTATAAATAGGACTCACGGGGACACAGGCAGAGCCTGTTTGAATCGTCCACAAAACGAGACCGATTGTCGTCAACGATATACCAGGGGGGTCTAGTACGAGTTCCGATAGTTTACGAGTTCAATCAAACTTTTTGCCCGTACATGTTACTAGTTCTTGATAGTTACCGCTAGAGACGCTGGTGTGAAATGTATGGAGAAAACTGACAGTTTGATCGAGCTCGTACTATCGGAACTCGTACTAGACCCCCAGTTTATAAAACAGTCTAAAATTTAGTCTAGTTTAGATATGTCGTTAATGAAAAGTTTCGTAGTCGACTTTAACGAACTACTTACGTATTGCCTAGAGTTCACCGAGAAACTAGTCTATCATTAAACTAGGTTATCGGTGGACAGTAAACTAGTTTATTCGTTGACGCCAAAACACAGTGAAAAAAATCGTTTTTGTTCCGTCTACTGACACAAATACAACGAAACCGGCGGCGGCGGACGAATGTGAGCTACGAACGTATAACCACGTATAACTTGGAATGTCATTGCATGGGAATTATTAATGTTGTATACATTTTATGTAGGTATAATGTGTGCATTATGTAAGTATGTCTTTTTTGTTGTTATATTTATGTTAAATATGTTATTATAGTTTACTACGTGTATCTATAAAGTCACAGTAAAATAGGTTATAGGTAATACTTAGTAGGTAGTTATTGTTTTAGTTAGTTATTATTTATTGTTAAGTATACTTAGTTGTAATAGTCACTCACATAAGGGCGCACTGAAAACCAGCGTCGGTGGTCACACAAGACCTCCGGCATGAGCTGAGTGCGTCCTTTTGTGACTGACATGGATATGTGTTTTTGTTTTTTTGTATTTCTTGTTGTTGTTTGTTACTTTTTTGTGTGTGTTGTTATTATTTTCGAACTTGTGTTGTACTAATTACCTATCTATGTCAGTCAAATAAAATTATCTTTCTTTCTTTCTTTCTTTCTTTCAAACCCCGTAAACGGGGTGTCCGGGTCCCATCTCCTCCCGCTGGGTGTCCGTAAGAGGCGACTAAGAACTCCTCCCTTTTAAGGGCAGCAGTGAACGTCTTTCGACTGCTGATGATGACACAACGAAATGCAAACCGTGAAACTGGAGGATCAACTGCCGGAAATAAGATATAAACAGCAGTTGACTCTGCCAGGGGACTGTTGCAAGTATGTGGAAAGAATTCAATTTTTTTTTAGTAAAACTGGAGCATCAACTGCCGGAAATAAAATATAATATAAAGGAGCCAGAAATTATACACTTGAGAATTGAATCACAGTAATTTTAATTATACGTATTACAATAATTCCACCGTTCTAATTATGATATATTAATGCCAAGCCTATCCACGAGCACCGCTTTTTATACCGCCGGCTTTGCGCTCCCACCACACCTCTCCTCTCCTCTCCACTCAGCTCGCTCCCCACTCGGCTCGCTCCCCACTCCAACATCCGACACCTCTCCTCGTTACAGTCGGCCATCCTGTAACAATTGCACCGCAATTGGTGCACAAAAAATACACAATTAGCTCTCCAATAGATCAATTAAGTCATCCCTAGTCACAATTTCCTCATCACTACTAGTCTCACTACAAGAGGGGACACTGCGGTAAGGCCTTAATGAATCTGCAGCAACTATGCCTGTAAACTTTTTATATCCCCGCATGCCTTTTATACTCCTTATTTCATACCTCCCATTATTGAGTACTTTTACAATTATATAGGGCCCTGAATACAAGTCTCTTAACTTAGTGTTAACATTCTTGACTTCTCCCCCTGTGGCAGATTGTTTCCATAAAACTAAATCACCCCTACTAAAATGTCTTTCAGGCTTATGCCTTTTATCATAATTTTGCTTCATAATTTCTGCCTTACTGCGAGACCTATCAGATGCAATTGTACGCTTTTCTACTACATGTGTAATATCTGTACTACCTTCAAGGTTTGGGAGTAGCCTACCCCTGTGACTAAACATGAGCTCATAGGGATGAAAACCTACAGTTTCATTTACCGTATTATTAATACCCCAGACCACATCTGGTAAGCACTCTGTCCACATATTTGGATCAATATTACGTGTACGCATTGCATCTAGTAAAGTTCGGTTGCTACGTTCGACTTGACCATTTGCTCTTGGACATGCAATTGCATTTAAGGTATGGTGAATTTGATGTTTATGAGTAAACTCTTTGAATATTCTACTAGTAAAAGCTAAATTCCTATCAGACACTATTCTATTCGGGTAACCAAATAAACTAAATATGTCTCTCAAAACTTCTAAAGTCTCAATAGAATTAATAGTTTTAGTGGGCCTAGCAATTACAAATTTAGAAAACGCGTCTACTAACACAAGTATGTACTGGTGACCCTTTTTAGTTCTACTAAATGGTCCTAAGTGATCTATATGCACCATGTTCATAGGTAAGTTTGGTTTTGGAATAGGATGAAGCTCACCGGAGGGTTTCCCATACTCTCCTTTACCATACGCACATTCTAGACAAGAACTGACATATTTCTTTATAAAACGAGTTATTTTCGGAAACCAATAATCAGATTTAATTACCTCATCGCAGCGCTTTAAGCCTATATGACCTATTTGATCATGAAATTTTTGCATTAATTTCCAACGAGCAAACGATGGCACAACTAATTTATCACCGCGTAAAGTTTTCCTATAAAGTCTATTATTTTTAATCACATAATTATTAGATATATCACTACACGCATTACCACTTAACAATTGATTTATAATATTTTTTAGTTTATCGTCCTGAATTTGAACTGTCATAAACCAGTCGTCACTAGAAATTCTATTGACATTGACAGTTTCGATAATGTTTTTTGACATTTCGTCGGAGGTGATAGTACCTTCACCAGAGAGAAAATTCGGATTTCGGCTCAATGCATCGACGTGCTTCATTTTATGTCCAGCTCGATATTCCACTTTAATATCGAACTCCTGTATTGTCAACCACCAACGTGCTATCCTAGGGATCAAATCCTTTTTCTCTAGTGTATAACGAACCGCCGTGCAATCAGTTACGATTTTGGTGGTTTTACCTAAAATGTACACCCTAAAACGCTTTAATGATTCTACAACCGCCAGGGTCTCTAATTCATAACTATGATACATTGATTCTTCACGTGAAGTTACTCTACTATAATAAAACACGGGCTTCAGCTGTCCATTTTCCTGAATCTGCATCAAAATACCGGCTAGACCAATTTTACTGGCATCTGTATGAATTTCACAAGGTACATTTGGGTCAAATAAAGCGAGAACCGGACGAGAACAAAGCTTAGCCTTAAGGATTTGGAAACTTTGTTCCTGTTCCTTACCCCAAATCCAATCAGAATTTTTCTTTGTAAGATTCGTTAGAGGCCTGGCTATAGTAGCAAACTGTGCAACATACTTTCGAAAATAACTACATAAGCCTAAAAATTGACGCAGTTCGTATAAATTTCTGGGAGTTTTGAAATTAACCACAGCTTCAACTGTATGGTTACCGGGTCGTATACCATTAGCATTTATATCGTGTCCTAAAAACGATACTTCAGATTTTAAGAACGAACATTTTTTTATGTTAAGTTTTAAATTGGCGTTTCTTATCTGGGCCAGCACATCTTCTAACAATAACAACCCGTCACTAATATTGACGGTAGACAGTAAAATATCGTCCATAAAAGCTACCACTTCGTCACTACCCACCATTTTTAACAATTTTTGAATTACCCGCATAAATACTGATGGCGCGTTGGCTAGACCAAATGGAACTCTTAAGTATTCATAATGACCATCCGGTGTAACAAACGCTGTTTTGTCTATAGAGTCTGGACTAAGTTTGATATTATGATAGCCAGCAAATAAATCTAAAGTCGTAAAAACACTTTTTTTTGCTAATTTGGATAATTGATCGTCTATATGGGGCAAGGGAAATCTTTCTTTTACAGTTATTGTATTGAGGGCTCTATAATCCACACACAGCCTATAATCCCCATTCTTTTTTCGAACTAGTATTACAGGAGAAGCGTACTGAGATGCAGATTCTCTAATAATATTACTTTCTAACATTTCTTCTATTTTTTGAGCAACTACCTCCCTTTCTGAATGCGCTAGCCTGTACGGTTTTCTATTGACGGGTTTATCAGTAGTAAGCTTAATGTGCATTTCGCCTAAATCTGTATTACCTATATCTTTGGTTGAACTGGCAAAGCAATCTGAATAGGACGATAATAATGTATGAAATTGCTGTATCTCACTTGGGCTCATGTATCCTACATCTATATCACCTAATTTAAAACTATTCACATGACATAAATCTTGTTTATCCACAACTCCACTCCTCAAAATTATAGAATTCGCACTAACCTTCGGTAAAATCGCACACTGCTCAGCACGAGTGATGGTGTCGCCCTTCTTCCACTGCAATGGCACCTCACCGATGTTGCAGACTCTCAGGTAGCCAGCGCCATCGTGAAGAACCGAACTGGCGATAGCATAGTGTGTTGCGCCGATGCTGTGCTGGCGTGGCTTCGTGCACAGCTCGCCAGCTGGAGCTCCCTCCACCACCACCTTCACTAAGCTGTCTCCTATTGGAATCTCGGTGTCGGCTTCAATCTGCACACTTAAACGGCTCGTTTCTTCAATCAAATCTATTGAATTAAGTGGGTTATTAAATGCCATAATTAGTTTTGCACCATCCTTTGTTACTGTTAAAGATACCATTTCGTCGTTAATGACGGGTTGACCGATAATTAAGACGACATCTCCTAAATCAATATTTGTTGTTACTGCTGTGGTATGTATTTTCACGTCGTCTACGTAAAGATCAAATTCGACGATACCCAACGCTGGCACAGAGCTTCCTGCGAATCCTCTCAATATTGTATTACTTGGTTTGATTGGAAGGTTGATGGCCCGTGCAGCAGCATCAGCCATAACATTTAGTTCGCTACCCGTGTCAAGATATCCTTTCACAAATGTGTTATTGACTTTAGCTATTTTCCTGTAGGTGTCATTCAAGTTAGATAAAATTTGTACCTTCTTTATTTGTTCAGTGTTTGACGTACAAATATTAGCCAGATGCCCTATTTTGCCACATCGGAAGCATTTGCGTTTATCGGGTTGTCTACAATTAGGGGCCACGTGGCCAGTCTCACGGCATCGATAGCAAACGGGTGGTTTCCGAACATTATCCTTGTCAAAGGTACCGCTAGCACTAGCAATATCTCTCGAGGTATTAGGTAGCTTCGTATGACCAGTACGAGTTATGGAGGTAGTTTGATAATTATCGAATGCTGACAAAAAACCTTCATATAGTTCATCTGGGCTGGCACACTGAAAAGCCTGCGCATTAGCTTGAAGTTCAATTGGCAACCCACGGATTATACATGAAACAGCTGCCTGATCACTAAGCTTACATCTATAGCACATTGATAATTTTTCTTGAAAATATTGGGTCATAGTTTCAGTATGGGACTTTTTCCTAGCCATTAGCTCATCTAATAAAGTAGCATAATCATGATAACGAGGAAAGGCTTTGCTTAACAAAGAGGTCCATTCCTCCCAACTGTGATCGTATGAATCTAAACGGTTATACCAGATACGCGCCTGTCCTTGTAATTTTGATTGTAAATTAAATGATTTTATCTCATTACTCCATTGATAAATCTCGCCAAGTTGATCGATCTTTCGAATCCAACTTTTAACATTCATGTCCCGATTTTCGGGATCGAAATCGGGTATCAATTTAGCAGTATTCATTAACATTTTTGAATTTAATTCCTTACTACCCTCATTATGAATAACAGTTTTCATTGCTTTAAATACTTCATGATCAATTATAGATTTTAATTGAGTCTGTGAAAGAGTTAATTTGTCACCACTTACTTCACAGTCCTCAAGGGCCTCGGACTTCTCTTCATTTCCAGATTCCCGAATTCTTTTGGATCGAACGTACTGCCCCGGCTTCCTTCGCTTCATTGTGTGAGATTTTGTGGACTCCTAATACCACTTCTGACTATAAAGGAGCCAGAAATTATACACTTGAGAATTGAATCACAGTAATTTTAATTATACGTATTACAATAATTCCACCGTTCTAATTATGATATATTAATGCCAAGCCTATCCACGAGCACCGCTTTTTATACCGCCGGCTTTGCGCTCCCACCACACCTCTCCTCTCCTCTCCACTCAGCTCGCTCCCCACTCGGCTCGCTCCCCACTCCAACCTCCGACACCTCTCCTCGTTACAATAAACAGCAGTTGACTCTGCCAGGGGACTGTTGCAAGTATGTGGAAAGTAATCTATTTTTTTTTTTGAGTGAGTGTTTGGTCACAAAATATACTATAATTTGTGGTTTGCTGGACTGAACACTGGGCTATTGTAAAAGGCCCGGGGTCTCTAGTAAACTAATTATATTTTGACAAGCAGTTGCCACCCACTAGATAGGCTCTCCATATAGGCGTCAGAAGACGACAGAGTGCAACACCAGTGTGAGCGGCTCAGGGGTGTCTAGAGGTGTGCTGCGCTTTCTCCGTAGTTACTCGCGGCGGCGTTATTTTATCACTTCCACCCCTGGATATTACTATTATTAAACCTTTATGTAACTAAATAAAAATGTAGGCTTTATATGTCGAAATGACTGTATCGTAACGGATCTTGATTTGGTATGATGATATTTTACGCTTGTTTAACGTAGTTAGTACCGTTTAATACAATAATAAATGTTTTTAGTTTTGTTTAATTCTATTTTCATAACTAGATGTTATGTCGCTAAGTTAATTATGAACCCGCAAGTGAAATGTTATTGTATTTACAATATATTAATTTGGTTTCTTTATGTTATTTGTCAAATAAAGAACAGTATTTAAATATAGAACAAGCGTCCAAGGAATTGTCGTTTCATTGACATCCTAGCATTCTCTGAGAACCAGCACTACTAGTTCGCTGTACAAATTGGTCCTTCGAGCCAAATTTTTAAAATGTAAGTTTTATCATTTTTGTATAAAAATAATACAGTTTATCTTAGTAAGTGTAGATATCCGTGATGTGAATGCGCTCTCCATATTCGCGTACGAACGCATAAAGGCCTGCGAAATAAAAGTACCTATGTAGCCGATTCTTGTGTATTTTGCGTATTCGAAAAATCAGGAAGTTATTTTGGAAATTGAATTAACTATGTCAAATTCTAAAATATATAAGTAGGTTGGTACCTACATTTTTCTTAATTACTTATAAATGTATGATTGTTATACTGACTTTTCGATTATCATAACTTGGTAAAAGAAGTATTAATATAAATATTGTTTATCAATAACCCAATTGACCTATTCGATAATAATATATATTCGATAATATATACTTAAATGTATACAATATATAAAAAATACTTCCAGTTAATAATGTTTGCCTTGACATAATTTTGAATGTAACACTCAAGGAGTGCCAAAACAAATATTATTTTTTTATATTATACCTCCAAGTTGGCAAGCAAGCATGCGGCCCGCCTGATGGTAAGCTGTCACCGCAGCCTATAGACGCTAGCAACACCAGAAGCATCACTAGCGCGTTGCCGACCATGAAGACATTAGATATAGTCACTTGTGTTCGGTAATTTCTCCAGCTACACAGTGCCTTTAACACAGGCTTTATCTTGTAATCGCATTCAAATTCAAAAATATTTATTTCAAATAGGCTTAACGCTAGCAATTTTAAATAGTCAATTTTTTTAATAGCTACCACTGGATCACAACGCGACCTCTAATGAGAAGATCCGGCAAGAAACTCAGCGGGCTTGTCATTTTTGCACATTTTTTTTAAACAAAGTTTGTCTTATTACAATTAGATCAGCACCAGCGACAGTGTGTCTTGCAGTTCAAAAGATCAAATAAGACAGAAGAAAATAATAAATTACGACAAAACTTACAACAAACTAGGCGGCCAAAGGGATAGTAGTCGGACCAGTCCCCCCAAGCAGCAACCGCGCACGAGTTGTCTCGAGCAGCAGCCATCACTCGCCTCAACCATATTGTATACAAATGTATTTTTTAGATCTGTAGGTTATATACAAAGGTGAGTAAACGTCTCATAAATTCCCAGATCACAAGACAGTGACCAAATATTGACTGAGTAATTACCACCTAAGTTGGTAGGTATTAAAATATTATTATCGATATATACAGATTATACTTTTGAAGTGAAAACTTCTTTAGTGGCGCTGTGCACTTTTTTCCGAAGGGGAAAAAAAAATAAATTCGCGTCAGGACACATGACAGTAGGACCTGATCGAAAAATCGTAAGTTTATGTAGTTAATCTATCTATACTTATAATAAAACTGTAACAGGTCCAATTCTGTACATTGAAGATATTTTGAAAATTATATTTGGAGGCATTCTATAACCGATACTGAGGCCAAAAATGTATTTTTTTTAATTTTTGTCTGTCTGTCTCACGCCGCGCCGAAACTACTGAATGGATTCAAATGAAACTTGGCATGATTTGAGATCTTACTGCGAGGTAGGACATAGGATACTTTTTATCCCGTAATCTAGCACGGTTCTTTTGGGAGAGGGGATTAAAGTCAAAATGGGTACTTGGTTATACGCTTGGTCCGATTTTATCAATTTTTCTTTATAATATAATAAATATTAGTAAGGGAACACTCATAGAGAGTTGTTATCAAGGTTTTGTAATCGACCGAGTTAAGCAACGTTAGGTAAGGTCATTAAATAGATGGGTGACCGTTTAACGCCATTTGAACTAAAAGGGGCCGTGCTTCGGAGAGCAAGTAAAAAGTGGGTCCCAGTTTCTAACCGACTATAAAAAAGGAGGTTATGTATTCGATGCGAATGTCTGTTATTAAAAGTTTAGTTAACGTAAAAATAGCGCAGGCGGAGCTGCGTGGGTCAGCTAGTGTAAAATAATTGTAATAGTTCTGAAGTGTTAAATTTCTAATGTAATATTAATTGTCATGTTTGTGTAAGATAGCGCATATGAATATGGTATTTTACCACATAAATGATAGTACTTTTATACTGAAAATTAAATTCGTGCAAAATTATTCCCTAACCATTCCAAAATATCAAAGAATGCACAAAGATTAATGTTTTCACTTCTGCCGGCACTCCCGGAGTGCAACCCGTATTTTTATTTGTAATGCGTTAATTTTGCATTTCATAGAGAGTGTTGAAAAATTAAGATGTGTCATTTTTGGGTTTACCCACCTTGGTACAAAAATATGAAAATAACTTCACTTGACAGTATGCACAACAAGTGCAGTGATTATAGTCACAGGCGTTCGCCGCATCCCGAGGTCACGCGTGTATACATTTTCCGTTATTGTGATTCCTGGGCGGTATATTACAAAGGAACAATATGATATTGTTTATGCATAATTTCCCGGTAGTCTGCTTGATATTTAAATAATTTCAAAATATTATCTTGATAATGTCAGGGTCATAATTTCTATTATTAAATATATTTTTTGCATCTCAATTTCATTCCGTTATATTTTATATTTCTCCGATCCAGTAAAATAGAATTTTGAATTTGAATTCACAGGAAATTTTCATTGAGTTGAAAATGCTGAAATGTTGAAGGCGCAGGTTCGAACCCTGCCTCGAACCTCTGATTTCTTTAACTAACATTTGCGAATCGTCGTTGTGCGATTGTAACTAGCTTATGTGAGGAAACCTGCATGTCTGAGAAGGCCTATCTAGCATTCGAATGACGTGTAAAGTCCGCCAACCCGCACTTGGCCAGCGTGGTGGACTATGGCCTAAGCCCCCTCCATCTTGAGGGGAGGCCCGTGCACAACAGTGGGACATTAACAAGGCTTGTTTATAAAACAAACAAACATATCACCACCTATATAATCCCTATGATTAATTATTGTATCCGACGTGTGTATGTAATATCAGCAAAAAGCATATTATACACATATTATGTTTGTCTATATGGGCATCATAACAAATGTACTTCTCCGTGTTTTTTTTTTGGGAATGATAGACGCTGTTGGCCGCAGATGGCCATTGCAGCTTCACCGGACAATAGGAGGCGAGCGCTTAAAGCACTCTAGACTTAACGGCAGAAGTAGCGACGAGCTTAAGGGCACATCAGGGAGCCACGGCCTCGGCTTGGGCTGTCGCTTAAGAGAGGGCTCAGTTTACCACCGGTTCACAACGCGCCCCCACTGAGAAGAACCGGCAAGAAACTCAGTGGGGTGATGCACTTCGTTGAGGTCGCATGCGTACGACCCTTCGGCCTCGCCGGCGAGACAGGTGTCTGATAGTACTTCTCAGTATGTGTATAATATGTATGTATGTAGAATAAACAAATTTTGATACCACCAATTGACATTTTGTTTTATTTTATTACCATCTTTAAATGTCTGTAATTATATACATATATGTATAATTATAATGTATGCACATTCATGATTTATAGTTGTATATTATTTTTGTATGTCCTTTAAAGGAAATTTGAATCAATTTAGATTGCAGCTGGGTATTTGTGCATTCATAATTTTATGCTTATTCACATGCATATTATGTTAAAATAATATTATGTCTTCCTGATTGCTTAACTGAATATCTGATAGAATAATTTACTGTGCAGGAAATATTAAAATACACATAAGCTTGTGAAGAAATATTTCTTTTATTTGTATCATCATCACCAGCCAGAAGACGTCCACTGCTGAACATAGGCCTCCCCCTTGGAACGCCACAATGAACGACAATTGGCGATTTGCAGCATCCATCGGTTACCTGCGACGCGCACAATGTCGTCTGTCTACAAGCAGCACCTGCGCACGAGTTGACTCGAGCAGCAGCCATCACTCCCCTCAACCTTAGTGAAGGCAAGGGGGTGACCCACCACAAGCAAAGACTTTTCGATGGCAAGCATATCGATGACACAAATGAAAAAGTATATATTTATTCTAATCGGGAATTAACGCGATTTACCTTATATTTTGGCTTGACGTTTCGCGCTCGTTTCGTTTCGTTTTTCGCGTTAATTCCCGATTAGAATAAAGTTTGATAATGGAACGTGAAAGTCTAACAGCCTTATTAATAAACTATGATTAGCGTCAGAACAACTTTACTCCAAGACTTACGCAAAGATTAGGCAATTATGGTATTAATAAACTAGTAGTAAGGACGGAGTTAACTAATCAAAATGTAGTCCCGGAGTAAAAGTTACTCCGCGGAGCCCCATGGTTTAACGTTTGAGTAAGCATAGATTTGTATTGTATTTCTAACTTCCATTGAGATAATTATCTTCTATACATATTATAAAACAAAGTCGTTCCCGCTGTCTGTCTGTCCCTATGTATGCTTAGATCTTTAAAACTACGCAACGGATTTTGATGCGGTTTTTCTTAATAGATAGAGTGATTCAAGAGGAAGGTTTTTATGTATAATACATGCATAATATAGTAGAGAAACACTGATAATTTTAGAGGTTTCTAATATGATGTCGTAAATAAACAATTTTTTTTTGCGCTTACATTGCAAACGCTGGATGAACCCTACGAGATAAATCAAAATAATGTAGTTCAGTATTGTACACCTTAACAAGGTCTACAAAAAAGTCCTCGATATCTATTTTGCATACCGCTAGGTTAAGGTTAAGCACCGTTAGGTAAGGTTACTAAATAGATGGGTAAAGTGATTTGTATGAAATTTTGTGTGCATATCGGGTAGGTCTGAGAATAGGTCGCATAAAGTACATTTCATATCGCTAGGTTAAGGTTAAGCAACGTTAGGTAAGGTCATTAAATAGATGGGTGGACCGATTTGTATGAAGTTTTGTGTGCATATCGGATAGGTCTGAGAATAGGTCATAAAGTATATTTCATACCGCTGATACCTTGATTGACGAGGATATATATATCCTCGTCAATTGATACGATATTGTATAGAACGAGTGGAGGGTGCAAGAAAGGAGAGAGAGGGGAGAGGGGATTTGAGAAGGGGGTGTTGAGGTGAGGAATAGGGGGAGTGAGGTGGAGCAAGGGGGGAGTGAAGAGGAGCAAGGTGGGAGAAGAGGCAGGGGGGAGGTGGTTTAGGGAGAGGACAACGAGGAGAAGAAGAGGGGGAGTGTGACGTGGACCAAAGCGGGAAGGGAAAGATAGAGGAGAGAGAGAGTGTACAATTAGATTTTTCTCATAAGAGAGAGAGATAGAGAGAGAAATAAATCAAGGGAGGAAGGAGAAAAGGGGAGCAAAATGTAATAAAAGCGCGGGTGGAGCTGCGCGAGTCAGCTAGTATATACTAAACATAACCTAATTGTATAAACCTCGCAATATCCCTTTTGAAGACCTTGAAGACGAGTTTAAATATAAATATAGATTTACACGCTCAACTGCATATTACATTACTGAAATGGTAGAATGATTTGGCTGGAGATGCAGTAGGCTTTATACCACCTCACTTGAAAGTTTTAGCTGCAAAAAGGACTTGGGCTCGTGGAGAGGTAAATAAACTATCTCAATAAACTAAACTATTAGGCTAGTTATGTAGGCTACAGCCGGATGATTCAGAAATAACTTAGAACAGATTTTAAAACTAATTTTTATTAATTTAAATTACATTTTTAATATCTAATTTAAATATGTAGTGACCGCTTCGATGTTAGAAGCTAAGTGAAGAGCCGATTCCGTCGCTATGGGTCCATACAATGGATCTAGTTGTGCGCCGTCAGCTGGTTTTCGGTACACATGCTGGATGCGTCCATACAATAGCCCTTCTGTTCTTGGATAGGTTGCATTGTCAGCAAGTTTTGCATTACACGCGCCGGCTCGTGCTTGAGGCCCACCGTGGTTTCTGCTCTTACACGCGTTTTTTGAGGTGCACTGTAGTTTCTTGTTAGGGACGGTGTGTAACAGGCTAGATCCCCGGCCTACTTGTTATATACTTTCTTGATTTATAGATAATATTCTGCTAATGAAAAAACACAAATTCTAAAACCACTATCTTGAATTCATCAAGAGAAATACAGAATATTATGATGTAAGAGAAATATAGAATATTATGATGTAAGATAAATATAGGGTGAAAGTTGTGATTGTCAAATAAAAGTGTCAAATATCAAAATTTACCTAACTGCCAGTGTCTTTTTAGTCATTTTGTTCATTTTTTTTACTTTTAATTTCAGTGGGTTGCCATAACATACACCTTAGTCTCAGTGTAAGAATTGTATTGTTAGTCCGAACCTACTTCGTGTTTATTAATACCGTTATTAAGACGTAGCTATTCCGTGACTAGTCTAGAATTAACTACTTCCGATGTAACTTTGGAGTAAGAGAAAAATAAGCGATTTTTATTAATTTCACTCTATATTTATCTTACATCATAATATTCTATATTTCTCTTACATCATAATATTCTGTATTTCTCTTGTTGAATTCAAGATAGTGGTTTTAGAATTTGTGTTTTTTTATTAGCAGAATATTATCTATAAATCAAGAAAGTATATAACAAGTAGGCCGGGGATCTAGCCTGTTACACACCGTCCCTAACAAGAAACTACAGTGCACCTCAAAAAACGCGTGTAAGAGCAGAAACCACGGTGGGCCTCAAGCACGAGCCGGCGCGTGTAATGCAAAACTTGCTGACAATGCAACCTATCCAAGAACAGAAGGGCTATTGTATGGGCGCATCCAGCATGTGTACCGAAAACCAACTGACGGCGCACAACTAGATCCATTGTATGGACCCATAGCGACGGAATCGGCTCTTCACTTAGCTTCTAACATCGAAGCGGTCACTACATATTTAAATTAGATATTAAAAATGTAATTTAAATTAATAAAAATTAGTTTTAATATCTGTTCTAAGTTATTTCTGAATCATCCGGTTGTAGCCTACATAACTAGCCTAATAGTTTAGTTTATTGAGACAGTTTATTTACCTCTCCACGAGCTCAAGTCCTTTTTGCAGCTAAAACTTTCAAGTGAGGTGGTATAAAGCCTACTGCATCTCCAGCCAAATCATTCTACCATTTCAGTAATGTAATATGCAGTTGAGCGTGTAAATCTATATTTATATTTAAACTCGTCTTCAAGGTCTTCAAAAGGGATATTGCGAGGTTTATACAATTAGGTTATGTTTAGTATATACTAGCTGACCCACGCAGCTCCGCCTGCGCTATTTTTACGTTAACTAAACTTTTAATAACAGACATTCGCATACATAACCTCTCTTTTTATAGTCGGTTAAAAACTGGGACCCACTTTTTACTTGCTCTCCGAAGCACGGACCCGTTTAGTTCAAATGGCGTTAAACGTTCACCCATCTATTTAATGACCTTACCTAACGTTGCTTAACCCGATCGATTACAAAACCTTGAAAACAACTCTCTATGAGTGTTCCCTTACTAATATTTATTATATTATAAAGAAAAATTCATAAAATCGGACCAAGCGTATAACCAAGTACCCATTTTGACTTTAATCCCCTCTCCCAAAAGAACCGTGCTAGATTACAGGATAAAAGTATCCTATGTCCTACTTCGTAGTAAGATCTCAAATCATGCCAAGTTTCATTTGAATCCATTCAGTAGTTTCGGCGTGATGCTCAGCCGTGGTACAGACAGACAGACAGACAGACAGACAGACAGACAGACAGACAGACAGACAGACAGACAGACAGACAGACAGACAGACAGACAGACAGACAGACAGACAGACAGACAGACAGACAGACAGACAGACAAAAATTAAAAAAAATACATTTCTGGGCTCAGTATCGGTTATAGAATGCCCTCCAAATATAATTTTCAAAATATCTTCAATGTACAGAATTGGACCTGTTACAGTTTTATTATAAGTATAGATAATTATCTCAATGGAAGTTAGAAATACAATACAAATCTATGCTTACTCAAACGTTAAACCATGGGGCTCCGCGGAGTAACTTTTACTCCGGGACTACATTTTGATTAGTTAACTCCGTCCTTACTACTAGTTTATTAATACCATAATTGCCTAATCTTTGCGTAAGTCTTGGAGTAAAGTTGTTCTGACGCTAATCACAGTTTATTAATAAGGCTGTAAAAGTATAAGTATATATTTCTTTTAAGTTGTTTTTTTAATGGTAGTCCAAATGGGTCGTCAAAATTTCAAAGTGAAAGATTATCGAGTAGGGTTGAACGGGCACAGTGAAAGGGCTTCATTTGTACATTTTAAAACAAGTTTTTATTTTGATGTCACGTAGTTTTTGTCTGATAATCAAAAATCTATACTTATAATAAAACTGTAACAGGTCCAATTCTGTACCTACATTGAAGATATTTTGAAAATTATATTTGGAGGGCATTCTATAACCGATACTGAGGCCGAAAATGTATTTTTTTTAATTTTTGTCTGTCTGTCTGTCTGTATCACGGCTGCGCATCATGCCGAAACTACTGAATGGATTCAAAAGAAACTTGGCATGATTTGAGATCTTACTACGAGGTAGGATATAGGATACTTTTTATCCCGTAATCTAGCACGGTTCTTTTGGGAGAGGGGATTAAAGTCAAAACGGGTACTTGGTTATACGCTTGGTCCGATTTTAACAATTTTTCTTTATAATTTATTAAATAAGTAAGGTAATAATATATTAGTAAGGGAACACACATAGAGAGTTTTTATCAAGGTTTTGCAATCGATCGGGTTATACAACGTTAGGTAAGGTCATTAAATAGATGGGTGACCGTTTAACGCCATTTGAACTAAACGGGTCCGTGCTTCGGAGAGCAAGTAAAAAGTGGGTCTCAGTTTTTAACCGACTATAATAAAGGAGGTTATGTATTCGATGCGAATGTCTGTTATTAAAAGTTTAGTTAACATAAAAATAGCGCAGGCGGAGCTGCGTGGGTCAGCTAGTTACAAAATAAAACCTCCGCGGCTGTCGCATCGGCACATGAGAGGGGAGACCCAGGTCTCTCCGGTGGGATCTGCATCAGTGGGTTGCCTTTGAGCGCGCCGCCGGGGCACAGAATACATATAATAACAGAAGATGCACTGCTTTAATGTTGAGGGAATGCCGCCGTTATAATAGCCTACAAAATTTACAGAGCACTGCGTTCAATCTAAATAGTACCTTACCGCCACGCGCACTAGATCGTTATTTCTTTGTGTTCAGAATTTACCTACACCATCGTTTGATCGTTAGGGTTTTCAAGCAAAGTAAAATAAAATACCAACAAAATTATTATTTATGTGTATATTATAAATACGTAAATCCTTTCGCGTTTTGATTTTCGTTCTGCACGATTATTCAATAACGTGTGCTCGCAAGCGCGTGGCAGCCGCGAGTGATACACTACCCCGGGTAGTCGAGCGCTGTAGGCATTTATCGCTGTAGGTATTGGCGAGTGACGGAGGTCGGGCCGGGGGTGCATTGTAGGCCCCGGGAACCAGTCACGGTGCTCACGGGGACGGGGGTCGCAACCCCGCCGCCATCCTCCTGGGAGTCGCCGCCGAACTCAATGGACGTCCTGCGACTCCGAAGATCATCGACAATCAACACCAACTGTCAACAAAGATTGAACATGACCGATATTTTTTGCCGTCTACCGTTTTTGCTATCACTTTTAGTCAATACGATTTCACGGTCACTAGTTATATAATGATAGTCTGCGTTGTAACCTGAGGCATGCGATCAGAGGCCACCGCTATTGTTCCATTCAAAACTTCGGAGAACACTTTAATATACGTTTTTTGATGGTATTAAACGTATTATTAAATAAATTATTGAAGGAATCACGGAGTTTGCTCGATAGATTTACGTTTCATTAGGATGTTGTGTTCTTTGTAGGGTTCCATACCTAAAAGGGAACCTTATGGTCTCACTTAGTCTGTCTGTCTGTCACGCCTATATATTTCAGGAACCACTGATGCTATCGATTCGAAACTTGGAATAGTTTTAGATCTTACTTACCCAACGTCATCGCAAATTAAAAAATATACTTATGTCTTTTTTTTAATGTGGTTGAAATCGGACATAAATTTTTTAAAGTGAGACTTAATTATCGAGTAAGGTATCATAAGAACTTCATTTGTACATGTCAAAACAGATTTTTATTTTGGTTTTTGTTACGTAGTTTTGGGCTTATATCCAAAAATTACAAAAAAATACTGTTCACTAATATTCACATATCTATGTGCTTCTAAACAAATGTACCAAGTCTAGTGAGTGTATGTATGCATGCAGGTTTGTCCAAAGATTTCTCAGAAACTGTAAAGCCAAGTGCGGTAATGCATAATGCATTAAGTTTCACCAAAATTATAATGATGAATAATAGTGTCTCACTCACGTGTGTCGTGTATTGTAATTTTTTGAAGTTTACGACAATATTTCGAAAAACTGTAGTTTTTTTTTTAATCTGAGACCTTGGAGGAAGGAATAAAGAATGAGACCATCCAGAGACCATACTGACAAGTCTCCATTTATTCATTAATTTTTCAAATTCTTTTAACTAGTGACCGTGTAATCGTATTGAATAAATTCGATTTTTAATCTCTTTGGTCGGTACCAAAGAGATTAAAAATCGAATTTATACGCCCGATCTAAAGTCTAATCAATAATTCAGTATAGTAAACTGACGTTTACTGTGTTGCCAGTTTTTGATGAAAAAGAAATAGCGAAGACTAACAGGCCCGTCACTCGCCGACTCGGCGTATGTGTTGTTTAAAAGATATAATTATGGCCCATGTAGCCTCTTTGTTCGGTCAATTTCACTACATAATTAAAGATTCTTTAAATATTGTTGCAAATATTTATTAATAGTCGTCATCTATTTACATCTAATATAAATTGTATTACAATTATTATTAGTAAATATATTCCTATTAACTTTGTGCAAGTGATTGAATCACCCACAATCACTTTTGAACTGGAACATCACTACTAATATTAATGTGGCAACATAATTTTACAAAGTGACATTAGCAAATGTCCTTTTTAATCGACTTCAAAAAAGGAGGAGGTTCTCAATTCTGTATTTTTTTTTTTATCTATGTATGTTCGCGCATAACTCTGGCAATTATGAACCGATTTGAAAAAATCTTGCTTCCATCCATTCTTTAATCCGTTAATTGGGTCCCATAAAAAATATTGTTTACGAATAAGTAGTTCCTGAAAAAACAAGAATGGTGACTGCGCACGACAACTGCAGGAATGCCTGTATAGACGACTCTATGTCGCTTTTTACGGACAAAAATGGTCATAACTCGGGCAAATATTTACCAATTTCAATGATTCTTTTTTTATTCGAAAGATTGAACCACTGTAATGAATCTGTATGAATTTTATCACAACCGGCTAAGAACTTACTGGAGGACCATGAACGATGTGGAGGAATATATCTGGTAAAAACCATAAAACTGATGTTCTCCATTACATTACTCTGACAAATATAAGCCGATTTCGATGATTCTTTTTTTTATTCGAGAGAGTAAACTACTATGATGATTCCATGCAAATTTCATTACAACCGGATATTTTTTTCTGAAGAAACATGAATTATGTAAAACTATGTAGACGATAATGTGATCATAACCTACCTAGATCATTTTACCGTCTTCGATGGTTCAATCATTATTTATGAAAATATCACTAAAAAGTATAAAATAAAATCTTTTTTATAAAAATTTAACCGACTTCAATATCACTGAAAAGTATAAAATAATTTAAATATTATTGAAGTTGGTGCTAATTATACACAGCAGGTAGGCTAACACCGACCGACGGTAGTAGACCGAGATCGAGTAGGCCACATGCAATCTAGTAGGCAACGATACATTCGTCTTTGGTGGGATGCAGTTGTACACATTTAATATATAAAATTCTCGTGTCACAGTTTTCGTTGCCATACTCCTCCGAAACGGCTTGACCGATTTTGATGAAATTTTTTGTGCTTATCCGGTATCTATGAGAATCGGCCAACATCTATTTTTCATCCCCCTAAATGTTAGGGGTAGTCCACCCCTAAATTTTATTTTTTATTTTTTAGACAAAATTTTTAATTTCTTTTTTTTTATGATACAACATACAAAAATACATACAATCCTCAATTTTCACCCTTCTACGATCAACCCTTATTTTTTAATTATTTATATGGCAAAACAACGTTTGCCGGTTCAGCTAGTGATACGATATATTTCAATTAATTGAGCGCCATAATATTACCTGTTTTGTATTGTAGTTTGGTGGTATATAACTTTGTTTTTTTACCCATTACATGGGTGTAGATAAAGCACATAATAGAAACTGCACAATTGGGTATTATTACCTCGCCTTCGGCTCAGTTCATAATAATACACACTCGTATAACACCCTTAATAAAGTAGCAGTTTCATAAACTACTATAACAAGATCTCCTTGATAAGATAAACTTATTAGATTTTAAGAATTTAATCTAGAATAAATTCATGCTATGTTCTTTTTTTATAATATGCAAAGATAATATGTTAATATTGCTGTCAGTACCAAATCTTGTCAAAAACCTTTTATCTTTTGATTTAACATGGCTTTTTATACTTTGTTTTAATAATGTTTTGCGAAGATACTTCGTGCTCTGACTGCAAACTGGAATTGATTGAAGAACGATGGACACAGCTCCTATTGAACTGGGTACGGCTTTAATTCATGAGGTTCCTGTAAGATCCACGCCTAGTCTGCATGCAAATATTACCCCCAGAGCGAATGAACGGATTGGAGTGGAAGGGGATTGGTATAGCAACAAAGTTTCAGATATGTTGGTGCAAAATAGCAGTGTTTTTTTGGACTTCTAATAATGTCCCCCTGGCCAATGCGAACACAGCGGCCAATCTTTCGCAAGATCAGCCGGACGCGGGAGATATTATAGTGCACAAGTGCTGGCGTAGACACAAGTGCATTCTATCTTTATTTTACCTCTCACAATCTGATGAGACGGAGAACCGACACGACCGGGCAGAGATCAGGAGCAGGGGGGCGATTCTCGCTTACTTCGAATCGACTTCGATTTCGAATTTGCAATACGAAGCCTATCTCTACTAAGAAATCTCGTAACTCGAAGTGATTTTCTCGAATCTTGTTTTCTGGGCAACCATCGAAGTAAACTTCGAAATAATCTCTATTCGAATGAGGAAATTGTTGCCATTATGAAAGATAAATGTCCCGCGAGTCATTCCGTTCAAGGAGTTGATACGGCTTTTTTACCGGATGGGATGTCTTTAGTAGAAAAACATATCTTTAAAGTGGTTCACGTCTATAAAATGGTAGAACGACATTTTGTACGATTTTTCACATAATTTATCACAAATTAATGAGTAATAAATACACAAAGCTGTGGGTTCTTACTTAGTAGTCTGTGGCTGTATGATCCTAGTACCTTTGCCTGTCTTTCGGCGAAGTAAAATTAAAACAAAAATACCATATGTTTATGTATTTATGTTTACGATTTTGTTTTAGTATGCCCGAAAGGTTATTTATTAAAAGATAAGTTTTATTATTGTTGTCCGTATTCTTAAAGGCGTTTATGTGATGTTTAGGTGTATATAATCTTGTCGGCATAATGATTTTATCATAATTGGCTGTCGATCGCAGTATCTCTTAATTAATAGTCTGTGTTGTTGATTGTTTGTTTGGTAATGAATTAAGTTTTAATCAAGTGCGAGGACTTCGTAAAGTGTAGTTGTACTTTAATAAACTATCCAATAATGTTATTTTGAATAAAATAATCTAGGAATACGGTACTCATCTTAAAATTATAATCATACTATACGGCAAGGTTTGACATTTGTTGTGATTCGAACTCGAGATGACGATTCGAATGGTCTTGACCAGTCGAAGAAGTTCGAGCGGCTAGCGTTTGAAATAGAAATAGGCTCGACATGTCGAGAATACAATTACGTGATTTTTAGTCGCCAATAGTTCGGATTCGAAAGTGCGAGAATCGCCTCCCAGGACCGACTTTTTACATGCCCATCCGACGCATGGATCGTCTTACTTTACACACAATGATCGGCCTGCATTGTCCTAGTCTGTAAGGAACAACTAAAAAAGTTATTGCTCCCCGCGGGATTCGAAACTGTGACCTACGGTTTGCAAAGCAAGCGGTTTCCCACGGCGCCACGGAGGCAACAAGCTTATACCACTTGGAGTTATACCACACCACTATGACTCTTGTCATACGTAACGAAAACGTAGATAAATCACACCTAGACATAAGACAACAGTACATGTTTATGTACGCAATCGTTTATCCTGCGTGGGAATCAAACTCACGATCTATGGGGTAGCAGCCAGAGTGTCTACTAGACCCGGCTCATTATTGTCTTCTCACTCTCTCTCCAGTTTAAGAGTTGTGCTCTTGTCGGTGAAGCTATTATATACATACATACTATTATTATCTGTTTCATGAAACTTCGCCTTGGTCTTCCTCTTCCCCTCTTCCCTTCTATTTTACCTTCCACTTTCGTTTCAATGAAGGTGTCGTGTCGTAACAAGTGGCCAGTCATCTTTCTTCTCCTATTTTCAATAGATCTTAAAATTTGTCTTTCTACATTAACAATTTCTAAAACTTCCTTATTCGTACTTCTTTCTGTCCAACTTATTCACTCCATTCTTCTACAACACCACATCTCAAATGCTTCCAACCTTTCTCTATCCCTCTGTGTTAAAGTCCATGTCTCACTGCCATATAAAGCGATGCTCCAAATATATTTTTAATGAGCCGTTTCTTTACAGCAGTTGCTATCTTGGCTTTGAACAAATGTATATTGTTGTCAAATGCCCTTTTGGCCATTGACATTCTAGCAATAATATCAGGTGTAGATCTAGAGTCGTGAGTTATATGACTACCTAAGTATTTAAAATTCTTTACTGCTTCTACTGAGGTGTTATTCAAAGCAATTTGTCGTTTAATTGATAGTTTTTGAGCAGTTGTTAAAACTTTAGTTTTTGTTATGTTAATTTTTAATCCAAATTCCTGAAAAGATGTATTCATTATTTGTAAAAGTTCTTCTAAATTATCATAATAAATATATATATATATATTATGTTTTAATTTTCAGCTAAACAAATGTGTAAATCCAAGTTTGAAGGTAACCCAATTGCATCCCAGGAATCTTGTGGCCGTTATAGACAAATACAAAAACGATATATGCATCGATGATATAGACCGAGCCATCCTGTGCTCCGACGATGTTGAACCCTTCATCAAATATAAGTACCCTATACTAAGACTAAGGTAAGTGACAAATTCTACTAAGAGATCATCCATGTCAAAGTCAAAAAGAGTTTATTTGAAATAGGCATAACGCTAGCACTTTTGAAAGGACATGTTTTTAAAAAAAAAAAAGCTACCACCTGATCACAATGTGTCATGTTACATTTAAGTAGATCAGAGCGACAGTGTGTCTTGCCGTTCAAAAGAACATATAAGACAGAAAAAAAAATACGACGAAAGTACAACAAACTAAAAGGCCAAAGGTATAGTAGTCGGCTAGTCCTCATTAAAGATAAAGTAGACAATTTAGCAACACACGATAGCATAACTAGCCTAAACTATAATGGCAAGGTTTTAAAGAATCCAGATGACATTGCTGAAGCGTTTAATCAACATTTCATATCAATTACCAATATAGATAAACAAAACAACCCTGACTACTCCTTACTGAAATCAGTAGACTCCACTATATTTCTCACACCAACATCTGAAACTGAAGTAAAAAAGATTATTAACTCAATGAACAATACAAATGCTGTAGGTTATGACTCAGTCTCCACTGATATAATAAAGAAATGCAGTGATGAACTTTTGTTTTGTGTCCCTTGGTAAATCTTTCTCTAAAGCAGGGTGGCTTTCTAAATAAACTGAAACAGTCTGTAATAAAGCCTATTTATAAAAAAGGTTGCAAGCAGGACATTAATAATTCACTATTCACAGACCCATTTCACTTGTACCTATTTTCTCAAAAATATTTGAAAACCTCATGCACTGTCGTATCACGTCTTTTTAAATAAACATCAAGTTATAAGACAAGAACAAAATGGATTCCAGAGAGACAAGTCTACAACTCTTGCAGCTTTTTCTCTGGTGAAAAATATTACCGAAAGTATTGATGAGCGTCGTCGGGTCTCCGCTATACTTTTTGATATGAGCAAGGCTTTTGACGTCGTAAAACATGATATACTACTAAACAAGTGTGAGAGATATGGAATCAGACGGACAGCGTTAAATTGGTTACGAAGTTATCTCGAAAATCGCACCCAATGTGTGGAAATTACACAAATTTATGAGAACGGCATTGTAAAGCCCACCAAATCTACATATCAATGCAACAAATTTGGAGTACCGCAAGGGAGCATATTAGGCCCACTTCTTTTTCTTCTTTACATAAATGTTATGCCCAATATTACAAATCACAAGTGCGTTCTCTACGCTGATGATTTATCAGTTGTCATAACTGACAAAAAGACCGCCTTTGGTCATGAAGATACGCTAGCATCAACTGTAGTATCAGTAACAGACTGGTTAGATTCAAACAATCTCACTGCAAACATCGATAAGACAAAAGCAATGCAATTTTCTAATTACAAAAATATTAATGCGCAATTAAAAATCAAGTGTCGAGATGTAAACATTGAAGAAGTTACGGACACAACATTTTTAGGCATATACATAGACAAGCACTGTAATTGGAAATCTCATGTTAAGAGTGTTTGTATTCGTATCAATAGGTTTATTTATGCACTAAAACAATTAAAGAAAATTGCAGGTGAGAAATCAGCAATCACTGCGTACCATGGTTACGTAGGCTCGGTACTCAGATACGGATTATTACTCTGGGGTAACTCAACTCTCATTAATAAGGCATTCGTTGCTCAAAAAAAAAATGCGTTAGAGCTATTTGTCCTCTAGAAACTTGTAGGCCTCTTTTAAAAAAAATACAACTTCTTACGCTTACCTCACTCTACATAATGGAAATTGGACTCTTTGTAAGGAAATATCCAAATATCTTTAAGAAAACAAATGAACACCGAAGATACTTATCAAGAGATCCGTCAAAACTTAGCGCACCAAAATGTCACAGTAGACTTTTTAAAAAGAATTGTTATCCTATGATTATATCAGTATACAATAAGCTCCCAAAATCAATAAAAGAGTTACCAACAAGACTGTTTAAATTTAAAGGAATGGCTTCTTGACAAAGGTTTTTATACGATTAAGGAATTTTTTGACATGAAATTTTAAGTATCTGTAATCTTATTATTGTAATTGACATATTTTTTTCTAAGATGTGTGGTATTTAAATTATTTGATAATTAATCTTTAGTCACAAGACATTGTATTCTACACACATCAAAAGTGTCTAGGGATCAACATATATTTTTGCAATAACTTTTCTCCTGATTGATATTAATTAAAATTTTCTTTAAGGATTCATCAAATAAAGTGTTTTCGTTTGTCACAGTAACGATAAACCAAGTCACCTTTGCATTAATAAAGAAATTTGCCATTTTCCTAATAAAGGGATTTTTGACATTTGAACCACTAACACAAAAGTTCGAAAAAAAGTCTGAAATAACAGTTTTCTTTAAAATTTTATTGGGTAACTTAAACAATTAATAATCCGTGTTTCTACCGCGAACACTAACAACACAAGAACATCGGTTTGGCATACTCAAAATGAGTTCATCCAAATCACGCTGTGGAATGGCCGCCCATGTTCGTTGCAACAACAAAAAAAGGTCTTCTTGCGACTGGATACCCTCCATATTCGGCAGAGCTCTTCTCTGTAGCATATCCCATGCATGCTCAATCGGGTTCAAGTCTGGCGACTGAGCAGGCCAGGGCAGGACATTGATGTTAGCTGCGGCGAGAGTCTGTCTTACAACTCTTGCGGTGTGCGGTCGTGCATTATCATGCATTAACTGAAATAAGGGACCGATTTGCACTTGTAGAGGAACGATGACGTCTGATACAATCGTCTCAGCATAAATTTGAGCGTTGAGGTTGCCTCTGATCCAAATCAACTCAGTTCTTCCGCCGATCCAAATACCCGCCCATACCATGATGGTTCCACCACTATAAGGATGGACTTCCTGGCAGGATTTTAATCGCTGTTGGCGTCCAGGGGTTCTCCAGTGTCGTATACGTCTTGTATCCGGTCTCATACCAAAACGAGACTCATCAGAAAAGCACACGAAACGCCATTGTTCTTCTGCCCAATTTCTGTGTTCAAGAGCCCATTGATATCGAATCCTACGATTGTGCATTGCTATAGGTGGTACCCGTAGCGGTCTTCGGGAATGAAGGTTCACTTCATGCAAGCGGTTTCTGACTGTTTGGTCGCTAATTAAGTTCCCTGAAGAGTGATGAAGCCTCACGGCTAACATCATGGCAGTTATTGTTGGAGCTCTTCGAGTTAAGATTTGAATATATCGGTCTTGTCTCCGTGTGGTGCAGCGATACCGTCCTCCATGGCGCTCAGCCACGGTACCAGTGCTTCGGTAACGTGTCCAAAGTCGACTGATAACACTCTGACTTGTATTCAGAGCTAAAGCCACAGTACGTTGCCGGGAACCAGCTTCTATCATTCCCACGGCTCTGAGCATTTCTTCCCTGCTTAAATGACGTCGCCGCTCCATAATAACGTTGGTTTTAATCAGTAGTAGGGAAACAGTAGCACTAATAATGTCTTCAATGCGTTGTATGTTTTTATAGGGAAAATATTGACAGCTGATTTTCATCTTTTACTCGAATTTGATTCACAGTTCCTGATTCAAATTATGAAATGCACCAAAAAGGATCCATATAAATTTATAAAATCATAAATTTATTACAAAGCCACATCTCAATCTCAAGAAATCCGCTTAAAAATGCTTGATCCCTAGACACTTTTGATGTGTGTAATTGAAATTATTGCATATTTAATTTATCTGACATTTTATTTTATGGAAATTATGACATTGTGTAATCAAAGTTTTAGACATGACTAATAATAATCGATTATACGTATATTTTAATCAAGTTATGTCATCATTAACATTTGCATGCCATAATAATGGCAAAATGTGTTAGCACGCAAAACCATATTGTTTACCATCTCATGTACCACATTTTTGGCAAATAAATATATTCTATTCTATTCCTCCCAAGCAGCACCCGCGCACGAGTTGACTCGAGCAGCAGCCATCACTCCCAGGTTACACTGCTGTTTAAGATATTCTGTTACCCAGCTTTTACAATCCAATGGGACGGAAGACAGACGACCTTTTACATGCCCATTCGACGCATGGATCATATTACTTTTTAGATGACTGCAGAAATTGAAAATGCCCCCGCATGGCGCAGAGTACCTAGCCTCTTGGTATTCTACAGGCTGCACTTTGGTGTGTGCGCAGGGGTTACATGACTTGATTTCGTCACTCCCCCCCCCCCCCTTCTATCATCGGACGACCAGACGCACTGCAACTATGCACCCTTATGTTGTGAATGCCCTTACAGTCTGGACTAAGCGATTTCCGTCCTCATTTATAATACATACATCTAAAGACTGGAATAAAATAAAGTTATTTGGTCTATTTTCATTATAATAACGTTCACAAGATATAATAAACGTGAGATATACCAACTGTTGATATAATTTCTTTACATATAACATTTATATATTCTAAAACTTATTTCGTATAATCTTATTGGATATAATGTTTATCTAATCGAAAATCATTAATTAGCTCTATCGTTTAAAATGTATTGATACCATCATGATTAACACCTCGATTCAGAGCAATCCGACTCGGATAGGTTAGGTTAGAATGCTAAGGTCTAGCCTTCGTGGTTATTTTTTTATGACCACCCAGAATAAGGAGCCCCGCCTAACGGGGTCGAACTATTTGCCTCCTCAGGTATAATAATATTATTATTATTTGGTTTTTATCATATTAGGCTAAATAGATTTTATGTCTTGTGAGTGATATAGCAAACGATATTATATTCATTGTATGTTATGCTTAATAAAAATAGTTATTCTAAAATTATATCAATCGTTTATTATATCAACTGATCATTATATCAAATAAAATTATAGATTCTGTTGTTATATCTTGTAAATATTAGAGATTTTGTAATTATATTAAATACTAGCTGACCCACGCAGCTCCGCCCGCGCTGTGTTTACGATAACTAAACTTTCAATAATATACATTCGCATAAAATACAAAACTTCCTTTTATAAAGTCGGTTAAAAACTTGGACCCACTTTGTACTTGCCTTCCGAAGCACGGAGACGTTTAGTTGAAATGGCGTTAAACGGTCACCCATCTATTTAATGACCTTACCTAACGTTGCTTAACCTGATCGATTTCCAAACATTGTTAACAACTGTCTATGAGTGTTCCTTTACAAATATTTATTATAATTATAATGAAAAATTGTTAAAATCGGAGCTAGCGTATAACCAAGTACACATTTTGACTTTAGTCCCCTCTCCCAAAGGAACCATGCCGAATGTCGGGATAAAAAGTATCCTATGTCCTACCTCGGAGTATTAACTCAAATCATGCCAAGTTTCGTTTCAATCCATTCAGTAGTTTCGGCGTGATGCTCAGCCGAGATACAGACAGACAGACAGACAGACAGACAGACAAAAATTAAAAAAAATACATTTTTGGCCTCAGTATCGGTTATAGAATGCCCTCCAAATATAATTTTCAAAATATCTTCAATGTACAGAATTGGACCTGTTACAGTTTTATTATAAGTATAGATAGATTGCTTACCCATTATGATGTGGGTGTCTTCAAGGCAAGAGTAAATAGGCTTTTAATAGGATAGTGTACTTTACCATCCTCGATTGCATCGCCGCTTTCTATCAGGTAGCATTGCAGTGAAGGACTAGCTTATATTAAAATTAAATTATAATTAAATAATAAAAACCGGCATCCCGCTTCGCCACGAAGTCTATAAATCACAATCACCACAGTTTAAATTTACATCTAAACTTATCGGTTTGAGTCTATTGACGTCAAAGGCGTAAAAGCGTCTGTCCACTACAGCGGACCATACCATAACCGAACGTACCATACCATAAACGTATCAGGCACGAAAAAGAAATCACGGAGACTACTATGCCTTTAAAACGTATCCCGCCTGTATCGTATCGTCCCAACTAGACAAACAAACAAACAAACAAACAAAAGACATTTATTTGGCCATGCAACAATGAGACACAATTAACATACTTACATAACGACAAAACAAAACATACAAACATAAAGAAAAAACAAACATAAAAAATTATACCAAAAGAGTAATTGCAAGAATGTGCCCCATGGCTGGACCAAAAAGGTTCCAGATCAGCTTTATTGCCAAGCAAAAGAGCTTGGCGCTGGTTTTCATCTGGACCTAGTAGGTCCACGGATGTCAAGCAGTTGATATAAGTATAATTTTAACTTAAGTGGGAAAATATATTTTAATAAAAAATTATATAGGTATTTACTACAGGAGTGAAAAAAGAAATTAATAATTGGCTAAAAACAAATAATAGTTATATTATAGTAATAGTTATATTATAAAATAGGTAATCATATACAAAATGCATCATAATTATAATTAGATTAATATTATTTAATAATAATATGTTAAAAGAATACTTTTAAAAATACATACTGCATCATATTCATAATTCTAATTCGATTAATTTTAAGTTTTATTTATATTATAACATTTAATAAGTAAATTGAATTAAATTGAATGATATTAAATTTAATTATTACTGCAATTTAAATAAATTACATACAACATACTTAAATAATTGAAAGATTCGTGATTAAATTGCCTGCATCACACTGTGCTTTGAACAGAAACTCACGAAGGTGATGTCTAAAAGTAATTATGCTGTTTAATTGCCTAATAGGTGGTGGTAGATTGTTCCATATTTTGGCTGCAGCGTAACTGAAACTACCCCTGAATGCTGCAGATTTATGTTGTGGTATACATAATTGGTTCGCACAATGCCTACCCATACACTCTCTCCTATCAGTGATCCATTTTAGCTTGTCATATAAATAGACCGTCAACAGGACCACACTAGAAATAATATGGACCAGGGGCTTTAATTACACAAACATACAGACAATATACGGGCCTGTTGGTCTAGTAATTCTATTGGACGCAGATCAATAGGTCGTGGGTAAGATTCCCATCAAGTGTCTGTGTGTTTTATCTATTTAAGTATGTATTTAGAGAAAAAAGTATATTAGATACTTAGATCAAATCAAATAGAGATGATTTTATTTATCAGTTGTCTGGTTTCCATAGTACAGGCTCTGCCTAGTTTGGGATCAGAAGACCGTGTATAGACTGTTCTAGAATATTATTATAATTATTATTGAATAGACAATATTATTACTTAAAATGTGGCAGTGCGTAGCAGAACGGCAAAGTCGCCATGCATAAAAAAAAAAATGATTTTTTTATTAAAACCTACTAGCGGATCACAACGCGTCCGCAACTGAGAAGATCCGGCAAGAAATTCAGCGGGCTTTAAACAGTGTTTGTCATGTTACAATTAGATCAGCACCAGCGACAGTGTGTCCTGTCGTTCAAAAGATCAAATAAGAGAGAAAACAAAAAACGACGAAAGTACAACAAAATAAAAGGCCAAATGGATAGTACTTAGTTGCTTCGTATTAATTCATAGAAATTAATGACACAATTTTTTTTTGCCTGTTAATTAAGTTCATAGCAGGCTGGTATAGACCGGTGTACTGGACAGACTACTTAATCCTAAACTTATCTAATTCGTTTTATCTAAACTTATCGCTGTTAGTCTACTGACGTCAAAGACTAAGGTTAACTTACCGAATTAGGAACCAGTTAGTCCGGGTAAATGGTATCTAACACTATTGCACAACAATTTTATGAAATGTGTAATAAATACTTACCACATTGGAGTGCCGTTTAGATTAAAAACCGGATTGTTTTAACATAATAAAAGTTCTAATTTGACTACATATTTGATTTACTAATGGACTATTATGTGAGAATATGTTTAGTTTAACCTTGGTAGCTAAAAAGGCCTTAGGCATAAAAAATACTTTAATTCGTAACAATTTTAAATCTCAAAAACTCGACTGCTCATGAAATTGACTTTTTATGTTTATATTTTTTTGACATTGTAATTAATCTATTCTTACGGATTATATCGGAAACGTCGAGAAAAAAAAAACGAGATATAAACCGTAAGAATAGATTAATTACAATGTCTAGTATTCGCGTAAATAAAAGACAACATTATATATTTTTTTGACTTAGTGACAAGAGAAGTTTTTCGCCGTATGGTAAGCGACACGCAAACCTATAGAAAACTACATCGAACCACCGCTTTTACCCGAGACGATAGATATTATCTTGTGTTCGGTAATATTACCAGCTACAGTGCCCTTGATACCAGAACACAGCATTGTTTACTACTTACTTACTAAATATCCCTACATCGACTCGGAAAAGAGCTGATGGTCTTCAAACGGCTAGACCGATTATCATGAAACATAGCTAAGAACCATCTCGCTTAAACTAGTTTTCAAAAAACGCAGTCAAATTTGTCCACCGGTTGGAGCGCTACGATGCCACAGACAGACATACAGACAGACTTCCGGACATAGGCGTCAAACTTATCTGTATAAGTCTGTATTTAAAATATTTAAAACAAAATTGTACGAATAAATCAAATAAACAGAAAACACAAAATAAAATTTACCACACCAAGTTACAAAAATTAATAAAAATAATTAGAAAAACAAATTAATATTCATAAAATATATTCTATAATAAATCAAGCTGTAAAATGTTGCTGTGTTCCATGGCCATACTCCACCACGCTGGCCAAGTGCGGGTTGGCGGACTTCACACGTCATTCGCAAGCTAGTTAGGCTTTCTCAGACATGCAGGTTTCCTCACGATGTATTCCTTCACCGAAAGCTAGTAACAATCGCACAAAGACGATTCGCACATGATTAATTCAAGAAATCAGAAGTGCGAACCGGAGTTCGAACCTGCGCACAGAAGGTGTACCTTGTAATAATAATAATAATATGTTGGGAGAATCCACACACGGTCATCTGATCCCAAACTAGGCAGAGCCTGTACTATGGAAACCAGACAACGGATACTAATACTTATATACATATTTTTTTGTAAATACATACTTATATAAATAAACTAGCTGACCCACGCTGCTCCGCATGGGCTATTTTTACGTTAACTAAACTTTTAATAACAGAAATTCGCATCGAATACATAACCTCCTTTTTTATAGTCGGTTAAAAACTGGGACCCACTTTTTACTTGCTCTCCAAAGCACGGACCCGTTTAGTTCAAATGGCGTTAAACGGTCACCCATCTATTTACTAATATTTATTATAATTATGAAGAAAAATTTATAAAATCGGACCAAGCGTATAACCAAGTACCCATTTTGACTTTAATCCCCTCTCTCAAAAGAACCGTGCTAGATTACGGGATAAAAAGTATCCTATGTCCTACCTCGTAGTAAGATCTCAAATCATGCCAAGTTTCATATGAATCCATTCAATAGTTTCGGGGTGATGCGCAGCCATGATACAGACAGACAGACAGACAAACAGACAGCCAGACAAAAATTAAAAAAATTACATTTTCGGCCTCAGTATCGGTTATAGAATGCCCTACAAATATAATTTTCAAAATATCTTCAATGTACAGAATCGGACGCGTTACAGTTTTATTATAAGTATAGATAACACCCAGACACTTGGTGGGAATCGAACCCACGACCCATCGGTTAGCGGACAGAAAGGTAAAAATTATACATTATAATTAAGTATGCAATATTTATTTATATCCATTTGAAACAAAGACATAAAAATACTTAGAAATGGAACGGCCATAGCGCGCAAAATATTCATTAAAAATATGTTACACTTGTAATAAACGTCCGTTCTATGCTCTAACCTGACAAAACATATTATTGAAGAAAATATGACTAACTTCCTGTTGCGATATTGTAAATCACACTATTATACAAAATCTTTAAAAAAATAAATTGAACTGACTTCAATATCACTGAAGAGTATAAAATAATTTAAATATTAATGAAGTTGGTGTTAGCTTACCGGCTGTGTATATTTGGCACCAACTTCAATAATAGTTAAATTATTTTATACTTTTCAGTGATATTGAAGTCGGATCAATTTTTTTTTTAAAAACATTTTATTTTAAATTTTTTAGTGTGATATAAAGATTGAACCATCGAAGACCGTAAAATGATCTAGGTAGGTTATGATCACATTATCGTCTACCTACATATTTTACATAATTCATGTTTCTTCAGAAAAAAATATCTGGTCGTAATGAAATTTGCATGGAATCATCATAGTAGTTTACTCTCTCGAATAAAAATAGAATAATCTGAATCGGTTCATAATTGTCAGAGCAATGTAATGGAGAACATCAGTTTATGGTTTTTACCAGATAAATTCCTCCTCATCGTTCATGGTCCTCCAGGAAGTTCTTATCCGGTTGTGATAAATTTCATACAGATTCATTACAGTGGTTTCTTCTTTCGAATAAAAAAAGAATCATTGAAATTGGTAAATATTTGCCAGAGTTATGACCATTTTTAACCGGCTTCAAAAAGAAGGTTCTCTATTCGACGCGTATGTATGTAATATTGATAAAAATGCGTAATATTAATATATGTTAGTCTATGTGGGCTTCTAAACAAATTTACCAAATTTTATGAGTGTATGTATGTATGTATGTATGTATGTAGGTATGTATGTATGTAGGTTTGTCCACGGATTTCTCAGAAACTACAAGTCCGATTTTGAAAATTCTTTTTGCAATAGTTAGAGTATTTTTCAACTTAGGGTAGAGTACAAGTTTCATCAAAATCGGTCAAGTAGTTTAAGAGATATAAACTTTTTATGTTTTCAGTAAGTTATTGTAACGTAGACGCTCGAGTTGCGTGATAGTGCTGGGGGGCGATTCTCGCTTACTTCGAATCGACTTCGATTTCGAATTTGCAATACGAAGCCTATCTCTACTAAGAAATCTCGTAACTCGAACTGATTTTCTCGAATCTTGTATTCTGGGCAACAATCGAAGTAAACTTCGAAATAATCTCTATTCGAATGAGGAAAATGTTGCCATTATGAAAGATAAATGTCCCGCGAGTCATTCCGTTCAAGTAGTTGATACGGTTTTTTTACCGGATGGGATGTTTTTAGTAGAAAAACATATCTTTAAAGTGGTTCACGTCTATAAAATGGTAGAACGACATTTTGTACGATTTTTCACATAATTTATCGCAAATTAATCTATATTAATAAAAGAGCAGGGTGTTTTCTAGGAATCACGATACAGCAAAAACCATATAACGTACAATCTTGAAATTTGGAACCAACATTTTTCAAATAGTCTAGGTGAACAATAAGAACGGATTTTTCGAAATTCCATACCTAAGTGGATCAAATGGGCTCCCAAAGTTTGTATGGAAAAAAACATTTTTTTCGTCACACGGACATGAAACTTTGTTAGTGCACTAAACAATAGAAATAAAGAAACACGTGTATCACACTTTTTGAACTTCGACCCTTATAGGGATTTTAGCATGGTTTTTGAGTATGCAACGCGGAAAAAAAAAATCATACTGCACTGCTGAAACTTTGCGAATACATTAATCAAATTATAGCAATCCAAGTAAAAATAATCATTTTTTTTAAATCACCTCCTAAAGGGGTCCAATTGGGGTCCAAAAAATGTTTGTCGACCTACAGTCATAAAACTCAGTTTATATATTGCACATAAGAATCTAAGAAACCTATTTCCGGCATTTTTCTAAAAACTACCCCTAAGGTCATTTAATGAGGTTTCAAAGTTTGCACAAAGAAGGATTTCCATTTCATCCTATGATGCAACTAGAGTAACGAAACTCTGTAAATAAACTCAACACAACTATTGAAAAAACTAATTTTGAGCATTTTTGTAAAATCAACCCCTAAGTGGGTCAAATGGGCTCCCAAAGTTTCTATGGAAAATTTTTTTTTCGTCACACGGTCATTAAACTTTGTCAGTGTACTAAACAAAACAAATAAAGAAACACGTGTATTACAACTTTTTGAAAATCAACCCGTAAAGGGGTGTTAGCATGATTTTTGAGTATGAAAAGCGGAAAAAAAATATCATGCTGCATTGCTGAAACTTTGCGAATACATTTATCAAACTAAAAAAATTACTGTATAAATAATATTTTTTTTGAAAATCAACTCTTATAAGGGTCCAATTGGGGACCAAAAAATATTTTTTGACCTACAGTCATAAGACTTAATTTAAAGACTCAGATTATATATTGTACACAAGAATCTACTAAAGTTATTTCCGGCATTTTGCAATAAACAACCCCTATGGTGATTTAATGGGGTTACAACCCCATTAAATGACCATAGGGGTTTACACGTAGAACGATTTCCATTTAATGCTATAATACAGCTAGAGTAACGAAACTCGGTACATAAACTCGATACAAAAATTGAATTAACTAATTTTCAGCATTTTTCGATATTCAACCCCTAAGTGGGTCAAATGAGGTCTCAAAGTTTGTATGGAAAACATTTGTTTTTCACCACACCTACAAGAAATTTTGTCAACGTACTAAACAAAAGAAATGAAGAAACACCTGAATCACGACTTTTTGGAAATCGACCTTTAGGGTATGGTTTTTAAGTTGTAACCGCGGAAAAATATTATGCTGCATTGATGAAACTTTGCGAATACATTAATCAAACTAAAGCAATCCATGTGTAAATAATTTTTGAAAATCAACTCCAAGTCCAAAAATGTTCTTCGACCTGCAGTCATAAGACTTAATTTATGTATTGCACACAAGAATCTAAGAAACATATTTCCGGCATTTAGCGAAAAAGAACCCCTAAGGTAAAAAGGGGTTGGAAGTTTACACGCAGACCGATTTCCATTGAATGTTATAATGTAGCTAGAGTAATGAAACTCGGTACATAGACTCTACAAAACAATTTAACAAACTAATTTTCAGAAGAAGTTGTTGACTTTTAAAGAAGTTGAGAAACACGTCTAACAGATTTGTTTTGAAAATCAACCCTTGACGGGGTTGTAGCACGGTTTTTGAGTATAAATGCGGAAAAAATATTCATGCTGCACTGATGACACTGCGGATGCATTCATGAAATTATAGAAATCCATGCGCAATTTTTTTTTAATTGGGTATTTTTAAAAAAAATGCGTGAAAGGGATTTCATACGGGTCCAAATCATGTTTTTTTACCCTACGGTAACAGGACTTATTTTATGTATTGCACATAAGAATCTAAGAAACCTGTTTCCTACATTCATCGAAAAATAAAACCCCTAAGGTCAATTATTGGTTTCAAAGTTTGCATGCAGAAGGATTTCCATTTAAGCTACAGTCACGAAATTCGGTAAGTAAACTCATCACAACAATTTAACAAACTAATTTCCAGCATTTTTAACCGACTTCAAAAAGGGAGGAGGTTCTCAATTTGTCTGTACATATATTTTATTTCTATGTATGTTCGCGCATGACTGGCAATTATGAACTGATTTTAAAAATTATTTTTGGTGCGGATAGGCCGCTCCATTTATTGGGTCTCATAAAAAAATATTACTCTCGAATAAGCAGTTCCTGAAAAAACAAAAACGACTCAGAAAAAACTGTAGGAATGCCTAAAAACTTCACCAAATTTCATTAGGACCGGATAAAGTATTCCTGAAGAAAATATACACTGTAGGTACGTCAACAGCAACTTCAATAACATTCAAATAATTTTATGCTTTTTAGTGTTCTTGAAGTCGGTTCATTTTTTTGTTGTATTGTGTGCAATGTTTTATTCGAAAATCAACCCGTGGGACAATGAGTGTGTATGTAAAAAAATATTTTTTCAAAGACACGAAACTTTGTCAGAGTTGTCATCAAAAAATTGCGAAACACGTCTAACACATTTGTTTTGAAAATCAACCCTTAACAGGGTTTTAGCACGGCTTTTGAGTACGAAACGCGAAAAAAAAAACATGCAGCACTGATGACACTTTGCGGATACATTCGTCATATTAAAGTAGGTAACCATGTCATTTTTTTAAAATTAACCCCTAAAAGCGTTCAATTGAGTTCAAAAAAATATTTAATTCCTACAGCCACACGACATATTTTATTGCATACTGGTACAGATATTCTATTTCACGAAGTCCGTTTGACTATGACTGTTGTAAGGTCTGTACGTGCACACTGTTTTAGTGTGCGTAACCTCGGGAGCGCTCAGTCACGATCGCGACGCGGTCAGAGTCACTAGTGTTTTGTTTCCGCGCTAAAAAAATTCAAAGAGTAACGTCAGCATGGCAAGTAAACGCAGAAAAGTTGTCCACAGTGAGGTAACATTTTTTTTAACTATTGTTACTACTTTTTGTGTGCTATTAAGAGTTTATCTATCTAATATTATGAAATTTGTTACTTAAATAGGTATTTCGATTTGGTTTTGTTCTAGGGTCGAAGCATGATAGCTAGCGTTTATCATTTCCTGCGAGAAGAGTATGAATTCACAAAATCAGTTGCGGAACCTAACTGTGATTTGTCTCATTTACGAGATATTACAAGGCGTACAGCTGAGGCTACAGGTGTTTCTATGAAAACTGTTCAACGGATATTAAAAGAAGAGAAGGAATTGCCATCCTGCTCATCAAATTTCACTTCTCCTATGAAGAAGAGAAGAAAGCGGAATAGTAAGATAGAAATAGATAATTTTACAGCCGATGTTGTTCGCAGTACTATACAAAATTTCCATGTCATCCATAAAGAAATTCCAACGTTGGCTAAGTTAAAAACTGTATTAAATGAAAAAATTGGTTTTGATGGTTGTATCGAAACTGTTCGTCAATTGTTACTGAAGTTAGGTTACAAGTGGCGTAAAACAGAGAATAACCGTAAAGTTTTGACGGAGCGTCATGATATACAAATGTGGCGTTTAAAATTTTTGAAGAAGATGTCAGAATATCGCAGTCAAGGTCGCCCAATTGTGTACACCGATGAAAGTTATGTCCTTTCAACACACGTGCGAAACAACACCTGGGCACAAAAGAAAGAGAGTACACCATTCTTAAAAAAAATTAGCACAGGCACTCGCTTTATATTAGTGCATGGGGGTACAAAGGATGGATTTATTGAAAATGCTTCATTGATTTATAAAGCCAACTCAACAGCTGGCGATTACCATTCTAATATGAGCTACGATAATTATGTTAAATGGCTAAACGAAAAACTTTTACCCAATTTATCCCCACGCTCTGTCATTGTCTTAGACAATGCTTCATATCACAACACACGGACTGAAAAACTACCGACGTCGGCTACAAAGAAAGCAGACATGCAGCAATGGCTCAGGGATAAAGGTATAGCATTTGAGCAATCTCTCCTTAAATTGGAATTGTACGATATTATAAAAAAACACAAAGATGAACACATAACGTAT
Organism: Furcula furcula; assembly: GCA_911728495.1. NCBI lineage: Eukaryota > Metazoa > Arthropoda > Insecta > Lepidoptera > Notodontidae > Furcula > Furcula furcula. Next base: position 14,434,486 of record OU452265.1, on the reverse strand, counting down.
AAAATTGATGATTTTATTAAGAGCAAGGGTTTTGATGTAATACGTCTTCCCCCCTATCACCCAGAATTAAATGCTATTGAAAATATTTGGGGTATTGTAAAAAATTATATCGCATCAAAGAATATCGAACAAAACATGACGAACATGGAAAGACTGATCTTTGAAAGCTTGGATAGAGTAACCAGTGAAACATGGCAAAAAACCTGTGCTCATGTTGAAAAAATTGAAAAAGAATACTTAAAATACGTCGACCTGGATATTGAGTTCATAATTAACTTAGGGAACGATTCTGACGAAAGCGAATCAGAAATTGAATTTGATAGTGATTAAGTGCTGATTTTTTTGTTTCTTCTCTGTAATAAATAAAAATATTATTTACTTTCAACTGTTGTTTCTTTTCTCTGCAACTTATCATTCTAATAGCTAAATATTATTTACTTAAATTGTCTATATAATTTATTAAATAAATATATTATGCGTGTCAGATTTTTTTCCTAACGCTACCTACGTTTACACACACTAGCGCGCCTATCACTACACGTCACTACTACAACCAGAGCCAAACGGACTTCGTGAAATAGAATATCTGTACATGGTATTGCATACAAGAATCTAAGAAACGGTTTCCGGCATTCTTCGAAAAATGTCTATAAATGCGTGAAGAAAGATCTCCATTTAATGCTATAATGCAACTATGGTAACGAAACTTAGTGAATTGACTAAACAAAACTATTGAATAAACTAATTTCCAGCATTTTTCGAGCAAGATAGATTTTAGCAAGATATTAAGATCTTTTTAATTAAAGAAGTAAATATTTAAGAAATGGGAGTTATGCTAGCTTACACGAAAATACAGGCTACCTACTTGATACCTACCTATTAGGTCAGGGTTAATGAAAGTGTGAACAATGTTGAAATCGATCGTCCGAAGATCGGACCGACAAAAATAACTAAGAAGACCTGAGGGTACACCGGCATAATTGTGACATAAGGAAGTTCAACATCTCAGTCCTCCCGTGACCATGGGTGCTGCAAAGCATTCGAAACGTCGGCATAGTAAAAGCTAAAATAAACTGCGATTAAAGCCGTAAAAGTAGTTGGATTTCAATGTGTAGCATTCGCAAATAAAATACAACATTAGTGTAAAGAATATTTTAAAAAACCTCGATCCATATTTCAAAACACGTTTGAGTAACAAAGTAAACGCGGGCGAAGCCGCGGGCTACAGCTAGTGAGTAATAAATACACAAAGCTGTGTGTTCTTACCATAGATTTTTATAAATCTATGGTTCTTACTTAGTAGTCTGTGGCTGTATGATCCTAGTACCTTTGCCTGTCTTTCGGCGAAGTAAAATTAAAACAAAAATACCATATGTTTATGTATTTATGTTTACGATTTTGTTTTAGTATGCCCGAAAGGTTATTTATAAAAAGATAAGTTTTATTATTGTTGTCCGTATTCTTAAAGGCGTTTATGTCATGTTTAGGTGTATATACCTACTCTTTCTTGTCGGCATAATGATTTTATCTTAATTGGCTGTCGATCGCAGTATCTCTTAATTAATAGTCTGTGTTGTTGATTGTTTGTTTGGTAATGAATTAAGTTTTAATCAAGTGCGAGGACTTCGTAAAGTGTAGTTATACTTTAATAAACTATCCAATAATGTTATTTTGAATAAAATAATCTAGGAATACGGTACTCATCTTAAAATTATAATCATATTATACGGTAAGGTTTGACATTTGTTGTGATTCGAACTCGAGATGACGATTCGAATGGTCTTGACCAGTCGAAGCAGTTCGAGCGGCTAGCGTTCGAAATAGGTTGGGCTCGACATGTCGAGAATACAATTACGTGATTTTTAGTCGCCAATAGTTTGAATTCGAATATTTTTTCGAATTCGTGATTGATTCGAAAGTGCGAGAATCGCCTCCCTGATACCAATTTTGGTAAAATAAGTCACTAAAAAGTGTAAAATAAACTATTTAAAAAAAATAAAAACCGACTTCAAAGTAAATTATCTAAAAAGCATAAAATAACGAAAATATATTGAAGTCGGTGTCAGCTGGTGCTAGTGTTAGTTATCATGATGTGCTAGCACCGACTTCAATATATTTTCGTTATTTTATGCTTTTTAGATAATTTACTTTGAAGTCGGTTTTAATTTTTTTTAAAATAGTTTATTAAATAGTTTATTGTCTTTAAAAAGCGACATAAAGTCATTCTAGTCTAGCACTTTTGAAAAGTCATGCTTTTTTTTTAAAAAAAGAGCTACCACCGGTTCACGACGCGGCCTCAACTGAGAAGATCCGACAAGAAACTCAGTGGGCTTGTCATTTTTTCACTTTTTTTTAAACAGTGTGTCATGTTACAATTAGATCAGAGCGACAGTGTGTCTTGCCGTTCAAAAGATAAAATAAGACAGAGGAAAAAAAATACGACGAAAGTACAACAAACTAGGCGGCCAAAGGGATAGTAGTCGGACCAGTCCCCCCAAGCAGCACCCGCGCACGAGTTGACTCGAGCAGCAGCCCTCTCCTCAACCATATTGGAGGGAAGGGGGTGACCCGCCACACGAAGCCGCCACCGTTCGCGCGATGATCGCGTTTAGTTAGGCCATCGCCGGTTTCCTTATTTACTTTTATCCCTAAAAAAATACATACATGACGAATTGAGAACATCCTCCTCTTCTAAAGTCAGTTAAAAAAAAATTTCACAATTTTTTGTCCGTTATGATTATTATGATTATCAAAATAATATTATAATGTCAAGGCGTCGTAAATTTCTGTGTAAATATCAAAAAGAATGCAGATATATTCCTTATATGACCACACTGCATAACAGCAGTATGACATTCAGGTTCATAATTATAAATATATTTTAAAACATTATTCGTGAGAACGCAATGGTCAATCAGATAAATAACCAAATGTAATTAACCAAAATGGCGGCGATCTGGTTCGCCACCCATCACGTCTCGTTTCTCACGAAGGCGAAAAGCGGCCCTTGGGCTCTGCCTACCCCCTACGGGGAAAGGCGTGATTTTATGTATGTATGTATCAAGAATGTTACTAGGTAGGTAGGTTAGGTAGGTACTTCCGGAATCACTGGACGTTCGGAGTGTGGGCCCTAGGATGGCCATTGAGTACGGCGGCGACTCCGAGGAGGACGGCGGCAGAGTTGCGACCCCCGTCCCCGTGAGCATCGTGACAGCTTCCCGGGGGGCTATAATGCGCCCTCGGCGGCCGGCTCAAAGTCAAGGCACTCAGGGTCTCCTGGTGCCAATCCCACCGTAGAACCCGGGGGTACCATCTCATGTGCCGATGCGACATCCACGGGGGTTTTAATAGGTAAGAATCCCACATACCCCGGGGACCTTTTGAAGGTTTCCCCCGAGAAAAGAAAAAAAAGAAAGGGCTATCTATATCTATATCTATTCTATACTTATAATAAGACTGTAACAGGTCCAATTCTGTACATTGAAGATATTTTGAAAATGATGTTTGGAGGGCATTCTATAACCGATACTAAAACCAAAAATGTATTTATTTTTTATTTTTGTCTGTCTGTCTGTATCTCGGCTGAGCATCACGCCGAAACTACTGGATGGATTGAAACCATGGATAAAATCCATGATTGAAACGAAACTTGGCATGATTTAAGTTAATACTCCGAGGTAGGACATAGGATACTTTTTATCCCGACATTCGGCACGGTTCCCTTGGGAGAGGGGACTAAAGTCAAAATGTGTACTTGGTTATACGCTTGCTCCGATTTTAACAATTTTTCATTATAATTATAATAAATATTTGTAAGGGAACACTCATAGACAGTTTTAACAATGTTTGGAAATCGATCAGGTTAAGCAACGTTAGGTAAGGTCATTAAATAGATGAGTGACCGTTTAACGCCATTTGAACTAAAGGTCTCCGTGCTTCGGAGGGCAAGTACAAAGTGGGTCCAAGTTATTAACCGACTTTAAAAAAGGAGTTTTTGTATCCTATGCGAATGTACACTAATGAAAGTTTAGCTAACGTAAACACAGCGCGGGCGGAGCTGCGTGGGTCAGCTAGTCGTTTAATATAATGCGATTATCCTGGTCTGTCTCTTCTTATCATCAGCTGCCGAAACGTCCACTGCTGAACAGAGGCCAGAGGCATAGAAGGGAGGGGTGGCCATAATCCTCACGCTTGGCAGGTGGCTTGGGGATCGTAGTAGGTATAGGTGGTAGGTAAGTCTTCTTGGTTTCCCTTAGTCGCCTTTTACGAACACCCAACGGGAGGAGATGAGAGGGTGCTATTCTTACCCGGACACCCCACGGGGGTCTGTCTCGTCTAAGTTGGTTAATTTCCAGAAAGCCAGTCGTCAGTCTTAATCTCAAGGTTACCACAGTAGACTGTGTCTATATGTTAGAATATAGACGCTTTGAAGATAATTATAAGTGTGAAAATCTAGTGGGTAAGATTTTTTTAATGTATATGTACTAATTTGCGAAATCACGTAATGGTGCATCCACACCGATGTTGCCAAAACTTGGCACGACTGCCCCTAGAAAAAAGACTATGTTTTTTGAAAGTAAGTAATTATGTATGGTTGTACGTTTATTTATTTGGCACGGTTTTGATCATAAATGGCTCAATTGATTTTAACTTACGATACGTCTTACTTGTGGGAGTGAAGTTTAGATTATACTTACAGGTACTTATTTAAAAAAAAATAGTTGCAATAAAATATTAAAAAAAAATTTGAACTGACTTCAATAACACTGAAAATATAACATAATTTAAATATTTATTACCTATTGAAGTTGGTGTTAGCGTACCTGCTGTGTATATTTGGCACCAACTTCAATAATATTTAAATTATTTTATACTTTACAGTGTTACTGAAGTCGGTTCAATTTGTTTTTAAATATTTTTTTATACTTTTTAGTGATATTTTCATACATAAAGATTGAACCATCGAAGACGGTAAAATGATCTAGGTAGGTTATGATCACATTATCGCCTACATAATTTTACATAATTCATGTTTCTTCAAAACAATTTATCCGGTCGTAATGAAATTTTCATGGAATCATAGTAGTTTACTTTCTCGAATAAAAAAAGAATCATCTAAATCGGTTCATATTTGTCAGAGTAATGTAATGGAGAACAAAAGTTTTATGGTTTTTACCAGATAAATTCCTCCACGTCGCTCATGGTCCTCCAGGAAGTTCTTATCCAGATGTAATAAAATTCATACAGTTTCATTACAGTGGTTCTTTCTTTCGAATAAAAAAAGAATCATTGAAATTGGTAAATATTTGCCAGAGTTATGACCATTTCTATCCTTAAAAAGCGACATAAATTCATCTCTTAGGCATTCCTGCAGGTTTCCTGCAGAGTCGCCATTCTTGTTGACACTAACATATTGGCTGGACAAAAAGTAACTTTGGTGTGAATGCACCTTTGATAACATAATTCATTTATAATATTTTTTTATAGAATAGAGACAAGTTTACAAAACACGTTCTATCTAACCTTTTAGAAATTAAAATTACTGAACGTAATTTTTGAATAATCTTTTTCATCTATAAGTGATTCATTGACGAAGAATTTGGTTTGCTAATAAAATAAAAAAAGGTTAAAACTACATTTATAAAACAGTTCTTCTTCTTATCTCTTTTTTTACCATTTTGAATAAATACAAAATGTTAAAAGGAGATAAGAAAAACCTGAAAGGAACATGATTATTTTAAATCTAAATTAAGTATGCGAGTATTGATTGATATCGTCTGTAAGGATACGACAAATTTATTCGTACTCTCTCTCTCTCTCTTTACTCTCCCAATCCGATGGGAGGGCAGCCCGACACGACCAAGAAGAGAATAGGCACATGACTGACTTCACACGCCCATACGATGCACGGGCCATCTTGCTTTCCACCAAGTGCGGCATCATCCTAACCTGTTAGGTTAATAGAGATCACTATTAGTCATAAGGAAGCCGTATTCAAACCACGTAAGCCTCCGTACTGACCATGCTAGAGCTAACTATTAGTGAGGCGGAGTGGAGTCGCTGGACGTTCACGGTGTGAGCCCTAGGACGTCCATTGAGTACGGCGGCGACTTCGAGGAGGACGGTGCGGTGACTGCTTATCATCAAGCGGCCTACTTGCCACCTTCGTAGTACAAAAAAAATTCCTTCCAGATATTTCACAGAAGAGAAAGACCAACCAAAGAAGATTTACATAATGACATCAATACTCCTGTACCACTGCTGCGTCAGCTCCATCGATGGTTTGGTTGATAGTGACATATGCACCAAATTGAGCAAGTCTGAACAAAAGATGATTCTGAAGTTTTGCGAGAGACTTACGGATATGGAAGTCACTTCTAATAACATCGAGAGTGCTATTAAAGGTACATAATTTTGTACATTAACTTTTGCATTTTGTGCAGAAAAATAGGCATATTATGCATTTTTGCGATTATACGCGTCTACTGTGAAAAAAATATTTTTTCTAAAAATATCTAAACTGCACGTATTCTCTATCTTATCTTATCTCATATCACGGAAACTGCCATGGCTATCTATAGCTACTACTAGTAGTAACACTCACCGTTATTCCCAAAAAAATAACTTTCAGGCTGCGCCAATTTTGGATTCCCGCTGGGCCTTATAATAGAATCTTCTTTACAGATGCGTGTGAAAGCACTCGAATGCCAATATCAATTAAAAAGAAAAGCATCGGTGACCACCCTTCACCATCTACCCCAGAACCGGAGAAAGCGGAAATGGAGATACCCTCAGATTCTACAATTAAACCGTCGTTTCTGACACTCCCCTCTGACGTCACAATCTCGGAACTGGAGAAGAAAGCACCCACATTGACCTTCAAGTCTTCTGTGACGGTGCTGCCCTCTGTCGTCACCGATACGTCATCGTACTCCGATATCCCTTCCGACGATACGACGAACGACTCCAAAGGGAAACATAAGTTGATTAATCCAAAGACGTACAATATGGAGCAGGTTGAGATTATCGATAACAATGTTGCTTTCGACTTAAACGATTCGGGTGAGTTGATTTTAAATCGAAATAAAGGTGCTTTTAGTCAGTTGTCACCATCGTTTGGGGAACGATCTGTGGTTAAGCCACGTCAGACAAGGTCAGTCCTTAGTTGGGTTAATGTTTAGTGGCATTTGAAGTGTCGTCTTCGTGTTTCGTGAGGCACGTTAGAAGTTGATCCCGGTTGTTAAGCAGTCTACTGCCACTGTAGCATTAAACCCTACAGATAAGAGAAAAGAAACAAAGATAAGATTACAAGAGTTCTGTTTAAAAAAAGGAACAAGACAAATCTCAGAGGTCGCGAGTCTAGTGGTCAAATTGTGTGGTGCGATGTACTTGGCAATTTTAGGCTGCGAGAATAGGCAATCTCCAGCAGGCGGGGAGATAGGTGAAGCAGAGGCTGGCTGCGTAGCAACAGGGGCCAACCAAGACCCGAGGTGTAGTGGGCTCAAAGGACATAAGCCACCGATCCTGGTATAGGCTGGTTGTTCGCCAAAGCTGGGGAAATATTAGAACGTAAAGAGGGCGTCCCGGGGACGCTCAAGCTAGAACAACTCTGACACCGGGCGTGTAGATCGCCAATCGTACAGGGTGGAGGCTCTGTGTGTCCTTAGTAAATGCAACCCTTAGGCGGATGAAGAGACGATCGGGACGACTATATCTATTTATTAATAGGTGCATTTCCGCTCGTCATCGGAATCATTGTTTTGAGCCCAGTATTTCACCAGCTACAGTGTCCTTCACACCGGAACACAGCAATGTTAATATATTGCTGCTTGGCGGTAGAATATTTGACACTGCAGTGGTAGGTACCTACATGGGCGGTTTCTTATACAGGGACCTATCTCGCACCAAAATGTCACTATAATAATTATATCCTGGGTCAATTCATGCATAGTTATCTGATCATAACCAGAGTCTGTACTTTTTTATGGGTCCCTGGAACCTGTGGGGGTCAACCGGGGTTTGTGGGATTCTTACCCACTAAAACCCTCACGGCTATGGGATCGGCACATGAGAGGGCACATCGGCGCCGTCCTCGGAGTCGCAGCCGTACTCAATGGATGTGTCCTAGGGCCCACACCCTGAAAGTCTAGCGACTTCGAAGGACCAAAGCATGTAACATGTTTTTTTTATAATATTGCGTAGCTGCAAGGGGAGTCTAACTCCTAAAATATCGGTCCAGTCATTATTATTTCCAGATCGTCATTGCCAGCCAGAATGCGAGTGCACCAAATGTAGTCCCACGGGGCCCTGCTGTGGGGACCCGGGCAAAACGACCGCTCATTGCGACGGAATAAAAAAAAACGAAAAGACCAGTAGGTAGTATCATCATCCTCAGCTCAAAGACATTCACTGCTGGCCAAAAGCCTCCCCTTTAGAAGAGAAGAGTTGCCATAATCCCTGCGCTTGGCAGGCGCCTTGGGGATCGCAATATCGGTGGTAGGTAATCCAATAGAAAGACGCTGCTGCCCGTCTTTTTGTTTTCCCTTAGTCGCCTTTTACGGACACCCAACGGGAGGAGATGGGAGGGTGCTATTCTTACCCGGACACCATACAGGACAATATATGGTTATTGAAGTGCAAATGAATTGTATCTCATTTGAAATGACTTATTTTTTGTTTTAAATAGGCTTAGCGCTAGCAATTTTCAATGGTCAGTATTTTATTTAAAGCTACCACCGGATTCCAAAGCTCAAATGAGAAGATTCGGCAAGAAACTTAGCGGGCTTGTCATTTTTTCCTTTTTCTTTCTTAATACAATGGAATAGAGTAAATTATTACTTTTCAGCCTAAGACACTTTTATCACAACTGGAAGATGTATTTAATTGTCACCATAATAGTGCTCATGGCTATAATAACTGCATCTATCTCACCATTTTTACATATAAACGAGCCTTTGAAGGATTTGTACGCTAAGAAATTGGATGATAAGAAATTGGTCGAACAAGTCAGGTGAAAAATTTGATATTTATATTAAGAAACAGTAACGAGACAAGTAGATCTTTCCTCTGATGGTAATCGACTCGTCACCCATATACAGCAGCACTGTTTTTAAATCTCCCGTGTCCAATAAATTCATCAGCTACATGGCCCTTCATATCTGAATACAGCAATGTTTACACACTGCTACTTAGCGGTAAAATATCTGCCATTGCGACTTACCTGGATGGTAATTTCCACAAGATACTATTTACATTAGTTATGATAACAGCAGATTAAATATTAATCTAACACGCAGAGTACGAGGCTATCCCGTCCTAAATTTAAGTTTTCTTTCAGATATTTATCGTTGCAACAAAATTCTTGGCAATGCAAAAACAATCTTTGTCAAAAAGTTTACGCCCCAGCAAAATACACAATATACAAATCTCTTAGCAGATGCATATTGCTCTGCATGGGACCACAAATTTGGCCATATCCTATAGGATATACCCAGTACAGTAAAAACCTCATCGCTTTAGCAACAAGCAAACTAGAATACAAATTCCAATCCGTACCCTCAGAAAGAGTTCACCGGCATTTAGCGGAAGCCTTTAAACTATTTCTCGCTGATCTAGCAAAATTAGAAAAAATCGCAAATGAACCGAGAAATGAAAACGATACACGCGATCTGATAGTAAAGAAGATGAACATTCAGATCGATGTAGAGACCGACCCTGACCCTAGAATGAGAATGGATACAGATGAATCTTACCACCTTCGAGTAGATACATTGAGACACCAAGTAGTCATCAAATTATCCTCTCCATCATTTTGCGGTGTCCGACATGGTTTGGAAACATTAAGCCAATTGATTCTAATCGACCAAAGAACAGGATATCTGATGACTCTTTCCAATATAATAGTGAAAGACGCACCAAGTTTCAAATATAGAGGTCTGATGATAGATACTGGAAGAAATTACATCCCTGTAGCTGATTTAATGAGAACAGTCGATGCAATGGCTACTTGTAAACTGAACACCTTTCATTGGCGTATTTCTGATGTTACTAGCTTTCCTCTATACCTTCCGAAGTTACCGAAGCTGTTCCAGTACGGTGCTTATGATACCTCAATGGCGTATACGAAAGAAGACGTTAAGGCTATTGTGAATAGAGCTGGAATTCGTGGTATTAGAGTCTTGATTGAAGTAGCTGTACCAGGTCCTGTTGGTAGAGCGTGGTCTTGGAGTAAGCAAGCGACTTGCCCAACCAAGAATGTGAACTTTACATGCAATAACGTCCTATGTTTAAGATTAACCATGCAAGATCGAGTTTTCGAAACTCTACAGTTAATTTATTCCGAAATATTGGAGATGACCAAAGTTGACGATATTTTCCATTTAAGCGATAGCGTTTTTTCCTTCACGAATTGTTACAATTTGTTTGAAGAGAGGGAAGGGTTTCTGGCTAAAGCTTTGGAGAGGTTGAAAGTAGCCAATAAAGGTTTCATGCCAAAGTTACCTATTATTTGGTATAGTTCGCATTTGAATATGGATTTTGAAGCGAAGACTTGGGACAAGTAAGTAAAATGTTCAACTTTTTATTTGTATTATTCTGTAATGGACTTTTCAGGGAACTACGAAAAATTTTCGTGATTTCAAGCGTTTTTGCCATACCTAGTATTGGAAACAAGTTTAATAGTATAAATATAATCTAGCTCCATTTAAATCTAGTAACTTCAGCTGTGCCTTACAGGTGGACTGAATCTAGTTGGTGCACCTGTAAGAATCTTTTGTTCTGAGGTTATTTTTATCTGTGCGATTTTTACTTGTCTTCCGCTTTGCAAAGGAGGGAATTAATATTTTTATAACTCCTCCTATATACTTTTCTAATTAAATCTGTTGCGGGTTCCAACACAATTTAGCGTTTCCCGGGACTCGCCGAGGATCAAACCTTGGTGTCTTCACTGGTGACCACTGTATATCCTAGCTGACAGGAGTCACAGTGGTGGGAATAGTCCCATTAAAAAAAAACATAGACTTTTCTGCTCTAGTTTCCTTTTTAAATTGTTTTCTATAATTTCTCCAAATCAGATTGGGCGTTCAACTAAGCGATTGGCGGCAGAGGCCCTCCGAACAGTTCCTGAGCAGATACAGAGTGATACACTCCAGCAAATGGGATTTATCTTGTGAGATAAAGAATAGAAGATGCCAAAAATACAGGTAAGAATCTCCAGCACAGCGCATCTAAAATGTTTTGAAAAGTCTTTTTTGCATTAGGTATGTTTTGTGGCCATGGTGGTGGTGCTGGTGCCAGAGTTGCTTAAGTTGCCTCTGAGTTGGCTTATCGACTGCTGGATAGATGACAATACTGAACGACGTGCCCGCCAACGGCTGGCCTTTTAGAAAAGTTCAGAGTCACACAATGAGCCATGGAGAGAGCTATGCTCGGAGTTTCTTTGCGCGACAGAATCCGAAATTTGGAGATCCGCCGAAGAACTAAGGTCACCGACATAGCTCTCAGAATCTGCAAGTTGAAGTGGCAATGGGCAGGCCACATCGCTCGAAGAACCGATAACCGTTGGGGAAGAAAGGTTCTCGAGTGGCGACCACGAACCGGAAGACTCAGCGTTGGCTAGCCTCCCACTAGGTGGACAGACGACATTGTGCGCGTCGCAGGTAACCGGTGGATGCAAATAGCCAATTGTCTTTCATTGTGGCGTTCTAAGAGCTGAACATAGGCCTCTCTATGTTCAGCAGTGGACGTCTTCCGGCTGATGGTGGTGATGATGTGCCCTCCAAAGCCGTGTGAGGCTCAGTTCAAATAGCACAAAATTTCCCCTATTTGAATTACTTTTGAGTTTCAATTTTTCAACTGGTCTGTTATGAAACAGACTTATCACATCGAAAACAGCGCTATTTGGCAGTTTTGCGTATTGGACTAAACAATAATTGATAGTGAAAAGAGCACGCAGTGCGAGCATGGCATGATAAAATATTGTTTATTTAAATTAACCTACATAAAAAAGTAGTCGTTCTGGTTCTGGAATGGAGACCACGAACTGGAAAACGTAGCGTAGGACGCCCTGTGACTCGGTGGAGTGACGATATACGCAAAGCAGTTAGCAGATGAGGAGAGTCGAAGACCGGGCTCAATGGCGTGCATTGGGGGAGGCCTATGTCCAGCAGTGGACTAATGTAGGCTGATGAAGATGTTGAAGGGTTATTGGCGGAAAAATAAAGATTGTGTAAGTTAAATGAAATTAATTTATTAGCGAACCATTGCGTTACACACATATCGTAAGACCGACGTCAGACCATAGGGGTATGACAGTAACGCACTCACGAATAAGCGACCAGTAGGTACTTAACTTTAGTTTATAATATATCCAACAGCCCAGATCCTAGCCCTTAAACTAAAGCAATTTATATAGATCACAAAACTGTATAATAAGTTAGCAAATCAGATAGGTGTAAAATAATGTAAATCAATTCAATCTTATATATAAAATTAAATAAAGGTATATATAAGACAAACCTAGCTGACTAATAAATTTCTCAGTTTTATCCTTCGTGAGAGGTTTAGTTAAAATATCTGCTATCATTTCAGAAGTTGACAAGTACACTAAAGTAACTAAATTGTCTCTTACTATTTCACGTACAAAATGATGCCTCACATCTATATGCTTTGTACGTGCATGATACATAGGGTTCTGACACAACTTATGTGCTGACTGATTGTCATTATATAGGGTTACACAAAAATGTTTACCAAATAATTCAAACATTAAAGTACGAATCTGAGAGAGCCATATATTCGGCTTCAGTGCTAGAAAGTGCCAACGTTCTTTGTTTTCTACTTTCCCAAGAAACCGTACTTTCCCCTATCTTAAAAACAAAACCCGTATACGACCTACGGTCTATCTCGCACGCAGCCCAGTCGGCATCAATATACCCACGAATGTCTAGGCCACCCTTTCGAAAAACAAGAGAATGATTTAAAGTACCTTTTAAGTACCGCAGTACACGCTTCGCTGCTTTCCAATGAAGCTGACTGTAACATTCGTTGAACCGACTTAGTTTGCTTACCGCGTAGCAGATATCGGGCCTTGAGCACACTGCAACATACATTAAACAACCGATTAAATTTCTATATTCTAAATTTTCTTCCTTACTCTCGGCTTTTACAAGTTTCAATCCCACTTCCATTGGAGTCGGAGCTGTCTTGCAATCGGTCATATTGAAACGCGCTAAAATCTGTTTAATGTAATTAGACTGATCAAGCAATAACTTGTCTCCTTGCTTTGTGATACGCATGCCCAGTATGTAACTGGCTGGCCCTAAATCTTTCATTTCAAACTCTTTCATGAGTTTCTGTTTCACATTATTTTTCATTTGTGAGTTTTTTGTTGAGAACAACATTATGTCATTAACATATAGTCCAATAATATCTAATTCTTCGCCATTATTGATAATATACACGTGGGACTCAGAAGATAATCTCTTGAACTTTAACTTCTTTCGTAACACGTTATCTATCTTTTCGTACTAAGATTTAGAAGCTTGCTTAAGTCCATAAAAAAATCGCTAAATAAAAATCGTTAAATCGCTTTATTCAATCTGTAGACTTTATCTTCACTGCCTTGTATTTCAAAACCTTCTGGTTGGTCTATGAAAACAGTCTCTTTTAGGTCTCCATTAAGGAAAGCTGTTTTCACATCCATGTGATCGATATCCATTTGCTTTTCAGCTGCAATTGCTAATAATATGCGAATCGTAGAGTATCTGATCACCGGTGAGAAAGTTTCCTCGTAGTCAACGCCATAGCACAGCCCTTTGCTACAAGGCGAGCTTTATATCTTAAAAGCTCTCCATTCGCACCTTTCTTTTTCTTAAATATCCATTTAGATTTAATGGGTTTTTGATGTTTTGGTGGGTCAGTTAATGTCCAACACTTATTATCAATAAAAGATTGATACTCATCTTTCATAGCGTTTTTCCAGTGAATGGCTTCGGGACCGCTCAAAGCCTCTCGTACTGTCACTGGTTCATCTCCGACACAGCTCGCGCTCGCAAGACATGTTCGTTGGTTTGACTCCGCATCCTCGAAGTCTGTTGTATTATCCGACGTCATCTCCCTGAGTGTTGAAGACCCTGGAGAATATGTTTCATCAGAAGAATTATCTGATAACATTGAGCTAGAGCTATTACCATCGGAATCATGTACGCTAAAATTGCTAAGTCTTCTGGCGTTTATTCCTTCCCTGTTTTCTGATGATTGAGGAGTTTCAGACTGTGCTCCTTCAACATGAGAAATCACGCCCTCAGTCTGAACACCGTTTGTCATCACAAAAACCTCATCGCCAGAACAATTCATATTCTTTTTATAGAATTTGTCTTCCATAAATGCAATGTCTCTAGAACTAATACATTTACTTGGGTATTCCGGATTAATTAATTTATATTCCTTGCTGTTTTCGCAATAACCCACAAATATGTAAGCTTTACACTTCGAATCTAATTTTGTACGATTCGGTGTCAAGGCGTAGGCCAAACAAACAAAAACACGTAAATGGCTAAGATTCACCTTTTTATTAGTCCATTTTTCCTCCGGTGTCAATCCTAGGACAGCTTTTGTGGGACTTCTATTTTTCAAATAGACAGCTGTGTTAACAGCCTCCGCCCAAAAACGATCATCCAAACCAGCATGCCGTAGCATACAGCGAGTCTTTTCAACTATAGTTCGGTTCGCTCGCTCAACAACTCCATTTTGCTGCGGCGAGTGTGGGATCGTAGTTTGATGGATGATGCCATTATCCTTCAGATACTTCTGGAAATGAGAATTTACATATTCACCTCCATTATCAGACCTCAACACCTTTATTTTTTTATTTGTTTGATTTTCGCCTAATGCCTTAAAATGTTTGAAGTTATCGAAAACTTCCCTTTTATTCTTCATAAAATAAATAAATGTTTTCCTACTACAGTCATCGATAAAGGTCAAGAAATATCTCGCACCACCAATAGACTTTGTTGGCATTGGTCCACATAAATCAGTGTGTACAATGCCTAAAAGCTCATTAGACCTACTTTGTGTACTCTTAGGAAAAGGTAATTTAGTAAGTTTTCCTTCTACACATGCTACACACGATTTAAACTGAGAATTATCGTATTTAATGCCAGTGACCATACCTTGTCTTAATAGATGCATACTCCTAGAGTTCAGATGACCAAGACGTTTATGCCACGTCCCTTGAGAGATAGCACCGGTGTTAGCTTCAACACTCATCTGTGTTAGGTACCTCACAGATAATCGGTGACATAATATCCTGCACTGAATCCCGAGTCTTGTTCACCTGAGTGTTGGCCTGGGTCGATGCCAACTTGCAGGTCACAGCTGTAACTGCATCAGCATGTGAATCCTTCTGCACGCCCACCTTGCTAGTCTCTTTGAAAACAGAACAGTTTGCACTTCCTAGCACACCCGAATTAGACTTACTATCAGATTCTGCAGTTTCAAGTTGATATACACCATTAAAATGTTTTGCTAAAGCAACTAAAATATTACCATCAAAAATTTTACAATATTTTTTATCAAAAACAACTTTATATCCCTTCCTTGTTAATGCGCTAACTGATAACAAGTTCGTGGCTAAATTAGGTACATGATAAACCTCAATAATTGTCTTAATACAATTTTTCAAGTGCACCGATACATTACCACGACGGGCAGTATACAGTTTATCACCATTTGCCACCTTAACTTCAGTTACATAACCAGTTACACATATGACAACCTGCTCCGGAGTCGAGTAACCAGACATCACTTCTTACACACGCTGATAGTGCAGTTAACATTACCTTGGTAGAAGTGTTGACACTCTCCTTCTTGGTCGTAGCTTGTTTTTTACAATATTTAGAAATATGACCGACTTTCTTACATTTGTAGCACTTAACCCTTTTCTTATGTGCCACCAAAGCTGTCGAGCCCGTATCATCCTTTTCTTCTCGTCGCTGAGTTTCCTGCATCAGTTTTGATTTTACAAACTCACTTGACAATGTGACATTTGAGTTCTCTAAAGCCAATATTAGAGGATCGTAGTTCGAAGATAAGCCACTTAATAATAGAACTGCGACAAAGTCATCATCTAAAGGCGAACCTATATCACTAAGCTACTGACTCAAATCACACATTTTCGTGATATAAGCTTCCATGCTTTCAAAGTTGCTTAATTTTGTTGCAATTATAAGCCTCAACAAGCTAAGCCGTCTTGACAATCCTTTGTCCTCATATGCTCTTTGCAAATTCGTCCAAGCTTCACGCGCCGTGTTTGCATTCCTGACATGCATAAATACTGCAGGCATTACTGACAAGCAAATTTTAGCCAAAGCTTTTAACGTACGCTTCTTATAATCTGCATCTGGCTTGTCCGGCGGTTCGTCGGAGACGACGTCCCATAAGTCTTCATGAATAAGCAACATTTTGAGGTGAAATTTCCAAATTGTATAATTTTCCATACCTCTTAGCTTCTCCATTTGCACAGGAACATTGGACAAAGACGCCATGATGTTTGCACGGAACGGTTTTTATAATGACAAACACAATAAAATATTTTTTCCACCGCAACGCGAAATATTATTTTATTTCGGGCAACAACGAAGCCCTGACTTAACCTGAATTACCTGGGTTATGGGCGGAAAAATAAAGATTGTGTAAGTTAAATGAAATTAATATATTAGCGAACCATTGCGTTACACACATATCGTAAGACCGACGTCAGACCATAGGGGTATGACAGTAACGCACTCACGAATATGCGACCAGTACTTAACTATCTAAAAAGTCTTTAGTTTATAATATATCCAACAGATGTAAAAAGTAGTTCTATCAAGGAGATTAGATATGGGTCATAGCGGTCTTTGGGAATTCTACTCATCCCAAGAACACACATCGGAGATCAGGCTATTTGGCAGTTTTGTGTATTCGTCTAAACAATTGATAGTGAAAAGAGCACGCAGTACGATGACCCTTAAGACTTGGCATGATAAAAAGAATATTGTTTACTTAAATTTATAATTTTAAAGCAGTCTGTGATTTTTATCGTACAAAAACTGACAATTTTTTTTTACAAATGCCTTATGAAACGCTTCAGTAAATATACAAAATATTTTGTATGTATATTTAACCCTTTTTTTGACGCGGGGAAATCTTCGAACGATCCCCGGGAGCTGTGCGGCTCGACCGGGGTATGTGGGATTCTTATCCACTAAAACCCCCGCGGCTGTCACATCGGCACATGAGAGGGGTCCTGGCACCTGGTCTCTCCGGTGGGATCTGCACCAGGGACCCCTCAGTGCCTTGCCTTTGAGCCCGCCACCCCACGGGTCTACTAATTAGTTTATACTACAGTGTTTTCAGATCCTCAATAGCTGTATATTCTAGAATGTAACTAGTAACCAAAATATGGGCTTTGCCTAGTTTGAGGCCAACAACAGTAATATAGAAGGTAGAGACTAAAATGCTAAATAAAGATTAATTTATTATTATTATAATGTTGTCTTTTACTTACGCGAATATTACACATTGAAATTAAACTACTTTTACGGATTTTATCGCGGTTTATTTATTGATTTTACTATCCCGACGTTTCGAATGCTTTGCAGCACCCATGGTCACGGGAGGACTGAGATGTTGAACGTCCTTATGTCACAATTAAGACAAAAAGGCAAGTAAGGCGATAAAATCCGTAAAAGTAGTTTAATTTCAATGTTATTATTATTATTTCAAAGATGTAATACAGAACACATGTAATACACCAAATTACAGTGACAGTAGTTGAAACCACTCGATAACTCTTTTTAAACTATTGTAAACTTGCGTTTTGACACGTGTTACCAGTGGGATATCCAGGTAAGTACACCATCTACCCATTTGCTACCGTTTGGTGCCCGTAAGAGTTATATAATAATAAATAATAATACCAGCCCTTGTTTATGTCCCACTGCTGGGCACGGGCCTCCTCTCAAGATGAGGGGGCTTAGGCCATAGTCCACCACGCTGGCCAAGTGCGGGCGAACTTCACACGTCATTCGAGAGCTAGTTAGGCTTTTTCAGACATGCAGGTTTCCTCACGATGTTTTCCTTCACCGAAAGCTAGTAACAATCGCACAAAGACGATTCGCACATGATTCATTGAAGAAATCAGAGGTGGGAGCCGGGGTTCGAACCTGCGCACCTTATTTCCAAGGTTAATTTGATCAAATTGTAAGAAGACAAAAACTGTTTAAAAAATTAAAATTAAATGACAACCCCTTGTTGTTGAGTTTCTTGGCGGATCTTCTCGGTTGAGGACGAATTGATCCGGTGTTAGCTTTTAAAAAAATTACCGTTAAGCCTATTTGAAATAAATATTTTTGTGTCGCGTAAATATCGGACAGTCTGGTTATTGCCTAGTATGTCACATTAAAAAAGATTATGATTGTATATAAATTAATTAAGCCAGTTATTAAAACGGCTATAACTAGTTTTACTGCAAATATGGTGTCTACATCCTAGTTTTTTAAAGATATTTTTTATTACCATTTGACTAGACTATCCTAAATTTATGCTAATTAATTTAATCGTGATCGATAACTAAACCGAAAATAAATATCTATATAATAGACTAGCAGTCCCCCGCGACTTCGTTCGCGCAAAGGTAGTTAATGAAGAAGTACCGACCACATTCCTAAGAATTGGACTAATACCTACTGATAATGTCCTGTCAAAAGACACTCAACCCGATAACATGTTGCACGACTTGGGAATCAAAATCAGGTCCAAGCGAGCAATGGTCGTACTTGCGCCCATCGTCACTAAGGCAGTCCAAATAAAAATGTAAAATCTAAACATCTATGCTACTTATAAAATTACTGGTCCTGACTGACTGACTGATTCATCAACGTACATGCCAAATCGCTGGACCTAGAAAGCTGAAATTTGGACAGTAGGTTCTTCTTAAGATGTAAGCATCCACAAAAAAGGGTTTTTGAAAATTCCACTCCTAAAGGGTTAAATGGGGTGGTAAAATAATAGCGGGCGTAGCCACAGGGAGTTGCTAGTTAAATATAAAATATTTTCCCATGAACTTTTAAATGACAATAAACTTGGGAGGGAACTTGAGGTCAAATAGTGAAATTTGTTATAGATATTATTCCGAATAATAAACTAAAATACACGTAGTTGTCTGTTTAAAGCATCCAACACTATGCCGAATGACACCATAACCCACTCACTATGTTTTTAGGTTTCCATACCTAAAAGGTAAAAAGGGAACCCTTATGGCGGTACTTTGTCTGTTTGTCTGTCACATCTATATATTTCAGGAACTACTGGCGCTATCGATTTGATATTTAGAACAGTTTTAGATCTTCCTTTTTGGATAAGAATGCTAATCGCAAATAAAAAAAATATTTTATTTCTTTTACTTTCTTTTTAATGGGGGCCGGTGTCAAAATTTCAAAGAGGCTACTATATCAAGTGGGATATCATAATAAAAGGGCTTCATTTGCAAATTTCAAAACAGTTTTTTTTTGGTTTATGTCGCGTGTTTTTTTGGCTTATAACCAAAAATGTGACAAAAATACCACCGTTTCTAAGTAGTACAGTTTTTTAGTAATCCTAAAAAAACCTCGTGAAACAAACTTAATTTTGCGGTAGGGTTTTTGTGTTATTTGAGGTATAAGAGGAATAGTAAAATAACATTAATATGTGCAAAGAAGATATAGAACCCTCGGTGCGTGAGTCCGACTCGCACTTGACTGTTTTTTTTAAAGTTTTTTTTTAGTTCGATTCTGTACCTAGCTTCAACGTCATAACCTAAATTAGTTTTTGTTAAACTCTTTTAAAGGGTTAATTTGGATAAATTTGGTTGGGTTCAGTTCTGTTTTTTACTATCTGAGGTATTAGAAGAATATTAAAAAAAAAACATTTATATGTGCAAAGTAGGTATAGAACCCTCGGTGCACGAGTCCGACTCGCACTTGACCGGTTTTTTTTTTTGGTTCGTTTCGGTACCTAGCTCCGAACCGGAGTATCTTACCTACTAAAACGCCCCGTACTCAATGGACATCTAGGGTAGGGCCCACAACCCAAACGTCCAACCGACAACTCCAAAGTTGCGCGTTATTTGTCCGGGCTTATGGCTGAGGAGCAAGGCGGCAGCTTTTTTTTTTTAGGCGGCAGCTTGACGCGGGTGCGCGCGGTGCAGGATACGCGCTTCAACCGACAACTCCAAAGGTTGCCCGTTATTTGTCCGGGCTTCTGGCTGAGGAGCAAGGCGGCAGCTTTTTTTTAGGCGGCAGCTTGACGCGGATGCGCGCGGTGCAGGATACGCGCTCCAACCAACAAATCCAAAGGTTGCCCGTTATTTTTCCGGGTTTATAGCTGAGGAGCAAGGCGGCAGCTTTTTTTTTTTAGGCGGCAGCTTGATGCGGTTGCGCGCGGTGCAGGATACGCGCTTCAACCGACAACTCCAAAGGTTGCCCGTTATTTGTCCGGGCTTATGGCTGAGGAGCAAGGCGGCAGCTTGACGCGGATGCGCGCGGTGCAGGATACGCGCTCCAACCAACAAATCCAAAGGTTGCCCGTTATTTGTTCGGGCTTATAGCTGAGGAGCAAGGCGGTAGCTTTTTTTTTTAGGCGGCAGCTTGATGCGGTTGCGCGCGGTGCAGGATACGCGCTCCAACCAACAACTCCAAAGGTTGCCCGTTATTTGTCCGGGCTTATGGCTGAGGAGCAAGGCGGCAGCTTTTTTTACTATCTGAGGTATTAGAAGAATATTAAAAAAAAAAACATTTATATGTGCAAAGTAGGTATAGAACCCTCGGTGCACGGCGGTTTTTTTTACGTTTTTGATTATCAGCCAAAAACTGCATAACATAAACCAAAATAAAAATCTGTTTTGAGATGTGCGCATGAAGCACTTTCATATGATACAGATACAGTAGTCTCTAAAAATACGTAACCATAAACGAAAAATATATATTTTTTTAATTTGTCATAACGTTGGGTAAGAAAGATTTAAAACTATTCGAAGTTTCAAATCGGTAGCGTCAGTGGTTCCTGAAATATATAGGTGTGACGGGCAGACAGACAGACAGACAGACGAAGTCAGATCATAAGGGTTCCTTTTTTACCTTTCATGTATGGAACCCTAAAAACGGTTTTCAATTACCTTTTAAAAGACACCACTCGCGAGATTTTTAACTTAGGGGTCATATGTTGACTTTAAGACCCTCATCATTTCTTAAACCTCACTTTATCCTATAACACTCTTTCATGTTGTGTCGAAAAACAATGAGAATTGCTAAAAAAATAATCAAATAATATTTTTAGCAAGTTTGTGGTCCTGTATCTTCTTATATATACTTTTTTTTTAAATGCTAAAACACGTAACTCTTTATTTTCTTTAAGTAAACTACGTGTGCAATTTCAAGGTTCTGGTACCACCAGTTTTTATATACCATAAAACCCCCTTTTTGGACCCCTTCCGATGCGAATTTTCAAAATTCCGTTCTTAGTGTGCGGTTACGTATTGTGATGAATCCACTCTCCAAATTTCAAGTCTCTAGGGTCAGTGGCTTAGGTTGTGCGTTGTCTGTCAATTAGTCAGTTAGGCAAGTTTGTGGTCCTGTATCTTCTTCTATATATTTTTTTTTGAAAAATGCTAAAACAGGTAGCTCTTTATTTTCTTTAAGGAATCTACGTGTACAATTTCAAGGTTCTGGTACCACCCGTTTTTATAAACCATAAAACCTCCTTTTTGGACCCCATCCGATGCGAATTTTGAAAATTCCGTTCTTAGTGTGCGGTTACGTATTGCGATGAATCCACTCTCCAAATTTCAAGTCTCTAGGGTCAGCGGTTTCGGCTGTGCGTTGTCTGTCAATCAGTCAGTCAGGACTTATCCTTTTATATATATAGACTAGCTGACCCACGCAGCTCCGCCTGCGCTATTTTTACGTTAACTAAACTTTTAATAACAGACATTCGCATCGAATACATAACCTCCTTTTTTATAGTCGGTTAAGAACTGGGACCCACTTTTTACTTGCTCTCCAAAGCACGGACCCGTTTAGTTCAAATGGCGTTAAACGGTCACCCATCTATTTAATGACCTTACCTAACGTTGCTTAACCCGATCGATTACAAAACCTTGATAACAACTCTCTATGAGTGTTCCCTTACTAATATTTATTATATTATAAAGAAAAATTGATACAATCTGACCAAGCGTATAACCAAGTACCCATTTTGACTTTAATCCCCTCTCCCAAAAGAACCGTGCTAGATTACGGGATAAAAAGTATCCTATGTCCTACCTCGTAATAAGATCTCAAATCATGCCAAGTTTCATTTGAATCCATTTAGTAGTTTAGGCGTGATGCTCAGCCGTGATACAGACAGACAGACAGACAGACAGACAGACAAAAATTAAAAAAAATACATTTTCGGCCTCAGTATCGGTTATAGAATGCGCTCCAAAAATAATTTTCAAAATATCTTCAATGTACAGAATTGGACCTGTTACAGTTTTATTATAAGTATAGATATAAATTATAAAATCACAAAAAGCCCGACTAAAAATTAAATTGACTTAAATTTCATTATACATACATAATACATATAAACATGGATAATACATATATATGTATGAAAAAATGAAAAATGAAGATATTTATTTGCCATAAAATATAAATTAAACACTTATAAAATAACATTGGTCCCCACACTAGGCAATGCCTGTCCTGTGGGAATCAATAACTTTTTACATCATATAAAAATACTTTGTGGCAAAAAGCAAACAGCTCAGTTAAAAAAAAAATTGGAGGTAAATATCAAATATAAACAATGACTTATTTTAAATTAAAAATAACAGAAAAAATAAATTAATAGAAACTTACAAATTTGGCAATCATATCATATGTATCTCAAAGGTAGCGAGTGAAATAAAGTAACAATGTGAATGTTTAGTCGAATGGGTTATGTGTGTCTAGCGGCGAATTCTTAAAAAGTTTTCAGACTGCTGGCAATTCCAGGAATGTAAGAGAGTGCTAATTTTGGTTTTTGCTTCCCTAGAACTACTTTTAATATCGCATAATTTGATAATTTTTTTGAAAACAAAGGGAGCCATAAATTAAGTAAAGCGCTTAGCAAAATATGTTTTTATAGCTGGAGATGGAATAGTAAAAATTCGTTTTAACAGTCTTTTTTCTAAGTCAGGTAAGCTGAAGGCGATCTTATAACCAAGTATTGCCATTCCAAGTATATATAGTTGTCTAACACTTAGTACTTCTGCATCCTTGTACAAGGACTCAGTGGAATACCTAAAAGGTTTTTGTAACATAACTTTCAAAACAGATCTTTGTGCTCGTTCTACTTTAATCATAAAAGTCATGGCTGCGGAACCCCACACATGGATGCAGTACAATAACACAGACTGACACAACGCTGTGTATATCGTTCTTAATAATGGTCTCCCAACTATACTACGGAGCGTCTTCGTCTTCGCTTTCTCGTTCTCGCGGCTACAAGATCAATATGTTGTCTGAAAGTGAGTTTTTCATCTATGATGATGCCTAGGTATCGCACTGTCTGTGCTTTGTCAATCGATTGGCAATTACATGAATCGGTACCAGGAGTTCTACATTTGTGAATTTTCACTCCGGGGTAGGACTTTGAGTCTTATAAAAACAGACAGTAAAACTCTTTTCTGTGCTCAGTTAGTAAGTTATTGTCTAACCGTTCCCCCATTTTAGATACCCCTTTCTGTTAAACCGTAACAATTCCATGAGTCACCGTGGAAGATTATTGCCATGTAGTCGGCATAACATATAATTTCAGCATTAGCCAAAGGTAAGTCTACGATATCATTAATAGTGTAGGGCCTAAAGTGCTACCTTGTGGAACACCGAACGAAATAGGCAATTCTTCGCTAGTAAAATTACCAACTCGTAGATGCTGTGATCGACCTGCTAGGTAGCTACGGAACCAAGCTAGAGCAATACCTGTCACAGCTAGAAACTCCAGTTTGGAGAGCAAAATTGGAGTAGAAACTGTATCGAAAGCCTTAGTTAGATCCAGAAAAAGTCCAACACAGGCATCGATATAATATATAAACTAGATAAACATTCACGAACAAAATGACATCTAAAATGTGGTCGCGGAAGTTGCAAAATTATCTGTGCTGGTGGCGAAAACGTGAACATGATAATGACTTGTAGTTTGACAGTTTCATATAGACAGTAGCGACACTCCTATCGGCAAAAATAAATTCGGCAGGATGTGGCTTGTAAAGAAATAGCGACACATGGGCGCTATTTCTCGCTACCACTTTTTGAACCGTGACACCAAATCTAGTTTATATAGTATATCGATGAACACAGGGCATACCTCTATCGAGATGGGAAGAGATTAAATTGGTGAGGAGAGTCACCGCCTGCTCGGTCGATTTCCCAGAGCGAAAGCCGAATTGCCATGACGTGAGCAGCTGATTTGACTCAAGAAATTTTACTAGTCTACGATTTACTTATGTTTCTAGAAATTTTGAAAGGACCCGAGCAGCGAGATAGGCCGATAATTACTCGGATCATGTTTGGATCCTTTTTTATGTATTGGAAATATCAGTGCATTTTTCCAATTTTCCTGGAAACAATCCTGATATCCTATATATATATATATATATATTTGAATTCGTCTCGTTAAGACCTTCTATTTAATACCTATTTGATGTTTTTGGAAGTAAAAAAAATACTGACGGCTGCGATATTATCTTTTTTTGAAAAATATGTAGCCTATGTCACTTCCACAACTGAGACTAATATAAAGACATATTATAAATTAAGTCAAAATTCATCAAGCCGTTAAGGTCTAAGGTCGTGCCAACGAAATAGAAATACATACATATTCTCGGACTTTATTTTAATCGGGAGTTAACGCGATTTACATTATATTTTGGCTTGTTTTTTTTGTCTGATTATGGCCACGGCTGGTGTAACCCAGCCGAAACGTCCAGTCAAAATATAAGGTAAATCGCGATATAATAAAGTTTGACAATGAAACGCGAAAGTCCAAAAGTTTAGATGTACATACTCTCAAAAAAGCAAAAAAAAGCATTATCCCTCCTCCTGGGGCAGTTGTTCAAAAAACACTTTAAATTATAAGAAAATCTCAGGTCTATTGCCTTATTTTTTTTTTCTTTGGGTCACGGTCAAGCAGTTTCATTTGAGTAAAATTATGATAATCTTTAACCGACACGTGTACAAACTAGTTAGGTAATTACCACATCCGTTTGAATTAATTCTATCACTGTAATATAGGCAATGGTATTTGATCGTTATTCTAGCATTTTACTTTATATCTTATCTTGACTAGGTTAGTTATTTTAACATAAATTACAATAATTTGACTGCTTTTAGGGTTCCATACCTACAAGGTAAGGTAAGGTAAGGAACCCTTACGTTGCGACTTCGTCTGTCTGTCTATTACAACTGATGCTATCGATATGTAATCTAAAATAGTTTTAGTTCTTTCTTACTTATACAACCTCATAGCAAACGAAAAAAAATTGTTTTTTCATTATTTTAATAGGACGTTGAAATGTTATAGTGAGACTACTATATAGAATGGCTCAAGACTAAGTATCATATGAATGGGCTTCATTTGCACATGATTATAGATATATTTGTGAACAAAGAGAAAAGAATGTCACAAAGAGGGCCGAGTCTATTTTAATGATGACATGTAAAAACGTAGCTAGACTATTTTCATGATATCTATATTCCTTTTGTCTATTGTGAAGGCAATGGCGTGAACAATATCTCAAAACAGATTTATTTTGGTTTATATTACACAGTTTTTGGCGTATATTCAAAAATATCAAAAAAATACCGTTATCTTCAAAATTTGTGGAGGGAAAAATCTGAAATAATTATTGTGTACACCCAATATTATAATAATACATGTCTATCTATATTTTACAGGAAAAATAAAATAATATTTCTAAGTACCTAGTCCAGGTTTATAGTAATCCTAAACAAACCTCGACAAACAAACATAATTTTGCGGTTTGTTTTCTTTTTTTGCTATCTGAGGTGTTACAAGAATAGTAAAATAACTCCAAAGACGGTATGGAACCCTCGGTGCGCAAGACCAACTCGCACTTAAACGGTTTTTTTACTAACTTAAAACTAAACACATGATTTGAATTTGTAATGATATGTACGAACGAGATGACATGGTGACATAAAATTTATTCGCAGTATAAACTGGTCGCCTTGATTATATAAAAAAAGTAAAAATAAATAATTATAATGTCCTCCTGGCCGATACGACCACAGCGGCCAATCCTTTATAATATCCCAGGAAATAGAATAGAATATACTTTATTGTACACCAAACAAATGAACAAAGAAATAGTACAACTTAATACAAACAATGACAACAATATATGTAGAATAGTACAAACGGCGGCCTTATCGCTATAGAGCGTCCAACCGATTATTTTCTTTTTGACAGCACCAATAGAACGTAACTGCGTCATGTTACGCAAAAGTTCACTTTTAAAAATTAACTTAAAGTGAACTTTTAAAAGTGAACTTCACTTTACGTGAACTTTTAAAAGTGAACTTTACTTTAAGTGAACTTTTAAAAGTGAACTTTTGCGTAACATGACGCAGTTACGTTCTATTGGTGCTGTCAAATAGAAAATAAACGGTTGGATCTATTATAATAGCGATTTCTTCCAGACAACCCTAATTATTATTATTTATATATATTATTAAATACACACCTATAGATATGAAAATATTAAATTATGAGATATGTATTAATAGTCAAAGAGACCCCTACCGATTTATTATTTTTTCATTTGTTTGATATAACTTTTTTTTTATTCCGATAACAACACATTGGCATTGATATAATTATGTTTGTGAGAATCACATGTACTTATTATGTTGAAAAGAAAAAAATATATGAAATAGATTAAAAAGTGACAAGCCCACTGAGCTTCTCGCCGGATCTTCTAAGTTGAAGCCGCGTTGTGATCCGGTGGTAGTTTTTTTTCTATGAAATATGACAATTCGAAAGTGCTACTTTTGGCCGATTTGAAATAACGATTTCATTCATTCATTCATATATTATAGCGGCTTTTGGGAATTTTTCATACTAATTTCATACAATGGACGCGTACCTTATGGGGCCACGTACCGAGATTTTTTTTATAAGATTTCATATAATGCCCGTTACAACATTACAGAAGCCATTTATATGGATAATGACATAGACTAACTTGTTAATTTTCGAGCATGTAATGAATATATGCGGAATAATATTTATTTTTCAAATTACATTGCTAATATTCTAAAATAATAATAGTTAATTGCCTATTAATTAATCGACTATGTACAGTTTTTGTGCATTAAAGAATAAATGAATAAATAAATTCTCCACAAATAATTAATCCACTGTTTTTAAATTTAAATTATGCTTTATTATTATACCAATAATGGTGTTATACTGATTTTATTTAAAAAAGTGTATTTTTTTTTGGAACTTCATGAAAAAGCCGATTAAAAATTTCAACATCATGTACCTACTGGATCCTTGGTATCGGTTTTCGGTACGATGTCCCTTACACTACACCCCATATATTAAATTCTTGAGTAAATATACAAAATATAATAATTTATAATAATCATTATCATTAGCAGCCGAAAGACGTCCATTGCTGAAGGCCTCCCCCTTAGAAGGCAGGGGCTACCATAATCCCCACGCTTGGCAGGCGTCTTGCGGATCGCAGTGTATGTGGTAGCTAGGTCCATCCATTAGAAAGACGCTGCTGCCCGTCTTTTATTTACGTGAATACTACTACATTGAAATAAAAAATATATAAAATAAAAGACTAAAACAAAAAAAAAAAGACTATTTTCCGTATTTTTTAATATATATATTTTTTTTGTATTTAATAACATTGAACTAAAACTACTTTTACGGAAAATATCGCGGATTATTCTAGATTTTACTAAAATAAACCGCGATGTGTACGGTCCATTGGGTGACAATTGCCATGGTCCATCCGTAACCATGGATGCTGACTTACACACATAAGGTAAAACCCCCAATCATCGACACTTTAAGGATCGCAAGTGAACATTTTTTAAAATATCTAGTT
Source organism: Furcula furcula (assembly GCA_911728495.1). Classification (NCBI taxonomy): domain Eukaryota; kingdom Metazoa; phylum Arthropoda; class Insecta; order Lepidoptera; family Notodontidae; genus Furcula; species Furcula furcula. The sequence continues at coordinate 14,406,294 of OU452265.1, read as the reverse complement.
TATTTATGATATTATACGATACTTTCATGCACTAGGTATAAGTTTAGGGTTCATTCTATATTATCTTAAAGTAAAAACGAGTGCAATACCAATAAGTAGATCAATAAATCAAATTAGATTTAGGCTCTTTTTGGCCTAGTTATCGACAAGGAAATTCTATATATCGACACCCAGTAATCGACATGATCCAATAATCGTGATCTAGTAATCGACATGTTCTATTTATCATCACCCAAATATCGACCGAATCTTAACACCATGCCCAAAAAAGTCTTATTAAGTACATTAATTATTTTAATTATAATAAACAAACAGGGACATGTACATGTGTGTGGCATGCTTAAACTCATCTAAAGTTAAGTAGGTAATGACTTTTTAATGCTATTATAACAATATTTTTTTATTAAAAAATCGTAAATGATCTTATCCCGTTACGTACTTCCACTATTCTTTGTCACGTATGAATTATTTTAACTAATCAAATATTTAACATAAATTGTAGAACTGTTTTTAATTAATTGGTATTCATCAACATCATCACCAGCCGGAAGACGTCCACCGCTGACTATAGGCCTCACCCTTCGAACGCCACAATGAACGACAACTGGGTATTATAATAAAGATACATAAATATCGTCTACCCACCTAGTAGGAGGCCTACCTACGCTGTGTCTTCCGGTTCGTGGTCGCTACTTGAGAACCTTTTTTCCCCATTGGTTGTCGGTTCTTCGAGCGATGTTGCCTACCCATTGCCACTTCAACTAGCAGATTCTGAGAGCTATGTCGGTGACCTTGGTTCTTTGTTGAATGTCCTCATTACGGATTCTGTCACGCAAAGAAACTCTGAGCGTAGCTCTCTCCATAGCTCGTTGTGTGACTGAGCTTCTCTAAAAGGCCAGCTGTTAAGGACCACGTCTCATTACCATATTGTCATCACTGGCAACATACATTGGTGAATGAACTTTGCCTTCAGGCACTGCGGAATTTCAGATGAGAAGATGTCACCAAGTTTCCCAAACGCCAAGTTGGATGCTTCGAGCGACCTCTTTGTCGAAATTGGACCCACTAAAAGTATCCAAGGTAGACATAGTGATCAACAACTTCGTGTGTATCGTTGCCAACGACTATCGGTATGAATGCAACATGGATATTAGACATATTCTTCATCTTGTCTATGTTCATTTTGAAGAGCCACCGGTTGGGTTAACGCTACTGAGGTCGCTGAGCATCGTATTGAGGTCCTTCAGCGATTCTGCCGTAATTACTATATTATCGGCAAAGCGAAGGCGAGTGATGTATTCGCCATTGACGTTGATGCCGAATCCGTACCAGTCCAAGAGCTTGAAAACGTCCTCCAATGCGTTCGTGAACAGTTTCGGGGAAATAACGTCTCCCTGTCTCACAACTCTCTTCAATCGGGTTGATTTTGTACTCTCGTCCTGTAGCCGGATCGGCATGGTGGTCGTTGCTGTACAAACACTTCAACACTTCGATGTACCTATAGTCAATATGGCATCGCTGGAGGGACAGCAATACTGCCCAGGTCTCGATTAAATCGAAGGCTTTTTCGTAACCCACAAACGACCGACATAATGACCGATTATACTCCTCAGTCTTCTGTATCATCTGACGGAGCGTATGAATGTGGTATACGGTGCTAAAGCTTTTTCGGAACCCGGCTTGGTCGGTAGGCTGGAAATCATTACATCTGCGTTCGAGACTATTGCTATTCCTTCGTTTCGAAAACAGCTTGTACATATGGCTCAGGAGTGAGATATGTCTATAATTTTTCGATAAGGTGTTATCACCTTTTTGAAGAGAAGCACTACCACACTCCTGTGCCATGCTTCTGGCGTAGTACTCAAAGGTACTACGCCAGAAGCATGGCACAGGAGTAAGACGGAATTGAATAAGTTCTGGAGGACTAAAAGTACCGGTTTTCCATCCGCTCTCAGAAGTTCTGTTGTGATCCGTCTTCACCCGGCACCTTTTTGTTTTAAGCTGTTTGAGAGACATTCCAATCTGGTACAGGCTGATGTATGGGATGCCCTCCGAGTAGTGCCGGGTTAGTTTAACTCTGATGTCCGTGTACATTTTAAACACACTTCATTTGGTCAAACTATTTTTGAAAACATAAGGACTTGATTGGTCTGGATTGGTCTAAGGGCATTTTTTTCACGTGCTGGTTATAAGCTATGACGGTCTCTTCCGGCCCCGTAAATGTCATAATAGTAGCCATATCTCAGTGACCGCAGTTGAGAGCCGAACTTCATGAATTTTATCATGGAGAGGCGGCCTCGATTAAACTCTGCGTACCAACGCATTACGGTGCTCAAATGACGTACTTTTCACCCAATAGCATTTTGAAGTCTAGCAGACTGACTGCTTCTATCGCCTGTGCCACTTGAAAAGGCGTGTATCTTTTTAGGCACCATTTTTGCAAAATATGTCGGTTATTGGAACACATGGAATATCCAATCATCGACACAGCTGTCGATCACTGGATGCAGTTTGATGTTTTAAATGAAAGAACTATATTTTAAGAGTGCTGAAGAAACATAGCCAAGTAATAAAATAAAGTGCAAAAAATAATAAACAAAAATCTTTCGACATGTGTCGAAATTTGGAACAAGCGAAGAAAAAATCTCCAATTACCGACAGGCGTATTTTCTTATTTTATTATAACCACACCCTTGTCAAACAATTATTAAAAACTAGTCAATTTATGTCTTAATTTTATAAATAAATAACATTTTCGATACAGCAAAACAATTAAAAGTTATGAGCAATAAATCTTACTCACCTCCTTAACGATTTTACTAGTAAAACCAGACTTACGATGGAGGATCACTTGCGTGCTTAACTTATACCCAGCCATTTTCTTAAAAATGGCCGAATGTGTGAAATGTCCTTTGCAATGACAACTAGATAATCCGTGTTTATTGTTTATTCTTGAAATCCATTCAGAAAGGAGAAACTGCTCTTATTTTTTTTAGTAAATTTTTTAAATGTCGGACAATGGTGCGTTGTCGGACACTGGGTGTTTTACCTTACACCCTAGATACACTTTCCACTTTCCACATTATAAGGGCCAGCCCTCATTATGTTTAAAATTGGAATTGTCATTGTTAATTGGTATCCCAGATACAGGATCCCTAGTTTGGGATACCTTGGTAATTGCTCTTTCTATCGTTTATTATTTCGTGTTTGTTTTAAATTTACTGGAATTGTTAATTCTGTTTTTATTATTATCATTTATTCGAAAAAATAAAATAAATAATTCTAATAATCGTTGGTTTATAATAAATAAAATAAAAATTTCCTTGTCACTGTAATCTTGGGATCAGCCTATTTCACCTTCTGTTTTGATAGCAAGCCGCTTAACCCGTTACGCCACGTTGACTTACGTAAACATACATGGAATTTTTTTAAATGATATAATATTATGAGGCAAAGTAGGTCAAGCTCTCAAATGTTGTAATAGGTACTTCAATATCCGTGACTCTCTACGACCTATTATGTTTATGTTATTAAATTAATTTGTTGAGAAAACATGTTTACTTATTTGTTTAACTCAGTATCAGCCAGCGCTTATCCATGATTTTTTTATTTATTTATTACATACGAACCTTGCCTTGCCTTTCCTTGAAAACAACGCAGGTTCTAAACCCGGCTCGCACCTCTGGTTTATTTTATTAATCATGTGCGAATCGTTTGTGCAATTGTTACTAGCTTTCGGTGAAGAAAACATCGTGAGGAATCCTGCATGTCTGAGAGAGCCTACTAACTTTGAAATGAAGTGTGAGGTCCGCCAATCCGCACTTGACCAGCGTGGTGGACTATGGCCTAAGCCCCTTCATCTTCAGGAGAGCCCATGCTCAACAGTGCGACAAAACAAGGGCTGATATTATTATTACAAACCAACAGCTTTATAACAAAAATGTTAAATTAACTACATCTTACTAACAAGTACGGCTAATAATAGATTCCCCTAAATTTAAAATAAGTTATTGAGCGTGATACTCATAAATAATAAAACTTGGAAATCGCTGAAAACATTCTACAAATGTTGTTTCATACAAGTTATCATTACAAAAAATGATAATTCGTCGGCGGTACGTGATCGCGCTTATGCGTTTATGATGTCGTGCAGATCGGAATTTTCAATCAGCTTTTAGTTATTTCTACCTAAAAAAATCTGAAACTATTCCAAGTTTCAAATTGATAGCTTCAGTGGTTCCTGAAATATACCTATAGGTGAAACAGACAGACGAAGTCTCACCATAAGTATTTTTACCACAGCTGTAGTCTGTAAAATACGTGCCGCTAAGTCAAAGATTGCCGGAAAAATAACGACGCGATGTCAGCAGGCCGTTATTTCTGAAGGTCGATATGTTTTTTTTACTGTCTGAAGTGTTAGACAAATAACTAACGATGGTATGTATGGAAACCTCGCGAGGTGCGCGAGTCTATAACTAGCACTTGACCGGTTTCATTAACAAATCTCCGGTTGCAAGTTTAAGAGCGATAAGGATTATAGGAAAGCAGTCTATCTACCTAGTAATATTGTCTTTTATTTATGCGAATACTATATACAGGGTGTGGTTCTGCATTCTTGCCATATTTACGGAGGTTGCTATAGATAGATAGATAGACAATTCTTTATTGCGCACAAACAAACAGATACAAAAAGAATAAGACACAAATTAATAAAAAATGCAACAATGGGCGGCCTTATCGCTAAAAGCGATCTCTTCCAGGCAACCTTTGGATGGAGAGGAAAATAAAGAAGTTACAAAGAGCAGAGGGTGCGCGCACTCGACATGAATAGGTAACATTAACACAAAGACACATAAAAACACATATGTTGTAAACTATAATAATATATATTCATATGAGTATAATATATAAACATACATCAAATAATACTATTGTTAGGAATCACAAGGCTGTTACGAAATAAAGAACAGGATAGAACAGCCCAACGTACAGAGAATGTTCCTTGATAAGCTTCGTGCACAACGGTTGCTAGATTTTGTATAGAGCATAGAGCTGACATCTGTCATGCTGTCACCATTCACAGACTGACACTGACTCGCTTGTCAGATTGGTGTCAATCAATTATGGCGGGCGTGCGTGCGTGATAATAATAGTGCCGATGTATTACTTGCTAATTAGGATTAATGAATATCGTGGTAGCTTGTAATTCCTTGATTTATATTCTTGTGGTTGTGGTATTCGTATGTATTGATAGCGATGTTATCGTTTACCGGTAATTCCTATAAAGTGTATTACACAGAACATTATTGCAAAGTGTACCCACTGGCTTCAATTAAAGAAATGTCGGTTTGTGATCATTGATGTTCTTCTTTTCTTTATGATTCTACTTAGGGATTTCCCAATATCAGAAGTGGGATTGGATTCTAGCCTATCCGCTTCGCATTCTGATGGATTTTGTTGAAATCGTTTCCAGTACTTTCTTGTCATTTTATTTTTCTTGAAAAACACTTAAGTGGGTATGATGCCTACGGGTTCCACAATCCATGTTAGTATTGTCAACGTCATTGTTAAGATGATAGTGGAGTTTGAATTCTGGTGACATTCGCTAGTAGGCTTGTGCTTATTCACTCACTAAGCTGAGCACCCCGTACTAGTACAATCTATCAAATGAACTAGTTCAGTCTTATAGTTCTAAGCGTACTGTTAGTTCAGTGGTACAGTAGGTATGCATCATGGTCGATGTGCATACTTGTTCTTCCATTCTAAGTGTGAACTATCAAGCCCGAGAATTGATTCCGATTGAGATCTGATCGAGCCAGAGAATTTATTTGGGTCTGTAGTAAGTTAGAGTTGTAGTAATCTGTAGTAAGTAGGAGTTATACTTAGGAGCAGACACATTTCTACAAATGAATTGGTAAGGATTTTCTTGAGGAATAGCTATTTCGTGTTCACTAGTGGGAATATATTTCTGATATTTCTTCATACATGAAGTACAAAAGACCATTCACTAGTCTGCTGTAATGGTGTTCTTTTGATGGCTAGTGAAATTAGAATTTGGTTATGGTTTGTAAAGGTGTCTTCGTCATTCAGTCCTAGACTTAGTTGTGATTTATAATTAAGTTGTTTCATTGTTATTTGAAGCAGTGGGTAGATGGAGTTCTGACTGCTAGATTTGATCACGTGCGATTGGCAATAATTATGATCGTAAATTTGGACTTCCTTGAAGGTGTTTTCGTTGTCAGTCTTGCTTGATCAGTCATGGCTATGTGTAAAGCATTGTTACAGCTCTTTGATTATTTTCTCTGTAGGTGACTAATCAAAATTGGAATGTGGTTAGATTTGGACATCTTTTGTGCAGGATGCCCGAGCGGTTGTTGGGTTGTACAAGCTTATAATATTGACAAGGGCCGATCATTTCTATGTACTTTGCGTTAATGTGACTACCTACCTACATGGATTTCTACGGTTAGCCAAATTTTTTATTCGGTTTCTGTAGTTATGTTCACAGAAGAAGTGAGTGCTAGTCGCCAAGGCAATAGTGTGGCATTAGCGGCTACACAGTGGCGTTGGGCGCTACACAAGTGGCGTGTTGCGCTACACAGTAGCGTTGGGCGCTACACAAGTGGCGTTGTGCGCTACACAAGTGGCGTTGTGCGCTACACGGTGGCATTGGGCGCTGTACGAGTGGCTCTGCCGCGCACAGGGGGCACCGCTGCTGCTCAGAGGTGGCGCTGCTGCCGCTCACACGGGGCACCACTGCTGCCCAGAGGTGGCTCTGCCGCCACTCACACGTGGCGCTCCCGCCGCACACGTGGCGTTGCTGCCACTCGGACGTGGCGCTCCCGCCGCACACGTGGCGTTGCTGCCACTCGGACGTGGCGTTGCCGCCGCACTCGTGGCGTTGCTGCCACTCAGACGTGGCGCTGCTGCCGCACACGTGGCGTTGCTGCCACTCAGACGTGGCGCTGCTGCCGCACACGTGGCGTTGCTGCCACTCGGACGTGGCGTTGCCGCCGCACTCGTGGCGTTGCTGCCACTCAGACGTGGCGCTGCTGCCGCACACGTGGCGTTGCTGCCACTCAGACGTGGCGCTGCTGCCGCACACGTGGCGTTGCTGCCACTCGGACGTGGCGTTGCCGCCGCACTCGTGGCGTTGCTGCCACTCAGACGTGGCTCTGCTGCCGCACACGTGGCGTTGCTGCCACTCAGACGTGGCGCTGCTGCCGCACACGTGGCGTTGCTGCCACTCAGACGTGGCGCTGCTGCCGCACACGTGGCGTTGCTGCCACTCGGACGTGGCGTTGCCGCCGCACTCGTGGCGTTGCCGCCCTCACGGTGGCACTGCTGGCGCTACGCACTAGCACCGGTCGCTGCCACTTTCATCGATAATCGCTGTGCTGCACACTGGCATTGGTCGCTACGCCACGGTCGAGATGGTCAGACACCGAAGCAAGAAGAGCAGCTTAACTATATGACTGTGTGGCAATAACTGCCGCACTGACGTAAGTTGCGTGCTGTTGTTTAGTAAAGACAAGCACATGGCACATAGAAGGTATGTCGTCATTTTGAAACTATTTATTGGTCAGTAGTAGACTGTGAGGCATTAGCAGCCGAAAGACGTCAGCTGCTGAACGGAGGCCTCCCCTTAGAAGGAAGGGGTTGCCATAATCCCCACGCTTGGCAGGTGTCTTGGAGATCGCAGTCTAGGTGGAAAATAAATCCAAAAGAAGGACGCTGCTGCCCGTCTTCCTGTTCTCGCTTAGTCGCCTCTTACGACACCCAACAAGAGGAGATGGGGGGATGCAATTCTAACCCGGTACCCCACGGATATGGGACTGTGAGTGTAATACACAAACTATGTATTTACAAATAGTTCTCAAAGTAATATCGAATCTAATTTGGATGAAATTGATGATTGGTAATTAATATCGAAGCGAAGATAGAATAAAGTTTGCCCATTGATAGTCAGCCACAGCCAAAATATCTTTATTATGTATAGGCCCCACAGAGGCACTTACACAAAAAACATTTTTACATACTACCACCGGCTCGTAACGCGGCCTATATAGTTTGTATAGGATAGTATAGTGGTTTCTGTGTTGCGCTTGTAGTACATCGTCATAGATTGACTGAGATATTTATTTGACTACTTCTATTACACTGTAGTCTCGAAAGTCTTTGGTCCAATTCCCATCTAGCAATGCTAGCATTTTTTATTGATAAATTCTTATTACCCGTATAAAGTTGTAAAATATGTAAATGAGAATAAATGGGTGAGAATGTTAACATCGATCATCCTAACTGGGAAAGACTCGCGTGGAATCAGGCTGAATTGCAATCAGAGAGTGTCTCAAGTTTTGAGGTAAAGCTTAGTTTGAGGCACTCACTGACAAGAGAGAATACATCATCAAGGGGATTCTGCACCCAGCAGTACAAACAGACATATATTTATGTATGACACATTTTTATATATGAGAGTATGGGGTGTACCCGTTTTATCCACTAACGTATCCGACCTTATTTATCATGGGTATGGTTGGATACAGCGAATTAAATGTAAGGAGGGACCTCGTGCTAGTCTCATACATTTTTAAGATCATGACGGGCAAGGTGGAAAACGGTGATGCGTGTGAACGATCTTGCGGCAGATAGAACTATGTGTCTCGGACAAGTACAGTGGTGAAGACGGCGCCGCTTACGCGTGCATTTTGCATTCTCAATCTCATTTCGACAGAAACAGATCTATTTCACTGTACCCTCAGTGAATTCACAAGGATAGCTACATATGCTATTAGTTATAAATTGTGAACGTTACTGTAAAAGAACGCCTGTAAAAGTAATGTTTAGGTTAACCTCTTAAATAATTAAACTTCTCTTGACAGCGCTGCAACAGGTGATGTCGCTCATACTGGCTTGTTTAGAAACAAAAGCGGTGTCTGACAGATATTACGCCATGTATGATCGTCTGTAACAGACGTAAATACCAGAGTAGTACATACCTAGGCGACAATTTTATTTATTTTTATTTTTATTTTATTTTATTTGGGACAACAAACGATTACATAATAAGGTAAAATAACAAATATGGATACTAAAAATAGGTAATTATGCAACCTGCACCGTTGACCGCAGAATAAACTTAAATTACAGCACAGAGTTTTTAAATACTTACTTAAACAGCTTTACGTTTTATTATTAATATAAGTATACAATGACAATAAGGTTTAACTTGGATGATATACAGTGTTTATTATGGAGGACTAACTAGATTTAAGTTACAATGATTAGATTAGATTACTTTAGCTTAGAGTAAAAAGAAAAAAATTAGACTTGCTCCATGAGTTTGGTTATAACATTACGTTTAAATTGTACAGCCGAACTAGCAAATAAATCTAATTCAGTAAAGTTGTCGTTATACATTTTCATCATGCGTCTTAGAGGCGCTCTCTCACCTGCAACCGTTCTGCACAGTTTAGGGGCGAACAGTTTCTGATTATAGTTACTGCGGATACGTTGAGAACTACTAGGTAACTGTATATATATCAAATTCATGAGTTTAATACAGTCAAATTTATTATGGCATACTTTATGTAGAAATAACTGATCGTGAAGTACACGTCTATGTTTTAACGAAGTTATTTTAAATTTACTTAGCAGAGATTCGTAAGCAGCTTTTGCACGAAAACATTTATAGCTGACACTTTTGAGATATTTACGTTGCACTCTCTCTATCTGATCACTATACTTATGGTAGTGAGGATTCCACACAGGAACCGCATACTCCAACTGAGCTCTGACAAGGCTATTAAAAAGTAATAAATAGGTATGCCAGTTCCTGAAAGGTTTCAAAGACCGCATGACAAAACCACAGAGTTTAATGGATTTATTTACAATTTTATTTACGTGCGAGTCAAAATGAAGCTTGGAGTCAAGCAGCACACCAAGGTCCTGAATGAGTGGGGTTTTACCTAGAGGTGAATCCCCTAGAAAATATGTGAAATTTATATTATTGATATTTTTAGTAAAGGAGATTGAATTGCATTTGGAAATATTTAAATGAAGCTTATTTACTTTACAATATTCGAAAAAACGGTTTAGATCTTGTTGAAGTTTCTCACAATCAGAAATGGAATTAATATTACGAAAAATTTTGAGATCATCTGCGTATAGTAAATAATGGGAATTCATAAAACACTTACCTATATCATTAATGAATAGCACGAAAAGCAAAGGGCCTAATATTGATCCCTGCGGAACACCGGATGTTACAGAAGTAGTGTCTGACTCAAAACCATTTACTACCACTTTCTGCATTCTGTTAGTTACATAGGAACCGAACCATCGAAACAGGTCACCTCGAATACCGTTATAGGCAATTTTTTTCAGTAATAGATTATGGTCCACCTTATCGAACGCCTTGCTGAAATCTGTATATACAGCATCCACTTGTACACGATTGTCCATATTTTCAAACAGAAAATCTATACTTATAATAAAACTGTAACAGGTCCAATTCTGTACATTGAAGATATTTTGAAAATTATATTTGGAGGGCATTCTATAACCGATACTGAGGCCGAAAATGTATTTTTTAAAAATTTTGTCTGTCTGTCTGTCTGTCTGTCTGTCTGTATCACGGCTGAGCATCACGCCGAAACTACTGAATGGATTCAAATGAAACTTGGCATGATTTGAGCTCTTACTACGAGGTAGGACATAGGATACTTTTTATCCCGACATTCGGCACGGTTCCCTTGGGAGAGGGGACTAAAGTCAAAATATGTACTTGGTTATACACTTTCTCCGATTTTAACAATTTTTCATTATAATTAAAATAAATATTTGTAAGGGAACACTCATAGACAGTTGTTAGCAATGTTTGGAAATCGATCAGGTTAAGCAACGTTAGGTAAGGTCATTAAATAGATGGGTGACCGTTTAACGCCATTTGAACTAAACGTCTCCGTGCTTCAGAGGGCAAGTACAAAGTGGGTACAAGTTTTCTACCGACTTTAAAAAAGGAGGTTTGGTATTCTATGTATATTATTGAAAGTTTAGTTAACGTAAACGCAGCGCGGGCGGAGCTGCGTGGGTCAGCTAGTTAGTAAATAAAACAAGGTTTGTAGTAGTGGAGCGCTTCTTGACAAAACCATGTTGTTCGGGAATTATAACACTGTGTAGGCTTGGATATATAGCATTGTGAACAAGACGCTCAAGAACTTTGGATAAGGCAGATAACAATGATATCGGTCTATAATTCGTTACGTCATTCTTCGAGCCACTCTTGTAAACTGGGATAACATTTGCAGATTTCCAGATCATAGGCACCGTACCTTCTCTTAGACTTCGGTTGAATAAGTAATGTAGGGGTATAGCAAGGGACTCTGCAGTATGTTTCAGAAAAAAAGGGGGGATGCCATCGGGGCCCGAGCCCTTGGTTATATCCAAGGATTTTAATGTAGTGATAATAGTCTCCATTGAAAAGGAAATACTGGAGATGCAGACGTTGTTGGATGTGTAATTTACATTATCTAGATCAGTATTGCTTAATGTACTAGGTTGGTTTTCATATACAGAGCTAAAAAATCTTGAAAATAGTTTACAGATTTCGTCAGGTGCCGTTGACACGTCTGTGCCATATGTGATACTGTTAGGTATACTTAAATTATCCTTTTTACTGTGTATAAAAGACCAAAATTTTTTGACATCAGAACGCATACTTTCTTCGATAGAATGTATATATGAATTAAAACAGTCCACTGAGAGTTCCTTAAAACGTTTCCGGAAAATGGAAAAAGTTTCGTAGTCTGACAAATTTTTATAACGCTTCCATTTTCCCCATTGTAATTTATTTATTAATGCTAATTTCTAAGTATTAATATGCCAATTCAATCTTGAAGTCATCAGACAAAATTTGAAGTCATCTTTTCACTTATCATGCCTTAGCTTGTTAGAGCTTATTGTTAGTTTTCTAACTCTTACGGCAAGTACGGAATGTAAGTAACGTAATGCAGAGAAGCATTTTCTCATCCCTTTGTGTCACTGAAAATTTTACTGCTTAGCTGACAGGAATATTAGCACCAATAGAAGATAGATAGATAGATAGAGAACTCTTTATTGCACACCAAGAAGTACAGAAAACAAAGAAGTACAAAGAAAATATACAATGGTATACATTGGGCGGTCTTATCGCAAGTTGCGATTTCTTCCAGACAACCTTAGGATGGAAAGGAACGATCAGTTAACAAAAGAAGGTAGCCAATGGTGTACAGAAAACAAAATAAAATAAAATGAGGAAAAGTTATAAATCTACATGTAATTTAGATAATAATATATAAGATAAATATTATATATACCTATTCGATAATATACATAAAACACAATATAACATAGTTTATCTATGGTGAGGAAATAAGTAATAATACTATAAAATATATTATGATAGTATAGAGGTGATATCGTGGATGAAAAAAAAGAAATAATTAATAAAAAAAAAAAAAAAAAGTCATGGCTAGGAGACCAAGAAATATTCCTTCAGGAGCCTTTTAAATGTAACTAAGGACTCGGCACGTCTAATTGTCAAAGGTAGACTATTCCACAGTTTGACAGCACGAACTGAAAAAGAGTTACCGTAATATGCTGTGGAATGCGATGGAATTTTAAGGATTAAATTCTCTGACGATCTTAAGGAACGAGAATGCGATTCATGTAGGTATATGAAACGATCTTTAAGATAGGAAGGGGTAAAGGGATTAAATAAAATGTTGTATAATAGAGACAGAATGTGTAGATTACGGCGAAGCCGAATTGGAAGCCATTTAAGCTTAGCACGAAATTCCGAAACGTGATCAAATTTCCGTAATCCGAATATGAATCTGATACAGAAGTTTTGCAGTCTTTCAAGCTTATTAAGTTGATCTTCTGTAAGGTCAAGGTAACAGGCATCAGCATAGTCTAGGATAGGCAGAAGAAGAGATTGAGCAAGTGCAATTTTAGTAGAGACAGGCAAAAAGTTACGAAGTCTTCGTAAGGACCCCGCTGAAGCAAACAGCTTACGGCTGACTTCCTGTAATTGGGGCTTCCAGGATAATTTCTGATCAATAAATATCCCGAGATCCTTAACCTTATCTGCAAAAGGAAGATTTACACCTTCGAATTTAACTTGAGGAAGTAGAGTCCAATCGATTCTGGAAACTAATCTAGTACTGCCAACAACCATGACTTGAGTCTTATTAGGATTAACCTGGAGACCAAAACACTTACTCCAAGTAGAGATCTGGGCCAAATCTAAATTAATTTTACCAATGGCATCTGGCAAACGGTCTAAAGAAGCATGGGAATAAATTTGTAGATCATCAGCATAAAGGTGGTAGGTTGAAAACAGATTTTTAGTTATGGTATTAATAAATACAGCAAAAAGTAACGGGGAAAGCACGCCACCCTGCGGAACACCAGCAGAAGTGTTACACCAAGAAGACAAACTGTCCTCCACGCGAACACGCTGCCGACGCCCAGACAGGTAACTATGAAACCAACCAATCACTGTTGGAGATATGTTAAGAGAGCGAAGTATCCCGAGCAAAATATCAAAGTCTACAGTATTAAAGGCATTACTGAAATCTAGTAAACAGAGGATAGTGAGATTACCTTCATCCATACCTAATCTAATATCGTCAGTAATTTTAACAAGGGCAGTGACTGTGCTATGTGCCGTACGAAACCCGGACTGGAAGGGGTTAAAAAAATTGTTTATGGAAAGGTAGGAGCTGAGCTGATAGTAGACAAGACGCTCAAGAACCTTAGACAGAAAGGGAAGTATAGAAATGGGACGAAGTTCAGAGAAAGACGAAGAGTATGATTCTAAGGGGTCATTACCTTGTCCATTATCGCTCACTAAATTTGTGATTGGGGCTGCGCCGTTGAGGTGCTGTGGGCCCTAAAGTGAAAGTGCTTGCCTTCTGAATGTTCTGTTCACAGTGGAAAAGTTCAGGCAGTTGGGTGCTTGCTGTGGCACGATGCAAGGCGAATGGTGTCTTGAAGCGTGTGCTGCAGAAGGACGATGGCATTTGTTGCCAAATCCTGCAAGGTGAACAGTGTCCCGAAGCGTGCGCTGGAAGAGGACGTGTTGGCGTTTGCCACCATGTCGCCCTTTGCGGTGGCGTTTGTCGCCAAATCATGCGCCTGGACGTCGGGAATAATACGTGGCGTTAGTCGCACAAACCATGCGGCTAGTAGTTCGGGAAGAATTCGTGTGTTACGAATGTCTTAGCCACGGGCGCGTACCTTATGGTCGCTACCTATGCCGTGTGCGGTGAGCGTGTCCGACAGACTGCGGGATGTCGTGACGTAGCTCGAGATGAACTGCAGGTCATCTCGAGTGAGGTAGACTGCGGGATACCTCGTCATGTAGAGGACGGACTGCGGGACGATCCTATTGGCAAACAAACTGCGGGGTGTTTGCCCTACATGTGTGTACTAGAAGACGAACGTTGTGCACATTAAAAAGCTTAGTTGCTTTAAGGTGAGATTGATGGAGTATGAGTTCTTCAGAATTCATGAAAATTCAAGTGTCAGATTTTCATAAATGTTCATCCTGAATTTTCATGAGCGTTTTAGGGCCTAGCTCTTGTTTGTTTGAGAAACCTAAGAATGAGGGCCTTACAAGCGAGATGTATGTGAGAGTCAGGCATTTTTGTTCTAACGAATATGCATATTTAGGTCATGTATGTTATAGATGATGCCGGTTATGATGAAGATCACAAATCTCAAGATGTTAAAACAAGCCTTTCGCAGCACATCGGAGCCAAGACCACTGCATTGCCGAACAGTCAAGGTGCGGTCGAGGGCGACGCACAGTCAGGAGAGGCCGTGTTAGGAATCACAAGGCTGTTACGAAATAAAGAACAGGATAGAACAGCCCAACGTACAGAGAATGTTCCTTGATAAGCTTCGTGCACAACGGTTGCTAGATTTTGTATAGAGCATAGAGCTGACATCTGTCATGCTGTCACCATTCACAGACTGACACTGACTCGCTTGTCAGATTGGTGTCAATCAATTATGGCGGGCGTGCGTGCGTGATAATAATAGTGTCGATGTATTACTTGCTAATTAGGATTAATGAATATCGTGGTAGCTTGTAATTCCTTGATTTATATTCTTGTGGTTGTGGTATTCGTATGTATTGATAGCGATGTTATCGTTTACCGGTAATTCCTATAAAGTGTATTACACAGAACATTATTGCAAAGTGTACCCACTGGCTTCAATTAAAGAAATGTCGGTTTGTGATCATTGATGTTCTTCTTTTCTTTATGATTCTACTTAGGGATTTCCCAATACTATTATAAACATACATAAATCAGTACGTACTAATATAACAAGAAAATTACACAAATACCGATTAACTTATTCCGCCAATTAAAACTTCTTCACTAGATCTTTGAAAATTGGCAGTGACGAAGCACGCCTTATAGAAACGGGCAAGGAATTCCACAGGCGAACCGCCTGCACCGTGAAGGATTTGTCATAGAAGGAACTGCTATGTAAGGGCATCGTAAGACAAAGGTTTTCCGAGGACCTAAGACTATAGGTGCTAGAATACCTATACCTATACCTACACCTATACACCTTTTCCTTGCTATATACCTTTTAAAGAACATAAATCAATCATTAGATGATAGACGTAAAATTATGAATTATTTTTTATGTTTGGTAAGAAAAGAAATCCCGTGTGCAACCGTCAATATAAAATAACCCAATCTGGCACTGCTCTTCGCGCAAAGTAGATAAACAAGAGTACGCGCGGTTTGCCAACCTTGGGACCGATTCTGAGCCCTCGAGAGCTCTTATTCTGGTTGAACGTTAATCGTGAATCATTAATTATCTTTTAGTTAATAACCACTGAATTATTGAACTATTTTTAAACAATTAACATAATCCTTAACTGTTAGGTCTACAAATATGGCAAAAATGCAAAACCACACCTGTATACATTGTAATTAATTTACTCTTACGGAATATATTGCGGTTTATTTTAGGTTTGACTTTCCCGACGTTTCGAATGCTTTGCAGCACCCATGCTATATTCTGTAAGAGTAAATTAATTACAATATCTACCTAGTTATTACAGAAGTCAAAGTCAAAGTCAAAAATCTTTATTTTCAAATAGGCTTAACGCTAACACCTTTGAATGGTCAATTTTTTAAAAGCTACCACCGGATCACAACGCGGCCTCAACTGAGAAGATCCGGCAAGAAACTCAGCGGGCTTGTCATTTTTCCACTTTTTTTTAAACATTGTTTGTTTTGTTACAAATGAATCGACATTAACGATAGTGTGTCCTGCCGTTTGAAACATAAAGCAAGGGAGAAAAGAAGAAAACAATAAACTACGACAAAAATTACAACAAACTAAAAGGCCAAAGGGATAGTAGTCAGACCACGTTACAGAATACCGAACACGCAAATTCGATGTCATAGACAGTTATAATCACTATTCGTTAAACGTTGTGGGTTAAGCAACGTCAGGCAAGTTCATACAATGGATGGGTGACCGTGTGCTTCGATGGGTATGTTTGAAATCGGTCGCAGTTGTTGTAGACAGCAGACGTTAAGCAAAGCCAGGGGCCTGAGGGCAGCTTGAACAAATCTGAAACCTGGTTCATAATCATCATATCCTCCCCATAAAAGGAAGGGGTTGCCATAAACCCCACGCTTGGCAGGCGTCTTGGGGATCGCAGTAGGTGGTAGGTAATCCAATGGAAAGACGCTGCTGCCAGTCTTAATGTTTTTCCTTAGTCGCCTCTTACGACACCCATCAGGAAGAGTGGATGCTAATCTTACCCGGACACCCCACGGACGAAACCAAGTTATCCGTCAGTTAATCATTCATTATGGACTTGCAGTATATTGTACCCGTGGGGTGCATCCCCCCATCTCCTTTCGTTGGGAGTCATAAGAGGCGACTAAGCGACAACGGGAAAACGGGCAGCAGCGTCTTCCTCTTAGATTTATCTTCCACCTATACTGCGATCCCCAAGCGGCCTGCCAAGCGTGGGGATTATGCCAACCCCTCCATTCTAAGGGGGAGGCCTTTGTTCAGCTGTGGACGTCTTTCGGCTGTTAATGACGATGAATGATGAGTATATGGTATTTTACAGGACATGGCAAGAGATGTACGCGTGGAAGTCTTGGAAGAACCTTGACGTGTTTATTCTGGAAGGAGGCGAAGCGGTGCTGTGGACTGATCTAGTGGATTCTGGTATACACTCTGTTCTTTACTCTAAGCGGTAATGTATCATGTGAGGTTATTACCTCATTCGGCAACTTAAAATGATCATCAGTATGCAGTGTCGATCTAAGTTTAACGACTGTCTAACTTCAATGATTGACTGAACAACAAATATCTCAAATAATATCCTGGAATAGTCCAGAAACATCCGATCCCAAAACTAGGCAGCAGAACCTGTAATATCGTGACCAGAAAACTGACACATATACATAAAAACTTTTTTGGACACTTGCTGGAATTTGAATCTAACACCAGTGGCGGTCCAAGAGGGGGTCGTAGGAGTCATGGACCCCCCCCCCCCCAAATCTCAAACTCATTCACGTCAAATTGACATTCTTGCTTTAAAACGATTAAACAATTTTATCCAAAATAGGTTACGCACTTGAAACACTCTGTCGCAAGGTGGGAATCGAACCCACGACCTATTGGCTAGCGGCCAGGGCACTAGACCAACAGGCCTGTCAACTATGACCCCCCCCCCCCCCCCAAATCGTTGGCTGTGACCGCACCTGCTAACCGCTAGATCAACGTGACCGTGAACACAATGTGACAATCCTTACATCTCACCTCTGGTGATCTTATTTTAAACTAAGCAATCCCAGTTGCCCAATCAGAATGCTCCAAGTTTGATCAGAGATCCCACTGATTTTCTCTTCTTCTTCTCACTCGACACCAATGCTGAGAGTCGTCACCACTCGCTATTCGACCAGATGTCGTCCGCAGCGCTATATGGATTGGCATATCCAGTAGCTCGACGATTTGGTCTTCTACCACGTGGACGAATTTCTTCCTCTTATCCTAACATAATAAACCTATCCAGACTGGAAGCGGCTAGTCGCGCAATAGACGTTTTTTTATACTACCAAGGTGGTAAGGAAGCGTGCAGCCCGCCTGATGCTAAGCAGTCACCGAAGCCTATAAACGCTAGCAACACCAAAAGAATCACTAGCGCGTTGCCGACCCTTAAGACATTAGATATGGTAATTTCACCAGCTACAGTGCCCTTCACGTCTGAACACAGCAATGCTTACACACTGCTGCTTGGCGGCAGAATATCTGACACTGCGGTGGACCCTCCTAGATGGTTCCTTGCACAAGGAATCTACCACCTAGTACCCTAGCTAGTAGTATTTGACCCGCTTGAAAGGAGGCGATATCCTCCTAGGTGGTATATCCCTTATGCAATGAGCCATTCGTGTAGGTACAACCGTACTGTCGTAAGTTGTTTAACTAAGAAACTGTTCGCAGATAACTTGGATTATCATCTATGGCCTCGTGCGGCTGCGGTTGCGGAGAGGTTATGGTCTGATATCAAGGTCAATAGTACTGCGTCCGGACCGGTCTACGTCAGGCTGGATATACACAGGTAAAACACGTCCACTGCTGAACAAAGGCCACCCTGCCTGAGGGCTGAGGGCTGCCATAATCCCTTTAGCGATGCAACGGCGGTGGTGTTAAAGGGAGGATCCTCCGACCGAGCGAGGTGTGATGCTCAGCCAGGGCCGAAGCCCCCGACAGTTTTTGTCGGGATGTTGTATATATTCTCAACGTTTGAGAAAATTCGCTTGCGAGATTCGGATTCGGATTCGGAGGTGCCATTTATCGCGTTGTATGTGATACTGCTCGCTTTTCCTCGCGTCGCTTTACCCTTAGAGGAGATACCACTGGAGATAGCATGACGCGCTAACCCCCTCTGCCAAATTTTTGTTCATATGGTCAGGTCATTCTTTATTTGTGTGCGTATATTTTTGAATGTGTTGCGAGTTTACTATAGTGTGGGTATGCGTGCAAGTGTATCTGTGTGTGTTTACTTCGCCTCCCGCACCCCGCAAAAGTGCCACGAAAAATTTGTTCGGGGAATCGACGCGATACTAACTCCTTTGGTACTTTCTCTGAGGCTTTACCACATGTGGCGCCATCTGGTGGTGTCGATTCACCACATCCCCATGCTTTATAGTCGTCTTGGGAATCGCAGTAAAGGTGATAGTTAATCCAGTAGAAAGACGCTGCTGCCAGTCTTCTTGTTATCCCTTAGTCGCCTCTTACGAGACCCAATGGGAGATGGATTGGTAAAATACAATAACACTAAATCTTGGGGTAAGACCATCTAGGCGGGTATCAGAGCAGTATCAGATATTCTGCCGCCAAGCAGCAGTGTAAACAAAGCTGAATTCTTTTGTTAAACACTCACTGTACCTGGTGAAATTATGGGGAACAAGTCACAAAAGACTTAACAACTACAAGGAACTCACAGACAGCTGTAATCACTGTTCTGTAAACGATCAGTTGGGCTTACCCAACTGATCGTTTACAGAACAGTAAACACACAGCACAGCAGTTGCCTGGTGTTGCTTACAACACCAGGCAAGGTCAGTCCTTAGATGGAAGAAGAAGAAGAATATTTATTTTGACACACACAAGATATGGTAATGAACACACAGCTGATACAAGAAGAGACATACAGTAACGAGAAAGGGAAAAATGAAGAAAGAACTACATTGACATAAAGTAAAAAACAATAACATTAATCATTACCAAGTTGTGCGATGCCAAAAATGGCTCCAATCTCAGCTTATTGCTGCAGCCACAATAAGGTGCTGCAGCGCTGGTTTTCAGAAAGGACCAGATAAGTGATGTCACGGAAGAAAAATACTTTTAATAAATATAAATAATAATAATGAGTAAAATGTTAATTAAAGAAATATATAGGTATAATATAAACTTAAGTGTAGTTGTAGTAATGTAATGACAAAGATGGGTGACCATTTTGTGACGCACGTAGAAAGAAACGAAAAGCACGTAGAAAGAAACGAAAAGCACGTAGAAAGCAACGAAAAGCACGTAGAAAGTTGGATTCTGTGGTCATCTAGACAGCAGTCGTTAAGCTATGTCAGAGGCTATGTCCTAACTAAACGCGCAAATCATCGCAAGTTGATCGCAAAATGCGCCAGTTAGGACGCTCGTTCGACGTCCATTTATTTGAGAATCATTCGCGCGATGGTCGCGTCGTTCGTTCGCGCGATGATCGCGTGGTCGCGTTTAATTAGGAGACTCCATTAAGGGTAGCTTGAACTCTGAAACCAGGTTGCTCGCTAACCATAGTATAACTACCGTCAGAACCGTCCAGGTAGGTGCCACCACAGCGTCAGATATTCTACCGCCAAGCAGCAGTGTGTAAACATTGCTGTGTTCAGGTGTGAAGGGCACTGTAGCTGGTGAAATTACCGGACACACGAGACTTAATAACTAATGTCTTTAGGGTCGGTAACACACTAGTGACTCTTCTGGTTTTGCTGAGGTACGGTCAGCCAAAAATATGGTTTATCACCCTACGGTTGAAGTTCATATGCACATCATTAAACAACAAGGTTGATTTTCCCTTGCAATTATTCATACAGTTACTAAAGCTCTCCTTATCGTTAACGTCAACACTGACTTGTGTTCCTAGTTTCAATTATCGCATCTGATAGAAAAATGTTCAACCTTAGTGTTATTTTGATTGCATAGGAAGTTTTGTCAAAACTGGTAAACGACTTTCTTGGCCGACCGTACATAGGCTGTGGGGACTGCTTACCATCAAGCGGGCCGTAGCTTGCTTGCCACATTCTTTGTATTAAAAAAAACGCTTAAAAAATCTGATTTTCAAGATGGCGGATGCTCCTGCGGTACGTGAAGGTACAGCCAGTGTGGCCCGTGTGGTGCAGCTTCAATCCTGAACCTTGTATCCAGAAATTAAAGTAGCATATCCTTCATCAAGTGATCTTAGCTCTCGAGCGAATGAATGAATTGTACTGCAAACTTTACAATAAATAATTATTTAAAAAAGCATGTTTATTTTTTTAAGGTCAACACACGAAAATATTTTCATTGAGGAACTTGCACTTTTTTAAGTAAGTAGGTAATATATAAGTATAATATAGGATGGCGTGAAAAAACAAAAGGTTTGAATATGCTAGTAGTCAATGCGACATATATTGTGCGGCTGCGACGCTCTTGCGAGACGTAGGTTGGGTCATCTGGGAGTAGCCTATCCTACACCAGATTATTATGTACAGCTCCAAGCTGGCGCAATCGTGGCGTAACTGAGTAAGGGCTAGGGCATGCACAATGGATCCAACTGGGTCAAAGTGCATTCCGGTGGTTACCGGGCCCGATTCTATAGCCACCAACAAAAGAATATAATCAAGTGGCGATATACACACATAAGAGGGGATATCAAGAGAGGGGAAATAATCGATGCCCACATCCCAAACGTTCAGCGACTCAGAAGAATAAAGAGGCCTATGTCAAACAGTGGAGGAATATGATGTTTTATTTTTCTAATTAGTCTGTGTTTTGATCGCGGCTGCATATTATGACAGTTTTTCTATAGTAGAAGTATGCTAAATCAAAACATTGAATTACTCTTTAATTGGGGATAATTTTCGTCCGCGTTTTTTACAGTATTCCTTACTATATAATACCTGTATTTTGTTCTTGCCATGAACTCTGCGAATTTTTTGTAATTTCGCGGTTCTTGGCCGTGAGAATCAGTTATAATATCAAAGCGGTCGTACGGGGCCACACGACAATACTATGCACCCTTTGAGTATTTGGTTTAATACTCAAAGTATGCACCTGATAGAATAGTATTTATTAATCCAAAAACAGCCAAAACACGTCCACTGCTGAACAAAAAGCCTCCCCCTTAGAACGGAGGGGTTGCCATTATCCCCACGCTTGGCAGGCGGCTTGGGGATCGCAGTATAGGTGGAAGATAAATCCAAAAGAAAGACGCTGCTGCCCGTCTTCCTGTTCTCGCTTAGTCGCCTCTTACGACACCCAACGAGAGGAGATGGATGCAATTCTAACCCGGCACCCACGGGGCAAAAACTTTATTACATTTGCCAAAAATAATTATATTAACAAATATTTAATGGTAAATTTGTGTCGCGGTCGCCAAGCTTGCGGCCGCGACGAATCAAACCACGAATTAATTTGAATGTAAATTCTTTTTTTTTTCTTTTTTTTATTATGGCACTGCGCTGTGTGTGCGAATTCAGCCAAAAAAACGAGGGAACGTGAATTGTATCAATAATAATATGTGGAATGCGAAATACCAACATCTTATGAATGTGACATTTTGCCATCTTGATGATATCTTACATCTTACGAAAGTCTCATTCTCCGACTAATGTCCAGCCGCCGAGAGAATGCGTTCCTGACGTCTGTCAGTTGGTCATGACTAGTGATGGGAAATAATTAACACTGTTATTACCTGATCTAAGAAAAAAGTAACATAAGTTTCAATAATTGTTTATTTGGATTCTAATTTGTGAATGTAAAGAAATTAAAAATGCGATAATTATTATCTTCAGCAATATTACCATTTCAGGAAAAATATTTGTGACTGGCAAACAAACTTTAATCTGATTCCGATTCGCTTGAGGAGGTGTCGTCTTCGTTCTCATCTTCGCCTACATGTATTATTATATTATTATCAAAGATAGTATCCATTCTGATACCATAAATATAAAATAACTACTATATATTTACGCTACTTACCTTCGCGCGTTCGTTTCGTGCGGAGGTTTAATATAATTAAAATTATTATTATATTCTATTATAATTAAAAAGAAAAAAGAAAAAGTATTCTACATATTTACAGCATAACTACAAATAACGTTACAATTGCCCGATATTTTTGGCCCTGCACTTCAAAAACATACAGTTGGTGTATCCTTGTAAAAGCGTAGTATGGATTTAACCTACACTTATAATAGATCCGTTTATTTTCTTTTTGACAGCACCAATAGAACGTAACTGCGTCATGTTACGCAAACGTTCACTTGAAGTGAACTTTCACTTGAAGTGAACTTTTGCGTAACATGACGCAGTTACGTTCTATTGGTGCTGTCAAAAAGAAAATAAACGGTTGGATCTATTATAACAATATAAAGTTTTCTTATTTTTTTTAACATGAAATTTAGCGCAAAGCAATAACATTTATTTTTAGTTTACATAATAATTTATTTTCTTATGATATTTGTTCATTAGATTATTGTAAATGCAACGCCACGTCAGTTACATCGTCCGTTTAATCATGACCTGTCAGGAACGCATTTTCTCTCGGCGGCCGGGGTATAGGTGACATTTTATGAATATGACATCTGACATCTTCATCTTGCGAAAGTGTTTTGACATTTGACGAACGTGACATTATGCGCCGAGGAAATAAAAAGCTTTCGTATTTCGATAAAATGTATTAGTAGATAATTAAATTTTTTCATTTTTGTGCCTGTAATATATTTCAGTGATCATCGCTTTGCCGTTCACGTAAGTTCCGCTACCGCTGACCACCAATCCGAATAGAAAGAAAAAGGCAAACTTCAGAAGTCTCCATTTCAAAAATCCTAATCCGGGGTCCTTCCAATTTACTAACAACTCAATGATAGCTGGGTATGTGAATCCGATGTTCGCTAGACAGAGTGACCCAATCTGAAAATGAATCTGACTGAGGATTTGAAATATTTGTATACGTTACTATGCATTTCAACTAAGAATGTGGCCGCCATCTTGCCATTTCAAATATAAAATTACTAAAAATGAAGTTTTAACAAAAACAGATAGCAAAATAAGACATTATACAATAAATAATCAAAACCGGAGCGAATATTTCATTTAGTGTTTACTCTGCTGCCGGTACAAAAATCGTAAAAAACGAGTGAAGTTCCGCAGTCGAGATCATCATGGCGGCCACATTCTTAGTTGAAACGCATAGTACACATCTTCATCATAAGTCAAAAGATGTCCACTGCTGAACAAAGGCCTCCCGCTTAGATGGGAGAGGTTGCCATAATCCCCACGCATGGCACGCGTCTTCGAGATCACAGTATAGGTGGTAGGTAATCCAATAGAAAGACGCTGTTGCCCGTCTTCTTGTTTTCCCTCAGTCACCTCTTACGGACACACAATGGAAGGAGATAGGAGTGTGTTATTCTTACACGGACAAAAAATATGCATACTGCAAAAAAAAATCTGCATTTTTTAGTGTTGCTACATAATAATTATCGGTTACATTCTCTCTCACTCCCATTTTTGCTACGTAGTTACTTGCAAATTAACGTTATTTGTAACGATACCTTATAGGTATTTAACCATGGTTAAAAAAGTGGGGATCGAAGCTCAGAGTAATTAGAATCAGAGAATCGAAGCTCAGAGTAATTAGTGGTATCTCCTCTAAGGGATCGAAGTGACGAGGTGCAACGTGGTCATCACATAGAACCACAGAACAATAATCAGCAAAAGTACTATAGAATGCTTAAGAACCGTAGGCACAGGTAAGAACATCAAAATACATAAATATCAAGTACACAACAATAGGTACTATACCGTTAGCTGTATTTATCGACATTTGCGCTCGTAACAGATCAAACCTATTACTATTTATCACTTACATATCAATATAACTCTTCTACTACTAACTCTAGAGAAGGGTGCCATAATCCTCACGCTTGGCAGGCGTCTTCGAGATCACAGTATAAGTAGTAGGTAATCCAATCGAAAGACGCTGCTATTGCTCTTCTTGTTTTCTCTTAATCGGTTCTTAGAATAGGAGGATTGGAGGCAATTGGTTAATGAGGAGAAGAATACTCACCAAACCGGACAGATGAGTCACGCTGGGTAATAGACAAGCAACTAATGTTATCAGCGTAACGAACAGGGCTCTATAGACCCTCTCCCAGAACCAATAATGTGTAGGCGCGTGTTTCAGCTTCACATAGTACCAGACTATCTCGAACGCTATCCAGAAGTTCAACGCGTACGTTATGTACAGCATTAAGGTTAAAAACACTTTTAGCATTACTGGGAATCTGAAAAAATAATAATAACATTGCTATAAGACACAGTGTAGGCAGGCCTCCCACTAGGTGGACAGACGACATTGTGCGCGTCGCAGGTAACCGGTGGATGCAAATAGCCAATTCTCGTTCATTGTGGCGTTCGAAGAGGGAGGACTATGTTCAGCAGTGGACGTCTTCGATGATGATGATGAATGTTGTTAGGAGGTAGGTCTCTACTAGATGGTAGATCTCTAGGCGATAGGGCTCTGCTAGGTGGTAGGAACGTAATAGGTAGGACTCTACTAGGTGACAGGTCTCTCCTAGGTGGTAGATCTCTCCTAGGTGGCAGGTCTCACCTTGATGGTGATCTCTGCCAGGTGGTAGGTCTCTCCTAGGCGGTGATTTCTGCTAGGTGATAGGTCTCTCTTAGGTGGTAGGTTCCTAGTGCCGGGACCGTCCAGGTATTAACTACCGCAGTGTCAAATATTCTGCCGCCAAGCGGCAGTGTGTAAACATTGCTGTGTTCCTGTTTCAAGGACATTGTAACTTTTGAAATTACTAGGAACTAGAGACTTAATAACAAATGTCTCGTGTGACGCAAGACAGTGCATTGCAGCTGTCTATAGGCGGGTGTGTCGCTTACCATCAGGCGTCTTATAAGAAAGCTTCCGATTCAAATCCTGTGAGGAAATACTTTGTGTAATATTCCTTATAGGTTAGGACAATGCAAGCCGATCACTAAAGTTCGGAAAGTGAGATGACATTCGTAAGAATTCGGTCCTACGCCTGACCTCTCCCCGGTCGTGTCGGTCTTCCGTCCCATCGGATTATGAGAGCAAAGGAAGAGAGAGTGCACTTGTGTCTACGCAAGCGCTTGTGCACTATAATATCTCCCGCGTAGATGACTGATCTTGTGGAACACTGACCGCTGAGTAGTATCAACCAGGCCGACAATTTTTTGTTATACCAGCCCTTGTTTACGTCCCACTGTTGGGCACGGGCCTCCCCTCATGATGAGGGGGCTACTAGATATAATTAACTTACGCCTTCCAAGGATAGTTCAGGGTTATTGGTGACTGTATTCGGTCTCCGAAGTACCAATATCCGAAAAATCCATTAAATATCACAACTATTGATACGACTGACATTCCTGAAAAGGGAAAACCATCATCAGCCCACGTCAGTCCATTGTTGGACATACGCCTCACCCAAGGCACGCCACTGAGCCCGATCTTCGGCTCTCCTTGTCTAGTTTCTACCAACCACTCAGCGAATGTCGGCGCTCCACTTGGCTTCAGGGCTTCCGCTTTTCGATTCGCGGTCTCCACTGCAGAACCAGTTTACCCCAACGGTTATCAGTTCTGCGGCAAATATGACCAGCCCACTGCCACTTCAGCTGGCTAATCCTTTGAGCTATGTTGGCCACTTTGGTTCTTTATTTCGTATTAGTTCACTTAAAGAAACATCCAGCATAGCCCGCTGAGCGACATTGAATCGGTGGACTAGTCGTACCGTGAGTGTCCACGTCTCTGCTCCATATGTCGTCACGGGTAGGTTGACTGCCTTCTCAGAGTTGGTTAGTCAAAAAGGTACCTACTATTAAAAACATTAAACTAAAAGGTTATGGCAAAGGACAGTGACTCAGTTTGTACTGCTAACGATCGCGATCGCACACAGCGCTGATTTTCTGTCACTCCCCTCGATTTAAGAGGAGTCCGAAAAAAGCGCTTCGGAGTCGCTACTCGAGACCCTTCCTTCTCTATCGGTTACCGGTTTTTGGAGCTACGTGGTCCATTGCCACTTCAAATTGCAAATCCTGAGAGCTATGGCCGTAACTCCGGTTCTCCGGCGAATTTGTTTATTCCAGATTCTGTCGCGCAAAGAAACTCCAAGCAAAGCTTGTTGTGACTCTGAACTTCAGCAGACCAAAAGGTCAGCAGACCACGCTTCAGTGCCAGAAATCACCACTGCGGAATTTGATATTGTCATCATCATCACCAACCGGAAGATGGTTTCTAGGCCTCCCCCTTCGAAGGCAACAATGCTTGACAATTGGCTATTTGCATCCACCGATTACCTGCGACGTCTTGTCCACCTAGTGGGAGGCCTGCCTACGCTGCGTCTTCCGGTTCGTGGTCGCCACTCGAGAACCTTTCTTCCCCAGCGGTTATCAGTTCTTCGAGCGATGTGGCCTGCCCATTGTCACTTCAACTTGCATATTCTAAGAGCTATGTCGGTGACCTTGGTTCTTCGGGGAATCTGCTCATTACGGATTATCTCGCGTAAAGAGACTCCGAACATAGCTCTCTCCACAGCTCGTTGTGACTCTGAGCTTTTCCAAAAGGTCAGCAGTTGAAGACCACTCTTCATTGCCATAAGTCACCACTGCAAAATTTGATACTGTAGCTGAAGAAATTACCGGGCTTAAGAAACTCAAGAAGGTGTGATACTTAACATCAGTCATCACTCTATATTATTTAAGTCACAAAATAGCGCACCTCCAACTATCACCATTGGGAATTTCTTGGGCTCTGCCATCAAATTTTCAATGGGCAACGTCGCACCAATACCATTAATGGTGAATATGCAGATTCCGATAAACTCGAAAACACCAAAAACTGACTGGAACGCTGGAAGATTGTCTAGGCTTTTGGTAGACCACATGGCTCCGTAGTATACCGTGGATACTGTCACGCATACTGTGAAACCAGATAATGATTTATTCTTTCTTATAACTTTTGTACACGGAGATATAAGGAGGAGGGATTACATGACTTGATTCCACTATCCCCCTTCTATCACCGGACGACGAGTCACACTGCGCGCACAGACGCTTTTGTGGTAAACGTGCCTTCAGTCTGGACTAAGCGATTTACTTCATCATTCATAAGGACAGCTAAGGACTGGAACAGTTTGCCTGCGTCAGTTTTTCCGCCCGATTATAATGTGGTTTGCATCAAAGCTAGAGTAAATATTAGGTTTTTAATAAGCTAGTGTGCTATACCATCCCAGATTGCGTCGCCGCTTTCCATCAAGTGAAACTGAAGCCTGGCTTATATTAAGTAAAAAAAAGGAACAAATATAAGGTACTGCTTATTTCTGAAGAAATCTCTTCCAGTAGACCTACGAGTGAAAAGTTGCCCATTTTAAAGCGAACAAAACTATCGTCAGAAAACTTGTAGCTACATAGTAAAGGTGACAAGGTCAATTTTGCTAAGAAGCTAACAACATGAAGGCTAACGATATCAGGGTCATCTTATGCGTGAACGTTATTAACGCTACGAGTATGTTAGAGTCGCTGCGCAAACAGTAGATCATCATCAGCCTGGGGGTTGCCATAATCCTTGCTTACCAAGCGTCTTGCGGATCGCAGTATAGGCAATCCAATATAGGTGTCCGTCAGGATGACCGGACCACAGCACGGATTCACTTGAAACTTTACCAAGATTTAGTACCTATTTTGTACTATTTTGTACCTTTGTTTAAATATTTTGTACCTCAGTAATAACAAAGTTATTTAATAAATAAAGTGGGAAGCCATTCTGACGTCAGGATGGCTTCCCACTTTTTACTTTGGGTACTTACGGTCCATATATTGCTGAAATCTTTGCATAATAATTTAGTACCTTTTTTGTACCTACGATAAATATATAAATACTTAATGTATTCCATTTAAAAATTACTTTTATTTCATTATAAACAATTATATATGGAGCATCATTCATCTGACATTTGTCTGACATATTATAATGTAACATGTAGTCCCCTATCCTGCGAAACAAAGCAAGTATTCAGTATTTTCTTTAGGGTATTCCAACCCCACTTAGCGTTTCATAATTCTCCATCACGGCACACATTCATGCAGAAACAATCATGTGCTACATTCGACCCTCTCTGATGAAATACATCACATTTGAAACTTCATAAAAATTTAACAACTTAACCTGGTAACGGCGGGCAAATAATATTATTAATTGTTTCTCAAGTTAGAACTGCACAATTTCTTAACTTTTTTCAATTACGATTACATATAATATTCTGGGACAATCCACACACGGTCATCAGATCCCAAACTAGAGAGAGCCTGTACTATGGAAACCAGACAAGTGATACTAATGCTTATATACTTTTTTTCGTAAATACATACTTAAATAGACAAATAACACCCAGACACTTGGTGGAAATCGAACCCACGACCTATCGGGTAGCAGGCAGGATGTCTGACCACTTGATCAACAGGCCCCTTATACATATTTATTGTAATAATGACAAAAGAAACTGACAGATATTAAATGTGATCTATTAAATTGGCCCTAATTTACCTAGTTTTGCACTTCCGAGTTACTAGGAAATTTGCTGCACGGGACAGCTAGTTTTATATAAATAAAAGTACATATATAAAAAAAAATCATTATAGAATAGCATTTTATACAGAATATATTATATACTTCTAGCAATATACTATAATCTATAATCTTATACGATCTGTAAAGGGCACATTCTCATATGCTTGCAAACTTCAGGAAATTAATTTAAAAAATTCACTGCTCAATTGATCTAACAACTTCACGGCTCTTTTTTCCGATATACACTTTCACCTCAGTTATTATAAGCGCAACATTCCGCTCGTTAAAAGAATACCTCGCGGGGCGAGAATCGCTGTCGCTTACAAACTTACTAATATAATAAATAATTGCACAGACTCTAATACTATAAAAGACTGGCAGGAACTTTTTACTTTTGCTTATAATACACTGCATGCAAATTCGCCTGATAACCACCTTTCGCTAACACAGTCAATCAAAAATAATTGTACTAATAATAGCTCACTTCTTCATTCCACTCCCGGGTCAAATGCACGGGAACGCTTATCTCACAAACCTTTTAATTTAGCAAAAAAAGTAGAAAGTAAAATTAGCGACGGCGATTTAAAAGGTGCCGCACGCATTCTTTTTTCGAGCGACATCTTATCTCCGGACTCTCCAGCAACTTTGGCAGCACTCCAGGACAAACATCCTTCACGCATGTATGCAACACCTCTAAGCTCCGATATCTCTACAGTGACTGCTTCTAGCCTCATCTGCAAGGAGTTTGATGTGACTAATGCCATTTTTTCATTTAAGGCAGGATCTGCTGCAGGATTGGATGGTCTGTCCCCACAACATCTAAAGGATCTTACACTGTTGGAGAAGCCGGCCGGCTCCTTGTTATTGCAATCACAAAACTAGTCAACTTGATGCTGGCCGGTCGGGTAAATCCTGCGGCAGTTCCTATTTTCTACGGTGCTAATCTTATAGCTCTATCTAAGAAGGACGGTGGTGTACGGCCCATAGCAGTAGGTTCTACTTTTCGGCGTTTATGTTCTAAATTAGCTGTCAAACATGTACTACCAAGTCTCAAAGATCATTTTGCTCCCTTTCAATTAGGATTTGGTATCAGCGGAGGTTGTGAGGCTGCCGTACATGCTACTCGCACTTTTCTCAATGCACGACAACAAAACGAGGTGTTGCTCAAAATTGACTTGAAAAATGCTTTTAATTCGTTAAATAGGGTCCCCATGTTAAATGAACTCAAAAACATGTTTCCGGAGCTTTTCCCTTATTTGCATCAATGTTATAGTGAACTTACAAAATTTATATACTGTTAGGAATCACAAGGCCGTCACGAAGTAAAGAAGAGGATAGAATAGCCCAACATACAGAGAACATTCCATATTAGGCTTCATGCACAACGGTTGCTAGATTTTGTATAGAGCATAGAGCTGACATCTGTCACCTGTCACAGACTGACACTGACTCGCTCGACAGATTGGTATCAATTATGGCGGGCGTGCGTGATAATAATAGTTCCGATGTATTACTTGCTAATTAGGATTATTGAATATCGTGGTAGCTTGTAATGCCTTTATTTATATTCTTGTGGCTATAAATTCGTATGTATTGATAGCGATGTTATAGTTTACCGGTAATTCCTAGATAGTGTATTACACAGAACATTATTTCAAAGTGTACCTACTGGCTTCAAATATAAGAAATGTCGGTTCGTAATCATCGATGTTCTTCTTTTATTTATGATTCTACTTAGGGATTTCCCAATAATACCAAAATTATGAAATTCTATCCGCCGTGGGATGTCAACAAGGTGACCCACTCGGCCCGGCCATGTTTAGTTTGGCTATAAATTCTATAATACAAAGTTTGGACTCTAAATTAAATCTATGGTATTTAGATGATGGTACTTTAGGAGATACTGCCGATAAAGTTTTTGCAGATTTAAAACTTATAATTTCTAAATTCCACCTTTTAGGCCTTGAATTAAATTTTGATAAATGCGAATTATTTCTGGAAGACAACTTCCCTAATAAAAAAGGAACTATTGCCCAGTTCAATAGCTTAGCACCTAATATTAAGATTGTTAACAAGGAATCACTTTATTTGCTTGGATCCCCTATTTTTCCAGATTCAGTTGAAAGTTTATTCGAAAAATCAATAGCAAAATTCAATGAACATTCTCATCGTTTATCAGATGTTAATTCTCATTCGGCCTTCTTTATTCTAAAATGTTGTCTCTTCCTTCCAAAATACACGTATCTCCTACGTTCGTCCCCAGTTTGGTGGTTTCAAAATTCTCTTTGTGCCATTGACAATTTAATTAAAAACAGTTTTGAAAAAATTATAAATGTAAATCTTTCTGAAAAAGCTTGGACCCAGGCCTCCCTGCCCATTAGATTCGGTGGGGTTGGCATTCGCAAAATTTCTAGTGTTTCGTTGCCAGCTTTCCTTTCGTCTTCGCATAAAAACAAACAACTAGTTAAACAGATTATGTCTAATGCGAGGCTATCTGATATAGATATCTCCTATGTGGATGATGCCTGGAAAGCTTGGCAATCGGCCTGGCCGAGTTCAATTCCAATAGATCCAACCTCTCAAAAATGCTGGGATGATTTGTCCTGTAGTGCTACCTTCCAAAGTTTAATAAGCAACAGTTCAGGCTCCGAGCTCGCAAGGCTTCAGGCAGTTTCCTGTAAAGAATCTGGTTATTGGCTACAGGCGTATCCATGTCCGAATACGGGAAACTGCCTCGACCCTAACACTCTTCGTATAGCTATAAGTTTGCGTCTCGGAGCTGACGTCTGCACTCCACAAAAATGCCCATGTGGTACCGATATCGACCGGCTGGGACACCATGGACTTTCTTGCGCTAGGAGCGCCGGCCGCATCTCCCGTCATGCAGCCCTAAACGACATCATTCGTCGGGCTCTTGCCACCATTAACGTACCGGCCATTTTGGAGCCGCAAGGTATCGTGCGTGATGATGGCAAGAGGCCAGACGGTATGACTCTCGTGCCCTGGAGCATGGGTCGGGTGCTGGTGTGGGATGCCACTTGTGTTGACACACTGGCTCCTTCGCATGTCCAGGACACTAGCAAGAGAGCTGGTGCTGCGGCGCGGGCGGCCGAAATAATTAAAAAACACAAATACAGGGTCATCGGTTCCGAATATATTTTTATGCCCTTCGGAGTTGAGACCCTGGGCCCATGGGGTCCTTCTGCCCATTGTTTGTTTAATTTACTATCAAAACGGCTGGTCGACATCACAGGGGATCCGGGAGCTGGCCATTTTCTCGCTCAGCGAGTTTCTATTTCCATACAGCGAGGAAATGCTGCCAGCATTTTGGGTACCATGCCACATGGGCCTAATTTTCTACATTTATTGTATGTATTTATTAATATTTATTTTAAGTATTTGTTTTAAGTAGTTATAGTTATTCATTGTATTTTGTAATTTTGATCAACTGTCCATTTAAAAAATATTACTAGGAATAAAATCAACAAAAACATTTATTTAATAACAACAAAAACTAGTCCACTTATAATGACTTACAATAACTATGGCTGGCTATGCCAGAGTAATTTACTGGAAAATTAAACAGTCTATATATCTTAAACTACTGAACCAATTTTGATATCGCTCGATCGCAATAGGATTTCTAGTTTCAGAAATACGGGTACTAACACACGTACACTCATGAAATTGAATAAATTTTGTTTATGCCCACATAGATTAACACATTATGTAAATATTACTTATTTTTATTAATAATAAAAAAAAACTTTAATTGGAACTAAAATTTACATGTACATTTAAATTGTGTAATATTACATACATACGCGTCGAATACATAACTACTCATTTTGAAGTCGTTTAAAAGGGAATCCTTATGGCTGTGCATGGTAATCTGTCTGCCACACCTATATATTTCAGGAACTACTGGTGCTATCTATTTGTAATTTCTATCGTACTTACCCAACCTCAAAACAAATAAAAACAAATAAATATTTTCAATGGGCCTATTCCCGGTAGTTCTACATTTTGTTCTACATGTATGACTACTAAGAAAAAAAAATCTTACTACTTCTACAGTCATGTAGAACTAAGGAATGTATTAAATATTATATAAAGTAGTTTTAGTCAAAGCTGGCAATCGTGATAACCCATCTGCTCCATTTTCTTTTGACTTTATATATTCTATGTCGTATGTATGTGCTGTTAATTTAATAGCCCACCGCTGTAACCGACTCGCAGCCATCGCAAAAATCCCCTGCTTAGGCCCAAAAATAGTCAGCAACGGTTTGTGGCCGGTACGCAATGTAAAACGTCTCCCATATAAATACTGGTGCAACTTTTCTAAACAAAACACTATAGACAGCGCCTCGCGTTCAATTTGGGAATAGTTTTTTTTTTTTTTTTTTTGTATGAGTAGTACTGTTGGCCGCAGATGGCCATTACAGCTTCACCGGACAAGAGGGCGAGCGCTTTGAGCGCTCCAGCCCGGAAAGATAGGTAGCGACTAGCTCAAGGGCACCTCAGGGAGGCACGGCCTCGGCTTGGGCTGCCGCTTAGAGAGTGTGTGAGTTTACCACCGGTTCACAACGCGCCCCCGCTGAGAAGAACCGGCAAGAAACTCAGCGAGGGGATGCATGTCGAGGTCGCATGCGTACGACCCTTCGGCCTCGCCGGCGAGACCGGTGTCTGTGTGTAGGTGTGTGTACGACTCGTGACGTCGTTGTCGGTGTTGGTGTTGGTGTTGTGTCATGGTCCAGGAGGACGGACATCGGGTCGGGTGGGTCGAGCAATACATGCCGCGGACGGCGGTGATGTACGGTAGGTCGACGATCTGAGGGACCGGGAACAGGGTCGGGGTCGGGGATATAGTCGGCAGCGGCGCCGATGAGCGGGTTCGGGTGGACGCAAGCTTTTTCAAAGTAATGTTCGGACATTTCCTTGAAAAGTTTGCGGATAGGGACTAGACCGAAGTCGGAATGAAGGTCGACATTCCGCATGTACCACGGGGCACCGACGGCATGTCGAAGGAATCGGTTTTGAATAACCTGGAGGCTATTGATGTGGACGGGAGCCGCGTGTGCGAATACGGCACTGGCGTAAGTTAGGATGGGACGGATGCAGGTTTTGTAAAGTGTCAACTTATTCCTAAGCGACAGTTTACTCCGCCTGCAGATCATGGGGTAAAGCCGGCCGAGGACGAAGGCCGCTCGGTTGCGTACTGACCGTATATGCGGTCCAAATGTCATGCGGGAGTCTAGGGTGACGCCTAGATATTTGACCTTTTTGGTCCAAGGGATGGGACGCCCATAGAGGGTGATCTGACCTAAACGACTACTGGGATGGCCCGCAGTGTGGGATCTGGTGCCCCGGGAGAAGAACACCGCGGCGCTCTTTTCCGGGTTCACCGCGATGAGCCACTTTTGGAACCATTCGCCTAGGGCGTTGACGGCGACTTGAAGAGTGCGCGTCAAGAAAGCCTTATTTCTGTGTGAGAAGAATAGTGCGGTGTCGTCCGCATATAGGGCTAGTTGCACCCTGTCCGAACGAGGGATGTCGTTCGTGAACAGGCTGAACAGGAGTGGGGAGAGCACAGAGCCTTGAGGGACTCCGGCCTGAATAGGGTGGGAAGTGGATCGCGCACCTTCGACTCGATATCGAAAAGTGCGATTCCTGAGAAAGTCTCGTATGATGAGAACCAGACGGTCTGGCACGCCCATGAGGTAGAGCTTGTGAAGCAAGCCATTGTGCCAGACCTTATCGAATGCCTTGGCGACATCGAAGAATAAGGCTCCGGTGTATATAGGTCTGGGCTGGTTGAGCCCGGAGAGGACGTGCTCCGTGATGCGGTGCACTTGATGGACGCAAGAGTGTCCGGCTCGAAAGCCGAACTGCTCGTGTATGAGTATGCCCTTTGAGATGACAAATTCTTTGAGTCTTGCGAGAAGCAAGCGCTCGTAGAGTTTGCCCAGGGCGCTAAGGGTTCAATTTGGGAATAGTGTTTTTCAGCTGCGGTAAGTGCTCGCGACACATACACAACCAGTCGCTCACACGCCCCGCGACCGTCCACGCCTCCGTCCCAAACTGTAGCCAAAGTTTAAGTTCCCAGAGAAACAGGTGGCTGAAGTTTTGATCGTCAACGTTGGAACTAACAAATGTATGGGTTTTACTCCTCTGCCTGGATGCAGGAAAGGGGACTACATGGTTTGTGAAATATAATATGTCAGATGAATGATGCTCCATATATAATTGTTTATAATGAAATAAAAGTAATTATTAAATGGAATACATTAAGTATTTATATATTTATCGTAGGTACAAAAAAGGTACTAAATTATTATGCAAAGATTTCAGAAATATATGGACCGTAAGTACCCAAAGTAAAAAGTGGGAAGCCATCCTGACGTCAGAATGGCTTCCCACTTTATTTATTAAATAACTTTGTTATTACTGAGGTACAAATTATTTAAACATAGGTACAAAATAGTACAAAATAGGTACTAAATCTTGGTAAAGTTTCACGTGAATCCGTGCTGTGGTCCGGTCATCCTGACGGACACCAATATAGAGACGCTGCTGTCTGTCTTCTTGTTTTCCCTTAGTCGCCTCGTACGACATCCAACGGGAGGAGATGGGTGGGTGGTATCTTCCCCTGACACCCCATGGGATCATACTGTAGTAGGTTTTTTTTATACTGCCAAGGTGGCAAGCAAGCGTACGGCCCGCCTGATGGTAAGCAGTCACTACAGCCTATAGACGCTAGCAACACCAGAAGAATTACTAGCGCGTTGCCGACACTTAAGACAATATATAAGTGTTTGTGTCCCGTAATTTCCCCAGTTACAGTGCCCTTCATACCGGAACACAGCAATGCTTACAGACTGCTGCTTGGAGGCAGAATATCTGACACTGCGGTGGTACCTACCTGGACGGTTGAACCAAGAAACCTTGGTAGGTTCCTTGTGCAAGGAACTATCTAGTAAGCTTATTTTAGAGAACTGGAAACCTTAAATAAGGAACACAGCGATAGTTTTTGTTCTAAAAGTTCAGTAGAATATTCCTAATCATACCAATGAACGAATTGGCGACGACAGTAAACGGTGCCAAGTGTTTCATAGTAGTTATCATGCATAGAAGTAATAATGGGCAGAGTAGCGACAGGATATACGTCGTCAGAGGTGGGTGCCCCTCTGACACCAGCACGTCAGCACCATCCACCAGCTGCTTCAGGCTACGGGCTATGATGACCTGGTACACGCAGCAAGTACTGAACAACGCCAGAGAAATGGTGCTGTCCACCAAGTATCTGAAACCAGATTACTTATAAGCAGTGAAAAGCAGATGGACGCTTCAGAACAGCTTTATTTTGAGCATTTTTATGGGGCCAGTAGACAGTGGCCAAATCTCGGATCCATAGGTCATCACTGGCACACACTGATTGAATACTTTGGTTTTTAAACATTGAGGTAATTCAGCAATGGATAGAAAACATTTTATTTGACCAACACAGTTCACCGGAGAACCAATGTGACCAACATAGCTCAAAGGATTAGCCAGCTGAAGTGCATAAGGCATAGTGCATAGGGCTGGTCATATTTGCCGAAGAATCGAAGACCGTTGGGTAAACTGGTTCTGGAGTGAAGACCGGGAAGCGTAGTGTAGGACGCCCTGTGACCAGGTGGAGTGACGATATCCGCAGAGTAGTTGGCAGACAATGGATGATGAGAGCCGAAGATCGGGCTCAATGGCGTGCCTTGGAGGAGGCCTATGTCCAGCAGTGGACTGATGTGGGCTGATGATGATGATGATGACCAACACAACTTAAACAAAACTAAGAATATCTAAGTTAAAGTTTAAAAAAAACTGTATGGGTCCAAAAATGGGCTCTGTCTCAGCATTTTGCTGCATCATAATAACTATGAGGCAGCACTGTTATTCTGACAGCACCTTTAACATGGCGTCACGTATATCTAGTACTAAACAACTAAACAAAGCTCACATTAAAGACTAGATTACTAATTTTTCAGGTGACGAGTAAGGAAAGCGTCTCGCTACGCTAACTATCAGGTCCTTCTTTTCTCGGAAGTTTCTGAAAAACCCAGGGTTATTATAGATACCGAAAGCATTTGCTGAACTTCTTGAGCCATTCCGAAGGTCCCACTTCCATGCTTGCTTCAGCGAGGTCAGGATACGTAAGCGAGGGCACCTGGATCATGCAGTACATCTTTTGGGCTGACTGCACCAAGATCTGGAAGAATTATTTATTATACGACTGCTCCGTGGGGTGGGGTAAGAATAACACCATCTCCTCCCGTTGGGTGTCCGTAAGAGGCGACTAAGGGAAAACAAGAAGACGGGCAGCAGCGTCTTTATAGTGGACTAGCAGTACCCGCGGCTTTGCCCGCAGCCAGTATTTTTGATGAGCTCAAGCAATGTTAACGTCATTGCCAAGCAAGCAAGTGGTACACCGTAAGGCGCTCGTTTAAACCTCACCCTGGGGTGAGCCAAGGCCTTGGCTTAATTCAACGTAAGCCATTCCTTTCTTTAACGTGGGGAAATGCCAAGGGTTGCCCATACCATCACGGGAGTGTCGGTGTGGGTTCAGTATGACTCCTACCCTTTGTATCCAAATTCCGCTATGTTGATGGGCACCGGAAAAGTATCTATCTGTATACAATTTCGAGTCCCACCAGCGGCTGGCCAGCCCATCATCTTCCGTGGGTGTAAGTAAAGCTCACGGACCTGCCTGTCGCTATAAAAGGCCCGCAGAATCTCATCAGGTGGCATGCCGGAATACTTTAGCACGTCATATTAGCGAGAGTGAAATATAATGGTGCACAGGCAGCAGTTCCCTCGTTCCTGCTGTCTGCACATTCTCGATACGGGGGCATAAGGTTGGCTTTGGTCCGCCTTCTGCCCTTCAGAGTCGCGGGACGTTCGGGGCGTGGGCCCCAGGACGTCCATTAAGTACGGCGGCGACTCCGAGGCGGAAGGCGGCGGGGTTGCGTCCCTCGTCCTCGTGAACACCATGACAGGTTCCGGGGGGCTACAATACGACCCCAGCGGCGGGCTGGTGCAAGGCAAGGGGACTGAGGGGTTACCATGGAGCAAATCACACCGGAGAGCTCTCATGTGCCAATACGACAGCAGCGGGGGTTTTAGTGGGTAAGAATCCCATATACCCCGGTCGAGCCCTACAGCTCCCGCGAACCTTTTGAAAGTTTACCCGCGTCACAAAATAAAATGGTCCGCCTTCTGCGCCCGGGCCTCTTGCTGCGTTGCGAAACTCGGAGATCACTCTCCTTTATCCGCTCGGTTACATGAAGCTCGAGCTGCCCTTTTTCCTTCAGAACCTCAAACCTTTTACTTTTAACCCTGAGATACTGTGGGGTATCAATCGATGAGATTTGTACCAGGTGCCCCTCAGTATCTTGCCTTTGAGCTTGCTACCGGGGAGCGCATTATAGCCCCCCGGGTACCTGTCAAAGTGTTCACGGGGACGGGATTCGCAACCACGCCGCCGTCCTCCGAGTCACCGCCGCCGTACTCGATGAACGTCTAAGGTCCACATCCCAAACATCCAGCGACCCCTAAGAGTAACTGGAGCCATTCGACCCAGTTCGTCCGACATGCAGCCTTCAGTGACTGTCCCTGCAACTTTTAGATTTGAGAACGTCTTACAGAAAAATTGGCATGTTCGTAGCCAGTTACTATCACTGTTCGCAAACGATCAGTTGGTTAAGAAACGTCATTCCTTAGATGGGTGACCGTTAAGGTATCATTTGAACTGAGCATTTTCGTGGTTCGGCGGGTACGTAAAAAGTCAGTCCAAGTTGCCAGCTAGACAGCAGTCGATAAGCCAGGTCAGATGCCTAAGGATAGCTTGAACTTTTAATTAAATGTTGAGCTTGACTCGTGTGTGTCATTTGAAAGGTGAATAAATAAATTGGGATGCTAACCTCTTAAAACACTACAGACTTTTGAAATTTCCTAATGTTCTTGTATACGTTAGCGAAACGTATAACTCATGCTTTTGGGCTCCCCTCTCTTTTTTATGAATTTGTCAGTAAGCAAACAACTCTACGATATCGCCAATATTTTCATGGTCAGTGGAGTTAATAAGTAACGTACCTATTTAGGTAGATAAAAACCCACTCCTAACTTTCTCGCCCACTTCTCTTGTTCAACTTTGACTATGGTTAGCCATCCGAACGACGATACTTGGATTCATCATAATAATATGATGTTCACGGTAAAGAGGGAATACTGTGCACATCAGATGACTACTGCCTATGTCTATCCTATAGACATTAGCAGTAGGTATAATCTGCAACGTATTCTGTATAGACTGAGTATAACGCAGAGGGCCTTAGGCCATTTAAACTTGACACGTCATTGTCACGTTCTTGTAACAGACAGAAACCCAGTAGCGTCGACTGACACGCGTATGGCGATAATAATGCTGTGCTGCGGCACGATGGTGCTCTCGTTGACTGGGCGTACTATGAACTGAAGTGCGCGGAAAGAGCCGTTGAACTGAATATATTATTTTGCTATTTGAAGAAATAGCAAAATAAATAAATTCAGTTCAACGGGCGCAGCCTGGCCAACAATCTAAAATATTTTGGTGATTGACCATTCCTTTCACTAAGACATGCAATTGACCGTGGCGCTTTCGTACATAACTGAGTTAAGCTTCACACTCGCCACTGTTACCAAGGAACCGATAAGTAGGTACACAGTGAGTACAGGTACTCGTCCTTGTGAGGAGATGTTACAGGCGCAAGCTTTACTGTAGCGTTCCCAATCGCTTATAACTTACAATTTCCTTACTTGGTTACTTACTTTCTTTAAATCGAGATGCAGCAGTGGGATCTCATATTTTATAATCTAACTGAGACTGGAGCTATTCAAAAAATGAACATTTTCATTTATTTTATTAAAAATTGAAAGCAATACCTATCGATTTAAGTTGTAGAATTACCTCGTAATGTACCGGTATGTCGTAATAGTACTATAAAAAGTAAAATAAAAATGAAAAAAAAAACCTGTGTTCATCCGGGATCGAACCCGTTAACACAAAAATACCGGAAGACCGTTCAACCGCTACGCCGTATCAGCCGTTAGGCTACATCTCGAAATTCCCTTCCTTAAGCAGCATTATAGATAGTTACTGCTTAGCTCCTTATGTTAACATAGCGTAATGATTTTAATTTTGGAGTTTAAATCCACAATTATTCTGTTATATTGTAATATTACTCTACTACTATATTACTATACTAATATTTTTACAATTTCGCGGAAAAAATAAAAAAAAAGTGCTTATTACAATATTGCTCATTCCCTGTAACGAATAGCTTGATATTACTTATATTAAAGTCTGACCAGGTTTATAGTAAACATGTCCGTTAAATATCAGCTAAATCTGTTGAACAGTATTGGCACAAATCTTCATCACAGCATAATTTCGCGGCTAATTGTAGTAGAAAAAGTACATATTTCGACACTACTCATTCCCCGTAACAAATAGCGAGATAATTTATATCCTATAATTTTTATAGGTTATCAATAAATATTTTTGCCAAATAGCAACTAAATCTGTTCAGCGGTTTTGACGCCAAGTCGACACAAAGTCACAGACATACAGACAGACAAAAATTCTAAAAATCATATATTCGGAATCAGTATCGTTCCTAGAACACGTAACAATTAAAATTTACAAAAAATATTCAATGTACAGTTTTTACTTTTCTACGATTTTATTATATGTATAGATTACCTACCACCTACACTGCGATCCTTAAGACACCTACCAAACATGAGGATGATGGCAACCTGCCTTCTAAGGGAAAGGCCTTTGTTCAGCAGTTCACTATTAGGTGGAAGAATCCCAGGTAGACGAAAGACTCCTAAGTCATAGGAGCACATATAGTAGCCTCCCTGGCGCATCACGAAACCGCTTGCTTTGAAAACCGGAGGTCGCATATCTGTGTAGTTGTTCCTTACTGGCTAGGACAATGTAGACCGATCACCTGATTGCCCGTAAAGTAACATGATCCATGCGTCGGATGGGCATGTCAAAAGTCAATCCTGTGTCTGACCTCTCCCTGGTCGTTTCAGTCTTAGGTCACATCGGATTGCGTAAGAGAGTACACCTGTGTGCACTATAATATCTCCCGCGTAGATGGCTGATCTTGTGAAAGATTAGCCGCTGTGGTCGTATCGGCCAGGAGGACATATTCTACTTACATACATACTGTAGCTAACAGCCAATGCTAAGACGATATTGAGGCCAAGGGCAGTCCAAACGCCGCACATTTTGTACGCCTCGTGTATAGTTACAACACCACTGCCAAGGCACATTTTCAAGAGATGACCTGAAGACTCCGATACACTGGAAATGAAACTAATGGTTGGTATTCTATTACTGGTGGCTATAGGGCCCGGTAACCACCGGAACGCACTCCGACTCAGTTGGATCCATTATGCATGCCTAGCCCGTACTCTGTTGTCGTGTCGAAGAGTTGCCTTAGGTACGCAACGTTTGCGTCAGCTTGAAGCTGTACATAATCATCTGGTGTAGGATAGGCTACTTCCAGATGACTCAACCTACGTTTCCCAAGAGCCCACAATATGTGTCGCATTGACTTTTTTTCACCTTCGCAGAATCTGCAAGTATCAACAGTACCTACTTAGCCTTATACTGTGGAGGTGCTCATTGGTACCAAAATGTCCCGTGAGTTTTTAAACTCATTATTATAAACTTGGTAAGTAGCTCAAGTCTTTTTTTTATACATCGAAGGTGGCCAGTAAGCATGCGACCCACCTGATGGTAAGCAGTCATCGCAGCCTGTAGACGCAACACGAGAAGAATCACTAGCGCGATGCTGACCCTTAAGACATTAGATATGAAGTCTTTTGTGTCCAGTAATTTCACCAGTTAAAGTGCCCTCCACACCGGAACACAGGAATGTTTACACACTGCTACTTGGCGGCAGAATATCTGACTTATTAGGAGAGCTACAGTAGTAGCAGGTGAAACTACCGGACACAAAAGACTTATTATCTGTGGTCTTATGGGTCGGCAACGCGTACAAAACCTTCCTGGTGACCTTCATGCTATGGAGAGGCTAGACACTTCCGACACACAAAAACTACGGTGCTACCTACACGAATGGTCCCTTGCATAAGGGATATACCACCTAGGAGGATGTCACCTCCTTTCAAGCGGGTCAAATACTACTAGCTAGGGTTAAAAGGTGTTAGGTTCCTTGTGCAAGGAACCGTCCAGGTAGGTTCCACCGCAGTTGAACTGCTGCCTGCGCACAGCAAGCAATTGCCCTCGCGTAGGAAGGCGTGCTGAAGTGTCCCGGCACGCCTGCTGGAGGAGTCCGCGGGCTTTATACACCCACGGACGTGTCTGTGGGTCTCATACACCCACAGACGAGGAGGAGTTCGCCGCCAGGCAGACGACCACTGGCGGGAACCGGATGGGTAGTATACGTTCCCGGGGCCCGCCACAAAAAAGCGGAATGAGGACACCGTGGGGTTTTAGTTGGTAGGAGTCCAACATAACCTGCGCTGCCACCACCCGGCGGTGCAGGTATCCATGAGGATTGCCCCACGAGAAAAAAACCAAAAGAAACTAGACACAGACTTAATATCTAATGCCTTAAGGGTCGGCAACGCAGTAGTGATTCCTCTGGTGTTGCTAGCGTCTATA
Organism: Furcula furcula; assembly: GCA_911728495.1. NCBI lineage: Eukaryota > Metazoa > Arthropoda > Insecta > Lepidoptera > Notodontidae > Furcula > Furcula furcula. The sequence goes on along the minus strand of OU452265.1, from coordinate 14,363,113 downwards.
GGCCGCAGTGACTGCTTACCATCAGGCAGGCCGCATGGCTGACAGAAGACTGACACGTGGGGGGGGGGAGAGGTCCATTTTAATCAATTGAGTGACGAGACATGCAGAGCACTCGCCTGATAGTAAGCAAGCCGCCTGGTGTCTTTGAGTCCGGTATTTTTACCAGTTACAGTGACCTTTATATCAGAACTTTATATATAGCTGTAACAGCTCAGTGGGCGAGCGCTTGCCTTGGAAACGAGGTGTGCAGGTTCGATCCCGGGCTCGCACTTCGGATTTCATTAATGAATCATGTGTGAATCGTCTTTGTGCGATTGTTACTAGCTTTCGGTGAAGTAAAACATCGTGAGGAAACCTGCATATCTGAGAAAGCCTAACTAAGCTTTCGAATGACGTGTGAAGTCCGCCAACCCGCACTTGGCCAGCGTGGTGGACTATGGCCTAAGCCCCTTCATCTTGAAGGGACATAAACAAGGGCTGGTATTATTATTATATTATTATTATTATATCAGAACCCTACAATTTACACTTGCTGCTTGGGAGCGGCTTGCTCCATACTGGTAAGAACGATGCAGATCGATCACCTGACTTTCTGGAAAGTCATGTAAAAAGTTGCTCCTGCGCCTGACCTTTCCTCGGTGGTGTCGGTCATCCGTTCCAACGGATTGTGAGAGTAAAGGAAGAGAGAGTGCACTTGTGTCTACGCAAGCACGCGTGCACTTATCTCCCGCGTAGATGACTGATGTTGTGAAAGATTCTCCGCTGTGGTCGTATTGGCCGGGAGGACATTATTATTATAAATATTAGTTGTTATAATGTATGAATACCAGATAGTTTTCGTTTGTGGTCTGGCGGCTGCAAAATCATATTGCTCTCCATTTTCAGGAGGTTCCTTCACTGTGTACTTTGAAACTTTGAATTGCTGCTTCGGCTTTTCGGGAATAAATGATGGCTGCAACGTAAATATTAGTAGTACTTAATAATTGTTATAAAACTTGCCAAACTCGGAGTTTAATGTTAATGAATTCATACGTCATCTCTCTGCATCAATTTGGTATTGATATCCATTTTTTTACAGCCTTTGTTTGTCCCACGACTTTGATTTTGATGAAGGGGCTTATGATAGTTCACCATGTTAGCTAAGTGCGGGTTGGCGGACTTCACGCGTCATTCGAAAGCTAGTTAGACTTTCTCGGACATGCAGGTTTCCTCACGATGTTTTCCTTCACCAAAATTTAATTTAATTTGAAATTTATTTTATTTTCTGTTGCTTAGCAGAGGGTCATGCGACACAATACATCATCATCTATATCAGCAGCCAAAAGACGTCCACTGTAAACAAATGTCACCCCCTTAGAAGGGAGGGTTTGCCATAATCCACACGCCTTGCAAGCGTCTTGGGATCGCAGTAGGTATAGGTGGTAAGGTATCTAATAAAAAGACGCTGCTGCCCGTCTTCTTGTTTTCCCTTAGTCGCCTGTTTGGTATTTAAATTAATCATGCATTTCTGAACGCTCTCTTGTGACGTAAATGACGTATTTCCAAATCAACCAATCCCGTTCTTCCTTGAGTGGCCTATATCCGCTTAGTTACCGTTTAACCACGAGACCTACAGCACACCGCCGCCGCCGCGAGAGTGCTTCTATTGCCTATAATTGTGAAGTTTTGTGAACTTTTGTGTCGACACATTGTGCCTGGTACCAGCTAATCATCAGGTGAGTGGTGCTAGCTGAATCCTACCTTTTTCCTTGACTTATACCTGCGTTTTACAGCGTCGAGTAGCGTTCAATACCTACTAATTAATACACCTCATACAGTCCACACTTAAAAATATTAAAACCGCTATTTCTTGGCTTCTAGCCATATTTTAAACCCGCCACCTTTTTTGGTCCTTCGAGCCGGATTTGATACCTTTTTTGGTCCATCTCACCGGATTTGATACCTTTTTTGGTCCCATCCAATGGTTTCATTATTCGATTATCTAATCGCTATAATTATCTATCTGTCTGTGAAATAACAATTAAAAGCCTATTTAATTATAAATTATTCCCGCCCGCTTTGATAATATACATAAGTCATAAGTATATTCAATCGCTTCTAGATTTCTGCAATCTAATTCGCAGGCATTTATTTGTGTTGAAGGACAGTGCTTATAGATTGATAATCGTAATTACGTACTTAAAATTATTTTCTTTACAATCATACGCTGTATGCAGGTAGTATTCTGTGCCCCGCTTGGCTCGCGTCGCAGCTAATACGTGCCACCTACCTACTTAACGTGCTCATTTCACTTCACAATACGCTAAGTTATTAAAATATTAATAATATTATATTTTACGCTCGCTAATTATTTAATTAGTTATAGGCTATTAAAGCTAATTAAATAATTTCATAGGTGCATATCTCGGTAGTTAGGGTAACTCATTCGCTTAGTTGTACTTAATCGTTTATAAATACTTAGGTACCGCTTTAATTTAATAGCAATTGGTTTTTAAGCTATTAAAACCAACAAACGCATACTTTATTTATTATCGCCTGCTTTTATTAAATTAATCCGCTGAATAATGAGTAAATCTAGGGGTGAAGGACGGTCGCCATGCCGGGAGGACCCAAAGGTTGTCATTCTTCGAGCAAAACGAGAATCAATGTTCTCGCGTTTGCAAAAAATTTACGAATTGTCGCGATCAGCTATCGCTGATGAACAACAGCGTGATACATTCTTGTTAAACGCTAGTAATGTAGATACGTTACGTACTGATTTCGAAAAGGTTGTTGATGATTATAATAATGTCTACTTACAAGCCAACCCCACCAGTTCCGTTGATTATCAAACCTGGATCGCATTTGAAGAGTTATACTGTCATATAAAGGGGGTTCTTTCTAAGTTACAGAAAGACTCTAATATTCCGATAAAGACTGAATCCAAGTCTTCTTCTTACCACAATAAGTTGCCGCCTATTGAATTACAATCGTTTGATGGCGATATTCGTCATTGGCCTATGTTTCATCAACAATTTAAAAGTATTATTCATGATAATCCGAATTTAACGGATACTGAACGCGTATATTATTTAGTTGGTAAACTTACTGATAAAGCCAAAGCAATTTGCGCTGGGCTGTCCGCTACGCCAGAAAACTATCCCATAATTTGGAATAATCTTATACAAAAATATAACGATACTCGTTCACTCGCTGTCTCTTATTTTAATCATATGTTAAGATTTAAACCGCTTACTTCTAGCTCCGCCGCAAATCTAGAATCATTTATTAATAATTTTGATTCCTCAATTAAAGCGCTAAAACAGTTAAAATTAAATGACTTAACAGACTTTATGTGCTTGCAATTAGCATTGCAGAGATTAGATGCAAATACTGTTAAAGCCTTTGAATTGTCGCAACGTCAAACTGATATACCTACATATCAGAGTCTTATCAGTTTCGTCCAAGAGCAAAGTAAGATACTTAATAATATACAAAAACAATTTGAACCTACCGCAAACAAACTTTCTAATAATAATAAAAAACATAATATACCTAGACCAAACAGTGGTCCTACTAGAACGTTTATTAATACTGACAACAATCAACCGTGCGTTATGTGTCAAGATAAGACACACACACACTTGTTTAATTGTCCGCGCTTTTCTAAATTAACGCCTAAGGAAAGGTATAACTACATAAAACAAAATGGTTTTTGTACGAATTGTTTAAGTAATAAACATAAGTCCAGTTTTTGTAATTCGCAACGTACATGTTTACATTGCAATCAACGCCACCATTCCTTATTACATTTTACAATTAAATATGAAGCGCAAGCGCTAAATCAAAAACCGGTTTCCCAGCCGGCCGTCTCGGGTATTCGTAATGCTCACTGTAATTTAACCTCTAATCCTTCTACGAATAAGATCGAAATTAATCCGCAGTCCAACTCGGGTGATAGTGTATGCACTCAGGGCTTGGAGTCTACTACGATCTTGTCGTTCAGTATTACAAACCTTAACAATGATATTAATCACACTCAAACCGCTGCTTTATTAGCGACCGCAAAAATAAAAGTAATAAATAATTATGGACGTGAATATTATGTAAGATGTTTAATAGATCCAGGGTCACAAAGTGACTATATTTCGCTTGATTGTTGCAAACGTTTATCTTTACCCATATCGGGAAAAAACCGCTTTACCGAAGTTCATGGCATTGGTGGTTCATCGCAAAAAATATTAGGCGTTACTCACGTTAAATTCACATCTCGCTTCGATAATGAATTCGTATATGAAGTCGAACCGTTAGTAGTGCCTCACATTACCGGGAAATTACCGGACGTTAAGATTGATTTAAATAAGATTAATTATATGTCTTCGATACGATTATCTGATGACCAGTTCTTTGTACCTGGGGAAATTTCCTTACTTTTGGGGGTAAATACCTATTGTAAAATATTACTGTCAAATAAAATAATTACGCCGCACGCGCCTATGGCGCTAGAAACAACGCTAGGTTATGTAATAATGGGCGACGCTTATGTGGAGTCCCCTACTCATAAATCGCATTCTTTTCATTTAATTAATCAAGAACCGCTTAATGACATGCTTCAAAAATTTTGGATAATGGAAGAATTGCCTTCTACCAAGTATATAAACTCAAACTCAAACTCAAACGTTTATTTGCGAATGAAAGTCCGCAAGATAATGAGTGTGAAAATATTTTCACCTCTAATACCGCTCGCAATCCTGATGGCAGTTACGTTGTCGCTTTGCCATTTAAGGATCCGCCAGAAAAATTAGGTAATTCGCTTCAAATCGCTGAAAAAAGATTTTCTCTTCTTGAAAGAAGATTTAGTAGAAATCCTGAACTTCACGCGCGTTACAATGACGTCATTAGGGAATATTTAGATAAAGGGTTCTTAACACTTGTTCCGCAAGAAATGATAAGGTTTGATGTGCCTTGTTTTTACTTACCTCACCACCCGGTTATTCGGGAGGATAAATCATCCACACCGCTCCGTGTAGTAATAGACGGCAGTTGTAAGTCGGATAACGGTTTATCACTTAATGATATTTTGCATACCGGTGAAAACTTACAAACTGATATTTTCAATATTTTACTCAATGTACGAATATATTCTATTGCTTTTTTCGCTGATGTTCGTAAAATGTATTTTTGCATACATGTACAAGATTCGCACCGCAAATTCCAACGAATTTTATTTCGCTTTTCTGATGACGAACCCTTGCAAACGTATGAATTTACTCGTGTCACTTTTGGTCTTCGTTCCTCACCTTTTCTCTCTCTTCGCGTCATGCGTGAGTTAGCAAAAGATGAAGGAGCTAACTATCCTCTCGCAGCGAGTCTTATTGAAAGACGGCTCGATATATACATGGATGACCTTGCTTCCACAGCTTCAACGCTAGACGAAGCTGTAGCGACAGCAACACAATTGGTCCAACTTTTCAAAGCCGGTGGTTTTGATCTAGTTAATTGGACAAGTAATTCCCACGAGTTGTTGGAACACATACCCGCAAGTCATCGTCAACAAGAATATATTTCTTTTAACGATAATGACACTCATAAGATTTTAGGCCTTCGCTGGCATCCCGCTACTGATAATTTTACTTTTACTGTATCCCAACCGCCCGCTATTTGTACAAAGCGTTCTATGCTATCCGCTACCGCACAACTTTATGACGTCTTGGGTCTTGTCGGTCCCATAACGCTATTCGCTAAATTATTAATAAAAGAACTATGGCTCCTCAAAATTGATTGGGACGAGTCTCCGCCTGCTTCTGTTGTCAAATTATGGCATTGTTGCCATATTTCAGAGTTACCGCTAATCTCGGGTCTTCAATTCCCGCGCCATATGGGTATTAAGGACTCTTCTGTCGTTTCGCTAATCGCTTTCGCTGATGCTAGCGAAAAAGGTTTTGGCTGCGTTATATACCTTCACGTAGCTAATGAAGGTTCTCCCCCTATAGTCACGTTAGTTTGTTCAAAATCCCGCGTTTCTCCGGTAAATACCGTGACTTTAGCGAGACTTGAACTTTGCGCCTTAACACTGCTCGCTAAGTTAGTGCGTTCAGTGGTCAATACATTGTCAATAAGACACCCAATAAATAATATTTACGCATTTTCTGACTCTGAAGTCGCTCTGTGCTGGGTTCACTCTTCCCCACACAGATTTAATACTTTCGTCGCCAATAGAATTTCGCAATGTCAATCTTTATTGCCAAGTGATCATTTTTATCACGTCGCAGGAGTAGAAAACCCCGCGGATTATGTATCTCGCGGGCTGCTTCCCTCACGCTTAATAGAGAATAATCTCTGGTTCCAAGGCCCATCTTGGATGTCTTTTCCTATTAGTGAATGGCCAATTCAGCAATTTTCACCGCAAAGCTCATGTTTACCTGAAGAAAAAACATTATCTCACGTCGCTTGCGACGCCGCCGCCGCGCAAACTGAGCATCTACTTCTGACATTAAGTTATAGAGTATCCTCGTGGAATAAGTTACTTCGCACTGTAGTGTATGTGTTAAGATTTCTAAGAAAATTGCCCCGCAATAATGTAATAACCGCGCAAGATTTAGACGCTGCTGAACTTGTTATAATTAAGGCCGTCCAACACGCTTCATTCGCTGATGATATCAAACTTATAGAAAAGGGAAAAGGTTGTTCATCAGCTCTCCGCAAATTAACGCCATACATGAATGACGGCATTCTATATGTCGGAGGTCGGTTAGATAACGCATCATTAGAAAAATTACATAAACATCCAATATTGTTGCCGAAAAATGGTCACATAATTAATTTGATAATTGACTTTTATCATAAGAAAAATTCTCACGCCGGTCCGCAACTACTACTCTCAATACTGAGACAACGTTTTTGGATTTTATCCGCCCGCCGTATTGTTCGTTCCCGCATACATAAATGTAACGCATGTTTTAGGTTAAAACCAAAAGCTACTTTTCCTATGATGTCCGCTTTGCCGTCGTGCCGTGTAGAACCTTGTAAAGCTTTTACACATACGGGCGTAGACTACGCTGGACCATTGTATATAACTCATACTCGAAGACGAGGAGTGCGTAGTCAAAAGGCATACTTATGCATTTTTGTATGCCTAGTAACCAAGGCAGTTCATCTTGAGCTTGCTTCTGATTTAACCTCAGCTACCTTTTTAGACGCTTTTAAAAGATTTTTATCGCGTAGAGGTCCTTGTAAGTATCTCTACAGCGATAACGGTACGAATTTTGTTGCTTCGCGTTCCTATCTAAACGAACTTCATGAATTTCTTAAATCCGACGATTACTACAAAACTTTTAGTAGCGAATTAGCGGAAAGCCGTATAATTTGGAAGATGAATCCTCCAAATGCACCGCATTTTGGCGGAATTTGGGAGTCCCATATAAAGTCTGTTAAAGGCCATTTATTTCGCGTAATAGGTAAACAAATATTAACATATGAAGAGATGGTTACGGTGTTGAATGGTATTGAATCAGTTTTGAACTCGCGACCCATATATTTGTTGAGCACTGATCCGTCAGAACCCTCCGCGTTGACACCTGCCCATTTTATACATACCGCTCCGCTGGAATGTTTACCCGCTCCTACGTTAGAAAATGATCGCATGACTCTTCAAACGCGCTTTTCGTTAATGGACTCATTAGTCCAATCGTTTTGGAAGAGATTCCGCACTGAATATTTACATAATTTGCAGTCGCGAGAAAAGTGGAACACGCCTGCAAATCCTGTAACTGTAGGTACAGTAGTTCTCATCAATGTAGAGAACTGTCCGACATTACGTTGGCCGCTTGGGGTTATCACTAAATTGTTTCCCGGCAAGGACGGTGTAATTCGAGTTGCTGAAGTGAAAACCAAAAGTGGCATCCTGCAGCGTCCGGTAGTGCGACTTTGTCCGCTACCAACGCAGTAGTTTTCTTTATGCTATCGCTAGTTTAAGTTACAATTATTATTGATATAAGCACTATCCTTCGCTCTAGTTTTTGTCCTTATGACTTAGTTTATATTCCGCATTATTAGATTATATTACCGCACGCATACACCTAATTTAATGGTGATGTTCTTATATATGTTTTCCCCCTTTTTGGGTTTATTTTTATTTTGTTTTTGAGGTTACCTCAAAGCCGGGAGGTTGTTTGGTATTTAAATTAATCATGCATTTCTGAACGCTCTCTTGTGACGTAAATGACGTATTTCCAAATCAACCAATCCCGTTCTTCCTTGAGTGGCCTATATCCGCTTAGTTACCGTTTAACCACGAGACCTACAGCACACCGCCGCCGCCGCGAGAGTGCTTCTATTGCCTATAATTGTGAAGTTTTGTGAACTTTTGTGTCGACACATTGTGCCTGGTACCAGCTAATCATCAGGTGAGTGGTGCTAGCTGAATCCTACCTTTTTCCTTGACTTATACCTGCGTCTTACAGCGTCGAGTAGCGTTCAATACCTACTAATTAATACACCTCATACAGTCCACACTTAAAAATATTAAAACCGCTATTTCTTGGCTTCTAGCCATATTTTAAACCCGCCAGTCGCCTCTTACGGACACCAACGGGAGGAGATGGGAGGGTGCTTTCAGAACTTTGCAGAACATCCCACAGGCAAGAAACAATACACAGCAGGCAAAATATACATTTAAGAACTTACCACTTTAGGTATATCCATGATTCACGTGTAAATTAAATACCAATTTAAAAGTAAGAAAGTTAAAGTATTTATTTACTCTTCTTTTATTTAATTAGGGGTCCGACAGAATAGTCCTTTTGATCTATAACCACCGATCCCGAAGACTCCAGACCGATTTTAAATGCTACCCTGCTATGTGCTGTTCAGAACTTGTTCCAAATGTAATTCAATTTAATTCAATTTTCAGTTTATGGCCCCATTCTTAATTAAAATATAATATCTTCTTAGTAATTATTCGTAACTCCATAATGATTATTTGACAATTATAAATCACAGAATCTGACAGAACCAATTTCGTGTACAAAACTCAAGAAGTTTATAATTCTATTGTTGGTGGTTTAGCGATGCGACGGCGGCTGTGCTAAAGGAAGGATAATCCGACCGAGCGAGGTGTTATGCTCGGCCAGGGCCGTAGCCCCCGACAGGGCAGTCCGTTGCGCGCCCCGATCCCGATCGGTCGTGCCATAGATAAGAATAGTATATGGGTCGTGCGCTGCCATTATCCGATTAATTCGTGTGCTTGTGTTCCAGATTCCGCCGCGTGGTGTCGACACTAGTCGCTCGCGTGCTGCGGTCTCTACCCGTCTCCCTCGCACCGTACGACGTCTGCGAGTGATCTACGCGTCCGTTTTGATCTGCGGTTGTCGTTTTCACGACAATCTGCACATCCTCCTGTTTCTCTTATTGACAGACCGTCTTTTTAGCTTCACGGGTTGCTAAATCCACCGGTTTACGTGGTCGCCAAGGGTACCCTACGGTAACAACTGCCTTGGCGGAGCGGGACCCGAGCGCTCGCGCGGTTCGTCCCGGAACCGCGAACTCGGACGGGATCAGGTTCACCGGCCCTGGGAGTGACCCCCTAGTCGACCCTGATCGTCTCCCTCCCACCCTCCTCTTCCTGATCCTATCCTTCGGGTGCTGTTTGGCACCAAGTCGGCTCCGGTCGGCTTGCTGTCTCTGCCCCGGAGCAGCTAGGGCTACTCACCTCTCGCACATTGAGATTGGCGAGAGACGCACGTTAGGGCCTACACGTTAGGCACTCACCCTTCCCCCACCTTCACCCGGTGGGGGAAGCCATTCAGTACACACCGACTGGGGTGTCCCCCCCAGTCGTGCGTTCCCCCCGTACTATCGAGCAGTATGGACCGTCCGGGCATGGAGTTCTTTCGCGAATTCTTTGAGTTCGCGAAAGCGCGCTGGCCCGAGATGGTCAACGACTTCGCGTCCCATACCGCGCCCTCCGCGATGCCTTCAGCAGCCGCGCCCTCTACGTCCGCGATCCCCGCGACCGCGTCCTGCCCCGCGTCGACCGCGCCCGCCGCGTCCGCGACTCCGTTGCCGCCCGCCCTCCGTGCGGAGCCCGAGACGGACTCTGAGTCTGCCTCGAGCTCCGACATGGAGGTCGAGCTCATTAACTCGCCGCGTCCCACCACGCCTGCTGACGGTTTCACGGTAGTCAGCAGGAAGAAACGCGCGCTCAAGTCCCGCGACCTTCCACCGACCAAGTACATATGTACTGAGTCGGAAAGCCCGGAGTCACCACCTCGCGTGACCCCCCCGATCCGCTCGACCCCGCCACCGACGTATTTTTCGCCGATGGCTTCTCCGGCCCCCGAGCCCCGCAATACCCCTCCGCCCACGCGGCCACCGCGTAAGTCCCCCCCGCCCCCGCCCATTGTCGTTCAAGACAAGGCCGCGTGGGAGCCTTTGAGTATTAAACCAACTACTCAAAGGAGTCACTACCCAACTCAGTACTGAGTTTATTAAAGACGACCTTCTGTCGCAGTCCTTACCGGTGATGGAGGTGCACCGTATGCACCCTGGCAACCGCCCGCTCCAACCGTACGAGATGGTTCTGGTCCATCTCGTGCGCTCCGACGAGGGCAAGCAGATCTTCAATTTGAAGACTGTTTGCGGCCTCACCGGCTTCGCCGTAGAAGCCCCCCACAAACGTGGCCTACCCGGGCAGTGCCATAACTGCCAGCTGTACGGCCACTCCTCCCGCAACTGTTTCGCGCGGCCTCGCTGTGTGAAGTGCACAGGAGACCACGCGACGTCTCAGTGCGAGCGCGATAGGGAGACGGCGACCGAGCCTCCCGGATGCGTCCTCTGCGGGACCATCGGGCACACCGCGAACTATCGCGGCTGCCCGAGGGCCCCGAGGAGGAACCGCCGGGTGGCGAGGCGCAACAATCTCCGCGCTCCCCCCCGCCCCTCGGTGCCCTATGCACCAAGGGCCTCCGCCCCTCCACCCTTGGAGTCCTACCCGCCCGCGCCTTCAGCGCCTCAGGCCCCGGCGCCCTCAGCGCCTCTTACGCAGCCGCTTCCGGCCCCCCGCGTCCCCGCGCCCTCTGCGCCGCGACCGCTCTCATCGTCCCAGCCCGCAGTGCGTCCACCGAACGCGTGGGATAAGACACTGCCCTACGTCCGCCCCGCCGCTGCTCCTAAAGCAACGAGCGTCCCCGCCAAGCAACCGGCCGCGCCTGCGCCTTCAGCGCACGCGTCCAGCCTCGCTTCGGACTTCGAATTGGTCCGACGCTCTATCGATGGTATTAACATCGATAGAATCCGCCTTTTCGCGAGCCGCCTTCGGTGCGCACAGAACCCCTGCGATAGAGTACAAGCTATCGCCGAATTCGAGGACGTGTACTACGCCCTGTCCCCCGTAAACTCAAATGTAGGCCCGTAAATGGATTTACACCAGAGTAGACAAAAACTCCATTCCCTTTCCCTCGCATTTTTCAATGCGCATGGCCTCTCCCGACAAAGAGATCAGGTTGCTGACTTCCTGCGAAGTCACCAAGTTGATATCTTGCTGGTGCAGGAGACCCTCCTGAAACCCTCTCATAGGAGTCCGAATATCGCCAACTACCATCTTGTACGAAATGACCGTGACACCTCCCTCGGAGGTGGCACTGCCATCTATTACAGAAGGGCCCTGCACTGCATCCCTATCGATCCCCCTGCGCTCACTAATATAGAGGCCTCGGTTTGCCGCCTCTCTCTTTCCGGCCATTCGGCTGTCACTATCGCCTCTATCTATCTTCCACCTGATAAGCGGCCCCTCAGGAGTGATATCGAGTCACTCCTTGACCTGGACAACGCGGTCATTCTGGCCGGCGACTTCAACTGCAAGCATGTCAGGTGGAATTGTAACGTCACCACCGGCAACGGCAGGTGTCCATCTGATATGTCTTTTAGTGACTATCTTCAACGCAGCCATGTCCCACTGCGTCTTTCCTGCCGAATGGAAAGACGCGGATGTAGTAGGTATCCCTAAGCCGGGTAAGCCTCGCAGCAGCCCTGCGAGCTACCGGCCTATCAGTCTTCTCAAGTCTCTCGGCAAACTCTATGAGCGCTTGCTATTAGCGAGACTCAAAGACTTTGTCAGTTCTAATAATATCCTTATTGACGAGCAGTTTGGCTTTCGAACCAGACACTCTTGCGTCCACCAGGTGCACCGCCTCACGGAGCACATGACCGGGCTCAATCAGCCCAAGCCCGTCTACACAGGCGCCCTATTCTTCGATGTTGCCAAGGCCTTCGACAAAGTCTGGCACAACGGCTTGATATACAAGCTCTTCCAGTTAGGAGTCCCCGATAGGCTCGTACTCATCATACGAGACTTTCTCTCGAATCGTACCTTTCGATACCGGGTCGAAGGTACGTTTTCTTCACCCCATCCTATACAGGCCGGAGTCCCTCAGGGCTCCGTGCTCTCTCCCCTCTTGTTCAGCCTGTTCACGAACGACATTCCTCGTTCGAGCAGAGTCCAACTCGCCCTTTACGCGGATGACACCGCTCTCTATTATTCCCATAGGAACATGTCCTATTTGACGCGTGCTCTTCAAGCCGCAGTCGACGCCCTGGGTCAATGGTTCCGTACGTGGCGCATAGAGGTGAACCCGGAGAAGAGTGCCGCGGTGGTCTTCTCCCGGGGACCCGCCAATATGTTCTCCGCGCGGAGCCTTCGGCCCAACAGACGACTAGTCCCAATATGCCTATTCAATCGCCCTATCCCTTGGACTAGGAAGGTTAAGTACCTCGGAGTCACCTTGGACTCCCGCATGACTTTCGGCCCGCACATTAGGTCCGTCCACAATCGAGCGGCTTTCGTATTAGGTCGCCTGTATCCCCTTCTCTGCAAGCGGAGTAATATGTCGCTTAGAAATAAGTTGACATTATACAAAGCTTGCATTCGCCCTATCATGACTTACGCGAGTGTAGTTTTCGCGCACGCCGCCCGCACCCGTATCGATAGCCTCCAGGTTATCCAGAATCGTTTCCTCCGTCGCGCCGTCGGTGCCCCGTGGTACATGCGGAACGTAGATCTGCATTCCGATTTCAAATTAGATCCCCTTCGTAAGTTCCTCAAAGAAGCGTCGAAACGCTACTTTGAATCCGCGTCCCGTCACGCGAACAGTTTAATCCGCGCCGCCGCCGATTACGCCGCTAGTTCTTCTGACTCGCGCCGCAGACCACGGCACGTACTGCTCGACCCTCCTGACCCCATGACGGTCCTATTGGACCGGGATGCGCCGACCCCTCCCCGACAACCGTATGCTACACTAGCTATCAGACACCGGTCTCGCCGGCGAGGCCGAAGGGTCGTACGTATGCGACCGCAACGACGTGCATCACCCCACTGAGTTTCTTGCCGGTTCTTCTCAGTGGGGGCGCGATGTGAACCGGTGGTAAACTCAGCCCTCTCTTAAGCGACAGCCCGAGCCGAGGCCGTGCCTGCCTGAGGTGCCCTTGTGCTCGTCGCTACTTCTGCCGTAAAGGCTAGAGCGCTTCAAGCGCTCGCCTCCTATTGTCCGGTGAAGCTGCAATAGCCATCTGCGGTTAACAGCGTCTATCATTCCCAAAAAAAAAAAAAAAAAAAATTCTCCGAGTTGGAGAAACTTCGCTTGCGAGATTCAGGATTCGGAGGTGGCGCCATCTATCGCGTTGTATGAGGTACTACTAGCTTCTGATCGCGTTATACCACATGTGGCGCCATATGGTTATGTCGAGCCGCCATAGTGGCTATATGGCCCGGTAACCACTGAAAAGCACCTCGACCCAGTTGGACTGGACCCACTGTGCATAGATAAGAGTATATTACTTAGAAATAGATAGGTAACTCCCACGTCAAAACGTGCCCCCTAACACCAGCGCCTCCAGCGGTGTGATTTGAAACTCTAATAGCCTCGAGCATTTTTAATAAAAAAAATAGCTAAAACTTTGTAGTATTCGATATAAAGTACGCGGACGTCAATAGTATATGCATAAGTAATAAAGGAATGAAATAAAAATAACAAAAATGAGTTCATACGGGTTGGGGTTCGAACCCGCGCCCCCTAGACTTCGTATTAATTTGATTCCAACCTATTTACCGCTACCGCTGTACGTCTTATGACGTCAGTTACAAAATACTGATCTACTATCTTAGTTTCATTCCGAACAGAGAAAAGTTGCAAATCACGCCGCATGAGGGTGCTACTGGTAGCTTTATCCATTTCTTCTAAGATACCATACCATGCCACTGTGCATGCCCTAGCCCTTACTCTGTTGCTAACGTGTCGAAGAGTTTCCTTAGGTACGCAATGGTTGCGCCAGCTTGGAGCTGTCCATAATCATCTGGAGTAGGATAGGCTACTCCCAGATGACCCAACCTACGTCTCGCAAGAGCGTCGCAGCCGCACAATATGTGTCGCATTGACTCTTTTTCACCTTCGCAGAACCTGCAAGTATCAACAGTACTTAGCCTCATTCTGTGGAGGTGCTCATTGGTACCAAAATGTCCTGTGAGTTTTTAAACTCAGTATTATAAACTTATCCGTAGGGTGTCCGGGTAAAAATAGCACCCTCCCATCTCCTCCCGTTAGGTGTCCTGATAGAAAGCGATTAAAAAGGGTTGCCATAACCCCCACGCTTGGCAGGCGGCTTGGGGATCGCAGTATAGGTGGTAGGTAATCCAATAGAAAGACGCTGCTGCCCGTCTTCTTGTTTTCCCTTAGTCGCCTCTTGGACACAAAACTGGAGAAGATGGGAGGGAGCTATTCTTACCTGGACACCCCACTAAAGATATAGTACATAGTACTGAAAAACATAAGCCTCCTTTAGTGGTAGTCGGGTTATAAAATCTATGGGGTGGTGTAATTAAACATCGCAACATTAATATTTACAAACAGTTATCGTTTATTCCTTTAAGACAGAAAAAAATATCACCCTCTTGCGTTTTCTAATAGAAGGCACAGTACATAACTATTATTTAGTAAAATTCAATATTTCAATTTCACTGACAATCCGCCATATTGGTTAATTAACGTATTATGTTAAATGTGATACGTCGACTTTAATTTGAAATTTTAGTTTTTTATTTTATGAAAATAATATGATTATTTTTTATTACGTAACTTAAAACGAGTAAAAATAATAATAAAATGGCGGATTAACAATAAAACTGAATAATAATATAAAAATCTGTACTTTCAAAATTGTACTTTATATTATTATTATTTTTCACCTTATTTGTCAATTATTTTATCCATTTTGTTTTTATCAAACGTAAGTATTTTATTTTTATTATACTCCAACTACATGTATGTCTATTGATACACAAATAAAAAAAAATCCATTTATAATAAAATGGAATATTCCAATAATACACACCTACATGGTATAATCTTATTAAAAAAGCACATTTGAATACATTAATAAGACTAGTAGGTAATATTTTACTAATATTTAAGTAAAAATGGAAGAATGCGGTATATTTATAAAATGATCAAAGCACCGCTATGGAACTATTGTAATAAATTACAGGCACATTGTAATTACAACTAGTTACGATTGGTAATCTTATTATTTTAACCCTTTGAACGCTAATATGTCTGATGGTTTATATGACTGATGGTTTATATGACAAACATTAAAAATAACACAGGATAATATTAGTGTTACATTTATGATTGATGCAGTGTGCCGGTAAGTATAAAAATGTAAAAAGATCAATAATATTTTAGACACTATATAGGTGACAAATGATTTATACAAATTTGAGATTTTAATATTTCATATTTTTACAACTATTTTAAATGCGAAATAAATACGACTTTTATATTTTTGTGTTTAAAGTTAAACTTATATTTCAAGGATTTATTATTTATAAATTATAACAATAACTTTTAACAAGTTATAAATAAAATGCACTGATTTAAAATGCGCTCAAAAGGAATTATGGCAAATATCTTGTACTCAATTACTATATAACACAACTTTAGGATAACTAGTTCAATACATCATAAAAGATAAAAAATCCTTTGCTGGACATAGAAGATTTTTGTACAAAAAAATAAATATTAAAAGAAATACAATAAAATTTCAATGGTTTATAAAAAGAAACAGAATTCTGTGACCACATATTCGTAAGGTTGTTTTTAAATAATAGGTTTAAGTTGTATTCTAGATTTTGATAAAAACATTAAAAAAAAATTTCTTTAAAAGTATCTAGGTAATCCCAAAGCGAGCTATTTAAACATTTACATAAAACCCATTACATCATTGAAGTACTTATTGCGGAATAAGCCTGACATGTAAAAAAATAACTGTTTTAGGTATATGGTATGAAGCTGTACATAGGCACCTATTTAAGGTTTAATTTTCTCGATAGGTTAAAAATAAAGAGACTACATTTTTACATAGACAAAAACTTAATTGCATCGTCTTTATTAAAAAAAAGCGATTGGTATTTAATCTACTTTTTAAATATTATTGTTATTAATGTATAATTATTAATTGTAATACAATAGTAAAGTAAGCTAAATTATATAACTTAAATGTGATACTTAATTACACTTTGGTAATATTTACCTATTAAAAGAATTATGTTTAGGGTAAACACTATATAGCTTTAAAACACTGTAAAAAACTTAGGCATTGACACTTGAAAATTAAATACTAAACGCATTTTTAAAAGGGTTAACATTTATGATTTTATGTTTTATGATAAAAATAAATACAATAAGGTATTATTATTTTGTTATACATATAAGTATGTAATTAAATTTTTAATAAACGCTTATAAACGCTTGGATTAGTATACACTAGTGTTTTTTTTTACGTTTTTAGTTTACGTGTAGAGCCTACATGTAAAGAGACTGGCTGTTTAATGCGTGAAGGTGGCTAAAACAAAAAATAACCTTTTGAACTAAATATATTACAGTTGAATGTTAAATAATTAACAACCTAGTGTTACTCATAGTGTTAACCCTAAAATTGAAGAAAGAAATCTACTAAACTGTAACCTAAAATCTAAAATACTAAAAGCGAGAGGATAATTAGTGCTAATATAAGTATCTATCCCATTGTACATTAATGACCAAAAAGTTTTGGGTTTAGGTTAATAATATTTTGCTGGTCACTCATGTGACCATTTCGATCATAAATTGTCTATGGAATAGATCAGATTTCGCAAATAATCACTAAAGTATATTTTTTTATACAAAATATATCGTAATAACGCCTGTCATAAAGTTAACGTGTGATTTCGTATTAAAATAAAAATATTTACATTACTAATAACTGTAAATTCAACATTAATTTGCAATGTATGTTAACAGTTTTATTATTTTACGGAAAAATTAAATTTTAAAGAAAAATATTTTTAAAATTTTAGCGTTCGAAATTTGAAATGAATCTGCATATTTTTTATTCATGTCTAATGTTTCGGTACGAATTAAAAAAAAATACATTTTTGTTACATACGCTAAAGTTGCCAACAAAATTAAATTTTAAGTATCTTCGCTTTGAATACGTTAATAAGCTTATCACTAAAATAAAAAATATTTCTTAATTATATATTCTGTACAATATAATGAAAATATGGAACTGAGACAAAACAAATTTGAAATTCTAAAATAACTCTTGTACTTATTAACAGAAAAGATAAAAATACAAAGATATCAGCAGACAAATCTATCTAATACGGTCTTTAATGAGGAAGGATATTTTTGGGTACCTTAGCAAGGACATAAACTTAAGGTTACACGTCGAATTCCAAAAATTAACCATAAATTAATACCATATCAAATTCATTTGAAATTAATATTTGTGACACTATTATCGTCTGTTGTCTGACACCCAGTGTGTTTCAAAGCGATTATAACGTTAATATTTTTTTATTGTATGATTTTTAGTTTTGTCTCGGGGGTGATAGCGGAATACTTTAACAATAAATAAGTTAAACGCTACGTTATTTGTTTACAGCGTTCGAACGAGGAGATACATGAGGACCGTTGAGGCAACGGTTGACCTGATGGAGTGACCGCCGTTAGCGCGGAATACTGAAAAAAAACATGAAACAATTTTGTTAGGTGTTTTATTTAAAAATCCAAAAATAAATAAAAAGAAACACAATAAAAAAAGCAACTTAATTTTTTTTCTCTTTTAAAAATATTATAGGTAGCTTGCTTCAATGCCATGTGCTAAATAACTGGCATATTATTATAGTAATATTGAATAATTATAGTTCTTAATTTATTTTAGTTTTTAAACCCTTGCACTGTAATTTAAAAAAATGTTAAAGATTTTAAGATAATCTCCTTTTTTAATTAAAATTAATGGCTGTCCGTTAGTCTCGCTAAATCTCGGAAACGGCTTGACTGAATTGAATATCTTTTATTTTATGAAGGAATATAAATTGGGAAATTCCATAAAAAATGTTGAAAAAATCGCGAACTGTGCTTTGCAGGCTCAGCCAGTATAGATTGAAACTGAAATTTTTACATACTGCTGTTTGGAGGCACAATATATGACACTGCAGTGGTATCTACATGGACGTCCCCTTGCACGAGGGATCTACCGCTTAATAAAAAATAATAGTGTTAATAATCTACTTTTATCCATGGTTTTATGTTTTACCACCAAGAGAGATCGCGGCCAAGGGTAAAATTTATGTTTTGAATTTTCACAAAAAAAGACTTCTACTGCATGCAAGGTACGGGTGATTTTCATGCAAATGGTTTTTTTTATGTTGATGCTTTTTTTTAATGTCCAGTTATTTAAATGTTTTTTTGTTTATGTGTACCCACTTGCAGTTACTCTGTTTGATTTAGCTATGAGGTATTAAATAATAAATGAAATTACCTGAAGCATGCTGAATGAACTCCGGCTGAACGTCTTCTACTTTAAAAAATGAAAAGAAAAATAACAATGAAAATCATGCAAATGGTTATTTACAACTTAAAAATAAAAAATATGACAAAAAATATAAAAAAAAACGAATTGTGTATCACACCTTTCGGCACACCTTCATTGAAAAAAAAAATAGGCTGAATGAAACTATTCAAAATCAGTTAAATATTAAAAAAAAAATATGTAAAAAAAACTATTAAAAACTTTATAAATTAGACTCTTGTTTTTTAAGCAAAAAAAAAGGTTAATTTAAAAAATAAATACATTTTTCTCGGAATACATTCAACTTACCAAGTTCAAGCCTAATGGGATCAGCAGAGGTGCCCCAACTCTTGGTGTTTTTCACTTTGACGTACGCGTCATACTTTCCAGAGTCAAGTTGTGAGTCTTCAATGACGTACGTAACTTCGTACTTGTGACCAACGCCTTGCGGTATTGGCACCATCAGATTTTTCCATTCCCCTTTCTACGAAGTCAAAAAGAATTAACAATTAACTAAGACTTTAACAGCTGGCCTTTTGGAGAAGTTTAGAGTCACACAATGAGCTATGGAGAGAGTTATGTTCGGAGTTTCTTTACGCGACAAAGTCCAGAATTAAATTCGCCGAAGAACCGGAGTTACCGGCATAGCTCTCAGGGTTTGCAAGTTGAAGTGGCAATGGGCAGGCCACATCGCTCGAAGAACCGATAACCAAAGGGGAAGAAAGGTTCTCGTATGGCGAACACGAACCGGAAGACGCAGCGTTGGTAGGCTTCCTACTAGGTCCTTCGGAGTCGCTGGACGTTCGTGGTGTGGGCCCTAGGACGTCCATTGAGTACGGCGGCGACTCCGTGGAGGACGGCGGCGGGGTTGAGACCCCCGTCCCTGTGAGCACGGGGGGTGACAGGTTCCGGGGGGCTAAAATGCGCCCCCCGGCGGCGGGCTCAAAGGCAAGGCACTACTAATGGGCCCCTGGTGCAGATCCCACCGAAGAGCCCGGGGGCCCCCTCGATGCGCGCCACGGGGGTTTTAGTGGGTAAGAATCCCACATACCCTGGTCAAGCCCCACAGTGCCCGGGGATCTTTTGAAGGTTTCCCCTATGAAAGAAAAGGGTAGATGCAAAATTTGCAAAATAGCTAGCTGTCGTTCAGGGGGAAAGCCGTTCCAAGGGGGAGGCCTTTATTCAGCTGTGGACGTCTTCCGGCTGATGATGATAATGAATAGTTAACTGTTAATCTCCACACTAAATTTATTAAGTAGATTGCTGCCGCACATTGTATAGACAGACGCGGAAAACGACTTTATTTTATATTAAGTAAAGATGATTATGTTTAAGCAAATATATTTTGTTAGATTTCACTTTGTTCATGATTTCTAGTAAAATAGATCTATGGAATATACACTTACTAGCTAAGCAGTGACAGCTCAGTGGGCGAGCGCTTGCCTTTGAAAATAAGGTGCACAGGTTCGAGCCCCGGCTCGCACCTCTAATTCCTTTAATTAATCATGTGCGAATCGTCTCTTGGCCAGCCCAACAGTGGAATAAAAACCAAGGGCTATTAAAATAAAAAAGACACTTACTCCTTCAGAGTTCCTAAGCTGCACTTGCATGTCTTCAAGAGGCTGGTGGGAGTTCACAGTCCAAATCAGCTTGGCGCCGTCCACTTTAATATCCTCGATCACTGGTTTTTGAACCAGTTCTATGGACTTGTTGTGCTTGCCGTATGTGTTTTCAGCCTGGGGAACGAAAATTAAGAGTATTTAATAAAATTCCGGGTCTATTTCTTTTTAAATTCAGGGACAGTCCACATTTGATCTCAAACTAGGCAGCGCCTACAGACAACTGATACTTACTTACTAACTTATATACTTTTTTTGTAAATACATAGGTACTAAAGTAGATGAATAACACCCAGACACTTGGTGGGAATCGTACCCACGACCTATTGGGTAGCGGCTAGGCTGTCTAACTACTAGACCAAGGGGCCCATCACTGAGGATATAAGAGAACGCATACATTTTCTGATTTCTTTAATTAATCATGTGCGATTGTAACTAGCTTTCGGTGAAGGAAAACATCGTGAGGAAACCTGCATGTCTGAGGAAGCCTTACTGCCTTTCGAATGACGTGTGAAGTCTGCCAACCCGCATTTGGCCTGCGTGGTGGACTACGGCCTAAGCCCCTTCATCTTGAGGGGAACAGTGAGACATAAACAAGGGCTGGTATTATTATTATTATTACTTATACATTTTTCGCGATTAGGAATACACATCAAGGTATCTTATTAAAATCTATTTCAACGTGATACTTTAAAGGGGGGGAGAATGTTAACGAAACTCACAAGTATAAGTACAGTGCTGCCATCTTTTTGATAGCGACCGCAAATAAACAATGTTACAATACTCGTTTTCTCAATAAACTTGATACTTTAATTCATTTTGTAACTGCTATTTAACTACTTGACACTGGCGAAATCATCAATAAGTGATTGAAGCCATATTTTTGTAAAACAAAAAAAAAGAAAAGTTTGTGTTGACGGTCGCTACCAACAAGATGGCGGCCGCGAACCAAATCCCGAAGAAGAAACTGTAGAAAGCGCGGGAACTCTTCTTTTACAAAATAATGGCTTCTATCATTTTGTAAAAGTAAGACAAGCATCATACTTTGACATTAACAATATACACGAGTGTGACGCCAGAACAAGAAAGAAAAAGAAAGTACTAAATTCAATTCATAATTATTTATTTCAAATAGGCTTATATTTACGCTAGCACTTAAGAACGGTTAATTTAAAAATAAAAAAACTACCACCGGATCACAACGCGGCCTCAACTGAAAAGATCCGGCAAGAAACTCAGCGGGCTTGTCACTATTTCCCTTTTTTTTAATATTGTTTGTCTTGTTACAATTAGATCAGCATCAGCCTGTCGTTCAAAATATATAATAAGAGAGAGAAAAGAGAAAAAAATACGACGAAAATACAACAAACTAAAAGGCCAAAGGGATAGTAGTCTCTAAACAGAGGGCAGGGGTGACGTGACAAATTTGTGTCAACAAAACTCACCTCGCAAGTAAAAGTACCGAAGTCCTCATCAGTCGCGGGAGTCACAGTCAGGTTGGAATGGGTTCCATGGGTATTCACATTGTACTGGGACGAGCTGTCTTCGATCAGGACTCCGTCTTTGTACCAGCGGATGTGTGGTCTGAAATTAATAATTATTCATCATCATTATCAGCCGTCGAAAGACGTCCACTACGGAACAAATGCCTCCTTCCCCTTTAGAATGGAGGATTTGCCATAATCCCAAAGCGTCTTGGGGATCGTAGTACGAGTATAGGTGGACGTAATCCATTATTTTTATACAACTAAGGTGGCAAGCAAGCGTGCGGCCCGCCTGATGGTAAACAGTCACCGCAGCCTATAGACGCTAGCTATACCAGAAGAGTCACTAGCGCGTTGCCGACCATAGGTAAAAAAATTGTGCATTGATCAAAAGTTTTTTTTTTTTAAACATTAATATCTTCGTTAGCCAGATTTAAAGCAACACACTTGCTAATAAACAACTGCACTGCTCGTCACACGAGACATTAGATTTCAAGTCTCTCTAATCCGGTTATTTCACTAATTACAGTACCGTTTTGAGTAGGCAGTGCCGTTTAGGTCTCAGGCCGTTTAGGCCTCAAGCCATTTAGGAATCAAGCCATTTAGGCCTCAAGCCACTTAGGCCTCAAGCCATTTAGGCCTCAAGCCACTTAGGCCTCAAGCAATTTAGGCCTCAAATCGTTTTGGTCTTAATCCGTTTAGGACTCAGTAAGAGACATACATAGATATGCCCGAAAACATAACATAACATTTTAATAAGTAATTAACGTACTTGGGCGTCTCATGAGCAGAGCATTGAAGAACGGCTTCCACTTGGATGTCCGAGTTGACGACAGTCTTCGGTACATGGACTCTTGGCTTAGCTGGAAATAAAACAAATCAATTTAACATTAATGGATTTTTTCTACCAGATTAAAGGTTTCGACAGACAGCGAACTGGACCGGATGGTGCGGACCACGGGATGTGGAGAGTTGATATGTCACACAAAGCCGTCGGGCGCGACGAGACGCGTCACGTCGCCGCCGCGTCCGACGGGAATACAACAGACACGTCACGCCCGACGTGACGCCAGTGTTGCATGCGGATATATCCGTTAACGTCGTTTTTTGCTAACGCAAACGAAAGCAGCACAGCTTACACGTCTAAATCGTCACATCTATCGAAATGCTCGAGAAATCGCACTGCGTCTCCGTCCTGCTAGCGTACCGTCCGCTGTCTGCCGAAACCTTAAGAGCTCATAGGCAGTTTTAATAAATGTTTGGCAAAATAGGTAAAGCAACTTCAGGCCAAGGTCAATCTAAAGACGGGTGACGTCTCCGTCCTGCTACCGTACCGTCCGCTGTCTGCCGAAACCTTAAGAGCTCATAGGCAGTTTTAATAAATGTTTGGCACAATAGGTAAAGCAACTTCAGGCCAAGGTCAATCTAAAGACGGGTGACCTTTTGGTGGCATTTGAACTAAGCGTCTTCGTCTCTGAGGTCTTCGTGCTTCAGAGACCACGTAAAGAGTCGGTCCCTGTTGTTGTAATCTCTGCAGCCGTTAAGTCAAATCCTACCTTAGGTCCTCTAAGGACAGCTTGAACATCTCTAATATCTGCTTGGCAACCTGAAAAAGGTTCTCTTTTCCATATCCTCCCTTTCATCTCCATTTCAATATCCCCTACCTCTCCTCCCTCCCCTTTCCTCCGCTCACCTCTCTCTCTTATCTTCATATCGTTCCTCTCATCTCCCCTCGCCTATCCATATCCACACACCTCTCCTATCCCCTGTCTCCTCCTCCTCTCTGCTCTCCTTTTCTTTTTCTCACCCCTCTTAATAACTGTCCCTCTCCGCCTCTAAAATAATATTACGATAAAGATATACGTACCATTTACTTTGACGACAATGTCTCCTTGGTGACTTCCCAACTTATTGATGGCATAGCAGTAGTATCTTCCGGCCTGGTCCACTCGGATTTTCTTCACGATCATGGAGTAGACGTTGCCATTCACTGAGAACTCTCCGTCTTTCTCAGTCAGACGCTGGTTCTGTGAGTGTGAAAGAGATAAATGTATTTTTGTGATCGAGTTCGTAATGTATCGTCCCCGTGCTGGATTAGAATTGCATTCCCCCCATCTCCTCTCGTTGGGTGTCGTAAGAGGCGACTAAGCGAGAACGGGAAGACGGGCAGCAGCGTCTTTCTTTTGGATTTATCTTCCACCTATACTGCGATCCCCAAGCCGCCTGCCAAGCGTGGGGATTATGGCAACCCCTCCCTTCTAAAGGCCTTTGTTCAGCAGTGGACGTCTATAGACTATTAATAAATTATGATATTTTTAATTCCTTCTGATACCTATTTTTAAATATCCAATCGGTTTTTAAATTTAACAGGAAGAATAAAAAGAAATTTACCTTGAACAAAAGCAATATAATAATACCAACCCCTTGTTGTTGGTCACGGACCTCCCCTCAAGATGAAGGGGTTTACCACGCCGGCCAAGTGCGGGTTGGCAAAAAAGCAACATCATCATCACCAGCCGGAAGACGTCCACTGCTGAACAAAGGCCTCCCCCTTAGACCGCCACAATGAACGACAATTTGCTATTTGCATCCACCGGTTTCCTGCGACGCGAACAATGTCGTCGGTCCACCTAGTGAGAGGCCTGCCTACGCTGCGTCTTCCGGTTCGTGGTCGCCACTCGAGAACCTTTCTTCCCCAACGGTTATCGGTTCTTCGAGCGATGTGGCCTGCCCATTGCCACTTCAACTTGCAGATTCTGTCGGTAACCTTAGTTCTTCGGCGAATCTCCACATTAGCAACATAAGCAGGGTTATTCTTCTGCATAATGTTTAGTGATAGTGCGGCCTGGGTGTGCTGATACCCGCCCGCTTAAATGTATAGCGCCCCTAAGGAAACCCGTTGGGGTGTCCGGGTAAGAATTGCACCCTCCCATCTCCTCCCGTTGGGTGTCCGTAAGAGGCGACTAAGGGAGAACAAGAAGACGGGCAGCAGCGTCTTTCTATTGGATTACCTACCTATACTGCGATCCCCAAAACGCCTGCCAAGCGATTATAGCAACCCTTCTAAGGGGGGGGGGGGTGTTCAGCAGTCGACGCCGTCCGGCTGCTGCTGCTGCCTCAGGAATGGAAATATCCTGCTTACCGGATTGTTCTCGTCCTTGGTCACGGACCAGACAACTTGAGGGTTCGGTGTTCCGGTGACAGTGCAAGTCAGGGTCACGTCAGTGTCTTCAGAGACGTGTCCGTTGCTCGTAGCCATCATACCTATAACCAGGGTTGGGCAGTATTTGAATTATTTGTTATTAAAATACGTAATTGAAATACAAATACGTATTTGGTATTTATATTTCAATTACTTCCTTAAAATGTATTTTGTAATTAGTATTAAAAGCTTGAGGTTTCAAAATACATTTTAACATTAAAATACATTTAACCTTGCGTGCGAAGCGAGAGTGTAATGATGGTAAAGCAGCTATTAGAGTTGGCAACACTGCACTGTTATGTACACTGTACTACTCTCTATATATTGACTGTACGCTATGAGTGTACGTCAAAATTACCCAACAAAACGCAAAAAAAATGTATGTATCCAAATATAAAAAAAAAATTCATACAATTTAACACAAGTTTGTGCTCATCAGGACTTGTAGAAAGATTGTTTTCTTTAGCAGGTTTTATTCACTCTCCAACAAGAGGCTGTTTGTCTGACAGTACATTTAAAAATGCAGTGTTCATGAAAGGAAACTCTGGTTTTACTGATTAATTTTCTAGATTAGGTTTAGGTCTAGATTATCTATTTTGTAATTTGTATTTCGTATTTCAATAAAAATAGCTAAAGTATTGCATTTTGTATTTTATATTTCAGATAACTTACTTATAGACATCTTGTATATCGTATTTTAATTACTTGCGATAAACAGTATTTTTCATTTGTATTTCAATTAAAGCAAAGCATGTATTTTGCCCAGCCGTGGCAATAACACAGAGTATTTGGCAATATTAGCCTGAAAAGAAGCGTGCGTGAACAAGTGCCTTCACGTGACGTGACGAAAAAAAAAGTACTTACTGATTACTTTGGGCTGCTCCGGGAATAGGACGGTGTGATTTATGGACACAGGCTGTTCCTGAGCTATCTCACATTTGAAGACAGCGGCGTCTGAAGGCTGGACGCTCTTGATGATCAGGTCAGTTGAGTTCGGTGGCCTGAAATCCAAAAGTAAATCAAACTTCATCAACCGCCGAAGGCATCCACTGCTGAACAAAGGCCTGCCCTTGGAAGGGAGGGGCCATAATCCCCACGCTTGGCAGTCTTGGAGATCGCAGTAGAATCCGTAAAATTAGTTTCATTTCAACGCTTGGAAACAATTTTCGGACAATATTTTGTACACTCTGGCGTACTATCACGGACACGACCGGTGTACCAGTTTTCAGTTAAAATGTTTGAATGACGTTACGTGCGATTACCTCGTCCGCACGTACGATTGGGCCGGCTCGTGCAAGCGTTTATCGTCCTAAAGGTGTTACACCGTTTGTGACTGCGAGAGTACATAAATGCCGTTGCGCCACTTACATTGAGTATCTTTCCTCCTCAGTGATTTTAAAACGTCCCATGAACGAAAGTGTTTGATCTTTGTACCACTGCACCACCGTTCCACCTGAAATTGAAAGTTTTTTTTTTAAATATACAGGCTGATTCAAAGACGATTCGCACATGATTCATTGAAGAAATCAGAGGTGCGAGCCGGGGTTCGAACCTGCGCACCTTGTTTCCAAGGCAAGCGCTCACCCACTGAGCTGTTACCGCCGTCTTTGTGCGATTGCTACTAGCTTTCGGTGAAGGAAAACATCGTGAGGAAACCTGCATGTCTGAGAAAGTCTAACTAGCTCTCGAATGACGTGTGAAGTCCGCCAACCCGCACTTGGCCAGCGTGGTGGACTATGGCCTAAGCCCCCTCATCTTGAGGGGAGGCCCGTGCCCAGCAGTGGGACATAAACAAGGGCTGGTATTTTTTTTTTTTATTATTATACAGACTGATTCCGGCATACTCAAGGATATAGCAATTCAAGGTCTGAAGTAACGTATTAAAAAGTTAAATGAAATAAATACCTATAAACAAGTAGAAATTATAATAGTAGTTTTCACACCACCTGCTCAATAATGTCACATTATATGTCATATAAAGATGACATAAAGTACCTCATTATATCCCTATAGTCTAGCCGGGTAATAATGTACTAAACTCCCTTGGGTAATAATGTGTTTGAATTTCGAACTTCAAACGAAAATTCCTCAACACTTTTACCAAAGGTACATATTACTACTCTAAGCAGAGACCTGCACGAAAAACAAAACATTTGAAAATCGAACCAAGCGCGACGAGCACAACCGGCCCAGTGT
This sequence comes from Furcula furcula, assembly GCA_911728495.1. Classification (NCBI taxonomy): domain Eukaryota; kingdom Metazoa; phylum Arthropoda; class Insecta; order Lepidoptera; family Notodontidae; genus Furcula; species Furcula furcula. Next base: position 14,335,748 of record OU452265.1, on the reverse strand, counting down.
TCTAGAAAAGAAAATGAAATACTTAGATGATAACGCGGCAAATCACTATGTTGATATTATTGACGGTCTCGTTGGTCTAGTGGTTAGACACCCTGGCCGCTACCCAATAGGTCGTGGGTTCAAATCCCACCAAGTGTCTGGGTGTTATTTAACTATTAATTAATATTAGTTATCTGGTTTCTATAGTACAGGCTCTGCCTAGTTTGGGATCAGTTTACCATGTGTGGATTGTCCCAAAATATTGTTATTATTTTAATTCTAGCAATATTTGGTCTAGTGGTTAAACACCCTGGCCGCTACCCGATGGGTCGTGGGTCCAATTCCCACCAAGTGCCTGGGTGTTATTTAACTATTTAATTATTATCGTCTGTATCTCTTAACTAATAGTTGTCTGATTTCCATAATACAGGCACTGCCTAGATTGGAATCAGATTGTGATTGTGGATTGTCCCAAGATATTATTGTTATTTAAATTTTAGCAGTATTTGTATTTTATTACCTCGCAGTAGGTGTGAAAATAGTATATTCTCCTCGGGGATAAAGGTGTCTTTGTCTTGGGCGAGCTTAAATCCCTCGTTGTACTCAGGATTCTAGTATTAACTCCCTAGTTAATAAAATACAAATACTGCTAAAATTTAAATAACAATAATATCTAGACCAACGAGACTGTCGATTATCAGCGTAGCGTTTTGTAGGGTTAACGCGTTAACATCAATTTTTTTTTCTTTTCTAGAACATTGGGTTCTGCTCGTCGCGCCCGGTTAGATTTTCAAATGTTTTTTTCGTGCAGTTCTCTGCTTAGAGTAGTATTATACCTGTGGTAAAAGTGTTGAGGAATTTTCGTTTGACGTTCGAAATTCAAACACATTATTACCCAAGAGAGTTTAGTACATTATTACCCGGCTAGACTATAGGGATATAATGAGGTACTTTATGTTATCTTTATATGACCAATAATGCAACATTATCGAGCAGGTGGTGTGAAAAAGCATAAAAATTCCGACAAACAAAATGGACTTAAATATCATTATACATACATAATACATATACACATGTATATATATTTCAACTCGTCTCGTTAAGACCCTTCATTTGATACCCATATCGATGTATCATAAAGTAAAAAAAAAACACAACACGGTGACTGACGACTGCAATATTATCTTTTTTGAAAAAATATATAGCCTATGTCACTACCACAACTGAGACGAATCTAAAGGCATACTATAAGTCAAAATCCATCAAGCCGTTAAGGCTGTAGGCCGTGCCAAAGAAATATACATACATACATACATACTGTCGAACAAGTAATAAGTTTTAAAAACTAAAACCCGAACCCGACTACGGATAAAATCGCAGTCTAATAATGTGATATTATAACGGGTGTAAGGGACATCGTACCGAAAACCGATACCAGGGATCCAGAACATGATTCTGAACATCCTAGTGTTGAAATTTTTCATAAGCTTTTTCATGAATATCCAAAAAAAAAAACACTTATTTAAAATAAAATTAGTATAACATCATTATTGGTATAATAATAAAGCCTAATTTTAATTTAAAAACAATAAATTAATTATTCGTGGTTTTTTTTATTATTTATTTAATTATTTATTCTTTATGCACAAAAACAGTGCGTAGGCAATTAATTAATAGGCCATTAACTATTATTATTTTAGAAAATTAGCAATTTAATTGGAAAAATAAATATTATTTCGCATAAATTCATTACATGCTCGAAAATTAACAAGTTAGTCATTTGTCATTTACCATATAAATGGTTACTGTAATGTTGTAACGGACATTATTTGACGTCTTATAAAAAAAATTCGGTATGTTATCCCTTACACCCTGTATAGCCTATAACCAGCGGACAATCAAGACGCTTCTAACGACATCCTACTTGTCAAATTATGTTAAGTAGATTAGAAGATATGCGGGAACAGATGAATATACATACATACATTCTTGTTAAAATCATAACCCTCCCTCCGTTCCGTAGTCGGGTAAAAACTGAACCACTCTTCTTGGGCAGTCGGGCAGTAATAAAGTATTACAATAATGTACCGGTTATACAGACAGACAGACTTACGGACGAAATCGTACCTTATTTAATAACAGATAGCTCAAAGTTCCCAGTAAATGGCAAATAGATAAAATACTATCTACCTGCCTCCTAATTTCGCGTCAAGTCACGCGCGCGCCAAATTAGTCGCATCATAAAAATTCTAAGTCCTTTCCCAACTTCCGTTTTCCTCGAGCGAACACGTCATTTTTACATAAATAACCCGATGACACTATCATCCACTTCCTTGCGAAGTGAAACCCGAAAACACCGTGATTCATATTACAATAAGAATTTGTACACGGGTACGCCATTTTTATTTTATATTCATATTCAAAAATATTTATTTCAAATAGGCATAACGCACTATAAAACGATCATTTTTTTTTTAAACTACCACCGATCACAACGTGACCTCATCTGAGAAGATCCGGCAAGAAACTCCGCGGGCTAGTAATTTTTTAACTTTTTTTTAAACAGAGTTTGTCTTGTTACAATTGGATCAACATCAGCGATAGTGTGTCAGCGTATTGTGTATAAACTACGAACGCCCCGGTGAATTTTTTTTTTTTTTTTTTTTTTTTTTACTTGGGTCAATCCACACACGGTCATCTGATCCTAAACTAGGCAGAGCCTGTATTATGGAAACCAGACAACTGATACTAATACTTATATACATATTTTTTTTTTAATACATACTTAAATAGATAAATAACACCCAGACACTTGGTGGGAATCGAACCCACGACCCATCGGTTAGCGGACAGGGTCACTAACCACTAGACCAACGGGCCCGTCAAAATGACATGTATACACGTTTTTTTTTTGCAGTGCGTATGTTTCTACCACGTAATCAATATCGTTAATCTATACATATAAAATTACTTGTCCTGACTGACTGACTGACTGATTCATCAACGCACAGGCAAAACCGCTGGACCTAGAAAGCTGAAATTTGGACAGTAGGTTTTTCTTATGAGGTAAGCACCCACTATGAAAGGGTTTTTGAAAATTCGACTCCTAAAGGGGTTAAATGTGGTGTTTTCTTTTGTATGAAACTTTTTATTTTATGGTTCGATTGACTTGAAATTTACTGAAAAGATTCACTAAATAAAATAAATCAAAATTTTCAAAAAAAAAAGAATTGTGGGTATATTAGGGGTTGGTAAACTTTGTAAAAAAAATAGCGAGCGAAGCCGCAGCAAATTGCTAGTAGATCATATTTAAAGAATAACAATTTCATTTATGAAATTATCCACCACGAAATTACGGAAAATGTATTCACTATGCGCACGGCAGTGATAGACGGCAGGTGAGGTCACGTGACCTCGGCAAACGGTGATCACCTGTGACCATGATCATTGCGGTTATTGTGCATACTTTCAATTGAAGTTATTTTGATATTTTGTACCATGGTGGTTAAAACCAAAGAAGACGCATCTTTGTTTTTCAACAATCTATATGTATGCAAAATTTACTTATGACAATAAATGTTAATCTGTATAAGTATGTATTTGACTGGCTTGTTGGTCTAGTGGTTAGACCCTTGGCCGCCACCTAATCGGTTGTGGGTTCAATTTCCACCAAGTGTCTGACCTGTTTTATCTATAAAAGTAAGTATGTACAAAAAAAGTATACAGATAAGGATTATGATCAGTTGTCATGTTCCTCAGTACGGGCTCTGGCTAGTTTGTCCCAGAATAATTATTATTATATCATAGTACTGGCTCTGCCTAGTAGATGGACCAAGCATATCATCGATATACTATATAAACTAGATTTGGTGTCACGGTTCAAAAAGTGGTAGTGAGAAATAGCGCCCTTGTGTCGCTATTTCTTTACAAGCCACATCCTGACAAATTTATTTTTGCCGATAGGAGTGTCGCTATTGTCTATATGAAACTGTCAAACTACAAGTCATTATCATTATAAAATCGTTAGTTCACGTTTCCGCCACCAGCACAGATAAGTTTACAACCTCCGCGACCACATTTTAGATGCCATTTTGTTCGTGAATGTTTATCTAGTTTATATATTATATCGATGAAGCATATTATTTATTTTCCGATTAAGGGGGTAACAACGGTAAAATTGCAAAAATAGGCTTAGTTTAAAGAGTTCGATGGATCAATCCGCTATTGCATTGGCTATGAAAATTATATGTACTTATACCTCAGATCTTCAGCAAATAGTTTTATTGATTAGATATTGGATTAAATATAACGTTTTCAAGTAATAAGTATTTAAAAAATGTACTACGTTGGATATGAATTGTGTTAGCGTTCAATATCCGTTCATCGGATAGACGTCAAACTTGGACTATAAAAAGCTTATAGCCTATTCTACAATTTGTATTGATTACATTTCTTAATTTCATTCATGTTTTACAAGAAATTATAGAAAAACCACGTACGCGATGCTTTTCCCCTTGCAGCGCCCCCGCGATCGCCTTTCATCAGTCCTTCGTGGACTGTTAAGGAGGGTGGACGTGCTCGAATTTTTTTTGACAGGACGAATTTAATTTAAATGATTTTGAACATATTTTTACTTAAGATATGTTACATATGGTATAATTATAACATTATAAATAATTTCAAATGAAATCTATACTTCTATATTTAATTAAAGATATTTTTATAGTAATACCATATTTTTGGTTCATCATAGAGTATGCGAAAGTATCGTTGCCGAGTATTATGCCTAACTTTTAAAGCGTATCAGAGTCATATATGATCTTACTAATTTAAATCGTATTTAATGCTGTGTAGGTCGACAAAATGACATACATTATGATATCCTTAACATTATGATTTTTTTTTTCAAAACATGAACGGTGGTATTATTTCTATCATGTTGGTTTTTGCAACTTAGCAATGAGTCGAGTACCTGGGTGGTTGGCTTGGTGGTTGGCTTGGTGGTGAGTGACACGCTTACCTACGGACAGTTGCATTGGACAGTTGCTCGTCTTTTGAGACATCTGGATGGTTAAGTTGGAAGGGTAATTGTGTGCTATCTAGGTGGCGCCACTTTAATCTTAGATTTCTTCCACTTTGTAACATAAGTAGAAGGTCACTGTAGCTGGCAAAAAAACTATCGGACCAAAAGTTTTTGGATGACAGGGACAGGAAGAGACTTTTCTATGGGTGGGGGCTTCGATTACTATCAGGTAATCCCTTGTTACTAAACTAAGTTGCGTAACAATAAACTGATGGTATTGTTGGCAGGCACGAGAAAAAATACCACCGCGTTAAAATGTTAGTTACTCTAAAACCAGATTGCTTTTTAGAATCAATGTAAATTAAATATCTATTTAAATTTAGATTACCTATGCACCTACCACTATTACCCTCAGCATCATCCAAAGGTAGACTGGCAGAGAATACCTAAGGCATTTAGTCCGCCTTGTACATATTTAAGTGTGCTAAAGAATAAATTAAATAAAATGTCAAATGCTCCGCGTAGTTCAAACCCGCGATGGGTACAGAACTCAAGATGAAGTTACGTTACTTACTCTCGCGGTCACGAACGGTGTATCACCTTTAGGACGACAATCGCTTGCACGAGCCGGCCTAAAATACATGCGGGCGGGGTAAACGACCGGAACGTCGTTCAAACGATTTTGATTGAAAACTGGTATAGCGTCCGTGTCCGCGATAGTACATAATATGACGTTACAATAAAAAAGACTATTACTGAATTCGTGCGTTCAAACAAACAGTGCTACGGATTCCTTTGGCAGCCACGTATATTGAATAACAACACTGGTCCGTTGATTTTGTAGTTTACTACCCTGGCCGCTGACCTTAAGGTCTTGGGGTCGATTCCCACACAGGACAAACATTCGTGTGCATGAACATAATCTGTTTGTCTTGGGTCTCGGTCGTTTTTACCTGTACTTAATTATATAAAAAGTTAAGTATCTTATCATAGTTTCAGTTAGATGGCCATTATGGAGTCGATCACGGAACTCATCAACATCATCATCAGCAGCAGAAACGTCCACTGTTCAACAAAGGCCCTCTCTCCCTTAGAGGGGAGGGGTTGCCATACCCCCACGCCTGGCAGGCGGTTGGGGATCGCAATATAGGTGGTAGGTAATCTAATAAAAAGACGCTGCTGCTCGTCTTCTTGTTTTTCCTTAGTCGCCTTTTACGGACACCCAACGGGAGGAGATGGATGGGTGCTATTATTCTTATCACGGAATTAATTGTCGCAATAATAATAATTTATGATTTTTAGGTTAACACGACTTTAGTCAACGTTGGGTATCTGGTCTTGAGTAAGGTTGGATGCTAGCAAGCTTCCAAGATTCGGGTACTTGTGCCGCTCTTAAAGAGAATATACGCATTAGAATAGGAAACATTACAGTTACACGCATCTTTAATAATACCGCTAGCATCTCATCAGGGCCACTGGCATGCATTGCAGCATCTTAAGTCACTCTCTTTATCAAACTTGAACATCTCAATCAATCATCAATTTGGTTTCAGTTAATTTTTCCAGGGATCAAAAAGCTTCTAACTAAACTATCAGATGGATGTTTATTGGTTAGAGAATTTGGAACTAATTCAGGAAATATGTTAAAAAGGTCCCTTTTTAAGAAAAAAATCTACTTATTAAGAAAAAAAATCTATATTTTGAAGGCTCTGTCAAACGCTTTTGTTTTGACGTGCAGAATAGAAACCTTAGAACTTTGTGCATAGTTTCATTTCAAGTACGCTTACAGTAGTCACGGCGGATCTTTGTGTGTCTGAAGTTGGCTGCAAGACGCTGCGCAGTAGCTATTTTTATGTTTATGCATTCAGAACTCACAACTGTACTTGCGCAATGGTTCGCCAACCCTAACTTCAGACACACAAATACCCGCTGTGACTACTGTAAGTTATAAGTAGTACGAATGTATATTTTATGGATTCCGAATGGCAGGTACAATGTATTCAGCTGGGTCGAAGTGCGTTCCGATTGTAATCGGAACTAACTTATAACCACCAACAATAGAATACAAGTATGTATAAGTCTCACTAGTCAGGCATTGGCCATTCTATAATAGACGGACTGAACCTTTTATATGAAGTTTGGAATATGAAATGCAATAATCCATATCCTGCCTGACGCAACACGTCAACTACGTTACCACTGTCGGTTGTTGGGTTATCAGATTGTAATTAGGTGGCACGCCAAGGTATAAATCAAGATATAAAACAGTGGGTTACCGTTCTTAAACTGCATGAGTCTTGTTCTTTCCGTGCCACTATGAAATGACAAAAAGCTTTGCTTTGATAAAAAACCTATTTTAACTCTGTTAAAATCGGTTTTTATCATGCATTTAAATAATTCATCAGTCATTTATTTTACGTATACATAATCAACAAAACATTCAAAAGTTATATTATTAAGTATATTTGAAATAGATATAATTTTATTGAAATTTCATACTATAACGGAATAGGCAAAATTAACAAAACTCCATTCGACACATCTACATATTTTTAGTCTATGATTTTTCAAATGTAATATTTATATTTGCTGGTAGCGCCCTCTACGATGACAACTCTCGGCCGGAGCGGCCAGATTCTCAAGGTCATTGGCGCATGTTACCCCCTTAAAAAGAAACTAATCTACATCCATAGAGAGTTCGGTCTCGATCAAAAATGGCGTCACATCCGGTGTGGCGCTAGCCCTTGTAAAATGTGTAACGGAATACGGATTAAGGTACAGATTTGGCTATCGGTGTAATAAAATAACGCATATACGGTCGGTCGGTCCGTCTGTTGTAACACTGAGCTATTTTTTATGACTACTAGCAGTGAATAACTGTAATTGAAATATGTTATGCATCCAATAATATAAATATTGCTAGCGGACAATAAGCATTATGATTATAAACTCTTTGCCTATAAAAAAAAACGTGCTTGGAGATTCGCTATTACGGAAGTGAACGATACATTTTAAAAATTGCCGCTATTTCGAATTAATTTTGAATGCCATAATAAATAATTATTTATAAAGTGTTCAGTGAGTAATTATGTTCACTGTTGTGTGTGCGCGTGCGTGTAAGTCTCTCGCTTTCTCTTCGTGTGTGTAAGTTGGTCTTTGTATGTATTTGTGTGTGCGTGCGTGTGTGTGTAGTGTTTGTATGTACACATAAATGCTTTAGATACATGTTATACATACATATGCTACATATAACGTTCATTGTGTTCGTATTCAGAGTTATACCGATCTTGTACGTATTTTATACTACTTTTTTTGTAAATTATACTAACTGTCCGGGGAAACTTTGCAGGGTAGAAGCAGATCCTTCCCGAGCTCAGCCTCGTGGGTCGAAGACAACGTCAATATAACGGCTGGTGGCTTAGACGACTTATTTTGTTTTTCCGTATCATCTGAAAAGTAATGATAAAAACGATTTAAAACACAAACTAGTATAAATTATAAAGGCACAATAAGCCCGACTGTGAACAAACACAGTGGGCTTATATTACAATACACATACATAAAATGTATAGTATACACATGTTTACAACGTGTTACAAAATACCCCGTAAAAATATAATTAATTATCAAAGCCAATAATGTTGTCAACCCTAGTAAGGTTAGGTCTTTTAAATTTTTTGTCGTTTCCGCGAATTAGGTAGAAAATATGTAGTTACATTCTGCGTAGTTTACTTTTTGTTTTACTGCAATAGGGTTTGAACGTTAATAATAATATTTATTTATTTATTTTTTTACGGGGTATTTTGTAACACGTTGTGTACAATTTCAACTCGTCTCGTTAAGACATTTGATACCCATATTGATGTTTTTGTAAGTAAGAATAAACTATTTTATAAAAAATAAAAACCGACTTCAAAGTAAATTATCTAAAACCTATTTTATAAAAAATAAAAACCGACTTCAAAGTAAATTATCTAAAAAGCATAAAATAACGAAAATATTATTGAAGTTGGTGTTAGCGTACCTGCTGTGTATATTCTGCACCAACTTCAATAATATTTTCGTTATTTTATGCTTTTTAGATAATTTACTTTGAAGTCGGTTTTTATTTTTTATAAAATAGTTTATTTAACACTTTTTAGTGACTTATTGTACCAAGATAGGTATCAGCACTATCACGCAATTCGAACGTCTACATTACAGTAGCTTACTGAAAACATAAAAAGTTTATATCTCTTAAACTACTGGACCGATTTTGATGAAACTTGTACTCTACCCTAAGTTGAAAAATACTCTAACTATTGCAAAAAGAATTTTCGAAATCGGACTTGTAGTTTCTGAGAAATCCGTGGACAAACCTACATACATAAATACATACATACATACATACATACACTCGTGAAATTTGGTAATTTTGTTTAGAAGCCCACATAGACTAACATATATGAATATTACGCATTTCTATTAATATTACATACATACGCGTCGAATACAGAACCTCCTTTTTTGAAGTCGGTTAAAAATACAAAATGGCGGCTGACGGCTATAGCTTGACGAATCTAACGACATATCAGTCACAGTGCATCCGTTTAGGCTGTACACCGTGCCAAAGAAATAGACATACATACATACTCTCAAAACACATAACCCTCCGCTTGGGCCATTCGGGCAAAAATAAGCTTTATTTGGAATCGACTTGTTTTTTACGCACAACTTTGGATGTTAATCGATTAATTTTACAATTAACTCGTTAATTGATTATAAAGTCATTATCATCTGCAGCCAAGAGACCCCTCCCGGTTGCCATAACCCCCACGCTTGGCAGGCGTCTTCGGCATCGCAGTATAGGTGGTAGGTAATCCAATAGAAAGACGCTGCTGCTCGTCTTCTTGTTTCCTCTTAGTCGCCTCTTACGGATACCCAACGGGAGGAGATGGGGGGGGGGTGCTATTCTTACCCAAACACCCCACGGTTCAACTAAAAAAGTAATTGTGAAGGCCCTACGTCGCACCGCAATGGTGACGGGGGGAGTATGCATCTTCTGTTCCCCCCTGGGTCGTATACTAGGTGGTAGGTTCCTTGTGCAAGGAACCGTCCAGGTAGGTACCACCGCAGTGTCAGATATTCTGCCTCCAAGCAGCAGTGTGTAAACATTGCTGTGTTCCGGTGTGAAGGGCACTGTAGCTGGTGATATTACCGGACACAAAAGACTTAATATCTAGAGACCTCAGGGTGGGCAATGCGGTAGTGATGGCTGACTGGTGTTGCTAGCGTCTATAGGCTGCGGTGACTGCTTACCATCAGGCGGGCCGTATTCTTGCTAATAGTAGTATACAAAAATTACCTTTATCGCCATCATTTTGCGCTTCATATTCGCTTGCTTCATCAGCTGCGTATGGGTAATCGTAGTTGGTATCCTCGATCGCCTGTCGACGTTGCACTGAGTGGCCCGATACTGGAACAAGGAAAGAAAATACATATTAAAAAATAACTCATCATCAACAACCCGTGGGGTGTCTGGGTAAGAATAGTACCCTCCCATCTCCTCCCATTGGGTGTCCGTAAGACTAAGGGAAAACAAGAGACGGGCAGCAGCGTCTTTCTATTGGATTGCATACGACCTATACTGCTATCCCCAAGACGCCTGCCAAGAGTGGGGATTATGGAAACCCCCTACAACCCCCGTAAGGGGCACGTCTCTTCTAAGGGCTACTAAAGTCAGGGACGTAGTACTCAGAAATTGCAAGCTGAAGTGGTAATGGGCAGGCCGCATCGCTTGAAGAACCGATAACCGATGGGAACAAAGGCGAGTGGCGACCACGAACCGGAAGACGCATCGTAGGGAGGCCTCCCAGTAGATGGACTGATGACATTGTGCGCGTCGCATTGAGATATAATGAACTAAAGTACAGGTCTGAGCTCAGTGGGCGAGAGTTTGCCTTGGAAACAAGGTGCGCAGGTTCGGACCCCGGGTGGCACCTCTGATTTCTTTAATGAATCATGTGCGAATCATCATGGTGCTAGATTTCGGTGAAGGAAAACATCGTGAAGAAACCTGCATGTCTGAGAACCTAACTAGCTTTCGAATGACCTGTGAAGTCTGCCAACACGCACTTGGCCATCCAGGCCATGACCTATACGTTAGCGGCCAGGGCGTCTAACCACTAGACCAGTGATTCCCAAAGTGGTCTATATCTACTCTAGGGGTCTATGACAACCTGCAAAGGGTCTCCGTCAGCGAAAAAAAATTTGGGGGTCCATGAAATGAAAATTCGGGTCCACGATAGTGGATCTCAACACATACACTGATAATACCTATTTACTTACATCATACTATCTTATAATACCAAGACATATACATTATTTATAAAATTACCTATGAAGTAAAAAAATTGCATATGTTCGTTTTATTATGAATCAAGAAATCTACGAAGAATTGCTCTTCGCAAGAACTTTGATAAGGGGTCGTGCATTAATCACGTGATGTTTTTTAGCAACTTTTTAACCTCTCCCCCCCCTCCTGGTGATATGTGGTGAGGTTTTTAACTACCCCCCCCCCCCCCCCTATCCAAAATCACGTGTATTTTTTTGTAAAAAAATTCAATATAGTTTATATTGAAATTTTCGGAATATTATCTTTAAATACAGGTACTTAACTGATTAAATGTTGAAGGGGAAGTCGTTTCCGGCAACGGTGAGTCAAGGCCACGTGCCGCTGTTTGGTTTAGAAATCGTGCATTCAACGAAAAATAAATACACGTGATGTCTCATTATACCCCTCCCCCCCCTTTCGAGCCTCACGTGATTAATGGACGACCCCTAACCGACACTAAAGGTGAATCAATATTTCATGTTTTAAATTTTAAAGGATTACTTCATTGAAAAAATAAAATATAATATCAGTAGCTAGCTGGGGGGTGGGGGGTGGGGGGTGGTAAGTAGGGGTCTACCCAACACGGAAAAACATGGCAAGTGGTCTACGACACAACAAAGTTTGGGGAACTCTGCACTAGACCAACAAGGCCGTCTTTTAATTCAAGTATTAGTTTAACATACACTAAATTAGAATGTAATAACTTGTTAATTCCTTACAAAGGTACATAAACACCGCTTTCTATCAGAACAAGCTGTATTCATCATCCATATTAGTACAACGCGTTGCCTTTAAATGGTAAACCAAACATATAACCATGTATTAAGTTGCAAGTTGAATTGTCGGTCAAATACGGGATTGTTGGGTTAAGTTATAAGATTTTGGGTCCCTAAGGCTAGCTGCACACTGTCAATATCATTGTCAATATTCTACAACCCGAATTAACTGTGACCTCGCTGGAAAGCGACGACTCAGCGCCATGTGCACAGTTAAGTCGCAAGGGTTGTAGAATATTGACAATATTATTGACAATCTTATATATTATCTTTTTTTTTTTTCGAAAAAATATTTTATCCTGTACCAAATTACAATATCAAATCAAATCAAATGTTTTATTGCTTGCTAAGTGTACATTAAGATCTTAATAATAATACATTATACTTATGACTTAGCACCTTTTACATGTGTAGCAATTATTATGGTCTAGTTTCCCCTACTCATTTCATTAATTTTTAAGTATTATATTAAGTATGTCATTTTATTAAATTTAAGTTAATTGTGTTAAATTCTCCCGTCTAGTATTTCTACGTATTAATATTATAATATAGTATGTTATGTACTATGTTAAGAATGTTTATTTTGTTTACGGTTATGTATGTTTACTATTTATTTATCAAATTCAAATTTTATTACCTTGTAGAGTAACTACTAAATATCGCAACGCATAGAAACACTGGCCGTCTAGCTGATCGCTTATAACTTACACCACCATACAACAAAATGTTGGAATCACCATAAAAACATTCCAAGTGAATGGCGTTATTGAAACGTGTACTAATGTACTTCAATTAACACATGGATAAGTAAACTTAAGTCGCGTGTTAAATACCTAATAGAGCTATTAGTACTAGCCTTATAAGTAATAATAGTTATTTGTACGAATTATTTCTATGGGTCTGTGTGGTCCCTACTCTGGTTTAAGCAAATAAGGGGTGTTCTTCCCAATAATATGATCACCCGCCTACGTACTTATCATTACATACAACATAGGCTTCCCTCTTATAACGCCACAACGAACGACAATTACCTGCGACATCAGTTGCCTGCGACGCGCACAAAGTCGTCAGTCTCCGTAGTGGGAGCCTGCCTACGCTACATCTGCCGATTCGTGGTCGCTACTAGAGAACCTTTCTGCCCCATCGGTTATCGGTTCTTCGAGCGATGGCATACTCACCCCTTACGTCTTATGCTTTTTTTTTCTTTATCGGTATATCACTTAGAGGAGATACCACTGGAGAGAGCATGATGCGCTAACCCCCTCTGCCAAATTTTTGTTCATATGTTCACGTCATTCTTTATTTGTGTGCGTATATTTTTGAATGTGTTGGAGTTTATTATAGTGTGGGTATGCGTGAAATTGTATCTGTGTGTGTTTACTTCCTGCCTCCCACACCCCGCAAAAGTGCCACGAAAAATTTGTTCGGGGAATCGACGCGATACTAGCTCTATTCTAATTACTCTGAGGTATATCATGAAGCCTCAGTGGCGGAGTGGAAAACCACTTGCGTTGCAAAACGGAGATCGCGAGATCAAATCCTATGGGAGTTGTGTCCAAGTGCCTTACTGTTTAGGACAGGCTGCTATGCAATGCTGCACTGGAGGCCGTGCCGTTTGCCGCCGTTATCTAAGGCGAGTTAAGGACTCGACAAAGTTTTTTTCGGTAAAAATCGGCTTTTATTTTAAACACGATTCTAATGGAAATGCCATCAATAATAAAATTTCTCTGTAAAGTACGATAATCCATGCGTAGCTTTGGCATGTAAAAAGTCGGTCTCGCGCTTGACCTCTCCCCGGTCGTGTCGGTCTTCCGCCCCTAGGATTGTGACAGTAAATGGAGGGAAAATCCACTTGTGTCCACGTAAGCACTTCCCGCGAAGATGGCTTAGCTTCTGCCAGATTGGTGACTGTGACCATATCGGTCGGAATATCATCATCATCACCAGCCGTGGGGTGTCCGGGTAAGAATAGCACCCACCCATCTCCTCGCGTTGGGTGTTCGTAAGAGGCGACTAAGGGAAAACAAGAAGACGGGCGGCAGCGTTCTATTGGATTACCTACCACCTATACTGCGATCCCAAGCCGCCTGGCAAGCGTGGGGATTATGGCAACCCCTCCTTTCTAGGGGGGAGGCCTATGTTCAGCAGTGGACGTCTATCGGCTGCCGATGATGATGATCACCAGCCGGAAGACGTCCACTGCTGGTATACCAGCATGACGTCACGCGGCATTTCAAGGCACTATATCTTCGTCGTTTTTTGTTAAATCGACAAAAGAAAAAATATGTGTCCAATATTTTTTTTTTTTACTTTATTTAAAAAAAAACACACAATTTTACAATACACAATTACAAACTAGACACAACAATAAACATTCTTAAAAGAATTACCAGGGGTTCCCAAACTAGGCACAGCCTGTATCTTGGGAAACCAGCTAAGAAGTGGACATCAGAATTTAAACAAGACTTGTTTAGAAGAAGTGTTTAGATATGCTTGAGAATGTGCGAAAGTGTATATGTGCGTATGTCAGTGTGTGTACGTTTGTGTATGATAGGCACAGGGGTACCTACTAAATCCGAGTTTGAGAGGTTTATCTATTGATACATAGAGATTCTGTTTGATTATAATCCAGACTTAAAAGCAACTTTGTCAATTTTTACTTAACTTCCTTCACAGAAAGAACACTCAAATTATGACGAGATGTAACAGCATTGTACGTTGCCAAAAAACAGACGCGAGCAAATCTTTTTGCAAAGGTGGTTTTAACTGTGGGGGTAGGGAAAACGCGTTTTTCCAAGAGTTTTTTATAATCTGGCGATTTAAGAAGCGACTTATGAATATTTTTTGATAATCTAAATGACGGACTAAAAATATATTTTTAGTCATCAAGCCTATTATTATTGTAAAAAAACATCCTTAACATTACCCCGCATAAAATACTAAGTAATATTTTTCCATTACAATTTCTACTCGCTATCAATATTCAATGACAGTACGGTACCGACACGCTGTCTTGCCCCCATGCTTATAATGTAGCTGTTTAGTATTCCCCATGAGAGCCCATGGATCGTGACTCTATGGTGGAGACTTTGTATAATGCTGGCTTAAACATGGCGGAATATCATGGTTGTTTGTTAAAGAAAATTGTATTTAATGGTATTTTAGTTCACGTAGGAAGTGTTGTTCGTGTCACCCAAATAGTTCAAGTGATAGGTTTTAAATTATATTATTGGTGGATATAAATTGGGCCCGGTAATCAGCGGATCCAATTCTTCCCAGTTGGATCCAATTGGTTCGAAATGGGAATGGTAGAGCAAGGTCTTGGGACAATCAATGAAAAAAAAGTAAAAGAGGCAGAAAGTATAGAAATCCAATGAATTAAATAAAGAAAATTATTTATTCTCACAAAAAACATGGCGCGAAAACAATGGTGTATAATCTATGGTCACTAGCGTGTCTGTGGTCCACAGATTACTCATTCAATGTAAGGCCTAGGGACGGACTAGGGCCAATTTAAAAAATCACATTTGACATCTGTCAGTAACTTTTTCAATGACGTCATACAATAAATACTTACGTAATTGAAAAAAGTGATCCAATTGTGCAGTTCTAACTTCGAAAAAAATCATAAAATTTTGTGCACGCCGTTACAAGATTACGTTGTTAAATTTTTATGAAGTGTCAAATGTGATTTATTAAATTGGCCCTACTTTAGTGCGGGGACACGTCAATCGATGATGGGTTTAGTGAGGTGCCCCAACAAAATTGATATTGTTGATTTCGATTTTCTTGTCTAACAATAAGGACGCACCAAGCTGCGCAAAGGACCTAGTATTTTTTTTTGAAAGGAAACATAATAGGCATGATGACTAATTTTGAAAAAATATTCTATAATGCACTTACGGGTCTACTATTGCCGAAAATATTCATAATTTTGTATTAAAGTTACAATTAATAACAATATTTTCAATTTTTAAAATAGACTTTGAATTTCGTTCCAAAACGAAGGCTGGTGCATGGCGCCATTTTGTGACGTCACCACGCACACAGGCGAAAAATCAATAAAAGTCGGACAAAACCTAAGCATTCATGATTATTATAGAAAATGGGCACATAAGGGTAGGTATGTAATGAAAAACCATATAAATATTTTTTTGACATTTTTATTACATTATCTATCATACATCGTCAGTAATATTTGGTTCATCCAATAGACTTAAAACGTCTTGGCACATAGAAAAAGATTTTTTTGGAACTAGTTTCCTTAGCCCAGTAATAAAGGGATCGGAAGACACCATAAGTCGTTTAAAAGTGTCTTCCATGGCTAATTTTCTAGAAAATTTTCTTGAAAATCGCTCTCTGTACTTGCGCACATCTTTATTTCGACTTTCTTGTGCATCTTCGCTCATTAACCCTATTGCTATTTCTGAATTCTCTATTATATTTGATCCATGGATAAGTAGCTTGTGAAGTGTTGTTGACATATAGTACCATGGGTAATTCATCACAAAAAAAGAAGCTGTTTTGGTGCAAAACACCTTGAATTTGTCCGCATTGATTTTATAACCACTAGACATTACTTTTAAAATGGTATGCAGTCGATTTATGAGCCGATGATTTACACCTGTTATTTCAGCAACTTCTTCTGCGTGCTGAAAAATGGCACGCGCCGTATTACCATCGGTCGATGTCCCTCCACCCTGTCTTGGTTTGTCAACATGTAGCCCAAGTTTTTGCCAAAATTCCGTTTGTATGCGGCGCTTTTCAGCTGCTACCAAGGATTGACTGTGTGCATCTCTCGCTTGCCATTTCGCAACTTTTAATTTATACCCTAGATGCAATACGAACTCCGCAAACCTTATCCAGGCATGTAGCGAAGAAACACCATAATTAAGGTTTTCTTCAGGGATTGGCTTTGACATGCAGAATTTTATCCTGTTAAAGTCTTTCGAGGTCACTTTACAAATATAGCAACGCATGGCAGATTTTGTATCAGTTAAGGCGTTTATCATCTTCCCATCAACCATAGTCATCATTAACTTGTGTTTAACTACACATTCTTCCTCCATTAAAACTATTGTTGGTGATAAAACGTCAATCTCAGATTGAACATTTTGAGCTACAAGTCTTGATAGTTCTGCAGTTTCATGTGCCATCTCTAACTTCAACGGACGGCAATACCTTGGTGAGGAGGGGCGAGGATTTTGCCAGATAAGTATAGTTTTGCCATGATCACACACGAGTTGAACTGGCACAATAGACGTAATTAGCATATTTGCATCAGACTGTTCGACACTTTCAAATCTCTGTTTATACTCGGAATGGCAGCCCGATCCATCACACCCCCATTTTGATATCAGGCGAAGGTTTTGTAACTGATCCTTGGTAAGCGACTCTATGACTTCATTGAGAGATAAAAATAACCTTTGTGCAGTGTGGTCCAATAAATTCTGAAGAGGAACTTCAGCACTCGTTTCTGTGCATAAAATACCTTCAGGGTAACACCTTTTTTTTGCCTTAGTTATACTCTCATAATTAGGATACAGACTGCAGTTCATCTCCATTGCTGAAGTTCGCAAAGTGTTGTACTGATATTTAGACAGTTGTCCTTCAATCACCAAGGATAAGGCTTTATCTGAGGAAAGGCTTGCATGTGTTTTGGGAACATTAAAACTGCTACTGGCATCAGCTAGAGTAACTTGTTTGATTATCTTTGATGTATGGATGTCACCACGGGCACGATATTCTACCTGGGCTGCAAAAGCCAGTTCTTCAGGTTCTAATTGCTTCCGGACATCTTCTGTCTTTCTACGTTTTGTGCGTTCGGTACATTCTTCAAAACTCTTATAAGGTCGGCCACCAAGGCTGCCACTCATCTTGCGAGTATGAGTCGCAACAGAAAATGTGATGTAGGCATCGAACCAGTCTTTGTTGGCATTAACACATCGAGAAAAATTTCTATGTGCTTGAAGAAGTTTTGTCTTATAATCACTAACCAATCTTCTTAGGGACTTCTTAATTTCATCTTTGAGTTCATTCACTTTCAGAGCACATTGAACTTTTTTTTCCAAATAAGATATTTTATCTTGCTCCTTTTTTGAAGTTTCCTCCCTATAATAGGTAATTAGAGTCTTTCTGCTAAAGCTTACTTCCTCGTCAGTTGATCCTAAAACAATGTGAAATCAATATTTAGCACCAATTAAGTAACCGATTCTAGACAAGACATTATTTTGTTTTACGTAGACTACATCCAATAAAGAGGAGGTCACTAAAAATACAATTTTAGTTAAAGTGTCGCAGAGGGTCGCATAAAACTGTGATTATATATTGAAAAACAGAGTCCATACTATCTAAAAATACTAATAGCAAAGCCGGATCTCTCGGGAAGTTACACTTTACCCTTTTGTAAAGTTTAAAAACATGCAGAAAAATACCATTTAAGAGTCCTAATTTTTATTTATACATAATATCAAGCATTAGTATCAAAAGTAGTTATTAAAAAGTAGTTCATTACCTCCTGGAAGCGAATCCATCGAAAAAACAAAGACGTTCACGAAGAAAATTATAGTAATCGTAATAATTGCAAGGAACACTTTCACTCTTAAACGCATCCGCTGTTGATCAAGTCGAACTTTGGACTGAGACCCAGGCGCGTAGACGACAAAAGGTTCATGCCGCGTGCGCAGGTAGCGTGTATTGTTTATCAAACTTGTCAGTAAAACCGGTTTTTATTTGTTTGGCGTACTTTTGAGTTTTTAGGTTTTGTCCGACTTTTATTGATTTTTCGCCTGTGTGCCACGGTATAAATAAACAGCTGTCAGGAGGTATATGTGAATTTTATTGAAGAAAGAAAATTGAGGTGACCGTTTGACAGTTGTTTGTTTATACCGGGATGATGCCATTCACTCTGATGGTGTTTAGTAGAAAAATGGCGATTAGCTGTATTTTAGTAATTTATTCATTTAATAATCACGAAAATCTCCCTATTATTATGAAAATGAGATTCATTTTTGGAATCAGTGCAATCTGTTCTAATATTGGAAACCACAGTTTCATTGGTATTGTGTTGCAGTCATCATGCCTATTGCGCAGTTTGGCTGCTATATAAGCTATGGATTTCAAATTGACCCAACGTGTTCCCCAACTAATCCCCAAACTAATGCCTATAGAGAACTCGGATTAAAAGCTAAACTGAATGAAGAAATGACCTATAAACCATGCGAACCACCACTATCCGTCCAGCCAACAGATTAATTAACGTTAATTAATGTGGCCCAGTTTCAGGCTAATTCCATCGTGGACATCACTTCCCTACATATGGACGGTAATTTGGTAAAACATACATTGAAGTACATATCACTATACGAACCAATTGTATTCTTTTGTCGGTGGCTATTTTTTGGGCCTACCATAGAACACAAATCAGTACAAGTACTATAGAATGCTTAGTTCAAGTAAGAACTCGTAGGCACGGGTAAGAACATCAAAATACATAAATAACAGGTACACGATGGGTATTATACTGTCCGCTGTATTTATCAACATTTGCGCTTGGGACAGATCAAACTCATCGCTACTTATCTATCACTTACAATTATCCATATATGAATTATCCATATATGGTGAATGCGCTTAAGCACTTTTTGAACTTGTACCACCATCCCCTTTCTTTTACCCGACTACCAGGCGCCGGCAGGGTCTTCACCGCGTTGTCGTTGACACTCCAACTTGCCGCACTAATCGTTTCGCTTCTTCTTTTCTCATGCGCACGGCCAAGCTGTGGAATACCCTCCCGGACAACGTTTTCCCTGATAAATATAACTTGGGTGTATTCAAGTCTAGAGTGAACAGGAATCTTATGGGTAAGCGCGGTCTATCCTAGACCACATCTTCACTTACCATCATGTGAGATTGTGGTCAAGCGCAAACCTATTTATTATAAAAAAAATATATAATCTTAAAATATAAATTTAAATAGTTCAATTCACCTGCCTCTTAGAGGAAAATCTGCCTACGCTTTGTTTAGAGTGACTATACACAAACACGTACTCTATTCTTAATATACAAACTCTATGGGTCCCAGTAACCCCCGGAACGCACTTCGACCCAACCGGATCCATTGTGCCTGCCCTAGCCCTTATACTCTGTTGCTGAGTTATCGAAGAGTTCTTTAAGGTACCCCACAATTGCACCAGCTTGGAGTTGTACATAATCATCTGGTGTAGGATAGGCTACTCCCAGATGATCAACCTACGTCGTTAGCAAGAGTGTCGCAGCCATACACAGTATGTGTAATATTGACTCTTTTTCATCTTCACAGAATCTGCAAGCCAATATAGAAGACAACGAATTCATATTGTATCATCATCATCATCATCAACAACAGCCGGAAGACGTCCACTGCTGAACAAAGGCCTCTCCCTTAAAAGGGAGGGGCTGCCATAATCCCCACGCTTGGCAGGCGGCTTGGGGATCGCAGTATAGGTGGTATGTAATCCAATAGAAAAAGGCTGCTGCCCGTCTTCTTGTTTCCCCTTAGTCGCCTTTTACGGACACCCAACTGGAGGAGATGGATATGTGGTTGAATGAATGAATGAATTAGCTTTTATTGATTCCTTACATGCATTTTTTTTTACATAGTTTATAATTATATTTAGGTAAGTATCTATAGTATATGTAGTATTTTTATAGTATAAGTATATCAATTTTCTTCTAATTTTACTATTTCTGGCATTATATAACATGGAGTAAAAATTTCATTTGATATTCGATATAATAAATTATAATAAAATAATGAATAAATTAGTTAGTTAAAAGATATTAGATATGTGGTTACTAAAACTAAATTACTTAAATTGCTAAACTTTATTTTTATCGGGAATTAACGCGATTTACCTTATATTTTGGCTTGACGTTTCGGCCGGGTTGCACCAGCCGTGGTCACAAGCAGACTGGTTCAGCGAGACGGCTCCGTGCGCGAGGCAGAAATATCTTCGTCTACCCCCGTTCTTTCACTTGTAACGTTAAGCCCACTACACACTACACTCACAGCCAACCAAACAAACGTCAAGCCAAAATATAAGGTAAATCGCGTTAATTCCCGATAAAAATAAAGTTTAACAATGGAACGCGAAAGTCTAAAAGTATATACTTAAATTGCTACTAACAACTTTCATAATATTTAAATTATTTTATACTTTTGTGTTGTTGAAGTTGATTTTTTGAATTTTTCTTCTTCCCCATCGATTATCGGTTATTCGAGCGATGTGGCCTGCCCATTGACACTTCAACTTGCAAGTTCTCAGAACTATGTCGGTGACTTTAATTCTTTGGCGAACCTCCTCTTTCCGGATTTTATCGCGCAAAGAAACACCGAGCATAGCTCTCTCCATAGCTCGTTGTGTGACTCTGAGCTTCTCTAAAAGGCTCACAATTAAAGACTACGTCTCAGTACCATATATCATCACTTTTCACATGGTCATATATTGAAGTATACGTAGAGTGATTGCTTAAGGTAATATTTTGACATACCTCAGTGATGGGGTCAAAGTGATCCATAAAACTAGCGGTTATAAAATATTAACTGTTATTTTATTGCTTGTACGACTGTTAAATAGGTATTCAGTACGCAATGATGACGTCATGCGGCAACCAATCGTAGTTAGGGCCCACTTTCTCTGTAGACATACGTAAAACTTATGGACATGCCAAAAAAAAATTGTAAGTAAACCATATAATGTTCGGGACATTTTTTTTGCGGGGGAAATTTTCTTTACATCCCCGGGTGCTGTGGGGCTTGACCGAGGTATGTGAGATTCTTACCCACTATACGGCTGTCGCATCGGCACATGATAGAGTAAGTACCCCCGGGCTCTCCGGTGTGATCTGCAGCACGTACCCGTCAGTGACTTACCTTAGAGCCTGCCTCCGGGGGGTGCATTCTAGCCCCCCGGGAACCGGTCACGGTACTCACGGGGACAGGGGTGTCCTCCTCGGAGTCGCCGCCGTACTCAATCAAAGTACACTTATATTGCTTACTAGCTGACCCACGCAGCTCCGCCCGCGCTGTGTTTACGTTTACTAAACTTTCAATAATATACATTCGCATAGAATACAAAACCTCCTTTTTTAAAGTCGGTTAAAAACTTGGGCCCACTTTGTACTTGCCCTCTAAAGCACGGAAACGTTTAGTTCAAATGGCGTTAAACGGTCACCCATCTATTTAATGACCTTAGCTAACGTTGCTTAACCTGATCGATTTCCAAAAATTGTTAACAACTGTCTCTGAGTGTTCCCTTACAAATATTTAATTTGTAAGGGAACACTCAGAGACAGTTGTAATTATAAAGAAAAAATTATAAAATCGGACCAAGCGTATAACCAAGTACCCATTTTGACTTTAATCCTCTCTCCCAAAAGAACCGTGCTAGATTACGGGATAAAAAGTATCCTATGTCCTACCTCGTAGTAAGATCTCAAATCATGCCAAGTTTCGTTTTAGTCCATCCAGTAGTTTCGGCGTGATGCTCAGCCGAGATACAGACAGACAGACAGACAGACAGACAGACAAAAAATAAAAAAAATACATTTTCGGCCTCAGTATCGGTTATAGAATGCCCTCCAAATATAATTTTCAAAATATCTTCAATGTACAGAATTGGATCCGTTACAGTTTTATTATAAGTATAGATAGCCATTCATCATCAGCAGCAAAAGACGTCCACTGCTGGACAAAAGCCTCCCCCTTAAAAGGGGGTTTGCAATAATCCCCAAACTTGGCAAACGTCTCGGGGATCGCAGTATAGGTGGTAGGTAATCTAATAGAAGACGCTGCTGCCCGTCTTCTTGTTTTCCCTTAGTCGCCTCTTACGGACACCCAACGGGAGATCGGAGGATACTATTCTTACCCGGACGCCCCACGGGTATCAATCAATCAATCAATCAATCATTTGTTTATTTGTAAACATAGGTACACATAGATGTTATAGATAATTACAAGTCCGCTATGTTTGCCAACGAATGGCGTACAAAAATTAGAATACATTAATAATAATTTTATAACTAGGATTTCGAGTAATTACAACTAGGTACTGCAACACACACACATCACATCATGATCACATTAACATTTTATCAGCAAGCATTGGTAACAAACAGGTACTCACTTAATAACCTTAGTAATATATTATGTAATACTATGATTCTGGTCATCATTAATAAGTCGGATTTAGTCATTTCTGTCTATCATTGGTAAATTCTGTAATAGAGTAATAACTCTTGTCTATTAAAAATTTGAACAAAGATTTCTTAAATGTTACTAGGCATTCCATATTCCTTATATTAACTGGTATATTGTTATATATTTTAGCTGCCATACCAAGAACACTTTTACCAAATAGAGCTGTGTTATGGGGAGTAACACTGATAGTATTCTGATGACGTCGTGAACGCAATGTTTTAAATAAATGAAAATTACACTTAACAAAAACTCCCATTTCGTAAATATACATAGATGGTAGAGTGAGCAGGTTTAGTTCTTTAAATAGGGATTTGCAACTATCAGTCGAATGTAACCTGCATATGGCTCTAATACATTTTTTTTGAGCTTTAAAGGGAATGTCTCTGTCAGTTGAATTACCCCAGTAGATAATCCCGTATCTAATATTAGAAGCAACATAAGCATTGTAAGCTATTAATACGGTTGAGCGATTCACTGTTTTTGATAATTTGTACAGGGCAAATGCGAATTGATTTATTTGCTTTGAAAGAGAATCTATGTGATTTTTCCATGTCAAATGTGTATCTAAGTAGAGGCCAAGAAATTTAGTATTGTCTGTTACATCAATGCGCGTTTCTTTATATTTAATAACCAAATTCGGTTGCATCTTTTTTTGATGAAATTTCATTAAAGTTGTTTTAGTAAGGTTTACTTTTAAGTTATTTACAGTGGTCCATTGAATTATATTTTTTATATCGTTATTTATTTCTTTCTCAATAAGGTGCATATCTTTACAAGAATATAGAATGGTGCAGTCATCTGCAAACAAGACCATTTGGTGATTAGTCACTTTTGGCATATCATTTATGTACATGTTGAACAACAAGGGGCCAAGTATACTCCCCTGTGGAACCCCATAAGAAACTTTCTTAGGTCGAGACATGTATGTATTCGTCGTTTTAGAATCCGCACAAAGCCTATTAATGGAAGTTATTTGGGTACGGTTAGATAAATAGGATTTTATGATTTGTAATGCATTTCCTCTGACACCGTATCGCTCCAACTTATTCAGGAGTGTGCCATGATCTACATAGTCGAATGCTTTAGACATATCCATAAATAGTGCTACAACTGGAGTTTTTGTGTCAACACAGGTAATGATTTTATTTAATATTTCATATATTGCCATGTTTATGGATCGTCGTTTCCTAAATCCATATTGTTCCTTAGCTATGAGATTATATTTCTCAAAAAAAGCATAAAATGTATTACATAAAATCTTTTCTACTATTTTAGAAAATATTGGTATTAGTGCTATGGGTCTATAGTTATTTATTATATGTTTTTCTCCCTTTTTTTTATAGATAGGTTTTATTATTGTAGTTTTTAATTTACGTGGGAAGTGACCATGTTCGATGCAAAGATTAATAATGTAACTCATAACTGGCGCGATGGTACAAGACACCTGCTTAACTACTTTAGTAACAATGCCATCATATCTATGACTTTTTGTATTATTTAGAGATTGTATTATCGTAGCGATGTCAAGAGGTGTTGTAGGTGGGATAAAAACAGAATTTGGGTTAGTATTAATACTTGTGTAGGAAGAGTTTGTGGCAGAACTAAACGGTTTTATTTCACCTATAAAATGGTCGTTGAACGATTCCACAATTTGTTGCGAGTCACTGACTAAATTACCATTCACTATTACTCTACCAGGCAAATCTGCGGGTGGATGATTCTCTTTACTTTTATTAATAATATTCCAAGATGCTTTCGATTTATTTTTGGCCGTTTTAATTTGGTAATCATTTTGAGATTTTTTGGTTAAATTAATAATTTTCTTCAAACGTGTAGAGTACTGTTGCAACAATTTCTTATTATTAGTATTAGGGGCACGTCTATATTGCCATAGTATTTGCCTTTTACGCTTACTACATAATTTAACGCCTTTAGTCATCCATTTAGGTGTTTTGCGTAGCGTGACTTTTATTTTTTGGTAGGGAAAACAGAGATTGTAGAAAAGTTGAAACAAGTCGTAGAAACAATACCACTTATAGCCAGTTGTAAACACTGTTTAGTAAAGAATCTAAGGTTAAGCAACGTCAGGCGAGGTCAGTTTATTAATGGGTGACCGTTACGTGGCATTTCAACTGAGTGCCTCCGCCTTTAACGGGTGGTCACTTACTGCCGCACTCACAGACCCCAATTAACTTTAATTCTAATTAAGTCACTTTTTAAAATCTATTTATTTCGACTGTCGGAGCAGTTTATGATTAATTTTGATTACTGAACACGAGATAATTGTTATCTCTATTCACTTTCTGCGTAAACTCAAAACTCAAACTCAAAAATAGTTTATTTCAAATAGGCTTAACGCTAGCACATTTGAAAGGTCATGTATTTTTTAAAAAAAAAAAGCTACCACCGAATCACAACGCGGCCTCAACAACGTATTATGTATCAATGGGCTTCAAGTGACGAAAAAGATCGATTTAAAAAAATGGTTTATTTACCATTAACTATAATTGACGTTTGTAGGTTCGGCAGTTAGACTTAAACTTTTTGAGGATATTTCGTTTTTTTCTAAGAAGATTGTATCTTATGACCGTCCCGCAAATTAATTTGCAGAATTATTAAAAAGGTCATAATGGATTCGCGGGACCCTGGCCTAATTACGCTGGCAATTAGACTGGTTTCTGTTCGAGGCACCATAAAATACGCCATTCTATTTATGGGGCGTGATCACGATACGCTTTCATTTTGAAAAGAACTCGCCGATAATTTATGGGAAAATAGGTGCGGCGTGGATGGAAAATTAGTATTGGCTTGTAATATACGCCGTAGATTATCTTTTTTGGGGCAGTTGACCGTCCTTAAATAATAGTAATATTCTGGGACAATTCCACACACGGTCATCTGGTCCCAAACTAGGCAGAGCCTGTACTATGGCAACCAGACAACTGATACTAATACTTATATACTTTTTTTTTGTAAATACATACTTAAATAGATAAATAACACCCAGACACTTAGTGGGAATCTAACTCACGACCTATCGGGTTGCAGCCAGGGTGTCTGACTACTAGACCAACAGGTCCGTCAAGCAAGAAGAAGGGTATGTATCGAAGTGAAAAAAATTCTAAATCTATGGTATGTACTCTTTGACCAAACAAAAAATCTTATGACATTAGTAACAAGTTTTGTTCAGAATTTTTTTGCTAGCTATATCCGGTCTCTTCATCAACCGAAATATGTCCACTGCTAAAAAAGGTCTCCCCCTTAGAAGACAGGGGTTGCCATAATCCTCACGCTTGGCAGGCGGCTTGGGGATCGCAGTATAGATGATAGGTAATTCAATAGAAGGACGCTGCTGCCCGTCTTCTTGTTTCCCCTTAGTCGCCTCTTACGGACACGTAACGGGAGGAGATGGGAGGGTGCTAGTCTACCTCACAGACAAAATCAATAAATGACTTATGAATTATTATTTTTAAATTGGTAGCAAGTACGTACCCACAGTAACGTACGTCAGTTCAAGTACACCACTTATAGTCAGGATGTTTTATAAATAAACAATTATATCTTAGAAACAGGAAGTCATATATCTTCCTGTTGATATAAATACGTCATGAGAGCTCACTTCTACACTCGCATATCTTCACGACTGTATAGCTAATGGGGGTAATCAGAGCTATATTACAGCCCCGATCCCGTTTGATACTTTTTTTATATTATTCTGGGACAATCGGTCATTTGATCTCAAATTAGACAGCCTTTTTTTTTTTGACGCGTGTGAAATCTTCGAAAGATCCCCGGGAGAAGTGGGGCTCGACCGTATGTGGGATTCTTACCCACTAAAACAAGAAGACGGGCAGCAGGGTCTTTCTATTGTATTACCTACCACCTATACTGCGATCCCCAAGCCGCCTGCCAAGCGTGAAGATTATGGCAACCCCTCCCTTCCAAGGAGCCAGCCTTTTGTTCAGCAGTGGACATGTGACGTGTTGTCAGCTGCTAATGATTATGATGAACTTTGAAAGATAACTTACACCCAGACACGGACAGAGCAAGGAATGTAAGTAAACGAAAGAAAACAAAATTAGATAGGTAGAAGATAGAAAGCAAAGAAAGAGATGGAGAAATATATCCATCTCTTTCTTTGCTTTTAATCAAAGGTGTGGGCCACCTACACATTTTTTACTAGGTGGTAGGGGTTCCTTGTGCAAGGAACCGTCCAGGTAGGTACCACCGCAGTGTCAGATATTCTGCCGCCAAGCAGCAGTGTGTAAGCATTGCTGTGTTCCGGCGTGAAGGGCACTGTAGCTGGTGAAATTACCGGACAAAAAGAATGTAATGTCTTAAGGGTCGGCAATGCGCTAGTGATTCTTCTGGTGTTGCTAGCGTCTATAGGCTGCGGTGACTGCTTACCATCAGGCGGGCCGTACGCTTGCTTGCCATCTTGGTAGTATAAAAAAAAACCAGTTTGGATGCAGAAGGCTCGTAATAGAGAGATTTGGAATGTACTGGGGGATTTGGAGGAGGCCTACGCCGCAGAAGCGACTGCTATTGAAGCATGAATTTAGTACATAAGAAGTAGTTAATAGAAAAAAAAAAAAACATATTGTCAAAGAATATTACTAAAAAAATGTGTAACTATGCAAATAGCAGTAATAAAGACTTTTTTGTTTTATTTTTATTAACACCCCGATATAGGGTGGGAATCGATCCCTCAACCTATTGGGTAGTGGCCAGCGTGTCTAACCACTGGACCAATGAGCCTGTTGGTCTAAATTGTTTTGAAATTAAACTTGGATTGGACTGAAATTAAAATTGGTTTCCATAGTAACCCCACGGACTAGCGAGGAAGACAATCAATTTAGTTTAACGTATACAAAAGCATTACTCATCTCCCGCCATGAATCATGATGCACTATATTATTTTTAAACAGCCTTCACCTAAATAATGAACTAGAAACATTTGCTAACAAAATGGAAGCGGCGGACTTTCAAACATTCAGTAACACAAATTGTTTGATCGCAAATATTAACATACAATAAATGCTTGGCGCAAATAACAAGCGCGATGCGATATATACGGGGTGTAAGGGACATCGTACCGAAAACCGACACCAGGGATCCAGTACATGATTCTGAACATTCTAGTGTTGAAATTTTTCATCGGCTTAATCATGAATTTCCAAAAAAAAAAGTACGCATTTTTTAATAAAATTAGGATAACATCATTATTGGTATAATAATAAAGCCTAATTTCAATTTAAAAACAATAAATTACTTATTTGTGCAAAATTAGCTGTCCACTGCTGAACAATCAATCTCCACGCTTGGCAGGCGGCTTGATTGAAATTAGCAATGTAATTTAAAAAATAAATATTATTAATTACATGCTCAAAAATTAACAATTTGTCATTTTCCCTATAAATGATTTCTGTAATGTTGTAACGGACAATATGAGAAATCTTATATAAAAAGTTTTTGGTACGTAGTCCCTTACACCCTGTATTACACTTTAAACACCACACAACATATAACCCGAGGGGCATCGATTATAATATTTACACTAGATATATAAGTGTTATGATCCAAATAGTGGCACACAGAAATAGCGCCCCTGTGCTACAGGCTGACAAAATTATTTTTTCCTATAGGAGTGTCGCTACTGTCTATATGAAACTGTTAAACTACACGTCATTATCATATTAAAACCTGTTAGTTCACGTGTCCGCCACCAGCACAACTAAGTCCGCGACCCCAGCGACCACATTTTAGATGGCATTTTGTTAGTGAATGTTTATCTAGTTTCCATATTATATCGATGCCTGGGGGTGTTCGGGTACGAATAGCGCCGTCCCGTATCCTACCGTTGGGGTACCCACGGGTCAAAACGGTTGAAATTTAGGTGCAGGTTTTTATTTTGTGTCTATTTCTACTCATTCGTAATCGCCATTACCTTACACTTTGCACCACACCCTAAAAGCAATAACAGGTGTAACGTCCAAATATTCCACCGCGATATTTGCTTACATATCCCACTTGTGGGCCCACGCTTATTTACACAAACATTAGTTTTGTTCGGTTTGACACGATCATTTGTAATCTTTTCATGATTGAAAAGCGAAAATGTCAACATTTTTGATCATTTTCTCGAAACAAGCAATAATATGATTCATCATCATTATCAGCCGGAAAATGTCCACTGCTGGACATAGCGTACGACTCTTTACATGCCTGTACGACGCATGGATCACCTTACTTTCCAGTCCATCAGTTTATCGACCAGTATTGTCTTATCCAGTAAGTACCCCGAATATGCCATATTCAACCCTAACAATTCTTTGGCTGGCCAACGGTAAGCCATCACTCCTGTGTTCATACTTCATATATTTCCAGTCCTGAATTTTTAATGGTAAAGAAAAGCAAGGTTGCTCCCCGCAGATTTGATCTCACGACCTCTTTTCTTGCAAAGCAAACGACTTCGCGCTGCCCTACGGTTTTGTTCAACAAACATTCAACAACTGTGCCGACCCCAATTTGTGTAAGGCGTGATGCTGTTCGCAGCTTATGTTTTAATGTGTATAGATCATAAATACACAACAAAATTGATATATTTCTCGGTAAAGGTATTAACTCATAGCTTGCTGCCCCATAAACTTTATGAGTTCGACTAACATAAAAACACCATAAATTGTTCCACTATAAGGAAGCGGCCCGGTTTCGCTCGGCCGGTATTTAGGCCGGATTAGTTCACGGTAAAACTTGTATTAATAATATACATACATATGTATATCATCATGGAGCTATTGGAGAGAGATATGCTGATGAGGACATTCGCCGAAGAAAGTCACCGACATAGCTCTTAAAATCTTCAAGTTGAAGTGGCAATGGGCAGGCCACATCGCCCGGAGAACCGACAGCCGTTTCTTCCCCATCAGTTATCAAGCGATGTGGCTTGAGTGATGTCGGTAACTCTGGTTTGGTTCTTCCCGGTTCTGTCCTGGTTCTTGTACATTCCGGGTGTAGGTTCGGTTACCTACCTAACCTGGGATATACTTTGGTTCGTATTATTAATCCACTTACAATGAGATTAAATATACTTGTCGGCTGTAGATAAAGTCTTATTCAGTTTTAGTATAGTGACATTTGGATACAACAACCACGACTAATTTAGGCATATTTTCTTCCTTCTTTATTTTTTTATGACCACCCACTCCACCCAGAAATAGGAGCCCTCCAAAGCAGGGCTCCTAATTGAATCATTAATTACCACTAGTAACAAGTATTGCGAAAAAAGATTGTGCAATATGTCCGGTGTTGTTCTAAATAGTTAAATGATTCTGTCCACTTGTAAGTAAGAGACCATGATTATTCCTTTGATTATCTATACTTATAATAAAACTGTAACAGGTCCAATTCTGTACATTGAAGATATTTTGAAAATTATATTTGGAGGGCATTCTATAACCGATACTAAAGCCAAAAATGTATTTTTTTTGTCTGTCTGTCTGTATCTCGGCTGAGCATCACGCCGAAACTACTGGATGGATTGAAACGAAACTTGGCATGATTTAATACTCCGAGGTAGGACATAGGATACTTTTTATCCCGACATTCGGCACGGTTCCCTTGGGAGAGGGGACTAAAGTCAAAATGTGTAGTTGGTTATACGCTTGCTCCGATTTAACAATTTTTAATTATAATAATTATAATAAATATTTGTAAGGGAACACCCATAGACAGTTGTTAACAATGTTTGGAAATCGATCAGGTTAAGCAACGTTAGGTAAGGTCATTAAATAGATGGGTGACCGTTTAAAGCCATTTGAGCTAAACGTCTCCGTGCTTCGGAGGGCAAGTACAAAGTGGGTCCAAGTTTTTAACCGACTTTAAAAAAGGAGGTTTTGTAAGTATGTATTTACAACAAAAAAAAGTATATAAGTATTAGTATCAGTTGTCTGGTTTCCATAGTACAGGCTCTGCCTAGTTTGGGATCAGATGACCGTGTGTGAATTGTCCCAGGATATTATTATTATTATTATTCTATGCGAATGTATATTATTGAAAGTTTAGAAACACAGCGCGGGCGGAGCTGCATGTGTCAGCTAGTGGTATAATAAATGAGTCATATCTACACTTAAGGAAGTCGTAATAAAATATTGGGTTCCAAATATTATTTTTTACAATAGCAACACTTGATACATGAGTGATGAAACTGACGTCATTGCATGGGACCGGACCGGATGTGTGTTACAGAATTATTTTGTCTTTAGCGATTATGGGAGCCTTACATCCAAACCACAGCCATTTGGGTAGCATTGGTCTATACTACAGTCCCTAGCAAAAGGGATTTAACACTAACTGCCGCACTCACAAACGCCAATTAACTTTAATAATAATTAAGTCACTTATTGATGTCTATTTTCGACTGTCGGAGCCATTTATGATTAATTTCGATTATTGAACACGAGATAATTGATATCTCTAACCACCGTATTAATATGGGCCTCGAGTATCGAAATAATCAGATTTCAAAAAATGGATTAATGATCATTAACTTTAATGGACGTTTGAAGGTTCGCCAGTTAGTGCCTACTTCGTTGCTTAGTGCTTAAACAAGTTAGACATGTCTAATAAAGGCTTCGCCCGTGCTATAAAAATAAAAAAGAAATGTGCCCAACCGCAACCCCACCAAAAAAAAATTATGAGTTGAAAACACGTGAGAATGTCGGAGTCTTCAAGGCTAGAGTGAATAGGCTATTACTAAGCTAGTAGCTTACCAATGCCTTACATAATTTAAAAAAAGCTGTAGTAAATATGATTTGTGAAGAAATATTTTTCTTTATCAGATTAATATTGTATTATTGTAGTATTATTGGCACCATACAATATGTTTTTCCAATAAATTTTATCCCGAGACACAATTCACTGCCCTCCCCTCGACCTAGATAACATGATACTATCATAAATTATTCATAGTGGTGCGCCGCGTTTTAAGAAATGGGCACAATTTTATTATTATTCGAGATAGTAAGGAATCTATCGCGAAAGTGCACACACTCCAAGCACTCCCCTTACTAAAATTATTCACATAATAATAAGTTTATTTAATGATTTCTGATATTTACGCGAATATTACCTACACATTGAAATGAAACTAATTTTACGGATTATATCGCAGTTTATTTTTGATTTTAATTACCCGACGTTTCGAATACTTTACAGCATTCATGGTCACGGGCGGACTGAGGTGGTAGCAGTCCGAATGTCATAGTTGTCTTAGGGTACCCTCAGGTCTTCTAATTATTATTGTTAGTCCGATCTACGCAGAAAGAGCTTACAGTATCTTGAGGTCTTGCAGTGGAATGCTTGTCTTTGGATTTGACTATGTTTATCACGGGATCCCAAGCTGGTGGTCGTCACCAATCGAAACGTCGGGTAATTAAAATCAAAAATAAACCGCGATATAATCCGTAAAATTAGTTTCATTTCAATGAATAAGTTTATTACCAAAAAACACATTCATGATACAGATATCAAAAGGTACAAGAAAATAAGTAATACAATTCAATTAACAGTACAATCTTGATCAATTGGGAAATTTAGAATGTGTATTAGAAATTAGTTTGCCAAAACTTCTCGCACTAGGCTACGCCTGTCTCACGAGGAGTTTTTTTATTATTAACATATCTCAATATTTATATATATACAATAATAGATACAATAATATCAATATATACAATAATAGATCCGCACCCATATTGGGTATACGTTAATGTTATCATAGATAATATGTTATATCCCTACTACTAATGCGCGCCAAAAATTGTCACTCATGTACCTCATACATAGTTATGGTGGTTATGGTATGATATCCTTTCCTTATTATTTACTTTTGTACTGTACTTTGTGCATTTTTTAAATACGCTTGAAGGCATTTTACTTGGTTTTCAAAGGCACACGACACGTTCATCACATTTTACCGAAGCGTATTTTACTGCTAGTTAGTTTTTACTGCAATTTGGGTGAATTTCGTGGATTCACTTTTCGTGCGTTAATGGCACATCTTGGGCACATCTATTTAAATTAAAAAAATGAATGTTTGTCTGTGAGTCCTTTATAGAATCGTAAGTGGCTGGACCGATTTACATGAAATTTTCTGTGTACATTCCAATAGGTTCCTGGATGGTTTGTAAATATAATTGGACGCGGTAGGTGGCGCTGCTGTCGATATGTCAACAATTTAAACTTACTGGATTTCCAGTAAGTTTACTTGAAAGAAGGAAACTCTCATAGAGTGGGTGGAATCACTGTTCGGAAAACGTACAGTTTTCTAGAATTCCAGAGAGGGGGTGAGGGATAGTGAAATGAGAGATTCAGTGACAAGGGGGAGAGGAAGAGGGGGAGTGTGACGGGGCGGGAGGAGGAAAGAGAAAGGAGAGAGCAATAAATTAAGGGAGGACGGAGAAAGGGGGAGCAAAATGTAATAAAAGCGCGGGCAGAGCTGCGCGAGTCCGCTAGTCTATTGTATAAAATATCATTGGCTACAAGGTTATAAAACAAAGGCAGATTAAAACAAATAAACACAAAGCTTATGAAGCTAAAGCGTACAATAACAACTTAAATACGGTAATACCAAGAGTCATTGTCAAGGAAATGTCGTCACCAACACAAATAAACTCAAGGACTTACATCACTATCCCATGGACCCATGACATCATCTAAAGGGCCGTGGCATTCAAAGCACGCCTTATTAAGGGACACTTAAGAAAATAAATGTTACAATGAGACGTGGTAGGAATAATTATTGAGTCACTTGATGATTGCGTTGTTGTTTTACTTTACATATATAATGAGAGAAATATAAAAAAAAAATTATAAAATAATATCTATACAGGGTGTAACATCGTACCGAAAACCGATACCAGGGATCCAGTACATGATTCTGAACACTCTAGTGTTGAAATTTTTCATCGGCTTTTTCATGAATTTCCAAAAAAAAAACAACTTACCACAACAGTAGAACCTACTTATGATGTAGGTAAGCATCCACTAAGGAAAGGTTTTTGAAAATTCCACTCCTAAAGGGGTAATATTTAGTAATTCAAGATTGTTCAGTCGTTTGGTTTTTATAATTTACTAGCAATTCCTTGCGGCTACGCCCGCTATTATTTTTTTCACCCCATTTAGGTGACACCGGAACACAGCAATGTTTACACACTGCTGCTTGGCGGTATTATATCTGACACAGCTGTGTTAAAAACTACGAACTAAAACGTTTCAATTTTGAATTCTTCTTTTCAGGGTCATCGCAG
Organism: Furcula furcula; assembly: GCA_911728495.1. NCBI lineage: Eukaryota > Metazoa > Arthropoda > Insecta > Lepidoptera > Notodontidae > Furcula > Furcula furcula. The sequence goes on along the minus strand of OU452265.1, from coordinate 14,301,052 downwards.
ACATCACGTTTCAGCCTGAAACAGATGGCATCAACAGTCCACCGTGCACCCAATTATAGATTTTATCGCCCACTCATAATACATCGCTGGTTTTATGCGCTTTTTATTAGCTTTCGGTATTTATAAGACAGTAGTGTACGCTATAAAGACGTATTTGGTGTATTTATTGGTCCTTTTTTACTAACAAGGATATTGGGTCTATCTTTTCTTAAAAAGGATGATAATAAGGCTTTAAAAAAGCGTTCGGCTTATATTGACAGTATTAAAATGTTTGATACCTATAAAAACACATTGAACTGTGGGACACATTCATACACTAACCAAGACGCAAGACGCACAGTGAATAAAATTAAAAAATTACAATTAATAAATTTCTCCTCTATCTGTCTATAAAATGAGCCCAAACTCGATGGGTTTACTAGTAGCCATCCAAGGGTTCGCTCATCCACCTTTGAGCCCCAGCATCAGATCAGCTCGATGATACCATATTAATGTATTGTCACCGGTTCTTGATACATGTGCAACATTTCAAATGTTTTGGACGTGTAGAAGTGGGTCAAAATTGCATCGCAAGATTCCTTTACCATCATACATACATAGTTGCATACATACATACATACAGGTCAAGCTAATAAAAGTGAGACTTCGTCTGTTTGTCTGTCACACCTGTATACTTTAGGAACCGCTGACGCTATCGATTTGAAACTTGGTTCAGTTTTAGATCTTTTTAGCCAACCTCATCGCAAATTAAAAAAATATATTTTCCTTTTAGTTTATTTTAATAGGAGTCTAAATGGGTCATCAAAATTGCAATTTGAGACTATTAGATCGAGGGGTATCATAATTATGAAAGAGATTCATTTGCACATCTCTAAACAGATTTTTATTTTGGTTTATATAATAATAAATAATAACACCAGCCCTTGTTTATGTCCCACTGTTGGGCACGGGCCTCCCCTCAAGATGAGGGGGGCTTAGGCCATAGGCCACCACGCTGGCCAAGTGCGGGTTGGTGGACTTCACACGTCATTCGAAGGCTAGTTAGGCTTTCTCAGACATGCAGGTTTCCTTACGATGTTTTCCTTCACCGAAAGCTAATAACAATCGTACAAAGACGATTCGCACATGATTCATTAAATAAATCAGAGGTGCGAGCCGGGGTTCGAACCTGCGCACCTTGTTTCCAAGGCAAGCGCTCGCCCACTGAGCTGTTACCGCTATTTTGGTTTATTTTGAAGTTGGTGCCAAATATATACAGCAGGTACGCTAACACCAACATCTATAATATTTAAATTATTTTATACTTTTCAGTGATATTGAAGTCGGTAAATTTTTTTTTAAAAGAGATTTTATTTTAAATTTTTTAGTGATATTTTCATACATAAAGATTGAAGATTTTATAATTGTGTAAACTTCGATACTACGCCTACGTTCAATCCTATATTAACTAAATTACCATAAATATATAAAGAATTTAGTTCTTTCTCCAGTCTCCCATTTGGGTAGGACTGACGTCAGGGATGACATCACAAAGCCAGACGACATGCAAAACCGATTTGCTTAATATACTTGACCTAGTTCGAATCTGGGATTTAAGCTTACACGTGCACAAACTTAGGCATATGGCGGCCATTTGCCGAAATGCGTTCAGTATTATGATAGGAATATTTTGTTTGGAATTTGATTCGTTTTTACTGCCACTGAATATGCTAAAAGGAAATGTAATTACCAGCGGGGTGTCCGGGTAATAATAGCACTCACCCGTCTCTTCCCGTTGGGTGTTCGTAAGAGGCGACTAAGGGAAAACAAGAAGACGGGCAGCAGCGTCTTTCTATTGGATTACCTACCACTTGTACTGCGATCCCCAAGCCACCTGCCAACCGTGGGGTTTATGACTACCCCTCCCTTCTAAGGGGGAGGCCTTTGTTCAGCAGTGGAAGTCTTTTGGCTGCTGATGATGATGTTGAAATGCAATCATGGATCGTGCTAGAGCTACTTAGATTACGAATTTATCTTTCCCAATAATCTTTAAAATTCTCAATTTCAAATTCAGTAGGCGAGCTTTTGCCTTGGAAACTAGGTGTGAAGGTTCGAACCCCGGCTCGCACTTTTCTTTTCCTTTAATTAATCATGTGCGAATCGTCTTTGTGACTAGCTAAGTATACACGCACGGATCTGCCCGACAGATCTGCCTGCCATCCATGCCTGGCGGACAGAACTGCCGGTGTATGGTGAAAACTGGCACTGATGCCTGCCCGCTGCCCGTCATCAATACGACCGGATCAGGCATGGGACGGGCAGATCCGTGCATGCAACTGTGCACGTGTTCCATAGCGACAGATGTGCCCGCCAGATCGCAGCTCGGTGTGCATTTGGTTATAGAAATGGCATTAGCGATAACAGTGGACAAGTTTTATGAAGCTTTATAATTCTTTATCATATTTATGGAATGTCAACGATTAGCAATTGTACCGTACATAAAAAAAAAACGATTTCAGCACACGAAAATTAGCTGAAAATTTTCGTCGTTTTCTTCATCAAGACAAATAAAACCGCCACATATTATTGCTAGTTTTTGCTTTGACAGAGACATCTTTATAGACAGCCGCATATGATGGAATCACGATCTGGACTGATGCCCGGATACGTGTGTGGCGAAATCACGGATCCGATCTGAGGCAGATCTGTCGGGCAGATCCGTGCGTGTATGCTTAGCTACTGTTACTAGCTTTCGGTGAAGCAAAACATCGTGAGGAAACCTGCATGTCAGAGAAAGCCTAACTAGCTTTTGAATGACGTCCAGCGTGGTGGCCCATGCCCAACAGTGGGACAAAAACAACCGCTGGTATTATAATCAATAGTGACAGACAGACAGGAATTTAACACCCCTCTGCTTTGCGTCGAGGGGGTGATTACAAACGCTAATGGCGTCCTGCTGTTCACATAAAATTGCAATATACAACAGAAACCCATAACCTAGATCTAGTTATCAAGTCTAGAACACTATGGGGTCAAATACCAGTGAGTGGTCTGCCCTACATGGTGTTTAACGAGACTCCTATGTATTTAATAAAACTCTATTACTTACATTTATTTTTCTTGAAGACATTAATTCTGTAGCCATTAATTTTCTTGCTGATAGTGTCATCATCAGTAGTCGACACACGTCCACTGCTGAACAAAAAGCCTCCCCCTTAGAAGGGAGTGGTCGCCACAATACCCACGCTTGGCAGGCGTCTTGAGGATCTGAGTAGGTTTAGGTGGTATGTAATACAATAATAAACTATTTAAAAAAAAACGACTTCAAAGTAAATTATCTAAAAAGCATAAAATAACGAAAATATATTGAAGTCGGTGCTAGCTAATCATGTTAACTAACACTATCACCAGCTGACACCGACTTCAATATATTTTCGTTATTTTATGCTTTTTAGATAATTTACTTTGAAGTCGGTTTTTATTTTTTTTTAAATAGTTTATTTAACACTTTTTAGTGACTTATTTTACCAATATAGGTATCAGCACTATCACGCAACTGAAAACATTAAAAGTTTATATCTCTTAAACTACTGGACCGATTTTGATGAAACTTGTACTCTACCCTAAGTTGAAAAATACTCTAACTATTGCAAAAAGAATTTTCGAAATCGTACTTGTAGTTTCTGAGAAATCTGCGGACAAACCTACATACATACATATATACATACATACATACACTTATAAAATTTTGTAAATTTGTTTAGAAGCCCACATAGACTAACATATATTAATATTACGCATTTTTATCAATATTACATACATACGCGTCGAATAGAGAACCTTCTTTTTGAAGCCGGTTAAAAAGACGCTGCTGCCCGTCTTCTTGTTTTCCCTTAGTAGCCTCTTACGAACACCCAACGGGAGGAGATGGGAGGGTGGTATTCTTACCCGGACACCCCACTGGCTGTATTTAGGGTACGATGCCTAAAAGAAATGCGTTTTCTTTTCATTTGTGAAATTTAACATAAATGGAAAAAATATGTTTCTCCTTTATTTATTTTTTTAATAGCGGTTGAAATAGGCCATCAAAATTTTAAAACGAGACTACTATATCGAGTGGGGTATGAAATGGCTTCATTTGCACATTTCCAAACGGGCTTTTATTTTGGTTTATCTTACGTAATTTTTGGAATATAATAAATGACAAAAATATGAGTGTCTCATATTTTTGTTTTTTATCCTGAGGAAAAATCTTAAAAAGTCATAGACAGTAAACTTCTATTTTCACGTTGACATTAATCATAGATTTAGAATTTAACTACGTTCAATCATCTATCTAATCGTACGTAACAATTCATGAAGTCTTTTTGAATGCATTTCATGACAAATATTATGCTTACTAGCTGACCCGCGCAGCTCCGCTCGCACTCTTTTTACTGAGAAACCTTTTTGGGCTCATGCACAACCTTTGTTAATACTCAAAGTGCACAACACTTTGCTGAAGATCATGACATGATCAAATGCATAGTTTACGATTCTATGAAGGACATACAGATCGACAAACATTCATTTTTATATACAACGTGTTACAAAATACCCCGTAAAAAATAAATAAAAGAATATTATTATTTTCACTGATGTGCAAACCCTATTCCAGTAAAATTAAAAAGTAAACTACGCAGAATGTACCTAATTCGCGGAATGACAAAATTTTTATAAGACCTAACCTTACTAGGGTTGACAACATTTTTGGCTTTGATAATTAATTATACTTTTTACTGAGTATTTTGTAACACGTTGTAAGTAGATAAATAGATACATACGAATAGCTACATACGTTAGAACAACGTATCACCACTCTGGGGCAGTTGGGTAAATGGTATGACCCAAATTGCCTAAAGGGAATATTTGACTTCAAATATTGGCTCTCCGAATGGTCACAAGGTCGTCTCAGTGTACAAACTGACCCTAAGTAAACTGATTAACGTACTATGATCAAGTAAATTTGTAGACTCAATGGCGCAGCGATAAACTGCTTTGCAATCCGGAGGTCAAGGTACAAATCCTGCAGGGAGCAACACTTTGTGCAGTTGCTTTTAACTGGGCAATGCAGGCCGATCACCTGATTTTCTGGAAAGTATGATTATCTTTATGCGTCGGATGGGCATGTAAAAAGTCGGTCCTGCGACTGCCCTCTCCCCATTCGTGTCGGTCTTGCGTCCCATCGGACTGTGAGTACACACTACTTATTTCAAACGAAGTTTCAAATTCCAGGGCGCTGATTTTCTCAATGACATATGTGACTGTCCTGCCATACCCTATTTCGATGAGTATCGGGTGGTATCCATATCGTAACTCTGCAGTGTAAAACTGGATTATGTTTCAAAACTTCTTTACTGTTATGACTGGACAGAAATATTATTCTAATGTTATAGTAATATTACTAAATCATCACGTAATCCACGGGGGGTCGGTGCCGGGTACGTTATAAATCTGGACACATTTTAAATTCAATAGGCGATGACTTTGGTATTGGATTTTGTGGGATCTTTTTTTACTTTTTTTATTCAATTTGTATTTTATATAAACAAATAATAAACCAACGGACCTGTCATTAGATTCTTTCTTGAGTACCTATACTTCGATCAAGAAATTAATTACGAGTATTGGCATATATTTCAAGATTTCTGATAAAAATCTATCACTTTGTCTTTAATATTAGGAGTTCTAGTAAATGAGAATGCGTCGCTAGCTCCGTGGTAGCAAATACGTAAGCTATAATCGCGAAGTATCGGGTTCTATTACTTGACTGGCCTTCTACACAGACTGAGGCTAAGTAAGTACTGTAGATACTTGCAGATTCTGTGAAGGCGCAAAAAAGGCAATGCTACTGTTAAGCTGCAACGCTCTGGCGAGACACACATCACTTAACTCCAAGCTGATGCAATCGTTGCGTACCTAAGGGAACTCTTCGACACGTCAGCAACAGAGTAAGGGCTAGGGCATGCAATGGATCCAACTGGGTCGAAGTGCGTTCCGGTAACTACCGTGCCCGATTCATAGCCACTAACAATAGAATATACAACGAGCTATGGAGAGAGCTATGCTCGAAGTTTCTATGCGCGACAGAATCCGTGATAAGGAGATTCGCCGACGAACCAAGGTCATCGACATAGCTCGTAGAATATGCAAGTTGAAATGGCAGTGTGCAGGCCATATCGCTCGAAGAACCGATAACCGATGGGGAATAACGGTTCTCAGCCTCAGTCTCTCGGAAGACTCAGCGTAGGCAGGCCTCCCACTAGGTGGACCGACGACATTGTGCTCGACGCAGAATATATTATTTTAAAACGTCTCCAGCAACTTGTTGTGTTAGTTACCGATTATGTGTTATGCTGCATCTTGTTGTTTATTACCTTAAACAAATAATAAAGACATTATTTTTTAAATTCAATTTCAAAACAAGTCATCATCGCCTAAAAATTCTTCACTTGAGACATTAGTTACTACATGGTATAGGTCCTTCCGCCTACCAAGTATTTAGCATTTCCTTTGCAGATGTCCATCGATTACGGCGGCAACTTCGTGGAGGACGGCGGCCGCGTTACGACCCCCATCCCTGTGAGCATCCGGGGGTTATAGTGTGCCCCCCGGTAGCGGGCGGCAAAGAGCACTGAGAGTTACCTGGTGCAGATCTCACCAGAGAGTCTAGGCCTTGCATGTACTGATGCAACAGCCGCAGGGGTTTTAGTGGGTAAAACCCCGGTCTGCCGGTGTCCAGGTCCCTTTTGAAGGTTCAGGACAAAAAAAGGCTCTGCCTAGTTTGGGAACTGACCATGTGTGTGGTTGTCACAGGTAGTAAAACGTCTTCGGATTCGCTGGACGTTCAGGGTGTGGGCCCTTTGAACGTCCATTGAGTACGGCGGCGACTCCGAGGAGGACGGCGGGGGGTTACGACCCCCGTCCCCGTGAGCACCGTGACTGGTTCCCGTGGGGCTACAATGCGCCCCCCGGCGGCGGGCTCAAAGGCAAGGCACGGAGGGGCCCCTGGTGCAGCTCTCACTGGAGAGCCTTGGGGTCCCCCCTCTCATGTACCGATGCGACAGCCGCGGGGGTTTTGGTGGGTAAGAATCCCACATACCCCGGTCGAGCCCTACAGCTCCCGGGGATCTTTCGAAGAATTCCCTCGCATCAAAAAAAAATGTAGTAAAATATTAGGTAGGTCGCCACAGTCTGTACGAGAGAGTATTGGTATCGAAAGGTAAAAAGTACTAGAGATACCACAAAGTATCGATAGGTACTTTGTTCGTGTCCTTCGACTCACAGGATATTATTATTATTTATTCAACTGTCCCATAATTCTAGGGATACATAATATGAATAAGCCTGCCCATATTTGTCTAGACTTGACTTAGTCACGGGTGACCTAGAACTAGACAGGACAGTGAGATTTATATTATGGACCACCGATCCGTCCATATATGGAACAGTGATCGCGTTTCGAATGATAGCTATATATGGCAAAGCTTTATTTATTAAGACAAAACCGGCCAGCTTGAGAAAATGCAAATAAAAAATAACATTAAAAAAATATATATATCAATGGTTAAAAGTGTCCCACCACTGTGACTCCTGTTAGCCAGGATCTACAGTGGTCACCAGCAAAGACACCAAGGTTTGACCCTCGGTGAGTCTCGGGGAAACGCTAAATTGTCTTGGAATCTGCAACAAATTTAATTAGAAAAGTATATAGAAAAATATAGATTCCACTTCCCTCCTTTGCAAAGCGGGAGACAGGTAAAAATCACAGGTCGATATAACCATAGAACGAAAGATTCTTACAGGTGCACTACCTAGAGTTAGTCCACCTGTAAGGCACCACGGAAGTTACTAGATTTGAAGGGACCTAACTATATTGACGAACGGTTAGTGACCAACCTCTATATATCTCTATCTGGAGAAAGTAAGATTAGACTAATTATTCAAGATGGTGGCAGTCGTTTCTGGGTAGAAAGGAGTCAGAACCTAGTGTCAGAGTTAATAAAGCTGCCTTAAAGCAACTCTATACTTATAATAAAACTGTAACAGGTCCAATTCTGTACATTGAAGATATTTTGAAAATTATATTTGAAGGGCATTCTATAACCGATACTAAAGCCGAAAATGTATTTTTTTTAATTTTTGTCTGTCTGTCTCTATCTCGGCTGAGCATCACGCCGAAACTACTGGATGGATTTAAACGAAACTTAGCATGATTTGAGTTAATACTCCGAGGTAGGACATAGGATACTTTTTATCCCTTAATCCAGCATGGTTCCCTTGAGAGAAGAGATTAAAGTCATAATGGTACTTGATTATACGCGTGGTCCGATTTTATCCATTTTTCAGTTCAGTTATAATAAATAATAATAAGGAGACACTCATAGACTGCTGTTAATAATGTTTGGTAATCGGTCAGGTTAAGCAACGTTAGGTAAGGACATTACATAGATGGGTGACCGTTTACTGCCATTTGAACTGAGCGTCTGCGTGCATCAAAGGGCATGCAACACGTGAGTTCCAGTTTTTGACCAACTTTAAAAAAAGGAGGTTATGTATTCGACACGAATGTATCTAATACTATTAAAAAATAAGGATGCACTCATAGACAGGTGTTATCAATATGTGGCAATCGATCAAGTTAAGCAACGGTAAGCAAGGTCATTACATAGATGGGTGACCGTTTAATACCATTTGAATTAAGCATCTCCGTGCTTCGGAGGGCAAGTAAAAGATGGGCCCCAGTTTTTAACAGACTTTAAACAAAGGTTATGTATTAAACGCAAATGGATGCCATTAAAAGTTAGCTCATGTAAAAAGAGTGCAAGCGGAGCTGCGCGGGTCGGCTAGTATAAAAATATAATTACAATAATTTATTTTATGACATGCAAGCATACGGCCCGCCTGATAGTAAGCAGACACCGCAACCTATAGACGCTAGCAACACCAGAAGGATCACTAGCGCATTGAGATTTTAAGTCTTTGTGTTCGGTAATTTCACCAGCTACAGTGGCCTTCACACCGAAACACAGCATTGTTTACACACTGCTGCTTGGCGGCAGAATATCTGACACTGCGGTGGTACCTACCTGGACGGTTCCATGTACAAGGAACCTACTTTTTTTTGTTATTGTTTCTCGTTTCATCTTGTTATTATTATTTTTCTTTTTGGATTGGCAGTTATGGGTTTTTCTTTTTAACTTCTTTTTTTATTTCTTATTTGTTTGTATATTTTTTGGTTGTCTCGTGACGTCACCAAGGAGGTCTCAACGGAAGACCAGCGCTGATTGCGACCAACAATATGTTGAGTTGGGACCTATTTGTGGCGTATTCATCATCAGCAGCCGAAACGTCCACTGCTGAACAAAGGCCTCCCCCTTAGAAGGGAGGGGTTGCCATAATCCCCACACTTGGCAGGCGGCTTGGGGATCGCAGTAAAGGTGGTAGGTAATCCCATAAAAAGACGCTGCAGCCCGTCTTCTTGTTTTCCCTTAGACGTCTTTTACTCCCCCAACGGGAGGAGATGGGAGGGTGCTTTTTTTTTTTTTCTTGACGCGGGTGACATCTTCGAAAGATCCCCGGGAGCTGTGGGGCTCGACCGGGGTATGTGGGATTCTTACCCACTAAAACCCCCGCGGCTGTCGCATCGGCACATGAGAGGGGGAACCCCAGGGCTCTCCGGTGGGATCTGCACCAGGGGCCCCTCAGTGCCTTGCCTTTGAGCCCGCCGCTGGGGGGCGCATTGTAGCCCCCCGGGAACCTGTCACGGTGCTCACGGGGACGGGGGTCGCAACCCCGCCGCCGTCCTCCTCGGAGTCGCCGCCGTACTCAATGGACGCTCAAGGGGCCCACACCCCGAGCGTCCAGCGACTCCGAAGGGGAGGGTGCTATTCTAACCTGGCACCCCACGGAGCCGTTTGGCTTAATTATGTTGTAATGTATTTATGTGTTACTGTCTGTTAGCACCCCAGCCGGTGTGCTTAAATAAATGAGGTGCAAGCTGAGAGAAGGACATTCATACAGCGGTCATTCATACGTAGTATCCTATAATCTGTGACAGCGGTCACGGGACAGTCAACGGTCTACTCTCACCAGGATAACAGTACGGTTTGAAGAATTAAATTTGTAAGTGATTTATTATTATTCTCTTTACTGTCTAGTTATTGTGATTCTTGATATTTTACTTTGTATATTTGACGATATGATATAATATTATGCTAAAGATTTAAATAATCGTCATGCCTCTTACATGTCTTATATGTGTCTCAAATCAGTTTAAAATATGAACTTTGAGTAACTTTAGAAGAAGAAGAATTCTAAAGTTACTCAAAGTTCATATTTTAAACTGATACATTAAGGATAACCAGTGTCATTATTTAAACAATTATGTGCAGGAACTTACATTAAAACATTCCTATTTGCTGCGTTGAGGAATTCCACTCGTCAGTACTCAATACATAGCATTTACAAATAAAACGAACACCAGCCGTGACTGACATACAATTACGCTCAATCTGTATTCTATGCGATAGAATCTTTATATACAAAAATGAATGTTTGTCTGTATGTCCTTTATAGAATCGTAAACTATGCATTTGATCATGTCATGATCTTCAGAAAAGTGTTGTGCATGAGCCCAAGCAGGTTTCTTGAAGGAGTAAAAAGAGCGCGAGCGGAGCTGCGCGGGTCAGCTAGTTATATATAAAATAAACATAATAGGACCAATAAACCTTATACTGCATTTAATACCGCTAGTAGACGGTATAATAATAATATCTTGGAACAATCCACACACGGTCATCCGATCCCAAACTAGGCGCAGCCTGTACTATGGAAACCAGACAACTGATACTATTACTTATATACTTAATTTTTTTTATAAATACATACTTAAATAGATAAATAACACCCAGATACTTGGCGGGAATCGAACCCACAGCCCATCGGGTAGCAGCCAGGGTGTCTAACTACTAGACCAAAGGGCCTGTTAAAGAATGAAGGGGTATGGAGAGACTAATACGGCCACAGGAGTCAGTCTTCTACAAGATCAGCCTTCAAGACTTCAATTTTTACCTCGGACTTGCTGGACGTTCAGGGCGTGGGCCCATCGCCGTGAGCATCGTGTCTGGTTTCCAGGGGTTATAATGCGTACCCCGGCAGCTGGCTTAAAGGTAAGGCACTGAGCTATTCTTGGTGTAGATTCCAGTGTAGACCCCAGGTCTTCCCTTTACGTGTCGTGTGGGTTTGATTGGTTAAGAATCCCATATACCCAGGTTGACCCCCACAGCTTTCGGGGACCTTTTATAGGCTTTCCCCGTGAAAACAAAAAAATACTATCTCCCATCTCACGTTCCCGTCCGTAAGAGGCGACTAAGCGAAAACAAGAAGACGGACAGTGTATTTCTATTGGATTACCTACCACCTATACTGCGATCCCCAAGCCACCTGCCAAGCGTGGGGATTATGGCAAACCCCCCCTTCTAAGGGGGATGCCTTTATTCAACAGTGGACGTCTTTCTTGCTGATAATGAGGTGTTTTACGTACTTAAAATATCATTTGGGTCCATTTAGTTTGTTTTCAAACGGTTTTTTAACCGGCTTCAAAAAGAAGGTTCTCTATTCGACGCGTATGTATGTAATATTGATAAAAATGCGTAATATTAATATACGTTAGTCGATGTGGGCTTCTAAACAAATTTACCAAATTTTATGAGTGTATGTATGTATGTATGTAGGTTTGTCCACCGATTTCTCAGAAACTACAAGTCCGATTTCGAAAATTCTTTTTACAATAGTTAGAGTATTTTTCAACTTAGGGTAGAGTACAAGTTTCATCAAAATCGGTCCAGTAGTTTAAGAGATATGATTTTTTTATGTTTTCAGTAAGTTACTGTAACGTTACGTTCGAGTTGCGTGATAGTGCTGATACCTATATTGGTAAAATAAGTCACTAAAAATTGTTAAATAAACTATTTTATAAAAAATAAAAACCGACTTCAAAGTAAATTATCTAAAAAGCATAAAATAACGAAAATATATTGAAGTCGGTGTCAGCTGGTGATAGTGTTAGTTAACATGATTAGCTAGCACCGACTTCAATATATTTTCGTTATTTTATGCTTTTTAGATAATTTACTTTGAAGTCGGTTTTTATTTTTTATAAAATAGTTTTTTGTCTTCTTTTTTTACTCCCTATAAGCCAGTGCTTGACTGCAGTCCCACCTGATGGAAAGCGGCGACGCTATCTAGAATGGTAAAGCACACTGGCTTATTAAAAGCCTATACACTCTAGCTTTGAATACACCCACATTATAATCGGGTGGAAAAACAGACTCAGGCAAACTGTTCCAGTCCTTAGCTTCGTTATTATGAATGACGATGCAAATCGCTTAGTTTGAACTGAAGGCACGTTTACCACATAAGGGTGGGTGCGCGCCGTGCGTGTCGTTGTCCGATGATGGAAGGGGGAATCAAGCTAATTCCTGCGCACACTCTCCAAAATACATCCTGTAGAATACCAAGCCGCTGGCTACTCTGCGCCTGTGCTCCAGGCTTTGTAAATTGGTCTCTACTAACCCAGAGTTACCAATAAGCCTCAAGACTCTCCACTAAGTCCAAAGCTGAAAGATGGCATTTCGCAGCACCAGCCCATATGTGACTACAGTACTCCACACACGATCTACTTTAAAATGTGCAATTCTCGTGTTACGTTATTATATTGACACCGTTAACTACATATAATTGCCCCTTTTACATAATACAAACACATCGTTCAATGTCGTTTAACGAGTTGGCCAATTAATACCAATTATCTAGTTGGGGCGGACCTTTGTGCATCAGTGGGCATCAGTCATTCCGCACTCGTCAGTCAAGCCATGTGCGACTGTAATTTACTAGTGTCGATGCGTTTTTATTAATGCAAAGACATTTAACTACTCAGGAATATAATAGAGCGGTCATACTGAACAAAATGTTCACCACAAAAGTTATTACTAGTGGTACACGCGACATAAAGAAGACGACGGGCAGTTAGATGTTAGCAGGCATGTATCACACAGTAGCGTCTTCTGTATGATATCCAACTACATAATAAAATATACTAGTGGCGTCTTATGTATGATATCCAAGTACATATACTGCGATATGTATGTATGACTAAAACTAAACTATTTTGTTTGTAGATTATTTTTTAATTCATAGTTATAGTGCTGAGGATTGAGTTTAGTCATCCAGGTATACTAAATTACTGAGTAAGAAAAATAAAATCAGGGCACGTTGCCAGTCTAGATAAACCTACAGTCAACATTATAATCTATATGAGAATGTTGGTATGTGACTCACATATGCGTCATTTATTGGTGTAGTTATAATATAAAGCACTTAGGTATAACATATACAATTCAGGCACTGCGGAATTTCAGACGAGAAGATGTCACGTAGTTTCCTGAACGCTGCCCAAAATAGTACATAGGCGGACTTAATGCCAGAGGAACCCTTTACCAGTCTTTACCGCTCTACCTTATGGATACAATCATGCTGAAAGAGAAACATAAACTGCCAGAGATTTATTATTTCGGTCTGAGTATGATGCGTACAAGTTTATTGTATAAAAGAAAATAAAACTAAACTGGGTGTAGGTATATGTACACGAGGGTATTCGCTGCAGCCATCAACTCGGACTATACGTGTACATATCATCTCGGCGGCTCTGTCAAACTGTTCAGCTTTTCAATTGACTTCCATCATTTCTGACGTGAGTCAACTACATGAGTCATTGCATTGGTATGCTCCTGTTCGAGCCTGCTATTTGAGCCTTTTAAATAAATATTGCAAGGAATAAATAGCATTTCAATACAGCTTGAGATATTACGAGAAATACAGTTTACAATTATATTTTTTTTTTATTTTTTTATTTAATAGTTAGGTAAGTCATTGCAGTCCCTCCTGATAGAAAGCGGTGGCGCAGTCGGGGATGGTAAAGTACACTAGCTTAATAAGAGCCTATTCTCTCTAGCCTTAAAGTCACCCACTTAAATTCTTCACGATCGTTGGGTTTTCGTTTCATTCAGAGTAATGCAATTGCAACCTGTATCGGCGCAATCACTCAAAAAATACCTAAGTAAATACAACTAAGAGTATATGTCTACATGTATTGTATATGTATGAGATATGGAAGCGTAGGCCCTTCCATATTCTGTCCTGTACCCCAAGGTGGTCTAGAAGATATCGCTTTACATTGTAACACTATATTGTTTTTGTCTAGTTTGAAATACCTAATTCTTTGTAAAGGTGTTTACAATAAAGAGCGTTTTATTGATAGCACCTTGGATTAGCCCTAGAAGAAATCAGTACTTAATCTTTTTTTATACAGGGTGTGGTTTTGCATTTTTGCCATATTAATAATTCAGTGGCTAATAACTAAAAGATAATTAATGATTCATGATTAACGTTCAACCAGAATAAGAGCTCTTGAGTGCTCAGAATAGGTCCCAAGGTTGGCAATTCCGCGCGTGCTTTTGTTCACCTACTTTGCGCGAAGAGCGGTACCAGACGGGGTTATTTTATAGTGACGATTGCACACGGGAGTTCTTTTCGTACCAAACATAAAAAATATTTCATAATTTTAAGTCTATCATTTAATGATTGATTTATGTTCTTTAAAAGGTATATATCAACCTCCGTAAATATGGCAAGAATGCAGAACCACATCCAGTATAGTATCAAGGCTGCAAGCAAGCGTACGGCCCGCCTGATAGTAAGCAGTCACCGCAGCCTATAGACTTTAGCAACACCAGAAGAATCACTAGCACGTTGCCGACCCTTAGGACATTAGGTATTAAGTCTGTGTGTCCGGTAATTTCACCAGCTACAGTGCCCTTCACGCCGGAACACAACATTGCTTACACACTGCTGCTTGGCGGCAGAATATCTGACACTGCGGTGGTACCTACCTGGACGGTTCCTTGCACAAGGAACCTACCACATAGTAATCTATCTTCCCAATACGGCATGAGTCACAAAACGAAAAGGGAACGGTTGAAATATCAATATTAATTACCATCATTCAGACGGTTTGAATTACCATCCGGTCGCATTCGGACAGTGACAAGTGGAACGCACCGATATGAATCTCATTGTCATAATATCAAATCTGTTGATCATGCGCGCGCGCAGCGATGCAGTGACGGCGCAATAAAACTTTATTATTTTGAGTCTGGTAAGTAATTTCTCAAGTAGGACGCCGGACTATATATTTTTGAATCTTCTTAAACTTATAATAAAACTGTAACAGGTCCAATTCTGTACATTGAAGATATTTTGAAAATTATGTTTGGGGGGCATTCTATAACCGATACTAAAGCCAAAAATGTATTTTTTTATATTTTTGTCTGTCTGTCTGTCTGTCTGTCTGTCTGTCTGTCTGTCTGTCTGTCTGTATCTCGGCTGAGCATCACGCCGATACTACTGGATGGATTGAAACGAAACTTGACATGATTTGAGTTAATACTCCGAGGTAGGACATAGGATACTTTTTATCCCGACATTCGGCACCTTGGAAGAGGGGACTAAAGTCAAAATTTGTACTTGGTTATACGCTTGCTCCGATTTAACAATTTATAATTATAATAAATTTTTGTAACAATGTTTGGAAATCGATCAGGTTAAGCAACGTTAGGTAAGGTCATTAAATAGATGGGTGACCGTTTAACGCCATTTGAACTAAACGTCTCCGTGCTTCGGAGGGCAAGTAAAAAGTGGGTCCAAGTTTTTAACCGACTTTAAAAAAGGAGGTTTTGTATTCTATGCCAATGTACATTATTGAAAGTTTAGCTATTTTTACCTGGGCAACGCACGGGTATAAATTAGTGTTGAAACACAATCATTATCACAATTAGCCCACATCAGTCCACTTCCGAACATCACAGGCCTTCTCCAAGTCACGCCACTGAGCCCGTTCGTCGGTTCTTCTCTTCCGGTTACTCTTAATCGCTTTGCAAATATCGTCACTCCACCTGGTCACAGGGAGGGTGCTACGCTACGGTTCCCGTTTCGGGTTTTCCACTCTAGTGTCCACCAGTCTTCCCGAACGATCATCGGTTCTGCAGCAAATTTGACCAGTCTACTGCCACTTCAGCTGGCTAATCCTTTGAGCTATGTAGGTCACTTTGTTTTTGTGGCGAATTACTTAATTTCTCAAATGCACTCTCTGTTCCTTTGCTCTCACAATCCGATGGGACGGAAGACCGACACGACCCGGGAAAGGTTTGCCGCAGAGACAACTTTTTATATGTCCATGCATGAATCATGATTCAAAAATATCTAGGTAAGGCTGTAGCTCCCCACAGGATTCGAACCCACTACCTATGGATTTTACAGCGACCTACTTTTCGCTGTGCGATCGCGACTTTGAAATAAGATACGAGCATTAATATTAAACAAACAAAAGGGTCACATTTATCTCTTATGTTTTTTTAGTTAAGTTTTTTTGTTTTATGTAAGTAGTAAGTTTGTAAGTTTTTATTTTGTATATTTTTGTGTGTGTCGTTGTCCGCCGAATAAATGTACTTCTTCTTCTTCTTCTATGTAAAACACAGCTTATTATTACCTAGCTCTCTCTGCCTACCACAGAAGCAACTAATGTATTGATATCAGTAATCTTATCAACGAAGGAAAACAATTGCAACTTCCCGTTTATTTCAAGAGTTGTTTGCGAAATGTTTTCAAAACAGAAAAGTTTACGACGCGATTTGATCTCGCGGTCAATAATTGAAGTTATTCTTATTTCCGGGTCCCTTAAACGCCGGGTCGTCCGGGTAAGAAAAGCACCCACCCATCTCCCGTTGTAGGTAGGTATCGTAAGAGGCGACTAAAGGAAAACAAGAAGACGGGCAGAAGCGTCTTTCTATTTGATTACCTAGCTATACTGCGATCCCCAAGACGTCTGCCAAGCGTGGGGATTATGGCAAGCCGTGCACATCTTCCGGCTGATCATCATCACAAAACGTCCACTGCTGAACATAGGCCACCCCCTTAGAACGCCACAATGAACGACAATTGGCTATTTGCATCCACCGTTTACCTGCGACGCGCACAATGTCGTCTATCCACCTAATGAACCCGACTGATGATGGTTCTTAATCCCGTCCCTAACCATAGGCTAGCGGCACACCTTCAATAATAATTGTCAATGTTCTATAACCCGCCCGAATTAACTGTACACCTCGTTGGAATGCGACGCCTCAGCGCATCGATATTTAATATATAAACTAGATAAACATTCACGAACAAAATTACATCTAAAATGTGGTCGCTGTGGTTGCAAACTTATCTGTGCTGGTGGCGGAAACGTGAACTAACAATTTTATAATGATAATGACTTGTAGTTTGACAGTTTCATATAGACAGTAGCGACACTCCTATCGGCAAAAAATTAATTTGTCAGGATGTGGCTTGTAAAGAAATAGTGACACAAGGGCGCTATTTCTCGCTACCACTTTTTGAACCGTGACACCAAATCTAGTTTATATATTATATCGATGCCTCAGCGCCGTTCGGGTTGTAGAATAATGACAATATTACTGTAGGTGTGCTGGCTACCATACATAGAGAACCTCAGAGAAAGAAAAAAAACATACCTATCTTACGTTATATTGTTTTGAAATATAAACAGTTACAATATCTCTACCATGTTTACAATTGGATTTGTCTTGTTTCGTAAAATTAACCGGATTTTATGGTAATTTCATCTAGATAAGACCTGATACGCGATAAGGCCGCTTTTTGGGTTTTATAAACTGTGGTTTATGGTGCTGTTAATGTTATCTTTTTAATAATAAGAAACGTAGCCGAATGGTTTTTGGGATGCTTTCTATGAATTTTATCCTTATTAAAATGGAGACTTCAATTAATTTGTGATATTTATTTAGTGATATGTGAGACGTAGATATTTTGAAGACGGAATTATGATTTGTTTTTTTTTACTCGGAGAGAACCTTCCGAAGGACTACAAAGGCAGTGGCCAGTATGTAAGGTTACCTGGATGGTCCCATGCAGAAGCAACCTATTTTTTTACAAAGACCTACCTTGGTAGTACTGACTCCTAGCCAGTTGTACCCATTGTTCGGTAAACGATCAGTTAGGTAAGCAACGTCAGGCAAGATCAGCAATTAGATGGGTGACCATTTAGTGACATTTGTACTGAGCGTGCTTCGGAGGGCACGTTAAAAGTCGGTCCCGGCTATTGTCTTCTAGACAGCGGTCGTTAAGCTAAGTCAGAGGCCTAAGGGCAGCTTGAAAACTCTGACACTAGTTTGGCCACTAACCATATGATAAAAAAGTACAAAAAAATGTGCGTGGAGTCCCTCCGCGCGGAAGAAATGAAACTTCACTCTCGCTCTGTCTCTTTCTATTCCTCCTCCCCGCAACTGAACGACACTGAACGATACTGAATGACACTGAACGACACTGAACGATACAACGACGCTGAATGACACTCGACGACACTGAACGACACTGAACGACACTGAACGACACTGAAGACTGAATGACTGCGTCACGTGAGCGCTTTCATACCCTCTCCATGGTAGCGTTAAACTTGGTGGAAGTCGCATAAGAAGTTTCACTTCAAAAATACTTATACATATGTAGGTACCATAATGATGGTTGCGCAAATCCTTGAACATCTGCTCTGGAGATGAGATGAATGATAAATCCGTGGGATGGTAGTAATGACATGACATTTTGTGAACGATTGCAAGGTAGGATTGCGAGATGTATGTCAATTGTATTGTTGTATGCATCAATTAGGTCGCGATAATTTATTCTGCTAATAAAACAATCTATGGTTTGGTGATTGAGAGTATGGCTGCAGATCGTGTAGTCATGAGTTCAATTCTTTTTAGAGTTAGGGCATTGCGACCCGTAACGCGTGGGGTGTCCGGGTAAGAATAGTACTATCCCATCCCGTCCAGTTAGGTTTCCGTAAAAGGCGACAAAAGGAAAACAGAAGGAAGGAAGCAGAAGACGGGCAGCAGCGACTTTCTACTGTATTACCTAAATTTACCTACCATCTAGACTGCGATCCACAAGCCGCCTGCCAAGCGTGGGGATTATGGCAACCCCTCCCTTCTAAGGGGGAGGCCTTTGTTCATCGAAGCTCTTGAAACTGGGGGTACAGGCGAACGACTCTTCATGTCGTCGCTAGGTTAAAAAAACATGATTTGTTTGTAGAATATTTTCTCTGACTCCTCTTTCATTCATATGTAAGATCTATGAATGAAATATATCTTCCTTATAAGTATACTATATAAATATTTAATCATGTTGCTTCTGTGTGGTATAGCTTAAACAAAAACAATCTTTGTGCCAATTCAGCCGGGTAACCGGTTCGCTGTCCAGGCAACGTAGGGATGGGATAACTACATACATCGATAAAATATTTTAGCTCTGAAAGCTATATCCTGCGTGAATATACACGACCATGTAATCCCAAACTAGTCAGATCGTTTACCAAACAAATAAAAAACATATAACATAGATGTTTACTCGGGTTAGGAATGAAACCTTTCACATATCAGTTTGGGTTTATAACCAATATTCCAACTGGTCTTACTTTACTTCCTAATCTTCACATCATATCCTTCGCACGACAGGCAGGGAGAATTGATAACTAACGAGTAACTAATGAGTTCTTTCCTAAAATATCTTATTTGAATTTTATCGTAAATTGGCAATTTTGTCCTTCTCAACTCTCAATACTTTGTAGAGTATCTATTACGTTACCTAATAGCTATGGTGGTGGTGGTTTCCTATATCAAGTTTGATCTAGACCTTAAAAATACGAAGAACGACAATTTTTCCTTACTAGATTATAAGATTCATATAGAAAATCAAATAGCACTAAGTCTATCTAAAGTCAATAGTTTACTTATTTAATTACCTAATAAGTAAACTAAATTATTTTAGAAACTAAATGGTTTTTTATTCTAATATTTACTATAATACATAAGTTTATCTAAAATCCTGTTATGCTGAGATACGAGTGTCTGAAGCGTTACATCACAGTCATGTTATTCAGACTATATGTAAATATCGTATTATCGATATTATTATCGATGCAATTGCCCCACATCACTACCGCAGAATGCGGCGCAGTGACTCCGTGAATGAACACTACAGTCTCGCCTTATAATACACATCTCGCATCCCTTTCCCTCAAATACATTTCCGGTGAGAGTAAAAGAGATGACACAGGTCACGTAAGGATTAAGTCTTGTGATACGTGCTTTTTGGGATTGTGGTTAAAAAAAGAATACTATTGTACTTATTTGTCAGTTTAGTTACGAAATGGGAAACATGGACAGTTAAATTAAGTTGTTTTGACCCGATTAAGAAAAAGGTACATGTGTTTGAAAATCTTGACTGATAAAACTACAGCGGTCAATCTATGACATGATCAGCTAATAACTCAGGGATATCGTCATCATCATCATCAGCAAGCGAAAGTCGTCCACTGCTGAAGAAAGACCTGAACGACATCTGGCTATATGAGTCCATCATTGTTTGCGTGCAACTCACGCAATGTCTTTACTCCACCTAGTGGGAGGCCTACCTACGATGCATCTTTCGGTTCATAACCTTTCTACAACATCGGTTATTGGTGTTTCGAGCGATGTAGCCTGCCCATTGCCACTTCAATTTGCAGAGTATGAGAACCTCGTTTCAGATTCTATCGCGCAAAGAAACTCCGAGTATAGCTCTCTCCATAGCCCGTGGTGTTTCTTTGAGCTTCTCTTAAAGGCCAGCGTTAAAGACCACATCTCAGTGCCATAAGTCAATATATTCTCACGATTTGGTAGATTCTTTTTGTGCAAGGAACTATCCAGGTAGGTACCACCGCAGTGTCAGACATTCTGCCGCCAAGCAGCAGTGTGTAAACATTGCTGTTTTCAGGTGTGAAGGGCACTGTAGCTGGTGAAATTACCGGACACAAGATACTTAATATCTGATGTCTAGGTTCAGCAACGCGCTAGTGATTCTTCCAGTATTGCTAAGGTCAAGCCTATTGGCTGCGGAGACTGCTTACCATCAAGCGAGCCGTCGTGCTTGTTTTTCGAATTTGGTGGTATAAAAAACCATGTTAAGCTTATACAAATCTAACTGAAAGGACTTGCAGATTTCTTAGAGCTATGTCGGTGACAAATTTTAATTACAATAAAAACCTTGACTTCTATGAACTTTTTATTACTTAATTATTGTACGCATGTCTACCAGACTATGACATTAGTATCCTTAAATAAATTAGCCAACATCTGCGTAGCATTTGGCGAATGTGGTTAATAGATAGACAAAAAAATATCTATCGAATGTTTGATAATAATAATATCCTCCTGGCGGATACGACCACAGCGGCCAATCTTTCGCAAGATCAGCCATCTACGCGGGAGATATTATAGTGCACAAGTTGCGTAGACGCAAGTGCACTCTCTCTTCTTTTACCCCTCACCGAAGACTAACACGACCGGGGAGAGGCCAGGCGCAGGACCGACGTTTTACATGCCCATCCGACGCATGGATCACCTTATTTTCCAGACAATCAAGTGACCGGCTTGCATTGTCCTAGCCGATAAGGAACAACTACCTACACCTGGTTCTTGCTCCTCTCGGGGTTTGAACCAATTTTTTAACCGACTTCAAAAAAGGAGGAGGTACTCAATTCGTCTGTATATATATATATTTTTTTCTATGTATGTTCGCGCATAACTCTGGCAATTATGAACCGATTTGAAAAAATATTTCTTCCATCCATTCTTTAATCCGTTAATTGGGTCCCATAAAAAAAATATTGCTTAGTAATAAGTAGTTCCTGAAAAAACAAGAATGGTGACTGCGCACTGAGAGCTGCAAGAAAGCCTATATAGATGACGTTTTAGTCGCTCGGACTCGCTCGGTCGGACAAAAATAGTCATAACTCTGGCAAATATTTACCAATTTCAATGATTATTTTTTTATTCGAAAGAAGAAACCACTGTATTGAATCTGTATGAATTTTATTACAACCGGATAAGAACTTCCTGGAGGACCATGAACGATGTGGAGGAATTTATCTGGTAAAAACCATAAAACTGATGTTCTCCATTACATTGCTCTGACAATTATGAACCGATTTCGATGATTCTTTTTTTATTCGAGAGAGTAAACTACTATGATGTTTTCATGCACATTTCATTACGACCGGATATTTTTTTCTGAAGAAACATGAATTATGTAAAACTATGTAGACGATAATGTGATCATAACCTACCTAGATAATTTTACGGTTTTCGATGGTTCAATCTTTTTAAATGAAAATATCACTAAAAAGTTTAAAATAAAATCTTTTAAAAAAAAAAATGAACCGACTTCAATATCACTGAAAAGTATAAAATAATTTAAATATTATTGAAGTTGGTGCCAAATATACACAGCAGGTACGCTAACACCAACTTACCCACGGATAGAGGCTACAAGTTCAAATATGTCGTAATATCCAGGGATATCTCACAACACGGTCAATTGTAGGGATTATGGTCTAAGGGATTATGGTAAACCCCGCCAGTTGACGTTTCTTGGCTGATGATGATAATACTATATTCCGTTGCAAAGTCACTATAGCTCGAATTGGCCATTTTGAATTTTTGAAACAGTGCATTTCTAAGGCATGTTACATTATACATTTAACTAATTTGAATGCAAAATGCGAGTAACTCGCCCAAGTAGCGCTCCCGTGAGCGGAGCGCGCGAACCGCGGGTCAACGACCCCAATATGGCGTCAAAATAGAACGAAAGAATGCGCGCCATTTCAATTATAACCTCAAAATCAAATTAATGGGAGTGAAAATTTTCACATTGTAAATTAAAAATTATTACGTATGGGCTATGTTCTCCTATTGATATCAGAATGGTTGTCATTTGAAAAGGAATGAAAACATGGCGAGGAAACTAATGGAAGAAACATAATCAATCTTACCTATTGTGACTGGTTTTCGAAAGCTTACATAATATATTTATATTGAAGTATCCTAACTAACAACATTGTCTCGTTTCCGTTGTTTGTCACTCTTTCACGACTAAACGCCTGAAACCGCAAAATTTAATTCATATTCAGACTTTGACACAATAGGTCCTTAGAATTATGTGGCCAAGACTGGCTGGCAAAGGCTTTGAAAAGGAGGGAAGTGGAATTTATGTATTTCCGACTCCAAGGGTCCCAAGACAATTTAGCCTTCCCCTGGGTCTCGCCGATGGTCAAACCTCGGTGTCTTCAGTGGTGACTGGTATTGTCCTGGCTTACTTACAGGAGTAACAGTGATGAGGACGAGTTGTGGGCACTTGTGGGAGTGGGTTAGTCCCATAAAAAAAAAGTTTGTCTGGCAGAAATCGCAACTTGCGATGTATTCTGTGCTTGCGATAAGACCATCAATTGCATACATTACTAGATTTATAGAATTTTGTACGTTTAATGTTTTCTTTGTTTTGTATCTCGAGTAGATAATTATGTCATGCATGAGGAATGACATATTTTAGATTGACCAAACTTACAGAATTATTTTACAAAGGCCTTTTAAGAGTCTGCAAATCTTCATCTAGTATCAGAGTAGTTTTCTATGCATAATCTGGTAGCTACTATTTATGAGATAAAAGGAGGGAAGAATGTTATCATCGTCGACATAGCTCTATTCATCCGATAAGAATTAAAACGATAAATCTTAATCGATGTTTGATCAATCGATTGTCACGATTAAAATCTTCATCCCTTTTGTGTGAGGAGGTCAAAAAACTCATTCAATTGGGTGTAATGAAAGTATTTGAACTGATGCGGGCGTGCAGTCGAATTTTTAATGAACCGAAATTGATTTGAATCTTGTGATTACATGTAAGACAATGGAGTAGGAGATGTCGTTAACCGTTAATCTCATTAGATAAACATATTATACTGAAGAGCTCATTTCTAGTTGTAATTACTGTTCGGTAAACGTACAGTTGGTTAAGCAACGTAAGGCAAGGTTAATATTTAGATGGGTGACCGTTTAGTGGAATTTGATCAGAAGCAAGGAAACCGTACTTAGGAGGGCACGTCAAAAGTCGATCTTAGTTGTAGTCATTTAGAAAGCAGTCGTTATGCTAAGTCAGAGGCCTAAGGTTAAACATAACCGTTTTTTTTTTCAGTCATTGAAGTAAAGTCTTACGCAAAAATTCTAATTAGCAATCGCATTGCGTCTGTGAGGTACCTAAGGACCGTAGGTCCTTACCGATACCACCGGAACCACCTTTGTTATTTTTTAGCTTGAGCTACGTCTCAAGCTAAAAAATAACAAAGGCGGTCATCATCATCATCAACCGAAACACGTCCACTGCCGAACAAAGACCCCCTCCCCTTCCCTTAGAAGGGAGGAGTTCCCATAATCCCCACGCTTGGCAGACGTCTTGGGATCGCAGTATTGGTAGTAGGCAATCCAATAGAAAGGCGCTGCTGCTCGTCTTCTTGTTTTCCCTTAGTATGATACCATACCTTTTCAACTTTCCGTTCATCATTGTTATATTGCACATTTTTTTCACGATTTATAATTTTTTATATTGAAACGTAATGAACTTTGTAAACTATTACTTATTCTACACTATCACTTATCAATGTTACACAACGTAAGGTTATAGCGATCTAACCTAAAAGAAACTCGAGTTTTTTTGGGTTAACATCAAACAATCGTTTATTCACGCATGGTTACGATTTGTTTAGACTGTAATTAGAATTGCTTAACACATTAACGCTGTTTTCCAAAGCGTCGTGACGTGCAATGATGGTGACTGAACGAGTGAATGTAATTGACCTACATACAATACGCGGGCTTTTTTGGCGGGATTATGTAGACATCCCGCGCTATTAACTATTTTTTTTAAACCATAAATATAATAATGATTTCTGATACTTACGCGAATATTACACATTGATATTACATCGGGCAAACAAAAAGATCGGTAAAAACCCGTGTAAAAGAACATATAGCTGACGTTAAACATCGACGCTATACGAAGTCTGCAGTCTGTGAACATGTTCAGGATCGCACCCGTCATTATATTAGATTTGACAAACCACAAATCCTCGCAAAAGAACAGCGCTACCTACCAAGGATGATTCGTGAGGCTATTGAAATTAAAAAGCATCCAAATTTCAATAGAGAAGATGGCTGGGTGCTACCACCAGCTTGGGATCCCGTGATAAACATAGTCAAATCCAAAGACAAGCATTCCACTGCAAGACCTCAAGATACTGTAACCTCTTTCTGCGTAGATCAGACTAACAATAATAATTAGAAGACCTGAGGGTACCCTAAGACAACTATGACATATGGACAGCTACCACCTCAGTCCGCCCGTGACCATGAACGCTGTAAAGTATTCGAAACGTCGGGAAATTAAAATCAAAAATAAACCGCGATATAATCCGTAAATTAGTTTCATTTCAATGCATAAATATAATACTCAGAAATTAAATTCCAGCCACACCAAATAATTTACATAAATTGTTATCGATGTAAATTGTTACATACCTACTTAAGTAGAATGCTGACTGCAAAAAAATTAAAAAAGAAGAAAATATTACTCTATGTCTATGAACTTACTTTCATATTCATTCATTGTTTCTATGACTTAAAATACTCTAATACAGATTTAGAATATTTTGTGTGTTATGCAGGGAATATTTTAATCTTATCTATAGTATTACTTTTATTATTATTCCTGATATCCTATTGGACAAAAACCGTACTAAATATTAAAACTGAAATAATTAATAGATCTGAGGGGATCCTGAGAATACTTTAATTATGGGACATCTATCATCACAGTCCTCCCATGACATGAAAAATCAAAATTAAACCTATATAATTCGTAAAATTAATTTCATTTCAAAGTGCCGTTTAAATTATTAGCACAAGAGGTTATGGTTTGGGAGAAAAAGGTATATTATACTGGTTTCTATTACATACTAACTATAGTCAATGGTAAACTTAACTCCATAGGTCGCCAATAGAACAGGTTTGAAATACAAAATAATAAAAAGAAAACAGGATTCGAACTCCCACACGTTCTTTGATAACAATGGCGTTCGACCGTGTTCGTTGCTGTTGTTTTTTTTTTCTTTTATTACCATAGATAAACTCTACTTCTTTTAATTACATAATTGGTCAATCTGCTCCAAGGGGTTAATTTAATATCTAGATTTATGGAATGTTGTTTCTACGTGAATATAATAATATCCCCGTGAGATGTCCGGGTAATAATAGCAACCTCCCATCTCCTCCCGTTGTCTCTCCGTAAGAGGCAACTAAGGGAAAACAAGAAGACGGGCAGCAGCGTCTTTCTATTGGATTACCTACCAGCTACAGGGTGTGGTTTTGCATTTTTGCCATATTTGTAGACCTAACAGTTAAGGATTATGTTAATTGATTAAAAATAGATTAATAATTCAGTGGATAGTAACTAAAAGATAATTAATGATTCATGATTAACGTTCAACCAGAATAAGAGCTCTCGAGAGCTCAGAATAGGTCCCAAGGTTGGCAATTTCGCGCGTACTCTTGTTTACCTACTTTGCGCGAAAAGCGGCGCCAGACGGGGTTATTTTATAGTGACGATTGCACACGGGATTTCTTTTCGTACCAAACATAAAAAATATTTCATAATTTTAAGTCTATCATTTAATGATTGATTTATGATCTTTAAAAGGTATATATCAACCTCCGTAAATATGGCATGAATGCAGAACCATATTCTGTATACTGCGATCCACAAGACGCCTGCCGAGCGATGCATTATGGCCATAATCCAAGAGATTGTAAAGGAGATGTCTTTGTTCAGCAGTGGATGTCTTTTGGCTTTAAATTATATTGTTTTTACAGATGAAACTAAATATTTAGTTTATTTACAAACATGTACCTATACTTAAACTAGGTAAAAAACTTCCTCGAAGTTGTCGCCGCACTGGGAGGGAAGGGTACCTAAAAGACTGGCGGCATTACCCCTTTGTATGGCCAAGCTTATACGTTGGCAGAAAAAGCTACCAGCCCGGCGGTCTCCTGAGACTTCGATAAGTTACGGATACGGTTACGTTTTACGGATTATATCCAAGTGTATTTTCAAATTTTCCATTTCCGAAGTGCGAATGTTATGCAGCACCGATGGTCACGGGAGGACTTAGCATAGTTACAAAGACAGGTCGTGTAAGTTGGTTATTTTTGGTTCGATTTACGTACAAAAATGCTAATACTATATTTCTGCAAAAATCGATCTTGTAGTAGACTACAAGTTGTAGTATTGATAGATCAATACTTGGTTTTGGATTTATGGAAATAAATATATTTATCACAGCACAGGATCAAAAACATGCACACAATGATGGATGCCATACTGTACGTGTTGCAGATTATAAATAATTTAAAAAATAGTTTTATTTCAAATTCCGTTTACGCGCAAAAAATTATCGTTACTTTTTATGGTTAAATCTATACTTATAATAAAACTGTAACAGGTCCAATTCTGTACATTGAAGATATTTTGAAAATTATATTTGGAGGGCATTCTATAACCGATACTGAGGCCGAAAATGTAATTTTTTTATTTTTTGTCTGTCTGTCTGTCTGTCTGTCTGTATCACGGCTGAGCATCATGCCGAAACTACTGAATGGAATCAAATGAAACTTGGCATGATTTGAGATCTTACTACGAGGTAGGACATAGGATACTTTTTATCCCGTAATCTAGCACGGTTCTTTTGGGAGAGGGGATTAAAGTCAAAACGGGTACTTGGTTATACGCTTGGTCCTATTTTATCAATTTTTCTTTATAATATATTAAATATTAGTAAGGGAACACTCATAGAGAGTTGTTATCAAGGTTTTGTAATCGATCGGGTTAAGTAACGTTAGGTAAGGTCATTAAATAGATGGGTGACCGTTTAACGCCATTTGAACTAAACGGGTCTAAACTAACTAAACTAAGCAAGTAAAAAGTGGGTCCCAGTTTTTAACCGACTATAAATAATGAGGTTATGTATTTGATGCGAATGTCTGTAATTCAAAGTTTAGTTAACGTAAAAATAGCGCAGGCGGAGCTGCGTGGGTCAGCTAGTAAATTATAATTTTAGAACCCACGATTTCCTACGCTTAGTTGCAATAGACCACCTTTGATGGTGGTCTTGATCAAATTACACAGGACTTTAAAGTTTTTTAATTAGTAATGTCTAAAAAAAGCTTACCAATTGGAAAAAAGTTACGATTCCTAGTTTGAATTTCAATAATGGAATCACGATCTTATTTCGAATTTGAAAACGTTGTGTGCACACTGAGAGTAGCTCAATATTACAAGTGTCTAGTCTAGACAAAAATAGAAACACAACACGTATTTTAAACATTGCTTGCCTACTATGTATTATAAAGTACATAGAAAAAGGTTTAGGTATAAATACTATTTATATTTCTTTAGTGCTTTATACTTGTCCTCTAGACTTTCCAAGTTAATAAATCAACATACATGGATTTCACTAATTGACTACTAATAATAAGCCGCAAACCATTCTTTTATTCCACTTAACAGTATTTAGAAACGTTACCTGTATAAACCACTGAAAAAAATAATCACTAGCTACTGGCAGGCATTCGTTTCTTTATTACTAAAAAATCCTAAACATGACCGCACAAACGTTCATATATTTTTTTATGTACTTAATGTTATTTTTTTTCAAAAACGTTTGAATTTGACTAAAGTTTATTTGTTTTTTATTTTATCTGGGGATTTCTCGTCCAATATTTATGTTCGTTAATTTGTCAGTGACAATAATAAAAAAGGGAGCTCCCAGTGCGTCCACTGCTATTACAGTAGCGGGAACTAATTTACCGAAATTCCCGCGCCATATTGTTTTAGTTAGAGGGTTATTAACCTTCGCTAGGGCGGTGGCGCTCCTCGATTGTTACTTATAATCGATCGATTGTAGATGTTTTTATCACATGTTTATTTATTTATAGCCCCTCATTGTGCTGGTTATGTTTTTAGTCTGCGCACCGTTAATTTTGTTATAATGTAAGCATTGATGATGTGTATTTTAATAAGCGCGATTGAATCACGGTTATTAAATACTATAACATTATAATAATTATGCATTACTTTCATAACTATAATACAAACAGGGGCAGGAGGAGTCATCAAGTTATTATGATTTTATTTTTGAGACACTTTTAATGTTTATTATTAGTAAGTAAGTATATTCTGACAGATAAAGGACATTGACACTTCATAAAAAAATTGGCAACCTGCCTTGTAAACACTAGACCTGTATGTATAAAGTCACATGTTTAAACATCTACACATAGCTATAGGTAATACATTTTTTTTATTAAAAATAGAGTAGTACAAAAAATAGCAACTTTCTCAATACTGAAAGTAACGGAGGAAATATCTGGTTCTGCTTATCTTCCTATGTCTTATATTATACACATACCTAATAATTTCTCACCGTAGAACTAATCGAAAGAACATAGTTATTCTAATCAAAGCACTTTCCATTTTTTTGCTTGTAGCTGAAAAATATTTACCAAATTCTATATACTTAGCTCTTTTTTATCGATTTAAAGGACCTTACATTAACCATTATTTATGGGAATATAGTTCAGTAATTCTTATGTGATTATTGGAATAAAGTCATATTATCTGTGAATGATTATTTAACAAAATGTAGAACGACACGAAAAACAAATTTTACAGTCTGTACGCAACCGGATACGCGCTTGAACTATAAAAAGATCGTAATAAGAAACACACCAACCTCAATACACCGATTTATCTGTTCCGATACGTTCATTGAGATTTATTTTTGGCTACATCACTAACAAAAGAAAAGGGAGCTGGAATACGTTCACTACTAAAACCAAATCCTTCTTCCCTGACTAAATTATATATTTTCTCTATTCCCGCATGGATAGAGACTAAATTTGGTTACATTGAAGTTTCTAAGTAAATAGCTAAGTTTGTTAATAAGGCGGGAAACACCAAAATCACGTTGTCAATCGTCGGACCGAGAAGTCGAGGTATTTTTGTCGAATCAATTATTTTAATTGATTTCACAGATGCTAGACGCATCGATTCTGGGAATAGATTTTTCTGCTTTGTCACTACACTATTAGGCGGGAATTTTGACATTTGAGACGCCATTTTGTAAATAACAATGTGAGTCATAATCAGATTTATTTATTTTTTAAATTATCTAATAATTAGTAAAGGGCGAAATGCACAATGAAATATTAGTCTTCCTACGTTTTATGTAGTAATATTTTTCCGACAATCTCACTTTGAATATTAATGAGACATTCTATTGATGGATGGACCTTCATCGCACATCATTATGACTAACCTGTTTGCTAACACCTGTGAAGATCCTATCTATGAAATTAACCAACCAAATTATAATAGCCTTTCGTTTAGTACAAAGTACTAAAACACAGAGCTCTTTATGAATCACAAGTCTATTTTATCAAGAACGGCAACCATAAAGAAATAGTCGCGAGTCAGAGGTCAATGCAATTTGGACATAGCGACTATGAATTAAAATATTGTCTAACTTAGAAAGGTCTGTCATTCTAATTCGGTGTATACGTATGCACGGTTCAAGAAATAATGGTTATTCAAATATTATACGCGCGGTGAATTATTATGAAATGGGGCTCATTGATAAATAAGTATTGACTGATTTATATGCAATACGTAGGCAATTCGTTGGGAAATGTAATATGAATACGCTTAACAATTCAAGGGATAAAGCACTTCGATATTTCCTGGTCCCTTAATCGAATAACGTGATGATAATTATCTCAAGCGTAATATGGTAAAGGATTGGCTAATCCATAGATATATTAGGTCGATGATAGGTTTATTGTTTAATAAAATAGTGTTGTGTTTTGCATATAAGGGGTGGTTTACACATATTACAACACATTAAGTTGTTGTTAAATAGTTAACTAAATTTTAACTTAATTTTAAAAAGAAAATAGAAGTTATTTTGCATACAAGTTAGTGACGAGACAAGTAGTAGTAAGCGCCACGCCTGCCTATAGACAGCTGCAGTGCAATGCCGCTCGTCACAGGAGACATTAGTTAAGTCTTTTGTACATATCCGGTAATTTCACTACTACTGTTTAGACACTGCTGCTTGGCGGCTGAATATCTGACACTGCGGTGGTAGGTACCTGTCTGGACAGTCACTTGCACTAGGGACCTACCGCCTAATAAACAACGTATTAATTAACTTACACATTAATGGCAGACAGCTTTCTAATGTCAACTGTGTAATTACCTGAAAATTAAAAAATAAATGTAATTAGACACCATGTTAAGTTAATTAAATTACTTACATAAAACAAAATATATAGCCCCAAAAGAGTTATTTTGTCTGTGGTATTAATTTCGTCTATAATGTAAACGTGACTTGTAGTAATGTATGTATGTATACACTAAAAACATGGACCAAATTGGGCCAAAACTTTTCCCATTCGACCTCAGAGTAATTAGAATGGAGTTAGTGTCGCGTCGATTCCCCGAACAAATTTTTCATGGCACTCTTGCGGGGTGCGGGAGGCGAAGTAAACACACACAGATACAATCTCACGCATACTCTTGCAAATGTCTAATGCAAACTCTTCATGTTTCTATGAACCCACACTATAATAAACTCGCAACACATTCAAAAAGATACGCACACAAATAAAGAATGACCTGAACATAATGAACAAAAATTTTGCAGAGGGGTTAGCGCATCATGCTCTCTCCAGTGGTATCCCCTCTACGCATTCGACCCATAGATCAATCACCAGGGGGTCTAGGTACGAGTTCTGATAGTATAAGAGCTCGATCAAACTGTCAGTTTTTTCCCGTACATTTCACTAGTTTTTGATAGTTACCGCTAGGGGGCGCTGGTGTGAAATGTATGGAGAAAACTGATTGTGTTTTATCAAGCTCTTAAACTATCAGAACCCCCAGCTACATTTTTCCTTGTTGAATAGTTCACCAACTATAGACCACCGTCAACGTGATGTCAGAAATGTTCTAGCTATAAATAATAATACCAGCCCTTGTTTTTGTCCCACTTCAGGCCTCCCCTCTAGATGAAGGGGCTTAGGTCATGGTCCACCACGCAGACCAAGCGCGGGTTGGCGGACTTCACACGTCATTCGAAAGCTAGTTAGGCTCTCTCAGACATGCAGGTTTCCTCACGATGTTTTCTTTCACCGAAAGCAAGAATCTTACAAAGACGATTCGCACATGATTAATTAAAGAAACCAGAGGTGCGGGGTTCGAACCTGCTCACCTTGTTTCCAAGGCAAGCATTTGCCCACTGAGCTGTTACTAGCTACAGGCCTCCGATTTGGCTTGGCTAAAATGCCACTAAACGGTCACCCATCTATGGACTGACCTTGCCCGACGTTGCTTACCAAACTAATCGTTTAGCGATCAGTGCCTCATGCACCAACTAGCTTCTAGGTAAGTATCTACATATCGCAATGTTGTCGTGGCAAATAGCCGTTTCACCCTTAACAAACGAGGTCGTCCGAAATCACAACTCGCCTAAGTACGCAATTCGCAAACTTTACCGCCCACATCGCCACTTAATAAGATTAGTCCTGCGTTGTTTGACGTTCTCACGTACCTAATATTTGTATTAGGTTCGATTTCAATAGAGTATAAAGCACCATTATGTACCAGCTTATGTCGGCCCCTTGATTAAGTTAAATATATCACGGATATACTTGGCACAGTTCTATAATGTTGTTTTTAATTTGCGCGAATACAATCCATACATTGAAAAGTCAGTAAAAGTAATATTATAGTATATCCGTAAAATTATATTGATATAATTCGTAAAAGTAGTTTTATTTCAATGGCACAGTTATGATTACCCCATGGGAACAAAACCGACCAACACTGGAGTTTTAGATATTCTGTCGCTACGCAGCAGTGTGTAAAAAGCATGTAGATATCCAACTACATGCTTTTACGATAGAATATAGCACAATACTACAATATATATTTAATAGTTATCCAAATTACTGGGCTCAAGAGGCTGAATAGCATATGTATAAGGTGACAAACGACAATGCAAGCCTATATAGGCGATTATGTCAGTTACGATCAGAAAAATCTCCTTCTCGTTTTACCAATTAACAAACCGTAGTAAAATTTATATTTTATTTTATTTAAATTGTGTTGCATAACTTATTTTCATTTTTTTTAATATAACAAATATAATTTATACATTTTATTGTTAAATCTTTCTTGGTTTTTTTTTATTGTTTTGACATCAAACCTAGGATCTCTCTAACAGCAACCGCATATTTCAATCACCAGATACCAACAACCAATAATATCAACAATTTGATGGAAGCAGTAACAATTAATAATTCAACCAATTTAATAATTTAACCAATAATTACTTAGTTTATCTTCATCTCGATGTCGTAAACCAAGCCTTATGGCGATTTACGAAACCGTACAAACTTAACCGCCCACTGTGCGTGTTGTGTCATGCACATTAATACAAAAAGTTAACTGTTTAATCTTGCCATTAGTTAACCATGTGTGCTAACAGCTTATGATATATTGCCTTTTCTAACAAGGCAATGTATACACCTACATGTAGTTAGTCGACTGGCCAGACTAGTGCAGTGGTTATTACATACCCTAGTACTCCTAAAACAAAAAATGTAAACGTTCGATTTCTAGAACAAAAATCTGTTTATATCGTATTCAAATATTTATTAAAAAAAAATAAAAAATAAATGAACTGTTTATTTCGGAAAAAAATAAATAACAAAAATGACATGTTTCAAACAATCAGCTGAATACATTTTATTGATTTCTTTACATACACTTCTTTTTTTCTTTACATTATTCTTTACATCAATATGTAAAGAATAATGTAAAGAAAAAAAGATCATTTCAATAAATGAAACTAATTTTATGGAGTATATCGCGGTTAATTTTTTATTTTAATTACCCGATTTTTCGAGTACTTTACAGCATTCGTGATGACGGGCGGGCTGAGGTAGCTGTCCATACGTCGTCGTGCTGACGTTAAACATCAACGCTATACGAAGTCTGCAGTCTGTGAACATGTTCAGGATCACACCCACCATTAGATTTGACAAACCACAAATCCTCGCAAAAGAACAGCGTTTTCTGCCAAGAATTATTCGTTTGGCTATTGAAACTAAAAAAACTTCCAAATAGCAATAGAGAAGATGGCTGGATGCTACTACCAGCTTGGGATTTCGTGATAAATATAATCAAATCTAAAGACAAGCATTCCACTGCAAGACCTCAAGATACTGTAAGCTCTTTCTGCGTAGATCTTCTATTATTAGATAGGACTAACGTCCGATCTAATAATAGAAGACCTGAGGGAACCCTAAGACAACTATGACGTGTGGACAGCTACCTTCTCAGTTCACCCGTGACCATGAATGCTGTAAGGTATTCAAAACGTCGGGTAATTACAAATAGATCGCGTTATAATCCATGAAATTAGTTTAATTTCAATGACTACATTTTATCAATTATACCCAAGAAACTTCTTGCTATCAAATAAAAAAAAACTACATCCCGTCAGTTGAGGGCTACGGTTACGACCACAAACCTTAGAGGAGATACCACTGGAGATAGCATGATGCGCTAACCCCTCTGCCAAATTTTGTTCATATGGTCAGGTCATTCTTTATTTGTGTGCGTATCTTTTTGAATGTGTTGCGAGTTTATTATAGTGTGGGTATGCGTGAAATTGTATCTGTGTGTGTTTACTTCGCCTCCCGCACCCCGCAAAAGTGCCACGAAAAATTTGTACGGCGAATCGACGCGATACTAGCTCCATTCTAATTACTCTGAGCCACAAACAGACATGCATCAAAGTTATAACACCCCTCTTATTTGCTTTAGGGGTTAAAAATAGTGTGGTGAAAATCATCATCAGCCGGATGACGATCACTGCATATGCGTTTTACCATATAGGGATTATGCTTTGTAGAGATCACAGTATAAGGGTAGATGGATATCAAAAAGAAGACGCTGCTGCACATCTTCTGAGTTCCCTTAGTCGCCGCCTACGACACACAATGGAAAGAGGATGCTATTCTTGCCCGAAAACCCAACGGGTACGAGGAGATGAAACGACGTTGAATTTTCTGTAAAAAAAATCTGGTAAAAATAGATAGATAGACAATTCTTTATTGCGCACAAAAACAGATATTAAAAGAATAAGACACAAATTAATAAAACATGCAACAATGGGCGGTCTTATCGCTAAAAGTGATCTCTTCCAGGCAACCTTTGGATGGAGAGGAAAATAAAGAAGTTACAAAGAGCAGAGGGTACGGCCACTAAATATGAATAGGTAACATTAACACAAAGACACATAAAAATACCTATGTTGTAAACTATAATAATATATATTCATATGAGTATAATACACACATCAAAAGTGTCTAGGGATCAAGCATTTTTGGGCAAAAAAAATGGGCAGAAGAACAATGGCGTTTCGTGTGCTTTTCTGATGAGTCTCGTTTTGGTATGAGACCGGATACAAGACGTATACGACACTGGAGAACCCCTGGACGCCAACAGCGATTAAAATCCTGCCAGGAAGTCCATCCTTATAGTGGTGGAACCATCATGGTATGGGCGGGTATTTGGATCGGCGGAAGAACTGAGTTGATTTGGATCAGAGGCAACCTCAACGCTCAAATTTATGCTGAGACGATTGTATCAGACGTCATCGTTCCTCTACAAGTGCAAATCGGTCCCTTATTTCAGTTAATGCATGATAATGCACGACCGCACACCGCAAGAGTTGTAAGACAGACTCTCGCCGCAGCTAACATCAATGTCCTGCCCTGGCCTGCTCAGTCGCCAGACTTGAACCCGATTGAGCATGCATGGGATATGCTACAGAGAAGAGCTCTGCCGAATATGGAGGGTATCCAGTCGCAAGAAGACCTTTTTTTGTTGTTGCAACGAACATGGGCGGCCATTCCACAGCGTGATTTGGATGAACTCATTTTGAGTATGCCAAACCGATGTTCTTGTGTTGTTAGTGTTCGCGGTAGAAACACGGATTATTAATTGTTTAAGTTACCCAATAAAATTTTAAAGAAAACTGTTATTTCAGTCTTTTTTTCGAACTTTTGTGTTAGTGGTTCAAATGTCAAAAATCCCTTTATTAGGAAAATGGCAAATTTCTTTATTAATGCAAAGGTGACTTGGTTTATCGTTACTGTGACAAACGAAAACACTTTATTTGATGAATCCTTAAAGAAAATTTTAATTAATATCAATCAGGAGAAAAGTTATTGCAAAAATATATGTTGATCCCTAGACACTTTTGATGTGTGTATATAAACATACATCTAATAATACTATTATAAACATACATAAATCAGTAATCAGTAGTCAGTAAATAAATACTACCAAACCTGTTAAAAAGTAGCCGATGACACAAATATAGCTTTTAAGAGTCTAGACTGCAAACAAAACTGCTAGATACATAGTTAGCGGTTACAATATAGTTAGCGGTAACCATAGATGACGTAAGTTTTTTGTGGAACAATTTGAAACCAAGGTGATATCGATAAAAGTTAATGTAACTTGATACACGATCACCGGATTACATTACAATGGCGATCGGCTTAACTAAAATTGATTTATTGTTACGGGCCCTGTGGGAAACCTGTGTAACTCGCTTATTTTAATAAGTAAAAAGATAGTAGTAGTAGATCGGTAGCTGTAGACATGTAGATAGTTACTTTCAAAATACAAAGTTGTACGTTTTTACATGATTTAAGAAGGTAACTGTTGTAATAGAATGAAAATTCAGCAAATCTTCTAGAGTTGATTCTCCATGGTTCACCAGGCATATTATGTATTACTTACTACGCCATTCGAATAAACTGTGGCACTTTGAATCAACATAATACAATCAGGACAGTCGGAATAATATTCGAAAGACATGTCTGAACTCATTAAAATAAACTTTGCACTTTACTATCCACAACTACATACCGACTTGAGATCAAATACTATTACGGTCGTAGTAAAACATTTTATATCTATGATTACGGTCAATTTATTGTAATCTTGTGACCATAGACAAAATTTATAAAAAGAGGAATCGCATTTCATTTAATAATATCACTTCTCATATTCCATAGACAAAACTCATTTGTTTTTATTTTCCACACACATGCAAGCGAGGAACAATGAACAAAATTAAAATTAACAAAACGTCGTTTGTAACACAAGGCTCATTCATAAACTTTAAATAGGTCACTCGGTGCAGGCGTTAACTAAACGTGTTCAAAACGTTTGACATGGATGAATTGCGTCATGTTAAAAAAAGAAATTCCTTGTAGTTTAATTTGGTAGTTACGGTTGCTAATCATATGCTTTTGAGGTTAGAAGTACAACTTGACGATTACACGTACGCTTACAATAGAAACTTTTGGCGAGGAATGTTAAAAAAGTCTTCAAAAAATAAATTGTCTTAATATGAATTCTATGTAGCAGAATATAATTTCCTATTAGAAGAAGAAAAGAAAAAACGTTTATTATATATTACAATTTATTCGAACGCGGATTTAAGAGTCACCTCAGATGGCGTATTTATATACGTACTACATGTGCTTAGCGCTCTCTGGGCTATTGGAGCCCTAGAATAATATGGTAGGTATGCATGCATGAAAATAAAGATAATCATCTCTGCTAAACATTATGTTCAAAATAACTTTTATTGCAGTGAGAAATCTATCATAAGATAAATCCTCCAAAAGAAAAGAAAATGAAATTTAACTTCACACCTTTCGTTTTAAACAAAAACTTTCTCGACATAATAATTTACTAGTAACCTATTTACATAGTCTGGCTATAGCATATACAACATTTCAACCCAGAAACCCGATTTCCTGGCAAAAAACTAACGGGCTGTGTGAAAATAAGCTGAACATAAACACCATTAAAAGCAGAGCTTCCAACCGGTTAGATCGAATCCAAACTACAGTTCACGATAAACTGGTAATGTGTGGTAATAATGCAAGCATCTGTTTTACAGATAAATTCATTTGTACGTTTGTGATTTATATATAGATATGTGCAATTCAGAAATTGGGACTACCTTTCCGTTAGGCAATTGATATTTAAAGTATTTAGGTAACCAATGCGGCTTCGGAATGATGTTAAGAACACAAATATTGCATTTTATTAGCCTGTTTCAGATACATTCTGGATAATGAATATGGGAACTTGTGTATTCATTTACATAGTCTATTTCGCGTGATTCAGCCCAGTTTCTACCAAGGCCCTGTCTCTGACTTTGGTCATTGAATCTTCTACTTTCTATAAACAGCCTACTTTGTAACGGTTTAATGGTTTGTAACATAATTATGACTTAATAATATGATTGTGGCATAGGGCAATAATATTTAAAAAAAAATAGTGATATACGTCAGTCAGCATTTTAATATTTGTCCAAAAAATATTAATCAGATGAAACGATTTACTAAAACGGGTGCATTTATGTGCATATTATTATGTTTTATTTACACAATTTTCTTTGTAGTCGCAGTTTTGTTATTTTATAATTTTATACTTCTTGTATTAACTAACACTTTAATAACTCAGCTTACTGGCGAACTGTTACATAGACGTTCAGTGTAAAATCTTAAACAAATTCACCGGTAAAAAACAAGATTATATGAAAAGAAGATATATTAAAAGCATATTCACACACCTTAAAGTTCGCAAAATACTGTCTAAAATGCCACACAATTATCACTTAATATAAAATCTAGGCTATCCGAAAATGTCATCTCTTTATTTTATTACAAAATATCCAAACACGTCGCAACAACGGTACAAATAAATTTATGTTAATATTCCAAAACCATTTTGTCACGATTTTAGAAAATTGCACTTACGTCAGTTCGCCTCTTAGTGGAATAGTGATGTCATTGTATAATGTCGATAATTTGGTGAATGGTCCAAGGCTTAGTTGAATGTTCATGTATTTTTTAACTCCAAAGTCTAGTCTAGTTTCGCTTGACTGCAATCCCGCAAGATAGTAAGCGGTGAAGAATTCATGGAGAGACAGGTCATTATGTTATTGACAGCAAACGGAACAAAGCAAGGTCCCATATCCCGTAGCACAGAGACTCTTTTTTCACCTTACTCAGGAACACAACGACATTAGAAGTTAGCGTTTTTGGTCTGCAATTTTCTGTTTTGCTATAATTATGATTATTCTCACTACGCCCTAACTTTTGTAATACTTGTAAGATACGTGGTGGTTCCCTTATGATAGGGACCTTCCAAGTCCTCCAAGAGTCTAAAGAGTATGATTGTATGTTCCCAGGGCCCGCATCACAAAGAAGAACGAGGACACCCTGGGATCTGACATAACCGGCACTGCTACCCGTGGCGGCGCGAGTAACTGAGTATTTCCCCATGAAAAAAGGACCGCACCGCAATAATGTGTAAATATTTACTGAGTCAAGATATGAAAGGCACTGTAGCTGGTGAGTTTGTCGGGACTATTGTCTTGGGTGACGAGTGGCAGTGCAATACAGCTATTGATAAGTAGGCGAATCAATTACCATCGCGAACATCTTATTCGGCCGATTTCAAAAGTTAGCACATCGTTTGCAAGCGTCGTTTTATATAAAAATTATGTCAGACAGATAATCTTGGCACATAACATGCAAACATTACGCGCTGTTTGATCGCAAGAAAACACAACGGAATTGTTGAATCATTCCTGATCTTTGAAAAAAAAGTAAAAAATAATACATGTTTTTGAACATTTAAAATCCCATTTGCGTTGTGTATGTATCCATTGTTGCAAGGTCGAGATATCATAGATCCCGTTGGGTCTGTTCCTAAGAGGCAAATAAGAGAAAACAAGAAGACAAAAAGACGGGCAGCTGCGTCTTTCTATTGGATCCCCAAGACGCCTGCCAAGCGTAGGGATTATCTATGGCGGGTCACCCTCTTCCCTCTAATATGGTTGAGGGGAGTGATGGCTGCTGCTCGAGTCAATTCGTACGTGGGCGCTGCTTGGGGGGGACTGGTCCGATTACTGTCCCTTTGGCCTTTTAGTTTATTGCAATTTTTGTCGTAATTTATTGTTTTCTTCTTTTCTCCCTTGCTTTATGTTTCGAAAGGCAGGACACACTATCGCTAATGTCGATTCATTTGTAACAAAACAATGTTTAAAAAAAAGTGAAAATATGACGAGCCTGCTGAGTTTCTTGCCGGATCTTCTCAGTTGCGGCCGCGTTGTGATCCGGTGGTAGCTTTTATAAAATGACCATTCAAAAGTGCTAGCGTTAAGCCTATTTTAAATAAAGATTTTTGTGTTTGAGTTTGAGTTTAATCCCTCCCTTGTAAGGGAGAGGCCTTTGTTCAGCAGTGGACGTTTCGCCTGCCGATGATGATGATGATGAAAGCTAGTAACAATCGCACAAAGACGATTCGCTAATGATTAATTAAAGTAATCAGAGGCGGGGTTCGAACCTGCGCACCTTATCTCCAAGGCAAGCGCTCGCCCACTAAGCTGTCACTGCTTCAACGCAATATTTATACCGTGCAAATTATTGTGTCGGATATTATGACGTGTTACAATGGAAACGCGTCCAATTTTATTTTAAACGCAGCAACTCATCACCCGAAATAGGTGACATACTTTATGATATTCTAAATACAGTTATGATTGTGAGTTCATGGAAAACACAATTCAAATCTAAATGGCTGCAGTGAAGGTATTTTCGTCGCAAAGTTGCTGATTACAAGTCAAGGCTTAGTATGAATAATAATAATAAACAATGTTCTCCTGGCCGATACGACCACAGCGGCCAATCTTTCGCAAGATCAGCCATCTACGCGAGAGATATTATAGTGCACAAGTGCTTGCGTTTACACAAGTGCACTCTCTATTCCTTTTACCCCCTCACAA
The DNA here is from genome assembly GCA_911728495.1 of Furcula furcula. NCBI lineage: Eukaryota > Metazoa > Arthropoda > Insecta > Lepidoptera > Notodontidae > Furcula > Furcula furcula. The sequence goes on along the minus strand of OU452265.1, from coordinate 14,259,963 downwards.
TCCGATGAAAACCGTCAGTCACTCAAACAGAGGTCAGTCGTTTTACATGCCCATTCGACGCATGGATCATCTTACTTTACAGATAATCAGGTGATTGGCCTGCATTGTCCTAGCCACTATCCTACAACTACACAAAGCTGCTACACAAAGTTGCTCCCGGCGGGATTCGAACCCGCGACCTCCAGTTTCCAAAGCAAGCGGTATCCCACTGCGCCACGGAGGCTACAAGCATTAATACTACCTAACCTACTAGGCATAGTAAGTGTGGAGGATTAGAGATGCAACTACGGTTGCCTCATCACTATTTTTTTTTCTTACTAGCTGACCCACGCAGCTCCGCATGCGCTATTTTTACGTTAACTAAACTTTTAACAGACATTCGCATCGAATACATAACCTTCTTTTTTATAGTCGGTTAAAAACTGGGACCCACTTTTTACTTGCTCTCCGAAACACGGACCCGTTTAGTTCAAATGGCGTTAAACGGTCACCCATCTATTTAATGACCTTACCTAACGTTGCTTAACCCGATCGTTTAGAAAACCTTGATAACAACTCTCTGAGTGTTCTCTTACTAATATTTATTATAATTATGAAGAAAAATTGATAAAATCGGACCAAGCGTATAACCAAGTACCCATTTTGACTTTAATCCCCTCTCCCAAAAGAACCGTGCTAGATTACGGGATAAAAAGTATCCTATGTCCTACCTCGTAGTAAGATCTCAAATCATGCCAAGTTTCATTTGAATCCATTCAGTAGTTTAGGCGTGATGCTCAGCCGTGATACAGACAGACAGACAGACAGACAGACAGACAGACAAAAATAAAAAAAATTACATTTTCGGCCTCAGTATCGGTTATAGAATGCCCTCCAAAAATAATTTTCAAAATATCTTCAATGTACAGAATTGGACCTGTTACAGTTTTATTATAAGTATAGATAAGTTTTACAAAAACACTCATAAACAATAATTCGCCAAACTGCACCGCCAGCAACACTGCATTAGTGCCAGGCATGATAAATATCCCCCGAGACGTGTTCTAGCGATTATCTGGTGCTGGAGACTCTGGCGAAGGTCCTAACGAAGAGCCCAGAGTATCTTCTTAGATGAAGACCACCGCGGAAGTCCCCTCAAAGTATGTCTCACCTTATCAGTTGCCTGTACGAAACACGACTTGCTCCAGGCAAATCAGAACGGCATAGATGTGGCCTCGTTCTGGGCAAAGACTATATTATCATCATCAGCAGCAGCAGCCGAAACGCGTCCACTGCTAAACAAAAGGCCTCCCCCTTAGAAGGGAGGGGTTGCCATAATCCCCACGCTTGGCAGGCGGCTTGGGGATCGCAGTATAGGTGGAAGATAAATCCAAAAGAAAGACGCTGCTGCCCGTCTTCCTGTTCTCGTTTAGTCGCCTCATACGATACCCAACGAGAGGAGATGGGGGAATGCAATTCTAACCCCACGGGGTAAGAGCTTATAGTGTTTGCGAATTCATTGTCGACACGAAAAGAAGAAGACCGGGGTAAATTCACTGTACACAGTTTAAAGCGGCATGTGACTAAGGCTATAACTTGCACAATACTTTATCTACAATACTTAATTTATTATTATTATTATTTGTTAATGCACAAGCAGCTTAAAGCTGATGCGTGCATATCACTGTTCACTTGTGTTTAATTTGTTTAAAGTGTTTATCTAGTCTGTTTTTAAATGCATTAACTGAGGGCGCACTGATTACTGTCTCGGACAGACTGTTCCACATTGTCACTACACGATTGCCTAGGAAGTGGTGTCTAGCGTGACAGCTTTAGTGAATGTCCTCTCAATGTTACAATTCTGTTTCGAAGAAATATTTTTATCAAGCTCTGGAACAATGTAATTTGTTGATTGAAATTCAGTCATATAAAAATATTTACTTATTTTTTACTTTTCAGATGATGTTTTTGGTAGTCGCGTAATTTTAGTTTTTAACTTTATTTTTATTCTCTTTTAGGTATGGAACCCTAAAAAAGATCAGGCTCTGCCTATATCTGCCTAGATATTTCTTATGTTATTACCACTACTGAGACAAATCTAACAGTGCCATAGTACACACTCCATCAAGCTGTTCAGGCTGCAGGCCCAAGGACGACATCTGACGATTTCGGGTAAAAGAAGACCGGAAAACTTCGTCAGGTCTTCTCGTCACTGATACCGCAATGTCTGAAGACTACGGTGTTTAATCTGTGCGTCCTACCCGTAATGACCTACGGTGCTGAGACGTGGCCACTTACGGTACGACTAGTTCACCAATTTAAGGTCGCTCAGCGAGCTATGGAGAGAGCTATGCTCGGCGTTTCTCTGAGGGATCGATTAAAAAACGAAGTAATTCGCCAGAGAACAAAAGTTACTGACATAGCTCAACGGATTAGCAAGCTGAAGTGGCAGTGGGCTGGTCATATTTGCCGCAGAACCGATGATCGTTGGGGAAGACTGGTTCTGGAGTGGAGACCACGAACTGGAAAACGTAGCGTAGGACGCCCTGTGACCCGGTGGAGTGATGATTTACGCAAAGCAGTTGGCAGTGACTGGATGTGGAAAGCCGAAGACCGGGCTCAATGGCGTTATGATGATGATGATGATGAAAATCCGCCTGTCAGTCAGTCCAATTGAGAACTAGCTACCCCATGGCATCAAATTCTCACATGAATAAATCGAATGACATCAAAGTCTATGGTATTTATAGAATGCATCGCTTTCCGGCCGTAGACTAGATAGAACGTTGGCATTCAGCCAACGCGGACATCGCTGCTCTATGGAAATAGAGTCGGGTTTTGTATTACTCGATTGTTTTTTTTTGTTATTAAAAGAGTTAGCGAACATAATTACTTAAAATTGTAGCAGTTGGATTAAGGACATTGCCGTGTTCCGGTGTATAGGGCACTGTAGCTGGTGGAATTATCGGAGACTGGATAACTCATATTAAAAGATTTTGAATAAGCGCACAGTACTAAACATTGAATAAGCTCTCTAAATGAATATCAAATAGTAATGTTGTCTTTTACTTACGCGAATATTACACATTGAAATCAAACTACTTTTTGAGGAAGGGTAATGATTTTAACAAGAATGTATGTATGTATGTTTGTTCATCTGTTCCCGCATATCTTCTAATCTACTTAATATAATTTGACTAGTAGGGTATCGTTAGAAGCGTCTTCATCGTCCGCTGGTTATAGGCTATATAATATCACATTATTAGGCTGCGATTTTATCCGTAGTCGGGTTTTAGTTTTTTAAAACTTATTACTTGTACGGATTTGAAAAATTCGAAACGTGGGGATAGTAAAATAAATAATAAAAATATCTTGGGACAATCCACACACGGCCTGTACTATGGAAACCAGACAACTGATACTAATACTTATATACATTTTGTTTTTGTAAATACATACTTAAATAGATAAATAACACCCAGACACTTGGTGGGAATCGAACCCACGACCCATCGGTTAGCGGACAGGGTGTGTAACCACCAGACCAACGGGCCCGTCAAAAATAAACCGCGATAAAATCCGTAAAAGTGGTTTGATTTCGATATCAAGTAATAAAATAATACCACAGTCTAATTTAATACGTACAGTTGAGTCACTAGAAAAAAGCTGTTTTAGTGTAATCATATTGTACTCAGTTTTCTCTGCTGTCACCCGTGAAGTGTCCGGGTAAGACCTCCTCGTTGGGTGTCGGTAAGTGGCGACTAAGGGAAAACAAGAAGACGGGCAGCAGCGTCTTTCTATTGGATTACCTACCACCTATACTGCGATCCCCAAGAGGCCTGCCAAGCGTGGGGATTATGGCAACGCCCCCCATCAAAGGGGTAAGGATTTGTTCAGCAGTGGATGTCTTCCGGCTGATGATGTACCTGCTGTGTGTTGTGTTATTTACACTGTGGTCATTACTTTGTGATTTGGTATTACTTTTATTGGCTTCACTCAGTCCCATCTGTTTCTTATTCTTTTAGTCAGAGCTAGCTAATCTTTTGGCTGACGAGCAGCAGTGTAGTGTAACTGTCTTTAGGCGGGCCTGTTGCTTACCATCAGGTGTTTCGTATCAAAATTAAAAACCATTTTTTTTAACACTATTGCACACAGTCAATGTGTTATTGCACCCTTCATTTAAATTCCATTGAATTCGAACCCCTATTTTCCACCCCATCGGTTATAACAGTCCAGGTGTAAAAACATAAATTAGTCTCAAAACTATAGGGTTACGTTGCAAAATATATTCAGTGATTTTTTTCTGCGGTTCTCTATGAATAGTGGTTGTTGGTTTTGAAAAATGATTAATAATGCATTGTTGAATAGTTATGCCCGTAGGGTGTCCGGGGTAGAATAGCACCCTGGCTCCGTCGGGTGTCCGTAAGAGGCGACTAAGGGGAAACAAGACGGGCAGCAGCGGCTTTCTTATACGATTACCTACCACCTATACTACGATCCCTAAGCTGCTTGTCAAGGGTAGGGATTATTCCTTTCGAAGGGAGGGGCCCTTCGAAAGGAAGGTCTTTGTTCAACAGTCGACGTCTTTCGACTGATGATGACGAATTCAGGAAAAAAGTAAAAAGCTGTTCATATGTGGCATAATAGCTGTGCGGCAATCACTGACTACTACATCTATCTATACTTATAATAAAACTGTAACAGGTCCAATTCTGTACATTGAAGATATTTTGAAAATTATGTTTGGAGGGCATTATATAACCGATACTAAAGCCAAAAATGTAATTTTTTTATTTTTGTCTGTCTGTCTGTCTGTCTGTATCTCGGTTGAGCATCACGCCGAAACTACTGGATGGATTGAAACGAAACTTGGCATGATTTGAGTTAATACTCCGAGGTAGGACATAGGATACTTTTTATCCCGACATTCGGCACGGTTCCCTTGGGAGAAGGGACTAAAGTCAAAATGTGTACTTGGTTATACGCTTGCTCCGATTTTAACAATTTTTCATTATAATTATAATAAATATTTGTAAGGGAACACTCATAGACAGTTTTTAACAATGTTTGGAAATCGATCAGGTTAAGCAACGTTAGGTAAGGTCATTAAATAGATGGGTGACCGTTTAACGCCATTTGAACTAAACGTCTCCGTGCTTCGGAGGGCAAGTACAAAGTGGGTAAAAGTTTTTAACCGACTTTAAAAAAGGAGGTTTTGTATTCTATGCGAATGTATATTATTGAAAGTTTAGTTAACGTAAACACAGCACGGGCGGAGCTGCGTGGGTCAGCTAGTCGTACAATATAGGTCAGTAGAAGCAATTTTCGAGTATTCGAATTACCCTCGAAATCGAAAAAAAAAATAGTTCGAACTTTTATCTAGTGAAAATGAAATTAAGCTATACTGAAACTTCGAGCTCCGAATCTCGCACACTAGCCGCTTGATCTGCTTCGACCAGTGAAGACCATCGGGAATGTCATCACTCAATTTTCTTTCTTTCACGTGCCATCTCCATCCCGGAGGTAAGCGAGCATTTGTCGATATGTCTCCCTGTCAACAGTCATGTGAAATTATTTGTCTATGTCTTTCACCTTCAACCAGTCTCATATGTTTCCAGTCCATGACATCCTTCTTCTACCCGGCCATGTTTTACCTTCAATGATTAATTCTTAGTAATTTTTACTTTTCATTTCTAGAAATAGGTATACTCGAAATATGCAGTTTTTCTTTTTTCTTATAGTTTGCACTTCTTCTATTCTTTTATCCATTATTTGTATAACTTTAACATTTAATCTTTCATAATAAGCGTTAAAAATATTGCATAAGTTTAGTATCGTTTATCAGTTTCTCGATCTAAAAAAAAATCTATGCCATATCCAAAACCCTTATTTGTTTCGAGGGAAAAAACCTACTTAGGTATTTTTCAATTCATACTGCTAGTTATAAATCGTGTTTGTATTTCATAACTTCAAACAAGGCGGGTAATTTGTTGTTTTAAAAGACACCATGACACAATTGTATGTTTGTTTTTGTCCAAAACAGCTATTGGTTGCGTAAACACCATCACAGTATGACCTCACACCTTAGTACTGTCCTTAATCATGTCGATATATTTAGAGACCTCATACAAATTCATTCATAAGCCTCGTAAACACTTAATGTTATTCTATGTATGGTGATATTACAAGAATAAATTATAAAACCACAAAAAGCCCATTTACTTTTTACGCAGTTAAGCCCATTTACTTTTACGCAGTCGGGCGACTGCGTAAAAACTGAATGTGCTTAACTTACATTATACATCTTTGAACTTGAACCCGCGCATTATTGACCCCCGGGAACCAGACACGGTGCTCACAGGGACGGGGGTCGAAACCCCGCCGCCGTCCTCCTCGGAGTCGACACCGTACTCGATGGACGTCCTAGGGCCCGCACCCCGAACGTCCAGCGACTATGTACATATTGTAAAAGTATTGCAGTTATACAATATGTGCCCTTTTTACTCTTTTTTCAACTTATTTACGCAATCAGATAAATTCACACTTAGAATCGGTGCCAGATGGAGCCACGGGCACGGGTACGGACCATGTGTACCGGCACGTGTGGGAGACTGGGGCCCTTTGAAGCCCTTTCTAAACCACTTGAGATAGATAAAGCTCGCATTGATCGATTGAGTAATACATAAATCAAATGGATCCCGACACCATGCAGCTTGAGAGACAGAGAGAGAGCAATAATTTTGATTGTGACATCATCCATTCAGTTTTTTAATTGGCTATTAGTCAAGTCCACTACTAGGATTAAGTCTTACTAATCTATACTTATAATAAAACTGTAACACGTCCAATTATGTACATTGAAGATATTTTGAAAATTGTATTTGGAGGGCATTCTATAACCGATACTGAGGCCGAAAATGTAATTTTTTTAATTTTTGTCTGTCTGTCTGTCTGTCTGTCTGTCTGTCTGTATCACGGCTGAGCATCACGCTGAAACTACTGAATGGATTCAAATGAAACTTGGCATGATTTGAGATCTTACTACGAGGTAGGACATAGGATACTTTTTATCCCGTAATCTAGCACGGTTCTTTTGGGAGAGGGGATTAAAGTCAAAATGGGTACTTGGTTATACGCTTGGTCCGATTTTATCAATTTTTCTTTATAATATAATGAATATTAGTAAGGGAACACTCATAGAGATTGTTATCAAGGTTTTGTAATCGATCGGGTTAAGCAACGTTAGGTAAGGACATTAAATAGATGGGTGACCGTTTAACGCCATTTGAACTAAATGGGTCCGTGCTTTGGAGAGCAAGTAACAAGTGGGTCCCAGTTTATAACCGACTATAAAAAATTAGGTTATGTATTTGATGCGAATGTCTGTTATTAAAAGTTTAGTGAACATAAAAATAGCGCAGGCGGAGCTGCGTGGGTCAGCTAGTTAATAATAATAATATCTAACAATAATATCTTGGGACCACACACGGGCATCTGATCCCAAACTAGGCAGAGCCTGTACTATGGAAACCAGACAGCTTTTTTGGCTAATACTTGCTTAAATTGATAAATGACACCCAGACACTTGGTGGGAATTGATCCCACGACCCATCGGGTCCAGCGTGTCTAACCACTAGACCATTGGGCTCGTCAGTTCAACGCTTTTTTCAGAATTAGAAACTTGATTTAGTTGGTCGTGTTCCTAATATCCAATAAACTGTAAAAATTAGAAAAAAAACCGGTCAGGTGCGAGTCGGGTTCGCGCAGCGAGGGTTCTGTACCTTCTTTGGACGTACAAACAGTTCGCTATTCATTTAACCCCATGGGTAGCAAAAAGACTAAACTAAAGAACTAAGAATGTCGATGGTTTTTGATGATTTTTAAAAATCTGTGCTACTTAGAAACAGCGTTTTTTTTTTCATGTTTTTAGTTCCAAAAAAATCAATATGGATATCAAGTGAAGGGTCCTAACGAGAGGAGTTGAAATATATATATGTACATATTGTATACGTATTATGTATGTATAATGTAATTTAGGACTATTTTATTTGTTCGCAATAGGGTTTTTATGATTTTATAATTTATACTTGTTACGAAGTTGGTACGAAACACTAAAAAATATATTTTATATACTTATCGATATAAAAGCCACTTCTCTTTATCTGTATTTCAAACCAAGTGAACGGGTGCTTAATAGAAATTGTAAAGCAATTAGAAAAACCACATTGACTTTACTGTGAATGGCAAAACGGCTTTCATTGATCAATTATCGATATAAAAATACCGACACACATTCCTATTTGAGAGTGGATCCAATAAATGTGACTACATTTTGTATGGCATATCGTGATCTGACAACTTAGTGATGTGAAATTGTCGATAAAATTATTTTTTTCTCTTATTATTTTTTATTGAAATAAGTATCGTTTATAAATGGACGGCTGGATTATTTTTAGTAAAATTTTGATTATCACTATATTATACCACATTGTAATCTCTATTACTTTTCATAAGTAATAATAGTAAAAATTATAGATTTTGTGGGGTGTCCGGAATCAAAGAATCCTATCTCCTCCCGTTCGGTGTCCGTAAGAAGCGACTAAGGGAAAACAAGAAACGGGCAGCAGCGTCTTTCTACCTACCACCTATACTGCGGTCCCCAACACGCCTGCTAAGCGTGGGGATTGGACGTATTATCGGCTGACGGTGTTGAGTATCTTAAGTCCAGAGCTGATCTAGAACAGCATATCTTTACCCTTTTAATCGTGCTTTTGGCGCAGGGCACCTGTCCCGGGCGGCAGTTTCAGGGGGTGCCAAAATCATAATATAGTATGATTAAAAATAAAAAAAACTCGCTCCACAAAGCGCCTAGCATACGAAAGCCTGGTTGGCTCAAATTTGACTTGTAAGAAAAAGGCGCCACACAGCCCTAGTCGTAAGTGAACTTGTGATGACGATTTGAGATTTTTTAAGTAATTTCTCAAATGCCACTATCAAGTTTCTGCCCCGGTTCGAAAAAATCGTAGATCCGTGGCTGAATTTAACATGAAATAAAAGTTAAAATGACGTAAGTTTGATTAAATACATAAACAATACAATATAATCTATTTTCGATAACGGATTTCTATGAATATTCACAGGTTAAGGTCATAAATATTATTTTGTAGTTGTTTCCAGTTTGTACAATGTTAGCAGTGGAATTGTTATTGGAGTTTGTTTGAAAACAATACGCCTTAGGAATCGTGCAAACTTACATCTCCTGATTTGTAGTGTGTTGCTAAATATTCGACTAAATTGGTAACAACTTAACCAGTTGTATAGCGATGGTAAAAAAAAAAAAAAATTCTTAATAAGCAATACTACTTTCTATTTCTGTGCAGCATCAAGTGGCCTTATCATAAACTCTTATCATCATCATCATCATCAGCCGAGAGACGTCCGCTGCTGAACAAAGGCCTCAACCTAGAAGGGAGGGCCTGCCGTAATCCCCACTCTTGGCAGGCGGCTTGGGGATCGCAGTATAGGTGGTAGGTAATCCAATAGAAAGATGCTGCTGTCCGTCTTCTTGTTCTCCCTTAGTCGCCTCTTACGGACACCTAACGGGAGGCGACTGGTCAAACAAAACAAAATTCTATTTTTATCGGATTTTAGGAATGAATTCTAATAAGGACTATTACTTTCTATTGCAGTGCAGTATCCAGATAGGTAGGACCAACGGAGTAAAAAAAAAAGAACCGGTCAAGTGCGAGTCGGACTCGCGCACCGAGGTTTCCATACCATCTTTGGACGTATTATAGTAATTTTACTATTCATGTAACACCTCAGATAGCCAAAAAACCAAACCGCAAAACTAAGTTTGTTTGTCGAGGTTTTTTTAGGATTACTAAAAAACTGTACTACTTAGAAAGATTATTTTATTTTTCCTGTAAAATATAGATAGACATGCATTACCCATAATTATTTCAGATTTTTCCCTCCACAAACTTCGGAGATAAGGGGGGGGGGGGGGTATTTTTTTTGTCATTTTTTATTATCAGCCAAAAACTACGTCACATAAGCCAAAATAAAAATCTGTTTTGAGATGTGCAAATGAAGCCCTTTCATAAGATACCCCACTCGATATAGTCGTCTCACTTTTAAATTTTGATAACCTATTTTGACCCCCATTATAAAAAAAGTAAAAGAAAAAATATTTTTTTTTTTATTTGCGATGAGGTTGGGTATGTAAGATCTAAAACTATTACAAGTTTCAAATCAATAGCATCAGTGGTTCCTGAAATATATAGGTGTGACAGACAGACAGTCGAAGTCAGACCATAAGGGTTCCTTTTTACCTTTTAGGTATGGAGCCCTAACCATAAAACATTAGTGTTGAAAACATAGTTTGACGGGTCTATTGGTTTAGTAGTTTGACACCCCGGCCGCTGCTCAATAATTGTGGGTTCAATTCTCACCTCGTGTCTGGGTGTTATTTATTTACAAAAAGAAAAGTATATATTATTATGTGTGTGTGTGTGTGTGTTTTATCAAAGTTCAGGCTCTACCTGTTCTGGAATCAGATGACCGTGTAAACAAAGACAGTAAGAAATAACAGATAAAAACTACGTAAAGCAAATGAAAAGCTGTCATTAATGCTGGAGTCTACGTAAGATTATGTTCCAACATTATTGTATCCTTATCGATACGTGTTCCGTACGATACATGCGTCTCGAAAGCGCTCAATGGCGATAAATTCTATAAAAGGTGATACAATCGCAATACCCGAGATTCTTAATACAAGATACATGCAGTTAAAATCACGATTCGCTCACAAATTCGCGAATCTAAATACACAATCTGTTTCAGTCCTACCATATTGATTTGTGGGATGTTTTGGCATACAACTATGAAATACCAGCTATTATATTAAAGTTATGTACAAAACATACGCTGTTATATATGTTGAGGTGTAAATATTGTTTAGTAACAGTTTACTATGTATGTATATTGTAAGTCAAATTAAATTTTACTATACAACAAATTATTTTTTATATTTTTTGTCGTATGGTCTGTGGCCAACATGTTGTCAGAGTTTTCAAGCTGCCCTTAGGCCTCTGACTTAGCTTAACGACTGCTGTCTAGATGCCAACAGCCGGGACCGACTTTTCAACGTGCCCTACGAAGCACGGAGATGCTCAGATGCCACTAAACAGTCACCCATCTAAGAACTGACCTTATCGGACGTTGCTTACCCAACTGATCGTTTACCAAAAAATAGTTAGAAGTTGTTATGAACGCCTGGCTATTGTATTATACAATATAAATCATCATATTATAATTATCGAAGATAACTTATTTTGTTCCCTTTTGTTAAGTTACTCATTTAATGTTTACAAAGATTAATAAAATACGGAATCTGGTTAGTCATACATAATAATTTTCTATAAGTACCTACATCTTTGATTACACAAAATTTGGTTACATAAAGTGAAATGACAAACATAAGAAACATATATTCGAAGAAAAAAATCCATATAATAAAGTAATAAACTGTGCATTCGGGTAAAATATAAAGACATGTTTTTGTTAACATAATTATACCACCTAATAACAAATAAACGTACATTTTTCTTCGTATTAATATACAGTTGATATAAAATATCGATAAAAAGAAATTGATGTCTTCCCATCACTATTAAATCCTAACATGGTCAGCTCAGAAATCGAATCCACGATTGTTGCCTATATATGTATGGCACTCATTACACTTACACTCAAGACAGATCTAGGTTAAAATATAGGTCACAACACTAAATAAAGATTTTTAAATATTTATATAATAAATTATGCCCTACTATCTATCTGTCAATCAGGATTTACAGCTAATTGGAATTATTTATTAAGAAGTTTTCATACAACTTTGAACTAAAACAAAGCAAAAACGCATAGTACCCGTAGAGTATCCGAGTAAGAATATCACCCACCCATCTTCTCCCGTTAAGTGTCGTAAGAGGCTAAGAGGCGACTAAGGGAAAGTAAGAAGACGAGCAGGGCAGCAGCGTCTTTCTATTGCATTACCTACCACCCAATACTGCGAACCCCAAGACTACTGCCAAGCTTGGGAATTATGGTACCCCTCCCTATTAAAGGGGAGGCCTTTGTCCAGCAGTGGACGTCTTTCGACTAGTGCTGATGATGATAATGATGTCTATTATTTTAGTTTACGGCCCTATCTCTGTTCAGATTTTCATTTCGAATATTTCTTAATATGTTTTCAGTTCTTACTGGCTGTGGCGACTCAACACAAGATGACGCCACATGTGGAAGCGTTGCGATGAAGCGAAGCACCACATACTACAAGACAGATGGCGCCACCGATTTCTGAATCGTGCAATCGAAGTTTCTCAAACGTTGAGAATATATACAACATCCCGACAACTAGTCCTTCTGACTCGCGCCGCAGACCACGGCACGTACTGCTCGACCCTCCTGACCCCATGACGGTCCTATTGTACCGGGATGCGCCGACCCCTCCCCGACAACCGTATGCTACACTAGCTATCAGACACCGGTCTCGCCGGCGAGGCCGAAGGGTCGTACGTATGCGACCGCAACGACGTGCATCACCCCACTGAGTTTCTTGCCGGTTCTTCTCAGTGGGGGCGCGTTGTGAACCGGTGGTAAACTCAGCCCTCTCTTAAGCGACAGCCCAAGCCGAGGCCGTGCCTCCCGTGGTGCCCTTGAGCTCGTCGCTACTTCTGCCGTTAAGGCTAAAGCGCTTTAAGCGCTCGCCTCCTATTGTCCGGTGAAGCTGTAATGGCCATCTGCGGCCAACAGCGTCTATCATTCAAAAAAAAAAAAAACTGTTGAGGGCTTCGGCCCTGACCGAGCATCACACCTCGCCCGGTCGGAGGATTCTCCCGTTAGCACCGCCGCCGTCGCATCGCTATTCAGCAAAGAAACTCATAACTCATAAAAAATCGACTGTAAGTCAAAGGATGACGGTACCTAACGTATGTATTTAATTTTCTGTCAAACAGTGACTGTCAGTAGTGTGTGCACACTAAATTATAGTCGCACTGTGTTGAAACAAGTGTTCAAAAATTATGGAGTACATTCTTGAACTAACATGTGAATGTCTTGTTACACAGAGTAGGACAAAGACAGAGTTTGAATTTAGTATTTGGCTTACAGTTTTAGTATTAAGTGAAAAGTTGATAAGAAGAAAACTAATGAGCCTTGAAATGGAACTATTCGTATGGATTTGCTTTTTTTGTAATCATCATCATCATCAGCCGGAAGACATCCACTGCTGAACATAGGCCTCCCCCTTAGAACGCCACAATGAACGACAATTGGCTATTTGCATCCATCGGTTACCTAAGACGCGCACAATGTCATCTGTCCACCTAGTGGGAGGCCTGCCAACGCTGCGACTTCCGGTTCGTGGTCGCCACACGCGAACCTTTCTTCCCCAACGGTTATCGGTTCTTCGAGCCGATGTGGCCTGCCCATTGCCACTTCAACTTGCAGATTCTGAGAGCTATGTCGGTGACCTTAGTTCTTAGGCAAATCTCCACATTTCGGATTCTGTCGCGCAAAGAAACTCCGAGCATAGCTCTCTCCATGGCTCGCTGTGTGACTCTGAACTTCTCTAAAAGGCCAGCCGTTAGAGACCACGTCTCAGTACCATATCAGTGTCATCACTGGCAACACACACTGGTTAAAAACCTTCATCTTCAGGCACTGCGGTAGTTTTAACGAGAAGATACCGCGTAGTTTCCCGAACGCTGCCCATCCGAGTTGGACCGACTTCGGGCGACCTCTTTGTCGAAGTTGGACCGACCTAACTGGATAGTTTGTCCAGGTATACGTAGTGGTCTACTGTGGTGGTAACTTCGAGTGTATCGTTCCCAACAACTACCGGTACGGGTGTAACATGGACATTAGACATGATCTTCGTCTTGTCCATGTTCATTTTAAGACCCACCTGTTGGGAAACGCTACTGAGGTAGTTGAGCATCGTATTGAGGTCCTTCAGTGACTCTGCCATAATGACTATATCATCGGCAAAACGAAGGTGACTGATGTATTCGCCATAAACTTCGCTTTTTTTGTAAAAATAATCGGTATTTGTGCCATTTATTGCAGACTCATTTTTCATCATCATCAGCAGCCGAGACACGTTCACTGCTGGACAAAAGACCTCCTCTTTAGAAGGGAGGCGTTCCTATAATCCCCACGCTTGGCAGAAGTCTTGGGGACCGCAGTATAGGTGGTAGGGGTAGGTAAACCAATTGAAAGACGCTGCAGCCCGCATTCTTGTTTTCCCTTAGTCGCCACTTACAGGGATCCAATCTATTCACACCCGGACACCCCACGGGACTCTTTCTTATAGTAGTTATATTTAATTTTGTGAGTATTCTTCGCCAAGCAGTAAGTAGTATTTATATATTGTTCTGTTCCGGTGTGAGAGCACTGTAGTTAGTAAAGACTTAAAAACTAATATCTCTAGTGACTAGCGGCAGTTGTCCAAACATACTGCTCGACCCGTCACTAATTAATAATAATATCCTGGGACAATTCACACACGGTTATCTGATCCCAAACTAGGCAGAGCCTGTACTATGGAAACCAGAAAACTGATACTAATACATATATACTTTTTTTTTGTAAATACATACTTATATAGATAAAACACCCAGACACTTGGTGGGAATCGAACCCACGACCCGTTGGGTAGCAGACAGGGTCACTAACCACTAGACCAACGGGCCCGTCAAACAAACTAACTAAACTAACTAACTAATTCATATTGTGTGGTTATAAAAAAATATGTAGACTCTAAATCTTTAACCTACTCTCTGCTACTACTGCATTATACATGTCACGCGATTTCACTCGGTCGTTTAACACATTTTTATACTGTTTTCATATCACAATTTACTTGTGAACTGTCTGCTGTTTAGTTAAATAGTTCATTGTTTTGTTTATCCCTTTGTTTGCGGCATTCTCAAGGATTGTTAGAATGTTTATTTTAAGATTACGTAAATTGTAACTTTTGTGGTAACTTTATTTTACTATGTGGAAATTGCAGTTTTAAAGTAAAATCTCATCTTCTTCATAGGCCAATATGAACCAAACTGATTTTCTCAGACTAGGCCAGATGACGTTGTGTATTTTTGGACGTTTTAGGAAGGTTTCTCTCTGTTTCTAATAGTCTGTTTCGTTCGTCGACTTGCAAAGTTACTTCCATTCCATTACCATCAAGAGGTATTGCAGTCAAGAAAAAAAGTTAACATTTAAACAGCTGCATCTTTCATCTTGCAGCTTTAGTCCATGGCATAAATAAACTAAGATTTGTGCAGACTTTTTGGTTGATTACGTCGGACCTGACATGCCGAATCTATAATAATAATTATTATTCTGGGACCATCCACACACGGTCATCTGATCCCCAACTAGGCAGAGTCTTTACTATGGAAACCAGACAACTGACACTAATACATACATATATATTTTTTTGTAAATAATAATCGGCCAGGAGGACGGCCGAAACGACCACAGCGGCCAATCTTTCATAAGATCAGCCATGTACGCAGGAGATATTATAGTGCACAAGCGCTTGCGCGGACACAAGTGCACTCTCTCTTCCTTTATATAATACCTCTCATAATCCGATGGGACGGAAGACCGACACGACCGGGGAGAGGTTAGGAGCAGGACCGACTTTTTACATGCCCATCCGACGCATGGATCATCTTACTTTACAGACAATCAGGTGATCGGCCTGCATTGTCCTAGCCAGTAAGGAACAACTACACAAATTTGTTGCCCCCCGCTGGATTCGAACCCGCGACCTCCGGTTTACAAAGCAAGCGGTTTCCCTCTGCGCCACGGAGGCTACGTTTTGTAAATACATACTTATATAGATAAAACACCCAGACACTTGGTGGAAATCGAACCCACGACCTATTGGTCAGTGGCCAAGGTGTCTAACCACTAGACCAACAGGCCCGCCTGTGTAGAAGACATTACGCGAAAGGGACATTATGCGTAAGGGACTTTTTGCGAAAAGGACTAGGAGACATTTTGCGACGAAGCCCTGTAGGTGGCTACAGCTGATAAAGGGATGATCCTCCGACCAAGCGAGGCGGGATCCTCAGGCAGGGTCGAAGCCCCTTAAATTGGCCCCTGCTGGTATGATGTATATATAATTTACGTACATTGAAACAGACAACTGATAAAAAAAAGTGTTAAATAAACTATTTAAAAAAAAATAAAAACCGACTTCAAAGTAAATTAACTTTGAAGTCGGTTTTTATTTTTTTAATAAAAATAGTTTATTTAACACTTTTTAGTGACTTATTTTACCAAAATAGGTATCAGCACTATCACGCAACTCGAACGTCTACGTTACAGTAACTTACTGAAAACATAAAAAGTTTATATCTCTTAAACTACTGGACCGATTTTGATGAAACTTGTACTCTGCCCTAAGTTGAAAAATACTCTAACTATTGCAAAAATAATTTTCAAAATCGGACTTGTAGTTTCTGAGAAATCCGTGGACAAACCTACATACATACATACACTCATAAAATTTGGTAAATTTGTTTAGAAGCCCACATAGACTAACATATTATATTAATATTACACATTTTTATCAATATTACATACATACGCGTCGAATAGAGAACCTTCTTTTTGAAGCCGGTTAAAAAGATATATCATCTTCAGCAGTCGCCGAAAGACGCCCACCTCTGAACAAAGGCCTCTCAGGGTTTGCCATAATGCCCACGCTTGGCTTGGCTTGGCTTGGCTTGGCTTGGCTTGGCGATCGCAGTATAGGCGGTAGGTAATCCAATATGAAGACGCTGCTGCCATTGTTCTAGTTTTTCCCTTACTCGCCTCTTACGCACACCCAATGGGAGAAGATGGGAGGGTGCTATGGACTGGACACCCCACAAGCAACAAACATAATAAGTATACTTTTTTGTAAATACATATAAAATTATACCCGACACAGGACCAAGGCATGCTTGTCCTGGGTGGGAATCCAACCCATGACCTTTTAGGTTGTCCTTCAGACTCGCGCCGCCGTCCGCGGCACGTATTGATAGATCCCTCAGACCCAATGTCGGCCCTATTGGACCATGGCATTGAGCCAGCCCCTCCCCGACAACCGTATGCTACACTATCAAACAGACACCGGTCTCGCCGGCGAGGCCGAAGGGTCGTACGTATGCGACCTCAACGACGAGCATCACAAGTTTCTTGACGGTTCTTCTCAGTGGGGGCGCGTTGTGAACCGGTGGTAAAATCAGCCCTCTCTAAGCGACAGCCCAAGCCGAGGCCGTGGCTCCCTGAGGTGCCCTTGTGCTCGTCGCTACTTCTGCCGCTAAGGCTAGAGTGCTTCAAGCGCTCGCCTCCGGTTGTCCGGTGAAGCTGTAATGGCCATCTGCGGCCAACAACGACTGTCCTCCCAAAAAAAAAAATACATTTTAGGTGTCTAATTACTAGATCGACGGACTTGTCAAGTGTCGAGTTATATTTATTACACAGTGTGCACGTCGCATGGACGTGGTTCCTGAAATAATTTATATTATGCTCGTATAGAGAGCACATGTGCTGTAACGTTAGACGGCTTGCGCAAGCGCAGGCGCGCGCGCGTTCCCACTGCTATACACGGTAAGAGAATATTACACGAACTAGGTGGTCCGTTTCGAAGGCAAGCGACGTGTCGAGGGAAGCGTGCATTTTTGAAGACCCCCAGGATATGCTCTAAGAGTGTCCGACACTGGAGAGACTTCAACGAGATTCGAACGAAGTGATCTAACTCTCCACAGCATCAGTGAAAGCAACCAGGAAGGTTTTAGTAGTATAATATAGGAGACTGAGTGCCTTTTTAAAGTTTCTGACAAAAAAGGTAGTAGATCCTTTGTACAACGTAACGTTGTTTACGTAACGTTAACATTGTTGTTTATTGGGTGGCGCTTACTGTCGCACCTACAAACGTCAATTATAGATAATCATCATTAAGCCTTTTGAAGTGAAACTTCTTTAGCGGCGCTGTGCACTTTTTTTGGATGGGGAATTTCTTTTTAATTCGCGTCAGGACAAATAAAAATCGCAATGCAAGGTAAGACGCAGCGCAGGGCGCTTGCGTGAATGTTCGTGAACATCTCAGCCGTATCTCAGTAGAAGTGAGTACACTGCCATCTATGGATCTATATAGAAATTACTTCGTAACTGACTTCTATAATTAGTTCATAAACTTATTTAGCGGCGCTGTGAACTTTTTTGTGATGGGGAAAAAATGTTATTTTCGCGTCAGGACACGTAACCGTAAGACGGTAAGATGAGGCACAGGGCGCTTGCGCAAATGTTCGTATGTGTTTGTGTTACAGCATGCCTCGCGCTTCCATGGGTGGTGACTACTGATGGCTCGACCGTCTATGTAGTTAATGTAAAATATTTGTAACATAATAATAAGAAGCCCTGAGCCTTATCCTTAACACGCAAACCGCATAAGTGCGATCACAGATCGACCGCCGATGGATTAAATGGAGTTAAATTTAATTGATATTTGTGAGTGTCGCAGTTATTAATTAATGTTTCGAGTGATATTCGAGAGTGCAGTGCTGTCATTCGAACATGCTGACGTCAGGGTTGTTCAAGCTCCTGTCTGGATGACAACATCCGGAACACGGGTACTCTCAGTTTAAATGACACTGCATAGCCAATTGTTTTTACCGAACAATGATTACAACCTTTGCTCTTATAGGTATATTTCATTATGATTACAACTGGCTACGATTACGAGCGCCTTATATCTATTTAATTACTCTAATGAAAGGTTCGCCACCTCACAGTAAATTCGAGAGTCCGAAAAAAATATCGTAGGACAGTGGAAACGCGCGCTACAAGATAAACTTCACACGGAATTAGGTCGGGCGCTTTCTGCGTTCCTTTCCATTCGTTTATGGGCGACGCCGCGTGCTAATCATAGTTTATGGTGCGATATGACTATGTTCACGCCTGTCTATTATAGTGTTTGATATTTGTGTTTGCGGGTAATTTCGTACCCAAAGGAGGAACAAATTCTCTTCCCCTATTTTACTGGACTGCGCCCAGAAGGTTATGTTATTACATGGATTAATATTATACGTATAAAACCAAAACATTGATTTTGTATATAGAGACACTACTTACTTTAAATCTTCACGATCAGCACACTAAGTATCAAACTCTTTAACTACTCTGTGGTATAATCGTCGCGAATTTATCTATATATATATATATATATATATATATATAATAATAATAACTAGCTATATTTATAATAATAACTAACCCAACGAGGTCCAACTAATACAATATTGGAGAAAGCGCAGCACACCTGTCAGGCCCGTCAACTTTCATATATTTTATGAGGAAGACGAAGAAGAAAATGTATGTAACTCAAATGGTTACCCATTCGTCTCCGGCAAAATCTTCACATTTTATATCTTCTGTCTATTATATTGTTTAACCCGTCCACCCCTTCTCATCTTAGGAAACTCCTTCTATGACAAATCCTTCACGGTGCAGGCGGTTCGCATGTGGAATTCCTTGCCCTTTTCTATAAGGCGTGCTTCGTCACTGCCAATTTTCAAGGATCTGGTAAAGAAGTTTTATTTGGCGGAATAAGTTAATCGGTATTTGTGTAATTTTCTTGTTATATTAGTACGTACTGATTTATGTATGTTTATAATAGTATTATTTGATGTATGTTTATATATACTCATATGAATATATATTATTATAGTTTACAACATATGTGTCTTTGTGTTAATGTTACATATTCATGTCTTGTGCGCGCCCCCTCTGCTCTTTGTAACTTCTTTATTTTCCTCTCCATCCAAAAGTTGCCTGGAAGAGATCGCTTTTAGCGATAAGGCCGCCCATTGTTGCATGTTTTATTAATTTGTGTCTTATTCTATTTGTATCTGTTTGTTTGTGCACAATAAAGAATTGAATAGATAGCTATCTATCTATGTATATTGTATGTCGCCACCATCAGACATACAGATTAACGGATAAAAAAATAAAAGAAATGGCAGCAGATCGCGATGGTGGCAAGGCCTTTGCCCAGCAGTAAAAAAAAATCTCCATTGCAAATCAATTCACATTGCTTTTCACAGACAAATTAAGTAGACACACATCTTTTCGAACTGGCAGCTTATAATCGCGGTGACTGTTTTAAAAATACAATACCTTATAAGCAGCTGTTTAAAAAACTCGCCCGCCGTTGTGGTTACAGCGTTCATGGGGTCAACGCGACCCCATATTTAGGTGTGGGGGTCATTATTGTAATTGGGCGCGCGCACCGCACCCACCCATCGGCTCGGACCGTGACCAATCGGACTAAATGAAGATATTTGTAGGGCGACCATGAGTCCTTTTATTTTTGATGTCGGAATGGAACCTTCAAAACACGTTCTCCGTAGAGGGCCGTAGAGTCTCGGAATACCCTGCAGAACTTACCCTGTTCCTTTTTATGGTAATACGTGTGAAACTGGATTATTACCTGAAACAAAAAAAAATGGTTTTGTTATTTTAGCTGAAGAAACAATGGTTTATACGTAATCAGAGATTATAGATTTATGCCAGATCGGATCCACCTCACTGTGCTCGCGGCTGAGACAACAGCGTCCGTCACATTTGATGCGGGACAGCTATACCTCTCCAAGGGCTAGTACTAGCTTAAACCCACCCTTCCACATCTGCAGTACCTCTTACTATCAGGTGGGATTTTGTTCCAGCAGTTGTTTAGATTAAGTAAAAAAAAATCGTAAAGAAGTGATACAATTACGTATTACAAAATGGATCTTTTGCAAAGTAATATTTTACGAAATGGAACCTTGGCAAAGTGGACGTTTCGCAAAGTGGACCTTTTGCGAAGTGGTCGTCTTGCGAAGTGGAACTTTTGCGAAATGGACCTTTTGCGAAGTGGTCGTCTGGCGAAGTGGACCTTTTGCGAAGTGGTCGTCTTGCGAAGTGGATGTTTTATTAGTGGACGTTTCGCGAAGTGGACGTTATGTGAAGAGACACTTAGCGAAACAGTTGAGCTAACATGCGAAGTGATCATTCTGCATCATAATTTCATACCTCTTGGACTCCTCTCTTCTTGTAACGCTTCGTTACAAAATTTATCAAAATTGGCAGATGTGTTGTACTCTAAGTCTACAGTGACCAAAATAAAAATACAAAAAAATGTAAATCCATGGTGGGCAGCACATTTTTCCAACACATGGCGTTCCGGTTCAGTAGGCGGCCGATTTGACCTCTTTATGGGGTCAATTTTGTCTCCAAATACGACCAGTGGTAATGAAAATAAAATGAATTATTAGTGTGTTTAGGCTAAACACACTAATAATTCATTTTATTTTCATTACTATGCAACCATATAATCCAAGATGTTTGTAAAATAAGAAATAAATGAAAAAAAAAATATATTTATTGAAACACGTAAATAAAAATTTGTGTGTTTCCAGTGAGTTATTGATTCCACTGAATTATTTGCGAAATAGAAATTTTGCGAAGTGAACGTTACGTAAAGTAGTTTTTTAGCGAAGTGGTCGTTTTGCGAAGTGGTTATTTTACGATGTAGTCGTTTTGCGAAGTAATCGAGTTGACATTATGCAAAGTAGTCATTCTGCATAAAAACCCTTTATACCTTTTGGACGAAGCGTTAGAATATACAGACTGAATAGTTGAAATGCAACATAATATCTCAAATTTCTAATACTCTATCGTTACTTATACCCATCGATATACTATACCAACTAGATTTGCTGTCACGACCCGAAAAGTGATCACGAAAATAAGAGCTACGGAGACGGCTGTCGCTCAATTGTCTGCAATTATTATTGAACCTTATTTTATAGTATGTAAGTTATCTTTTTATATGAACATATTATTGTTTTGCGTGTACGTGTATAGTTGTAACCGCGACCACATTTTCGATGTCATTTTGTTCGTGACAGCAAATCTAGTTGGTATAGTATATCGATGCTTATACCTCAAATAAAACGTACAGTCGAAAAGTTCGATGAACGGGAACATTTTTCAATCTTCGAGAGTTACGTAAATATTTGCATTGGGTAATGTTTGCTAACGTCTGGATTTGCAATTGGGTTAGTTTGTAGATTGATGCTGTCTGCACTGATCCACTTTACGTAATATTTATTTAAAATACAGGCTAAATCGGCCGTGCGAATAATTTAAATAATAAAATTGTGGTGGACTGACGACATTGTGCGCGTCGCAGGTAAACGGTGGATGCAAAAAGCCAATTGTCGTTCATTGTGGCGTTCGAAGGGGGAGGCCTATGTTCAGCAGTGGACGTCGTCTGGCTGATAATGATGATGATTTAAAAGAAAATGAAACTAATTTTCAGGATTACATCACGGCTTATATTTTTATTTGAATTTTCGGACCTAATTTACGCTTCAACATTCGAAAATAATTAGATTAGAAAATAATTATAAAATAATTATCTACAAATAATAATATAATGTATACCTGTAACAGCTCAGTGGGCGAACGCTTGCCTTGGAAACGAGGTGCGCAGGTTCGGTCCCCGGCTCGCACCTCTGATTTCTTTAATTAATCATGTGCGAATCGTCTTTGTGCGATTGTTACTAGCTTTCGGTGAAGGAAAACATCGTGAGGAAACCTGCATGTCTGAGAAAGCCTAACTAGCTTTCGAATGACGTGTGAAGTCCGCCAACCCGCACTTGGCCAGCGTGGTGGACTATAGCCTAAGCCCCTTCATCTTGAAGGGAGGCCCGTGCCCAACAGTGGGTCATAAACAAGGGCTTTTATTATTATAATAATACTTCATAACTAATATTTCGTAATAAGTAATGGAATAGTTTAAGCATTTTTACTTTATTACTTACACAAAATTCAACTAATTTAAACTATTTTTTGTAAGCGATGCGCCTGGCTTATTTAACTTTCCATTATTTACTATTGAAAGAGCGCAGGTAAATAGGTCGTCCAGATTTATTGCCTAGACAGACCTAGTTTCTAAGTACCGATACTAATAGCGAAGAGCTTTCAGCCTAGTTAGTTCGAAGGAAACGTAGTCTTTATGAGTGCTTTTATATACCTATCTCTAGTAGTATTTTTGCCAAGTTATTCCCAAAATAGGTACAACGATTTCAACTTGTACATATTAAGGAACTGTAAGCCAATAACTAACAAAAAAGTTATTTGTTTTTTTTTTTCGTGGGGGAAACCTTTCAAATGTCCCTGGTGCCTGGGGATCAACTGGGGTATGTGGGATTCTTAACCACTAAACCCCCCGTGGCTGTCGCATCGATACACGAGAGGGAAAACCCAGGAAGCTCCGGTGGGATATGAACCAGAATCCCCTCAGAGCCTTTGAGCCCCCCGGGATCAAAGACACGGAGCTCACGGGGACGGGGGTCGCATCCACTCGGAGTCAGGGAGGTTTCTCAATTACTTACCATATCTAATCTAAATCAAATCATCAAATTGATTTTTAACGACCGTCGTTTGTATGTAAAAAAATTGTGAGTTAATAATAATAATAATAATAATAATAAATCCTTTATTTCAGGCTACTATGGCCCATACAACAAATACCTTACAGACTAACATATATTATATTATACTAAACATAAGTAAATGATGCCCTTTAAAGCTACGTTCGGTCTATTACCTGCGCGTACGCACGGCCATTTGTACTAAGTTAATAGCGCAGCAAATGTGGTCACATTACTGCTATTGTGGTGTAGGGTGACCATATGGTGTGATAAATATGTATTTTAATAAGGCGTGTTTGCATTTTTGATTAATTATAATTTGTAGGCGATTATTCGTATTTGCATTTTTGATTAATTTTAATTTCTAGGGGATTATTGACGAGATGAGCAGGACGGTTGAGGGTAAGCGACAAATAAATACAAATACAAATCCTTTATTGCAATAATTGTGGTTACAGTGATGGAATATAACAGGAATAGTACAGCACAATTTACCTATGTAGTCATGCAATAGCTTCTTTTGACGTTAATTTAATTTCATATCAAAGAATTCTTTAAGATTATAAGAACAATTATCAATTAATAGTGTTTTAAGAGTTCGACGCTCTCCCATGGATAGCTTATAGATAGGATTTTCAAGCAGCAGTGTTTTATGTTAGATATCCAACTACACGTATACTGCGGTCCCTAAGACGCCTGCCAAGCGTGGCAACCCCTCCCTTCTAAGGGGGAGGCCTTTGTTTAGCAGTGGACGTCTTTCGACTGCTGTTGATGATGATCATACTTGTACCATACATATCACAACAACTACTGTGTTGATTTTGTATGTTCACGCAAACATTACACATTGAAATGAAACTAATTTTACGGATTATATCACGGTTAATAACTACGTCAAATTGGAATGAGATATAAAATTGGAAAGAATTGGCCACCCTAATTTCCGTGAAATTACACAATAGATGCTTGTGTATCAAAAACTACACTTTTTTTAGTAAATGTGCTATAACAAACTCCACGGTGCATTTCCACATTATTTCAATGAAAAGGCAATTTAAAATATATTTAGATCAAAGTATTGATAGAGTGATAATATGTAATTATATGCTACTAGCTGTCCTACGCAGCTCCGCCCACACAATTTTCTAATTTTTCTACGCATCTTTCATATTTTGTTTGTCCGTGAGAACCTTCTGCAAAGTATTAGATAACTTTAAAAAAAAAGATGGCAAATTTCTTCTCAAATTCTTCAATTTGTGGGGTATCTGGGTAAAAATAGCACCCTCCCATCTCCTCCCGTTCGGTGTCCGTAAAAGGCGAGTAAGGGAAAACAAGAAGACGGGCAGCAGCGTCCGTCTATTGGATTACCTAACAACTATACTGCGATCCCCAAGATTCCTGCCAAGCGTAGGGATTATGGCAACCCCTCCCTTCTAAGGGGGAGGCCTTTGTTCAACAGTGGACTTCTTTCGACTGACTCAATGATGATGATTTTAAATTCGTCAACATCAGTACTTAACAACCTAAAGTAGGGCCAATTTAATAGATAGCATTTGACACTTCATCAAAATTTAACAACGTAACCTTGTAACGGCGGGCATAAAATTTTTTTTTTTCGAAGTTAGAACAAAATTCAAAATTTTTATTTCAAATAGGCTTAACTTTTGAACGGTCAATTTTTTTAAAAGCTACCACTGGATCACAACGCGGCCTCAACTGAGAAGATCCGGCAAGAAACTCAGCGGGCTTGTCATTTTTTCACATTTTTTTTTAAACAAAGTTTGTCTTATTACAATTAGATCAGCGCCAGCGACAGTGTGTCCTGCCGTTCAAAAGATCTAATGAAATAAGAATTACGACGAAAATTCAACAAACTAAAACTAAAATGCCAAAGGGATAGTAGTCGGACCAGTCTGAACTGCACAATTGCTTAACATTTTTCAATTGACATTCCTTTTTTTATACTACTTACCAAGGTAGCAAGCAAGTATACGGCCCGCCTGATGGTAAGCAGTCACCGCAGCCTATAGACGCTAGCACCACCAGAAGAATCACCAGCGCGGTGCCGACCCTTAAGATATTACATATTAAGTCTTTGTGTCCAGTAATTTCACCAGCTACAGTGCCCTTCACGCCGGAACACACACTGCTGCTTGGCGGCAGAATATCTGACACTGCGGTGGTACCTACCTGGACGGTTCCTTGCACAAGGAATCTACCACCTAGTAAAACGTATTTGTTGTAATAATGACAAAAGAACAAAGAAACTGACAGATGTCAAAAGTGATCTATTAAATTGACCCTACATTACCACATCCCTATAACCCAAATTCCTAACAAAAATGTTATGTCGAACGCATATTTTTAAACATTTCCGTTTATCGTGTCAGCCATTAATATTACCAATAACAAGTCCGTCTGTCTTTCTATATATAACTCGGGAACCGTTACGTAACATATGGAGACGAGCCAACGAGTGATGGTCGGATGCAGTAGAAATTATGCATTGCGTAGCTCAGAGATGCGCAATGGAATTTATAATACATTTAGGAGTAATTTCGACGAGATTAAAACCAATTTCAATTCCCGTGGGTTGTACCCGTAATAATAACACCCCTCCTTTTTTATTTTTGTTGACGAGGGGGAAATCTTCGTAAGATCCCGGGAGCTGTGGGGCTCGACCGTGGTATGTGGGATTCTTACCCACTAAAACCCCCGCGGCTGTCGCATCGGCACATGAGAGGGGACCCTGGTCTCTCCGGTGGGATCTGCCCCCCTCAGTGCCTTGCCTATCCTATCTCCTCCTTTTGGGTGGTGTAAGAGGTGACTAAGGGAAAGCTATAAGATATGCTGCAGCATCTTCTGTTAATATAGCTAACCATTTTACATATACTGCGAACCCCATGACTCTTGTGGCAAAAACAAACTCAGTATTGCCAACATTTAGAATTTTAACAAGCAGAAAGCAAAAAGACTTCGACTAATTTCTACTGGTCTCACTAAGACCTTTCATTTATTTGATAACAATAACGGACGGAATTGACGGGCCCGTTGGTCTAGTGGTTAGACACCCTGGCTGCTACCCAGTGGGTCGTGGGTTCGATTCCCACCAAGTGTCTGGATGTTATTTATCTATTTAAGTAAGTATGTATTTACAAAATAATGTTATAAGTATTGGTATCAGTTGTCTGGTTTCCATAGTACAGGCTTAGCCTAGTTTGTGATCGGATGACCGTGTTTGGATGATCCCCAAATATTATTATTCTTATCATTCTCGCAATTTTTATTATTATTATTATCAATAATTAGTGTTTTTGCAATAAAACCATACAAATTGACGACTTAGAGCCGACATATTTATATTCTGAAAAAAAATTAGGCCGCAACTGAGACTACTATAATAAATCGAAATACACCGTTTAGACCGTAGCCCGTTTTTTTTTTGGAATTATATACGCTGTTGGCCGCAGATGGCCATTACAGCTTCACCGGACAATAGGAGGCGAGCGCTTAAAGCACTCTAGCCTTAACGGCAGAAGTAGCGACGAGCTCAAGGGCACCTCAGGGAGGCACGGCTTGGGCTGTCGCTTAAGAGAGGGCTGAGTTTACCACCGGTTCACAACGCGCCCCCACTGAGAAGAACCGGCAAGAGACTCAGTGGGGTGAGACCGTAGCCCGTGTCAAATAGTCCTCCATACATGCAATCGAAAAACATGGCCCTCCTTCTGTGGCAGTCGGACAAATTTTCGGACAAAATCACCTAGTTTCGTAACAAAAGGGTGTCAAATGACCGCGAACGCGTGTATGGCCTAATAATTTACACTTATTAGTATGGTAATGAATGTATTTAGTTCCTAGTTGGTGATTATAGTGTCACGGAGTCAGGGCATAGGGCAGAGAGCGAGGGTGACCACTTCCGGTCGAAATATGGCGGATGTGTAACAAACGATGAGCGATCTGATCGATCTTTATCAAAAAGATTTGTTATACTGTTAAGTTAATAACTCTTGTATGTTAATATGATAGTAAATATTAAAAGACAAAGGTCAATATTTACTGTTGAATCAGTCTTCTTAGCGATTGAAACATGTCCACTGCTGAACAAAGGCCTCCTCCTTAGAAGGGAGGGGTTGCCATAATCCCCACGCTTGGCAGGCGTCTTGCGGATCAGATCAGCAGTATAGGTGGTAGGTAATCTAATAGAAAGACGCTGCCCGTCTTTTTGTTTTCCCTTAATCGCCTTTTACGGCACTTTATTGAACTTTTATCTAAAGTTTAGTAGTATTACATCGATATAATATAAACTAAATTAGCTGTTACGATGCGATAAGTGTCGCACAGAAAGCGCCCTTGTGTCGCTATTTCTTTTCAAGCCACAGGCTGACAAAATTATTTTTGCCGATAGGAGTGTCGCTACTGTCTATATGAAACTGTCAAACTACATGTCATTTATCATAATAAAACCTTTAGTTCACGTTTCCGCCACCAGCACAGCATAAGTAAGTCCGCGACCCCTGCGACCACATTTTAGATGTAATTTTGTTAGGGAATGTTTATCTAGTTGATATATTATATCGATGTAGTAGTTGATTAATTCAATATGTTTTAAAATCATATAATTAAACCAATGTCAGTCTAAATCAACAAGACCCATATGTAGGTAATTATTTTGTACTATAAAGCTGTCTCCTTTACCTTGTACCCATGCACCACCTAAAATGGCGCATTACATCACTTCCCGATCAACTTATTATTGCTTAAAACTTAAGATAAATTCTGCCAACATTTAGTGGTAATGAACTTCGGTAATAAATAAGTTTATTTTTACATTAATACCACAAAATACTGAGAGTACAGAAGGCAAGCTCATGTATGTACCTCGCTTTTCATACCTACGCTCGGCGGTCGCGCTAGGGTTATCAACTCTGGCTTATGTGAAAAAACTATCGTGATAGTGGCACTCGTATCTAGTTTTTTGATTGATTGTTGAGAATAAAACAGGAAGACCGGAAGACGAGTGTTTGAAGCGGACGGCATTCGCGCTCGCACTAAACCGAGATATACCGAGATATCGTGTCCGTGAGCGCTGTCTATGTGTGCGTTGCTCGAGCGCCCGTTGTATGAAGCTTGCCTTCTGTACTCTCAGTATTTAGTGTTAATACTGTGGGAATTTAAGTAGTAAAAAGTTGCAGCCTTAGTAAAATATCTTCACGCTGCCCGCTAGGGTCCTTCAGAGTAGCTGGACGTTCGGGATGTGGGTCCTAGGACGTCCATTGAGTACGGCGGCGACTCTGAGGAGGACGGCGGCGGGGTTGCGACCCCCGTCCCCGTGAGCACCGTGCCCGTTCCCAGAGGCAGGCTCAAGGACAAAGCACTGAGGGGATCCAGGTGCAGATTTCACCGGAGAGCCCGGGGATTTCTCAAAAATAATCAAGTCTTCTGTCGATTAAAAAACAATGTATGACACATCGATAAAAATATCAGGTACTTATCGAAATCGTATCAAAAATGATATCATTTCTCGATTTCGATATTTTTTAAGCAGAGATTGCTAAAAAATAGACGTAAAGTCTTACCGATGTATCGATATTTTTTCTTGGATATATCGAAACCGATATTGATGTAGGTATTATATTTTAAAAATATCGATTCGATTTTATATCTACATATATTCTTTTACCTTTGCGACATCCCTAATGGCGGCAAACGACGGATGCACCGAGCTATATACAGAGTACCTGTTACATACCACCATGAATTCAAATATCACCTTTGATTTTAGGCGGTAAAATTAAACAGCTCACTTGTAGCAATAAAACCCGGGCCCCGTAACAATGAAAAGTCAAAAACCCTTAAAAAGACCCATAAAAATGGCTGCGCGCACGTTTCCCTTGAATTAGATACGATCTAGCCGGTCCATCAAACGATGCGACCCCTTTGATATTCCGTCTCACTCTCGCCTGTTTTGAATGTATAGCTGTCTCTCTCTTTCTGTTTTGTATTCGATGTTCAGAACAATGATTCGAATAGGTTCAGGTGGTTTCTTGTACACACGAGCCTTTATTCTAGTAGCTGAACTAGATCTGGGGGTTTAGTACGGCTTCTGAAAGTTTTCGAGCTCGATCAAACTGTCAGCCAATTCGAGAATGTGGCTTTTCTAGAATCTGCCATTTAGCGAATGTGGCGTTTGTAGAATCTGCCATTTTGGGAATGTGCCGTTTGTAAAATCTGCCATTTGGAGAATAAACCTTTTGTACTCATCTGCCATTTTGAGAATCTGTCAATATATGTCTTATCCTTTTCTCCATACGTTTCATACCAGCGCCCCTAGCGGTAACTATCAAAAACCAGTAGAAAATACTGGACAAAACTGGCAGTTTCATCAAGCTCGTAAACCATCAGACCCCGTACTAAGCCCCCTGATGGAAAGCGTTCACTAGCTTATTAAAAGCCTTGAAGACACCCATATTATTATCAGATAGGAATATAGGCCTTCAAAAGGTCCCCGGGAGCTGTGATGCTCGACCGGGGTATATCGCATCAGCACATGAGAGGGGACCTCGGGAACCAGTCACGGTGCTCACAGGGACGGGCGTCAAGGCAAACTGTTCCAGTCTTTAGCTGTCCTTATTATAAATAATAATAATAATAATAAGGAGATGTTCCATTTTGGGCCAACACTATGTACACTACATGGAAAAATAGGGAAAACATAGGAGAGTTTCATAAAAATACTTATAAATTAATTTGAAGCAGAGTACAATTGTACAAAAATGATTACTTTTGCAGTTATTTAGTATGTCCACCCTGTTTTTAGGGCAGCCATGATAGTTGTGTTTGACGTTGGTTTACTATTGACAGTTAATGCTATAGTTGACGTTTCGTAATAGATTGTTTACGCGTGGAGTACATATTGCATTTCGGAGATTTTAGTGGTTATTTATGTTTGCGGGCATTCATTGACTGTTTCTTTCTTGACCCGGGGCTTTATTGTATTGATTATCGCCTGTGATTTGGATTGGAATCCGCAACAAGTTCAATCGCAGGTATAGTCAGTTGTCAAAATGACATTTTAGTTACGTATTTCCGATCCACCAGTTGCTACAGTAGTATTATATTCTCTTTGGGGTTTCTCTCCTTGACCAAGATATCTTAAATGTACAATAAAACGAAGCAATATTAAAAAAGATAACATTACAAAACAGTTACTATATTGAATAGTTATATACGCATATAGTGTACATGGTGTTGGCCCAGGCTCAATACATTTCTGGAACAACTCCTTTCAAATATATTTATTTCAAATAGGCTTAACTCTAGCACTTTTGAACAGTCAAATTTTTTAAAAGCTACCACCGGATCACAACGCGGCCTCAACTGAGAAGATCCGGCAAGGCAAGAACCTAAACGGGCTTGTCATTTTTTCACTTTTTTTGTAGTTTTTGTCTTGTTACAATTTGGTCAGCATCAGCGACAGTGTGTGTGTGTGTGTGTGTTTGATAAGTGTGTTTAGTAATCCGATTTGAAAAGTTACCGTCAAAGAGTAGGATTATCTATTTATGATTACTCCCATAAAACGCCCATAAGAATTACAGCCACCATAGTAATGGGCACATTAAAAATCCATTTTCTTCATGGTCCCTTGTGCAAGACTGTGCAGGTACCACCGCAGTGTCAGATTATGCCGCCAAGTCGCAAAAGGGTACGTAACCGGAGAAATTAAGCTATGATATTAGAATTAATAACAAGGTTAAGGTGTTTTTACTAGGTAAGTAGATCTCCTGCGCGAGGTGTGGACCTTATCTACCTGGATGGTGAACTGTGGAGTTCACCGTCCAGGTAGGTACCACCGCAGTGTCAGATATTCTGCCGCCAAGCAGCAGTGTATAAACACTGCTGTGTTCCGGTGTGAAAGGAGCATTGTAGTTGGAGAAATTAAGCAATGATGTTAGTATTAACAACGAGACGCAGGACGAAAAGCGTGTTCATTCTGCCGAGATGAGAATGTTATGATGGATGTGTGGAGTGACGCGAATGGATAAGGTGAGGAATGTGTATGTACAAGGAAGTATTAAAGTAGCGCCTGTCACCGATAAAATTCGGAGTCGGAGGCTATCTTGGTTTGGGCATGTAATGAGGAGAGAGGAGACGCATGTCACGAGAAGAATGATGAGCTTGTATGTGGATGGATATAGAGCGCGCGGAAGGCCGAAGAAGAGATGGATGGATTGTATTACGAATGATATGAAAGTAGCTGGAGTGAGTGTGGAAATGACTGCAAATAGAGATGAATGGAAGGATAAAACATATTGCGCCGACCCCAGTTGTTGGGATAAGGTAAGGAGAATGATGATTAGTATTAACAACGAGAGTTTCAGATGCATATTTTTTACTAGGTGAGTAGCAAAGGACTTTCTAGTTAAGCACCACCGCAGTGTCAGATAGTCCACCGCCAAGCAGCAGTGTGTAAACATTGCTGTGTTCCGTGTGAAGGGCACTGTAGCTGGTGATATTACCGGACACATGGGGTGTCCGGGTAAGAATAGCACCCCCCCCCCCCTCTCCTCCAGTTGGGTATCCATAAGAGGCGACTAAAGGAAAACAAGAAGACCAGGCATTACCTATCTATACTACGATCCCCAAGACGCCTGCCAAGCGTGGCAACCCCTCCCTTCTAAAGGGGAGGCCTTTGTTCAGCAGTGGACTTTCAGCTGCTGATGATGATGATGATGATGACAGGGAGGCGTATCGCTTACCATAGAGATAACGTCTTGCTTGTCTCTTCACTAAGTGGAATAAAAATAAAAGTAATTATGGGCGTGCATGACGCTTACCATCACTGCTCGCTTGCCTTTTCCCGTTAAAAATAAACAAACAACTTCATTAGTTCACGCTATCTTCGTAGGCGGTAGACAGTGTAGATAATCAGATTGATTGATGAATGCCCCGCCGGGGAATCGAATTAAAATACCTCCGCACACATGTCTTGTCAAAATTTCTGATTGAGAAATTACTCGCGGTGGTGCGCTGTCTTTTTCTTTTCAAAAGAGTTAGAAGGAGAGGTGAGATAATGTAAAATGTATATATTAATTAAGTATGAAGACGTGTTCTTAAAAAATAGAAAAAAAATAAAAACTGGTTGAATTGAGAACCTCCTCCATTTTTGTAGTCGGTTAAATAGCGTGGAAGTAAGTAGAATGAAGCTGTCTTTAATGCTAGACTACCTAGAGGTACAGGTTCGTTCCCAGTCAAGAAATAAAATATGATTTTAACATTATCTGAGAAGTACAGAAGACAAGCCCGCTGAGTTTCTTGCCGGATCTTCTCAGTTGAGGCCGCGTTGTGATCCGATGGTAGCTACCTTTTTAAAAAAAAACATGACTTTTCAAAAGCCTATTCGAAATAAACTATTTTTGAGTTTGAGTTTGAGTACATAATACGAGCCAGACAGGAAGCTCGCCCTCGAACAGCAGCACTACAGTGCCATTCGTCAAACCAATCACCAGCTACAGTGCCCTTCATACCGGAATTGATGGTAGAATATCTGACACTGCGGTGGTGGTGGTGGTACCATGGTACAATATAAAGCGGTCTTATCGCTCAAGCGATCTCCCACAACAACACACAACAACCTTGGGGTACAGGACAGAACATGGAAATTGGAAGGAAGAAGAAGAAGAAGAAGAACAAAAACATTTATTTGACCACACGACTTAATTAAAAACAAAGCTAAGAATATCTAAGCTAATAGCTTACACAAAACTGTGTGGGGGAAGGGTAGGAGTTTCATACCTATACAGTATATTACAAATAAAATCTACCGTACATAACCATTATATACATACTACATTTTAAAACAGTAATGATAAATACATGATAAAGTATAAAAGTACTTAGTATTGTTAAATTTACATGTAACTTTTGGTGTACAATAAAGTGTATTTATTATTATTATTATTACTTTATTTATTGAAACAAAATATTTACAGTTTATTTACAAATATGTACACTTAAACTAGGTAAAAAACTTCCTCGAAGTTGTCGCCGCACTGGGAGGGAAGGGTACCTAAAAGACTGGCGGCATTACCCCTTTGTATGGCCAAGCTTATACGTTGGCAGAAAAAGCTACCAGCCCGGTCTCCTGAGACTTCGATAAGTTTGGATGAAATTTCTTTTACCAAAGCGTGCGTCTCATGAGACCAAGGCCCCATGGTCTCCACCGCAAAGGGCGCAAATATATAGCTCGAACCTAGAGCTGCATACTTGCGTCGCTTTGCATCACTAGCGGTCGCCGCAGCCCCTCCAGCCGCCCTGCAAGTTGCCGGGGTGTGGGACGCAGCAAGTGTGTCGACACATGTCGCATCCCACACCAGCGGCTTACCATGTTGCCATGGTATTAAAGTGACATGATAAATAAACAAACATAAAAATATAGGAAAGTACGTACAGTCTACAGTAAAGTAAAGATAGTGAGAAGTAACCTGAGATTTGAAGATATGAAACTACTATATTGATAGTTCATGGTACTAATGATGGTGCACAATGCATCGTTTACCAAATTCACTTTCCTTTTAATCAAACAGTTGTCACTTTTCCGTTGATAACCAGTTAGACCCGTCAACTGGGTAAGCGTAGGTGTGCAATGTTGACACATATTTACGTAACTATGCATCAATTAACATGGATTATAATCAGCTGATGCATATTAGTCGTCGCGGTTTTATTAAGAGTGTGCAACTTCTAATAGGGGACTCTATAAAGGCGAAACAAGATCTCTGGGTGGAGAGATATCCTCAGTCTCTGTACGTTCCACCAGTTGAAAATCTGCCTCCAGGGTTTAAAGAGCCGTGGCCTACATGGAAAAGCCTTAATAGGCTAAGATCTCAGGTAGGCCACTGTAAGCTGCTCTTAAATAGATGGGGTTTAACAGTGACGCCAACATCAGTTGCGAGTCTGTTGTGTCCCTCAAAGTATGTCTCACCTTATTAGTTGTCCAGCTTGTCCAACTACCTGTACGACAGAGGACTTGCTCCAGGCAAATCAGAACGCCATTGATTGGTCTCTTTCTGGGCAAACACCATATTATAGTATTTGTGTATTCACTGTCGACATGAAAAGAAGATCAGCTAATTGATACTTCTAAAGAGAACTGGTTCCTAATTGGACAGTGTAATTTATTTTATTAGATAGGTGGTAGGGTGGGTACCCGTGGGGTATCCGGGTAAGAATAGCACCCATACATCTCCTTCCGTTTGGTGTTGTAAGAAGGAAACAAGAAGACGGGCAGCGTCTTTCTATTGGATTACCTACCACCTATACTGCGATTCCCAACACGCCTGCAGAGTATGGGGATTTATGGCAACATCTCCCTTCTAAAGAGGCTTTTGTTTTTTTTTTTTTGGACATCTTTCGACTGCTGATAATGATGAGATGGTAGGTCATTTGTGTATGCTAGAGACTCAGACTAACATGACAACAAACTATAAGTTCACTCTTAATTGTACAACAGATAAATGATGCGAGTAAATTAGTATTGCATTAAATCACTGTTTGTTTACCTAAATAAATATCGGTCTGTATTGACCAAATCGTTAAAGAACTACAACACAAAGTAGTTGCTCCCAGTAAAGTTTGAACCTGCGACCCTCGGTTTGCAAAGCAGCCGATTCTCCGCTGCACCGCGGAGACTACCCATATGTATCGTTGTACTCTTTCCTTTGTTCTTAAAGACAAACGCCTCAATATACGCAACGGGGTCATTCATCTAATTTATCAGTGAAATAACCTCTCTTAACACGTAATAAAAGAGATGGTTATCTGTTGTGATAAATTCTCATTAAAGGAATGTGTTCCCTTTTGTTAGTCAGACATAATTCTGTTGTTCACACTCTAGTTAAGGTAGTAGTTGGAAGAGAATTGTTATTTTAGAAGGATGAATTAAATTCAGTAAGGTCTGTTTGAATGGCGAGAAAAATATTTAGTATTGGACTTGGATTGCTAAGGATTTTCATATCAGTGGAGTACAGTACAGCCCATACTGATAAAAAGACTCTACGACTTCTCTAAATGATTATAATATGGTAAATAGTCTAATAAATTTGATTTTTTTACCTACAGTGCGTGCATGCCACTGATTCATAGTTTAAGATAGCCCTAACATAATCCACATGTACACCAATATTTTTTAGAGGAAATATTAGTATTTTTGTAGGTTTGTATCGAATAAACTCAAAAACTACTGGATCATTTTTAAAAAATATTTTACCAGTAGCGCGCTACATTAGGGGTCGTCCATTAATCACGTGAGGAGGGGGAAGGGGTATAATGAGACATCACGTGTATTTATTCTTCGTTGAATGCACGATTTCTAAACCAAACAGCGGCACGTGGCCTTGATTCACCGTTGCCGGCAACGACTTGCCCTTCAACATTTAATCCGTTACCTGTATTTAAAGATAATATTCCGAAAATTTCAATATAGTTTGTACAAAAAAATACACCCTGTGTAACATAGGCCATATAATAAACTAAAAAAAAGCCCTTTTTTTTCATTATTGGATAAAAATTCAGATATAAGCATACATAATATAACACAAGTACAGTCGGCACCATTGTTGCATGTAATTTTTATAAACTTTGCATACTCTGTATTTCATTACTCTATGCCAATTCGTGGTAACATCAATTTTTGCAGAAAAAAACATTCTTTGACCAGACGCGAGTAGCAGACGATAGAAAAAAATTCTTGGGTATTCCATTTACCTGTGCACTTCTGAGAAATGACCACCTTTGTATCATAGTCCTTGAACGAATAATATTTCGTGTATGTAACAATGTCGTGCAATATTTTAGTTTCAGATGGACATAATACAATATTGCACCTTAATAAATATTAGAAAAAAAGTTACAATATATGTATATCAAAATTCTCTAATCAGTCTTTCTCTAATCTTGTAGGTATAAAACTTAAACATTTACAAACTGTCATATCTAGTGAAATAATTCCTTATCTATGGTTATATCGTTATTTTATTCACTTCTGCTGATACGGAACTTAAAAATCCGAAATCTGGATTGTAATAAACGTTGGTTAATATCGGTCAAGAGAATATTATTTATTAAGTATATAAATCTCTACAGTCAGTCATTGTAACACGAAATATAGAAGGAATGTGAAGTCACCAGATAACCCATAAAACAAGGGTGTTGCGAGCCATAACTCACGCGGGACACGTCATCATTAAAATATTAAAAACAATGGTGCTTCTATAGTGTAGATACGTCTCACACATTAGTACAGTCAGTTCAGATATTTGTACTCTTATTACAATTTTGTGCATCAATTTATTTTGTATGTGGATTATATTTATCAATTACTAGCGACCCGCCCCGGCTTCGCACGGGTGTAATTGAGAAAAAAAAGAAAGAAAAAAAAAGAAAGAAGTGAATAATTTAAAGCTACTGTCTTTGAAGAATTTCTTTGAATTATTTATCAGTTTGTAGCTGACTTTTCGTAACGCAATATGAACAAATTTTGTATAGAAGTGACGCGTGAAAGGGCTACGTATAGCAGCCTGTCCATGGGCAAAGTACTCAACGCTTAGGTTTAAGCCTGCAACGTTGAATCTCTGAGCTTATGATTTGTTAATTGTATTTATAATTTTAGAAACTGCAGACGTGTACGGGTGCACAATTTGTGTGGATTAAGGACACCATTTCTTTGAAACCAATTTATGGAAGCAATACGGGCTTCCTTGTTCGGTTTCATCGTTAAGACGTAAACGGGGGTCAATCGGGGAATTCTTTCCCACTAAAACCCCCGCGGCTATCACGTCGGCACATTAGAGGGCGGACCTGGGCTATCTGTCGGGATCTGCACCAGCTAATACCACTCAGTGCCTTGGCTTTGAACCCGCCGCCAGAGAGGCACATTATAGTTTCTCGAGAAACTGTCATGGTGCTCACGGTTACAGGGGTCACGGGGAAGCCTTTAATGGGATTTACGGGACCCTGTAGGTGGTCAACCGGGTATGGTGGTTTCTTATAAACTAAAGCCCCAACGGCCGTGCAATCAGCACATAAGAACCCCTTCTTGGGCTATCCGGTGGGATCTGCATCATTATACCCTCAGTGGCTTGCCTTTGACCCCACCACTGGGGAGCACAATAAAGCCAACTTTTCACCGTGCTCACGGTTACAGGGGTCACGGGGGAAGCCTTCAATTGGTC
Organism: Furcula furcula; assembly: GCA_911728495.1. Taxonomy (NCBI): domain Eukaryota; kingdom Metazoa; phylum Arthropoda; class Insecta; order Lepidoptera; family Notodontidae; genus Furcula; species Furcula furcula. Next base: position 14,222,216 of record OU452265.1, on the reverse strand, counting down.
CCCGGGACCCTGTTGGCGGTCAACAGGGTTATGTAGGATTCTTATACACTAAACCCCCAACGGCTGTTAAATAAGTAGGAGACCTGGGCTATCCAGTGAGATCTGCACCAAGATCCCTCAGTGGCTTGCCTTTGAGCCCGCCACCGGGGGGCACAATAAAGCCACCCGGGAAACTATCATCGTGCTCAAAGATACGGGGACCGCGGGGGAAACCTCCAATAGGCCCCAGGTTCCTGCGGGCGATCGACTGCAGTATGTGTCCCCCACGGCTTTCCACACAAAAGAGTGTGCACCGTGTACCCCTCAGTGCAAGGCAAGGGCCTTTGAAGCCGCTGCCAGGGGCGCATTATAGCCCTCCGGGAATCTGTCACCGTTGTCACAGTTTAAGGGAGTAGCGGGGGAAACATCCAATATGTTCCCGGGATCCCGTGGGGAAGTCAAACTGGGTATTTGGGATTCTTACCCACTAAAACTCCCGTCGCTATCACATCGGCACATGAGAGGGAAGCCTGGGTGGGATCTGCACCAGGTGTTCCTGAGTGCCAGGCCTCTGAGTCCGCCACCGGGGGGCAAGCATATTATATCCCAGATTTACCTTATATTAAGTATATGGAATGATACAATGTGACCAGATTCAGTATTTTAATACTTTTTCACTCTTTTTTAACGTCGTTTTTGAAGATGTTTATCGGTATTTTGCTGGAAGTCAGTATTTTTATTGGGGAAAAAATATGCTAACATTGTAAGCAGTTGTCCTCGCGAAAATTGTACAGGGACTTGTCCAAACATATTCGATATTACATTTATGAGCGTGGATCAATAAATTAGAGACAAAACATTACAGGCTGCTGTGTTGTATTGTTATTTAAGTACACAATGCTTAACAGAGTCTGGAATTTAAGTTTTTAGTTGTATGAGGGGATAGTTAGGTCCGTATATAGTGTGTATGAACACAAACCTTGGCAACACTAAAAAAATATTGGTTGGGCATTTTTTTTATTATTGACATTAATTCTGAAATGATTACAGGTGTAATAATAAGTGTTGATGTTTTTTTTTGGCTAAATAAAACATGTTTGACGAAATAAAATGCGCTACTTGTGGATATTTTTTTTTTAGAAATGGTTAAAAATCTTTGACAAACAAACTTAGTTGTGCGGTTTGGTCTTTTTGCTACCTGAGATGTTAGATGAATAGGAAACTAACCCTCGGTGCGCAAATCCAGCTCGCTCTTGATCAGTATTTCGGTATAGATACATAAATTCAGTTGATATTAAACCTTCAGTGAAAAATATAAAAAAATAGTAAAATGATCAAAAATAAAAAGTTTAAAAGTACACAAAAAAACAAAGATTTGAACCCAGTCCCTGCTTAGAAGATGCTTCCGTAACCTCCAGACTATTATTCGAATTACTTGATCATATTCTTGTTATATGTCTGCTCAGTCCCTAATGCATATAGCGTGATATTTTACTTGATGTATTAAAGTTATCCGTGTACAGTACCTAATTTACGTACTAAGCAAATCTGAGTGTGAGTGTAAGAATATTTGTACCGCCATCGGTTGAGTAATAATACTGCTTAAAAAGCAGTTGGGAGGATTCTCTAAGCTCCGCAAAAAATATGGGGCTGAACCGGGTACCCCTCAGTGCAAGGCAAGGGCCTTTGAAGCCGCTGCCGGGGGCGCATTATAGCCCCCCGGGAATCTGTCACCGTTGTTACAGTTAAAGGGGTGGTGGGGGGCACGTTTAATATGTCCCCGGGATCCTAGGGGATTCTTTTGAAAATATATTTTCATTATTTTATTTTTATTTTGTTATATTTGGGAAACAAACAAATGATACCATTTATTACTAAATATAAGATCCAATAGTACAAAAATCAATTCAGTTTCCACTTATAACTAAATCATAATATTAGAGAGAAGTTAACTACGTATGCATGATTTTAAATTTAAAAAAAGTATTAAATATAAAAAATATATTAGAGATAAAAAGTGCCGGAGTCAATATGAGTTAAATATTTAAAACATCGAATCTTAATATACATAAAAAAATCAAAAACTAAGTTAAAAAAAAAATACCGGACACGGGTAGCGAACCCGGACAGTCCGTACTTAGAGGACGCTTCCGTAACCACTTGGCCAAGGAACTTTTATTATATTTTTCGAATTACCCTATCTTATTCTTGTGATATATTTGTACTGCTGTCGGTTGAGTAATAATACTCCTTTTTTACCCTGTTGAGGTATAAATTTAAAAAAATATGAAATACAAATTTAATTACCTTTCTTAACGAATGTCCGTGCAAAATTTCAAGTAAATAGGACCAAGGAATCGCGTTCTCCCATACAAACTTTGCCCCCCTGTTTCACCCCCTTAGAGGTTGAATTTCGCAAAAACCCGTCTTAGTGAGCACCTTTGTCCTAAAAGGAACCCCCATGCAAAATTTGAGACTTCTAGCACTTGTAGTTTCTGAGATTTCGTGATGAGTGGGTTTTTGCTTACTCTTTTATATAATAAGATTATAGTGGTCAACGGTGCAGATTGCATAATTACCCATTTCTAGTATCCATATTTGTTATCTTACCTTATTATGTAATCGTTTGTTGTCCCAAATAAAATATTTAAATATATATATATATACAGACGAATTGAGAACCTCCTCCTTTTTTTGAAGTCGGTTAATAAATAAAAAATATTTGTCGATGGTTTGTTTCATTTAAGGTATTTATACATTTTAAAATACACGTACATGTTTTATTACTGAATTATAGTTTTGTGTTTGTATGTTTTCCCCAGTATAGAAGCAAAAAGTTTTAAGCGTCTTTTGCTAATTTCGTACAAATAAGTAATTTATTGTTTTTAAATTGAAATTAGGCTTTATTATTATACCAATAATGACGCTATCCTAATTTTATTAAAAAACGGCATTTTTTTTAAAATTCATGAATAAGCCGATGAAAAATTTCAACACTAGAATGTTTAGAATCATGTACTGGATCCCTGGTATCGGTTTTCGGCACGATGTCCCTTACACCTCGTATAACCACGCTCGGATTCCAAAGCGTGCTCCATTGGGAAGATCTGGCAGGAAACTCAACAAGTTTTTTTAAATATTTTTTTGTTGACTTTATTTACTCTATAAATTTGCCTTAACATTATAAGTATGAGTAACGCACTAGTTGGTATAATATTAAGTGCGATATTAAATTCAAAACATAAAATACTCTTAGCACAACAATCCCTTTCTAAAAGCCCTTTAAAATATGTACTAAGTTTATCACCAATTTCGTTAATGGAATAAGTATCCCATAATAAAACATAATCCCGTATTATACCGCTGCAGGCTGGCCACATACAAAATAAATAGAAAGAAAGGAAAGTCACTGATTGCTGCTGTCTTACAGGTTCAGTCATTGTGAAAATAATTATAAAAAAAAAACAATAGAAGCTATAGGGAATTAAAATACATAAAATACAAAATAGCCAAATTCGCAAAAATGGTTTGTGTTCCGTTTGTAGTTTCAATTTTAAAAGATCTTCATAGCAATTTGTTGAAAAACAGAAACGATATTTTATGGGATTTCAAGATGAGAAGGAATTCAGTTTTATCGTAAGCGACACGCTTGACCCAAAAATGTCACTTGCGCTACCCTTGTCACCTGTGATATTAGTTATTAAGTCGCTGGAGCCCTGTAATTCTCCAGCCCTTCACAGCAATGTTTGTTTACACACTGCACCTTTGCAGAACAAAATCTGACACTGTTAGTACCAACCTGGGCAGTTTCTTGCACAAAGACCATTCCACGTATGTGCCATTTATATGCATAAACACAATGATATAATATTAATATTATTGGCATGAGTATATCTGTTTGTCCTGAGTGTTATTTATCTAAATAAGTATGTACTTAATAACAAAAAATATTCAGCATTTTTATTAGTTGTCTGGTTACAGTAGTACAGGCTCTGTCTAGTTTGGAATCAGATGGTCGTGTGTAGAAAGTCTCAGGATATGGTTATTTGTGTTCGTCTAACCCTAAACTCACCTCTGTACCGAGCTTGGTGGTCCTCTTTTTAAAATTTTCGTGTTCTTTTTTTGACGTATGTAGATAAAGATATTGTTTTTTTTTTAATATAAGCTAGCACTTGACCTTAACCCTAACTGATGGTAATTGGCGCTGCAGCCAAAGCACACCAGCTTATAAATGACTCAAAGCAAAAGAGTGCATCACAGGTATGGTTTTGTCGACATCAAAAGGGACTAGCAGAAGTTTCTCAGCTACCACCACAGTGACCCAACATACAGCACTGTTTTATTTCGTATGGTTAGTGGCCCATCTAGTGTCAGAGTTCAAGCTGCCCTTAGGCCCTTGACTTAGCTTAAAGACTGCTGTCTAGATGACTATAAATGGGGACCGACTTTTTATATGCCCTCTGAAGCACGGAGACGCTCATTTCAAATGCCACTAAACGGTCACCCATCTAAGTACTCACCTTGCCTGACGTTGCTTACCCAACTGATTGTTTACCGAACAGTGGTTACAACTGGCTATGAGCGCCTCTGCGTCACTTGAAGATTGCGTTAATAAGCTGGGATCTTCTGTAAGGTCTTGTTTATAGAATTGAGTCCAAGAGTGTAAATTACAGCAGGATGCTGACGAAACTCTAGCAAGGTCCGAACTGAGAGTCTAGAGTTTCTACCAGTAAGGTCTCAGTGGGTAAAAATCTCATTTAGCCCGGCCTCTACCCTTACAAAGACCTTTTAAAGGTTTCCTCTTCGATAGCAAAAAAAGATACAAAAGGTTGACGAACAGCAGATTTCTTTTTGCTCATTTCCAACACTGTTACTCATGTTAGCCAGGATCTACAGTGGTCACCACTGAAGACACCGAGGTTTGACCCTTGGCGAGTCCCGGGGAAACGCTAAATTGTCTTGGTGCCCGCAACTAATTTAATTAAAAAGATAGATAGGAGAAGTTGGAAAGACATAAATTCTACATACTTCCTTTGCAAGCAATGAATTAACACAGCATGACTGAGCAGCAGTGTATTGCAACTGTCTATCGGCATGCGTGTCGCTTACCATCAGGCGAAGTTCCTGCTGTTATCATTAGATCGTAATTTTTTTTTTGGACTAAGTCAAAAGAAACAGAAAGACCCTAAAAACTTGACGGACCCACTGCCATGGCCCTAAACTGATTTATGGTATCTACTTTTTTATAATTTAGAACTCCCCATCCATTGTGTGGGTCGTAGATGCCACATATTTCCATGGTAATATTCTGAGTCTACACCCCAGCGGTGGTCATCCCAAGCCCACGCCACGTGGTCGCCTAGTAATAAAAAGGTGCGCGTGCCCCGGTCACCTGCCTCGAGGCGGGTGTGCGCCTCACAAAAGGCGGACACCTTTACAAAGGCGGACATAGAGCTACGTTCTGGAACGTGACCAAATAGTGTGAGTATGATTAAGAGCAGGACATAAGTCCATTATTTGCAATTCCTGACCATATAAGTCCATTATCTGCAATTCCTGACTATATAAGTCAATAATTCGTATTTGCACTTCTTAACCATATACATGTAAGTCCATTATTTGCAATTCCTGACTATATAAGTCAATAACTCGTATTTGCAATTCCTAACCATATACATGTAAGTCCATTATTTGCAATTCCTGACTATATAAGTCCATTATTTGCAATTCCTTTTTTTTTTTACTCCCTATAAGCCAGTGCTTGACTGCAGTCCCACCTGATGGAAAGCGGCGACGCAATCTAGGATGGTAAAGCACACTGGCTTATTAAAAGCCTATTCACTCTAGCTTTGAAGACACCCAGGTTATAATTGGGCGGAAAAACTGACGCGGGCAAACTGTTCCAGTCCTTAGCTGTCCTTATTAAATGACGATGCAAATCGCTTAGTTCGGACTGAAGGCACGTTTACCACATAAGTCACTCGTCACATAAGTCGTCCTGACCATATAAGTCCATTATTTGCAATTCCTGACCATATCTCCCTAGCAAAGGCATCCTATCTTTTTCCAATTTGCCTTCCACTCCTTGCCACTCCAACTTGCAGATTCTGAAAGCTACATATGACTATTTCTTCGGCGAACTTCCTCATTGAGGATTCTGCCGCGCAAATAAAAGCTGATCATAGCACTCTCGTCTTCGTTTTCGTCAGTAAGTTAAATAAAAAGTATACTCGGGGAGAAATAGTATCAAATTCAAAAGCTTTCACATTCCCAGAACCACATTATTTCTTTAATTTCAGACAAAACTCATGCGCACCCTACATAACATTAAACTAGACGCATGAATAGAACCAATTGAAATCACCTTTTGCTGTACCGATAGCTATTATGCTCTTATGCATTGTGCGGTATTGTATTTCTGAGAACCTTTTAATGGAATCCTCTGGAAAGTTCTGACACTGAAATTCTTTTTTTTCGTATGTTTGTTGGCCAACCTGGTGTCAGAGTTGATCAAAAATGGAACCCACGTCCTTTTGGGTATCGTCCAGGGTATCTATCACTACACCAACGGGCCCATCAATTTCTAAGGCTATGGTCAGTCTATTTCTTAGTAGTTAATGACTTTGGAGACCACACAGTCTCTTACCTTAAGGCTACGCGCGTGGGTGCCTAAAAAGTATGGTAATTTTGTAACTATAATGTAATAAACCTTTAATTTAACCACAATACCTTTGAAACCCTTTTACAATTTACGAAAAAATAAGAAAATGGCGCCATCCTAAATTATAGGGCGGCAACATAATAGTCAACGTAACAAATTTCACGATTTTAAGCTTTACTGCAGTTATATTTAGAGTTTGTTTCCCTATAAAGAGATTACCTTCCAATCAGGTAGTGTCTATGGAATTTTTGAAAAAAAAAACATTCTCAAAAACCGCGGTTTCTTTTGCTATAGAAAATTTAACAGATTATACAAGAATGGTCAAACATCGATGTTTGGTACCGATTTTATCGCACATTTGAAAAAAGAACGCAAAGTGGACTTAGCAGAAACCAAACCCAACCTAGAGATATTCACTTAAGGTTGAATTCGCTCTGTTTTTGCGTAGATAACAAAACTTTTTCTTTCGCTTCATGAATTGCTAAATGGCCGTTAAGATTTTGATGGCTTTTTCCAGTTTTACGACGTCTCTAAAACGCACTTTAGAGTTGACAAAGATCTTTGTTTTAAGTAATTATGGCCCTTTAATTGCGGACCACTGGGTCAACCTTTTTAGATGAAGAATTGGAGCGATTAGGAGTCTCTATTGTGTTCTTGTAGTATCGGGTTCGATTTCCACATTGGATATTGTTATTAGTAATATTTTGTGATAAGAGCCTTTTGGAATTTGGAACTGTGCTTGTTGTATAACTATAGGGTTTTGCCTACTGTATCGAGGGACTCTGGAATTTGGGACTGAACTTGTCAAATAGCTATAGCGATTCCTGCTATATTGAGGGTAGGATAGGGAGGGTGCTTAAAACAGTAGACGACTAAGTAGTATTTGGTTTATAAACTTTCAATCATACAATATCTAATCTTAACATCGTGGGTTTAACAATAAGTAAGGGCACTTTAAATCAACTAAGACGAGTTTTATCGTTGGTAGAATCATGGCATCATCGGTCAACGATGGTGCCATAAACGAAAATTGGATTGGATTGGAGTAATTTTAGGATTGATCTAAGAAATTTTATTTTTAATCTATCTAATCAAAATGTTTTTTTTCAGAAGTTACAACCCTAACAGTGTGAATCTTAAAATATTCAAGGAATTTTAACAAGATAAATTTCGTACAAAAATATGTAAAACATAGGAAAAGAAACAATAAAAATAAATACTAAATCAAGCGAAACAAAGGGTTGACAGTTAAGAACAAGAAGAAAATATGAAAAACAAAAGGTAACAAAAAATGGTTTTTACGGTTCATCCTAATTCGAACACCGCAGGTGGTATTAATGGAACTTTTATATTAAAGCAAGCTTTGATGAATGATGAGAATATTGAAGCGGTGATTGGTAGTTTGGATAAAAGATAAGATAGGAATATCTTTTATACGGATTCAATGTTTTGAAGGATTCAAAACCTTTCACCTCTGCAGTTTCGAAATAGACCTCTCTGAATAATATGTAACAAGACATTGTTCTTCTTCTATTTAAGGGCTATGCTATTAGTAGGTGAAGCAATTTCCATTCCGATCTGTTATCTGCCTGTATTTCCACCTTCTGATAACCTTTTTACGACACTCCTCCCACTTTTTCTACTAGGCTGTTGCATAAAACTTCGTATTGGTTGGTCTTGGTTGGTTTTGGTCTTTGGTCTTGGTTGGTCTTGGTCTTGCTCTTCCTGTATGTCCTTCTATTTTTCCTTCTAATATGGTTTTAAAGAAGGTGAGTGTCGTATCGTATCAAGTGGCCAATCATCTTCTCTCTCTCCTATTTTCAATAGTTCTTAAAATTAGTCTTTTTTCATATACCTATTTTTAGAAATATGTTATCAAGTGCATTCTCGGACTGCTTACCAATAAACAATTTGACGAAGACCCCATGCCTGATGTACTGAAGTGATAGAACCAGTCTTTGGATAAAGCTTAGAAGATCGTAATCTTATGAATATTTTCACAGCCCACAATAGTATTCTCCCGCCATAGACTTCATTTATGGTATAATAAAGTTACGCAACAATGGCGCTAGTGAGTCACTCAGCCCACGCGTGTTGCAAGCCACAAATTCAGTGTGGATATAACATTATATTTTCAAGGTGAATAGCTCTTTACTCTATGGTGAAATGTAGGCGTACAAATAGTACACTCACTGAGTACATCGCAAAGAATAAGCCAGAAAAAACGTTGACAGAAAATCATTTTTTGGCTTATAATCAAAATTGTCAACAATAATCCTCCTCCCATATCTCCGAAGTTTGTGAAAAAGAAATCAGAAATAATATACATGTCTATCTATATTTTACAGGAAAAATTCTTCTAAATGCTACAGTTTTTTTTGTAATCCATATAAAATCTCGACAAACAAACTTACTTTTGCGGATTGTTTTTTTTTGCTATCTGAGGTATTAGACGAACATTTAAATAACTTTAATAGGCCCAAAGAAGGTATGGAACCTTCGGTGTGCGAAACCGACTCGCACTTGACCGTTTGATGTTTTTTTTTTTCAATTGACTGTTTTTTTTCTATTGATGGTAACTTAAAACTGGCAATGTAAAGGGTCTTAAAGACGATAACTCATTCCTTTTTCAAAAATGTAGACATTGTTTTTCTTTATCTGTTTCTATTACCTACCTGTTGAATGGTGTAAAATCCTCTTTGGAATGGTGGGCGGCGTACTAACATTGCCAAACATTACCGGTGTGATATCCGTTATATCCGCTCCAAAATGTTTTATTGCAACCAATTGTATATATTGTATTGAAATTTAGGTCCATTGCTTTTGTTTAGGGCTGTCAAAACTGAGGATTCGTATTATAAAGCTGAAGAATTTTTTCGTTCATTCATTTACCTATTAAATATCTTGCATAAATTATCTATGCACAAAAAATTACTCCGTTAAGTACAGAAAATATAAAGTATATGAAGGTAGCTATGGCAGAAGAAACATGAAAGCAGAATAAATGCAGTTGAGATGCGTTAAGAAGTATGATAGGAGTTAAACTGAGTGATAGGATAAGAAATAGTGAGATAAGGAAACGTTGTGGTTTGAAAGAAGATGTAGTGACAAAAATTGAGAAAGGTATGTTAAGATGGTTTGGCCATGTCGAGAGAATTAATAAGGAACGATTGACGAAAAAAGTGTATAAGGCGAGTGTGAATGAAAGTGTTGGAAGGGGTAGACTTAGGCGGACGTTTCAAGACCAAATCAGGGACGTCTTGAAAAAAAGGCCAGGTCAAGAGTACCTACCCTAAACCGCAGAGCATGTATGAAGGGAATAATGAATGTGGACGAAGCGTATGTAAGGATCGTAGCAAGTGGAATGAAGTGGTCTCTGCCTACCCCTACGGGAAAGAGGCGTGATTGTATGATGATGATGATGATGAAGGTAGATCATATCTCTACATATACGCGTGTACCTACTTACATATATTCGTATATGGGGCTGGCATAACCTGATGGTTAAAAGCCCCGTAAATAAAGAGAAAAAATCGTATGTTGTTGTAGCACAGCATCACCATACAACTTCGTCACCATACATACTTTTCGTGTTTGATAAATAGCCTTTAATAGGCAGTTGCCTTGCCTTTTAATGCAGTTACGTTATAAGGACCAATCGTTTTCATTATTATTTCGGAAACACACTAAGCTGTTGTATCGTGACGTATCGCGTCCGAAGCATGTCGGCTATATAAATTAAGTATGGTTAGAGACACACTATTAGGGAGTGTGGTTTCACAACACCAACCATGTATTAAAAGTAATAAATAAATAAATAATAAATGCAGCTTGCTAAACGTATGAAACCGACACGTGTAATGACACGAGACGGTGGTGTGTTTCTGTCACTAGTTTTTCGGAAGTAATAACGGGAAAGGCACAGCAAAGAACGCTGTAATGCCGGCCAGTATACTGTGTAACCATTGATTTAATATAGACATTGTGTGTAAGAGATATGAGAAAAATATGTGGAACGTATTTCGCGTAGCAACCCTACCGTTATTCGCACAATAAAGCCGTAAATATCTCAAGTCGGCGATCCATTGATCGCCGCTATAGTTCGCGGTTACATCAATCACCAATGAATACAAATCATGACCTACAAATTATACAATAAGTCGTAAAAATTGTATACAATTAAATGCAGGCAGGATGGATTGCAACATTATTTTGGAGAATGCAATTTGCATTCTGATCGTTATGCACTACAAAGTGAACCTGTTGTAGCGAAGGGAATTAGGACTAACGGTCAGTAAGGCTGTTCAAAAACGTCGGAAAACTCCATTTTCGAATTGGATGAAAACGTTTCTGGCGATATCTTGTAGACGTTAAACAAAAAGCCGATAGTTCCTGTAAAATTACATCATCATACCAAATAGAATTAAAAAAAAACACTAAGATTATGAATTCGTGAATAGTGTTTACAGGATATTCGGAAACGGAAGAGGGTCAAACGGAGTATGTGGGATTCTTAGGATCGTATTACAGAACCATGCTCAAGACTCAAGTACTACTTAAATCTAGTTTGAGTTGAAGTTTTAATTTTAGAATGTTACTTGAGCACTGAATTGTCAAACAAGAATCACCTGAGCATTGTCAGTGCGTGATGACGTTTATGTTTTATACTTGAGTGTCGACTACCGTTTCTTTTATTTTTGAACCGTAATTAACTGAAAATCCCTGCTTGAGTAGAGATTTGATCTTTGTTTTCGTAAATGTGGTCGAGACCACGCTTGAGTAGAGATTTTGCAAGTAAAAATGGATATTTTTAGATGCCCCGTGGCTGTCGCATCGGCATATTAGAGGTGAGCCCTTTTTTTTTTTTTTTTTTTGACGCGCGGGAAATCTTCTAAAGTTCCCCGGGAGCTGTGGGGCTCGACAGGGGTATGTGGGATTCTTACCCACTAAAACCCCCGCGGCTGTCGCATCGGCACATGAGAGGGGGAACCCCAGGGCTCTCCGGAGGGATCTGCACCAGGGGCCCCTCAGTGCCTTGCCTTTGAGCCCGCCGCCGGTTGGCGCATTGTAGCCCCCCGGGAACCTGTCACGGTGCTCACGGGGACGGGGTTCGCAACCCCGCCGCCGTCCTCCTCGGAGTCGCCGCCGTACTCAATGGACGCTCAAAGGGCCCACACCCCGAGCGTCCAGCGACTCCGAAGGTAGAGGTGGGGCCTAGGTTATCTAGCGGGATCTGCACCAAGTAGGCACTCCTCAGTACCTCAATCCCGCCGCCAGGGGCGTAAGTGTGGTAGTACCTACCAGCCCTGCTATTCTCTCAGCAACACAACCTCAAGTTAACGCTGCGGGCAGCGGCGAGTTGCGTTTTCGTTTTCACTAACTTTTTTACGCAGCACTACCGCCACAGTGTAACAGTCCGTTCGACGTTGAGCCGGAATGTGATAGTGAATATAAAATTTAACAGCGTTAACCTCGACGTCGTATTCAAGGCAGGCTCGACGTCGAGCACAGCCACGATAGATAACGTTACAGAATAGCATATCTGGACGGTCCTTGGCACAACCCTCCACTAGCATTAACGCTTTAAAACGCCCGTCAAATCTGGAAACTGAATTTATATAACAAAATTAGCTTTTCCAAGCCGCCTCCAAAACAAGCATTCCTCAAACCCATTATCGTTAATTCTCAAAATTCCACGCGTTGTCACAAAACCGGTAATTTTGCGAAACAACCGAAACGTTCGTAATAACGGCGAGATCTGAATACCGTTATAAACAGTGGGACACAGACTTACAGCTGTCCGGATCAATTGATATTGATCGTGTGCATTCAATAGTATTATGTTACTTATTTGTAGAGATTAGATATCTAATGCTTTGTGTTAGTGGATCAGTGTCTAATATAGTAATAGGTAAGTAGTTTTATTCTTCTTCTTTCAGTGCCTCTAAGGGTTGGCGGGTAGATTCCGAAACTGCACTTTATACATGGCTAGTCTGAACAGCTGTTCTACAGACTTAGGTAATGATAAGAAGAAATTAAATACCGCACTCAGAGTCCGTTAATTAGTAATTATCTTATCCCTTAGTATATATATATAGCCTCTGTGGCGCTAGCTTTGCAAATCTGAGGTAGCGGGTTCAAGTCTAGCAAATAGCACAACTTTGTGTAGTTATTTCTTAATGTTTAGGACAATGCAGTCTGCTCTTGAATGCCTGAGAATTAATATCCATGCCCCAGGTATAGGTAATCTAATAGAAAGACGCTGCTGCCCGTAATAGCATCCTCCCATCTCCTCCCGTTGTGTGTACGTAAGAGACGACTAAGGGAAAACAGGAAGACGGGCAGCATCGTCTTTCTATTGGATTACCTACCACCTATACTGCCCCAAGACGCCTGCCAAGCGAGGGGATTATGTCAACCCCTCCCTTCTAAGGAGGAGGCCTTCGTTCAACATGATGATGATGATGATAAATATCCATGCGATGTCCGAAAAGTCCGTCCTGCAACTGATATCTCTCCGGTCGTGTGAGTCTTCCGGTCCATCGGATAGTGAGGGTAAAGGAAGAGAGAGTGCCCTTGTGTCTACGCAAGCACTTTGTGCACTATAATATCTCCCGCGTAGATGGCTGATGTTGTGAAATATTGGCCGCTGTGATCGTATCGGCCAGGACATTAATCCCCTTACACCGGAACACAGCAATGTTTATTGCACTGCTCAGTCAGGAAGTCAATATTATTATTATTATTTTCACTTTTATACGTATGCATAAAGGTGGTGACTCTACTATAATTCCAAATTCCTTCAAATAACAAATCTTAATGGATATTTCCACTTCCACCCCCTTTTTCCGACATCTTTAACAAGACAAATAAACAACCCCATTTCAGGGTAGTAATGCTTGAACCCATTAAGTCCCTTCCAACACACATTACTGGTAATAAAAACTTCTAGATACTGGAACCGGACACCCATTTCAGTGTTGCCAATCGCCAAAATAATTACCATGAAATGGGGTAATGAATGACATAAATAGTACTTACAGTAGTAGGACTACCAACAAACTACTGTTTGTGTCTAGGTTCCGGCGTGAAGAAGAAGGCAGTGAAGCTGGTGAAATTACCGGACACAAGAGACTTAATAACTAAAATCCCAGGTGACGAGCGGTAGTTCAGTGTAGCTGTCTATAGGAAGGCGGGTTGCTTACCCGATAAGTCGCGTACGTAAAAATATAATCATATAATTATCTATTTCCCGATAACCACCGGAACGCAGTACGACTAAGTGGGATTCTAGAAAGATTTGATTTTAAAATTAGTGATTTAGAATACTTATTACGTACGGTAAATACATACATATATTACACAGAAGTCAATAATTCCGCTAGTAAAAAGTATGGCGGGGAAAAATGCTGAAAAATGTAATGCGTCAATACTCTGAGGTCAAAAGGTATTATATACGCCACAGAATACATATTACTTAGATTGAGTGGACTACATGTGTCCAGTAATTTTATTTCTTTTAAAAGAATATTTAACTATGGCAACATTTGTTTCAGCGTTCAGGGGAGCTTATCCAAACTTCTGTCATTTCGGGGGCGCCGGACGGACGCCGTCTGTTGCCACGACAACGGCGCCATTTTGAAGCGACCATGCTTTATGTTTTTAGGGACATTAATCATTATGATAGATGAGGTTAGGAAATGCCGAATCATGTGTTTGATTGAAATTATGAATAGGTTAAGGGCGGGTTTAGTCTTGATTTATATCAGAGGAGTTATTAACTTGACGGAAAGGCATAAATTGTTGAAAAAAGAAAACTGTTTTTTGTACAATTGAGCCCAGTTATTTCTTCGCTTATCAAATTCAAATTCAAAATTCTTTATTATGCATAGGCCTCACCGGCCTCTTGCATATTGTCATTTTTTACAACTACCACCAGATCGTAATGCGGCCTCCACTGAGAAGACCCGGCAAGAAACTCAGCGGGCTTGTCTTTTTTCAATTATATAAGATTTTTTTAAAACAAATTTATAATAAATATATCTTAAACTATAAGCTTGAAATCAGTATTATCTATCTATTATTTCTTCCACAAGTACACAATGGCCACCGAAAAATATATTCTATAATTCACCTGAACACATTTGAATAGAATTTATTCGGATTATCAGTTTTTATTTATTTATTTATTTTATTTTTTTATTTTCAAGTAGGCTTACAGACTAATAACAAACTATTGATAGAGAAATATTTTCATCATATGCTTATAACAAGCCCACACATATAGATTTTATTCGCTTTGTCAATTTTTATTAAAAAATTGTCAGTTTTTAAAACTACCAATAGAGTGGGATTGTATTTTTTTACTTTACATCTTTAACATTTAAAAAAAAATAGCTGTCCGTTAATCTCGCTAAAACTCCGAAACGGCTTTTGAATAATTTTTATTTTGTTTTGTTCACTTTAATCCAGGACTGGTTTAGAATTAAAAAGAAGGTCTGTCAACGTAAAAAAAGCTTTGGTGTAGCTACACGGGTCATAATGGTTATCCTATCAATTCCGTCTAACAATATCTACTGAACACCTAAACACATGGCCACCGTACTCCACATTTCGGGTGTAAGGGAAAGTAGGGCGTGTATGTTTAAGGTTTAGGCAAGTCCGACAGGACGTGGCATGTTCGCGGTGTGTAAACGTTAATTACTCGTGTCTCAACTATTGTTGGCCACGCAAACTTGGGCCAAAGGACAAAGTACAAAATATTGTCCAAAGATTCTAATTGGGAAACAACTAAGTTTGTGTAGTACATGTACTAAGTATTAAAAGGAATTAATTTCCGGCACTGACTAGTACGAACTATTCCTTTTTAGTAAGTACATTACTCTTCTTAATCTTTCGCAATGCATTCGTAATCTCTGTACTAACTGGTCAGCTATTCCTATTTAGTACATCATTCATTTAGTGGTCCGATCAGTCGTTCGCTGACAAACATGGAACGGGACTGAACAAGCGAGAATGATATGTACTAAAAGAGCGAACTAGTACGTTCTGAAGGCAATTCACTTGAGCTTGTAAATTATTCTTGGTGTGTATCTAACTTAGACGACTTGTGATAAAATTTAATATGTTAAAGTGCTTTGTGTCTTGCCTGACGAGGCACTGCTTAACAGCAAAAGGTAAATGTTAAACGTGAGCCACTGTGATTTTGGATCGGTCATGCTCGCCATCGAAAAGTCTTTGCTTGCGGCGGCTTCGTGTGGCGGGTCACCCCCTTCCCTCCAATATGGTTGAGGGGAGTGATGGCTGCTGCTCGAGTCAACTCGTGCGCGGGTGCTGCTTGGGGGGACTGGTCCGACTACTATCCCTTTGGCATTTTAGTTTTTAGTTTGTTGTATTTTCGTAGTATTTTTTTATTTTTATTTGATATTTTGAACGGCAGGACACACTGTCGCTGGTGCTGATTTAATTGTAAAAAGAAAAACTTTGTTTAAAAAAAAAATGTGAAAAAATGACAAGCCCGCTGAGTTTCTTGCCGGATCTTCTCAGTTGAGGCCGCGTTGTGATCCGGTGGTAGCTTTTAAAAAATTGACCGTTCAAAAGTGCTAGCGTTAAGCCTATTTGAAATAAAAAATTTGAATCTTGAAATATTGTACTAGTACGCAGCGCTCCGTTCAGTGTCCAAGCAAGAACTAACCTAGTAACGACTCAACATTGCATGGCTCAACAATAATGTAAGATGTAATAAGAATCTTACAGTAGATGACAAATGCTATGATAATTGCTGCTGTTTTACAAATTAAATTGCCGATGAAATACATTATGTAACTATTCACAATACCGTTACGTGAAGAAGATTTATACCACGTACACACTTTCTATAGTACACGAGGCTCACTGAACCGAGTCGGACAGTAAGTACTTGACGGTGTCCGACAGTAGTCCAACCAAAGTCGTCGCTGAGGCCGCCGCGCCAGGACTATTCTCTTCGATCGCTTTCATAAGATCTGAAGACTGACTGAGGGTCTACGCAAGATGCAATCGCTTCATAGCGAATCTATTTCTTCATTCGCTAATGGTGTCAATTCCCTATAATTTGTCACGTGATTTTGCGATGACTTATGTCATTCTCATACATTTTTATACTTTCTATTAACGATAACGCTTGTAGAATGTTACATTGTCTAGATGGTCTGGACTGTATTCGAACGCCTCGGTGCGTCAACTTATACAATACTAAATAGATAATAAATGAATAGAGGGGAAGAACCATCGAGAATTATACCTAGTACGTAGGTAGATTTAAGCCAATCTTTTGGTTTCCACATAAAAATGTAGGAAGCAATAAAATATCGGTATTTTTTTGTTATTATTAGTATTCATCGCATATCGTAATAACGTTATTTTGTGCCAGTACTACTTAATAAGTTAAACCGATCACGCAAACTTTAGGCAAACGGTATTCTTACTGAGAATTTAACAGAGAAAGATAAATGAGAATTGACAAATAGAAAAATGCGTTAGGTATGTTGTAGTGTTAATGCTATACTATACAACCGTATTTGCTTCACAGCGGAAAACCGCTTGCTTTCCATATGTAACTTTTTACGCGCAATAGTAAATATAGGCAGAATTCTTTTCTCATATGATCATGTAGACAGTTTAACGAGATTGTTCACAATATTGATGTAGATTTATTCAATACCAGCGTCGCTCGTCATAAATGTATATTGATAGATTGTTTTTTTTTGTACCACTAATCTATAATTTTCAGTTTTCTAAACTTTTCATCTATCACTATATAGCAGTTTCAGATTCTGCCGATTGATCCACGAACTAATCTATATTACAGTATCACGTGTCTGTGGAAACTTTTAAATAGCCTTCATATACCATTACTAATACTTCTTCTTCTTCTTCTTTTTTGTTCGCTGGCAAACTAATACTTATATACTATACTTTGTCCATTTTATTAACCGACTTCAAAAAAGGAGGTTCTGTATTCGACGCGTATGTATGTAATATTAATAGAAATGCGTAATATTCATATATGTTAGTCTATGTGGGCTTCTAAACAAATTTACCAAATTTCACGAGTGTATGTATGTATGTATGTATGTAGGTTTGTCCGCGGATTTCTCAGAAACTACAAGTCCGATTTCAAAAATTCTTTTTGCAATAGTTAGAGTATTTTTCAACTTAGGGTAGAGTACAAGTTTCATCAAAATCGGTCCAGTAGTTTAAGAGATATAAACTTTTTATGTTTTCAGTAAGTTACTGTAATGTAGACGTTCGAGTTGCGTGATAGTGCTGATACCTATCTTGGTAAAATAAGTCACTAAAAAGTGTTAAATAAACTATTTAAAAAAAAATAAAAACCGACTTCAAAGTAAATTATCTAAAAACTATTTAAAAAAAAATAAAAACCGACTTCAAAGTAAATTATCTAATAAACTATTTAAAAAAAAAAAAAACCGACTTCAAAGTAAATTATCTAAAAAGCATAAAATAACGAAAATATTATTGAAGTTGGTGTTAGCGTACCTGCTGTGTATATTCTGCACCAACTTCAATAATATTTTCGTTATTTTATGCTTTTTAGATAATTTACTTTGAAGTCGGTTTTTATTTTTTTTTAAATAGTTTATTTAACACTTTTTAGTGACTTATTTTACCAAGATAGGTAGAGCACTATCACGCAACTCGAACGTCTACATTACAGTAACTTACTGAAAACATAAAAAGTTTATATCTCTTAAACTACTGGACCGATTTTGATGAAACTTGTACTCTACCCTAAGTTGAAAAATACGCTAACTATTGTAAAAAGAATTTTCGAAATCGGACTTGTAGTTTCTGAGAAATCCGCGGACAAACCTACATACATACATACATACATACATACATACATACATACATACATACATACATACATACACTCGTGAAATTTAGTAAATTTGTTTAGAAGCCCACATAGACTAACATATATGAATATTACGCATTTCTATTAATATTACATACATACGCGTCGAATACAGAACCTCCTTTTTTGAAGTCGGTTAAAAAGCATAAAATAACGAAAATATGATTGAAGTTGGTGCAGAATATACACAGCAGGTACGCTAACACCAACTTCAATAATATTTTCGTTATTTTATGCTTTTTAGATAATTTACTTTGAAGTCGGTTTTTATTTTTTTAAAAATAGTTTTTATTGATTTTTTTCCTTTTAGTTGACCCTAATGGGAAGGCAAAGGGTTCTAGCCCATACAGCCTTTATTATTGGTTTTTCAGCTCGACGTTTGAAGTTTATAGGATCGTGAACATAGTAAGTAAACGAAATAATCGATATCCAAAAATGTACATTCGATTAAATATTTTTTTTATTCTGACGACTCATGTTAATGTTTCAACCTTAAAAATTTGTTGTCTTTCTTTGTTATATTAGGCATGAGGCCCTCAACATAAAATGAATGAAAGTTAATGTAAACAAGACGAAAGTAATGAAAACGCATTTATTTCTATCGATTATTTGTAATCTGTGGCACAATCGTAGCAATCGTTATGTGTGGCAACTCACTAAAGTGCGGTACGCGTCCATGAAGTACAATATTATTGCTGTGAATTTTGTAACTTTAACAATACGATACTTTATGGGCGTCAGCTGTCAAAAAACCAATAATAAAATGGACAGAGTATAGCTGTCAGTTTTCCTAATAAAAAAATATAGAATAAAGTAGGTAAGTAATCAAAATGTGTCTAACCAAAATATGTTGAATATAGCTTATCTGTCATTGTGTCAATACCTTTATTTTTCTATAGATGACACCATGAATGGACAATGTATGGTCACGAACATTACCATACTACTTACGTGAAAATATTTCGAACCGTGCCTCTTGGCATAAAACAATAGATAGATAAAGAAATTCCAAATAATTATACTAGCTTTTTTATTACGGCACCCCTTTACCGTAAGAAAAAAATCTAAAATTGTAAAAAGAAAATCCCGTAACCCAATTTTTACCGTTTGCTTATTTTATTGTGCAGACTAGTATCTACCATTGAAAATATTATATTTTTTTAATATTTTTAATACTAAATATACATTCTTTCTGGTATGCGCTACGCTCACAGAGTACTTTTGTATATGATGCACATATTTCATTTTTTTTTTCTTATGTTCGATAGATATTTTTTTTTTATTCAACCAGTTAACCAGTGTCAACCACAGAGTCAACTGAGTTACTGAATAAGACCCTCAAGGATCGGACACATGTTTTTTAACATTCTGTAGAATGCTTATTTTTAAGTAAGAACCGTAGGCACATGTGAGAACATCAAAATAAATAATTATCAGGTACACGACAATAGGAATTATACCGTCAGCTGTATTTATCGACATTTGCACATGTGACAGATTAAACCCATCACTACTTATCACTTACATATCGATATAACTCTTAGATTTATGTAACTTTAAATATGTAGTTCAATCCCAGCCTCTTAGAAGAAAATCTGCCTATGCTTTGTTTAAGGAGACCATAGACAAACGCGTACTCTATTCTTAATATATAAACTCTATGAGTGTCATCACTCGGATGGAAAACCCCAAAAGTCGGTAAAAATCAAAGGT
Organism: Furcula furcula; assembly: GCA_911728495.1. Taxonomy (NCBI): domain Eukaryota; kingdom Metazoa; phylum Arthropoda; class Insecta; order Lepidoptera; family Notodontidae; genus Furcula; species Furcula furcula. The sequence continues at coordinate 14,201,943 of OU452265.1, read as the reverse complement.
ATATTAAAATTTAAAACGGCTTAAAAACATTTTATTTTTAACCGACTTCAAAAAAGAACAAAACATTTTATTTTGTAACAATGAAATTACCAGTATCGATCTCACTAGAATGACTCGTAAACTATAAAGCCTAATGTCCTCTTTAATAGGCATTAAAGAACTCTATTTACATATGACTCGATGACTGGAACGAATCATCGATGCGCGACGGAATCGATTGTTGTAAAATCGATTCGATCGTCCCCTGGGCGCATTAGGTTGGATTGGTTTCAATTACCGACTAAACTGTTATTATTTTTAATGAGAAAGGTTCAAGCCAAAGTGATTAAAATATGTGCCATGGAGCGGCTTTTGTGATTTTTTTTCATACAAGAACTGTCCTAATATTTATATTAAATTCTTTCACTAAATATACAAAATATAAAGAATAAACACTATAGTCTCATTCAGTCATTATGTAACTGAAATTACTCATATATTCTTCGTTCGTTCTTCTTCGTTGAAGTGACAATGGACAGGCCACATCGCTCGAAGAACCAATAACCGTTGGGGAAGAAAGGTTTTTTTCTTGGCGACCACGAACCAGAAGACGCATCGTAGGCAGGTCTCCCACTAGGTGGATAGACGACATTGTGCACGTCGCGCAGGTAACCGGTGGATGCAAATAGCCAATTGTCGTTCATTGTGGCGTTCCAAGGGGGAGGCCTATGTTCAGCAGTGGACGTCTTCCGGCCCGGTAATTTTACCAGCATATATATAAATATATACCCGGTAATTTACAGCGCACTTCACATCGAAACACAGCAATGCTTTACTGCTGCTTGGCGGGAGAATATCTGACAATGCGGTAGCACCTATCTGGACGATTCCTTGGAACCAACCACCTAATAAATTAAAAAAAGTCAAGAAGGATAAAGTGTTATGGATATCTAGAGCCCTGAACCAAAAATACTAATGAATAGATGTAATCTATCTATCTTATCTCATCCGGCTTCTCATTAAAATACCAATAATAACTAATGATCACATAACAGAAGATATAAATCTAAACGAAACAGTAGCTCTTAATAAATCAATTACATCACCCGCCAAAATTACCTACGTGATTCTAATTCGTTATAAACTATTTATTTTTGTTCATACCAAAAAAAGAAGGTTGTAATAAAAAAATGTTTAGAACTGTACGCATCGGAAGTCCGCTATAAATCTTTTGACGTTAAAATGCGCGCGCAACAACATGGCGGGTTGAGTTCCAAATTTGAATTTAGAGAATGTGTTAATTATTCTTTTTTTTACATCGATTGTATTGTTTTAAGGGAAGGATCAACGCCTATTTTTTTAGCCTTATAGGCTGGCTTAATTATTGAAGCCCAGATTAAACATCATTAAAGTTCCTGTCTATGACTGGCATCGCCCTCAGTCCCAAGTCATACATCCATCTTTACAAAGATTGTAATACAATTCAACGGATAGATTCGGTCCATTTTCTATATTGACCATACAGAAAATAGAAGCTGTACAATTTGGCTCCTTAGTGAGGTTCGATTGTACGGAACGTTAAAACTCGGTCCGGTTGTTGTCATCTAGACATCAGTGGTTAAGTCAACTCTAGTCTAGCTTGGACAACTTTGACACCAGGCCCCAAAGTGTACCGACGATTTGCGTCAGAAAGCTTTTTGACACTGCGGTGATATCCGCCTGGAAGATCCCTTACACAAAGGATACCTTGTCTAGAAGCATAGAGTTAAGTATTAGGAATAGAGTACGCGTTTGTCTATGGTCCCATTCCACAAAGCGTAGGCAGATTTTCCTCTACGGGGCAGGTGAATTGAACTATTTAAAGTTATATTACAAGAGTTATATTGATATGTAAATGATAATTAGTAATAGGTTTGATCTGTTACGAGCGCAATTGTCGATAAATACAGCTAACGGTATAGTACATATTGTCGTGTACCTGATATTTATGTATTTTGATGTTCTTACCTGTGCCTACGGTTCTTACTTGCATTTGAGCATTCTATAGTACTTGTACTGATTATTGTTCTGTGTCTAGAAGTATTTCGTAAAAACACTTTTGAGTCACTGAATTTAGGGTCTGTTTTAGAATTACCTGTGACCTACATTGTTACTTTTATTGTATCTAACTCTTACTTTCACTACACATCGTTTAATGAGATAAGCGTTAATTACGCTAATTGTACGCGTAACGTTAACCGATTACGTTAAAAATAACGGTTTCACAATTAGCACGTTTTTGAGATTTCGATTTCATCGACCAACGTCATGAAGGAAATTAAGCATCTGGAAGGTTCATCTCTATCTTTATTTTTTTTATACAATCTATTTTTATTTAGTTTTATGATGAGGCAAGCTAGATTCTCGCTTCACGACACACGCTTGCTTATACAAGGCTTTAATTCTCTGTGACTATTGTTGTTACTGGCCGTTTTCGAAAAAATATTGTTGTAAAAAAGTTTTTTTTTTTATGGCAATTGCTTTGAGCATTATGCCAATGTCAAGTTAAGATTTATTTATTTATTAAATCTTTATTGCACACATATAGATAGTAATAAATTTATAATTTAATAGATGTTTATTTTTTTTAAATTCTTGTCCAATATGTAGATTTCAAAATTAATATCAGTTGTATATTATTACATCATCTTTGATCAGTTGCTCTGTCAGTGACTTTTGGTATATTATAAAAGCGTTTGGTATAAAATAAATAATAAAAAATGCGTTCTTCGCTTAACCACCGCACGCTCCAACCATTTCCATAGCCCAAAGTTATGTATTTATTTACGTAGTGTATGTATATTTGTTTGTATGACTCAACGCGACCCAGGAACGCGGAACTGAATGGCCAATAAGCATCATTGAAGTTGATTTGTTGAATAGATTGCGTGTTGTGGGAATGACAGAAATAGAGATTTTGTTGAAATAGGGACGCTTTACGCGTCGAACGCATATAGTTACGTTTAAGGCTAATATTTTAAACTCATCTTTTTACGTTTATGTACACACAAGAAAATTTAAAGAAAGAAGAATTAAAGGAAAGAATAGTACCTACAAAGGCACAGCTTATTTCCAAAGAATTTCTGCCGGCAGGCCTGCGAGTGGAGAGTTGGAAAAAAATAAACCCAAAAAAGGTAACGTAGAAATTCTTACCTTCTTTCATGCAAGTATTATATTAGGTATCATCTCATAATTGATGACGGAAGTGTTACCTGCAACAAAAAAAGTAATATGTTGAACATACAAGTCAACAATAAGAGTAAGATTAGCACACCATCTCCTCCCGTTGGATGTCTATAAGAGGCGACTAAGGGAAAACATAAAGACGGGCAGCAGCGTTACTCTATTGCAGGGGTCTCCAAACTACGGCCCGCGGGCCAAATGTGCCCGTGAGCACTCCCTAACCGGCCCGCGATAGCAAAACTGTCGTTGAACTGCATGGTTGGTATCGTTGTCATATAATAATTTATCCCAGTAAACCCCAACCTACCCCAGTAAGTCTTCTATCTTCTCTTTTAATATTTTTCATTTTATTTTAATATCATCCTTACAAATCGAACAACATTACAGATCATCCTTAGTAAGAATCAGGGTTATGATTCTGTGGGCAATAAATTCGGCCCTCGGGCAAAAATGTTTGGAGACCCCTGCTCTATTGGATTACCTACCACCTATACTGCGATGCCTAAGCCGCCAACCAAGCGTGAGGATTATGTCAACCCCTTTTAAAACGGGAGCCTATGCTCTTTAATGGTCATTTTTCGGTTCTTGATGATGATGGAGCAAGGGATCTTGCGCAAGGGTCTCTATCCAGGTAGTCACCACCTCAAACCAAACCTTCAATGGTGACCACCAGTACATCCTGGCTTACAGGAGACACAGTTTTGGGATTAGTCCCATTACTAATAAAAGTCATATTCTGCTGTCAAGCAGCACTATGTAATTATTGCTGTGTTCCGGTGTGAAGGGCACTGTAGCTGATTAAATTAACGAGCTCAAGTAACTTACTTATTTAATGACAAACAGCAGTGTCGCTACCTTAAGACGAAAGTCATCAAATAAAAACTTAGTACCTATTTCACATGACCCTAATATCTGGCCCTGTATTGTAATTGCCCTAAGGTCGTAATTCGATTAACATACAAACAGGCCTACTGACCATCTAGGTGCAGTCGGCAAACATGTACGGTCCATATAACTCAGGGAACGCCAATTATATTGATTGGTGTGAATATATCATGCTAACTGCGCGACCCATACTTTAGGAACTCGATTGAAACTCGATTAAAATTTCCATGCCTATAATTTATAGGCAAATATCCTTTAGAACTAAAGTGACTAACCAGAATATTTAGGTAAGTTGTGTTTTTTTTACAAGAATTTTATGTACTCGTAGATTGTCTAACAAGAAAAAAAAAAAGTGAAAAAATGACAAGCCCGCTGAGTTTCTTGCCAGATCTTCTCAGTTGAGGCCGCGTTGTGATCCGGTGGTAGCTTTTAAAAAATTGACCGTTCAAAAGTGACCGTTAAGCCTATTTGAAATAAAAATTTTGAATCTTTGAAGAATGTTTATTATGTAACAGGATTTATGATTAAGCAAATAATTATTTTTCTTCTCTTCTTCTCCATTTTACAATAAAGTATCCATTAATAAGCGTGCTCTACAACATTATGGTCAGAAAAAACGTAAACACATATTAAAAAGTGCCTATACTTCGGTAATTTCATCACTCGCGCTACTACTATCTAATACTACTATTACGCTACTACTAGTTTAGTTTAGTGGTTTAGTTAGTTTTAGAAATCTACAAGTTTTTACCCGACTACGGAACGGAGGGAGGGTTATGATTTTAACAAGAATGTATGTATGTAAGTATGTATATATGTATGTATGTATGTTTGTTCATCTGTTCCCGCATATCTTCTAATCTACTTTACATAATTCGACAAGTAGGGTGTCGTTAGAAACGTCTTGATTGTCCGCTGGTTATAGGCTATATAATATCACATTATTAGACTGCGGTTTTATCCGTAGTCGGGTTTTAGTTTTTAAAACTTATTACTTGTTCAAACTGTTTTGCTCAAATCTCACTAAAACATCGTTTCTTAATTACTAATATTAAATAAACAAAACTAATTTAATTTAAATAAATATTTCCGCCGCTTAAATTAATTTCGCAAATGTGATTAAGATGTAAGTCCATACTTATCATCCCCATGGATAGAAGCTAAGTTTTGTCATTTTTTTAGACCATTTCGTTTTTTTTTTGTGTTTCACGTCTAGGGTCCATGAACGATCCTGATACTGTTTCCTATGTATACATAGGAAACGTCTGATCTGACCAAGAAAAACTGATCCTCATTATTGTTTTTGCGCGGAATATCTTAAAAAAAATCACAGCCAATTTTGTCTTGAAAGCGAGAACTTAATTAAATTACTCGTTTGTGACCTCAGAGCAACGACGAAAAAATATTATTGTATTTTTAATTATATTATTGAATATTGCTCCTATTAAAGTCGACTTTTTCGTGAGTTCCACGGGTAAGCCCCCATCACAAAGAACGACGTATTTTCATAGCCATTACAAAAATGCAAAATAAATTGGCTTAATCGAATCACAATAGGGGAACACTGGGGCACCAACTATAGAGTAGATTGATACATCTCTATTTTTGCGACATTTAGCCTAGGGATAACCGTAGAATCTAAAAATATCGATATTTATACGCACCGAATTTTTTTTATAATGGAATACCGGTTTTGTCATATCATCGATATACCGGTAAGATGTTTTTTTAGATTATTGGCAGCTTAGAACTTCTAGTGTATTTGACTCACGTCAGTTTTAAACCTCAAACAAATTCAAACGTATATTATACTTATTATACCGCTCTCTGAAAACAAACATCGTAGTCGACCACAGCAAAAAAATAACGTTTCTGATATTGTATGGTTATTTGTCATTTTTATCGATAAATCTAAACTTCACATGCTGACGTATAGTACCTAGCTAAATAGATGAAACCTTAGTATTGTAAGATCTTATTATACTCTATGTATAGAAAAATAAAAAAAACCTTATTTATTTATAAATATTAACATCAATATATCGATACTTTTTTGGCTCATGCCTACTTTGGAGCATGCCAATTGAACATAAATTTAGCCCGCAGATGTAAAGTACATAAATTGCATAGGTTCGGGTTGATGTTGATCAAATTTTATTACAATTAGTTTAAATATCCCGTAGGTAGACCCGTTTATCTAGTGGATAGTTACCCTGGCTGCTACCCGATGGGTCGTGGGTTCGATTCCCACACAGTGTTTGGGTTTTATTTATCTGTAGGTACTATTAAAAGTGTGTAATATTCACATAATAAGTCTATGCTGGCATCTAAAAACGCAAAAAGAGCGCGGGCGGAGCTGTTTGGGTCAGCTAGTATTAACATAAAACACCTCAGTCGCCGCAAAACAGTAGAAGACTTAAGAATGTGACAGAAAGAAAGTAATTTGTCTGTTGACAATCAGTTGCCAAATTCATTTGTCAACATGGCCGAACGGAGAATCTTAAATAGATTGCGATTCTCTCCGTATAAAATACAAACATTTTAAGATCCAAACACATATTTAATATCTAATAATAATAATATAATATCTTGGGACAATCCACACACGGTTATCCGATCCCAAACTAGGCAGAGCCTGTACTATGGAAACCAGACAACTGATACTAATACTTATATACTTTTTTTTTTGTAAATACATACTTAAATAGATAAACAACACCCAGACACTTGGCGGGAATCGAACCCACGACCCATCGGTTAGCAGGCAGGGTGTCTGCCAACTAGACCAACGATTTAAAATGTCCTCGATCATCATCATCATCATCAGACGAAACACGTCCACTGCTGATCAAAGACCTCCCCCTTAGAAAGGAGGGGTTGCCAAAATCCCCACACTTGGCGCCTGCCAAGCTGCCTAGCTTGGGCATCACCGTATAGGTGGTAGGTAATAACGCTGCTGCCCGTCTTCTTCTTTTCCCTTAGTCGCCTCTTACAGACACCCAACAGGAGGAGATGGGAGGGTGCTATTCTTACCCGGACACCCCACGGGTGAAATGCCCTCGATGCAATTTCTTAATTAAACCGCAAATTCATTAATTTAGGGGCTACGGACCTAAAGACACATACGCACAGACAGAAAAACAGACACCAGCTTCAAACTAACACTTCTCTATTTGACGTCGGGTAACGGTAGTACAAAAACCTACTTACTAGGTGGTAGGTTTCTTGTGCAAGGAACCGTCCAGGTAGGTACCACCGCAGTGTCAGATATTCTGCCGCCAAGCAGCAGTGTGTAAACATTGCTGTGTTCCGGCGTGAAGGGCACTGTAGCTGGTGAAATTACAGGACACAAAGACTTAACAACTAATATCTTAAGGGTCGGCAACGCGCTAGTGATTCTTCTGGTGTTGCTAGCGTTTATAGGCTACGGTGGCTGCTTACCATCAGGCGGGCAGTACGCTTGCTTGCCACCTTAGTAGTATAAAAAAAACCGCATCAAAATCTGTCCATTCGATCGGGAGCTACGATATCACAGACAGACAGCCGTCAAACTTATAACACCTTTTTGCGTCGGTACGTTAAATTGTGACACACCCGTGAAGATAGTTCGTTGATTATATGCTTGTTCCAAAGATAATTAAAATTTAATTATGACTTATCAAATCGTAGCCATGACTAAGCAACGAGTTAAGTGAGAGCCCGTTACTTGTGACACTTGAGATAAGGGTCAAGACTCGAGATGATGGCAAGAGGCTGCGCCCTACAAGTATACGAAACCTTTTTTTATTTATTACGGACCACCAACTAAAGGAGTACGTACATACGTAACATTATATTACCAGAGTGGCTAAAAGGGTTTCATTTTTCAAGTGTATGAGTATAATATTATGTATATTTCTTCGAAATGCATCTAGTTTAGATAGAGTTTTGGTCGTATGGTTAGTGGCCAAGCTTGCACCTCCACAGAATGAGGCTAAGTACTGTTGATACTTGCAGATTCTGCGAAGGTGAAAAAGAGTCAATGCAACATATACTGTGCGGCTGCGACGCTCTTGCGAGACGTAGGTTGAGTCATCTGGGAGTAGCCTACCCTAAACCAGATGATTATGTACAGCTCCAAGCTGGCGCAATCGTTGCGTACCTAAGGGAACTCTTCGACACGTTAGCAACAGAGTAAGGGCTAGAGCATGCACAATGGATCCAACTGGGTCGAAGTGCGTTCCGGTGGTTACCGGGCCCTATTTTATAGCCACCAACAATAGAATAGAATAGTGGCCAGTGGCGTTCACAGAGGGTAGGCAAAAAAAATTCGGCTTGTTTAACCTATTTTAAGTATATTAATATACCATTTCATATATCCAAGCAAGCAAATACTATAGACACATTAATTTGCATTTCAAAACACTAATAAGTTCATTCAGCGGCTTCATACTGACAAAAATTATTTTTTTTTAATCTTAGTTCGGACAGGAATTAACGTAATTTTTTTTACTGTAAATGGATATGTTGGTAATGTTGATTAATTTAAGGATATTTGTGCTGGAACACGAACAATTGGCATAAAGCATAAACAACTCGAAGATATTTTTGCCTGGTTTCTGTGCACGCCACTGATAGTGGCCAAGCTTGGGTCTAAAAAGGCCACGCTAAGCAGTTCACCTAAAAGCAATTCATGTTTTGATTTTCAAGCATATCCTTAAAAATTCGACTAGTTTTTGAAAAATGGTCACAGATTTTATGTGAATCATACTCAATTTATTTATTGCACTCATTAGCGGACTCGTATTTGGTGTTAATGCTGCCATACATAGTATTTCATCATCATCAGCAGCCAAAAAGCGCCCACTGCTGAACAAAGGCCTCCCCCTATAAGGGAGGGACCGCCACAATGCCCACGGCCGGCAGGCGGGATCGCAGTATAGGTGGTAGGTAATCCAATAGAAAGACGCTGCTGCCCGTCTTCTTGTTTTCCCTTAGTCGCCTCTTACGGATACCCAACGGGAGGAGATGGGGGGGTGCTATTCTTACCCGGACACCCCCCGGGCAGAAGAAATTAATTTGAATCATTCTGGTCATGTAAAATGTCGGTCGGGAAAGGTAAAAGGGTATAATATTTATAAAATGACAATCCGACGCATGAATCATTTAACCTTTCAGACAATAGGGTAATCAAAATGACTGTTGGAACGGCACGACATCCCTCAATCACCAAAGCTTTCAAGATATCTAATCTTCGATTCGATTCTAATCGATACAAGTCGCGAAGCGGCGCGGCGTACAATCGATAACAATAAAAATAAAGATATAACCACCCCTATGGCCAATTAGCCAAATCCCTAAGGGATGATACCGAGGGTGAGTAATAGGGGTTGAACTGTCGTTTTGGAAATTAAATGGAAAAGAGATGTTATAATTTTGTTAATATACTTTTAACATTTTAAAAGTTCGATCGAAGTGCTCTAAGTAAATATTATCATTACCAAATTATTTATGGACGGCCTAAAATAAAATAAAATATAATACCCGTGGGGTAGTACCCAGAATAGCACCCTCCCATGTCTTCCCGTTAGGTGTCCTAAGAGGCGACTAAAGGAAAAAAAAAATAAAAAAAAAATAAACCGACTTCAATAGACACCACACTAAAAAGTGAAAAATAACTTCAATATTATTGAAGTTGGTGCTGGTCAGTTAATTCTGGTGTTGGGGTAAGCATCGTGTTTATTTTAGCACCAACTTCAATAATATTAAAGTTATTTTTCACTTTTTAGTGTGGTGTCTATTGAAGTCGGTTTTTTTTTATGAAATTTTCTTTTTAGTCATATTCTCTTGAAAAGTCTTTATTCAACTTTATACCGATTTGAATATAAAGCTTTAATACCAACAGGTATAAATTTATTTTATTAAAAACTCCCAACCCAACCACAGATCTAAAATTCGGTTCCTATATTTCATGGAACAGAGTTCCTGTTAACATCTTACTGTTTGCTCCCATCACCAGACTCTGAACATCATTTTTCTAGCAGATACTCGTCGAGCCCTACACAACGAGCCCAAACTCCGTGGGTCTACGTTTATTGGTGCAGAAATCCTGTGACCACCTTCCTGCTTCATCATCAGACCCTGGTGAAGGTTACCATTTTCTTAGTACCAGTTTTTTAGTATCAACGGATTTACATATGTTCTAAATTTCAGATCTTTCGGAGTAATATAAGTAATTAAAAATGTCCATTGTGTACGAAATATCCCTATCTGGACTTGGAGCTGATGGTTTTCAAAGCTAAACCGATTTTCTAGAAACATCGCTAAGAACCATCTTCAATAAACCAGCATACGCCAATCTGTCTACCCGTTTGAGCGCTGCGATGCCACAGACAGTTATAAAGGCAGACACGACCACCATTTTTCGGGTCGGTTATTTCCAAGAGTGTGCTCAAGAATGACATGAATTAATTCCACTATCTCTATCACTGGACGACGACAAAGTAATTTGCTTCTATATATTAAAATCTTGCTTTATTTATCTTATTGTACCAAGGAGTTATCATTATATTATGAAAATATTTAGATAACAGCCTTAAAAAGCTCAGACGCGTAGCTAGTTTATAATAAATCAATTGGGTCTTATTACAAGCTTCATAATAAACAAACTGCGATAATTATCAACATTGTTTCCCACGGGACAGAGCTACTTTCGCCCTCTCTTTTACACGTATAGTACTAAACAGGGACACAGCGTCAAGTACCTAAAGCCATTTGTTATAATTAAACATTCCTAACTCGTTTTTAGGTAATGCGGGTAGGGGGAAAACAGTATAACTATACTACTTAACTAATAGAGCCATAAGGGTGAAAATATGTAACCTAAATATGCCACTGTAGACCTTATTCGTATGACAATAAATTCAAATTTAAATGATAAGCCATGGAAATTTTGACCTTTATAGTCAATTCAGGATTATTAAGTGTGAATGTTTCAGTAGAATGGCTGTCGCAAAGTGCAGCTACTCCTTGTGAGACTATAGGTTCGATTCTCAGTTCATGCAAACTTCTATTTTAAAACCAGAAAATGTCATCGAAATCTGGTATGCATTATTTTGTTTTAATGCAAGACAAGCAAGTAGTTCGCCTCATGGTAAGCGACAGACAGTTAAACTGCCGCTCGTCACCAGAGACATTCGTCATTAAGTCTCTTGTGTCCGGCAATTTCACCTGCTACAGTGCCCTTTCGATTTTTCGGCGAAAGAATATTTGACACTGCGGTGATACCTACCTAGATGGTCCCTTAGAAAAGCGACTTCATCAGCAGCCAAAACACGTTCACAGCTGAACAAACCGCCTCTCCCCCAGACGGGAGGGGTTGCCATAATCCCACACCCTTGGCCGGCGTCTTGGAGATCGCAGGTTAGGTGGTAGGTAATCCAATATAAAGACACTGCTGCCTTTCTGTTTTTCCTTAGTCGCCTCTTACTCAACAGGAAGAGACTGGTGGGTGCTATTCAATCTAACCCGGACACCCCACGGTTTAATCGTAATACTATAACGAATACCTGCCCTTGTTTATATCCCACTGTTGGGCACGGGCCTCCCCTCATAATGAGGGGGCTTAGGCCATAGGCCACGACGCTAGTCAAGTGCGGGTTGGCGGACTTCACACGTCATTCGAAAGCTAGTTGGTCTTTCTCAGACATGCAGGTTTCCTCACGATGTTTTTCGTCACCGAAAGCTAGTAACAATCGCACAAAGACGATTCGCTCAGAGGTGCAAGTCAGGGTTCAAACCTGCGAACCTTGTTTCCAAGGCAAGCGCTCACCCACTGAGCTTTTACTGCTATAAATCTTAATTCCATAACAATTTTATATTTAACCAACTGCTCGGCAGTTTCTGAGAAAAACATGTTATCTTGTAGTTATTAAACCGGATGCTGTGTGAGAGAGCCGATAGGAATACTGCAGTGCCCTACATATGGGAATTAAGATTGGCGAAACATGACTCAGATCTTAATAAACACTGTATAAATTAAGATAAGGAATTTCATACGAAACTTGTGTACCAACTGGAATACCCTTAAGTATTCTGGGTTTTCTCAATATCCTATTTATTTCCCGTTAGCTATAAGGTATGTAATATCTTCTGATTACTACATTTGTTATTTGGAAGCCTCCGTGGTGCAGTGGAAACGTCTTTGCAAGCCCGAAGTCGCAGGTTCACATCTCGCAGGGAGCCAAAACTATGTGTATACCTTATTTACTAGGGCAATGCAGGCCAATCACCTGATTATCTGTAAAGTAAGATGATCCATGTGTCGATGTAAAAAGTCGGTACTACGTCAAACCTCTCCCCGGTCGTGTCGGTCTTCCGTCCCATCGGATTATGAGAAGTTAAGGAAGAGAGAGTACACTTGTGCACTATAACATCTCCCGCGTAGATGGCTGATTTTTGTGATAGATTGGCTGCTGCGGTTGTATCGGCCAGAAGGACATTAATCCCCTTACACCGGAACACAGCAATGTTAATTGCACTGCTGCTTGGCGGCCAAATATTTGACACTGCGATGGTGCCTACCACTACCTCTAATAGTATTGTTATCTTATTTTACAAGAGGTAGAGACGTCAATATACTTAGTTTATAGTTCTGTCACATTCTATCGCGAAAGTAAGGAGACAATAATATTGCTCATAGAGATTTTGGTAAGGCCCAGAAAAATTCGTTTCGGCCAACACTTAATACATAATAATAAAAAACGCAACCTCCCTCCAGTCGGTTAAAAAAAATCATTTTCCGTATCAATGCACTCTCCCTGTCGAGACGGCCGAGACTCGCATTCGACATGCATTCTTTAGAAATGATTCAGCAAACGAAGCAAAAAATCCAAGCTAGTGTTCCTTTCAACGCTATAATATACAGGAATATATTACTAACTAAGCCTACTTAATACTTTTTCAACCTGGGTAGTAAGCTCGTCTAGCGTATGGCTCGTCTAGCTAGACAAGAAGGCTTGAGCTCTACGTTATGGTAGAGCGTTGATAGCTCTGCATTTTCACCAGCTACAGTGCCTTTCACAATAGGACACATAAATATTTACACACTGCTGAAGGTGGCAGAATGTGAAGAAATATCCCATGTGTTAGGTAGCGGGAGTTTCCCCGATAGTATCAGTCTTCCATCCTCAAAATGCACCAGTTTCTGCAATCGTTTCACTAAACATATCTCCTGCATACCAATTCCGATATTTGGCAGCTGTAGCGTAATCAGCTAATATCTTCTTGGCTGTCGAAACACATCCACTGCTGAACAAAGGCCTCCTCCTTAAAAGGGAGGGTTGCCGTAATCCAAACGCTTGACAGGCGTCTTGGGAAATTGCAGTATAGGTATCCAATAGCAAGACGCTGCTGCGCGTCTTCTTGTTTTCTTTTAGTTTAAAAGATAGTTCGTTTAAAAGATCTACCTGTACAAACAGCGGGGGTGACTTTGTTTTATACTATAACTAGCTGACCCACGCAGCTCCGCCTGCGCTATGTTTACGTTAACTAAACTTTTAATAACAGACATTCGCATCGAATACATAACCTCCATTTTTATAGTCGGTTAAAAACTGGGACCCACTTTTTACTTGCTCTCCGATGCACGGACCCGTTTAGTTCAAATGGCGTTAAACGGTCACCCATCTATTTAATGACCTTACCTAACGTTGCTTAACCCTATCGATTACAAAACCTTGATAACAACTCTCTATGAGTGTTCCATTACTAATATTTATTATATTATAAAGAAAAATTGATAAAATCGGACCAAGCGTATAACCAAGTACCCATTTTGACTTTAATCCCCTCTCCCAAAAGAACCGTGCTAGATTACGGGATAAAAAGTATCCTATGTCCTACCTCGTAGTAAGATCTCAAATAATGCCAAGTTTCATTTGAATCCATTCAGTAGTTTCGGCGTGATGCTCAGCCGTGATACAGACAGACAGACAGACAGACAGACAGACAGACAGACAGACAAAAATTAAAAAAATTACATTTTCGGCCTCAGTATCGGTTATAGAATGCCCTCCAAATATAATTTTCAAAATATCTTCAATGTACAGAATTGGACCTGTTACAGTTTTATTATAAGTATAGATAATACCAGCCCTTGTTAATGTCCCACTGCTGGGCACGGGCCTCCCTTCAAGATGAAGGGGCTTAGGCCATAGTCCACCACGCTGGCCAAGTGCGGGTTGGCGGACTTCACACGTCATTCGAAAGCTAGTAAGGCTTTCTCAGACATGCAGGTTTCCTCACGATGTTTTCCTTCACCGAAAGCTAGTAACAATCGCGCAAAGACGATTCGCACATGATTAATTAAAGAAATCAGAGGTGCGAGCCGGGGTTCGAACCTGCACACCTTGTTTCTAAGGCATGCGCTCGCCCACTGAGCTGTTACAGCACTTGTTGTTTTATACTATGTAATGATAAATATTTCTATAGCAACCACTGTGATGCTATCTTTACGACAACTGTATTACGACCCGAGAGACATTTCTGGGGTTCGTGTCTTGTTACTTCCGTTTTATCGGGTGGGGAAATAAATTTTATTTGACACTTTTTGCATAAGAATAGGGGTAGATTTACTATAATAGAAAAATGGGGTAGATTATTTCGATATGGGCGCTATATAAAAATATTTTTTTTTCTTCATGTAATATTTAAAAACGGACTAAAATTTCAAAAAAATCCTATTAGCCTACTATGTACCCTAGTAAAACCTGAAGTACTTAAAGCACGCGGCTACAATTAGCAAGATCCTACGTTCGAATCCAAAGTAATGCAGTATTAATAGTCGTTATTCTGTCGAGAAATCTACAGAGCTACAGAGCCCTTCTTAACGTAGCTTTGAGGCAGAATATTTGACCTACCCAAATACTGTAGCTTGTGAAATTATGGTACTTAAGAAACTTAAGAACTACCTAATCGGTAGTGAAATGCCGCCGTCTATGGGCAGGCTTGTCGCTTGCCATTAGGCGAAAGTATTGTTTGTCTCGCCACCAGGTCGAATTAAAAAATAACTGAGATTCCCTTTGTTTATTCATTAAAATATTTTACATTTACAAGAGTTAACTCATTAAAATATATTGAATATACATTTATCAAAATTACAGACACTTCATCACCATGAAACAATACTAATCTCAACCCTCTCGTCACATAATTAACTCGCTCAATAACCCGTAAACACTTACGCGACATTACATTGACAGATCTGTTAAAAAAAACGCTCTTGAAAACCTTCAAATACATAATTAGCCTTTGTACTCGACAGAAGGGTTAATTAGTTTTTATAAATAGGTAATAGGGGTACAAATGTATTTAAAGGATGATAAGTTCATTAAGAAAACCCAGCCTCAGTGGTCGCAACGTATTTTGTCCTATTCAAGAACGTCATTCTTGATTAACACAAACTCTTACTAGATTTGCATATTCGGAAAAGATTAAAGAATACCGATTCCTACCTAGGATGATTCGTGAGGCTATTGAAATCAAAAAACATCCTAATTTCAATAGAGAAGATGGTTGGGTGTTACCACCGGCTTGGGATCCTGTGATAAATATAATTAAATCCATCCACTGCATGGCCTCAAGATACTGTAAGCTCTTACTGCGTAGACCTACAATAATAACTAAGAAGACCTGAGGGTACATCGGCATAATTGTGACATAAGGACGTTCAACATCTCAGTCCTCCCGTGACCATGGGTGCTGCAAAGCATTCGAAACGTCGGGATAGTAAAATCTAAAATAAACCGCGATAAAATCCGTAAAAGTAGTTTGATTTCAATGTGTAATATTCGCGTAAGTAAAAGACAACATTAATATTAAAAAGTGCCACAAAATATAGAAAAAGTACTTGCATTTTTTTTCTACCTATGCAATGTCCTGGTGGGGAATCATTTCATAGCCTACCAGGCACGTTTCTCTCAATTCAGAATTAATAATGAGAATGTTTTGATAGGAAAATTCTCGAGGCTGTTTATCACCAGCCAAGACATCTAGTCTGTTGAACCGGTAATTTTACCAGCGACAATGCCTTTCACACCGAAACACAATATCTAAACACTGCTGCTTGGCTGAATAATATCTCAAATCATAGTGATGCCTACATATAAGGCATTTTAGTTATGGAACTAGTAAAATTTTGCACTTCCAAAACCACTTCCGCCCGACTTGAGAATGGAGCCCACACAAGTTTCGTAATAAAAATAAATCTCACGGTACTTCGGCACTTCATACCGTATTCGAGCATTAAAGGGTTAAGCCCTCCGATGACAAGTGACTTTGTGAACCCTCATAAAGTATTAAGTGACGAATGATCGTTATTTTTACGGTTTGTTTATTATTACATTTTATGGTTATGCTCTGATTATTCGATGACGGAATAGGGTTAAACTTATATACATTTTACTAGACTGTGTGAATTGCGGGCGTCACCGCCCGCCCCCCACACCTACCCAGGTGTGGTGAAATTTTCGTAGCTAGATCCGTTAAAATTCTTATCGTGTTACATGATGAATTGGTCCTTATGCAGTAGACATGGTGAAATTTCTTAACGTGTACACGCGGCTTTAGGATGTAACTGAAAATTAGGTGAAAAGGTTTGTCCAACTAATGTCACCCGCACCATGCAACCCCACGCTGAAAACATGTGAACGAGCTTATTAATTATGAAAAAAAAATCCTCAATATGTAGAAGTATCATTTTACATAATTGTCGATGACATTGACCTAAAAAATATAACGCAACGGGAACACGTTTCTCGTTAATAATCAATGATGCATTCATTAATTGCAATTTATATCAATTTGCAAATGCGTCGCAATCTCGGTATAATGTAACAGTCAGTGGGAACAACGGGACACATGGCAAACTGTCTGGTATACGAATAATTTATGCCAAATATAAAATGATTGGATTGGAATGGATTGTTTATACTACAAGTATTATTTAACTCAATTGTTGAAAGAAGAT
Source organism: Furcula furcula (assembly GCA_911728495.1). Lineage (NCBI taxonomy): Eukaryota > Metazoa > Arthropoda > Insecta > Lepidoptera > Notodontidae > Furcula > Furcula furcula. The sequence goes on along the minus strand of OU452265.1, from coordinate 14,184,851 downwards.
GCAAATTGCGAAAAAAGAACTAAAAATTGTAGTTAAAATACCTAACATCATCAGCCAAAAGACGTCCACTGCTGAACAAAGGCCTCCCCCGCAGAAGGGAGGGGTTGTCATAATTCCCACGCTTGGCAGGCGTCTTGGGGATCGCAGTACAGGTGGTAGGTAATCCAATAGAAAGACGCTTCTGCCCGTCTTCTTATTTTCCTTTAGTCGCCTCTTACGGACACCCAACGGGAGGAGGTGGGAGGGTGCTATTCTAACCCTGACACCCCACGGAAACCTAACAACATTCAAATGAAATTGAATCCAAATTGGACCAGTAGTTTACCTGACACCATTTCCTTTACAGTTAAATAATATAATAGGGCAATAACTGTTACTCAAGCAAGGCTCAAGTTTAGTTTGGACGCAACTGTCCAAACTAAACAAAGTTAACAAAAATTATCATCTATACTTATAATAAAACTGTAACAGGTCCAATTCTGTACATTGAAGATATTTTGAAAATTATATTTGGAGGGCATTCTATAACCGATACTGAGGCCGAAAATGTAATTTTTTAAATTTTTGTCTGTCTGTCTGTCTGTCTGTCTGTCTGTCTGTCTGTCTGTCTGTCTGTATCTCGGCTGAGCATCACGCCGAAACTACTGGATGGATTGAAACGAAACTTGGCATGATTTGAGATCTTACTACGAGGTAGGACATAGGATACTTTTTATCCCGTAATCTAGCACGGTTCTTTTGGGAGAGGGGATTAAAGTCAAAACGGGTACTTGGTTATACGCTTGGTCCGATTTTATCAATTTTTCTTTATAATATAATAAATATTAATAAGGAAACACTCATAGAGAGTTGTTATCAAGGTTTTGTAATCGATCTGGTTAAGCAACGTTAGGTAAGGTCATTAAATAGATGGGTGACCGCTTAATGCCATTTGAACTAAACGGGTCCGTGCTTCGGAGAGCAAGTAAAAAGTGGGTCCCAATTTTTAACCGACTATAAAAAAGGAGGTTATGTATTCGATACGAATGTCTGTTATTAAAAGTTTAGTTAACGTAAAAATAGCGCATGCGGAGCTGCGTGGGTCAGCTAGTAACGAATAAAACCCGAACGGTGCATTTTATCTTTCTTACTCGTCTTGATTAAATCATCATAAAAATACTTTTAAAAAGTCCAAACCATTCACACTAAGCCCATAAAACCAAAGATGACACAATAAACCCAATTATAGCAACCTTAACCAAATTTAATTTTATTTGGTGTACCTATAAACTGATTGCTTAATTCGGTATTAGTGTGTTATATTTTTAGTAATTTTATGGGTTTATTTAGAATGGTTTCTAAGTATTTAGTAGCAATTCTAAGGGCGCACTGAAAACCAGCGTCGGTGGTCACACAAGACCTCCGGCTTGAGCTGAGTGCGTCCTTTTGTGACTGATATGGATATGTATATTTCTTTTATTTGTATGTCTTTGTCTGGTTGGTTATTATTTGTTTATACTTTTCGTTATTTTGTAATCATTAGGTAGGTATCTATATCAGTCCAATAAAATTATTATTCTTTTTTATATTTATTATTCAATTTGTCAAATTTCGCAGCGCCCACGTTACATCGTCACGGTGTTAATTATAATTTTCCATAGACACACGCACACCATAAACGTTAAGCTTATAAACAAGCCATTAAAACGCCTGTTTCACGAACAAAGGCCTTTCTCATTAGATGATACTGTCTAATTAGGAAGACCTTTGCGTATTGACAAAACGTGTGGAATAAATGATTCGCTTTTATATAAGAAGCATACAGTAGTAGAAAAGTAACCTTTCCAATTGCATTTATCATGAATAAAGTTACCTACAACAACCGCGGATGATGGCAGAATAATAAAAATTAATGAATAGGCATGATGACTGCAACACAATATCAATAAATCTGTGGTTTTAAATATTAGAACAGATTGCACTGATTCCAAAAATGCTTCTCATTTTCATAATAAGAGAGATATTTTCGTGATATTTAAGCAAATAAATTACTCAAATACAGCTAATCGCCATTTTGTACTAAACGCTAATCAGAGTGAATGACGTCAATCCTGTGTAAATAAACAACTGTCAAACTCGCCCACCCGTCCGCCCGTGACCATGGGTGCTGCAAAGCATTCGAAACGTCGGGAAAAATAAAATAAATCGCGATATAATCCGTAAGAATAGATTGATTGCAATGTCTAGTATTCGCGTAAATAAAAGACAACATTAACTGTCAAACTGTCATCTCAACTTTTTCTTTCATACAATGATTCACTTTTATACCGAGACAGATGTTTATTTACACCTTAGTGACGTCACAAAATGGCGCCATGCATCGGCCATCGTTTTGGAATGAAATTCAAACTCTATTTTAAAAATTGAAAATATTGCTGTTAATTGAAAATTTAATACAAAAATATTATTATTTTCGGCAATAGTAGACCCGTAAGTACATTAGAGAGCATTTTTTCAAAATTAGTCATCATGCCTATTACACAATATATATTTACTGATCAACCGCACACAGATTTAATACCCAGTTGTTTTTTGTTATATAATAGGTATACGTTAGTGATTGACCTGATGATGAGTGATTATCTAACTGAAGATGTGCAGCTGCTTGTTAACAATACCTTTATTATACACAACAAACAAAACCTTTATTCGGAAATAGGAAGTAGTCACTTTCTTTCTTATCAGTTCTTCATCAGTCAGGCTCAAACTTTGAGGTTCTGGCTGTGCCTTAACTCTCTTAAACTTTTTATTACGTCCTCTTGGACACAAACCTATATTCAACAAGTTGAGCCAACTAGATAGAAGATATTATAGTACTTGTTTAACATTTGAGCAAACAAACTGTGTGTTTGCTTGAATGTTAAACACAGGTGCATACTATTTTACTCTTTAACTCTCATATAGAAAAACAGTTTAGACACGGAGGACTGACCTTTGCCTTTTAATATGTCCTTTAGGTATCATAGATTTAAGTAGGTCAGAATCTTAACGCATGACTGAGTCTTTATACTTTGCCTACTACTTTGAAAATGACAAATACTCCAAACTATCAATAACAAATAGCATTTAAGGTCATCTATTCTCACAGTACATTAATTATGTACTTAAAAGAGCTAACAATATTAGCGTGAAGCGTTGAGAACATGATGTTACGGTTGGAGCACAGGAGTCACCCCCGCGAAGACACGTGGCTTGAACCAGTATTGCTTGAACTGCCTGTTGCTCGTAAATCAATAGATACACCATGGGGTGGTTAGGTTTAACCAAAATTGACTCAGTCTTTGGTGGGTTAAAAATACTATTAATTACTAAACATTTTGTGTTTGTAAAAAATGTTTTTAAAATCCAAGTTAGGTACAGCATTAAATTCAGATTGTCGCGTGTTACTTCATTGTCAGCAGTATAAACTTCAACATTATAATGTTATGTTTAACTTGATAAATGGGTGGTGTGTCGTGAACCGTGATAAACATGGTAGCCATTTAATGGTTTTTTTTTATTGCGTTTGTTAATTAATTCAATCTTTTTTTTTATTCTACTTAATGTTATTTAACGGCTGCCAAACCGTGGCTGGTAACTCCACTTTTTTTTGCTGTCGAGGAGGAAGCCTTCAAAACGTACCCGGTCTCCGAAGGGGCTGGGGTATGTGGGATTTGTACCCACTAACACATGCCCAGTGGCCCTCATCGACACTATGGACAGTTTCTGGGCTCTCCGTTCTTACCTTCACCAGAGAACACCACTTCCCATCAAGTGGCATCGCAGGCAAACACTAGCTGACCAATCAACCCAACTTGTCATCATCATCATAATCAGCAGCCGAAAATGGCCACTGCTGAACAAAGGCCTCCCCCTTAGAAGAGAGGGGTTGGCATAATCCCCACGCTTGACAGGTGTCTTGGGGATAGCAGTATAGGTGGTTGGTAATTCAAAACCACTGCTGCCCGTCTTCTTGTTCTCCCTTAGTCGTCTCTTACGAACACCTAACAGGAGGAGATGGGTGGGTGCTATTCTTACCCAGACATCCCACAGGCCAACCAGCTCAATCCAACTGGTACCGTGTCTAAAATAAAAACGTTCTATTTAGAATAATTTCACTAGCAAAAATACCAAATGCCCAAGTTTTTGTCAAGCCGCCACGCTGTTACGGAAATGACAAAAACGAATAAACAAACACACTTTCACCGCACTGCTGGCGTTAGTACAGGTAAAAAGTTCAAATCGTGATGCCCTTTCAATTCGTGACGCTCAATCGAGAATTCGACTCTGCGGGCGTTTAGATGCGATGCCGTGACAACGGTTCATGATATTGAGCGATACAAAAAGTAGCATTATGATAATAACTAAGCTATTTACTTTTTCATCTAAAATATGCACTAAAGATGGGTTAATACCGTGATTTCTCAAGATTAGGTAATACTAATATATTCGCCTGGCAATATTATAATATTGTAACTAATATTTTATCAGTATTAGTAATATTTTACATTTCACTAATATCATCAAAATAGACTTGGCAGGCGTATCACTAATCTACAGACAGACAGATAACTGAATATTACCTATCCATCTCATTCGTACGTTAATATTTGTATGAATGATCGCTTCACGAATCCGATGAGCGCCAATCGAGTGAATCCGAACTAATCCGAATGGTATTATGCGGTCTATTTAGGATGGTCATTACAGAGATTAGGCTAATATAAAATATTAGCATATCATAGTTCGTCGAATTACTAATCCACGAATCCCTTCAATATTACTAATCTCTTAACTAATACTAATATATGAGCCACACCATTAATATGCACAGTAAAGGACTGGACAATTTACTACTACTACTACAGCTACGACTAATACTATACCAGTCCTTGTTTATGTATGTTGGGCATGGCCTCATGATGAGGGGTCTTAGGTCCAACACGCTGGCCAAGTGCGGGTTGGCGGACTTCACACGTCATTTGAAAGCTAGTTAGGCTTTCTCAAACATGCAGATTTCCTCACGATGTTTTCCTTCACCGAATACTTTGTTTGCATCAATTTCCCCGATTATAATATGGGTTTCTTCAAGGCTAGAGTAAATAAAGGCTTTATAAGCTAGTGTGCTTTACCATCTTCGATTGCGTCACCGCTTTCCGTCAGTTGGGATGGCAGCAAGCACTGTCTTACATCAAAGAAAAAAAAAACATCTAACTACATTTATATTAAATTTCAGAACCTAGTAGCTACGAATATTAATTTCACTAAATAATTCTCTTCAAACATGAACGGTTAATTAATTAATTACCCTAATGAAAAAATTATAAATTAACATTTCTATAACACCATTTAAATCACAAAACATTGTTATTACTTAGCGAAACTAATGAAAAATGTGTTAATACCGCACCCCATAGCATAAAGTTTAGTGGTATAACCCGACTAAATGTTTATATTACGTACAAAATGTATTATTCCACGGCCATTATTCATTTTGTCGGTAATTATGTTTAGTCTGCGTCACAAACGGATGGTGGGAGCTTTTTTACTGATTACTTTAAACAAATCATTTACCTTTTTTTACCAACTACACAAAAAGGATTTAGCTTACTGGTGGGATATCCGGGTAAGAATAGCACCCTCCAGTCTCCTCCCGTTACGTGTCCGTAAGAGGCGACTAAGGGAAAACAAGAAGACGGGCAGCAGCGTCTTTCTATTGGATTACCTACCACCTATACTGCGATCCCCAAGAGGCCTGCCAAGCGTGGGGATTATGGCAACCCCTCCCTTCTAAGGGGGAGGCCTTTGTTCAGCGGACGTCTTTTAGCTGCTGGTGATGACTATGATGACATCAAAAGGGGTGTTATAAGTTGAAACCTATATCTGATGATGTGTTTGTGGCAACATTGCTCAGAATTTAAAAAAACTATGACCAGGTAGGAAAGTTAATAATAAGTACATATATGGACCTATTATTTACCTTGAATGCATAAAGCTTTAAGTAAACAATGGCACCAAGTACGCAACATTTCCTTCAAGTCAACATGTGAGTCACCACTTCTCATGGCTAAATATATTATACCCTTGATGTTTGTGGAACTTTCGTGTGGTTTTTAATAGGCCGCCGATCACACCAAAGTGTGAAACACCTTGAACTTTCAAAAATGGAAGGAGGGCTAGATCGGAATATACCTTAACTGAGCTAGCGACCCGTGGGCTGAGATTTTACCCAGCTTTAAAAGATTTTTTTTATTTTTTTTTATTTTATATTTATTTGGGAAACATACGATTACATTTTACTTTTACACTAAACATTATATAAAGTTCATAAATCAGTTAAGTTTCCACTTAAAAATTAACAAAGATTCTAAAACTAAAGGGAGCATTAATGAATAATAAGTTTTATAATTAAATGATTTGACTTATTCCATTATGTTTCACTCATTTCTTCTACAATACTAGAACAAATGAGCAAATAAAGAGATAGACGCGAATGTTGTATCATTTGCATATTTAGAGAAGAGATAGATATTAATTAATAATTTGGTTTGTCAAACTCGAAATTACAGATCACTATACGGAGGAGACATTGATTACTATAGTACAGGCCCTGCCTAGTTTGAGATCAGGTGACTGTGTGTGGATTGTCCCAGGATTTTATTATTATTATTGATGATTCAGTTGCACTTGTTCTCTAAACCATTAAATAAAATCTCAAGCACTTACAAAATTCACATCACGCCGCTACCTCGCTCTAGTAACGAACCCGCGCCTCAATGTGCAAACGAATTCAGACAAAGTCATTCATCCTAATTTAAATTACACTTCGGTGTAACACAATCCGCTTATATAAAGCCCGGCCGGTAATAAAAACAAAAGGGTGCAAATTGTTTTTGAAAAACGAACACGCATATTCACGCCAATGGATATTGACATTTACTGATCGTACAATAAAGATTTATTTGCAACGGCCCCGTTGCTGCGCAGATGCAATATAATTTTAACTGCAAAGAATGAGATTTTTTGTTTCTTTTTTTTTTTACATTGAAGTGGTTTCGGTTTATTTCCTACCAGGACTAAATGGAGATGATAAAATGTACTTATACAAAAAGTGGACTGTATGTCTGTATGTTATTTTTTAGAGAACACCCGTGTTGAGTACAACATCAGGTCGCAGTATAGTACATATAATCCAATCATTAGCAGCCGATAGACGTCCACTGCTGAACAAAGGCTTCCCCCTCAGAAGGGAGGGGTTGCCATAATCCCCACACTTGGCAGGCGGCTTGGGGATCGCAGTATAGGTGGAAGATAAATCCAAAAGAAAGACGCTGCTGGCTGCTGCCCGTCTTCCTGTTCTCGCTTAGTCGCCTCTTACGACACCCAACGAGAGGAGATGGGGGGATGCAACTCTAACCCGGGACCCCACGAGTGATCCAATAGAAAGACGCTACAGCCGTTTTCTTGTTTTCCCTTAGTCTCCTCTTACGACCCCCAACAGGAGGTGATGGATTGGTGCTATACTTACCCGGAGACACACAATGTATTTTTTTTTTAATTCAGAAAAGTTACAGCTAGTACGAGTACAAGGTATGCAGAGTAGAAAGTAACAGAAGGCCAATTAAATGTTTTCGCAAATAGAGTATGAAGTATGTGAGCTCAGTGGCGTAGCTTGCCTTTGATGGGCCCCGTATTAAAATTAATTGGGGGGCCGAAATGGTGGCCTAAGAGATTATGTGAGAGCATGGATTTTACGAATTGTTGCTTACACATGTTCTGGGCCCCGGGGGCCCTGTTTCATTGATACGGCTGATACGTCGGTAGCTACACCCCTGGTATGTCTATTTCTTTGACACGGCCTACAGCTTAAACCCGTCCACCCCAAGAAGACGGACGGACGGATTACTGTCACCTATACTGCGATACCCGATACTCCTGCCAAGCGCAGGGATTATGGCAACCCATCCCTTCTAAGGGATACCCGTGGGGTGCCGGGTTAGAATTGCATCCCCCCATCTCCTATCGTTTGGGTGACTTAAGAGGCGACAAAGCGTGAACCGGTAGATAGGCATCAGCGTCGTTTTTTTGGATTTATCTTCCAATCGCCTGCCAAGTGGGGATTATGGCAACACCTCCCTTCAAAGGGGGGAGGCCAGCAGTGGACATCTTTCAATCTTGCTGATGATGAACATTAATACAATACATACGGTAAGTGGTGGGAAGACGAAAAACGGGGTAAAGACCGCAGTAAATCTGGCGTTATAGGCATCGATATAATATATGAACTAGATAAACATTCACGAACAAAATGACATCCAAAATGTGGCCGCGGAGGTTGCAAACTTATCTGTACTGGTGGCGGAAACGTGAACTAACGGGTTTATTATGACAACGACGTGTAGTTAGACAGTTTCATATAGACAGTAGCGACACTCCTATCGGCAAAAATAATTTTGTCAGGCTGTGGCTTGTAAAGAAATAGCGACACAAGGGCGCTATTTCTCGCTACCACTTTCTGGACCGTGACACCAAATCTAGTTTAAATATTATATCGATGGTTATAGGCGACTTTTCGTGTTACCCCGTGTTCCCACATACTTTCGAAAAACATAGCCATCCTTCTGGGGCAGTCGACCAAAAAAATTGTATGAGTAACCGATTCAACAAATTAGTGTAAATGATGTTCCAATATTGCGACATCATTACTTCACGAGCGGGCGAAGAAAGGCCCCAAATTCCGTTATCAATGTCGCAACACATGATAAGGGCATAATCTAATGTCTTCCGCGTTAATGAAAGGGCACCGTGATAGATAAGTAATAGCAAGTTAGAGCGGTATTATTGTGTAACTTTGTAGTCCCTGGCGCAGCGGAATTTTTCTTACTTTGCAGTACAGAAGGCAAGCTCATGTATGTACACTCGCTTTTCATACCTACGCTCGGCGGTCGCGCTAGGGTTATCAACTCTGGCTTATGCGAAAAATCTATCGTGATAGCGGCACTCGTACCTAGTTTTTTGATTGTTCAAGATTGTTGACAGGAAGAACGGAAATAAAAACTAATAATAACTAAAATCATCGAGCTTGCACTAAACCGAGATATACCGAGATATCGTGTCCGTGAGCGCTGTCTATGTGTGCGTTGCTCGAGCGCCCGTTGTATGAAGCTTGCCTTCTTTACTCTCAGTATTTAATGGTCACAGGTTCAAATTCCGCGAGGAGAAACATAATAATATTCTGGGACAATCCACACACGGTCATCTAATCCGAAACTTGGCAGAGTCTCTACTATGGAAACCAGATAACTGATACTAATACTTATATACTTTTTTTTGTAAATACATACTTAAATAGATATATAACAGTCACTTGGCGGGAATCGAACCCACGACCTAATTGGGTAGCAGCCAGGGTGTCTAACCACTAGACCAACAGGCCAGTACCAAGGTGGCAAGTAAGCATAGGGCCCGCCTGATGGTAAGCAGTCACCGCAGCCTATAGACGCTAGCAACACCAAAAGAATCACTAGCGCGTTGCCGACCCTTAACACATTAGATAAGTCTTTGTGTCCGGTAATTTCACCAGCTACAGTGCCCTTCACGCCCAAACACACTGCTGCTTGGCGGCAGAATATCTGACACTGCGGTGATACCTACCTGGACGGTTCCTTGCACAAGGAACCTACCACCTAGGTAGTTTTTTGTTACTGGTTAAGACAACACAATCACCTGATTGTCTGTAAAGTAAGATGATATATGCGTCTGATGGGCATGTATAAAGTCGTTCCATCCAAAATGAAGAGTGAATGATTTTGTGGATTGGCCGCAGTGGTCGTATTGACCAGGAGGGCATTATTATGTAATGTAAGCTAGGTACTCTTAGAGGAGATACCACTGGAGAGAGCATGATGCGCTAACCCCCTCTGCCAAATTTTTGGTCATATGGTCAGGTCATTCTTTATTTGTGTGCGTGTATTTTTGAATGTGTTGCGAGTTTACTATAGTGTGGGTATGCGTGAAAGTGTATCTGTGTGTACGCGATACTAACTCCTTTGGTACTTTCTCTGAGAAGCTACTAGATCGGTCCCTTGCAAAGGGCCAAGTAGGTACGACCGCAGTTCAAACCCCAAAATAGAAAGTCACTATCACAGTTTGTTTTACCCTTTTTTGCGATAAAGTAGAGCCTTTTAAGGCAAACACTTTACTTTCAATATTGTTTTTTAAGCAGATATATCCATGCAGATACCTACAAATATAAAATCTTAAAAACCTTCTTATATTTCACAATTTTCTCAGAACAGCGTAGCTTTTAATATAATCCCTCTTAACGAGCGTGCAAAACAAATATCCGGTTGGCTTTTTACAGATTAGTGGACAATGCCTAGATTATCACATTCTGATAAGAGATACGGTCATAGCTTACAAAAAATATGTAATATATAGTACATAGCATGTACATAACGTAAGACTACTTATAACATACATACAGGCATTTCTCAACACAGGTTAGTGATCTATTAAAGTAGTTTGGAACTTCATCATCATTAGTAGGCGATAGACGTCCACTGCCGAACAAAGGCCTCCCCCTTAGAAGGGAGGGGTTGCCATAATCCCCACGCTTGACAGGCGGCTTGGGGATCGCAGTATAGGTGGAAGATAAATCCAAAAGAAAGACGCTGCTGCCTGTCTTCCTGTTCTCGCTTAGTCGCCTCTTAAGACACCCAACGAGAGATGTGGGGATGGTTTGGAACTTAATAGTCTATATTAATAATAAAATAATAATAATAATAGCAGCCCTTGTTAATGTCCCACTGTTGGGCACGGGCCTCCCTTCAAGATGAAGGGGCTTAGGCCATAGTCCACCACGCTGGCCAAGTGCGGGTTGGCGGACTTCACACGTCATTCGAAAGCTAGTTAGGCTTTCTCAGACATCCAGGTTTCCTCACGATGTTTTCCTTCACCGAAAGCTAGTAACAATCGCACAAAGACGATTCGCACATGATTATTTTAAAGAAATCAGAGATGCGAGAGTCTATAATAGTGTTTCTTAATCTTTTCATGACGAACATTTGAATTAATTTTGGTCTTACCATGGACAATCAAATGTTTAGCGGTACCATAAACTTTTAACTAGTAAAGCAGTTCTACATTTTGAAATGAAAGATCGATCATCTGATTGTCTGGTAAATATGATGATTGATGCATCGAATGGGCATGTAAAAAGTCGGACCTGCGCCTGACCTATCTCAGCCGTGTCGGTCTTCCGTCCCATCGGATTGTGAGAGAGAGAGCACTATATATATCTCGCGTAAATGGTTGATCTTGTGATAGATTGTACGCTGTGGTCGTATCGGCCAGAGGACCTGTCGATAGTTTGTTACAATGATATTTTAAACAATAGATATGCCATTAGCGCTCGCCAGACGTTCAGCGAGTATCCCCCAACTGGGTTTTGTAGCAGTTACGTCTATCATTAAAAATTGAAAATGCTGTCCTGCGTATTTATAATGTGCACAAATTACCAGGCAAAAGTAAATAAACAGTCAGGAATAATATAGCACATGTAACTTTGAAAAAATAATTTGATTATCAATTTGTATTTCAATTTTCATAATAGTATTGTAAGAAATAATTGTAAAATTGAATGTGTCAGTTGACAAGATGACACTGACAAGCGTTTAACCAACGCTGACAACGGAACGCACAAAATATAGCCATCTCGTTTTCTCTTACTTTTCTCGTTATGTATCTGTCCTTGTCAGACTATAGATAGGAAAATGTATAGCTATGTATAGCTAACTACAAGTAAATAAATAAAATAAAAAAGCCTTTTATTTCTTGCAACTAAAAAAAAAAAAAAAAATATTTTTTCAGTACATTATTAAAATTAATTATTACTAATATTTTATTCATTACATTATTAAAATTACTAATCAGATTTGAATTTAAAATACATTTCATAAAATAATAGTATGTCATAAAAATATTTTATTATTGAATTAGTGATTATTATAGTTTAAAAATTATATATGTATCTTGCAAGTACAAGTGAGACAACTTTTATCGTGCGTTAGTAGGGATATAACATATCTTTAGTAAAATATCATTGGTTTGTTATAATAGAGTTTATATATTAAGAATAGATAATGCGTTTGTCTATGGTCCCCTTAAACAAAGCGTAGGCAGATTTCCCTCTAAGAGGCAGGTGAATTGAACTATTTAAAGTTATAGTTTAAGAGTTATATTGATATGTAAGTGTACGGTTTAACCACCGTACATTTTCTGCGACGTTGCGACCTATTTTAGGCGCACCGCCGAGTATAGCAATAAATACATTACGTAGTAGCCGTTCAGTAGTCGCACAGTAACAACGTGGTACTGTAACATCTATCAAAGATGTGATAAGTAGTGATGTGTTTGATCAGTCACAAGCGCAAATGTCGATAAATACCTATTGTCGTGAGTGATGTATGTGTTTATATGTAGGTAGTCTGTATAATTTGTTTGTCACCACCACTCGCCAATCCGCAATAAATCGTGTGCTATCCAAACGTGTGTTATTATTCCGCTATATCCGCCAGGCCGCCATATTTCTCACCTGATATTTATGTATTTTGATGTTCTTACTCGTGGCTACGTGTTCTTACTTGAATTAAGCATTCTATAGTACTTGTACTGATTCATATTCTAAGAGTATAAAGATAATTTCAATTAAACAGACCATAGTCCAATCTAGTGCTGTCCCATAAATTGCAATTACAAAATGATTGATCGATACAGATACATTCAATCGATAATTCGATTTGCGTCCATGTAATACATGAATGTTTCAATGTGATAAGATATATCTGGGACATAGGTATGGAAATGTAGAATGTGATTTATAATAAGTCCAGGTTTTTTTTTTATTAACTTATGTTGTTTAATTAATTTGATCAAATTAGAGTCCAGTTTTGTTGATAAGTCATCAACATCATCAGCAGCCGATACATGTCCACTGCTGAACAAAGGCCTCCCCCTTAGAAGGGAAGGGTTGCCGTAATCCCCACTCTTGGCAGGCGTCTTGGGAATCGCAGTGTACACGGTAGATAATTCAATAGAAAGACGCTGCTGTCCGTCTTCTTGTTTTTCCTTAGTCGCCTCTTACATCCCATCCTATCATCCTCCCATCTTCTCCCGTTGGGTGTCCAACGGGAGGAGATGGGAGGGTGCTATTCTTACACGGACACCCCACGGGTTATTGATAAGTATAGATATCGTATTAGTAGCCATGCGAATCTGACCAATATTAATTGTATTTTTAAGTTCAGGTAAGGCGATGGCAACATGCAGCAGTACCATGACAATACCGCCACAGAGGCCAATTTTTGACTAGCCAGATCAGCCAAACAGGAGATAGAGCACAAGTGCTTGCGCAAGCCATAGACTTTCGAGCAGTTAAGCATTTAAAGACATAACTGGGGATTAAGTAAGGGTTCTGTTAATTAACGAAAACAAGCATCGAAAACAACAAGATATTTTTTTCTTGATAAAATACACTCTTGCAGCTTTGGACTCGGTGAGAGATACGTGCTAAGAGGCTTATTGGTGACGCAGGGTTAGTAGCGGCCAATTTACAAAGTCTAGAGCACAGGCGCAGAGTAGCCAGCCTCTCGGTATTCTACAGGATGCATCTTGGAGAGTGTGCGCAGAAATTACATGACCTGATCCCAGCATCCCCCTTTCATCATCGGACGACGAAACGCACGGCACGTACACACCCTTACTTGGTGAACGTGCCTTCAGTCCGGACTAAGCGGTTGGCTTCTTCATTTATAATAAGGACAGCTAAGGACTGGATCAGTTTGCCTGCGTCGGTTTTCCCGCTCGAGTATAATGTGGGTGTCATCAAGACTAGAGTGAATGGGCTTTTAATAAGCTAGTGTGTTTTACCATCCTCGATTGCGTTGCCGCATTCAATCAGGTGGGACTGCGGTCAAGCACTAGCTTATACAGGGTGACCCAGAAATGGGGTATCATGCAATCGGTAATGACGCAATGTGTTACACATAAGCAAACAATTTGTGAAAGAAAATAATTAAAATAGTCAACAGTGTCAGTGCAGTGAGCTCGAAATTTTGTTCATTATTTAACCAAAAATGCATGAATTTCTTATTAAACAGGGCTGGCATGCAATCAATACAAAACAGTAGCTCCATAGAAGTAGGCACAATGACCCAGGGCTGCTTAGGAACAGTTTTAAGACTGTATAAATATTGTTTTTTATGTAATATAAAATATCAATTTTTGCTGCACTTGACATTTTTTCCGGAGTCTTTATTATCAATACTATACATACCCTTCGGCTTGATATACCCTTTCCGGGAACCCCAGTATGTAGTAAAAAAAAACAATCAATATCATAGCGATATATCGATGTCGATACTTTTTTGGTTCTTCCGACATCCCTTTTGCCTACGACACAATGTGTGATGTGACCATACGGTGTCTTGCGTAAGGGCCCTACCAAGTCTACCATCTATGTATGACTCTTCATCTACTCAGACTGTACAATCTGACTTATGTTTATACAGCTAAACGTCTAAGGTCGCATTGTAATCTCAATATTTCGAAACGACTCGTGTTCTTGGAATGTCGTCTCGTTCCGATTGCTAAACATTTGATAATGTTTAATACATACAGTGTTAGGTATTAATACTTGATGCATCGGCCTTCGGTTGCACTGGTGACAAAAAAAAAAGACTAAATCATCTACTATAATCCATGGAGGCCATTTTTTTTTTCTCTTAAAAAGTGAAGTTAGTTTCTTGCCAGATCTTCTCAGTAGCGGCCGCATTAGGCCGTTTGTATACGTCGGTTGTATTCACCGGACAAGGGACCGCTCTTTTGCCGGACTCGTTGAGTTGTATGGCTTACAATGAAATTGTGTTTATGCACCGGATACCGGTCCAGCGAAAAATGCATGCTGAATGCGCGATCTCCGTTTATTTTCGATCCGTTGTCCGGTGGAAACCACCGACGTATACAAGCGCCCTTATGATCCGGTGGTGGTGTAAAAAAATATTTTAGTGTCAGTGCGTCCTTGGAGCCTATACATAAGAAAGATATTTTGGCTTTGACTGATAAATTAATTGAAAGGTTGACTGGTAGAGAATGCCTAGACTCTAGGCATTCTCTACCAGTCAACCTTTCAATTAATCTAGAGGCATTAAGTCCGCCTTGTGTACCACTTTAGTACACACAGCTAAACATCAAGTTCAACACCCTTTAAAACGATAACTACGCTACATACAATACAGACAATTGTTGAAAAGGGACGGGACATGCAACAGCGGCGCAGATCGCTGGCCGCACGTGCCCAATGGAACGAAATAACATTATAACGCACCCTCTCACACGATTCGCAGCGTTCAACTTCTACTAGTTCAAAGTCCAAACAGTCTAGGTTGAGGTGTCGTCGTGTGTACATAAAGTTTAAATAAATAAATAAATTAATTTATTAATTAATATTCGGTTGTTACAATACAGAGCACCTTACAGATCTTCTTATAGACAACAACCTCCTGTATACAGCTCCACTGCAGTGACGATCGTTACTGGAGACATTAGTTATTAAGTCTCCTGTGTCCGGTAATTTCACCAGCTACAGTGCCCTTCACACCGGAACACAGCAATGTTTATACCCTGCTTCATCATCATCATCATCAACACCCCATGGATGTCCACTGCTGAACAAAGGCCTCCCCATTTGAAGGGAGGAGTTACCATAATCCCCACGCTTGGCAGGCGTCTTGGGGATCGCAGTATAGGTGGTAGGAAATTCAAAAAGACGATGCTGTCCGTCTTCTTGTTTCCCTTAGTCGCCTTTTACAACGGGAGGATCTGCTACCTAGATCTTGTCAATTTTCGACTTACACTCCTATCGGTGTATAAATCTTTTTTTTTCTATACAGGTATGTTATCTTACGTAACAGTGTGTGTGATTTGATAAGAGTTGACTGATAACAAGAGATATTCACTATCTGCTTTCTCAACAAACAGTATGTACTTACTACCTACCTACAGTACCTACTAAGCATCATAAAAAACATGTCATAGCATATCATATACACGACAATAGGTGAGTACCTCAGCTGTATTTATCGACATTTCCTCTCCTGACAGATCAAACCCATCCCTACTTGTTACTTACATATCAATATAACTTTAAATAGTTCACCTGCCTCTTGGAGGAATGACTAAAGAAACCTGCCTAGGTTGTCTACAATTTGTTTAATGGGACCAAAAACAAACGCGTACTCTATTCTTAAGATATACTCTACTAATGTTGTCTTTTAGGGCTCCCACCTCAGAGTAATTAGAATGGAGCTAGTATCGCGTCGATTCCCCGAACAAATTTTTCGTGGTACTTTTGCGGGGTGCGGGAGGCGAAGTAAACACACACAGATTATAATAAACTCGTAACACATTCAAAAAGATACGCACACAAATAAAGATTGACCTGAACATATGAACAAAATTTGGCAGAGGGGTTAGCGCATCATGATCTCTCCAGTGGTATCTCCTCTAGAAACAAACGAATTTTCCATATAAAAATTGGAAAATTCATTTGTTTCTCGCAGATATTTGCGATGCGATGCGAGTTCGCAGTTATGTGTGGGAAGCCTTACTTACCTACGCGACTATTAAACATTGAAATCAAACTACTTTTACGGATTTTATTGCGGTTTATTTTAGATTTTACTATCCCGACGTTTCGAATGCTTTGCAGCACCCATGGTGACGGGAGGACTGAGATGTTGTACGTCCATATGTCACAATTACCCTCAGGTCTTCTTAGTTATTATTGTTGGTCCGATCTACGCAGTAAGAGCTTACAGTATCTTGAGGCCGTACAGTGTTTTGTAGTGTTTTTTTTTAATAAACCCGCGATATAGCCGTAAAAGTAGTTTGATTTCAGTATACTCAACTCTTAATAGGTATAATTTACTGTATGTTAAGAACCTAATAGTAATGTTTCCTAGAAGACTGGAATTGTTATCTCGTAAATCAAGTTAAGTGTGATTGCAACGAACAACTAATCGCTGTTATTATCAACATTAAGGAATTGTACCTACACTATATGGTGTGCGTGTCCGGCGAACATTTGCGCTACCAAGCCCACTTCTGAGATATACATAGATGTATGAAACTGTGGATGCGGTAAAAATTAACTAATAATTTTTTTTTTTTAATTTAATAATAATAATAATATCTTGGGACAATCCACACACGGTCATCCGATCCCAAACTAGGCAGAGCCTGTACTATGGAAACCAGACAACTGATACTAATACTTATATACTTTTTTTTTGTAAATACATACTTAAATAGATAAACAACACCCAGACACTTGGCGGGAATCGAACCCACGACCCATCGGTTAGCAGGCAGGGTGTCTGACCACTAGACCAACGGGCCCGTCAAACATGGTACATTTAACATGGTAATTTGACAAGCAAGACGTTTGCCTGATGGTAAGTGACACAGCCGCTCCTGGTCACCTTACGCATCACATTAGTTATCAAATCTATTGCATTTCTGCATGCTTTGCATCAGCTTCAGTGTCCTAAACACTGAAACACAGCAATTTTTACACACACTTTTTTTTATTTAATATTTTTTTTTGTTTTTTTGTTTTTTTTTTTTTTACTTGGCGGCAAAATATCTCACACCGCGGTGGTCGTTTGCATAAGAGACCACCTACTAAAGAGAACGTTCAGGTAAACGTTTATTATTATTGATAAGTATATCTTTTGATATTTCGGGCTAGGCACTGTTTTAATTAGGCTTGCGTTGATTATTATTAGACACGACTCCAACCATATTCGATGCGAAATCTAAAGAGAGAACTAGAAGTAGATATAGCACTTTGGGATTGTCTGTTGAAAATCGGATTAGCCGATTAGGGAAGTACTTAAACCTTATGACATTACCCAGGTAATTAACAACACATCTAAACACCACTTCAAAACTTTCTCTAGCACAAGGTTGTGGGGTTAAACTATTAAACCTAAGCAGATCACAATTAAGGCACCTAATAGGTGCACTCACGTGACATTTTGGTACCAATGAGCACCTCCACAGAATAAGGCTAAGTACTGTTGATACTTGCAGATTCTGCGAAGGTGAAAAAGAGTCAATGTTACACATTTTGTGCGGCTGCGAGACGTAGCCTATCCTACACCAGATTATTGTGTACAGCTCCAAGCTGGCGCAATCGTTGCGTACCTAAGGGAACTCTTCGACACGTCAGCAACAGAGTAAAGGCTAGGGCATGCACAGTGGATCCAGCTGGGTCGAAGTGCGTTCCGGTGGTTACCGGGCCCTATTTTATAACCAACAACAATAGAATAGAGAGAACAATTCATCTTATTGGCATTACGTTTATGAGTGGTTTATGAGTGGTTACGGAGTATTTATGGCAAAGTTCATCATTCTGTCTCAGCATAGCCAGAATATATAAAAACCTCAGCAATGCCGCATCCATTTCCAATTTTTCTTCATTACACATAACAAATGAAGCTCAAGCTGTAATCCAACGTTAATTAATTAATTGAATTTCTTGACCCAACCTTCACGCCGTTCAGGCCTTCAAGAGTAGACAACGAGCTTCGGCGACAAAACGAGGTTCTCCGCGGGGTGTCCGGCCACCATCTCCTCCCGTTGGGTGTCCGTAAAAGGCGTCTAAGGGAATACAATAAGACTGGCAGTAGCGTCTTTTATTGGATTATCTATAACCTATACTACGATACCCAAGCCGCCTGCCAAGCGTGGGGAGTATGGCAACTCCCTCCTAATAAGGGAGAGAAAGGCCTTTGTTCAGCAGTGGACGTTTCGGCTGCTGATGATTAATTAACCAGTGTGGTTGTTCCGGTACTGATTAAATAATAACCTTATGGTTATTAAGTGTTTGTTTGTCTGTAACACCAGTTTCTCTCAAAAACTTCTATCGCTTTTAGCTCCTAATTCGACACGAAAGAATTGATTTACGAACACATTTATTCATGGGAATAATTAGTAGGTTTAAGGGAGATAAGGCATAACGGTAATTACCACTTCAAATTAGCTGCAACAGGCAATTACCTTTAGTGCTCAAAGGGAATTGCCTGTGTTGTTAACTGCTATAAATGCGAGTTGCTAGGATAAAAAAGTCGCTGGAAAATCGCTAAAACTGATTCTAAAGAAGCAGACTCATGATTTCGTTCTAGTCGTCTGATATGTCACTAAACCATTTTCATATTTTTTAGTCGATAGGACTTTCTAGCTTCAAACTCTTCGATTTTTTCTAGTTACTACTAACTTTTTCTATTTAAGTCATCATCATCATCACATCATCACCAGCCAGAAGACGTCCACTGCTGAACAAAGGCCTCCCCCTTAGACCGCCACAATGAACGACAATTTGCTATTTGCATCCACCGGTTTCCTGCGACGCGAACAATGTCGTCGGTCCACCTAGTGGGAGGCCTACCTACGCTGCGTCTTCCGGTTCGTGGTCGCCACTCGAGAACCTTTCTTCCCCAGCGGTTATCGGTTCTTCGAGCGATGTGGCCTGCCCATTGCCATTTCAACTTGCAGATTCTGAGAGCTATGTCGGTAACCTTAGTTCTTCGGCTAATCTCCACATTTCGGATTCTGTCGCGCAAAGAAACTCCAAGCATAGCTCTCTCCATAGCTCGTTGTGTGACTCTGAGCTTTTCCAAAAGGCCAGCTGTTAAAGACCACGTCTATTTAAGTACTTCATTTTTATTGAATTTAAGCAGAGTCATCATTTCTAGCGGCAAAGTCGCTTTATTGGCAGCACTGGATATCGCTGTGCCTGAATGCAAAACCTGGGGTCCTATTCTATCTAAGGGTCCTTCCGTTTCCTTGTGTAGGTAATAAGTTCGCATTAATTATCCGGATTAGACCAGAACGGCTAAACATTCGTACATAAATAAGTAATAAAAAATCACAGACAAGTAATTTACAACATAGACCACCGCAACGCCACCACGTTTATGGTCTGCTTTCATTACTTTCTACCTCACATGTTCGCGAAATCAATAGCCTTCAATAAAATATGTTAATTAGCACGAATAAAAAGCGTGGGCCGCCGTGCTGTCTGATAGATATTATGAGGAGGCACAAAAAACTTGGCATTGAAATAATTAGATAAAAAAAATGAACTAGAATCACTCGATAATATGCCTTAATAAGTTGAATACACGTTCTTGAATAAAAGATGGCGGTTTATTTATTTAGATTTATTTGGCGGGAAATAATTTTCATAGAGCTTTTTTTTTTCTTTTCTTAATAAATCGGGCATCGGGTCTTTGCCTAATGATTACTAGAATACTCTCTGTTATTATATCTGCTACTGTTATGTATGTGAAAAGTAATATAGTAAACATTTTACTTTCCCGACGTTTCGAATGCTTTGCAGCATCCATAGTCACAGGAGGACTGAGATGTTGAACGTTAGGGACGTTCAACATCTCAGTCCTCAAGTGTCACAACTATTCCGGTGTACCTACCCTAAAGTCTTCTTAGTTATTATTGGTGGCCCGATCTACGCAAATACTATAAGTAAACTCGATAAAAATATGATTAATAATAAAAATGGTAAGACTGACGAAAAATTTTAAGACGGTGACAAGTCTTAATCATACCTTTAAACAGTAGTTTTTTGTAACTAGAATTTGAGATCATGCATGACTCAAGAAGGAAAAGCCTTCCGTTGATTCCGAGAATCCAAAAAAGGCAGTACTAATCGTACATCAACTAAAAATACTAAGAGGACAAAAAACTTTAAATCGTGGGGTCACTGGCCCACAGTTCGTGGATGATGAATTAATACCTTGCGGATTATTTGAATTCTATTTACACCTTATTAGATGTAAGGAAAAAGATCGTGAGAAACATTAGGTGGCAATATGTTTATGCTCACGTTTTCTTTAAAAAGTTTTTTTTACTTTTTGGATCTGGAGCTCTATCTACCTGTTATTAAGATCTGAGGTCTGATGAGTATTATTGTAATCTTATATTGCGTATATCTACGTCTCTTTTCTATGTACAAGTAATAAGTTTTAAAAACTAAAACCCGACTACGGATGAAATCGCAGTCTATGTGATATTATATAGCCTATAACCAGCGGACAATCAAGACGCTTCTAACGACACCGTACTTATCAAATTATGTTAAGTAGATTAGAAGATATCCGGGAACAGATGAACATACTTACATAAATACATTCTTGTTAAAATCATAACCCTCCTTCCGTCCCGTAGTCGGGTAAAAAGTTAACTTGACTACTGCCATAGCTGCAAGTAGAGACCCAGGACTAGTTCCATGAATGAAACTTTGAAGTCCAATATTTATAGTGTTCACTATAGAAAATTTGATAATGTGTCCTTTCACCTTCTTAAGAATACAGGCATATGAACTAATTTTAACTACAAAAATAATTGGAATAATAATAGTGCTTTCTTTATTTGCAATGCGAGACACAAAGATAACTTAAGATAACTTAAGATAATGTATTGACGGTTGTGGTTAGCAACCCTATTCCCTTTCCTTCCATCTCAAACTACTTTATTAACTTTCGTTTACAATTTTGAGACTTTTTAAGTCATATCAAAGTTGTGATGATTTTATAAAGATAATATGTATTTATTTCTATAATATTAATGAAATACTGTCACCATACCATCTAATCTAAATGAAAGTGTGTGCTATATAAACTAATATCCCAAAACCGTAATCCAAGGCGCGTGAATGGACCCCTCAATTTGACAGCTGTCACTTTGACAGCCGCTTAGACCGCTGTTGTGACAGTTCACGTCAGGGAAAGGTGCAATTAGGGCGAAGTTATTAGATTGATTTGTCTTAATGCTGCACTTGATGTCATTCATTCGTTCATTCGATACATATTTATTTATTCTAGCAAATGAGCCATTTTTAATGTTTACGTACTTTAAAGTGTAATCAAATACCTAGCTAATTTGTTTTATGTAAAGCTACTTCTATATTTTTGGGCAGAATCTAGATACCTACTGTTGATTTAAATAGGATGTGTTTTTAGTACTTAATTTGATATTTTCAAAGACAGATGAATCAAGATATTTTTCGAAGATTAAATACTAAAAATAAATTTATATTGCAAGAAACTCAGTCTCTACACGCCTCTGCTTAGCATTTATTAATTAATATGGGATTTGCAGGCTGAATTATGTAATATTTAATATCTTTAGGGACAGCAACGTGCTTGTGACTCTTCTGGTGTTGCTATTGTTTATAGGCTGCGGTGACTGCTTACCATCAGGCAGGCCGCATGCTTGCTTGCCACTTTGGTAGTATAAAAAAAAATCATAGGTTGACTTGCGGACAAGCACTGAACTAACGTTAGTACAATCAAAAAAAAACTAGAGTGGTTCCCATCAATTTATGGGACTATTTATTTATCACCCTCGATAAGTCACATGACACTTAAAATCTCAAGCACTCATAATAAATTGCCATCTTTATGCCGTTCATAATCATTCGTTCAATTAAATCTATTCATCATTGATTCAATGAATAATGAATGGGATATCAAAAGATTTACAACCTTCACCTTGACATTGACATTGTACAGTTAGTTTTAAATTGCTATTTTACGATGGCAACTCTAAAAATATTTTTTAAGCTACCTACTTACTATGTAATAAAAACTAGAATTTTCCCACATTCTTTTTTTTTTTAACAATGACATAATAATTTTACAAGTGGCTTAATTTATTTACTGCCGGACTCACAGACATCAATTAACTTTAATCGCTATTAAGTCATTTTTTGTAATCTATTTATTTCGAATCTCCGAGTCTCTTATGATTATCTTTTAGTATTAATTACGAGATTATTGATATATTATCTACTCACTATTCGCGTATTAAGTATTATTTGGCTTCGAAAGTCGAAATAATCCATTAAAAAAATATGACTTAGTCACAATCAACTATAATTGACGTTTGTAGGTTCGGCCGTTAATGTAGTTTTACAGTGAAAAAGAAATGTTCACAGAAATACTTATTTGACTTCTAAAAGAAGGAGTTTTTCATTACGACAGATTTTTTTTTTGTATTTCGCCGCGCAATGTACATACATTATTATGTTTCTAGACAGATTTGAATAATTATTTTCATCAGGTAAGTAAGTATATAAAAAAGTTATGCCCCAAAAAAATTGTCCTGATTTGATGAAGCGTATTGAATTTTAGTTCTCTTCAAGTTGAGTTTTAGTTCTCTTCAAAAAAGTAACCCATTTTATAACTATTTGTTGCGACCTTTATTGTTGTAAAAGCCAGAGATTAATCAGAGAAGAAAGACGCTGCTGCCCGTCTTCTTGTTTTCCCTTAGTCGCCTCTTACGGTCATCTAACGGGAGGAGATGGGAGGATCCTTTTTTTTTTTTTACGCCGCGGAAATCTTCCAAAGATCCCGGGAACTGTGGGGCTCGAACAGGGTATGTGGGATTCTTACCTACTAAAACCCCCGCGGCTGTCGCATCGGCACATGAGAGGGGGAACCCCAGGGCTCTCCGGTGGGATCTGCACCAGGGGCCCCTCAGTGCCTTGCCTTTGAGCCCGCCGCCGGAGGGCGCATTATAGCCCCCCGGGAACCTGTCACGGTGCTCACGGGGACGGGGGTCGCAACCCCGCCGCCGTCCTCCTCGGAGTCGCCGCCGTACACAATGGACGCTCAAAGGGCCCACACCCCGAACGTCCAGCGACTCCGAAGGAGATGGGAGGGTCCTATTCTTACCCGGTAACTCCACGGGTGTATCAATAATTAACACATATGAAAATCAGTATTATAAGCTGCAACACTTTATTTTGGACCGGCTTTCTTTCTGTCTTTCTGATCCCTAGTAAATCTAGGGTAAATGTGGGATAGTTGCCCTAGGGGTATAGTTGCCTCGATTGTAATTTCTCTAGTTTGGCGGATGATCACATGTTATTTTATTTATCTTTCGAGAGACTCTACAACTACCACTAAGTTGACAGTGTTGCATGTCTTTGTGCGATTGCATGGTAGGGCAAGGTGAAATCAAAGTTTTTGCGGGATAAATGGCCTCTTTTTCAGTGGGGCATCTATCCTACGTAATTTACATAGATTAGGCAATTGTCCCCTATATGGGATAGATGCCCCAAAATTTAGAGGTCCCCTAAAATCGCTAATACTCTGGAAATATCAAAGATGATGGTTTTTCCTTTCATAAGTTTGAAGATAATAAATCAAAGTACCTACCCGTATTACAAATAAAGAATTTTGCTTTTTTCACTGAGAGATATAAAGTAATTTCAAAAAGTGTGGCAACTATCCCACTTTTACCCTATATCCATTCTATATTCTTTGGTATGCTTTCTAATAGCTTAAATCGCTCGAGTATTCTCGATAATATGACCGATATTCATATCGGCATAAGGCGTCTTGTATGTTTTTCTTGAATCATAAAAAGCAATGACCTCGGGATTTATGTCTGTCATTACGCTCGTGGATAGCACAGTTGGTTGAGCGCTGTGACCTAGAATATATTCTAAAACAGCTCAGACTTAGTCATCTCAGACTAGATTTCCTGGTATTGTTTTGTTTTTAGATTGTTTTTGCTCGCAATTGATTACATTGTTAATCCTCCCGTTTTTGCTGGTAACGAGGCTAAGATACTAATATTTTAGGTCATCCCACGCATGTCCATCTCGTACCAAACTAGGTAGAGCGTATGGGTAACCTTTTACAGACATTTGCCTTGGGCCTTATTTGGCCTGTTGGTCTAGCTAGTGGTAAGACACCCCTGCCGGTTTCTGGGTGTTATTATAATATCTTGGGACAATTCACACACGGTTATCTGATCCCAAACTAGACAGTGCCTAGTCACGCCTTTTTCCCGTAAGGGGTAGGCAGAGCCCATGGGCAGCTTTTCGCCCCCGTGAGAAACGAGACGTGATGGGTGGCGAACCACATCGCCGCCATTTTAGACAGAGCCTGTACTACAATAACGAGAAAACTGATTGTACAACTACTTATTATACTTTTTTTGTAAATTCATACTTATAGATAAATAACACCCAGACACTTGGTGGGATTTGAACCCACGACCTATTGGTTAGCGGCCAAGGCAACGGGCCCGTTGGTCTAGTAGTCAGATGACTACTAGACCAACGGGCCCGTTATTAATATGTTATTTACATAAAAATATATAAGTATTTACTTGTATCAATTGTCTGGTTACCATAGTACACGCTCTGCCTAGTTTGGGATCAGATAACCTAGACTGGATTAACTTAGGATAATGTTAAAGTATCTCTAATTCGCGTGCACAAAAACCTATTTCTATAAATAAATTAGGATATGAAGATTATTTCTTTTTTTTTCGCAATAACGGAAATGATGTCTTTTTCCCAAAAAAAAAGCTGAAAAGACAGCAGCCTTTGTGAAGGTGATAATAACCTAGAACATCGCGGTCGGTGTTGTAATGGAATTAGTAATAATTTATTTTGGATAGCCAAATAGACTTAACCACGGTGTTAGTAGCGGTCACTACAACGTTCAGCATCGTTAGGCCAGTACCTAACGGACTATAATGATGAGTACTGTCATTTTGTATAAGCCCCACAGAGACATCTAAAAATAGTATGTTTTTAAATAAGAAATATTAGATCATAATGCAGCCTAAGGCCCGCAAAAAAAAAAACACTTTTTATTTTAAGTTCCAATTTATAAAATATTTCTTTAACTATCTGAGTGCAGCCACGTTTTTGTTTATTGAGTACCTAAGGACAGGTCATCATCACCAGCCGGAAGACGTCCACTGCTGAACAAAGGCCTCCCCCTTAGACCGCCACAATGAACGACAATTTGCTATTTGCATCCACCGGTTTCCTGCGACGCGAACAATGTCGTCGGTCCACCTAGTGGGAGGCCTGCCTACGCTGCGTCTTCCGGTTCGTGGTCGCCACTCGAGAACCTTTCTTCCCCAACGGTTATCGGTTCTTCGAGCGATGTGGCCGGCCCACTGCCACTTCAACTTGCATATTCTACGAGCTATGTCGGTGACTTTGGTTCTTCGGCGAATCTCCTCATTCCGGATTCTATCGCGCAAAGAAACTCCGAGCATAGCTCTCTCCATAGCTCGTTGTGTGACTCTGAGCTTCTCCAAAAGGCCAGCTGCAAAGCAGCTAAGGACAGGTAACAGTTTAAAAAATTTAAAAAAAATCAGTCATACTTTTGCCACATACACCGTAATGAAGGTTCTGTGTATTTTTTGAATATTTATCTATTCACTCACTGCTATTCTCTTACGGATAACATGCTAGTAATAAAAGTCTTACCTGATTGCGATGCAGCAACCACGGCGAACGCCAAACAAACAAATAACCTTAGCTTCATGATGATGAGATTTCTAATATCACTTAAAAATAATAGCACTTCAATCCAACACTAATATTATTAGTAAATTACAAATTAGTACTTTATTATCACTGGCAATACACCATCACAAGGCACATCCCTTTCTTCGTAGATTCAGGCACTATTTTCGTATTTATATCTGTGAAATAGAAGAAAAAGGATTATTAAAATTTGTCAGCGAGCCAATTTGCTGATTACCAAATTAATAGAAAAAAAAACAATCCGTTCCGTTTTTAAATCTGTGCATTTTGTTTTTTCTGTGGAGCGGTAAATATTACTTTCCCGCCAAACGACCAAATTATAATAAACATGGACGCATAAAACAATGGGTAATAAAATAACTGTATTAAAAATATAATTTACATTGTTTTATTCAAATGCCCTATGAGTCTGTTTAATCAGTTTGTGGCTGCTACTCATGAGAAGAACTATTTTATTTATAATGCGATGCTTTTGAATGAAAGATAAGCCTAATTTGTATCCCGTTGTAGGGTTATTTGTTCCGACAGCCGGTACTTAGAGCAGTTAAGTTTAGTTAATCAGATTATCTGAAAAGAAAGAGCGTTCATTGTACTTGTAAAAAGTCTAACCTGCGCCTAATCGCTTCTCGGTTTGGTCAGTCTTTATAAGCTAGAATAATAATTTATTATCTATACTATAATAAAACTCAAAGAGAACTTTTTCTGTACATTGAATATTTTTTCAAAATTTCTATGTGGGGATACTATACTATCGACATAGAGGCCAAAACAATTTTTTTTGGAATTATTGTCTGTCTGTCTGTCTGTCTGTCTGTCGTTCTGTTCGTACAGGTATCATTTGAAAACCCGTGGATGGATTTTGATAGGACTTTTACTGATATGTTGTGTAGAAGTCAAGGTGTAAGTTGGTATATAAAACATCACGCTATGTTTCATAGAGGCTAAGCAGTGAAACATTACTTGCACATATTACCACGTAATTTCCTTTGTATGTGAATAGGGTAATTATAGTTAATCATTAAGATATGTATTATTACGCTTTATACAATAGGGACTGAGCAGACATTTAGTTTGCATAAGATATGGCATTGGCGAAGGGTCAATTTCTGTAAGGGGTAAGCCGGTCCGGTACACCCAGGACATTTTCATTAGATTTCTGTATTGTTCTAAGTACTTTGCTGATAGCAATATGACATTATATCTTTGAAAAGTTAAAATCTGTAAATCCCGAGCGGATCCAAACTAGATTATGTATGTATTACAGTCGCAACAATAAAAGATGCGGAAAATTTAAAACTTTCATTATCGAATATCATTAGACAGTAATTTACGATGTTAGCGTGATTTACATTATGAACAGCGCCATCTATCGGTGAAATTGAACATACAATAACTATAGAACTTTAATCTATATATTATATCAAAGAAAGTCGTGTTAGTTACACTATTTATAACTCAAGAACGGCCTAACCGATTCGGCTGAAAATTGGTGGGGAGGTAGCTTAGAACCAGTAAACGGACATAGGATACTTTTTATCCCGGTAGGTTAAGGTTAAGCAACGTTAGGTAAGGTCATTAAATAGATGGGTGAACCGATATGTATGAAATTATGTGTGCATATCGGGGAGGTCTGAGAATAGGTCATAAAGTATATTTAATGCCGCTGATACCATGATTGACGAGGATATATAGAACGAGAGAAGGGTGCACGAGAGGAGAAAGAGGGAGAGGGGAGAAGGGGGCGATGGGGTGAGGGATCGGGGGAGTTAGGTGGAGTAAGGGGGGAGTGAGAAGGAGCCAGTTCGTAGAAGAGAGAGGGTTCAGAGAGGGGATAACAGGGTAGGAAGAGGGGGAGTGTGACGGAAACCGAAGCGGGAGGGGGAAAGAGAGTGGAGAGAAAGAGCATATAATTAGATTTTTTTTATAAAAGAGAGAGATATGGAGAGAGATAAATCTAGGGAGGAGGGAGAAAAGGGGAGCAAAATGTAATAAAAGCGCGGGCGGAGCTGCACGGGTCAGCTAGTAAGTAATAAAAGAGAGCTAGAAGAAAATATTATTTTCAACGTCCAGGGGACTACCACCACTTTTAAAGCAGTAATAATACTGCTTGAAAAATGGTGGTGCTAGTAGTAGTGGTAGGTGGTACTGCTTTAAAGATTATAATATTGTCTTACTACTACGGTAGAGTGGTCAATATACGTAGTTTATCAGAATATGAATCAGTACAAGTACCTACTATAGAATGCTTAATTCAAGTAAGAACATCATAATACATAAATATCAGGTGCACGACAATAGGTACTGTACCGAGAGCTGTATTTATCGACATTTGCGCTTGTAATAGATCAAACCCATCACTACTTATCACTTACATATCAATATAACTCTTATAAATAATTCAATTCACTTGCTTCTTATAGGAAAATCTGCCTACGCTTTGTTTAAGGTGACCATAGACAAACGCGTACTCTATTCTTAAATATGAACTCTATGACGTAGTTTATATCTTGTCACTTTCTGTCGTGAAAGTAAGGTTATAATAACACTGCTGGTGGTGGTAGGGCCCCAGAAAGGAGTAAGTTTAGTACTCATAACCTTTTTGGCAGCTAAAATTTACCATTAACCGGCGCGGCTTGTATATTTATATTCTATCAGCCGCGAATTACGTGTGTATACTCATAAAACCTAATTTAACGTCGGGATGTGTAATGTTTTAAAGATATTTTATCTATTATATTGTTTATCGCGTAGGCTTACATTGAAAATAACAGGAGATTCGATTTACTATTTCAGGGAACCACCGCAGCCCTTCGGAGTCGCTGGACGTTCGGGGTGTGGGCCCTTTGAACGTCCATTGAGTACGGCGGTGACTCCGGGGAGGACGGCGGGGGGGTTGCGATCCCGTCCCTGTGATCACCGTGTCAGGTTCCCGGGGGCTACAATGCGCCCTCCGGCGCGGCGGCGGGCTCAAAGGCAAGGCACTGAGGGGCCCCTGGTGCGGATCCCACCGGAGACCCCTGGGGTCCCCCCTCTCATGTGCCGATGCGACAGCCGCGGGGGTTTTAGTGAGTAAGAATCCCACATACCCCGGTCGAGCCCCCACAGCTCCCGGGGATCTTTGGAAGATTTCTCCCGCGTCAAAAAAAAACATTACCACCGCAGTGTCAGATATTCTGCTGCCAATACATTGCTGTGTGAAGGGCACTGTATCTAATGAAATTACCAAGCATATGAGATAAGCAGCAGTGCAGTACAGCTGTCTATAGGCAGGCATGTCGCTTACCGTCAGACTTCAATATAAAAAAAACCTTTATAAGACCTACCTAGAGTACCTACCTAACTATCTTACTTACCTAAGGGTAGCCGAGGGAAACAATTTTTGTTGAGGTTTCCTTTCGCTCTCGACAACAATATGTGTCTCATCACAGCCCAAAGACGTCCACTGCTGAACAAAGGCCTCCCCCTCAGAAGGGAGGGGTTGCCATAATCCCCACGCTTGGCAGGCGGCTTGGGGATCGCAGTATAGGTGGCAGGTTATCCAATAAAAAGACGCTGCTGCCCGTCTTCTTGTTTTCCCTTAGTCGCCTCTTACGGACAACCAACGGGAGGAGGTGGGAGGGTGCTATTCTTACCCGGATACCCCACGGGCAACAGTATAGGTCTAAGCAACTCTTATGCTATCTACAGAAAAGATTGAGTGCGAGATCGGAATCCAAAGAAAATTACAAAAATATCTGCCTTATACTAGAATCAAACCTACTGATTTCTGAGACGAATACTTGATGCTAATATCACTGCGGTACTTAGAGGACCAAATTTTGTTCATATGTTCAGGTCATTCTTTATTTGTATGCGTATCTTTGTGAATGTGTTGCGAGTTTATTATAGTATGGGTATGCATGAAATTGTATCTGTGTGTGTTTACTTCGCCTCCCGCACCCCGCAAAAGTGCCACGAAAAATTTGTTCGGCGAATCGACGCGATACTAGCTCCATTCTAATTACTCTGAGCTGCGGTACCAAATACTGAGTCATTTAAGAATATTAAAAATAAATGACACCCAAAGTAGACGCATCATCTTTTAATGATGTAATCTCATGTTTACGATTTATTATTAATGTTTGCTATCAAATGAATAGCTTAATAAAATTATGCATACATCAATATGTTGAAACTATGTGGGCGGATATTATTACGATCAATGTTTTTATTTGCATCTGCCTACAACTTAATTTAGCGCGACCAATTTAAATATGCAGATGATAGCGGCGCTACTGTCTACGCAAAACTGTCGAATTAAACGTCAATATAATACGGATTTGGTTAGTACTCATTTTTGCCACCGGCACGTATAAGTTGGTCACTTTCAATTTCGTTTGGAACTTAGTAATAATTCGTACAATTTTATCAATTCTCAGCTGACAAGAAATAGAGTAACTAATTAAACTGTCTATGGGCACGTTGCTCACTAACCATCAATCGACTGTCCCACTCATATTATTCTATAGTATAAGTTGCATTTAAAGCACATTTTTTATTTAAAATCTTATAAAACATTTTTGACATTTTTGGGTTAACACTGTGCCATCAATCTCGGAACGAGAGTCGGATAAATAAGAAAATAATCCCAAATATGTTGTAACCATAGCACCAAACTATCAAACTGAACCCCATTCGGTACGATAAAAAACATCAAAGGAAACGGAAGGCCCGAACCAATAAATCCATGGCGTTATTTTTAAAACAACACGTACCATAAGTACGCACTTCCTGGCAACCCTGTTGGTTATTAATTATAGCAACAAGTTTTGTGGATGGCTACACTGTGGCTATGTTGTAATAACGATTCATAAAATAAAAATGGTCTTGTAGTAGGTAGCTTATTTTTTGGCCGGGTAATGTGGGATTGTTACCTACCAAACCTCCATCACTTCAAAAGCATCAAAAGCATCCTCGTCGCTTTCAAGCCTTAGAGAGACTCTGGGCTCTTCGTTCTGGCCTTCGCTAGTCTCGCCAGAGCCAGACGCTCAACACGCGCCGGAGGAGTAGAAATTAACGTTCCCCGCGGTACTCTCGCGGTGCTCGATGTATACCACCTTCATATTTCGTATTCATATTTCCACCACCCATTCAGATAAGTTAGACGTAAGTGGCCGCAGGCACATCACTTACGACTAACTTATCTGTATGGGTGGTGGAAATAGGAACTAAAATATTCTCATGAAAATTACGATCGGTTTGACGTATTTGCATAGACAGTGGCGACACTGACAGCTCACATATAAGTATACTTTGTACATTAAAAAAAAATCTATGTCGTTTACCCGGTAAGATTGTCTGTAGTTCTTATCCATTAAAAAAATCTTATTTAAGTATTATTATTTTTATTTAGCTAAGACCTTTATTTTTTTGTGTTTTCTGGGATTTATGGATATTTTGCCCATATTGAAACGTAGTATCTTAAAATTAAATACACATCTACCTCGTTTCTATCATCGGACTTTACGTCAATGTTCATCAAACACAAACCATAATATTGAGGTTAATATAACCGGTTGCAGTAACCACGAAGCTTCCCATGATAGGTTTATTATAACTACGAGATTAATGCGTAATCTTAAATGCGTTTGTGATTTGTTAAAAGATTACAGCGATCCTCGTTAGTAGATAAATTTATTTTCGATACAAATTGATTTATTATTGATAGCATCGCGTGATTTACCATCGAAGTTCAAGGAAAAGGAGTAAAGTAGAGTATTACTTAGTAGAGTATCTGTGGTAGAGTAGAGTACTATTTATTCTATAACAATACGAGACGCTCATAGCCAGTTGTAACCACTGTTCTGTAAACGATCAGTTTCGTAAGCAACGTCAGGCAAGGTCAGTCCTCAGATGGGTGACCGTTTAGTGGAATTTGAACGTGCTTCCGTGCTTCGGAGGGCATGTAAAAAGTCGGTCCTGGCTATTGTCATCTCAGCAGCAGTCGTTAAGCTAAGTCAGAGGCCTAAGGGCAGCTTGAAAGCTTTACTAAAAAATAACAATGAAATTATAATATAATCATTAAAAGTACTTTAAATAATAATGTCCTCCTGACCGATGATGGCCGGTGGTGGCCATCCAAAGACAATTTGTACGATATAATATACTTTTAAGGCTATACATAACTGCTATGCGATGCGATGCGGCGCCGCATCCCAGGAATTTGTATCAAAAATTCATTTGTTTCTCGCAGATATTTACGATGCGATGCGAATTCGCAGTTATGTGTGGGAGCCCTTAGACTTTCTTGTTTCATTATCAAACTTTATTCAGTAGTATAATTAGATTCTCTGCAGTCTTCTTGTGACTAAAGAGGATTTAAAAATACGTTTGCTGGTGATCCCGGCTGGTGTAGCCCAGCCGAAACTTCAAGCCAAAATATAAAATAAATCACGATAATTCCCGAATAAAATAAAGTTTGACAATTTTTAGGGTTCAATATTGCATACATAATCAACTCTACCAATTGTTGGCTGGCCACGCGGTCAGCCATCACGGTCATACATTTAATATTCCGATTTTGATATATTAAAGATAAACAGGGTACCTAATGTACGAACGAACGTCTTGAGTTGATTATAAAAACCAGCTATGATAATATTTAGCTATTACGTAAAACTCTCGTAACTTGAGCCATAATCTTAACTATTAATCGCTACCACTAACCGCCAGACAAAATGGCGTTCGAGTTAATTTAACACAAGTTTTGAAACTAACGGAATTTCACAAATTGACCGTTCACGTGATTCAGTGAGATTCATTAAAAGTGAAAATTTATTGGTGTTCTTTATAATTATGTTGTTAAGATCTTAATATGATAGTGAAAAATTGTTTAAGTTTTGAACACCTATGAAATTTATAATTATAACAATCTAATTTGTAAGAGCGCATTAAGTAATCTTCTTGAGAAATAATAGCACCGTGGCCTTCTAAAATATCCCAGATAAGTTTCCAGGTGACCAAACGTTCTATTATTCAGAATATTCTGAGCCGGGATCAAATTCGGCATTATTTTATGCAGGGGACAACCCACTCAGGGTATTTAATCCCAAACTAGGACTGAATAGGTACTGTTTATTGTCTTTCTTTCAACAACCCTGGAGGTGTATTTTACTTCATTAATTCCTCCAAACAGGCTTTTAGGTTTTGGAATCGACTCCACTCAAGTCTTTTAAAAATTCGGAAATAAAAGCTTGAATTTTCTTCTTCTTATTCCTGGCTTTCATCTCATTTTACAAGATTGTGGGTTGCCACAGTTGCATTTCCGTTTTTGAGGTCGTTCTTAATAGTCTGTATCCAGGTTACTTGAGGTCCACAGCCTCGCTTCCCCTCTTCTAAGGAAAGCACTTACTTAGTCATGTGGCCATTCCCTTGCCCCTTGACATGGCTGTACCAACGCAGATGGGTTCTTTCAATATATCAGAAATGTGTGCAACCTTAAAGGTTGAGGATGAAAAACCTGAATTAAAAAAAAAAGAATTATAAAATTACATTTACTCATAAGGACTTGATCTTTGACTTAATCTTTGTTTCGGACTCAGTGGCTGAGGCTCGAAAGAACCTCATTATTAACAAATTTAGTATTTTGGCATCTAATATTAAGGTACTGTCTAAGGAATCTCTGTACCTTCTCGGTGCCCCCATTCTGGACGAAGCCATACCCAGTTTCGTGGATGAAAAAATTAAAAAATTCCATGATTCCTCTGATCGAATCTTCAAAATTAACTCACATTTGGCATTCTTCATTATGCGTTTTTGCCTTTTTGTGCCCAAATTCACTTATTTTCTTCGCTGTTCTCAACTATTTAAATTTAAAAGTCATTTAACAACTTTGGATGATTTAATTCGGTGTTGTTTAACAAAAATTTTAAACTGTCCTTTTGAAGAGGAGCGGGTATGGACCCAGGCTACTTTACCGATTTGTTTAGGTGGTCTGGGTGTCCGCAAAATTTCCGATCTAGCACTCCCGGCATTTTTGTCCTCGGTATATAGTACGGAAATCCTCAGCAGGTCTATTATTGTCTCAGCCTTAGGATCTGTTGAGGTGACGTATTTGAGTGAGGCCAGAAATGCCTGGCTGTTGGCTTGCCCGGGTTCCGACCCTCCAATCTTAACTCACTCTCAGAGACAGTGGGATAAACCACTTTGTAATTCAATTTGGCATTCACTTTTATCATCCAGCGTTAACGATTTGGATCGTGCGCGGTTGCTAGCTGTCTCTGAGAAGGAGTCCGGTCACTGGCTGCAGGCTATGCCATCGTCTCATATTGGTACCTTATTGACCAACACCACACTCAGTCTTGCAGTTTGTTTGCGGGTGGGTGCCAGGACCAACCTTCCTCATCGTTGTCGCTGTGGGGAGTACGTAGATAAATATGGTCACCACGGGCTGTCCTGCTCGCGTAGCGCTGGCCGTATGTCACGCCATGCCGGCCTTAATGATATTATTCGCAGGGGGCTTGTCACTGCCGGTGTCCCTGCCGTACTGGAACCAGTCGGCATTACACGAGATTACGGCAAGAGGCCTGATGGTGTCACTTTAATACCATGGCAACATGGTAAGCCGCTGGTGTGGGATGCGACATGTGTCGACACACTTGCTGCGTCCCACACCCCGGCAACTTGCAGGGCGGCTGGAGGGGTTGCGGCCACCGCTAGTGATGCGAAGCGACGCAAGTATGCAGCTCTAGGTTCGAGCTATATATTTGCGCCCTTTGCGGTGGAGACCATGGGGCCTTGGTCTCATGAGACGCACGCTTTGGTAAAAGAAATTTCATCCAAACTTATCGAAGTCTCAGGAGACCGCCGGGCTGGTAGCTTTTTCTGCCAACGTATAAGCTTGGCCATACAAAGGGGTAATGCCGCCAGTCTTTTAGGTACCCTTCCCTCCCAGTGCGGCGACAACTTCGAGGAAGTTTTTTACCTAGTTTAAGTGTACATATTTGTAAATAAACTGTAAATATTTTGTTTCAATAAATAATGTATACAGGACTTGATAACTAATGTCTCGTGTGACGAGGGACAATTCAAGATCCTTTACTAAGCATAGACCTCTTACATATTATCACTTTTTTTTTCAACTACCACCGGATCGTAACGCGGCCTCCACTGTCATAGGCATACTAAAATTATCGCTTGAAATTCTCAGAGGCGTGTCAAAGGCAAATTGTGGGTGCAGTGATATTTTACGGATCAACACGGCCAACCTTGAGGTCATTATGTTCGATCAAGAAGACAATGATATAATCATCTAACCTTGGCTTCCAATCAATGGGTTCGTACATCAATGAATTGGTCCGAGACCTTCACTGTTGCCATACCCCATTTAACTCGGTAATCGTCTTTTAATGTAACGGAGATT
Source organism: Furcula furcula (assembly GCA_911728495.1). NCBI lineage: Eukaryota > Metazoa > Arthropoda > Insecta > Lepidoptera > Notodontidae > Furcula > Furcula furcula. The sequence goes on along the minus strand of OU452265.1, from coordinate 14,148,987 downwards.
GTTTAGACAGAGGTTCCTAAACTGTGCGTTGTGATGCCCCTTGCGTATCGCATCATTGGGATCAATTTGAAAAGCTATGCTCAGAAAACCAAACCAATTTTTCTCACCAACTCTGTTTTCTTTTAAAATATTTTATAATAATAAAGTAATATTATCTGATTATTTTGTAAAAGCAAATTATACCTGTACTTTATAAGAAATCGCAGTAAAAAATTGGAAGCTCCTAGTTTAGAAAAAACTTTAGGATGTGGAAGAATTAGATTTATAGAAAAAAAAAAAAAAAACCGTCCAGTCATCATCGTTATGTCAAAATATTCTGAGACAACTCAACACAGTGTAACCATTGTTGTATACCAATTTGAAGGGCACTGTAGCCCAAAAATTTACTCTACTCGATAACTAATGCGGCTACAACTCAACTGTCTATTAGCTATGTAAAAAATTGCATTAAAGTAGGGCCAATTTAATAGATCACATTTGATACTTCATCAAAATTTAAAAACGTATCCTTGTAACGGCGGGCATAACAAATTATTAGTTTTTTCGAAGTTAGAACTGCACAATTGCGATTGATTCAATTACGATTACGTATTTATTGTAATAATGACAAAAGAATCAAACAGAACAAAGAAACTGCCATATGTCAAATGTACATATATACATACATATAATCACGCCTCTTTCCCTTAGGGGTAGGCAGAGACCACTTCAAAATTCAGATTCAAAATTCAGTCAAATGTAATCTATTACATTGGCCCTACAATAATTATAATCCTGTCATCTAAACAGTCTAGGTATATCATCTGATATTGTTCGATATCACCACATAGGCATAATATTTGAGTCACGATTTCAAAAAAATTCTTGCGTAAAGAACGTGACTATGGCTGTGTTTGTATGTTTGTATTAGTTGTTTACACCGTCGCCACAGAACTCTACTAACCTATATCTATACTTATAATAAAACTGTAACAGGTCCAATTCTGTACATTGAAGATATTTAGAAAATTATATTTGGAGGGCATTCTATAACCGATACAAAGGCCGAAAATGTAATTTTTTTAATTTTTGTCTGTCTGTCTGTCTGTCTGTCTGTCTGTCTGTCTGTCTGTCTGTCTGTATCACGGCTGAGCATCACGCCGAAACTACTGAATGGATTCACATGAAACTTGGCATGATTTGAGATCTTACTACGAGGTAGGACATAGGATACTTTTTATCGCGTAATATAGCACGGTTCTTTTGGGAGAGGGGATTAAAGTCAAAACGGGTACTTGGTTATACGCTTGGTCCGATTTTATCAATTTTTCTATAAAATACAAGGGAACACTCATAGAGAGTTGTTATCAAGGTTTTGTAATCGATCTGGTTAAGCAACGTTAGGTAAGGTCATTAAAGAGATGGGTGACCGCTTAACGCCATTTGAACTAAACGGGTCCGTGCTTCGGAGAGCAAGTAAAAAGTGGGTCCCAGTTTTTAACCGACTATAAAAAATGAGGTTATGTATTCGATGCAAATGTCTGTTATTCAAAGTTTAGTTAACGTAAAAATAGCGCAGGCGGAGCTGCGTGGGTCAGCTAGTTTACAATATAATAAATTCATGTTAACAAATTTATCATATTGTCGATTGAGAGAATTGAGCCGTAACAGTTTATATTTAGATACATTTTGCTTTGTCGTATTTCAGGAGTCTGTCAGGCGAACGTCTGCTTACTTCAACATTACGCTCTTTGAATGTTTCTAGTCCGGGATCAGAATCACATAAAGTCCCGTGTGAGGTAAGAATAGCACCCTCCCATCTCCTACGGTTACCCTACGGACACCCCGTAAGTGGCGACTAAGGGAAAACAAGAAGACAGGCTGCAGTGTCTGTCTACTGGATTACCTACCGCCTATACTGCGATCTCCAAGATGCCTGCCAAACGTGAGGATTATGGCAACCCCTCCTTTCTGAGGGCGATACCTTTGGTCAGCAGAGGACGTCTTTGGACTACTGATGATAATGAGGTCACTTGATACACACACGGGACCATTTGATAGGTACCACTGAAGTGTTAGAGATTCTGCCGCCATCACTGTGTTCTGGTGAAAGGAGCAGGCTGAAAAGACTTCATAAATGAAGTTTCAGATAAGGAGCAGCAAAGCAGCTGTCTATAGGCAGGTGTTTGCTTACCATCAAGTCAACGTCATGCTTCTCTCGTCACTAGTAGAATAAAACATAATCTGGTACCAGGCAGCTTTACATCAAGTAATGATCGCCATCCACCATCACCAAGTTACTACCAAGAAACTTTTAAATGTCTTGTTATTATAGCAAATCGCTGGTTATGACAGTCATTTAGTACGCATATAAGGCTTACCACACATAAACTGACGTCGCGCGAGCGATAATCGAACGTCATGGTTTTAAAATTATTATAAGGTAAACAGTGAAGCAGTCTTTAATTAACAATATAGAAACCATGTTATAGAAGAAATGCTGCCCTGGTAACCAAAGAAGGGAACGGTAACCCTAGGACCAAGTGCAGCAACGCTTCAAGCAAATTCACTCTGCGCTGCAAGCGTCAGCGTCAATTGTTAAAAACAAATGTATGTATTCAACCTCAAATGGCCATCAAACAGCGCTGCAAATAGTAGCGAATTAGTAAGTCCTAAATGGTTGTACGCGCGTTTTCTATGCGTCGAGAACAAATGTACGAGATAGTAGTGTCGCCTAGCGCGTCAGCGTTTGTAACCGAGCAAAGTACTTAGCTCTATTGATGCTTCAAGCGAACATTTGTGATTTGTGGCCTTTTTTGTCGCTTAGAAATTACGTTTGTAGCGAATAGCAGCCGTGAGCGAATTACTAAGAGCCTCGAACGATTGGAGGCGCGTTTTCAAACTTATTTCGACCAAAAAATCTGTTTGTTGTCCGTGGTACCCCCAGTAGTACCACCAGTGGTACCACGGACAATTTTTTTTGTCCGTGGTACCACTGGGGTACTACGGACAACTCCGTGGTACCACCAGAGATATATTAATTAGATTTAAATAATATTCCATTATTTTCGTTCATTTTATAATCGTTTACTTGGTACCTTAGTTGGACTGTTTGTATTGCACAACATTACACAAGAAATTTAAAAAATTTGATTTTTATATACTAGAACCAGAATATACTAGAGATGGGGTATTGAGTAATAAAAGTAAGTAGAAGTACCAGGTTAGCATAGAACTTTTGGAGGATTCTTCACGTCTTGTGATATCCAGATCCAGAGTATGTCTGGCTTACTAGTTTTGATTGGTGTTGCTAATCAAGAGGTGAGGGCCGGGAGGGTAACGGATGTACCAAGAGGCGAGATATCCTTGTATATTGCGCTTCCCTGGTACTTCTGCTATAAATATGTTAGCTACTACTCACACATTCTCAGTAGGTACATCCTGGACGTAGTTAAAAATCTTGAGGACTCTCCTTATGTCCTATGCGTCCCTGGTACTTCTAGTATAAACATGTTAGCTCTAAACCACATTCATATGCTCACACAAGATAAGGCACAAGATTATGCACCTTCTATTTTATGCTACCCTAGTACTTCCGGTAATAATTTGTCAATTTTATTACTCAATACCACATTTCAACTAAGTAAACGATTACAAAATGAACTAAAATAATTAAATATTATTTAAGTCTAATTAATTTATCGTAGTACCCCCGTTGTCAGTAGTAGTGGTACCACGGACAAAAATAATTGTCCGTGGTACCAATGGTGGTACTACTGGTGGTACCACGGACAACAAACGAAAAAATCAACATCAAAAACACCACAGTTGCTACCCATGACCACAACAACGAGCAAGTTAGTAGCTAACGTGGCGTGGGCCTTCGCTCACGGAGCCTCGTTATCGTCACGTCGCCACGCAAACAAGTTTGACGCAAATGATAAGTTATCGATCCTTACAAGTGCGTGTATTAATAGTGAATGTTAGAGTACCGTTACAGTTATGTTATTACCACTGCTGAACAACGGCCTCCCCCATAGAAGGGAGGGGTCGCCGTAATCTCCACGCTCGGCAGGCGTCTTGGGCTACGCAGTATACATAGGTGGTAGGTAATTCAATTGAAAGACGCTGCTGCCAGTCTTCTTGTTTTCATTTAGCATTTTCCGAGCACCCAATGGGAGGAGACGGGAGGGGGCTATTCTTACCCGGACCCCATAACCCCCAAGGGTTGACTATCTTTTTTTTTGACGCGGGGGAAATCTTCGAAAGATCCCCGGGAGCTGTGGGGCTCGACCGGGGTATGTGGGATTCTTACCCACTAAAACCCCCGCGGCTGTCGCATCGGCACATGAGAGGGGAAACCCCAGGGCTCTCCGGTGGGATCTGCACCAGGGGCCCCTCAGTGCCTTGCCTTTGAGCCCGCCGCCGGGGGGCGCATTGTAGCCCCCCGGGAACCTGTCACGGTGCTCACGGGGACGGGGGTCGCAACCCCGCCGCCGTCCTCCTCGGAGGCGCCGCCGTACTCAATGGACGCTCAAGGGGCCCACACCCCGAGCGTCCAGCGACTCCGAAGGAGGGTTGACTATCTAACCTAACCTATCATTTTTATTAAAAAAAAACATTGTATTTACATGCCCGTTGCCTAGTAGTTAAACATCCTTGCTAGCCAATGGACTATGTGTTCGATTCCCACCCGAAAAAAAAAAAAAAAAAAAAAACAAGTTTGTACATAAACATGGCTGTATGACTGTGTCTGGGTGTTATTTATCTATATGAGTGTATTAAAAAAAAAAAAAAGTATTTCTGGTTACCTTTAGAGGAAGGATCTCTATAGAGTACGCGTTTGTCTATGGTCCCATTAAACAAAGCGTAGGCAGATTTCCCTCTACGAGGCCGGTGAATTGAACTATTTAAAGTTATATTGATATGTAAGTGATAAGTAGTAATAGGTTTGATCTGTCACAAGCGCAAATGTCGATAAATACAGCTGACGGTATAATACCTATTGTCGTGTACCTGATATGTATGTATTTGTATGTTCTTACCTGTGCCTACGATTCTTACTTGCATTTAAGCATTCTATAGTACTTGTACTGATTTTTGTTCTGTGTGGTTACCATAGCAAAGGCTCTGCCTAGTTCGGATGACCGTGGATGAAAATTGTCCAAGGATATTATTATTTTAATAAACTAATGATACACCTATATTACCTACACTACTATATTTAAGGATAAAATAGTCTCTCAACGTTCTTTCTTGGGGCTGAAGAGAATGGTAGAAAGAAAGATTTAAGAGCTGCAAACTTAGTTTTGATCTCAGAGATAGGATAAAGTTAAACTTTAAAATAATAATCTATCAAGTTGGATCGGAAATTTTAAATATAGAAAGTTTTTAATTTTTAGAATGGGCTGAGGGCTACATACATAAGTTTGAGAATACATGGGTTAGAAGTTAGGTAAATAGGTCTAACATTAAGTGAAATTCTAGACTTGTATATTTGTGTTAATATCCTCGTATATTATAAAGCAGCTCGCATTCACATTAAATTAGATAGTGTTGCTATAAATCTTGCTTGGAAAGGTACTATCGGGGCTCTCGCTCCACTAACCTTAAGGTCTTTTAATATTTCATAATGCAGACGTTATGTCAACAATAATCGATACGTAACTATTTATTTTGTTATTTCAATACTCGGAATCTTTGACTTGACGGTAGCGCCCAGGTCGAACCAATTTCTTTTTAAATTAAATTTATCTATATCTATACATATTATAAAACAAAGTCCTCCGCCGCGTCTGTCTGTCCCTATGTATGCTTAGATCTTTAAAACTAAGCAATGGATTTTGATGCGGTTTTTTTTAATAGATAGAGTGATTCAAGAGGAAGGTTTTTGTGTATAATACATGAATAATATAGTTGAGGAACACTGATTATTTTAGAGGTTTCTAATGTGATGTAGTAAATAAACACATATTTTTGCGTTTACATTGCAAACACTGGCTGAACCCTACGAGATTGATCAAAATAATGTATTACAGTATTGTACACCTTAACAAGGCCTACAAGGAAAGGGGAAAGAGAAAGGAGAGAGAGCATAGAATTAGATTTTTCTTACAAGAGAGAGAGAGAGAGATGGAGAGAAATAAATCAAGGGGGAGGGAGAAAAGGGGAGCAAAATGTAGTAAAAGCGCGGGCGGAGCTGCGCGGGTCAGCTAGTAAACTATAAAGTTGTCTTTGGGACTTTTTTAAAATATATGTTCTATTTGGTAGGTTTTGTGAGTTAGGTACCGTCCACGTGGTAGGTTCCTTGTGCAAGGAACCGTCAGATATTCTGCCGCCAAGCAGCAGTGTGTAAACATTGCTGTGTTCCGGTGTGAAGGGCACTGTAGCTGGTGAAATTACCGGACACTAAAGACTTAATATCTAATGTGTTAAGGGTCGGCAACGCGCTAGTGATTCTTCTAGTGTTGCTAGCGTCTATAGGCTGCGGTGACTGCTTACCATCAGGCGGGCCGCATGCTTGCTTGCCACCTTGGTGGTATAATAAAGGTAGGTAGGCGGTGTGAGATATTCTGCCGCCAATGTTCTAGTTTGAAGGGATTTTTTTGAAGGACTTCTTTGAAGGATGTTATTTGCATTCCCTGACTTAGTAAGTTAGTGTTCGCATTATGTTATTTCCGATTATCGGTCTAAGCGCGTTCTGCACCTGGTAATTAATATCGATGGGAATATTATTACCATAACCTGTCGCATAGTGGAAGCTGGTCTAATACTGTATCACGGTACCTCGTCTCAAAACCAACTAAGAGTAGTTCATGATTACAAAGTCTAATAATGTCATCCTGATAAGTTAATAAAATATACGGTGATAATTAGGTATTATAGAACATTTGCAACTCACTTAAATGGCTGGATGACTGGTGAACACAACAAATCATCATTGTCATCAGCCGAGAGACGTCTACAACTGAACAAAGGCCTAGACAGGATCGCAGTATAGGTGGTAGGTAATCCAATAGAAAGACGCTGCTGCCCGGCTTCTTGTTTTCCCTTAGTCGCCTCATATGACACCTGATAGGAGACTGGTGGGTGCTATTCTTACCCGGACACCCTACGGGTTAACACATAACCAGGGAAAATTAAAGCTGGGCAACACAGTGAAAGACCACTAGTAACATTGCCGCAAGAGCACAACACTACTAATATTCTATTCTTTTTGGCTATAAATTGGGTCCGGTCGCACTTCGATCCAATTTGATCCAATGAGCTCTTATGTGTCGAAAAGTTCCCTAAAGTACGCTACGCTTACACCAGCTTATATTCTTAATCATAAGGCTGGTCTCGATGTTAAACTCCGTACGTATATTTCCGGCTTTACTCAAGAATCTTTAAGTTACTACCGGCGCATATACGGTCTGACCAATTTATTTTTTTGTATGTAATTTAATTTCTTTCATTCAAGATTCCGAAAAAAAAAGTAACCTCGAAGCCCCGATCCCATCTGGATTCAAGTTCTGAAAATACTCGATTTGTAAGCCAAACCAAATTACTGGCCATTTTCGAACACCGTTTAAAAATAAAACGATACTTTTTTCACAATCGGAATTGGGACGGTCTTTCCGTAATTTAATTTTAATCGGAGTTGCTCCGCCATTTTACTTTCAAGGTTTTTATTGTAATTGTTGAATTAATTACAATCTCATTTTAATAAAATGGCTTGATGTATCGTGAATTGTGTTCTTTTTTATTCGAATGTCAGTTTTTTTGGAATCCAAACAGGCGGATTGACCTTAATTTGTCTTTTTAAAAAGATTTACAAACTCGGTAACAGGTCTTTATGGCCAGTTTTGTCATCTTTTTTCTTTATTTATTTTTATTTGTTTGGCGTCGAAGCCTGACTATCGTACTTAACATAATAATATATTATTAATAATCATACCGATTCAATAGTAGGTACCTATGCGACGTCGATTACCTACTAACGTTTGCTGATAAATACACATATGGCGTATCTGTTTATTGTCAAATATTGATTACAAATCATATTATATATATAGCAGTTATTTTTTATTCAGTATATAATGTGTAAATTGATATTTGTCTTTGTATAATTAATAGAATCCGTTACATTGCTTTTTAGCGGGAATTTGAAAATGGCGGTTTGTTCATAGATTATTATTTGTTTTTTTTTAAGTGTCTTCAACACCAAACTATGAAGCAACGCGCTCCGTCCGGAATCCGGACGGTAGGAAGGGATGTCCACAACAAAAGGACGAATGCCATTATAGTACAAATACGTGTAAGGACATACAGAACCAGTCCCTGTAAAATAAAAAATAACAGCTGACTACCGTGAGAGCTTTTAACCTTGAAATTTAAAATAGTCATTTAGCAAACATGAAGGGGGACAGACAATACATAAAATATGATAAGATAAAAAAATATAAAAAGGTGTGAACATTATTCTATAAAAGGTCTCTGGGACCTTGAAAATAACCGGCTTTCGGGTCAAAAGACTGACGTAGGGTCCATGAATGTGCGTGGAATATATAATTAGGGATTAATGAATAATTAATGATACTATTGTGACGTAATTTGGTTAATAAAGAGGGTAAATTATGGACCTTTTTATACTGTTGACGATTTAGTAAAGGAATGTCAGATGCTATGTCGGTTTATTTGTAAAATTCTTTCGCATTCATTAGGTGTAAAAGAATAGCACATGAGAAAATATATATATTTTTTATAGGCGCTTTGCTTTGCTGCCTGTTGGTCAACGGTGATGCAGCCGTGGTTATGTCTATATCAGAGGTATCAGAAGGCAACAATAGGGGCGAAGGATACCTAGCAGATCGACTCCTCATAAACACTAGCAAACTTATCATACCACATCTAAGGTTATTTAATTAGAATTTTATATAAGGTTGAAGTAAGTACTAACGCTAATGATTTTTGAAAGTTCAGTGACGGCAACGAGCAATTGGCTTATGTTATTGCTAGTATCCATACGCTAAAATAACTGATTTGTTAAAACTTATTTAAAGTTTTAAAAAGCTGTACTAGAAAAAGGAATGAAGCCGGTTAAAAAGTGTCAGCGTACACGAGACCATAGTCTATGAAAAAAAAGAGACTCGAACGTTTCTCCGCACGTCCTACAGCTTCGTTTTTCCGCCTGCCTAGCCTACTCTACATAGGTACCTACTCTACGTTCATAAACGCGACACCATTATAACGTTTAAGTACCCTGTTTTTCTTTACAAGATCTATAATTTACCAATAAATGTATAAACGCAGGCGTGATGATCGACCGGTGGCCAGCCAAATACAATTGAATTAGTCATATTCGACCCTAATGACCCTGTTTAGATAAAGAATAACATGACAATTAATTAATTTATTTATTTATAATTAGAACGGTCCATGACCAATTAGATACTCTAATTATAGAAACCATGTCATAGCCAAACGAAAAAAATACTTAAGTGATCACATGACCATAGATTTCGAATTTTTTCACATAACATTGGCAGAATAACGGATACCATCGGATACACTGGCAAAAAAAAACCACTCGTGTTTTTTTAGCAATTATATTAATAATGGCGGTAGAATTGACATTGACAAAATAACCACAGACTAAATGCAGACAACCTTGTATAAAAGTCAACAATTTTTTTTTACAATTTGCACCATTTTATCTTAATTATGCAGACGTTATGCATGATTACGCGACGTTATTGCATTGTGTGTTATGTATTTGTGTTAGCATGTTTACATTTAAATTTACCCTTGACTTTTGCACGTTGCCATCTTTGTGTATCAGTAGGACAGATAATAGGAATTAGTAGTCAATACGAATAGGATAAATGATTGAAAAATTATTATTTAGTCCGTCATTAACATTATCAAAAAATATTGGACACATATTTTTCGAGTGCTGTGTCTGTTCTTATACTTTTAGTCTGATTTTGTAGCAGATATCTATTATTTTTTTACTACTACTAATCCAGCCAGTCCTTCCTACCACTGGCCCTTTGACTATGACTCCTGTAGACCAGAATCTACGAGGCCCAGAGAAAACTCTAAATAATCTCGGAACCAGCAATTACCAAAATAAATAATATTGCTTTTTTTTTAAATCTTCCCGCCTTCTTTGCAAAACCAGAAGACATCTAATAAAATTACAAAGGCTAATTACGATTATAGTAAGATGTCTGACCAAAGTGTCAAGCCCGTTTATGTAATATGTAGAGGACGTTGACATTGAACAATTAGACGTCCCGCATGTAAATAAAGTCATAAAAACATTGACCGGGAAAGGCAATAATTATTTATTGCTTTCGACTCCCGATCAGACATCATTTCTTGTAAAACTACCGTGTTTTAATTAGTTACCTAAATTAGAACAACCATGTAGCTGTATAATAAAAAAACCTCTACATTGGATACTATACAAAAAAAAACTTGTCTTTAACTAACCCCGCTAACTTTAACTAAGTCTACTATGGCACAAAATACTGAGAGTACAGAAGGCAAGCTCATGTATGTACCTCGCTTTTCATACCTACGCTCGGCGGTCGCGCTAGGTTTATCAACTCTGGCATAAGTGAAAAAACTATCGTGATAGTGGCACTCGTATCTGGTTTTTTGATTGATTGTTGAGAATAAAACAGGAAGAACGGAAGACGAGTGTTTGAAGCGGACGGCATTCGCGCTCGCACTAAACCAAGATTAACCAAGAATACGTGTCCGTGAGCGCTGTCTATGTGTGCGTTGCTCGAGCGCACGTTGTATGAAGCTTGCCTTCTGTACTCTCAGTATTTTGTGACTATGGCATGCAATGAAATTATAATTTAAATCACTTTTTACGTGATACGCACATAATATTCGCCAGTCTAGGCATTTTATTGGATAGTTATTTTTTTCTAAAATAGGCAAATAAAACTGCGACCTTAGTCATCAACTATGTACATATTTATTCGGGTTGCTAGTTGCTACCGCATCAGAAAGTTTTTGCTTATTCCAAAAAAAATAGTATTGAATCTAGAGTAAAAAAGTTTATTTATTTAAAAATCTGTTTTTCTTTAATAAATCCGTTTATTTTTTTAGTAAGAATAGAACTATAAGTTTAGTGTTAGACCAAGGTAGTTAAGGTCCGTAGTCCGGGGCTGTGTGTCCGATGTAGCTCACCAGAAAAATAATAATTAAAGTTACATAAATAAGCTTCTTAACCAGGTTTGATTACGACTTCAGGTCGCTGCACTGCCCCTATGCATACCAAATGTGGATAAGTTGGTTTTAGAGTTATCATTTCAAAGTTTACAAAATGAAACTAGCGAATAAGTATTTTGTTGTTATAAATTCTACTTAAATGCAGAAAATTAAAAGAACCTTCATACGTTTAAACTTTATAAAAAAATGTTAATTCATTAAGCCTATTAAGGCCTGCTTAGATGACCCTCACTAAAAAATTGAAGGTGTTTTTTAAGAAAATACATTTTTTTTTTAGTTACAGAAAGTACTATACATAAGGACTTTTTATATAAATATCATGCCACATTGGAATTGAATAACTAATTTTTAACTATTTGGACCGTAATTTCACCCATTGACTCTACTGAACGTTAGCTTGGATATTCTCTTTGGACTCTACAATTCTACATTTGGTTCGTGGTCAATGATATAGTAAAATATCATTGTTCGTGGTACCTACATTATTTCATTGTGACTTAAATATTTATTTAAATTTGGAATTCGCACTTCCTTGGACTTCGGACTTCCCTTTTTATAAGTATTGACAAAATATTTCGTTCAAAAATTGTAAAATCACATATAAAAGTCAAAAAAAAAAAGTAAAAATAGGTGTTGCGGAAATGCCAGATTAAGCAATTCACCTAAAAGCAATTCATGTTTGGAATTTCAAGCATATCCTTAAGAATTCTACTAGTTTTTGGAAAAATGGTCACACATTTCATGTGAATCATACTCAATTCATTTATTAGCACTAATTAGCAGACTCATATTTGGTGTTAATGTTGCCATACGAAGAAAAACTATCGTTCTATGACGAGCCCGTTGGTCTAGTGGTTAGACACCCTGGCTGCTACCCGATGTATGTATGTATTTACAAAAAATATATATAAGTATTAGTATATTAGTATCAGTTGTCTGGTTTCCATAGTACAGGCTCTGCCTAGTTTGGGATCGGATGACCGTGTGTGTGGATTGTCCCAAGATATTATTATATTATTATTTTGTCTTTTATGATAACACGGGCTTTTACACCCGGACTTTTAACAAGGCTTGCGTGGGGACGAATCCAACACGTAGAGGCCTGTTGGGAGAAATTAATGAAATGGAACACGCCTGCAAAAATCAACTGCTGAAAATAAGATATAAACAGCAGTTAACTTTGGCAGGTGTAGGGACTATTGTAAGTATGTGAAAAGATTTATAAACACTTGCCATAATTAGTATACTAATTATATTTTGGCAAGCGGTGACTTGCCACTCACTAGACGGGCTCTCCATATGGCCGTCCGCTAGAGACGACAGAGTGCAACACCGGTGTGAGCGGCTCAGGGGTGTCGAGAGGTGTGCTGCGCTTTCTCCGTAGTTACTCGCGGCGTTATGCCCTTTAACACTTCCACCCCTGGAGCATATAGCTCTAACAACTCCTCTCTGGACGGCCAATTAAGGCAAGCCAGAGCTGAGAGTCCTGCGGGCAACCTTGGGTTTCCACTCGGCCGACGAAGACACGCCGAGGTGGGGGTCCTGACAGACTCTCTGGAGCACTCGGGTCCGTGGTGTCGTTACGCACCAACAGCTCGCCACAAGCTGCCCTGCGGGCATATATTATTGTAAAACTCTTTCTAGTGTGTGTGCGGATGTGTGTGTGTGTTTGTGTGTGGGTGTGGGGGTACAAACCCACACACCCACACACTGAAGAAAATTGTTCGCTCTGTAGCCAACCTGCCCTTTTTCATGCTGCCTAAATGATAGCTTTTTGAAGCACCAAGACGCTCAGTTCAAATGCCAACAAGCGGACCCACATCCAAGGACTGACCTGGCCAGACGTTTTGCTTACTACAGTCGAAACAGATATTACAAATGAGTGCCATATTTCCATTAATAATCATGGATTCTCTCAGCAACTCACAATAAAATAAAACTCCGCTACAATCATCTGTAAAGTATACGCCAGCTTGTATACATAGTATATTGATATACATATATTTATGTAAAAATACAACCAAGTATAGGTTAGTAGTATCCTCATATCTATTACTTATCTGTCTCTTATCGTATACCGTGTATCGATAATACTTTTGAGGTCACCACACTAGGTTTAACGCTCCGATTCGGCACGGTTCCCAGGTGATGCGATCCATCTTCCCTTATCGTTATAGACACTATTTGGATCCTCAAACCTTCCATTTCACTTGAAGAATAATCCTCCAGGTCTGATAATATTTGACATTTGTGCTACATAATGTTGTTCTTTGTTTTACGCGAAAAAAACACATTGAAATGGATTATATCGCTGCAGATTATCCGCTGCGAATGTTGGATGCTGCATAGCTTTTGAAACGTCGGAAAAGTAAAAAATCTAAAATAAACCGCGTAATAATCCGTAAAATTAGTTTCATTTCAATTTGTACTAAATTTTATTTGAAATAATATCAAGAATTCCTTTGCCTTTTTTTGGTAACCATAATGATCTATTAAAATTATATCTTCGATTTATTCAAATTTAGAATACTCGCTGGCCAATGTTTGAAATTGAAAAAAGATTCCGACTTATGGTAGAACATATAAAAACATAGAGTACCTAGTGATTTAAGGAACACCCTAATTTAAAAACTAAATAGGCCTATGGAACAGTATTTCGAACATTATCCATAATCTCAGGTAAATTGATAAAAGTAGTGCAAACATACAGCCAGAAACAAAAATAAGAGAAGTCTCTATTTATTTTTAAGTGACTTCATTAATTCTTCACTATTCCACACTACATTATATTTGTAACGAAATGCCACTAGAAATAGAATAGAAATGAAACTATAGCAATAAAAATGGATAGAACACGTATAACGATAATAGCGTGAAAGACGCAACTGGGACGTATGTAAGAGACAAGGCAGATAGGTCAACGACACGAGCTGCGCAGACGCAAAATGTTTGGAACGAAAACACCCGACGAAATATAGGAAACACGCATGCACGCATACTAAATACTCATAAGATAGATTATAAATATGAAAATATGGGTAAGAAGTAATTATTTTATAAAATTTTACTTGCCATTTTTTAAATGTGAAATAGGAGAAAAAAAGGTGTGAAATTTATAAAATGAATACAAAAAGTCATTTAGTGATGGCTGAAAATATTTAATATAAAACTTTATTTACCACTAAATTATCATGTAAAATAGAGAAAAAGAAAAAGTGTATTATTAAAAATAATAATTTAGTTACGGCTAATATCACTATCCAGGTTTCATACTTCAGTGCACTATCCGCAAAGAACTCCCATAGTGTTCTCAAACGTTTTTGATAGAGATCATAGTGTCTAACTTTAGTGAAAACTCGTAAAATAACGCTAAACATTTCTTATTTTTATTTTTTTTATTTAACGTATGGTTCAGTGGCTAACTTGGTGACAGATTTGCTAACGGGATACGGGTGATTGACAGAGGCAGTAAGATATGTGCATTCATGTGAATAAAAAATAAAACCACAATAAAAGTAAAATCCACTCGCAAGATGTTTCTACTTGTCGAGTATGTAAAACTACGTCAGACGACATACCGCTCTGTCAAAATTTACATAGGTCAAGGAGGATTTAAATGTTTTAGGACCCCATTAATATTGTAGATTGCGGGTCACGACACGACGTCTCTACATGATTTAATTTAATTTGCATTAATAAAATAATAAAAATAAATTATTTATCTGTTATAAAATGTTAAAGTTCCATTTCTTGTATTATATTATTGTTAAAATAATGTAAAAAGCAATAAGCCATACATTTTCAATAATTTTTTACTTTATTGAAACATTGTATCCAAAATACCTCAAAAACAATATTAACATCAGTCAATAATAAAGTTTGCTAGTAAAATAGACCTCAGTTTAATTCTGGGAATGGATAAATTAATTATCACTAAGCTAACAGAGCATTAAGTACCTCTATCTACTTAGCCACCTAATTAAAGTTGAATAGATCAAGTTAAACATGTACAATAATGACAACAGCAGATTAACAATCATAATAATGTTAACTATAAAACAGGTACCAAAGCTTTTTGCTTTATTTTTTTTCATAAATCAAATTTAAAAAATCGTTCAAAAATCGAATCTTTATTACCTACTTACTCCAAGCCTTCAGTGAGTTTCATTACATTTTATTTCATATACCTAATGTAACAGAAATACACATTTTCTTTACTTCGTTTCGTTTACACAACACTGCATGAGCTGTTGGCCTTCAATTTCATGAATGTTAATATCAGACTTTTGTAGGTAACCGTTTCCTGCCATTAAAAATTAATGTTTGATGGAAACCATCTTAATACACAAAGTTAACTGCCAGTTTTCATCCAGAAAAAAAATAACTTAGGTATCTATGTAATAAAAGTTATTAAGGTATAATAATGAGGGGTATTTTTTCAGATAGAGTTTAGAAAAATGTTTAGTCAATGTAGGTACTAATTTTTAACTATTTTTTTTTATTTTTTTCGTAAAAATGCTTTTTAAGTGAATCAGTTTAGGTAGGTACCTAAATACTTTCCATGCACGAGCGCCTTCATGATATTGATAATGAAAAATCAACACTAGATAGGTACCTTATCGATAATGAACGTAATCTTATATCGTATTCAAACTTTTATTTTGATGTCAGTATTTTCAGCCAGCATTAAAAAAACACCAAAGCCCCAGTGGGCTGAGTCTATTTTTATTAAATAGTATAGATTAGAGTACAGATACACTAAGATTTTCCTACTATGTAAGAGAGCCTATTGCCTAAGTGTAGGCGCAATTACGCGTGAAATATTTGAATACCTAGCCTAAGTTTAAAGCACGCAGCCAACAGACAGCAGTCTAAAATTAATCCCTTACCGCTCCACAGTTATTTTAGCTATCGCTATAATAAATAAGTCAAGACACAAAACGCATAGTACTATAAATATAAATTTTACGCGGCGAAACACAAAATGCACAGACGAAATTCCATTACAGAATTTTCTTTTTTTTTCACTTGTCACGTCACTTCTAAATTTAAATACACAATCACTCATTTAAAAAAAATTGGCACAGTGAATAAAATTTAAAACGGAACGGATTTCTTTTTATTATAGTTTTTTTTTTTATTATGGCGTTGTTGTATTTTTTTTTATTTCGGAAGGAACATACCGAGTTGTCGTACAACGCAACGTCTCAGTCGCGCTCGCAAACTGTACTGAGCCGGCTTTCGAACTTTTATTTTTCCGAAGCGTCGTCGTCCGTCGCTTTCCGACCGAACGCGGGTCCTCTGGGCTGCTGTTCGTATGTGTGCCAGAGATCTATAGTGATGTCACCTTGTCGATATAATATTCTTGCAAAAATGTTCGATGTTTTTAAATCCAATTTTGGTTTGAATTGGTTTTGGTTTGGTCGGTTTGGTTTGGTTTGGTTTGCGAAAAAACCCAGGAAATGTAGCAGAAATATCTATTAAAACCGTAAGCTATGTCACAAAGTATAAAGAGTAGCTATGTACTTAAAGATATCTGACACCTCACAAGTCATACCTATTTCAGACCAAAATACTTTTCAGTTAAAGTAACTGCGAAGTTGTAAAATAGTAAATTTTATATGAATTGTTTATAGTATGATATCATACTATTTTATATATTACTAATTATGTATCAAGGAGTGCTGTTGATATTGGTAATTACTCTTTAAATAAGCCATGATAACCTTTCGCGAATGTACTGTAATAATATCGGTGCATCTATGACAATTATTATCAATGACATCATTAATATAAGTGCAAAGTCAATAAGAATATTATCTATACCGTACCGGATGATAAAGTGCCACTAGACTCTATCCCTGTCTGATTCTTTTGCTTTATTACTTACCGTTAAAATATCTTGAATATCTTGAACTATAATGGTAATTTAGCATTTGATGACTTGAAGAATAAAATTTTAATGGTACTTGTTCCTAACTCTGTCTTACGTTAAAGATGATGATGATGCCGCTTTAAGAAAATTTACAACGGTTAAGTTAGTGAAAGATATTTAATGACAGGGCCGTGATATACACAGACTACTAGAGTACAAAAAAAAAAAACAAAACATAGCCCTCCATATGTTGATAAAAATATATAGCCTATGTCACTCACAACTGAGGAATCTAACGACATATTAGTAGTCAAAATCATGCGGTTTAGGCTGTAGGCCGTGCCAAAAATTAGACATACATACCTACATACTCACATACTTACATACTGATACTCTCGACAAACATAGCTCTCCTTCTGGGACGAAAAAACTATTGAGATGCCGAAATTTAAAGATAGGTAAATGATTTACGTAGAGGCATATTATTAATTAAAATATTTTAGAATAATAAAAACTGAATTAAATTCACAAACCAAGAAAAACAACAACAATTTTTCGTCATCATCACCAGCCGGAAGACGTCCACTGCTGAACATAGGCCTCCCCCTTAGACCGCCACAATGAACGACAATTTTCTATTTGCATCCACCGGTTGCCTGCGACGCGAACAATGTCGTCGGTCCACCTAGTGGGAGGCCTGCCTACGCTGCGTCTTCCGGTTCGTGGTCGCCACTCGAGAACCTTTCTTCCCCAACGGTTATCGGTTCTTCGAGCGATGTGGCCTGCCCACTGCCACTTCAACTTGCATATTATACGAGCTATGTCGGTGGTCTTGGTTCTTCGGCGAATCTCCTCATTCCGGATTCTGTCGCGCAAAGAAACTCCGAGCATAGCTCTCTCCATAGCTCGTTGTGTGACTCTGAGCTTCTCCAAAAGGCCAGCTGTTAAAGACCACGTCTCAGTACCATAAGTCATCACTGGCAACACACACTGGTTAAAAACCTTTGTCTTCAGGCACTGCGGAATTTCTGATGAGAAGATGATTTTTTCGTACTTTTATAATAATAAATAAATTATAGACAGTGACAGACTTTGTCTTCAGGCACTGCGGAACTTCTGATGAGAAGATGATTTTTTCGTACTTTTATAATAATAAATCAATTATAGACTCGTACCCGTGAATATTTTTTTAAAACTATCGACAAGAGCAACGACCATCACTACAAAGTAACACTATCCTACATTCACATATACACACTCACACAAGCGCAGCTGCAGTAAATTCACGCACACATTGATACACCGAGCTTCGTTCAAAAGCTTTGGTGAATAACATTCCTATCGGTGTACCTTACATAGTTCCAATAGAGTCTATTTTCTAAGCATTAAGCCTTTTATTGGTAAAGTCCTAGTTAGTTAAATTAGTGAATTAAATGCAGGCATTTCGATTTGAAGCAATCCTTGCTCATATACAATTGTCTTTAAAGCGTATCATTGCGAACATATTATTTTCTCTGTAGAAGATATAGAGCTAGAAGAAATAGAGCCTTATCTGGTGATCAGAAAATGGCCGTTTAGCAAGTCTTCATCTTAATCAAAGAAAATGTTAATACTTAATTCTTCAATGTAACTTCACTTCAATGATCGTCATTATATATAATTAATGGATTAAGTATGCTATATGAAGTAAACGTAACGCTTATTTGCCATAATCATATAAAGCTCAAAAACATTTAAGTAAGTACATCATTTATAAAACATCCATGTTAGTAATAAGCATACCTTTGGTCAGCAAATAAAGATGATTTGATTTGATTTGTACTTACTTTGAAATACAAATGGTTTTAGGTACAAAAGTTGTTTTGATATAAATTATATGAACAGTACAATTTGCCTTTTAGGCGTGCAATGTCTAGTAATATAATTTAAACTGTTCTAATACTAGACTCTAAATTTCCTAATTATAATAATATACATAATTACAATCGCATTATTTCTCTAAGCTTATCTTGCAACTTACAATATCGTATAGGATCGTCTAGAATCATCATCATTTAAGACCATCATTTTGATCAAATAATCCTCTGTAATAAGTCATTCAGTCGTGCCCAGTACATGAGAGTATCCATGCGTCGGATGGGCATGTAAAAAGTCGGTCCTCCGCTTGACCTCTAACCGTTCGTGTCGATTTTCCATCCTATCTGATTTTGAGAGTAATGGTCTACCAGTTGCGTAGACATAAGTGCAGTCTAGAGACTCACCACCACCATAATATCTCTCTCATTGATGACTGATATTGTGAAAGATTGGCCGCTGTGGTCGTATAGGCCAGGAGGCATGAGTGCCACCAGGATTACTTTAAGGGGGGTGCAACTTCATCTAATGCTAGCTGACCCACGCAGCTCCGTCTGCGCTATTTTTACGTTTAATAACAGACATTCGCATCGAATACATAACCTCCTTTTTTATAGTCGGTTAAAAACTGGGACCCACTTTTTACTTGCTCTCCGAAGCACGGACCCGTTTAGTTCAAATGGCGTTAAACGGTCACCCATCTATTTAATGACCTTACCTAACGTTGCTTAACCCGATCGATTACAAAACCTTGATAACAACTCTCTATGAGTGTTCCCTTACTAATATTTATTATATTATAAAGAAAAATGGATAAAATCGGGCCAAGCGTATAACCAAGTACCCATTTTGACTTTAATCCCCTCTCCCAAAAGAACCGTGCTAGATTACGGGATAAAAAGTATCCTATGTCCTACCTCGTAGTAAGATCTCAAATCATGCCAAGTTTCATTTGAATCCATTCAGTAGTTTCGGCGTGATGCTCAGCCGTGATACAGACAGACAGACAGACAGACAAAAATTAAAAAAAATACATTTTCGGCCTCAGTATCGGTTATAGAATGCCCTCCAAAAATAATTTTCAAAATATCTTCAATGTACAGAATTGGACCTGTTACAGTTTTATTATAAGTATAGATATAGATGTAGTAGATGGAGATGCACCTCCCAAATTATACTATTAACTAATATAAAATTATACATCTATATTATGTACATAAATGTAAGGTCAAATTCAAATCGCGCAGTATAATTGGACTGCAATTAAGACGTCTTCAGTTTTTATTTAAACAGTAAGTTAATAAAAAAAAAATTAATTCTTTACTGACAGGGGGCGCAAGTGCACCCCCTTGCATCCTACTGCCGGCGCTCATGCCAGGAGTAGTTTATTATTACTCTGTAGTGTATATCTTTTGATATCTCGGGCTTTGCCCGGTCTTTTATTAGGCTTGCGTGGAGACGAATCTAAAATTCAAAAAATTCAAAATTCAAAAATTTTTATTTCAAATAGGCTTAACGCTAGCACTTTTGAACGGTCATTTTTTTTTTAAAAGCTACCACCGGATCACAACGCGGCCTCAACTGAGAAGATCCGGCAAGAAACTCAGCGGGCTTGTCATTTTTTCACATTTTTTTTTAAAACAAAGTTTGTCTTTTTACAATTAGATCAGCACCAGCGACAGTGTGTCCTGCCGTTCAAAATATCAAATAAAATAAAAAATACGACGAAAATACAACAAACTAAAATGCCAAAGGGATAGTAGTCGGACCAGTCCCCCCAAGCAGCACCCGCGCACGAGTTGACTCGAGCAGCAGCCATCACTCCCCTCAACCATATTGGAGGGAAGGGGGTGACCCGCCACATGAAGCCGCCACAAGCAAAGACTTTTCGATGGCGAGCATGACCGATCCAAAATCTACCACGTAGAGACCCTTTGTGAAGAAATAATGTGTAAGGCACTTCCCGAGATCAACTGTTGAAAATTAAAAATCAGCAGTTGACCTCGTCAGGTGCAAATGTAGGGAAATAATTCTAGTTTTATGTGGATAATATTACTTACAGGTGGACTTGAAAATTACTATTGCAAGATGGGCCACCATCCACTAAATAGGCTCTCCATCCATATGACCGTCAGAGAGCAACACCGGTATGAGTGGCTCAGGGTGGTCGAGAGGTGTGCTGCGCTTTCTCTGTAGTTACTCACGGCGTTATGCCCTTTAACGCTTCCACCCCTGGAGCATAGCTCTAACAACTCTTCTCGGCCAATCAAGGCAAGCCAGAGCTGAGAATTCTGCGGGCCGCCTTCGGTTTCCACACGGCCGACGAAGACACGCCGACAGACTCTCTGAAGCACTCGGGTCCGTGGTGTCGTTACACACCAACACCTCGCCACAAGCTGCCCTGCGGGCTTATTATTATTATTATCTTCCCCCGCTGTGCTGCAGTGGCTAGGCTACAAATTAATCATTGAATGAAATAAACTCTAAAAATGCAAGTTACTCACTCCCGACTGCATTCATGTCACGTTCTTCGACCACAGGACCACAGAACTGTGGTTTCTTCTGGAAAATGTGCTATAAGACGACAATAATAAATTATGACATAACTTGGACATCATTCACGCCTTTGTCTTGGTAAGCGATTTTTTCAAGGCCGGATGGGGCGTAACCGCAATTGGTCTTCGATTATCAGTAGTTAGGGTTCCGTACCTAAATGGTAATAATGGAACCCTTATATAGTGCGACTTCGTACGTCTGTTTGATTCTCACACCTATATATTTAACTAGCTGACCCACGCAGCTCCGCCTGCGCTATTTTTACGTTAACTAAACTTTGAATAACAGACATTCGCATCGAATACATAACCTCATTTTTTATAGACGGTTAATAACTGGGACCCAATTTTTACTTGCTCTCCGAAGCACGGACCCGTTTAGTTCAAATGGCGTTAAACGGTCACCCATCTATTTAATTACCTTACCTAACGTTGCTTAACCCGATCGATTACAAAACCTTGATGACAACTCTCTATGAGTGTTCCCTTACTAATATTTATTATATTTTATAGAAAAATTTATAAAATCGGACCAAGCGTATAACCAAGTTCCCATTTTGACTTTAATCCCCTCTCCCAAAAGAACCCTGCTAGATTACGGGATAAAAAGTATCCTATGTCCTACCTCGTAGTAAGATCTCAAATCATGCCAAGTTTCATTTGAATCCATTCAGTAGTTTCGGCGTGATGCTCAGCCGTGATACAGACAGACAGACAGACAGACAAAAATTAAAAAAATTACATTTTCGGCCTCAGTATCGGTTATAGAATGCCCTCCAAATATAATTTTCAAAATATCTTCAATGTACAGAATTGGACCTGTTACAGTTTTATTATAAGTATAGAATAGAAGAATCACTGATGCTATCGATTTGAAATTTAGAATAGTTTTACGTCTTACCCAGCATCTTACGTTACTTAACCAACCTTATCGCAAATGAAAATTATCTTCTTTCTTTTACTTTCTTTTTTATACGGGCCGAAATGGACAGTCGAATTTTAACAATGAAACTACTATATCAAGTGGGGTATCATTATTGTGAAAGGGGTTCATTTGCACATTTTAAAACAGATTTTTATTTTGGTTTATGTCACATACTTTATGGCAACCCCTCCCTTCTAAGGGAGAGACAGTAGTACAGCAGTAGTCGTCTTTCGACTGATGATGATAATGAATGCGATTTTCATACTAAATATTTTTTGGCTTGACGGCTGTACCTAAGGGTTGACGAAACCGTGATCTTAAGTAGGCTCTCTTTCTCTATGAAAACAATGTACGTTTTTGTTAGTAGTAAGTAGAGTTTTTATGCTATATTATTGTTCATCAGGCCATTAATGGTGTAGCTGATATATTAGTATTAGTTAAGAGATTAGTAATATTGAAGGGATTCATGGATTAGTAATCCGACGAACTATGATATGCTAATATTTTATATTAGTCTAATCTCTGTAATGACCATCCTAAATAGACCGGATAATACCATTCGGATTAGTTCGGATTCACTCGATTGGCGCTCATCAGATTCGTGAAGCGATCATTCATACAAATATTAACGTACGAATGAGATGGATAGGTAATATCCGTAATATTCAGTAATCTGTCTGTAGATTAGTGATACGCCTGCCAAGTCTATTTTAATGATATTAGTGAAATGTAAAATATTACTAATACTGATAATTATATTAGTTACAATATTATAATATTGCCAGGCGAATATATTAATATTACCTAATCTTGAGAAATATCGGTATTAACCCATCTTTAGGCCTCCCCCTTAGAACGCCACAATGAACGACAATTGGCTGTTTGCATCCACCCGTTACCTGCGACGCGCACAATGTCGTCTGCCCACCTAGTGGGAGGCCTGCCTACGCGGAGTCTTCTGGTTCTTTTGGTTCGTGGTCGCCACTCGAGAACCTATTATTTTATAAATAATAATATCTACCTCATCTATGATAAACTTACGTATATTAATCGGTCTAATATTACATCGATATCTCTACACGTCTTTTCCCTTATCTAAATGCATGTCCTTACTTCAGTTATATAAATCTATACTTATAATAAAACTGTAAAAGGTCCAATTCTGTACATTGAAGATATTTAGAAAATTATATTTGCAGGGTAATCGAAACTGAGGACGAAAATGTAATTTTTTTAATTTTTGTCTGTCTGTCTGTCTGTCTGTATCACGGCTGAGCATCACGCCAAAACTACTGAATGGATTCAAGTGAAACTTGGCATGATTTGAGATCTTACTACGAGGTAGGACATAGGATACTTTTTATCCCGTAATACAGTAAAGTAAGTATCACCTCGCCCTCTACAGTGGGCATACAAGAGTCATAGACAATAGACATAGTTTTTACTACTTTATCGTAGTGTTCCTACCATAGATAATACATTATACTTAAGTTCCTACAATAGATGAAGTAATCCAACACAATGAGTTTGGACTTTTGCGTGAGATGCAACCACAGCTCGTTGAAGATATTCGAGTGGATTTACGCTGGGTTGACTTCTTTACCATATCGAAAGACGTGTGTTAAAAGGGTTAAAAGTAGAAATGTAGAGTTACAAATACTAACAAACTTAGATTTTTCATGAAAAAGCTTTTATGATTTTGTGGTGAAAAACCGACAAGTGTACCTACATATAAATTTAGAAATTAATAAATGATTGAGATTTTCGTCACAAACCTTACAACACAACCACTAATCGATTTCATAAAATTCTCCTGAGTTGGTCCTTAGAGTTGGTAACCCTAGGTGCACCTATCACTGTATTATTATATACTAGCTGACCCACGCAGCTCCGCCTGCGCTATTTTTACGTTAACTAAACTTTTAATAACAGACATTCGCATCGAATACATAACCTCTTTTTTTATAGTCGGTTAAAAACTGGGACCCACTTTTTATTTGCTCTCCGAAGCACGGACCCGTTTAGTTCAAATGGCGCTAAACGGTCACCCATCTATTTAATGACCTTACCTAACGTTGCTTAACCCGATCGATTACAAAACCTTGATAACATCTCTCTATGAGTGTTCCGTTCCTAATATTTATTATATTATAAAGAAAAATTGATAAAATCGGACCAAGCGTATAACCAACTACCCATTTTGACTTTAATCCCCTCTCCTAAAAGAACCGTGCTAGATTACGGGATAAAAAGTATCCTATGTCCTACCTCGTAGTCAGATCTCAAATCATGCCAAGTTTCATTTGAATCCATTCAGTAGTTTCGGCGTGATGCTCAGCCGTGATACAGACAGACAGACAGACAAAAATTGAAAAAAATACTATTTCGGCCTCAGTATCGGTTATAGAATGCCCTCCAAAAATAATTTTCAAAATATCTTCAATGTACAGAATTGGACCTGTTACAGTTTTATTATAAGTATAGATATTTATATCCTACTTAAATAATATTAAACTAATAATCTAAGTGACTGTAGTAGTGATAGTATCTGACCATCATTATAATATATATTTATAATTGCCGTACATAATTATAATTGCCGTTTTAAACAGACAATGAATGACTGGTAAGTAAGTATATATTTCTGAGTACGACTCGTTTATCTAGTGTTGAGAGCATAGTGTATATTTTGTAATGCTATTTCTGCATCTTAGTTCATGTAAATAAGGTTATACAATTTACATATATAAATGTGAGTCATAATCTTCTTTATCTTTAGTATAAAACAAAGTCACTCCCGTTGTTTGTACGCTTAGATCTTTTCAACTACGCAACGGATTTTAATACTGTTTTCAGCGATAGAGAGTGATTCAAGAGGAAAGTTTATATGTAGTTTACCCGTGCGAAGCCGGGGCGGGTCGCTGGTTAGGTAATAAATCCTTGTTTAATGATTTCTGATATTTACGTGAATATTACACATTGGAATGAAACTAATTTTACGGATTATATCGCGGTGTATTTTTGATTTTTATTACCCGATGTTTCGAACACTTTGCAGCATTCATGGTCACAGGCGGACTGAGGTGGTAGCTGTCCATATGTCATAGTTGTCTTTCAAAAAAAAATCCTTGTTTTTTTTAAGTTTCCTCGGGAACCTCTAAAGAAGTTCGAGCCAGTTTTTGCTTATTTCTTTGTTTACTGTTTATTTTATGTTATTTTTGTTAATAGGAGTTTGTTATTTGCACTGCACATTTCTTTGCTTTCTGTCTACTCTTTCTTTCGTTGTTTTAGTACTTTCAATAAATCCTTGTTATAAAAATTGCGGTTGCCTTCAGAGGCGACTGAGGGAAAACCAGAAGAAGGGAAGCAGCGTTTTCTGTAATATCCATCTCTACCGAAATTGTAAGAAACATTTGTTCAAAGCCAGGATAGCAACTGCTATAAGAAAACGGCTCATTAAAACATATATTTGGAGCATCGCTTTGTATGGGAGTGAGGCATGGACCCTTACACAGAAGAATAGAGAAAGGTTGGAAGCATTCGAGATGTGGTGTTGGAGGAGATAAGTTGGACAGAAAGGAAGACGAATGAGGAAGTTTTAGAATTGGTCAATGAAAAAAGAGAAATTTTAAGATCTATTGAGAATAGGAGAGGAAAGATGATTGGCCACTTGATACGACACGACACCTTCTTTAAAACGATAGTGGAAGGTAAAATAGAAGGGAAAATGGGAAGAGGAAGACCCAGACGAAGTTTTATGAAGCAGGTAGCTGAAAAAGTGGGTGGAATGTCGTATCAGGAGGTCAAAATGAAGGCATATAATAGATCGGACTGGAAATTGCTTCACCGGCAAGAGCCCAGCTCTTAAGTTGGAGAGAGAGACCGAAATTGCGATCACCAAGACGCCTGCCAAGCGTGGGGGATTAAACCAACCCATCCCTTCCAAGGGAGAGGCCTTTGTTCAGCTGTGGACATTTTTCGGCTGCTGGTGAAGATGATGATAAAAATCGTGACGGTTAGTCCGTGTAGTGCAGTGGTTAGATAGCGTCTCTGCTACACGAGAGGTCGCGGGTTCGATTCCCAACCAGAACAACATTAAAGTGCGTGATATGTTTGTGTCATTTGTTTATTTTTTTATGCAACCAAGGTGGCAAGCAACCATGCGGCCCGCCTGATGGTAAGCAGTCACCGCAGCCTATAGACTCTAGCAACACTAGAAGAATCACTAGCGCGTTGCCGACCCTTAAGACATTAGATATTAAGTCTTTGTGTCCAGTAATTTCACCAGCTACAGTGCCCTTCACACCGGAATACAGCAATGTTTACACACTGCTGCTTGGCGGCAGAATATCTGACACTGCGGTGGTACCTACATAGACGCTTCCCTGCACAAGGAACCTACCACGTAGTTAAATAGATAGATAGTGGACAGAGTAATTTAATAAACATTTTTCCACTAGCTTGTATGAAGAAGAAGAAGAAGAAGAAATACATTTATTTAAACGAAAAACGACGCACACACAAAAATAACAAAAACAAAACCTAAACATCTATCTATACTTATAATAAAACTGTAACAGGTCCAATTCTGTACATTGAAGATATTTTGAAAATTATATTTGGAGGGCATTCTATAACCGATACTGAGGCCGAAAATGTAATTTTTAAAATTTTTGTCTGTCTGTCTATCTGTATCACGGCTGAGCATCACGCCGGTTTCGCCGGTACTGGATGGATTCAAATGAAACTTGGCATGATTTGAGATCTTACTACGAGGTAGGACATAGGATACTTTTTATCCCGTAATCTAGCACGGTTCTTTTGGGAGAGGGGACTAAAATCAAAATGGGTACTTGGTTATACGCTTGGTCCGATTTTATCAAATTTTCAATTCAATTCAATTCAATTCAATTTCATTTATTTGCAATAATATGGGTTAGGTACAGTTGTTGATTGTCATCATGAGTATCACCATAATAGCCATTAAATAGCATGCAAATCATTTTATATAAACGTAAACTTATAATAACCGCATAAGTTTGCTATTACATTTAAATTTTGGTACTGTCATAAAATAATCAGTCAAACTTAATTTAAATAAATAATTCCTAAAACAATGCAAAATAACATTTGTTAAAATTAATATGTAAAAATTTAATTAGACATTCATTATAATATTATTATTAAAATTATTTATTCTTATTACAATATATTTTATAATTTATTATTCTTATAATTTAATAGCTCATTAACTGATTTTTCTTTATAATATATTAATAAGTATCAGTAAGGGAACACTCATAGAGAGTTCTTATCAAGGTTTTGTAATCGATCGGGTTAAGCAACGTAAGGTAAGGTCATTAAATAGATGGGTGACCGTTTAACGCCATTTGAACTAAACGGGTCCGTGCTTTGGAGAGCAAGTAAAAAGTGGGTCCCAGTTTTTAACCGACTATAAAAAATGAGGTTATGTATTCGATGCGAATGTCTGTTATTCAAAGTTTAGTTAACGTAAAAATAGCGCAGGCGAAGCTGCGTGGGTCAGCTAGTTACAAATATAAGCGAAACAAAAAGATAAAACAGGTACAGGTATAACGACATAGACATCGTACGCCGCATTTTCGCCCAAATGAAGTTGACCACTCAGCGTCATGCTGCACTGGCAACAAGTTCCCCCTCCCCCCCTCCGGGCAGCGCTGGTTTCCAGGGCCAACCTCCGTGACATTCCAATGCCGCTTTGATCGTAACCAAAATATACAATTAGAACTAAAATTAAAATACTACTAATCCTGTATCTAAGATAGTTAATGTTTAATTTAACATTGACACTATGACCTCATCAAGCTTTATTTATATCTAATTGCTATCAATTTATATAAGTACCTACATAATAATATCATCGATCTAATTAGATCCAATTAGAGATACAAACACACATTAATCACGCAAGCTGCCTTGAGAGTAATAAGCAGGAATTTGATAGATAAGTGTTTATCCGACAGACGAAGTCGCTGTTAAAAAAATAATTTAAAAAAATGACAAGCCCGCCGAGTTTCTTGCCGGATCTTCTCAGTTGAGGTCGCGTTGAAATACAGTGGTAGCATTTAAAAAAAAAAAAAAAAATGCCCTCTCCCCGGTCGTGTCGGTCGTCCGTCTCATCGGATTGTGAGAGGTAAAGGAAGAGAGAGTGCACTTGTGTCTACGCAAGCGCTTGTGCACTATAATATCTACCTACTGCGTTAATGGCTGATCTTGTGAAAGATTGGCCGCTGTGGTCGTATCTATCAGAAGGATCAAGGACATTATTATGTATTATTATTTTGCAGACTGTGGGGTGTCCGGGTTAGAATAGGAGATCCTAACGTTTCCCCCGTCCCCGTGAGCACCGTGACTGGTTCCCGGGGGGCTACAATGCGTCCCCCGGCGGCGGGCTCAAAGGCAAGGCACTGAGGGGCCCCTGGTGCAGATCCCACCGGAGAGCCCTGGGGTCCCCCCTCTCATATGCCGATGCGACAGCCGCGGGGGTTTTAGTGGGTAAGAATCCCACATACCCCGGTCGAGCCCCACAGCTCCCGGGGATCTTTCGAAGATATCCCCCTGACCCTAACGTTGGATGTCCGTAAGAGGCGACGAAGGGAAAACAAGAAGACGTGCAGCAGCATCTTTCTATGGGATTACCTACCACCTATACTGCGATCCCCAAGACGCCTGCCTAGCGTGGGGCAACCCCTCCCTTCTAAGGAGGAACCCTTTGTTCAGTAGTGGACATGAATCGGCTGCTGTTGATGATAATTTTGCAGACTGTTCACTCGATCACACATAAAGCGGTTAAGTTTATATCATAGTGACCTATATGATAGACCACACACAGTTAGACAAACAGACAAGTGTGAAAAATCTTATTCAATAAATGGTTCTGTATATTTTTCCTTCGAGCTCTACTTGAGATGGACCGAACTATCGCTCGAAGATGTAGGTAATACAGAGTTTAAAAATAATAATAATAATGGTATGTACAATAATGTACATAGCTTATTACATCATCATTTTTAATTGTTAAGTTAGTGGCTAAACTGAGGGCATAGACTAGACAATGAAACATTCTACAAGCGTTAACGCTAATCTACACTAATATTATAAAGAGGAAAACTTTGTTTGTTTGGTTGTAATGAATAGGCTCAAAAACTACTGGATCGTTTTTAAAAATTCTTTCACCATTTGAAAGCTACATTATCCACGAGTAACATAGGCTAAATTTTATTTTGGAAAAAAATAGGGTTCCGTAAGATATTTGGGTTTTTTCGGACACAAGGTGTAAAAAAACAACCAGAAAAGTTACTTATTTTGCGTACGCTGCCTAAACTATAAAAGATAGAACCATAAAATGTTCTAATTAATTGTAGATCTTATAAATATCTACAAAAAAGTCCGTGGCATACTATCTATGTCGAGGCCCAACAACCATGTTTTTATTTAAAAATTTTGAATTTGGTTTGGACTTCATTTAAACGCATTTATTTTACTCATGCTATTAATCTTTGTCAACATAAATTATTTCATCATTAAGTACAGTTTATGTAGATAATATTTGGTCTTTGAATGATTAAAATTGGACATTTGGTTTTGAAGTTATGAAATTAAAATATTACGATTTCTGCTGCATGGCCCGTTGCGAAGTGAGCGTCACCAAGGCGGGGGTGCGCATGCGGGAGGGAGTTTAGATCTATGAGTAAGGTAACCGCGCGGCTCAGACGCGAGGGCGGCTCCCTCTCGATTTTTTTTAGATTTCTTTCTTAAAACTACACCTACGCAAAAGTTCTTCTCCGAGCTAATCAACAGTTCTTTTCAGGGCTAACCAACAGTTCTTTTCAGGGCTAAACAACAGTTCTTTTCAGGGCTAAACAACAGTTCTTTTCAGGGCTAAACAACAGTTCTTTTCAGCGCTAGAATATTATACGCTGTTAGCATTTTCTTAAACGTTTGAAAATGCCTAATGCCAGGTCTCAACTTTCTAAACATAGTTCTCAAGCACGGGCAGCAAGAATACGTCGTATGGGAGAATCTTCACCTGAACGTTCACAACGCCTTGCTGAACAAAATCAGAGAAACTCTCAGGTACGCGCACGAGAGTCGAGTGTCGAACGTTCGCAACGCCTTGCACAACAAAATCTGAGAACCTCTGAGTTACGTGCACGAGAGTCGGGTGAACCGATATGTATGAAATTTTGCGGGTAGGTCTGAGAATAGGTTATAAAGTATATTTTATGCCGCTGATACCATGATTGACGAGGATATATAGAACGAGAGGAGGGTGCAAGAGAGGGAGAGGGGAGGGTGATGGAGTGAGTGATCGGAGGAGTTAGGTGGAGCAAGGGGGGGCGGGGGTTAGTGAGAGGGAGCAAGTTGGGAGAAGAGAGAGGAGGGAGAGGGTTCAGAGAGGACAACGGGCAGAGGAAGAGGGGAAGTGTGACGGGGACCGAAGCGGGAGGGGAGAGAAATAGCATAGAAATAGATTTTTATTATAAGAGAGAGAGATAAATCAAGGGAGTAGGGAGAAAAGGGGAGCAAAATGTAATTAAAGCGCGGGCGGAGCTGCGCGGGTCAGCTAGTAGAAATTATAAAAATGTATGAGAATAGCTGGGTCTACACCGGGCGCACGGCCTCGCTAGCCAAATGTGAGGTCGGTGTGGACGATGCCTCGGCTAGGCGGCTACTGACCGTATCCGTTTCGACTGCTCGTCCACAGTGTCGTAGAAGAAAACCGACTACGTCAATATTACGAAGGAATTTGCTAAAAACTAGCAATGAATGTCGCAAATTCGCTGATTCAATATTCAGAAAGTTATGAAGGGATAACTGCTGCCGCGCGGTCGACACATAGAGAACTGCGCGGCCACGCAGTTCTCTTGAACAGACCGGAGTAGAGGTCTCATTCTTTTTGCTAATCGCGAAAAGAATGAGACCTATACTCAGCTATTAATATGAAGCGATTGTATCTTATCTAGGCCCTCTGGTGTCAAAGTTGTTGAAGCTGCTCTTTACATATGCTGTCTAGATGACCACTGGAATCGACTTTAAAGGTACGCGCCCATTGGCCAGCGCCGGACGAACCGCACGCACGGCACGCAACGGATTTTAGTTTGCTTTCTATGATTTTGACGGCCCGCATCGGAAAATGCCGGCGCGGATAATGGACGCGGCGCTATGTCAAATCATACAAAGCAAACTAAAATCCGTTGCGTGCCGTGCGTGCGGTGCGTCCGGCGCCGGCCAATGGACGCGTACCTTTAACGTGCTTTTCGAAGCACGGAGACGCTTTGTTCATCTGCAATACAAGTAGTTTGTACTATAAAAACCGTTGACGTACCAAACAAACATGAAACCTTCAAAGTAGTATTTGGCGCAGTGATCCCAATTTTTCAGTTAATTAAAAGTGGCGCTACTGTCTATGCAAATGCGTCAAACTGATCGTAAATTTCATATAAATATTTTAGTTCCTATTTCCACCACCCATACACATTAGTTGGTTGAACTCATAAATGGTTTACGTTTAACTATAATATAGCCGTCACACGTAAACGTACCTCCTTTTAAAAAGATTAACAATCAAGCATGTGCCAAGACATTATGCAAATTCTTTGGTGCCAATACCGAAACCAACATAAATATTACGGAACCCCAAATCTATTTTGAAGTATGACTAACGCAGCTTTCTACATACCTAATTCGGCACCGCTAAGACCGGCGTCCATACAAAATAGCCCTGTGTTGGTTTGTTATAATAATAAATCAAATTTATTATTTGCATATTGAACCGACTTTGCAGTGTGACCCGATTAAATTTAACGAAAATACCGAGGCCGCCTCGAAAAAGTATAGAATATGTTTGGCCAAGTCCCTGAACATCAATTTTCGCGAGGACAACTGCTTACAGTGTTAGCATATTTTTTTCCCCAAAAAAACTGACTTTCATTAAAATACCGATAAAAATACTGATCATCAAAAACGACGTTAAAAAATTCTGAAAAAGTATTAAAATACTGAATCTGGTCACACTGCGACTTTGTGTTTTGCATATTTCTGTAACTACAAATGATACTTACGTACTTTTGAAACCAAAGAATTTTTCCTTTTTTTATAATACTTTTAGCAAGGTGGCAAGCAAGCGTGCAGTCCCTCGATGGTAAGCAGTCACCGCAGCCTATAGACGCTAGCATAGCAACACCAGAAGAATTACTAGCGCTTCGCCGACCCTTAAGACATAAGTCTTTCGTGTCCGGTAATTTCACCAGCTACAGCGCCCTTCACACCGGAACACTGCAATGTTTAACGCTGCTGCTTGGCGGCAGAATTTCCGACACTGCGGCGGTACCTAGTCACCTTCTACCTATTGTGCTAGTGATGGAGGCTGCTTCAAAACATACTCCTGCGCTGGTGCCGCTGATTTTCAATACTCGCTACTTTGAAGCTATCGATATAACATTTAAACTAGACTAGGTGTTACACCTGAAAAGTAGCACACCGAAATAGCGCCGTTGTGTTGCTTTTTCTTTCCAAGCTACAGGCTGCCAATTATTTATGCCGTAAGAGTGTCGCTACTGTCTATATGAAACTGTCAAACTACACGTCATTTATCATAATAAAACCGTTAGTTCTCGTTTCCGCCACTAGCACACATAAGTCCGCCCGCGACCACATTTTAGATGTCATTTTGTTTCTAGTTTAAAATATGATATTGACGTTTGAAGAGTAAAAAGGCTCTCGGTATTCTAGAGGATACATTTTGCAGAGTGTGCGCAGGAATTACATGAATTGACTCCTCCATCGCATTTCTATCAGCAGGCGACGAGACGCACGTCTACTTCGCGCCCTTACGTTGCAAATATCCCAGCAGTTCGGACTAAGAGATTTGCTACTTATTGCATCGATGACTTATCTTTTACTATAGTAAACAACGTTCAGTTATAAGTATTCGTACAGTAAAGAACTAGAATAGTTTGTTTGCATCGGTTTTCCCATCCGATTATAATGCGAGTCTTTATGCCTACATAGAGTGAATAGGCTTTTAATATCCTAGTGTGCTTTACTATCCCCGGTTGCGTTGCCGCTTTCCATCAGGTGGGATTACAGTCATGTAGCTACTGCCTTATATTATTGAGTAAAATTAACTGGCGTTGAAACTGAGAGTGGAAAATCCGCTGGTTGATATTATTTGTGGGATAAAGCGTCGCGTTCCTTCTATATTTCTCTATGTATATCTCATCATAATCATCTTTAGCAGCCTAACGTCCACTGCTGAACAAATACCGCCCCCTAGAAGGGAGGGGTTGCCATAATCCCATCGCTTGGCAGGCGTCTTGGGGATCGCAGTTTAGATGGTTGGTGATCTAATAGAAAGACGCTGCAGCCCGTCTTCTTGTTTTCCCTTAGTCGTCTCTTACGGACACCCAACGGGAGGAGATGGGAGGGTGCTATTCTTACCCGGACACCTCACGGGTCAAATCTTTGTCTATCTCTCAGCAAATCGATGTTAATATATCTATTTTATAACTATTTGTGAAGACCTGTAAATGACCATTTGTTTTTATTGTAATGTTTTAATTGTATTTTCCGAAAACAACAATAAAAAAACCCTTTTATACTTAGTTAAAAAAATAAAAACCGACTTCAAAGTAAATTATCTAAAAAGTATAAAATAACGAAAATATATTGAATTCGGTGCTAGCTTATCTTGTTAACTAAGACTAGCACGAGCTGACCCCGACTTCAATATACATATTTTCGTTATTTTATACTTTTTAGATAATTTACTTTGAAGTCGGTTTTTTTATAATACTTTATTTATAACACTTTTTGGTGACTTTTATTTTAGCAAAATAGGTATCAGCACTATTATTATTATTTATTAAAAATATCGGCAACAAATATCCATTATGTTAGTAAACCTATTCTAAGTTGTGATCAATCTGGTCCTCTGGGCAAGCAACTCGAACGTCTACGTTACAGTAACTTACTGAAAACATAAAAAGTTTATATCTCTTAAACTACTGGACCGATTTTGATGAAACTTATACCTCTACCCTAAGTTGAAAAATACTCTAACTATTGCAGAAAGAATTTTTGAAATCGGATCTGTGGTTTCTGAGAAATCCGCGGACAAACCTACATACAAGCATACATACATACACTCATAAAATTTGGTAAAATTGTTTAGAAGCCCACATAGACTAACATATATGAATATTACGCATTTTTATTAATATTACATACATACGCGTCGAATAGAGAACCTTCTTTTTGAAGCCGGTTAAAAAGATCTTTTTGGATTTAACAAGTTTCTCCCAGACACCACAGATATAATTTGTCAGCACGTTTCTAAGGATTTATTATCCGTGTATGTAATTTGATTAACATTTTGCTTGCTTAATAAGTTCGATGAGCCAAGTTAAATGTCTTTGGCTCGACAAAAAAAATATGGTACGGATTTCCTTTTAAAATAGTTGAACGATGAATGCTAATATTATAGTCACTTAGAACTACACTGCAATAAATGTAAGCCATGTTTTTTTATATAATTGTGCGCAATAAGCCGCTAGCGCCATCGTTATTAATGCGTCATCGGCATAGGTACCTACATACCTATGCTAATTATGTATGACTCTGCAATTAATAGGGAAATGAATCATAGTTTACTAAGATCACAGAATATTTCTGTAACCAACATAAAAAAGACTAGGGTGAATAAGTAGTATCAGTCGTATCAGTGATACGGGGCCCCCGGGGCTACAGGGGCCCCGAAGTGCGAAAATTCGTAAAATGTTATTCAAAATCTCACTTAATCTCTTCACATTACCGTACATTCATTTGGGCCCCCAACAAATTTTGATACAGGGCCCCCGTGTAAGGCAATGGTATTAATGTTGTTCTGGGGTGGATATCCCTATATAATAATAATAATATCTTGGGACAATCCACACACGGTCATCTGATCCCAAACTAGGCAGAGCCTGTACTATGGAAACCAGACAACTGATACTAATACTTATATACATATTTTTTTTGTAAATACATACATATATAGATAAATAACACCCAGACACTTGTTGGGAATCGAACCCACGACTCATCGGTTAGCGGACAGGGTGTCTAACCACTAGACCAACGGGCCCGTCCCGTTGGGTATATATAGGCCAAGTACTCAGGCCCGGACCTAGGGCGGCGAAATTTAGGAGGGGTCACAATTATAGTGAGTTTTAGCGTTGCGTGTGTGTTTGTCATCCAATTTATGAATAGCAATTTAATGTTACTATCAAATAAAACATTGAGACGCTCATAGCCAGTTGTAACCACTTTTCGGTAAACGATCAGTTGAGTAAGCAACGTAAGGCAATGTCAGTCCTTAGATGGGTTACCGTTTAGTGGCACTTGAACTGAGCGTCTCCGTGCTTCGGAGGGCACGTTAAAAGTTGGTCCCGGCTATTGTCTTCTAGACAGCGGTCGTTAAGCTAAGTCAGAGGCCTAAGGGCAGCTTGAAAACTCTGACACCAGGTTGGCCACTAACCATACGACAAAAAAAAAAACAAATATAAATCGTAACCATTGACACTGATTGAGATCATTTTATAATTTACTGAATCGTACAGTCGTTACGGACTTATCCCACCACTATGACTCCTGTTAGCCAGGATCTACAGTAGTCACCAGTGAAGACACCGAGTTTTGCCCCTCGGCGAGTCCCGCGGGAACGCAAGTTATATTGGAACCCGCAAAAAAATTATTTACAACAGTTTATAGGAGGAGTTCGAAAGAATATAAATTCCACTTCCCTCCTTAAAATAGATTCTTACAGGTGCACCACTTGATGTTAGTCCACCTGGAAGGCACCACGGAAGTTACTAGATTTATAGTAGGTACTAGCTGACCCACGCAGCTCCGCCTGCGCTATTTTTATGTTAACTACACTTTTAATAACAGACATTCGCATCGAATACATAACCTCCTTTTTTATAGTCGGTTAAAAACTGGGACCCACTTTTTACTTGCTCTCCGAAGCACGAACCCGTTTAGTTCAAATGGCGTTAAACGGTCACCCATCTATATAATGAACTTACCTAACGTTGCTTAACCCGATCGATTACAAAACCTTGATAACAACTCTCTATGAGTGTTCCCTTACTAATATTTATTATATTATAAAGAAAAAATGATAAAATCGGACCAAGCGTATAACCAAGTACCCATTTTGACTTTAATCCCCTCTCCCAAAAGAACCGTGCTAGATTACGGGATAAAAAGTATCCTATGTCCTACCTCGTAGTAAGATCTCAAATCATGCCAAGTTTCATTTGAATCCATTCAGTAGTTTCGGCGTGATGCGCAGCCGTGATACAGACAGACAGACAGAAAGACACAGACAAAAATTAAAAAAAATACATTTTCGGCCTCAGTATCGGTTACAGAATGCCCTCCAAATATAATTTTCAATGTACAGAATTGGACCTGTTACAGTTTTATTATAAGTATAGATGACTAGAATACAGGTTTTAGGATATCTATAAAAAAATTGCCGCCCGTTACGCGATACTGGAACTCAATATTTTGTCTGATCCTTCGCCGAAATCCACTCCTGAATTATTCACGCACTAATACTACATTAATACACGCCTTACAAATTCGTAATAGCAGTAATTTATATTCTGACCTCAAACACTGTTTAATTCCTATCAGGCGAAGAGTGAAATATTTGACATCTATCCAG
Organism: Furcula furcula; assembly: GCA_911728495.1. NCBI lineage: Eukaryota > Metazoa > Arthropoda > Insecta > Lepidoptera > Notodontidae > Furcula > Furcula furcula. The sequence continues at coordinate 14,111,809 of OU452265.1, read as the reverse complement.
CCGTCTCTGCATTAAATTAATCAAACACATTAATATAATACGAAAAGAATTGTTAGGCTACTCGTATTTAGGTAACCCAAGTTTCTAGACTTTGAAAGCGGCGGCGTTATTCATGATTTTATTTGGATACTAGCTGACCCACGCAGCTCCGCCTGCGCTATTTTTACGTTAACTAAACTTTTAATAACAGACATTCGCATCGAATACATAACCTCCTTTTTTATAGTCGGTTAAAAATTGGGACCCACTTTTTACTTGTTCTCCGAAGCATGGACCCGTTTAGTTCAAATGGCGTTAAACGGTCACCCATCTATTTAATGACCTTACCTAACGTTGCTTAACCCGATCGATTACAAAACCTTGATAACCACTCTCTATGAGTGTTCCCTTACTAATATTTATTATATTATAAAGAAAAATTGATAAAATCGGACTAAGCGTATAACCAAGTACCCATTTTGACTTTAATCCCCTCTCCCAAAAGAACCGTGCTAGATTACGGGATAAAAAGTATCCTATGTCCTGCCTCGTAGTAAGATCTCAAATCATGCCAAGTTTCATTTGAATCCATTCAGTAGTTTCGGCGTGATGCTCAGCCGTGATACAGACAGACAGACAGACAGACAAAAATTAAAAAAAAAACATTTTCGGCCTCAGTATCGGTTATAGAATGCCCTCCAAATATAATTTTCAAAATATCTTCAATGTACAGAATTGGACCTGTTACAGTTTTATTATAAGTAAGTATAGATAGAATTGGGACGTTATTTTTTTTTTTTTGGGAATGATAGACGCTGTTAGCCGCAGATGGCCATTGCAGCTTCACCGGACAATAGGAGGCGAGCGCTTGAAGCGCTCTAGCCTTTACGGCAGAAGTAGCGACGAGCACAAGGGCACCTCAGGGAGGCACGGCCTCGGCTTGGGCTGTCGCTTAAGAGAGGGCTGAGTTTACCACCGGTTCACAACGCGCCCCCACTGAGAAGAACCGGCAAGAAACTCAGTGGGGTGATGCACGTCGTTGCGGTCGCATACGTACGACCCTTCGGCCTCGCCGGCGAGACCGGTGTCTGATAGCTAGTGTAGCATACGGTTGTCGGGGAGGGGTCGGCGCATCCCGGTCCAATAGGACCGTCATGGGGTCAGGAGGGTCGAGGAGTACGTGCCGTGGTCTGCGGCGCGAGTCAGAAGGACTAGCGGCGTAATCGGATAGGGTGACAAGCATTTTTAATGTGTCCGAGGAAACCTACTTAAATGACTACTATCGCAAAATTTTAAAAAAACCTTTGACATTTAGTCTGGCTAAATGTGCGGGCAATAGAAAAATAGTTACCTTAATAATTGACTTTAATTATATTAAATAAACTTGACCACATATATTTTGACTCGTTACATGTCCCGTGAGATCTACGATTTATCGTACTAGAGCCGAGAGGGTAGAACCTATTGGTAGATACCTCGTTTACAGACAGCCAAATCCGAGGCTGTGTGTGCCTTCCTGAGGTGCCCTCGAGTTCGTCGCGTAGATCAACGTTGTGTAAGACTGGGTTTTGTTGCTCCTATTTGCATATTTCGGTAAACCAACGATCGTTTAATGGTTTTACAGCTTACAGATATCGATATAGAATATACCTCTGTGGATGGTACCTACCTACCCATATACCTATAGTACTCATTCTCATCTATGGTAGAGAATGGCCAAACGAGCCAATAAATGAGTTCCTTAGCTTTTAGCGAAAATCAACGATCGTTGTGAGCGTTCGTTGGGCTGCGTGCAGTAGGTATGTATGTACGCAGCATTATCCCGTTTAGTTACACAACATATTGTTTTAAATTTTAATTAAGTATAAGTATTTTGTGCAAATATTGCCAAATCTAACAGAATTTTGGCCACAACATGTCTTATGAATCACTATATTAGACATTTAACTCACACTTCGCTTTCGGAACATCGCGCGACGGCGACATACTTACTGAAACGTGATAAAAATATTAATGAGTTTGATTTAATATGACAAAAAAAAAGACAGGAATAAGCTCTCAATATGAATTTATTGAGTGTGTTAGTACAGTATTTCTAATTAAAGTAAGTATGTACATAAAATATACGAGTTTTTTAACATTTTTTTTTGTTATACACGTGAAATCGAACGCACCCTCAGAGTAAACTCTGAGAACGCACCTGTCAAGTGCCTGGGGTTCCCAACTTGGTAATTTTCCCCATTTAGAGGCGGGAAATGACTGTTGGGATTTGTATGGGTATCGAATATGTACCTACAATGATATTATAAACCATAGATATGTTATAACCCCCTAATGCTCGCTAAAAATTGTAACAAGTTATAATTAAAAATATTTTCTCATATAAATAGTTAAGATATGATATCCTTTTCTTATTATTTACTTTTGTTCAGTACTCTGTGCATTTTCTACATAGTACGCATGAAGGCATTTTACTTGATTTTCAAAGGCACATGTCATGTTCGTTACATTTTACCGACGCGTGACTACATTTATGGGAGGACTAAGATGTTGGACATCCTTATGTCTGTCTGAATCAGTGTTCTTTTGTGAGGATTTGAGGTCTATTAAATCTGATATAGTGGTGGGTACGATCCTGAACATATTCACAGACTGCAGACTTCCTACAGCGTCGGTGTTTCACATCAGCTATGTGTTCCATAGCGCGAGTTTTTATTGCACGCTTTGTTTGCCCGATGTAGGAGAGCCCACAGTCACAATCGAGTTTATAAACTCCTGCAAATGCCATCTTGTAGAGGTATATAGCACTTGACTGACAGGCAATTAGTTTGATTTCAATGTCTAGTATTCACGTAAATAAAAGACATCATAATTTTGGAAGTCTGTAGGTATAATCTTTAGGCATAAATTTCATATCCATGATAATTAAAAAGTAGAACCATCCAACATAATAATATCACAGAAAGTTCACAGTTAGAATCGTTTTTTGGCATACATTTTCGGAATAGGCTAAATGGTCACATGTTGCGAGCCGGCCGCTATTAAGGCCAGCTTGCACTTCCTGGTCACGGTTCCGACCTTTTTTTTTGACGCCCGGGAGCTGTGGGGCTTGACCGGGGTATGTGGGATTCTTACACACTAAAACCCCCGCGGCTGTCGCATCGGCACATGCGAGGGGACCCAGGTCTCTGCGGTGGGATAGATAGATGGATATACTCTTTATTGTACACAAACTCACCTACACATAAAATAAAGCACATAAAAACACTACTGGGATCTGCACCTTGGTCCCCTCAGTGCCTTGCCTTTGAACCGGCCGCCGGGGGGCGCATTGTAGCCCCCCGGGAACCAGTCACGGTGCTCACGGGGACGGGGGTCTCAACCCCACCGCCAATATTTTTTAGAGCTTAAAAATATACACATAAAAGAAGATGACAAATAGAGCATCAAGATTATGCCAAATAGAAGGAACCCTTTGCTTAATTTCATGTAAGTACCGTGTGTTAGGAAATAAACTTCGGTATAAGTTATAGTTTTAAACGATGCAGAATAATGTAAGGTTAACTTGAGTTTAGGTAAAAACTTTTTAAATTGTTGGCAACCCTGAAAGTGCCATCCATATGTCAAAAGTGAGTGACAGCTTTGTGTTTTGTTTTGGTTTTGTTTTGATTGGTTTTAATTTTCGTTCTTCCTTGGACTTTGTTCGAGTGAGTAGTGTGATTCTTATTTTAAACATCTCCAAGTCAAGTCTTTAATTAAAACAAAATATCGTAATCATGTCTTTATTAAAAAGCCTAATTTACAATCAGCCTCGCAAATTATTGACGAGTAAGTTAACCTACTAATATTTTTCTAATTTTATTTTTATTTTATTGAAATCTTAATAAATCTTTATCCTGTTCTTATAGACACGTTATTACGAGCATTCTCGTCAAGCACTGTAGTGCCGAAATTTGAAACCTTAGCAGTATCAGTGCCAAAGACCAATGTTTTTCACGTAGAATTAAATCGGCCGAAGAAAGCAAATACCTTCTCGAGAGCTATGTGGCTGTAAGTATCTATTTCCTCATTATCATAATCAGTCCACCCACGGCTGGACATAGGCCTTCCCTAAGGCACACCACTGAGCCCGATCTTCGGGTCTCCTCATCCAGTTTTTCTCATTCTTCTCATTCCATTATTGAGTACAAGATGATCCATAACTCTTTTCAATAACAGATTAAAATATTAAAGGGTTCATCAGCAGCCGAAACGTCCACTGCTGAACAAAGGCCTGGTAGCCTTAATACCCACGCTTAGCAGGCGTCTTGGGGATTGCAGTATAGGTGGTAGGTAATTAATAAAAAGACGCTGCTGCCCGTCTTCTTGTTTTCCCTTAGTCGTCTTTTACGAACACCTAATAAGAGGAGATGGATTTTGATAGTAATGGGCTTAGCGTGTCAAAATAAGTCCATCTCAAGGCCTGGATACTTAACAGTAATTTATGGTTATGAGTGCTGCCATAAGAGGCTTATTTTAATTGTCATACATGTTTCCGAGTGTAGGTATAACATAAACACTGTCACTACTTATTATACTAGGTGGTAGGTTCCAGGTAGGTTAACCACCGCAGTGTCAGATATTCTGCCGCCAAGCAGCAGTGTGTAAGCATTGCTGTGTTCCGGCGTGAAGGCCACTGTAGCTGGTGAAATTATCAGACACAAATACTATATCTAATGTTTAAGGGTTGGCAATGCGCTGGTGATTATTTTGGTGTTGCTAGTGTCTATAGGCTGCAGTGACTGCTTACCATCAGGCGGGCCGCACTCTTGCTTGCCACCTTGGTAATATAAAAATACTGAAAGTTATTATTTATTTACAGAGAGCTGACTCAATGCTTCTCATCGTTGAGCAGGAATCCAGAGTGTAGAGTGATAGTCCTCTCTGGTCAAGGGAAACATTTTACTGGTGGTAATTATAAACTTATTTTTACTATGCATGCAAGGAACCACCCAGGTTCTACGGATTCAGATATTCTGCTGCCAAGCAGTGTTTGGTGTTCCAGTGTGAAGAGCACTGTAGCTGTAGCACTCTAAATTATTAGTAGTCAATGATATCATAAACTACTAGCTGTCCCGCGCAGCTCCGCCTGCGTTATTTTCCAATTTTCTGCGCAAACTTCTAAGTTTTGTCCTAAAAATAATAAACACTAATAAAAGAATAATTCAATTTGGTGAAGTCGTTCAGAAGCTATGCGTTATATTCGTTATTTTTATATAGATAATATTATCAGTGTTAGTAGGTACCTCAATTAGTCTTTTAATGACTCTGGTACTTAAATAATAAACTTCTAAAAATATGTTAAATGTGGGAATAGGTAATGTAATTTAATTCTTTTGTTTGATATCTATATTTTTAATACACACTACATCCCATTTCTATCTTCCAACTTTCCACTTGTAGGCTTGCTGCAAAAAATTTCTTTAGAAATAACGCCAAAGAAATTTATAGGATTCAATATATCACATTTATGAAAATAAATTGAATTTAATTGAATATTCAACCCGGTAGGGTTAGGGATAACCTTTAACCAATATTAAACTTTGTTTCGTAAAAACATACATGTGCAAATAAACTTTTTTTTTAAATAATACATAGGTAAATAACACCCAGACACAAGGTTGATCGAACCCACGTCCTATTAGGTAGCGGCCATGGTGACTACCAACAAACCACTAGACCAACGTCAAGTCACTGTCAGAGTACATATCATCATCATCAGCAGCCGAAAACACGTCCACTACTGAACAAAGGCCTCTCCCTTAAAAGGGAAGGGGTTGCCATAATCCCCACGCTTGGCAGGCGTCTTGGGGTCGCAGTATAGGTGACAGATAAATTCAAAAGAAAGACGCTGCTGCCCGTCTTCCTGTTCTCGCTTAGTCGCCTCTTACGACACCCAACGAGAGGAGATGGGGCAGAGTAACAACAAATAATAAGTAATAACTGGCTTAGTTTTGAAAAAAAAAACAATTTCAAGTACTGGATAATTAACTAATTAACTTTAATTGCTGTTTGTTAGCGAGGCATTTAGACGAAAAATAGGTTTAATACTGAAAAAAGCAATTAAAATTACATAATCTCAAAACCAGATAAACTGCGCCGTTTTGATATCAGTCAGTTTTGTCCATACACTTCACACCAGCGCCCCTAGCGGTAACTAATAATAACTAGTAAAATGTAGTCGCGACAGAATTCGTAATGAGGAGATTCGCCGAATAACCAAGGTCACCGACATAGCTCTTTGAATCTGCAAGTTGAAGAACCGATAACTGATGGGAAAGAAAGGTTCTCGAGTGGCGACCACGAACCGGAAGACGCATTGTACTCCCACTAGGTGAACCGACGACATTGTTCGCGTCGCAGGCAACCGGTGGATGCAAATGGCTAACTGTCGTTCATTGTGGCGGTCTAAGGGGGAGGCCTTTGTTCAGCAGTGGACGTCTTCCGGCTGATGATGATGATGTAAATGTATGGGGAGAAAACTGATAGTTTGATCGAGCTCGTAAACTGTCAAAACTCGTACTAGGCGCGCAAGATATCTGCGGGATTAGCGCTCGTTTGTTCCACAACCGGTTTAGTTAACATAAATCTCACATTAATCCTGCAGTATTTTCTGTATGTAGGTATCATTATGTACGTTTTGTTTTAGTACAATATCATTGTATGTCCTTATTTATCTTAGGCCCGTAAGATCAATTGTGGTTTAAACTACGACATAGAGCTTAATCTGCTCTCTTCGATTAATTCGTAATATCGAAAGCAGTTGATCGACTGTGACGAGTTTAAACTACCCATCAGTTTAAACTTGCTCCAAGCCACGGTTAAACCATCGCGTGTCCTTAAACTGTCTTCATTTGAAGTATTTGATAGTACCTACTATACTGTCGTCATAATTGTTGTTGGTTGTTTACTATACTTAAGGTTAAATGGAATATTATATTAGTAGTAATTAGAAGTCTTATCGGAATATTACAAGTTTTTACCTGGTCCAGATTCAGGTTACCACCGCAGTGTTAGGTATTCTGCCACCCAGCAGTAGTGTGTAAACGTCGCTGTGTTCCGGTATGACTATAGCAGGTGGCTCTGAACTAGTATAATGCAGCTGTCTATAGGCAGACGTGTCGCTTACCATCAGGCAAACCTCTTGGTTGTCTCGTCACTAGGTTCAATATAATAAAATAAGAGTTCTACGATATTAATAAGTGTTACAAGATACCAAGTCTTTCAAAAACAAACAATCATTGTGATCAATTGGATGATACAGAACTTAAAAATTGGTGCCTTCTCTGTTATTAAAATATTACTAAACTTAAACTAAAATAAAATTGATTCATTAAGAAAATTCGAAAAAATCTACAACTCTACAAAGCTACCTGAGTTCAACTTGAACAAAGACTACGGAAAGCCAATGAAACAAATGACCACTTATTGCCAAACATGTGTCAAGATGGTTTATTTTTTTGCTGTATTCAGTAGAAAAAGCTTGTAAAAAATGAATGAACTGGGTTCAAAAATATACGCACACAAATAAAGAATGACCTGACCATATGAACAAAAATTTGGCAGAGGGGGTTAGCGCGTCATGCTCTCTCCAGTGGTATCTCCTCTAAGCACTGGAGAGATCATGATGCGCTAACCCCTCTGCCAAATTGTGTTCATATGTTCAGGTCGTTCTTTATTTGTGTGCGTATCTTTTTGAATGTGTTGCGAGTTTATTATAGTGTGGGTATGCGTGAAATTGTATCTGTGTGTGTTTACTTCGCCTCCCGCACCCCGCAAAAGTGCCACGAACAATTTGTTCGGGGAATCGACGCGATACTAGCTCCATTCTAATTACTCTGAGTTATTTATACGTATAATAAAATTTATTAAAGTCGAGTAGGTATCACTAAAGTAGGTATAAATAGATAGATAGAAAATTCTTAATTGAGCACAAAAAACAAATACTAAAAGAAAAAGTACAAATTAATAAGACATGCAATGCAACAACGGGCGGCGTTATCGCTTATAGCGATCTCTTCCAGCAACCTTTGTTTGATACTGAAGTTGTACCTACCTATCTACAAAAGTATTAACATAACTCAAAGTCAAATATATTTATTTCAAATAGGCTTAACGCCTAGCACTTTTGAATGGTCTATTATTTAAAAGCTACCACCGGATCACAACGCGGCCTCTACTGAGAAGATCCGGCAAATAAACTATTTAAAAAAAAATAAAAACCGGCTTCAAAGTAAATTATCTAAAAAGCATAAAATAACGAAAATATATTGAAGTCGGTGTCAGCTGGTGTTAGTTAACATGATGTGCTAGCACCGACTTCAATATATTATCGTTATTTTATGCTTTTTAGATAATTAACTTTGAAGTCTTTTTTTTTTAATAGTTTATTCATTTTTTAAACATTGCTTGTCTTGATACATTAGCGATAGCACACTATCGCTAATGTTGATCTCCTGCCGTTCGAAATATAAAACAAGGGAGAAAAGAAGAAAACAATAAAATACGACAAAATTACAACAAACTAGACGGCCAAAGGGATAGCAGTCGGACCAGTCCCCCCAAGCAGCACCCGCGCACGAGTTGACTCGAGCAGCAGCCATCACTCCTGCTTGCATACTTACACTATAATATGACCCGCATGTACGGGTGATCTTGTGAAAATATTGGTTGTTGTGTTGAAATTATTCGATCCTGAATCGCGCAAGCGAAAATTCATCATAGGATACCTACTTGGAATAAAATATAACATCCTAACATGAACTGTTGTGGGATTTGACCCCGATCGAGCATCACTCCTTGCTCGGAAGGTCCTACCTTTAGCACCGCGCCGTCCACCAAAATTAATTAACACAAATAATACCTACCTACCTGGCTAGTAGTTTCCTTGCGCAAGGAACCGTTCAGGTAGGTATCACCGCAGTGTCAGATATTCTGCCGCCAAGCAGCAGTGTGTAAACATTGCTGTGTTCCGGCGTAAAGGGCACTTTAGCTGGTGAAATTACCGGCCACGAAGACTTACGTCTAATGTCTTAAAGGTCGGTAGCCCGCTAGTAATTCTTCTGGTGTTGCGATCGTCTTTAGGCTGCGGTGACTGCTTACCATCAGGCGGGCCGCATGCTTACTTAGATAGATAGATAGATAATTATTTATTGCGCACAAACAAACAGATACAAAAAGAATAAGACACAAATTAATAAAACATGCAACAATGGGCCTTATCGCTAAAAGCGATCTCTTCCAGGCAACCTTTGGATGGAGAGGAAAATAAAGAAGTTACAAAGAGCAGAGGGTGCGCGCACAATACATGAATAGGTAACATTAACACAAAGACACATAAAAACACATATGTTGTAAACTAGAATAATATTGTAGTGTACTGGTAAATTGAGTAAAGTTGTGGGTAGACAAGTTTATCGTCTCAAGCGGGCACACTACGCAGGCACTGAGTGGGGATGCGAGAAAGACATAAAAGCCCCTCTACTGTAGGAGGGGGGTTCAGTCGAGTGTCAACCACTGTGCGAGTCAGAGAAAGAGAAGTCAGTTTAGTGTTAACATTAACAAATATAGTGAACTCTACAAATATATATGAGTATAATATATAAACATACATGAAATAATACTATTATAAACATACTGTTACAGACTTCCGGTCCCTGCTCAACTTTGTGCACCTAGATAATTATATATTGATTATATTTGTGATTTAATTTGTTCTATAGCATGACATTATTTTGATTTGTGTTTAAATACTTGTTTGTAACTACCTACTAAATGAAATATAATTATGTCGCCGTGCGCTTGACAGCTTCCGGCGTAACAAAATACTGATTATGAGTAATATTTACATTAGTTGTGGTTTATATGTATTATTGATTGATAATTCTCCTAATTAAATCTCCAATCTAAATAGTATTAATTAATGTTAAATATGTAATAGTTTTTGTATATGTATGACTCTTGATTAGCTTATTTGTTTGCCTATATATACCGGTGTCACAACGTTCGAGTTATTCATTCTGTCACCGTCATTGAGAACAGTTGTAAGTGGAAACTCTGCACGATTGTTTACAAAATATAATTGACCGTCAAATGCTTATGTGTTGATTATTGTGACCATCCTGATTACCTGAAGTATTACACTTCAGAAGTGGGATATATTCAGGCCCACATGTTGATGGAATTGGTACAAAGATTTATGGAAACTACACAACAATTTCAAGAGATGACGAAGAAAACTAAGATTTTTTTTCTTGTTCACCTGACTACGAGGAGATCGATAAGGCATGTTCAACGAAAAAGGCGCCGCGGACTTCAAAACGATGATGAGATTATTCCATTATACTACCGGATGAAGAATCAAGCAACGACAAAAAATTAAATTAACCAGTGGGACGACATGTATGATTGTGGCGAAACTGTTCGACAGCTCACCGATTAGTCTTCAAGGATCCACAAGAGATCGGAAATGCTACGCGGTTAGGAGAGGGCCATGTAGTACGGGGCTGCAAGATGCCGTGCTACGAGGCGCTGCGGCTGGCTCTTCACATCGGCACAAAAGGTCAGTAGCGTTTTAATTATAACTTAAAATGTTTATATGGACTTTTACAGGAATATAGCAAATAGTAATAGTAATGGTTAGCACCTTGTTGCATGCGCAGACACTGGTATTAAAACAAAAAAAAAAAAAAAAAACTTGCAGTACTTAAGCTTACGAAGCTCGTAATTTAAAGCCGAGGATCAAACCTTCTATAGTTAAAATGAAAGGATTTGGTGGTTGATATTCAAACTCATTGGAAACTTCTTATATTATTATAATGTTCATGTTTTGTGCGGTATTGTTGATTTTTGATGATGAAAATCTTACTGATAATTAGTCTTAATAATTGGGTAGTCAATGGTAAATCAAAAGATATTTTTAGTTACCTCAGAACATTTTATAAGATTAATTCATAACTTTTAATATAAAAAAAAAACTTAGTATGCAACAAGCAATTGAATTCCTAGTCTATTTGGAATACAGTAATGTAATACCGCCACGATATTATGCATTTGTACAAATTTACGTCAATATCAACCCGAACCTTATATTTCTCACGAATACTTATTGTTGTAGTGGAGTTGACAGTAGTCGTATCATAAGGTTGAGGAATTGTTTTTTGTAGTTATCCTCTGAGATAATAATTATCACAGAGTAGCAAGCATAATATACTCTTAGCAAGCGGGGAAATAGGTACTGATGAGAATTATATATGAAATATAACAATCTTACGACAATAAAATACAGTTAAATAAAGTTTAAAGTTAAATAAAGTTTAAAGTTAAATAAAGTTTAAAGTTAAATAAAGTTTAAAGTTAAATAAAGTTTAAAGTTAAATAAAGTTTAAAGTTAAATAAAGTTTAAAGTTAAATAAAGTTTAAAGTTAAATAAAGTTTAAAGTTAAATAAAGTTTAAAGTTAAATAAAGTTTAAAGTTAAATAAAGTTTAAAGTTAAATAAAGTTTAAAGTTAAATAAAGTTTAAAGTTAAATAAAGTTTAAAGTTAAATAAAGTTTAAAGTTAAATAAAGTTTAAAGTTAAATAAAGTTTAAAGTTAAATAAAGTTTAAAGTTAAATAAAGTTTTAAGTTAAATAAAGTTTTAAGTTAAATAAAGTTTTAAGTTAAATAAAGTTTTAAGTTAAATAAAGTTTTAAGTTAAATAAAGTTTTAAGTTAAATAAAGTTTTAAGTTAAATAAAGTTTTAAGTTAAATAAAGTTTTAAGTTAAATAAAGTTTAAAGTTAAATAAAGTTTAAAGTTAAATAAAGTTTAAAGTTAAATAAAGTTTAAAGTTAAATAAAGTTTAAAGTTAAATAAAGTTTAAAGTTAAATAAAGTTTAAAGTTAAATAAAGTTTAAAGTTAAATAAAGTTTAAAGTTAAATAAAGTTTTAAGTTAAATAAAGTTTTAAGTTAAATAAAGTTTTAAGTTAAATAAAGTTTTAAGTTAAATAAAGTTTTAAGTTAAATAAAGTTTTAAGTTAAATAAAGTTTAAAGTTAAATAAAGTTTAAAGTTAAATAAAGTTTTAAGTTAAATAAAGTTTTAAGTTAAATAAAGTTTTAAGTTAAATAAAGTTTTAAGTTAAATAAAGTTTTAAGTTAAATAAAGTTTTAAGTTAAATAAAGTTTTAAGTTAAATAAAGTTTTAAGTTAAATAAAGTTTTAAGTTAAATAAAGTTTTAAGTTAAATAAAGTTTTAAGTTAAATAAAGTTTTAAGTTAAATAAAGTTTAAAGTTAAATAAAGTTTAAAGTTAAATAAAGTTTAAAGTTAAATAAAGTTTAAAGTTAAATAAAGTTTAAAGTTAAATAAAGTTTAAAGTTAAATAAAGTTTAAAGTTAAATAAAGTTTAAAGTTAAATAAAGTTTAAAGTTAAATAAAGTTTAAAGTTAAATAAAGTTTAAAGTTAAATAAAGTTTAAAGTTAAATAAAGTTTAAAGTTAAATAAAGTTTAAAGTTAAATAAAGTTTAAAGTTAAATAAAGTTTAAAGTTAAATAAAGTTTAAAGTTAAATAAAGTTTAAAGTTAAATAAAGTTTAAAGTTAAATAAAGTTTAAAGTTAAATAAAGTTTAAAGTTAAATAAAGTTTAAAGTTAAATAAAGTTTAAAGTTAAATAAAGTTTAAAGTTAAATAAAGTTTAAAGTTAAATAAAGTTTAAAGTTAAATAAAGTTTAAAGTTAAATAAAGTTTAAAGTTAAATAAAGTTTAAAGTTAAATAAAGTTTAAAGTTAAATAAAGTTTAAAGTTAAATAAAGTTTAAAGTTAAATAAAGTTTAAAGTTAAATAAAGTTTAAAGTTAAATAAAGTTTAAAGTTAAATAAAGTTTAAAGTTAAATAAAGTTTAAAGTTAAATAAAGTTTAAAGTTAAATAAAGTTTAAAGTTAAATAAAGTTTAAAGTTAAATAAAGTTTAAAGTTAAATAAAGTTTAAAGTTAAACAAAGTTTAAAGTTAAACAAAGTTTAAAGTTAAACAAAGTTTAAAGTTAAACAAAGTTTAAAGTTAAACAAAGTTTAAAGTTAAACAAAGTTTAAAGTTAAACAAAGTTTAAAGTTAAACAAAGTTTAAAGTTAAACAAAGTTTAAAGTTAAACAAAGTTTAAAGTTAAACAAAGTTTAAAGTTAAACAAAGTTTAAAGTTAAACAAAGTTTAAAGTTAAACAAAGTTTAAAGTTAAACAAAGTTTAAAGTTAAACAAAGTTTAAAGTTAAACAAAGTTTAAAGTTAAACAAAGTTTAAAGTTAAACAAAGTTTAAAGTTAAACAAAGTTTAAAGTTAAATAAAGTTTAAAGTTAAATAAAGTTTAAAGTTAAATAAAGTTAAATACAGCTAAATACAGCTAAATATAGCAAAATATAGCAAAATACAGCAAAATATAGCAAAATATAGCAAAAATACGGCAAAATATAGCAATATACGGCAAAATATAGCAAAATACAACAAAATACAGTAAAATACAATGAAATACAGACACCGACAAGGTCCATAATGGGTTATTTACAGAGTTTAATTACTTAATGCATAATTTCAGTTTAAGTACCTGCCCGCGCTGTTTGACATACCGGGTGTGCTCAGCTCAGCTCATGTGAATGTACCCAGTGCCCCATAATTGGACAATCTGGCTTACTAGGTACTAATAACATTCAGCATGGTGTTGCTACTCCCACGCACTGAACGCATCAGTGATGCAATACGTTATGAGGGAATCTGTCTATCTATGCGAGTCTAGGAGTTGTAGTGGGAAAAGGGGTTTATTCTAGAGTATATAATTAGACTACAGAGCGCACAATGCACGTACTGCTAAATAGCAATATCCATCATAGGAATATGCCTCATGTCCTTAGACAAGCGTTAATTATTTAGAACACAAGATTTCCGCGGGAACACTGCGGTCGGGATAGACTCAAATTCGTTGCATAGCTGAATATAAAAAAAAACTTTAATTTGTTTGGGATGCGTCAATTAGGATTAATGTTGTATATTAGGTTTACTCGCGGATTTGCTGATGTCTCTAGGTCCCACGCAGTAGACCAAGAAGAACGTAGAATAGACGGGGTCCTGTCCAAGAATCTATATTCCATACTGAGCAAGTACGCTTGGATTAGGTGGAGAGGAGTACTGTTGCAAAACCAATCTGTTGGAGTTATATAACAGATTGCATATTTAGTAATTGACTAGAGAGAAACAATTTTTATCATAGCTACGAGCTAGATACATTAGCAGTTGGTCACTAAAACGTTATCGGATATATGCAGATATTAACCTCTGTACGTGAAAGTTGTGTCTACGATTCTTATATTCTTTTTATTGTTAAAATGTCGAAGTTTAATATAGAAACAGCATTTAGTGACTTGTCAAAGAAGTTAACATCATTGGCAACTAAAATCACTGCTCAAACTGCCATCATTGAAGCACAAAACAAAAGAATCGATGAGCAACAGCAAGTAATTCAAAACTACACGATTGCCATTACAGAGCAAAATAAGGTAATTTTAGAATTATCTGCGAAGTTTAAGGAGTTAAGCCTGTCTACAGGGGTACAAATGAGCAAGACGGATGAACCACTCACGGCCTTTAATACGCAAGGTGCGACTGAGACTAATATACAAATAGCGCGTACCACCTCCTCGCAATGCCCACAGTCGGAGCGAGCGCGTCGGGCCGAGACACGAACTAAAAGTAAGGTAGCGACTGTATTACATAAGAGCGAGCGTTTAGAGGTCAGAAACGGTGAGCCGCTCGTGGATGATATTTTGCCAAGTCATGCATCGGAAGAGTGGAAGGTCGTTGGGGGTCGAAAAATAACCAAGAAAGCTCAACTTAATCCCGTATATAAAGGTGGAAATGCACAGATTTCTACGTTCCAGGCAATTGAGAAAAAAAATTTTTTGCACGTGTGGTCACTTCATCCTGAGACCACGGAAGATGCTTTATCGGATCATGTCACAAAGGTTATTGGTTCTAAGGATATTAAAATAGAGAAAATTATCCCTAAGACAAAAAGAGACTATTCGTCATTTATGGTAGGAGTACCGGAATCTCTGTTTGAGAAAGTAAATCACGTAGATAGTTGGCCAGTGAACACCAGGTTCAATGAATGGGTGTGGTTTCGAAACTCCCAAAAAGGAGACAAGGATAACCAGTAACAAGCAGATTAATGTTTATTACCAAAATGTCCGGGGACTGCGAACTAAAACTAAAACATTCTACTTAAATTTACTGACATCAACGTACGACTTAGTTGCAATTACCGAATCGGGGCTAAATAGCACTGTACAAGATGGAGAACTTATTCCGCCAGAATTTAAGGTACTGCGATGTGATCGAGCGGACGGGCGTAAGCTAGGAGGAGTAATTTTAGCGGCATCACCACGTTATGAATTAAATCGCGTCTGCATCAGTAATGTGGATGCGGCCTTATTCGAAATAGTATGTGCTACTGTACACTTACGGAATAATTTTTTGTTTCTCTGTTGTGTTGTTTACATTCCACCGGGTTGTAATGTAAATGAGTATATGCACTTATTTCAAATATTAGAGAATGTATGTGTTAATTATGATAAAGTGTTAGTGATGGGTGATTTCAATATGCATTCTGCTACAGCGGAGGTACACAGTTATTTAGAATATGTAAATGCCTACTGTGGATTTCATCAGGTAAATAATATATTGAATGTAAATAATCGTACCTTAGATTTAGTGCTGACAACATTACTGGCGAGTGACATAGAGGTAAATTTGGGCGATGAGCCCTTAGTAGATATAGACATGCATCATCCGCCACTAAACATCAGCATTAAGGGCATTCGTCGCCCATCAGCGACGGGCCGACAGCGGCTAGAACGTACTAACGTGCCATTAAGGTTAAAACAGGGATGGAATTTCCATAAAGCCAATTTCCATCTGTTGTATCGTAGGTTGGAATCAATAGACTGGAAGTTCTTGTATGAAATTCAAAACTCTGAGGAGGCTTTGGATGTTTTTTATAACATAGTCAATGAGGTCATTAGCGAGTGTGCGCCGCGGAAAAGACATAAACCAATGGTATTTAAGGGTGGATATAGGTATCCAGAATGGTACACGTCTGATTTGATACATGATATTAGGCAGAAATGGAAGTACCATAAATCGTATAAAACTACTAGATCGCAGAGTGACTATGTAAGGTTTGCACATTATAGGTCTTTAGTAAAGGAAAAACTTGCTGCAACATATGAAGCGTACCAAGAGAGGCAAGAGCTTAATATCAAGAATGATCCCAAATCTTTTTGGAACTTTGCAAAGAGCAAGCAATCTACGCGTAAGTCTAGCGTTACACTAAACGGGCAGGTGTTAGGAGAAGAAGAATGCGCTGAATATTTCGCGTCATATTTCCAGTCTGTTTACAGTCGTGAAAAACCAATACTGGACCCAGTTCAAGCGGAACGTGAGGGCGGGTGGCGCGCGGGTTCATCCTGCGTACATGTTGACCGGCTGAGTACGTATGACGTACGGGTTGCGCTTCAGCGACTTAAGCCCAAGCAATCCGTGGGCCCGGATGGTATACCACCATATTTGGTTAAAGACTGTCGCATGGTTTTGGAGTTGCCTTTATTGCACATCTTTAACTTGTGTATACAAGAAGGCCACTACCCGGATAGATGGAAGATCACCCGAGTGATCCCAGTACCTAAGGGTCAAGATTCAGACGTGAGTTGTTTCCGCCCGGTGGCTGTCCTGTCTGCTTTCGCTAAGGTATTCGAATCAATATTATATGCTATTATATATAAGCAAGTTAGCTCACAAATCACAGAAGTTCAACATGGATTTAGGGTGAGACGAGGTACGGGGAGTAACTTACTGTCATTCATTACTTATTTGGCACCTGTCATCGATGCTGGAGGGCAGGTGGACGCCGCGTACTTTGACTTTAAAAAAGCTTTTGATACCGTAGATAATGACATTCTATTGACAAAATTTTCAGCATTAGGTTTTACGCCCCACTTGCTTAAGTTCTTCTCGAGTTATCTTAGTGAACGCAGGCAGTACGTAGAGTACGGGGGAAATGAATCACTGCCTTATTACACATATTCAGGAGTGAGTCAAGGTAGCAATTTGGGCCCGTTAGAGTTCATTATTATGATTAATGACCTGCCAGATATTGTGGAGTATGCGGAAGTATTACTATTCGCAGATGACCTAAAGATGTTTACATCAATAGAAGATCGGTTGGACTCCGAGCGGCTTCAGCAGGATATTGATAGAGTGGTTCAATGGAGTACGCGTAATAAACTCGATTTTAATATAGCAAAATGCTGTGTGATGAGCTACAGCCGGGCGCGGGCTCCACTGAAATATCCGTATATGATAGAAGATGTAGTCATGGTACGAGAGACAAGTGTGCGAGACCTAGGTGTACGTATGGTGATGGATCTTAAATTCCGGAAACACATACTGGATATATGTAGCAAAGCATTCAGAAACCTGGGGTTCATTATAAGATTGTGCAAAGATTTTAAAAACATAATGGCCATTAAAATGTTATACAACGCCCTTGTCAGAAGCCATCTAGAAACGAATTCAATCATTTGGAGTCCCCACGAGAATAAGTACAGCCTCATGGTAGAAAAAATTCAAAATAAATTTACTCGGTTCCTATATTTAAAGCAGTATGGAGTATATCCGTTCTATCCACTTATGTATCCCAGTCTATTTGTACTAGGTATGGTAGGATACAATAGACTAGAGGTGAGGAGGGAAGCGGCACTCCTTAAGTACGTATACAGAGTGGTTAGAGGATTAGTGCACCATCCAGAGGTGCTAGAAGAGTTAAGGCTGTGTGCGCCTAACGGTTATGTGGGCTTGCGCCGCCGCCCCGCTGTGTTCAACTTGCCTTCAGCTAGGACTAACTTGCTTAAGTTTGCCCCTATGTCACGCGCCATACGTATGATAAACAATTTACCCGCCAGTATTGATATATTTGGTGAAAGCTTGATGAAGTTCATGGAAATGGCGCTAAGGTATATAGAATTAGGAATAGTGCAATGAATATAAACATATTTGAGAGTTTAATTAGGCTACAATATAGAATAGAATACCTATGTTTTATGCAATTAGATATTGAAATGTATTATAAGTATAACATCGATTTGGATATTCTGTAATGGTGTTATATTGAATAAATAAAATAAATAAATAAATAAAAAAATATTTCATTGGCATCCCCGTGGATGCAGAGCTGGACTGCGCCGCATTAGAGACCACCTTAGTTATTATTCCCCGCATAGCTCGCTGATGGCTTTCAATTTAAGACTTTGATCTACTAATAGACTATAGACTATGACCGTGTGAAAGTATTTTCTAAAGCTGTTCGTAAACTGTAATAATGTCGTAACTTTATAACATTTAAAACATCTGCATGTATACAAATCTTACCATGATCTCGCTAATTTATAATACTGATTTTGCGATCGCTAGGTTCCCTCCTTTTCAGCCATTATTCGGGCATCAATTCACGTATATAGGAAATGCGTTAACTACTCTGTAGGACAACGTAAAATGCGTATGTTACTAGAAAAAAATAACGGATTGTACCTATAAAGGATGTAAAGCCGACCACTCAATAGATATGCTATAAGTTATATCAAGGGCATGAAAAGATATCGAAAATTTATTACAATAGTACGTGGTGAAGTCCTTACACCATATACTTCACCCATACCTAATGAGAACATAGTAGTATCCTCCGATAAATAGAAATAGATAGGGTTGAGAAATTAGACTTGTTAGAAAGTTAAGTTAATGTATCTAACATAATCATAAAAGTTTAGTTTGACAGGAAGCTGCATCGCGCGCCAGACTTTCAATATTATTACGCGTCGCGCGCCAATTTTGGGGATATGTAAGAGTGATACTCATTATTGGTAACTCACGAAAGTGATTATCAATGATTACTGATGTAATTAATAATCCCAACAAATCAATGTAAACTGAATTTCACCATCCAATATGTACATAAAAGCTGTGTGATATGGATTAGATTGGATCTGTGTTATATGGATTAAATAAGATCTGTGTGATATGGATTAGATTGGATCTGTGTTATATGGATTAAATAAGATCTGTGTGATATGGATTAGATTGGATCTGTGTTATATGGTTTAAATAAAATCTGTGTGATATGGATTAGATTGGATCTGTGTTATATGGTTTGAATAAAATCTGTGTGATATGTATTAGATTGGATCTATGGTATATGGTTTAAATAAAATCTGTGTGATATGGATTAGATTGGATCTGTGTTATATGGGTTAAATAAAATCTGTGTGATATAGATTAGATTGGATCTGTGTTATACGGGTTACATAAAATCTGTGATATGGATTAGATTGGATCTGTGTTATATGGATTAAATAAGATCTGTGTGATATGGATTAGATTGGATCTGTGTTATATGGTTTAAATAAAATCTGCGTGATATGGATTAGATTGGATCTGTGTTATATGGGTTAAATAAAATCTGTGTGATATGGATTAAATTGGATCTATGTGATATGGGTTAGTCAAAGTCCGTGTTATATGGAATATGTTGGATCTGTGTGATATGGGTTAGATATGGTCTATGTGATATGGATTAAATTGGATCTATTCTTATTCTTTATTGCACACAATAATATTACACATTATTATAAAATAAAGAAAATTAATGTACAAAGGCGTACTTACCCAAACATTGAGTTTTCTGACAGCTAACCTTTGAGTGATGGAGAATTTGGAGAAAAAATTAAATACTGTTGGGGATACAAACAAGTGTACAACAAATTACTACATACAAAAATACAAAGTAAATTATGTAATAAATAAATAAATTAAATATATAAATAAATTATAATTAAATATAAAATAAATTATGTAATATATATATATTTATATAAATAAATACATGGATAAATTTATAGGTATACCTATATACATACATACATATATATAAACTGCTACATTGATATGAAATAATCTTTAATTCTGTGAGATATGGGTTAAATAAAAAGCTGAGTGATAAGGGGTTAATTAAATGCAATGTGATAAAAATCTGTGTGATATGGAAGTGTGATATGAAAAAAAGTGGGTGATAAGGGATATATAAATGCTATGTGATATGGGGTTCATTAAAGCTTTGCGATATGGAATAAATAAATGCTGTTTGATAAATAAAAACTTTGTGAAAGGTGATAGATATAGGATACATTATGAATATAGATGTTGTCATTCATGAATGCAATGATAGAAATTGAGATCGGGACATAATTTATGGTTTATTAATAGAGCAGTAGCAGCAGCAGCAGCCTACAAGCTTAATACCTATTAGTACTACTACATGGATAGATGTTCTGCTTTTGTATTTTTTTTTTCAGATGCTGTATATCAGGGACAAACTAGGCTGAAATTGGTAATAATGATCGCCGTGGGGCACGGCAAAGCAGGATGGCCGAGTGTTACAGACTTCCGGTCCCTGCTCAACTTTGTGCACCTAGATAATTATATATTGATTATATTTGTGATTTAATTTGTTCTATAGCATGACATTATTTTGATTTGTGTTTAAATACTTGTTTGTAACTACCTACTAAATGAAATATAATTATGTCGCCGTGCGCTTGACAGCTTCCGGCGTAACAAAATACTGATTATGAGTAATATTTACATTAGTTGTGGTTTATATGTATTATTGATTGATAATTCTCCTAATTAAATCTCCAATCTAAATAGTATTAATTAATGTTAAATATGTAATAGTTTTTGTATATGTATGACTCTTGATTAGCTTATTTGTTTGCCTATATATACCGGTGTCACAACGTTCGAGTTATTCATTCTGTCACCGTCATTGAGAACAGTTGTAAGTGGAAACTCTGCACGATTGTTTACAAAATATAATTGACCGTCAAATGCTTATGTGTTGATTATTGTGACCATCCTGATTACCTGAAGTATTACAATACATAAATCAGTACGTACTATTCCGCCAAATAAAACTTGATCTTTGAAAATTGGCAGTGACGAAGCACGCCTAGAAACGGGCAAAGAATTCCACAGGCGAACCGCCTGCACCGTGAAGGATTTGTCATAGAAGGAACTGCTATGTAAGGGCATCGTAAGACAAAGGTTTTCCGAGGACCTAAGACTATAGGTGCTAGAATTCGACAAATAATCGAAACGTTCCCTAAGATAAGAGGGGGTGGACGGGTTAAACAATATATTATAGAGAAGAGATAAAATGTGAAGATTTCGTCGGAGACGAATGGGTAACCATTTGAGTTTTGCACGATGTTGGATCTCGTTATTGAAAACTTATTATTTACCAAAATGCACTTGTAGCAGGCTGGATTTCCTTATCCTTCATCCTTTCCCTAGTGCGCCTTATATAGAAAAAAGAAGAAATGTGACGTGAATTTGTCACCGCCGCCGGAAAAAATATATTTTCTTATGGCGTGATCGCGATATTATTTAAAAATCATTATAATAATTAATTCCGCCCTCGTTAAAAGCAAAAGAAGTGCCAGAGACAATAGCAGCAGATACAACTATCTAATTTGTGGAGCAGCAGAGGACGCCGCCATCATCGCATCACAGCCGTTCAAGGTAGGGCGCACCATCCGTTCCTTGTAGCAGCTGCGATTTATTCCTTTTGTGTTCCCTGCAGTTGCTAACTTCCTTGTCCTTGCAATCCAGTATGCTGCGAATGTAGTATAGTTTCTTTTGTCCGCGTTTTTAATATATAATTATATATTTATATTTACAGTCCACTAGAAAATTGCTTTAGGAAAATTTTTAAACTCCTTAACCCGCCATTTTTTTGGTCCTTCGAGCCGGATAATGAATCTTAGATTTTTCCGAATATAATTTGTGCTTATACTATTATAGTAAAGCAAATGATATGGTTATTCTTAGCCACCGCTTACAACTTACGTACTATGTCTATATACGTATAATTTAACGTAATTGGTATTGAAATAATTATCAAATTTATTATTTTAAGTCGTATTCTTACGCATCCCGCATTGATAATTGTTTCATTCCATTACATAATCGCATTAGAATACTCTTATTCTACCTATTATACCCATTAATATTTTCTATTGAGAGTGATTTCGCATATATTTATTATAGTGCAAAATTAATTGCAACCGCATCAGCTGTCAACGCAGTGCGCGTGTGTAGCTTTTGTTTTAAGGTCACGCCTGAGCGATCCCTCAATACTCGCAAAAAGGATTTATTATAACGCGTTCGGAGTAATTAAGGTTACTTCATATATGCGTTCAGATGTATTAAGGCAACTTCACACATGCCTTTGAAAATTCATATTTATCTTAATTTTTAATTTCTTGTATTTACCAACTGATTGAACATTGTTATAGTTCAACGGTGTTTTATGACTGATTTAACAGTGACATAAAATATATTTTATTTGTGTACCCATTTTTAATTAACTAAATATTAATAATGGGGAAGGGTAAGAAGGCAGATAGTGAGGAAGAGTTTGAAATATCTAACGAGGATCATGTCCAGTTGACTATCCTGCGCTCTAAGCGCGATGTATTATTTGCCAGGCTGCAGTCTATATATGATTTATCTAAGTCTGCTGCTACCAATGAATCCCAACGTGAAGTTTTCCTGTGTAATGTGAGTAATATTGATACTTTGCGTAGTGAGTTCGAACAAGCGACAGATAAATATAACACATTTAAATTGCAAATAAACCCAGAGGATAAAATTGATTATCAGGCATGGCTTTCATTTGAAGAAATGTACTGTTACATAAAGCGAGTTACGTCACAAGTAGACGCCGCTAGTAGTAAAAGTCACAATCAAAACTTTTCTTCAGCATCGAAATCCAAGCCTAAGTTGCCTCCTATTGAGTTAATGTCCTTTAATGGAAACGCTCGCAATTGGCCACTATTCTACCAGCAATTTAAAAGTGTTATACATGACAATGCGGATTTAACTGATGGTGATCGTGTTTACTATTTAGTTGGCAAGTTGACTGACAGCGCAAAGTCTGTGTGTGCTGGTTTGCCACCAACCGCCGAGAATTATAATATAATTTGGAATGCACTTATTGATAAATATGATGACCCTCGCGTATTGGCTGGTAGTTATTTAAACCAGTTGTTAGAATTTAAACCGCTGAATATTAACAGTGCTTCAGCTTTTGAAAGTTTCATTAATAATTTTAATTCGTCTGTAGAAGCACTTAAACAACTAAAAATTACTGATTTATCGGATTTTATATTCTTACACCTTGCGTTACAAAAATTGGATTTAAATACGATCAAATTATTTGAAACAATGTATCGTAAGCAAAAAATTCCATCATACGCTAATCTAATTGAATTTGTAAAAGAGCAAAGCAAGATTATGTCTCGTTCTATTGGGCAAAGATTTTCAGTTCCAGATTTCGATAAATCACGTAATAAAGTTCCAACGCCAAAACCAACTAAGTCTTTTATTAACACTGATGTTAACCTTACAAATAAAGTGAATAAAGTTTCTTGTACCCTGTGCAAGAATAGCGCTCATGAGCATCTGTATCAGTGTCCTGTCTTTGTGTCAAAAACACCATATGATAGGTTTATTTACGTAAAAAATAATTCATTTTGTAATAACTGTTTAAGTTGCAAACATAGAACTTTTAAATGCACTTCGCAAAAATATTGTTCCCACTGTTCCGCTAAACACCATTCATTACTACATTTTGGTGAATTAAATAATTTTAATAATTGCACTTCCAATAGAAGTGTGTCCGCTCCACCTCTACATGTGACTCGCGGTGTATCTCAATCGGATCATATATCCGCAACACCTGCAAATAGCGACTCTATGTCTAATAAGAATAAGGTCAATCAAGTGAATGTTGCACCTACCGCTATACACACTTCTGTGTGTAATGTTTCTCGCGATCATGTTTCTCGTGAAAAAAAAAAAAAAAAAAAAAAAAAAATCATTCTGATCGTTCTTTATCTACTACTTTATTAGGAACCGCAAAAATAATTATTATTGATAACAATAACCAGCATCATATTGTAAGATTTTTGATTGACCCAGGTTCGCAAAGCGATTATATTGCATCTGCTTGTTGTAAGCGTTTATCCCTTCAAGTATCGACACAAAACCGGTTTACTGAAGTACAGGGTATCGGTGGAAGTTCACAGCGTATTCTTGGCGTAACTGATATCAAATTTAGCTCGCGTTTTGGTAACTCCACTGTGTATTCTATCAAACCGTTAGTAGTGGACAATATTACAACACACTTGCCAGACTCTTACGTTGATACTTCAAGCTTAGATTACTTGAAAAATATTCCACTCAGTGACGATTCCTATGGCGTACCTGGACCGATTGAAATATTGTTGGGAGTAAATATTTACTGTCAAATTTTATTATTTGATCGCATTATGCGTAATAATAATATGCCTTCCGCTATTGAAACTACATTAGGGTATATCGTAATGGGTAATACGCCTGTTGTTATGACACCCAACTTATCCCGCACTTTTTGTTCATTCACTCAAGACTCGCTTGACAAAGTTTTAGAAAAATTTTGGACCCTTGAGGAATTACCCGCTAATAAATTTTTAAGTCCTGAAGAGGAAGAATGTGAAAATATTTTTATTTCCACAACTACCCGCAATAGCACTGGCAGTTATTCTGTAGTGTTGCCTTTTAAAGAAAGTCCTGATAAATTAGGTAACTCTTACATTACAGCTAAGAAGAGGTACTTGTCTCTGGAAAATAAGCTAGACAAGTCACCTGAGTTACGCGCTCGATATAATGATGTCATTCGTGACTATCTGGATAAGGGTATAATTTCGCGTACTCCACCAGAGGAGTGCATACAGCCAGGTTTTTATCTACCGCACCATCCTGTTATCCGCGAAGATAAAGACACTACGAAGTTACGTATTGTGCTCGATGGTAGTGCCAAAACGGATGCTGGGGTTTCTTTAAACGATATCTTACATACTGGTTGTAATCTTCAGGCTGATATATTCCGTATTCTTCTTAATGTTCGTATGTTTAGTGTAGCATTTTTTGCTGACATACGGCAGATGTACTTATGTATTGAAGTACATGCTGCATACCGCAGATATCAAAGAATTTTGTACCGGTTCTCTTCCGATGAACCGCTAGATACTTTCGAATATAATAGAGTCACGTTTGGTTTATGTTCTTCACCCTTTTTGGCGATGAGAACTTTGCGAATGTTGGCTAAGGATGAGGGTCCCAAATACCCACTTGCCGTGGATGTGTTGGAAAGGGATACGTACATGGATGATGTATGTTCTTCGGCATCTTCTGTATCTTTGGCGGCTGATATAGCCTATCAGCTCATCCATATGCTTAAGGCCGGGGGGTTTGAGTTGGCGAAGTGGGCTAGCAATTCTTCAGAATTTCTAGAATACATACCAGTGTCTCAACGTAAGTCTGAGTCAATCTCTTTTGACAGTGACAGTGGCTTAAAGATTTTAGGTCTACGTTGGCTTCCTGCTTTTGATAAATTTGTTTTCTCCACTTCACCTCCTCAACCAGTAGGCACAAAGCGTGCAATTTTATCGGCTACTGCCCGTCTTTATGACGTCTTAGGTTTGGTTGGTCCCGTAATTTTATATTCCAAATTATTAATCAATGAGCTATGGCTTCTCAAATTGGGATGGGATGACATACCTCCCCCGCATATTTTAAGCTTATGGCATCACTTTATTAGTGAGTTGCATCTAATTTCTGAATTAGACTTCCCGCGACATATGGGAATTGAACCTGGTTGTAAATTGTCGTTGATAGCATTTTCTGACGCCAGTGAGAAGGCGTATGGATGCGTCATTTATACTCATGTTACTATAGGTGATCGAGAACCAATCGTTCGTCTTATTTGCTCAAAATCACGCGTTGCTCCAATTAAAACTGTCACAATTGCTCGATTGGAACTGTGTGGTATCGTTCTTATGACGAAGTTATTGCGTATGGTGTGTAACACATTATCGCAACGATATCCTGTTGATAGTATTTATGCTTTTTCTGACTCTGAAGTCGCACTGTGTTGGGTGAAATCATCTCCGCACAGATTTAACACATTTGTTGCTAACAGAATAGCACAATGTCAATCTTATATTGACCCTGAAAATTTATATTATATTCCGCGTGTGCAAAACCCCGCAGATGCTTTGTCGAGAGGCCTTTTGCCTTCCCAATTAAAGGACCATCATCTATGGTTCAATGGCCCTTCATGGTGCACTCTACCTATTAGCGAATGGCCTATTTCAACTTTCTCTCCAAGTTCGGTAGCACCACTAGAATCAAAAATTGTCACTTGTGTAACCGCTAGTGTAAAGGAAGATCCAATATTATTGTTGAGTGATAGGTGCTCTTCATGGAGTAAACTGCTCCATTGTGTGGTTTATGTTTTAAGATTTTTGAAACAACTGCCTCGCAACGATGTAATTACCGCTAATGATTTAAATACCGCTGAGATATATTTAATAAAACATATCCAGCATTTTTATTTTTCTAACGACATTAAGAATTTACAAACTGGGAAAGCTGTTTCATCCGCTTTGCGTAAGCTTAGTCCATTCATATCTTCCGATAACTTATTAAGAGTTGGAGGACGTTTAAGTTATTCTTCACTTAAGTATTCTCATAAGCATCCTGCTCTCTTGCCGAGAAAGGGACATGTGATTGATCTTTTAGTTGATTATTATCACCGCACTTATTTACATGCTGGGCCTCAATTATTGCTCTCAATAATAAGGCAAAGGTTCTGGATTCTGTCGGCCAGACGCATTGTAAAACAACGCATACATAAATGCAATACTTGCTTTCGTATGAACCCAAGGCCAACTTTCCCTATAATGTCTGATTTACCTGAGTGCCGTTTAGAACAATGCAACGCATTTACTCATACAGGGGTAGATTATGCTGGCCCTTT
Organism: Furcula furcula; assembly: GCA_911728495.1. NCBI lineage: Eukaryota > Metazoa > Arthropoda > Insecta > Lepidoptera > Notodontidae > Furcula > Furcula furcula. The sequence continues at coordinate 14,084,794 of OU452265.1, read as the reverse complement.
GTATATTACAATGGCTAGGAAGCGTGGGATTCGCAGTCAAAAGGCATATCTTTGTCTTTTTATATGTCTGGTGACGAAAGCTGTTCACATCGAATTAGCTTCTGATTTAAGCTCTGCCACATTTTTAGACGCGTTTAAACGCTTTTTGTCAAGACGTGGTCCATGTAAATTTTTATATAGCGACAACGGCAAAAACTTCATAGCTTCAAAATCGTATTTAAACGAGTTGCATGACTTCTTAAAGTCTGATAATTATTATAAAACTTTTCAAAATGAGCTTACTAAAAACCGCATTATTTGGCGTTTTAATCCTCCCACCGCCCCACATTTTGGAGGGATCTGGGAGGCAAATATAAAAAGTGCCAAGGCTTTACTTTTTCGAGTAATAGGTAAACAAATCCTTACTTATGAGGAGATGCTTACGATTCTTAATCAGATAGAATGTGTTCTTAATAGCAGGCCACTTTATCTCCTAAGTTCTGATCCATCAGAACCCACAGCTCTTACTCCTTCACATTTTTTACATACCGCTCCTTTGGCATTCTTACCAGCAGCGGATGTAACCAATGAGAGAGCTAATTTACTGTCTAGGTTTTCTTTGATGGACTCGATTGTCCAGTCTTTTTGGAAGAGGTTTCGTTCTGAATATCTTCATAACTTACAAATGCGGGAAAAATGGAACACTCTTTCCAACCCTGTAGCTGTAGGTACGATTGTCATAATTAATGTTGATAATGCGCCTCCTCTGCAATGGCCATTGGGAGTTATAACACGATTATTTCCTGGTAAAGATGGAATTGCTCGTGTTGCAGAAGTGCAAACTAATTGTGGTACCTACGAGCGACCTATAGTACGGTTGTGCCCGTTACCAACGCAGTAGCATTTTTACTAATTATTTTATTTATTATTTAAGTTTAGTAATTTATGTTAGCGACACACAGGTTGTAAGCGGTGGTAACCAACCAGTTTTTTTGTTATTTATTTTAATTGAAGACTGATATAGTCAATTTAATATAGATTTTATTAGTCTATATTTTTTGAAGGGATTCCTTCAAGGCCGGGGGGATGTTGGATCTCGTTATTGAAAACTTATTATTTACCAAAATGCACTTGTAGCAGGCTGGATTTCCTTATCCTTCATCCTTTCCCTAGTGCGCCTTATATAGAAAAAAGAAGAAATGTGACGTGAATTTGTCACCGCCGCCGGAAAAAATATATTTTCTTATGGCGTGATCGCGATATTATTTAAAAATCATTATAATAATTAATTCCGCCCTCGTTAAAAGCAAAAGAAGTGCCAGAGACAATAGCAGCAGATACAACTATCTAATTTGTGGAGCAGCAGAGGACGCCGCCATCATCGCATCACAGCCGTTCAAGGTAGGGCGCACCATCCGTTCCTTGTAGCAGCTGCGATTTATTCCTTTTGTGTTCCCTGCAGTTGCTAACTTCCTTGTCCTTGCAATCCAGTATGCTGCGAATGTAGTATAGTTTCTTTTGTCCGCGTTTTTAATATATAATTATATATTTATATTTACAGTCCACTAGAAAATTGCTTTAGGAAAATTTTTAAACTCCTTAACCCGCCACACGGAATTGGGAAATATGGTCAAATTTCCGCAAGCCAAATATAAACCTAATGGACAAATTTTGCAATCGCTCTAGCTTATTCAATTGATCCTCTGTCACGTCCAGATAACAAACGTCAGCATAATCTAGTATAGGGAGAAGAAGTGATTACTTACTATCTTGGTAGTATAAAAAAAATACAAAAAAAGGAAATGTGTTTCAGGTATTGAACTGATGAGCTTGGTGGAATTGGCGACCGAGGCTGAAAAACTGGAAGACGTTGCCCGCAAGGCGCGCTACCATTACCATTTTATTAAACACGCTCAGGTAAATAATATCGTTCCTATTTAGGGTAATAATGAAATCCTTATGGTGCGACTTCGTCTGTCTGTCACACCCATCGATATAATATATAAACTAGATAAACATTCACTAACATAATGACATCTAAAACGTGGTCGCGGAGGTCGCGAACTTATCTGTGCTGGTGGCGGAAATGTGAACTAACGGTTTTACTATGGTAATGACGTGTAGTTTGACAGTTTCATATAGAAAGTAGCGACACTTCTATCGGCAAAAATAATTTTGTCAGGATGTGGCTTGTAAAGAAATAGCGACACAAGGGCGCTATTTCTCGCTACCACTTTTTGAACCGTGACACCAAATCTAGTTTATATATTATATCAATGGTCACACCGATATATCAGCAACCACTATTATTACTATGCAGTGCAGAGAATTGTGAGCATCATTTTTCTGAACAAAGATATTTTTCATTTTCAAATTACCAGGATAGCATAACAGCATTGGAGGAATGTCTCAAGCCAATTCTATGTGTGGTACATAGCGCTTGCGTCGGCGCTGGTGTGGACTTGATTACTGCAGCTGATGTCAGGTGGGTCCAATTTAAACATCGATATAATACAGGGTGTCCCAGAAATGGGTTATCAAGCCGGTAATGATGCATTGTGTAACCCACAAGCAATCAATTTGTGAAAGAAAATAATGAAAAAGTCAACAGTTTTAGTGCAGTGGGTTAAACATTTTTTTTCGTTATTTACCCGAAAGTTCATGAATTTCTTATCATGCCGGGTAGGCACGCAATCAATAAAAAGCAGTCTCTCCTTAAAAACGTTTCTAAGCAACTGTGTGCCATCGTACGTACTCCACGTACGATGGCACAGAGTTTCTTAGAAACGTTTTTAAGACGATACAAATATTTTTTTTATCTAATTCAAAATATCAATTTTTGTCGTATTTGACATCTTTTTCAGGGTCTTTACTATCAATACTATACATACCCTTTAGCTTGATATACCCTTTCCGGGACACCCAGTATAACAACTAGATAAACATTCACTAACATAATGACATCTGAAATGTGGTCGCGGAGGTCGCGAACTTATCTGTGCTGGTGGCGGAAATGTGAACTAACGGTTTTATTATGATAATGACGTGTAGTTTGACAGTTTCATATAGACAGTACGACACTCCTATCGGCAAAAATATTTTTTTCAGCCTGTGGCTTGAAAAGAAATAGTGACACAAGGGCGCCATTACAGGCCCGTCAGATCTTTTAAACTACGCAACGGATTTTAATGCAGTTTTCAGCAATATATTGTGTATTTATTTACTTTAACCTAAGTATATGTCGGAAACACGTTTAACATTCTTTTTTTTTAAACTTTACATGATCACCAGAACACAGAAACACAATATCACCCATGCACACTAGAATAACACACGAGGAAACTACCGGCATAAAGTCTCGAATACGCACTGAAGCCCTACCTACCTACCTAGAGTGGCCTCCACCTGCCCCTTAAAACCACACCTGCCCCTTATAACCACCCCTGACCGACCGCTTCCTATCTCAACCTTCTATCAACCTAGTAACCAAACCCACCGGAGGTTATATTGCAACCACTAGATAAATGGACTACACGAGCCAGAGAGAACAACTCATTGCACAACTACTCAACATGAAATCTCACAGGAAACTATCACAATCTAAACCAACAGCTGCAGTACGTTAGCTCACCAACACCGATCTTCACCCTAGACTCTCTTCTATGTTTTACGGATCCCTGTTTTCATATTTGTCAACTGTAACAATCACTGTAACCGTCTTACCCAGCGAACCTCACATAAAGACCACAACACACACTAACACACACATATAGACACACACTACTGTAACAATCTTGCCCAGCTGGTCCCTCAAAGAAGCCACTGTAACCGTCTTGCCCAGCGAACCTCACTTAAGGACCACATATAAATAACATATACAAACAATAACATATACTTATTCGTGAGAACGCAATGGTCAATGATATAAATTAATTAATTAACCAAAAAGGCGGCGATGTGGTTCGCCACCCATCACGTCTCGTTTTTCACGGAGGCGAAAAGCGGCCCTTGGGCTCTGCCTACCCCTATGGGGAAAAGGCGTGATTTTATGTATGTATGTTTGGCGAAGTTACGGCGGCGCTAAAGGGAGGATCCTCCGACCGAGCGAGGTGTGATGCTCGGCCGGAGGATCCTCCCTTTAGCGCCGCCATAACTTCGCCAAATCTGTGACCCCGACGTGATATTGAATACGCAAATGTATAAATAACATATTTTTGTATCATTCATTATAGATATTGTACAGACGACGCATGGTTTCAAGTAAAAGAGGTTGATGTTGGTCTAGCGGCTGATGTTGGCACACTACAGCGGTTTCCCAAGGTAATCATGGACTACCCCGATTATTGTCCCTTACGTAAACTTAACAACTGTGTATGAAAATGGTATCATTTTTTGAGAATTAGATTTTACTGTCAAACATTTTTTTACAAACAAAACAAGAAATCAGCAACAGCTCAGTGAGCGAGCGCTTGCCTTGGAAACAAGGTGCACAGGTTCGGACCCCGGCTCGCACCCATTAATCATGTGCGAATCGTCTTTGTGCGATTGTTACTAGCTTTCGGTGAAGGAACATTGTGCGGAAACCTACATGTCTGAGAAAGCCTAAGTTTTCGAATGACGTGTGAAGTCCACCTCGCACTTGGCCAGCGTGGTGGACTATGGTCTAAGCCCCTTCATCTTGAGGGGAGGCCCGTGCCCAGCAGTGGGACAAAAACAAGGCTCATTCGGGAAACTACGCGAAATCTTCTCATCCAAAATACCGCAGTGCCTGAAGACGAAGGTTTTTAACCAGTGTGTGTTGCCAGTGATGACATATGGTACTGAGACGTGGTCCCTAACTGTTGGCCTTTTGGATAAGCTCAGAGTCACACAACGAGCTATGGAGAGAGCTATGCTCGGAGTTTCTTTGCGCGACAGAATCCGGAATGAGAAGATTCGCCGAAGAACCAAGGTCACCGACATAGCTCTTAAAATCTGCAAGTTGAAGTGGCAATAGGCAGGCCACATCGCTCTAAGAACCGATAACCGTTGGGGAAGAAAGGTTCTCGAGTGGCGACCACGAACCGGAAGACGCAGCGTTGGCAGGCCTCCCACTAAGTGGACAGACGACATTGTGCGCGTCGCAGGTAACCGGTGGATGCAAATAGCCAATTGTCGTTAATTGTGGCGTTCTAAGGGGGAGGCCTATGTTCAGCAGTGGACGTCTTCCGGCTGATGATGATGATGATGATGACTTATCATTGAATCACTTTGGATGTTAATTTTGCTATGTTTATATTCCAGGTAGTGGGAAACACTTCAATAGCCAGAGAGTTATGTTTGACTGGAAGAAAATTTGATGCAAAAGAAGCCAAAGAGATTGGACTAGTTAGTAAGGTGTTCTCGGACAAAGATGGGTAAATAAGATTTTATTTATTTGTCCCCTCCGGGTCTTAGAGGAGATACCACTGGAGAGAGCATGATGCGCTAACCCCTCTGCAAAATTTTTGTTCATATGTTTAGGTCATTCTTTATTTGTGTGCGTATCTTTTTGAATGTGTTGCGAGTTTATTATAGTGTGGGTATGCGTGAAATTGTATCTGTGTGTGTTTACTTCGGCTCCAGCACCCCGCAAAAGTGCCACGAAAAATTTGTTCGGGGAATCGACGCGATACTAGGCTCCATTCTAATTACTCTGAGCTCTGGGTCATTAGTACGGGTCGTCAATTGACTACGAAATACAAAGTATAGTGTTGATTCTTAAATGTAGGGTAGATGTAATTTTACATATTGTAATGGAGAGGGAAACTAACGATGGTCTTTATAAGAAGTGTTCCGAGCGCGGTGAGGCGCAGTCTGTCTGAAGCAGTCCGCCTGGGGCAGTCTGTCTGAAGCAGTCAGTCTATTGTGATATTTCTGGATAAGTGTGACTAGTTCCTGATGTAGCTTGAGGGTCGGAGTAGAAAGCTTGTCGGTCAGGGTTGGCTTTGAGGGGATATGGTGGAAGCCAATCGTTAGGTAGGTAGGGCTTCGATGCCCTACTCTTCAGTTACCTTCAGTTACCTATCTCATTTCCTAGATTAATTTGGGTCGATTTCTTACAAACAATCTGCCTTTTGAGGAAGAAGAATATAGCTATTTCTTTGAACAATGTCTCAATTTATTCCATTTTGACCCAGAAGTCCGACTTCTTTAAGTCCATTTTACTCTCAATTTCAAAGTTACGATAATTTTATTCCGCCTTGTTCCACTAAAAAGACTATATTTTCAAAATTCCCTAATTTATGAGCATTACAAACATTTCTTCTTTGTAATAGTACTTTGAATCCATGGGGTGTCCGGGTAAGAATAGCACCCTCCCATCTCCTCCCGTTGGGTGTTCGTAAGAGGCGACTAAGGGAAAACAAGAAGACGGGCAGCAGCATCGGTGTCGCTATTTCTTTACAAGCCACAGGCGGACATAATTTTTTTTGCGGATAGGAGTGTCGCTACTGTCTATATGGAACTGTCAAAATACACGTCATTATCATAATAAAACCGTTAGTTCACGTTTCCGCCACCAGCACAGATAAGTTTGTGACCTCCGCGACCACATTTTTAGATGTAATTTTGTTCGTGAATGTTTATCTAGTTTATATTTTATATGGGTGGTAGCAGCGTCTGTCTATTGGATTCCCAAGACGCCTGCCAAGCGTGGGGATTCTAGCAACACCCCCCCCCCCCCCTTAAAGGGGGAGCCATTTATCCCATTAATTTTAATCACTATAATATACGGTATATAGTAGTATTAGTCTGAAACATATTCCATTTCAGAGCGTTGAAACACGCGTTGGAAACCGCTGAAGACATAGCAAAGAAAAGTCCAGTAGCCGTTCAAACTACGAAGCTAAGTATGGTATATTCGCAGAGCAGACCTAATCAAGACGGCCTGGAGCATATCGTAAGTTTTATATGCAACTTAGTGACCTGATGGTAAGCGACTAGCGAGCCCGTGAACAACTGAATTGCATTGAGACATTAGTTATTAAGTCTCTTGTGTCCGGTAATTTCACCAGCTACAGTGCCCTTCACGCCGGAACACAGCAATGCTTACACACTGCTGCTTGGCGGCAGAATATCTGACACTGCGGTGGTTGGTACCCACCTGAACGGTCCCTAGGAACTACCTAGCGAATGAGCGTTTAATAATAGTAATTTTGTAACAAAAATAAAATGTGCGTGCATGGCGTCCCTCCGCGGGGTAGATAGAAGTGAAACTTCACTCTCGCTCTGTACTGTACGACACCGTACCACACCGTACCATACCAAACCACAGTTCTTTCACAAGATCAGCCATTATGCTGCGGGAGATATTATAGTGCACGCGTGCTTGCGTAGACACAAGTGTACTCTCTCTTCCTTTACTCTCACAATACGATGAGACGGACGACCGACACGACCGGGGAGAGGTCAGACGCAGGACCGACTGTTTACATGCCCATCCGACGCATGGATCATCTTACTTTACAGACAATCTAGTGATCGGCCTGCATTGTCCTAGCCAGTAAGGAACGACTACACAAAGTTGTTGCTCCCCACGGATTCGAACCCGCGACCTCAAAGTTTGCAAAGCAAGTAGTTTCCTACTGAGCCACGGAGGTTACAATGATTGAGGCAATAGGGTATTTGACTTTGTTGCAGAAACTGTCTGAAATAGTTAAATATGTTAGAATCAACTAATGTACTATTTTTGAAGTGAAACTTCTTATGCGACTTCCAAAAATGTTATCACTTAACGCGTTAAACGGTAAATTTGTTAAGGTTATGAAAGCGCTCTTATGGATAACCATACCGTGAGCGCTTTCATAAGAAAGCGCTCACGTGACGCTTTCATTCAGTGTCTGACTGAATGACTGACTGACTGATAGACTGACTGATAGACTGACTGATAGACTGACGGATAGACTGACTGATAGACTGACTGACTGATAGACTGACTGATAGACTGACGGATAGACTGACGGATAGACTGACGGATAGACTGACTGATAGACTGACTGATAGACTGACTGATAGACTGACTGATAGACTGACTGATAGACTGACTGATAGACTGACTGATAGACAGACTGATAGACTGACTGATACTGACTGATAGACTGACGGATAGACTGACTGATAGGCTGACGGATAGACTGACTTATAGACTGACTGACTGATAGACTGACTGATAGACTGACTGATAGACTGACTTACTGATAGACTGACTGATAGACTGACTTACTGATAGACTGACTGATAGACTGACTGATTGACTGATAGACTGACTGAAACTGGCTGATAGACTGACTGATAGACTGACTGATAGACTGACAGACAGACTGACTGACTAACTGACTGACGTCGGTACGGTGTGGTACGGTGTCGTACGGTGTCGTACAGTGTCGTACAGTACAGAGTGAGAGTGAAGTTTCACTTCTCCCGCGCGGAGGGACTCCACGCACGCACATTTTTTTTTCTTTATAATTTTCCCAATTTTTGTCAAAGATTAGTAATTTAATTTGAATGATCAAAAATACCGCGTCAACGATTAGGTACACGGGTAACGTGACTCCGATGACGTCACATACTAGTAAACAATGTCGGGGCTGCAAAACATATCGTATAATGATAATCTGTGTAATGGCTAGTGACGTCATTAGACAATCGTCCATTTATAGAGCGTTTGCGATCACGTCACCGAATTCATGAAAATTAATTCGTGTTTTACAGAAAAATCTTACTACTATCTACTTAAATACTTTTTAAATGTAATTTTATACAAGCTCGTATCATATTTTTATTTTTTAATACAGTCAAATACCGTATTGCATGAGGCTTAATTCACACCAAGATGACAGCAGCCGGCACCGCACCTTTAGCGCACATGAATTTTAAACTTTAATTTATATAATAAAGAATTTTAAGCGATACTGGTCTGTTACGTATTATAGATAAAGTTTAAAATTCTTTCACACTGAAAGTGCGCTGCCGGCCGCTGCCATCTTGGTGTGAATTGAGCCTAATAGTGAGAGGGTGGAGCAAGTTGGGTGAAAATCGCACATTATTGTATCAATCTGTAGGGACTTGTTAGTAGTAATTTATGTAATTTAATTTTAGTAACCATACACCTGTGATTAATTAGTCTGTAAGTCTCTTTAAAATTAAATTAAAAAAAAATGTGTTTTAACTGAAAGTATAATTATTTTCACTTGAGTGATTATCCATCTATATTAACAACTCAAAACGAGGCAGTGAATGTCTTATTATTTATTTTTCAGCGATTATTAAACTCTGTTAATAATCAAGGTGAAGATTTACCAAAGGCAGCGATGGCGCAGGCTACAAAGAGTCCGTCACCTGAATTTGACAACGTGTAATCACGCTTAGATTTACGTTGGGTAGGCTGAGATTCCACAAACGGACATAGGCGACAAACTTATAATATTTCAATACTTTATGTGCCGGGTATAAAACATGAAGGTATAAGGGTGACAGTGGAACAAACACTGAGTATTTACTTGATGCAATATCGCTCTGTGGTTCGAACTCGCTTTCTTTTCTTTTTTTTTTCGCTTCTGCTTCAGGCAAGTATTCAGAGTGGTTGCTATATTTTTACGAGATGTTTACCCTTATAAAGCTATAAGGGTAAAAATCATGGTTTAAATTCAAGCACAGCACCATAGACCAAGTACGTGTAGGGGATCGTAACAGTTCCACACAAAGAATTTGCATGTCTTACAGGTGAGAATACTGTCTTTGTAAAAAAAAAATACTCTAAGGTGTATGATGTTAGGGTCTAAATTAGAATATTTTGCGTTAGAGAAGAAAATAATCCTGAGAAAAAGAACTCACTGTAGTGTCAGACAGAACGAAGGGGGTGTTGGCTTTTTTCACCTCCCGTTTCCTGTTAGCCCTCTTGGATCAACAGTAACATGTTAAGCGTAGCACATCGTTGTTTCCAGTCTCGAAGCCAATAATTATAAAACCGTGGTAGTGGGAAGAGATTATTCGGGGACAATCCACACACGGTCATCTGATCCCAATCTAGGCAGAGCCTGTACTATGACAACCAATCAACTGATAATAATACTCATATGTTTTTTTTTGGAAATACATATTTTAATAGATAAATAACACCCAGACACTTGGTGGGAATCGAACCTAAGACGTACTGGGTGTCTAACCACTAGACCAACAGACCCGTCCAATAAATATTGATTAATTTGTTATACAATGATTTCTGATATTTACGCGAATACTACACATTGAAATGAAACTAATTTTACGGATTATATCGCGGTTTATTTATGATTTTAATTACAATAAATTTAATTTTAAAGAATCAGCGATTCCTGCCAAGGATGATTCGTGAGGCTATTGAAATTAAAAAACATCCAAATTTCAATAGAGAAGATGGCTGGGTGCTACCACCAGCTTGGGATCCCGTCATAAATATAATCAAATCCAAAGACAAGCATTCCACTGCAAGACCTCAAGATACTGTAAGCTCTTTCTGCGTAGATCGGACTAACAATAATAATTAGAAGATCTGAGGGTACTCTAAGACAACTATGACGTATGGACAGCTACCACCTCAGTCCGCCCGTGGCCATGAATGCTGTAAAGTATTCGAAACGTCGGGTAATTAAAATCATAAATAAACCGCGATATAATCCGTAAAATTAGTTTCATTTTAATTTGTTATACTCAATAATTTAACCTTGACGTTTGTGTGTGACAGTAAAACTTTTATGTTGGTTAGTTTGTAAGTGAATTTGTTTTTAAAATGAAATTTGTTGTTATAAAATTTGTTTAAGTACATAATTTTTTGAGATTTTTTATATAACCTTATGGTCTCAAATGTATGCGGACTATTTTTATTGTCTATGGACGTTAATGTCTGCATTCTATGGTTATGGAAATATATGTTCATAATTTTGGATTTTTTTTTATATTTTAAGCCCATCACACACCTAACTCTAATATAATATATATATATATTGGATACTGGATATGAAAACTTAATAGTTAATCTTTCATTGTATGTACTCTTAATGAGAAAATGTATGGAGTTTTTTTTTATATATTTTTTTGTAATTAAGTAAATAAAAATATTTTTTTTACAAATAAAGTGAAATATTATAATATGTTAAATTTTTTATCACCATTCGCTTTATTAATAACAAAAAAAAAATTATTTATTTATTTACAAAAAAATATATATATTATTATACTTAACCTACCCATGACCCAGTTTCACGGTTTGAATTTCGTATACTCACCTACCCATTAACCAGTTACACGGTTTGCATTTCGTTGCGTTACATACTGTATGTATGTATGTAACTGAATATCTGAAATTTTTTTCCTAATTTGTACTGGAAATACACATCTGATCTTGTATCGCTAGTTCGAATTAGAAAAAAAATATATCGAGATATTCAACAAATGAGTAACTTCTTGTAACCTGTATGTTTTTACTTTAAAAAATATTTTTTTTTTATGCAAATAAAATATAATAAAATCTTAATAAAAAAAAAACAAACAAATGAGTTAAGTACATAAATATCGATACACCTATCAGTAGTCAAACATGGTTTTTGTTACATACTGTATATTTCTGTGATTTATGAATATGGTACCTATCTTTATATATATAATTCTACTGTACGTGTGTATGCCACTGAACTCCTCCTAAACGGCTGGACCGATGTTGATGAAATTGTTTGTGTGTGTTCAAGGGGATTCGAGAATGGGTTAGATTCAAAAGTGAAAGAGCGCGAGCGGAGCTGCGCGGGTCAGCTAGTATACATATATGTATATATTATAGCTAGGTGTGTGACGAGCTTTATACAAATGTTATAGTATTGTGGTGGTGCAAGTATTAATAAAAAACATTATTAAAAATGTTTGTTTTATTTAATTACATATAGCTTCAGCCTCCCTTAGCCCACGGACACACGGGCCACATCCACAATCGCCGCCACTTGAAGCTAGAAGCGGCTACAAAAGAAGCTGACGCGCGCGACAGCCACTTGTGGTCCATGTTGGACACTTGTGGTCGGTAGCCGCTACTTTTTTTAACGCGTGCTTGCAGTATCATAATGGACTCCGACGAAGAAGGTTTGTGAAATGAAGGGAGAGAGGGGAGTCGCGCGAGTGGCTTGTGTCGGCGTTTTGTGGCCGAGCCGACCACTAGAGGCGAGCAGTGGGGAGTGGCGACCACCGGAAAAATGTACGAAAACAACAGGAAATCTAGCTTTCGAATGACATGTGAAATCCGCCAACCCGCGCTAGGCCAGCGTGGTGCACTATATCCTAAGCCCCTTCATCTTGAGGGAGGCCTGTGCCCAGCAATGGGACAAAAACAAGGGCTGGTATTACTATTTTACTAGTTTTTGATAGTTACCGCTAGGGGCGCTGGTGTGAAATGTATGGAGAAAACTGTCAGATAAAGCTCCTAAACTATCAGAACTCGTTATAGACCGCCAGTAAGGATCACAGTGGCTGCGGGTGACGACGCGGTATAGGCCCCGCATCGTCGCGAGGTTCTCTGCTCCATTCCGGGACGTGCTCTAGCGAGCATCCGTAATTGGAGAGATTCTAGTACGAACAGTCCTAAAAATCCCATATAGGATTTCTTCAAGGCTAAATAAGCTAGTGTGCTTTACCATCCTCGACTGCGTCGCCGCTTTCCATCAGGTGGGACTGCAGTTAAGCACTAGGTTATATTAAAAGAAAAAAAAATATAGGTTACCCGGCCTTCGCTCCTACGGATACCTACGAGTAGGTTATACACTGAGCAGAAAACAAGTACTTATCTAAAGAATGGAGTGCCTTATCGCTGCGCTGGTTCAAACTCGCGACCTCCGATTTGTATAACAAGGGATTTTACCCGCTGCGCCTTATACTCTGTGGCAGGAGTTCCCAAAGTATGAGTCGCGACCCACTGGTGGGTCGCGGGCGAATATTGAGTGGGCCCTGAAACATAAGACCACCAACCCGACCGATCGGGCTAACACTTAGAGGAGATACCACTAATTACTCTGAGGGCTAACAGCAGGACGGCCGCTGAGGGCCAAACTGGCGGGTGTATTTTTTAAATATCAGGAGAATTAGATAAAAAAAACAGGAGATCAGACAAATCAAGGGGACTTGTAGGCATAAATTGTAATAAGTGATATTTTAATTACCTACCACTTTTTACTAATTGATACGTAAAATTTCGTTAATTTCTAAACCCCCGACGCAAAAATGAGGGTGACATACGCCTGTGTCGGTCTCTCTGGGTTGGAGCAGCTCTAACACAACTTCGGAGTCGCTGGACGCTCGGGGTGTGGGCCCCTTGAGCGTCCATTGAGTACGGCGGCGACTCCGAGGAGGACGGCGGCGGGGTTGCGACCCCCGTCCCCGTGAGCCCCGTGACAGGTTCCCGGGGGGCTACAATGGCGGCGGGCTCAAAGGCAAGGCACTGAGGGGCCCTTGGTGCAGATCCCACCGGAGAGCCCTGGGGTTCCCCCTCTCATGTGCCGATGCGACAGCCGCGGGGGTTTTAGTGGGTAAGAATCCCACATACCCCGGTCGAGCCCCACAGCTCCCGGGGATCTTTCGAAGATTTCCCCCGCGTCAAAAAAAAAAAAAGCTCTAACACAAATAGATGGATTTGAATAGTTTCCGAAATTACAAACTAGTTATATACTGGTTTGAGTAAATATGACCAACTTGATATTAAAATTAAAAAAAAATGTTACATTCGTTTTTTATTTTACTAACTTATTTGAAGGTGGCATTATTTGTAGCTTTTGTAGCAAGTAAATTATAATCAATCATTATTAATGGTGAAGAACGGCAGTGGTATTGATCAACCCTTGAAAAACTGTCAAACAAAATGTCTTACAAAGTAGATTCCAGAAAATAACGGCAACGGCGAAAAAGAGGAAAAGTGAATATTCAAAAGATTTTAAAATGATAAATCAGGAGACCTGCCATTCTATAACTAGAGGTGGGGAGCGCCAAAAAATTAACTGACTAAAATTACTAATTTTCAATACATGTTGTCTGATGATTACAAATTAATGTCAAATAAAAATAAACTAAGTATTTTAAAAATAGTTTATTTAACACTTTTTAGTGACTTTTATTTTAGCAAAATAGGTATCAGTACTATCACGCAACTCGAACACTCGAACTCGTTGATTGAAATATAACAGCACTTCGATGGCTTTAGCGCCGTAAGGAAGGCGATAATAAAGGGTAGGAATTAATTGAAATTGAGTTAGTGTAAAATGCGTGTTGCGTGCGCGACGAACAAGCGGTGAGAGACGAGCTCTTTTATTTGATTTTGTAACGGCTAAATAAAACCGATGAAAAAGAATGTCAAAATGACATGTGTGATGATGAGTGACAGGTGTTTTTGATGTATTGCGTGTGAGTTGAGTACGTATAGATGGCGTTTACAATTCCGCCGGCCTAGAGGTTTCCTCTAGATAATAATAGTATACAAAATGATAAACGCGTGTATAGGTACTAAAATACTAAGTTAAGAGTGTGAGTTGAACTAAAAAGTAAACTAAACTAAAAGAGAACGAGTGAATATTATTGAGTTGGTAGTGGAGAAACTCGAATTACTGGTCGTATATAACTACCAGTTGAGGTGCGGACTTTAACGGTTCTGATGATGCCATCCTTTCCGGGATAGACCGATTCGATGACTCCCAAAGGCCAACATAGCGGATGCGCATTAATATCTTTGATTACAACCAAGGATCCTAATTCAATTGGCTTAGTGGGGGTATTCCACTTCTCCCTTTGCTGTAAAGAAGTGAGATACTCTTGGCTCCACCGACGCCAAAACATATGTGTTAACTTGGTTACGAGTTGGAAACGAGTTAAGCGGTGGTCTGCGATGTTTGTCACATCTTCAGCGGGTAAAAATTTAAGCGGCGTTACATTTAAGAAATGATTAGGCGTTAAAACAGACATGTCAGATGGGTCTGAGCTTAGCACACACAATGGTCTGCTATTCAATAAATTTTCAATCTGTACGAGGACAGATGAAAATTCTTCGTATGTTAGAATATGCGAGCCTACCACTTTGAATAAGTGAGTTTTAACACAGCGAACGTTTATCTCACATAGGCCGTTAAAATGGGGACCATAAGGTGGACTTCGTTTAAATTGAATACGATGTGTAGATAGAAGTTCTTCGCTTATATAATTATTATATGATGTGGACTGTATAAGATTATAAATTTCGTCTAGTTTGCGTTTCGCACCTATGAAATTAGTTCCCCCGTCGCTATAGATCATAGCTACGGGTCCTCTACGACAAATAAATCGTTTAAACGCCGAGAGAAACAGTTCTGTACTCAAATCAGAAACCAATTCCAGGTGAACAGCTTTAGTAGTCAGGCAGACAAACAAACATATATATGCCTTTTGACTTTTGACACCGCGACGGCGAATATGCGTTATGTAAAAAGGTCCAGCATAATCGACGGCTGTGTATACAAAAGCTTTAGCTTCTGTTATTCTAAACGCGGGTAAATCGCCCATTTGAGGGTTACTAAATCTAGGATTGAGTTTAAAGCATACATTGCAAGCGTGTACTCTTTGTCGAACAAGATTTCGAGCAGAGAGAATCCAATATTTTTGTCTGAGCAGCGCGAGTAATAATGCGGGACCTGTGTGTAAATTTGTATTATGATAAAAATCAACTATTAATTGAGTTATGCGTTCTTTGGCGGGGAGTAATATAGGATGCTTTTGACCATAATCAAGCTGCGAGTGTGTTAATCTTCCACCAACTCTGAGTAAATTACAATTGTCTATGAATGGACTTAACTTTATGATTCGTTTGCTGCATTGTTTATTATTTTTAATAGCGTTAAGATCTGAAGAAAAATGATTGTTTTGAACATATTTGAGAACATATTGTTCGGCTGTATCTAAATCGGACACAGTTATAGAGTTATTTCTCGGTAAAACTTTTAAAAAGCGTAAAATATAAACTGTTATGCGTAATAACTTTGTCCAACTGGAGACACGCTCTGCAATGTCACCAATCGGATGACAAGCTTGCGAAGATTGTGGTATATCCACGACTAATGAAACCGGTTTGGATTCTGAAAGATTATTATCATGATTTGCTTGAAAAACAGATATCGGCCATTTCGAAAAAGGTTGCGTGAGCCACTGAGGGCCATGAAGCCAATCTTCACGGTTTATAAGTGCGTAAGGAGTCACTGGTCTTGATATAATATCAGCTGGGTTTTCCTGTCCCTTTACATGGTACCAATGACATGCGGAGAGGTTTAGGTTAATTTCAAATATTCTGTTAGCGACAAACGTATGAAACTTAAAAGCGGGTGAGTGAATCCAAGTGAGCGTGACAGTTGAATCAGAGAAGGCAACAATTTTATCTATTTGACAGCGTTTAGATAGCGTTTCGCGTACGGATTCTATGAGACTTGCTAGCAGCAGGGCTGCGCAGAGCTCAAGGCGTGCGAGCGGCATCTTTTTGAGAGACGCGACTCTTGACTTAGAGGCTAGTAGGTTGACAGAGCCGTGCGTATACTCGTCCGGGCTGACACGAACATACACAACCGCACCGTAACATTTTTCGCTCGCGTCAGCGAAACCTATTAGCGATATATGCGATTTCGAGGTAATACCTATATGACGAGGAATTTTAATTAATTTTAAGTTAGGCAACTCGCTATGAAACTGTATCCATTTGTCACGGATCGCCTGCGGTACGGGATCATCCCAACCTAAGTTAGATACCCAACATTCTTGAACGAGGAGTTTCATAAATGCGACAACCGGACTTATAAGACCCAGGGGGTCGAAGAGGCGCGCGGTCACAGATAGAATAGTGCGTTTTATACATTCCGATATCTCGGAATTTATTTCAAATTGAAATTGATCAGTAGCAGGCTGCCACTGCATGCCTACTATCTTAGCGTTTGCGGATGAAGTAATATCGTCGAAATTTATTATTTGCGGATTTTTTTTTGACAAGGGTATTTTATTCATGAGTTCCGAACTGTTGGATATCCATTTAACAATTTTAAAACCACCGGTTTTGAACATATCTACCATTTCATGATAGATTTCTTCAGCTTGTTCTAATCCTTCTACGGAGCCTACATAGTCATCCATATACATGTGATGTTCAGCTTCGTATGCAGCGAGTGGAAATTGGTCGCGGCTGTCCGCGGCGAGCTGACGGACGACTCTCATCGCGAGATACGGAGAGCTTGACACTCCGAATGAGACCCTATTCAATTCAAATATATGAATATCCGAATCTGAGTCAAAACGGAATAAGATGCGTTGAAAAGACCGGTGTTCTGGCGTTAATATTAATTGAAAGTACATTTTCTCTATATCCGCAGTGAGTGCCACTAAGAACATGCGTAAATTTATAAGCAGATTAAAAATATTAGTCTGCAAGTTAGGGCCTTTATACAAGAGATCGTTGAGTGACTTTCCAGAAGTTGTCTTACAACTGGCGTCAATCACGATACGAGTTTTGGAGGTGGACTTCTCTGGACGATAGACAGCCCGATGAGGAATATAGTAACATTCACTGTTCGGTTTGTGGCCTTTAACTTCAGTTAAATAACCATTATCAACATAACTTCGAATAGTTGCGTTATAATCTGCGCGTAAATTGGGATTTGCGTCGAGTTTCCTTTCCAGAAGCCATAAGCGGCGCTTGGCAATGGCGAAAGAATTACCTAATTCCGAGGGGTTGAGTTTAAAGGGAAGATGTACCGTGAACCTACCGGTATTATCGCGTGAATACGTTGAGCGAAAGAGATGTTCACATGCCTCGTCTTCAGGGCTCATGTGAATTTTATCTGGAACATTTTCAAGTTCCCAAAAGCGTTCTGTAAGTTTTGAGAGTGCGTCTACCGAACAAAAGAAATTTCTATCCTCATTATGCGTTTGTACTAGAGTATGCGGAATTGGATAAGAAGCATAATTTGCTTTACCCATGATTAGATAACCAAGTGTGGTCTCTAATGCTACGAGTGAAGAGTTTGGAGTGGTAACCTTATCGCTACCAAGTATAAGCGGGAATATTTCACTACCTAATAAACAGTCCAGGTTCGCTGGAGCAGCATAGCCATAATCAGCCAATGGTAAACTATCAAACTGCGTAAATTGCGAAACATCTATGGGGAAGGTCGGCAACCGGTCGGTGATGGTATGTATCACCCTAGCGGTAATGTTATATGAACAGGATTTATCGAAGCGTGAGTGTATTTTCAAAGATGTAAACCCTAAAGTTTCACTTTCCGACTGACCTATGCCCACTACGGGTGATTTAATATGCGTTATGGGAAGATTTAAACGATCACAACAATCTTTCGTAATAAAATTACTCATCGACCCCGTATCGATGAGAGCTCTTACATTTAAACGCGTATTAGTATCGTTAAATACGTGTACAATTGCGGTAGGAAGCAGAACAGTAGTTTCATGACGATTATCGGTCGATGTATGCGTTGTTGTGAATGCGCTTGCGTTTGAATTTACGCGGGAAACGTAAGCGGCGGACGCAGTAGTCGAGGGCAGTTGCGCGGAGTGCGAGACATGCGACGCGAGCTGAGCGCGGTGATCGTATGGCGCTGACGGCGGCGGGGCCGGTGCGGCTAAGCGCGGCGGTGTCTGCGTGACGACATCCAAGCACAAGTCGGCGGCGCGGGTGGCTCGCGTTCCACTGTCCGCCGGCCATGGCGCAGCGGTCGGAGTGTCGCGTCGAGTCACGGGTTCAAATCCCGGAGACGTGTGAGTATTGGTATTTATGTGTAATAGACTGTGATGTTTTTGTTTACACACATAACACCTGTTCTGCGACTTACATAGTTTTACGTCATGAAAACCGAGACAATTTTTGCAATATAGGTTTTTATAAACTATATCATAGCGTTTACGTGGGTCAAGCTGTAAGAAAGCTTGGCATTTAAATAATGGATGTACCTCACCATTACAAACGATGCAAGAAGTTATTTGCTTAGGCTTATTATTATTTATTTGCGTAGATTTATATTGCGTGGATATCATATGCGGTGTACTGTCGTGTGTGTCAGTATTGACCATAAACGCATGAGTCTTCGGGCGTGACCTAATTTCACGATTAGTCGACGGAGTATTTGACCTTTGCGCAGCAGTTACGTTAAATCGTAATGATTTTATTTTACTTTGTTCCTTAAGGAACTTGGTGACGTCACTAAACATAGGAATATCAACATCTCGATGCGTTTGTTCGAATAAATTTACCATCTCCTTGTCTAACTTAGAGAGTGCGATATGCGTTATCATAAAATCTGACAAATCATCTATCTTTAAGCGTCTCAATGCAGATTCTGTAGAACAAAATTGATCAATAAATGTGTCGACTGGTTGATTGGGTTTAAAATTAATCAGTTGATCTATATAACGCGAAGCTTGAACCCTAATGTCCTGATATTTAGACAAAAGTGCCTTCCATATTATGTCATAGTTGTCAGCTGTTGGTGAAATACCGGCACAGACCGAACATGCACCACCACTTAATTTTCCAACCAAATACTGAACCTTTTCTGCATTAGATAACCTTGGGTTTTCATGTATAATACTTTTGAAGTTTTCATAAAAAATAGGCCATTTTGACGGAGTACCATCGAACCCTACTAACTGGAGAGGAGGCAATTTTTGATTTAATAAATCAGTACGTTCAGCATTATTTTTTAAAACACTTTCTTTTTGTTTTATGAAACAGTACAATTCATCAAAAGCGTTTAACGGCGAGTAATTGGGCTTTACCGAAGGCTGTTCCTCCAGTTGTGCAGCGATTAAATTATCTAGCGTTTCATTAAACTCAGTCCGTGTTTTATCCAATGATAAAACACGGGCCAAAAACTGTTGTTTACTTGTGGGATCAGAAACATTTAAACTTAAGTTGTAAAGTTGTTGTACCAACTCAAATAATCGTTCCTTCTTAGCTTCTAATAGCGTAATCTTAACGTCTGTAGTAGTTTCTTGTTTTTTAGACATATTGAGCGAATGACTTGAAACTACCTACTTTATTTTTGTAAATTGAACGAGACTTAGTCGTATTATAAAATAAGCGGAAACCTTAACAAATATGTTTGAGTAAACAAATTTACGATATATCGTTAGTTTTGCGTATATGTAAGCGTTTAAATGCGATAAATGATTAATATAATAAGTTGTGAGCGAAAAATATGGACGTTAAAATTGTTGTGGTGTATGGTTTAATGTGTTATGAGTGTATTAATGAGTGATTGTGTCTTGGGGATTACAGTATAGGTGGTAGGTAATCCAATAAGAAGACGTTGCTGTCTGTCTTCTTCTTTTTCCCGTAGTCGCCTTCTACGTACACCCAAAGGGAAGAGTTGGGGGGGTGCTATTCTTACCCGACACCCCACGGGGTACGTAATATGAGTGAGTTATGGTATATAGAAAGGTGAAAATAAGTAAGAGTAAATACGAGTAAAAGAGTATAGTGTGCGTAGATACAATTATGGATTGTTAGTTGAAAGGATCGGGGAGAGGGACCAAAAAGGGGGTTGTGGGAAAATATGGAAGTAAAAGACTTACAATAACAGCAAGGCGCTGGCTCGATGTCTTCCACAACACCCGGCACTTTGTTTTAGCTTCTCTTTGGGAGCTCCCAGCGTTTGATTGAAATATAACAGCACTTCGATGGCTTTAGCGCCGTAAGGAAGGCGATAATAAAGGGTAGGAATTAATTGAAATTGAGTTAGTGTAAAATGCGTGTTGCGTGCGCGACGAACAAGCGGTGAGAGACGAGCTCTTTTATTTGATTTTGTAACGGCTAAATAAAACCGATGAAAAAGAATGTCAAAATGACATGTGTGATGATGAGTGACAGGTGTTTTTGATGTATTGCGTGTGAGTTGAGTACGTATAGATGGCGTTTACAGTCTACGTTACAGTAACTTACTGAACACATAAAAGTTTATATCTCTTAAACTACTGGACCAATTTTGATGAAACTTGTACTCTACCCTAAGTTGAAAAATACTCTAACTATAGCAAAAAGAATTTTTGAAATCGGACTTGTAGTTTCTGAGAAATCCGCGGACAAACCTACATACATATATACATACATACATACACTCGTAAAATTTGGTAAATTGGTTTAGAAGCCCACATAGACTAACATATATTAATATTACGCATTTTTATTAATATTACATACATACGCGTCGAATAGAGAACCTTCTTTTTGAAGCCGGTTAAAAATTAAGTAGGTACTTTGCAACAAACTCTCGGTCGGTCCGAGTAGTGAGGCTTCTCGTCAGCGAACATTTTCTTCCTTCTCACCACAGAGACTAGAGCTGAATGAAGAATCTGAGCATTAGAAATATTTTGTGCCCCCTTTTTAAGATGGCCAGGAAGTGGGTCCCGAATTTGGCAATTTTTGTTAAGTGGGTCGGAGCCCAAACCAGTTTGGGAACCACTGTCTGTGGTAATTGAAAGCTTAGATTTGATTTTAAAAAACGTGTTTACGAAAAAATAAGCGGCAATCGACCATTCAACAATGCAAAACACACTGTATAATCAAAGAGATAAAGTTTAAATTTTCGTCTGAGATTTAGGAAACGTTCAACACTATTGCTAATCACTACCATCGATCGGCCTCTGACGTCACAGTTCATCCCCCACCCTGGCTAGACGACCTAGGTTAACGTAGCAACAAAAAGGGGTGTGACTTCATTTCCGTTTTTTTTTAAATCTGTATTTTATAAGATGATTAAATTCCTGGAGGATAGCTGCGTGGGCGTTTCTCAGTAAGAACACGAAAAGAAGTAAATAAACTATTTTTCAAAAAATAAAAACCGTCTTCAAAGTAAATTATCTAAAAAGCATTAAATAACGAAAATATATAGAAGTCGGTGCTAGCACATCATGTTAACTAACACTAGCACCAGCTGACACCGACTTCAATATATTTTCGTTATTTAATGCTTTTTAGATAATTTACTTTGAAGACGGTTTTTATTTTTTGAAAAATAGTTTATTTAACACTTTTTAGTGACTTTTACTTTAGCAAAATAGGTATCACGCAACTCGAACGTCTACGTTGCAGTAACTTACTAAAAACATAAAAAGTTTATATCTCTTAAACTACTTGACCGATTTTGATGAAACTTATAGTCTACCCTAAGTTGAAAAATACTCAAACTATAGCAAAAAAAAATTTCGAAATCGGACCTGTAGTTTCTGAGAAATCCGCGGACAAACCTACATACATACATACTTACATACATACATACATACATACATACATACATCCATAAAATTTGGTAAATTTGTTTAGAAGCCCACATAGACTAACATCTATACTATAATAAAACTCAAAGAGAACTTTTTCTGTACATTGAATATTTTTCCAAAATTTCTATGTGGGGATACTATACTATCGACATAGAGGCCAAAACAATTTTTTTTGGAATTATTGTCTGTCTGTCTGTCTGTCTGTCTGTCTGTCTGTCTGTCGTTCTGTTTGTCCAGGTATCATTTGAAAACCCGTGGATGGATTTTGATAGGACTTTCACTGATGTATTGTGTAGAAGTCAAGGTATAAATTGGTATATAAAACATCACGCTATGTTTCATAGGGGCTAAGCAGTGAAACATTACTTGCACATATTACCACGTAATTTCCTTTGTATGAGAATAGGGTAATTATAGACTGATCAGTTAATCATTAAGATATGTATTATTACGCTATATACAATAGGGACTGAGCAGACATTTAGTTTGAATAAGATATGGCAGTGGCGAAGGGTCAATTTTTGTAAGGGGTAAGCCGGTCCGGTACACCCAGGACATTTTCATTAGATTTCCGTATTGTTCTAAGTACGTTGCTGATAGCAATATGACATTATATCTTTGAAAAGTTAAAATCTGTAAATCCCGAGCGAGTCCAAACTAGATCATGAAATTATTAATGAAATTTTAATGAAACTCCCCAAGTCCAGGTAGTGTATAGGTATTGTATTACAGTCGCAACAATAAAAGATGCGAAAAACTTAGAACTTTCATTATCGAATATCATTAGACAGTAATTTACGATGTTAGCGTGATTTACATTATGAACAGCGCCATCTATCGGAGAAATTGAACATACAATCACCATAGAACTTTAATCTATATATAGATAAGATGAGAGATGGAGCAAGTTGGGAGAGAGAGATGGGGGGGATAGGGTTCAGAGAGGGGACAACGGGGAGAGGAAAAGGGGGAATGTGACGGGGACCGATGCGGGTGGGGGAAAGAGAGAGGAGAGAAAGAGCATAGAATTACATTTTTCTTATAAGGCTTCAATCCCGGCTGGGTCCTAAAAGAAAACGCGCATTGTTCCTTTTGGAACCACATGGGCTTGAGGGGATAATAGAAAGAGAGAGAGATGGAGAGAAATAAATCAAGGGAGGAGGGTGAAATGGGGAGCAAAATGTAATAAAAGCGCGGGCGGAGCTGCGCGGGTCAGCTAGTATATTAATATTAAGCATTTTTATTAATATTACATACATACGCGTCGAATAGAGAACCTTCTTTTTGAAGCCGGTTAATAAAATTAAATGCCTATAAAACCCTATAATGGTTTATTCCCCGCATAATTTTGAAATACTCTATTTTAATTTAGGTTCCAGTACTCTTCACCCAATAACCAAAAATGTGTTGCGGAACTTGCTGAGGTTGCTGCGGCGGCGGCTGATACTGCATTAATGCTCTAAGGCTGCTGCCCATGCATCACGAAACGATCTACACGTGCTGTACAAAGATCTGCTAGCGTGGTGCACTGACGTAGCAACGGTTCCGACAGACGAGGCCATGGCGTCTGTGGCGACTCCGTATGTACGCTCCACATGCATTCGTTTGTCCGAAATACACTCGGTGCCGTATTGTGGAAATAAACTACTATTTATAAGTAAGATAAAAAAAAAATACCAAGAAGGAACATTTATTAATAATTAGCTCACTGACAAAATTACAAAGATGTAGGATCTACACTAACACTACACTAACAACTAACAATAGGTAGGTACCTACCCTCTGACGTTGGTATTCTACTGCAACCTAGGAATGAAAACCGCACTATATATCATTATTTTCAAGTATCAAGACTCATACAATAAAAGTACGTAAGTAGGTACAGACAAAATAAACTATTTTAAAAAAAATAAAAACAGACTTCAAAGTAAATTATCTAAAAAGCATAAAATAACGAAAATATTATTGAAGTTGGTGTTAGCGTACCTGCTGTGTATATTCTGCACCAACTTCAATAATATTTTCGTTATTTTATGCTTTTTAGATAATTTACTTTGAAGTCGGTTTTTATTTTTTTTAAAATAGTTTATTTAACACTTTTTAGTGACTTATTTTACCAAGATAGGTATCAGCACTATCACGCAACTCGAACGTCTACATTACAGTAACTTACTGAAAACATAAAAAGTTTATATCTCTTAAACTACTGGACCGATTTTGATGAAATTTGTACTCTACCCTAAGTTGAAAGATACTCTAACTATTGCAAAAAGAATTTTCGAAATCGGACTTGTAGTTTCTGAGAAATCCGTGGACAAACCTACATACATACATACATACATACATACATACATACACTCGTGAAATTTGGTAAATTCGTTTAGAAGCCCACATAGACTAACATATATGAATATTACGCATTTTTATTAATATTACATACATACGCGTCGAATACAGAACCTCCTTTTTTGAAGTCGGTTAATAAATGGAATATTACAAAACAGCCCGCAAAGCCCGTTGAGTTTCTTGCCGGATCTTCTCAGTGGAGGTGCATTACAATCTGGTGGTAGTTGTAAAAACCTTGACAATTTGCGTGGGCTCAACCATCAGGCCTGTGCACCAGGTATTCAAGATATTTTGATTTGTTAAGTTTATATTTGACGCAATTCTTGACTAAGCTCAAGTAGATAGGTAACCTACCTTTCGCAGCGTGCGCTACACGAACTAATTAGGTATCTTTTTTTTATTGACGCGGGGGATTTCTTCAAAAGATCCCCGGGAGCTGTGGGGCTCGACCGAGGTATGAGGGATTCTCAGAAAAGTATAAGGCGTAGACGCTAAAACTCTGCGGGAAAGTCATAGATAAGAATTAGTATATACAATAAAGTGTACAAATGCTTGCGTAGACACAATAGTGCTCTCTATCTTTTTTAACCGACTTCAAAAAAGGAGGTTCTGTATTCGACGCGTATGTATGTAATATTAATAGAAATGCGTAATATTCATATATGTTAGTCTATGTGGGCTTCTAAACAAATTTACCAAATTTCACGAGTGTATGTATGTATGTATGTATGTATGTATGTATGTATGTATGTATGTATGTATGTATGTATGTATGTATGTAGGTTTGTCCGCGGATTTCTCAGAAACTACAAGTCCGATTTCAAAAATTCTTTTTGCAATAGTTAGAGTATTTTTCAACTTAGGCTAGAGTACAAGTTTCATCAAAATCGGTCCAGTAGTTTAAGAGATATAAACTTTTTATGTTTTCAGTAAGTTACTGTAATGTAGACGTTCGAGTTGCGTGATAGTGCTGATACCTATCTTGGTAAAATAAGTCACTAAAAAGTGTTAAATAAACTATTTAAAAAAAAATAAAAACCGACTTCAAAGTAAATTATCTAAAAAGCATAAAATAACGAAAATATTATTGAAGTTGGTGCAGAATATACACAGCAGGTACGCTAACACCAACTTCAATAATATTTTCGTTATTTTATGCTTTTTAGATAATTTACTTTGAAGTCGGTTTTTATTTTTTTTTAAATAGTTTATTCGTCTTTCTTTTATTGACGGGCCCGTTGGTCTAGTGGTTAGTGACCCTGTCCGCTAACCGATGGGTCGTGGGTTCGATTCCCACCAAGTGTCTGGGTGTTATTTATCTATTTAAGTATGTATTTACAAAAAAATAATGTATATAAGTATTAGTATCAGTTGTCTGTTTTCCATAGTACAGGCTCTGCCTAGTTTGGGATCAGATGACCGTGTGTGGATTGTCCCAAGATATTATTATTATTATTATCTCTTTTCTACTCTCACATTCCGACGGAGCAGCAGACCGACACGACCGGGAGAGGTCAGACGCAGGGCCGACATTTTACATGCGCATCCGACGCATGGATCATCTTGCTTTCCAGACAATCAGATTATCAGTCTGGATTGTCCTAACCAGTAAGAACTACTTTTTTTTTGACGCGGGGGAGATCTTTGAAAGATCCCCCCTGTGGGGCTCGACCGAGGTATGTGGGATTCTTACCCACTAAAACCCCCGCGGCTGTCGCATCGGCACATGAGAACCAGGTCTCTCCGGTGGGATCTGCACCAGGGGCCCCTCAGTGCCTTGCCTTAGAGCCCGCCGCCGGGGGGCACATTGTAGTCCCCCGGATATTGTAACGTTGCTCACGGGGACGGGGGTCGCAACCCCGCCGCCATCCTCCTCGTCGCCGCCATACTCGATGGACGCCTAGGGCCCACATCCTAAGCGTCCAGCGACTCCGAAAGAGTAAGAACTACCTTTTTTTTTTTTTTGACGCGGGGGAAATCTTTGAAAGATCCCCGGGAGCTGTGGGGCTCGACCGGGGTATGTGGGATTCTTACCCACTAAAACCCCCGCGGCTGTCGCATCGGCACATGAGAGGGGGGACCCCAGGGCTCTCCGGTGGGATCTGCACCAGGGGCCCCTCAGTGCCTTGCCTTTGAGCCCGCCGCCGGGGGGCGCATTGTAGCCCCCCGGAAACCAGTCACGGTGCTCACGGGGACGGGGGTCGCAACCCCGCCGCCGTCCTCCTCGGAGTCGCCGCCGTACTCAATGGACGCTCAAAGGGCCCACACCCCGAACGTCCAGCGACTCCGAAAGAGTAAGAACTACCTATACCAAGTTGCTGCTACCCGCGGGATTCGAACGTGCGACCTCCGGTTCGCAAGTTGTTTTCCCGCTGTGCCATTGTGCCAAGAGGATACAAACGAAGTATCAAGTTCCTAAATGCGATGTTTTACTAATCTGCTTAGATAGGATATCCAATTATTAAAATTAAATTAGTGACCTACTAAATGTACCTACATAAGTAGGTAGGTAGGTACATATTTTACGTATTACGAGGGTAGTAGGTACCTACATACAGCACATGTCACTGTTTTGCCGTCGTGTTTTTTTATACTACCTAGGTGGCAAGCTAGCGATACGTAGTATCCTATAATCTGTGAGCTAGCGTGCGGCCCGCCTGATGGTAAGCAGTCACCGCAGCCTATAGATAGAAGGTATAGACGCTAGCAAAACGCCAGAAGAATCACTAGCGCGTTGCCGACCCCAAGACATTAGATATTAAGTCTTTGTGTCTTGTGTACGTTAATTTCACCAGCTACAGTGCTCTTCACGTCGGAACACAGCAATGCTTATAGACTGCTGCTTGGCGACAGAATCATTGACACTGCGGTGGTACCCACCTGGACGGTTCCTTGCACAAGAAACCTAGTATCTTGTTTATTAATTGACAATAAAAAATGCATAGTAGACTTTTTAGGGACTAATTTTTGAGCATAGACCTACCGGTGATGGAGTTCTATATAAAGTACTAAGTAAGTCAAAGTAGTATGTAACGTCCGTGCTAGAATCCTTGTGTTAATTTGATTTAAAAAAAAAATATATAGCAAAAATTAAAAATAAAATTCAATATAAAAATATTTCTGACGTCACGTCGTAGGCGAACTACGTCACTGCACCCGCTATTAACAAAGGAAATCAGGTAACCTACTTTACGGAGGCTGCATTTTACGTTTGCTGCGAATGACCTGCCAAATATAGAGCGTCTATAAATAGAACCTGGGCTTGGGGCCCGTATGCAAGCGCCGCCCATGAATGGTGCAAGGTACTTGCATGTAGGGCACGTTGCAATGATTTGACCTATTTATTTTTCAATGGGTCGGTGCATGAACGGGGATGGGCCCATTGCGAGCCTTGCTTCATTCAGTAACAGTCGAACCTTCAAGTCTCGAGGCCGACGTGACCTACTTCCGCTGTCCGTTGTACCGAGCCGCAACTAATATTTCCGCATAGAAATACGCTCAAAATTAGTATTCTACTGATTGATTTTAGTGATTTCTCTTAAAATATCAACGATTTTTCTTATCTGAAAACGGTACGGTGGCTGTAAAAAACTAATACCCGGTGCTTGAATAAATTTTTAAAAAGACCGCCATACATTTTTATTCACCGTGACAGCGACGTTATTGGTAGACGTAGACAGTGCACCGACGTCATTGGTGGAAACGTGCTACTGAATAGAACCGGCCAATCGTGTAGCTTGATCGCAAAGTTGTGCGCGACCTGCACGCCACCTGTCGCGCATTGACTCTGCCTGCGTTCATTGAAAAACCCGCCCGGACAGTTTTATTGACGCAAGCGCACTGAGGCCCAACAAAGGGCCGAAATAAGAACGGTTCGCAAGTGAATCTGATGTATTTATGTCATAAAAATGGTGAAATCTGTGAAGTGGCGAGTAGAAATTAGGATATTCGACGTGTCGAATCATGACCGAGGCATCTGAAAAGTAAGTGGCGCATCTATAACTCAGTTTTTGTGCTTCGTGCTTCGCCCTGTTCCGACTAGGTAGGGCTCTACCCCGGCCATTTTCCATATCTCATGGGTTGTATGACGTGATTTATGGTGTTTTCGGAAGCTCTTAGCGCTCGCAACAAGCATAATAATTAATGTATAAAGAATTTACATGCTAAAACACTACAAAATATCATACAAGTGTAGTAAGGACCGCCGCCCTTGGGGTCATCCCTGTGTCCTATGTAGCTAGAATCAATGAGTTGCCGTTCATTCACAATTATTAAAGTAGGTAACTCCTTTCGGGGTCATCTGTGGCTTTTATAATTCAAGCGTATATGCTCAATGAATTGTTTAACTTATTTGGACACAGGTGCGTATTTTTTCGCACTAATAACAAATGGCTCTATAGATTTGTGACCAGGCCAGTTTACAATGTAAGAAAAAAAAATAAGTAGCATTTTTTATGGTTTTGTATTTGGTTTGGTTGCTTAAAAAAAATATAATTACATACTTAATTCATTGCTATTGGGTTAAAATATAGTGGGAGGATAAACTGACAATACATGTTTTTTATAATGCATTGTTTTTCTACTCAGATAAAACCAAAGTGGAACTATATTTCATACCACAGGATAATGTTTTTTTTTTTAAGTGTCCAAAGTGTGGACACTTGCTTGCAATATAAAATAATGATAACATGTTTTACAGCTGTTCCTAAAACAATTGATTTACTGAATGACTTATGTATGTTAATATCATAGCCATAATCAGCTGTCAAAAACAAGACATTGTTTTCAATTGTTTTTTTTTTTTTGCAAAAGTGATAAGATTTTTCAATATTTTTGTTTGATCAAAATATACTTGTTGGCAGAATCATCGGTAAGCAATGGGGCCCTTATTTAAAAATTGGAACCAATGTTAATTTCCTTTGCAGATTTTTTTATTTTCTGGTTGGTGGGTTTTTGTTCTGGTGGTTGGTTGGTTTCGTTGTAATATGTTAGCACCTCTAGCAGGATAAAATAGAAAATAAGACTATCATGTCAACAGCCAACAACATCCTTCATTTCCAAAAAAGGTCTCTCTATATTCATTATTATTATTGCTATTCAAACTAGCTGTTATGCAAGTTTCATTCATTGAAAATTGTCTGTGTGTTTTGTTTTGAATTAATTACAACTACATAAATTGTTAAAAACCCTTAGGTTTTCATTAGACCCTTCATTTATCAGGACTTTATTTTTTAAGTTACCTACTTATTTTATGTTTAAAATTATTTTATCATTTTATTTTATCAATTATCAGGTTTTATTTGATCTTTGAGTCTTAAGCACTAAGTCAAGATCAGTATTTTAAGATCATGTATGTTTTATTTAATTCAAAGAATCATAACACATATCTCAATGAATCTATTAAAATTCAAATCATTTGTTGTGAATATGGATTATTGGGGTGACAAAAAATTTAATATAGATAAATTAGTGCAGCCATACTCTGGGCCTGCAACTATCTATCCACCTACAATGAGTGAACGTCTAAAATTATAGTTATCTCAAGCATAACATTTTATAATGGCGGGTCACCCCCTTCCCTCCAATATGGTTGAGGGGAGTGATGGCTGCTGCTCGAGTCAACTCGTGCGCGGGTGCTGCTTGGGGGGACTGGTCCGACTACTATCCATTTGGATTTTTAGTTTGTTGTACTTTGTATTTTTTTATTTTTTTCTGTCTTATTTGATATTTTGAACGGCAAGACACACTGTCGCTCTGATCTTATTGTAACATGACACACTGTTTAAAAAAAAAGTGATAAAATGTCAAGCCCACTGAGTTTCTTGCCGGATTTTCTCAGTTGAGGCCGCGTTGTGATCCCGTGGTAGCTTCTTTTAAAAAAAAAATAATTATGACCTTTCAAAAGTGCTAGCGTTAAGCCTATTTGAAATAAACTATTATTGAGTTTGAGTTTGAATGTTTGTGGCACCATATCTCGTGATGACCGATTGTGAGAGTAGAGGATGAGAGAGTGTACCTGTGTCTATGCAAGCACTTGTGACCTATATTGGGTGTAAGGGACATCGAACCGAAAACTGATACCAGGGATCCAGTACATGATTCTAAACATTCTAGTGCTGAAATTTTTCATTGGCTTTCTCATAAATTTTCAAAAAAAAAGGTGCTTTATTTAAATAAAATTAGCATAACATCATGATTGGTATAATAATAAAGGCTAATTTCAATTTATAAACAATAAATTACTTATTTGTGCAAAATTAGCAATGTAATTTGAAAAATAAATGTTATTCCACAGGCATTCATTACATGCTCGAAAATTAACAAGTTCATCATTTGTCATTTTCCATATAAATGTAATTTTGTAATGTTGTAAAGGACATTATTTGAAATCTTATATAATAGTTTTCAGTACATGGTCCCTTACACCCTGTATAATATCTGCATAGTTTAAATAACAATATCCTGGGAGGACTCCACCTACGGTCATCTGATCCCAAACTATGCAAAACCTGTACTATGGTAACCAGACAACTGATACTAATAATACCAGCCCTTGTTTATGTCGCACTGCTGGGCACGGGCCTCCCCTCAAGATGAGGGGGCTTAGGCCATAGTCCACCACGCTGGCCAAGTGCGGGTTGGCGGACTTCACACGTCATTCGAAAGCTAGTTGGGCTTTGTCAGACATGCAGGTTTCATGACGATGTTTTCCTTCACCGAAAACTAGTAACAATCGCACAAATATGATTCGCATATGATTCATTGAAGAAATCAGAGGTGCGAGCCGGGGTTCGAACCTGCGCACCTTGTTTCCAAGGCAAGCGCTCGCCCACTGAGCTGTTACCGCATATATGACAGATATACGACAGACAACTGATACTAATATTTATAAATATATATATTTAATTATACATTCTTAAATACCCAGACACTATGTGGGAATTGTACCCAAGACCTATTGGTTAACGGCTGCGGTCAGGGTCTAACCACTAGATTAACAGTTGGTCTCTTGGTTGGTTATCTTGTAATTAGCCCCTAGGAGAAGACTATTTTGTGTTGTTGAATAATAATAATAATATCTTGGGACAATTCACACATGGTTATCCGATCCCAAACTAGGCAGAGCCTGTACTATGGAAACCAAACAACTGATACTAATACTTATATACTTTCTTTTTTGTAAATACATACTTAAATAGATGAACCCAGACACTTGGTGGGAATCGAACCCGCGTCCCATCGGGTAGCGGCCAGGGTGTCTAACCACTAGACCAACGGGGCCGTCAATGTTTGTCTTTTCCTATCCAGTGCCTATTTGGTGCGCGTCCGAGCGCAGGTTATGTGTCGCGACGAGGGCACGGGCGGCTGGGTGGCGCTCGGGGGCGGAGGCCTGGCTGACGTCATGGTCGGCAAGAGAGCCCGCTCAACACACAGGAGCTCAGGTACTTCGCCAATTAATCATCTATTTTAGAATCTAGCAGTCCCTTATTACGTTAACTAACAGCTGGTCCCAATAGTTAAAATAGTTACCATCGATAGCTATAATGACATATTTCCGCATTATTTCCGTTTCAATAATAACATATTAGCAGCTTACAGTTGGTTGATCAAATGACAGTCTGTCAGGGTTTTAGTTATCGCTCCATTTCGGAGGTTTATCGCGGGATATCGATGATTTTAACTTATAGTTAGGGATCGATAGGATATTGGGACCGGCAGTAAATGTTTACATGTGCGTTGAATACATAGCTTCCTTTTTAACCGACTTCAAAAAAGGAGGAGGTTCTCAATTCGTCTGTATATATATACACACATCAAAAGTGTCTAGGGATCAAGCATTTTTAAGCGGATTTCTTGAGATTGAGATGTGGCTTTGTAATAAATTTATGATTTTATAAATTTATATGGATCCTTTTTGGTGCATTTCATAATTTGAATCAGGAACTGTGAATCAAATTCGAGTAAAAGATGAAAATCAGCTGTCAATATTTTCCCTATAAAAACATACAACGCATTGAAGACATTATTAGTGCTACTGTTTCCCTACTACTGATTAAAACCAACGTTATTATGGAGCGGCGACGTCATTTAAGCAGGGAAGAAATGCTCAGAGCCGTGGGAATGATAGAAGCTGGTTCCCGGCAACGTACTGTGGCTTTAGCTCTGAATACAAGTCAGAGTGTTATCAGTCGACTTTGGACACGTTACCGAAGCACTGGTACCGTGGCTGAGCGCCATGGAGGACGGTATCGCTGCACCACACGGAGACAAGACCGATATATTCAAATCTTAACTCGAAGAGCTCCAACAATAACTGCCATGATGTTAGCCGTGAGGCTTCATCACTCTTCAGGGAACTTAATTAGCGACCAAACAGTCAGAAACCGCTTGCATGAAGTGAACCTTCATTCCCGAAGACCGCTACGGGTACCACCTATAGCAATGCACAATCGTAGGATTCGATATCAATGGGCTCTTGAACACAGAAATTGGGCAGAAGAACAATGGCGTTTCGTGTGCTTTTCTGATGAGTCTCGTTTTGGTATGAGACCGGATACAAGACGTATACGACACTGGAGAACCCCTGGACGCCAACAGCGATTAAAATCCTGCCAGGAAGTCCATCCTTATAGTGGTGGAACCATCATGGTATGGGCGGGTATTTGGATCGGCGGAAGAACTGAGTTGATTTGGATCAGAGGCAACCTCAACGCTCAAATTTATGCTGAGACGATTGTATCAGACGTCATCGTTCCTCTACAAGTGCAAATCGGTCCCTTATTTCAGTTAATGCATGATAATGCACGACCGCACACCGCAAGAGTTGTAAGACAGACTCTCGCCGCAGCTAACATCAATGTCCTGCCCTGGCCTGCTCAGTCGCCAGACTTGAACCCGATTGAGCATGCATGGGATATGCTACAGAGAAGAGCTCTGCCGAATATGGAGGGTATCCAGTCGCAAGAAGACCTTTTTTTGTTGTTGCAACGAACATGGGCGGCCATTCCACAGCGTGATTTGGATGAACTCATTTTGAGTATGCCAAACCGATGTTCTTGTGTTGTTAGTGTTCGCGGTAGAAACACGGATTATTAATTGTTTAAGTTACCCAATAAAATTTTAAAGAAAACTGTTATTTCAGTCTTTTTTTCGAACTTTTGTGTTAGTGGTTCAAATGTCAAAAATCCCTTTATTAGGAAAATGGCAAATTTCTTTATTAATGCAAAGGTGACTTGGTTTATCGTTACTGTGACAAACGAAAACACTTTATTTGATGAATCCTTAAAGAAAATTTTAATTAATATCAATCAGGAGAAAAGTTATTGCAAAAATATATGTTGATCCCTAGACACTTTTGATGTGTGTATATATATATTTTTTTCTATGTATGTTCGCGCATAACTATGGCAATTATGAACCGATTTGAAAAAATCTTTCTTCCATCCATTCTGTAATCCGTTAATTGGGTCCCATATAAAAATTATTGCTTAGTAATAAGTAGTTCCTGAAAAAACAAGAATGGTGACTGCGCACTGACAGCTGCAAGAAAGCCTATATAGATGACGTTTTAGTCGCTCGGACTCGCTCGGTCGGACAAAAATGGTCATAACTCTGGCAAATATTTACCAATTTCAATGATTCTTTTTTTATTCGAAAGAAGAAACCACTGCATTGAATCTGTATGAATTTAATTACAACCGGATAAGAACTTCCTGGAGGACCATGAACGATGTGGAGGAATTTATCTGGTAAAAACCATAAAACTGATGTTCTCCATTACATTGCTCTGACAATTATGAACCGATTTAGATGATTCTTTTTTTATTCGAGAGAGTAAACTACTATGATGTTTCCATGCAAATTTCATTACGACCGGATATTTTTTTCTGAAGAAACATGAATTATGTAAAACTATGTAGACGATAATGTGATCATAACCTACCTAGATAATTTTACGGTTTTCGATGGTTCAATCTTTATATATGAAAATATCACTAAAATGTTTAAAATAAAATCTTTTTTAAAAAAAATTGAACCGACTTCAATATCACTGAAAAGTATAAAATAATTTAAATATTATTGAAGTTGGTGCCAAATATACACAGCAGGTACGCTAACACCAACTTCAATCATATTTAAATTATTTTATACTTTTCAGTGATATTGAAGTCGGTTCAATTTTTTTTTAAAAAGATTTTATTTAATATCAGTTAAAAACTGGGACCCACGTGCCCTCCAACGCACGGAGGCGCTTAATTCAAATGGCATTAAACGGTCACCCATCTATGTAATGACCTTGCATTACGTTGCTTAACCTGATCGATTGCCAAATATTGATAACAACTGTCTATGAGTGTTTCCTTATCATTTATTTTAATTATAATGAAAATTTGATTAAATCAAAGCACTCGTGTAACCAAGTAAACATTATGACTTTAAACTCCTCTCCTTTCAAGTTAGATCCCCTTCGTAAGTTCCTCAAAGAAGCGTCGAAACGCTACTTTGAATCCGCGTCCCGTCACGCGAACAGTTTAATCCGCGCCGCCGCCGATTACGCCCCTAGTCCTTCTGACTCGCGCCGCAGACCACGGCACGTACTGCTCGACCCTCCTGACCCCATGACGGTCCTATTGGCCCGGGATGCGCCGAACCCTCCCCGACAACCGTATGCTACACTAGCTATCAGACACCGGTCTCGCCGGCGAGGCCGAAGGGTCGTACGTATGCGACCTCAACGACGTGCATCACCCCAATGAGTTTCTTGCCGGTTCTTCACAGTGGGGGCGCGTTGTGAACCGGTGGTAAACTCAGCCCTCTCTTAAGCGACAGCCCAAGCCGAGGCAGTGCCTCCCTGAGGTACCCTTGAGCTCGTCGCTACTTCTGCCGTTAAGGCTAGAGCGCTTTAAGCGCTCGCCTCCTATTGTCCGGTGAAGCTGTAATGGCCATCTGCGGCCAACAGCGTCGATCATTCCCAAAAAAAAAAACCCTCTCCCAAGGGAACCATGCTGGATTACGGGATAAAAAAAATCTTATGTCCTAACTAGTAGTATTAACTCATATCATGCCAAGTTTAATTTGAATCCATTCAGTAGTTTCGGCGTGATGCGCGGCCATGAACAGACAGACAAAAATTTAAAAAATTACAGTTTTGGCTTCAGTATACAATGCCTTCCAAAAATAATTTTCAAGACATCTTCAATGTATCTTTTACAGAATTGGACCTGTTACAGTTTCATTATAAGTATAGATTATAATTTTCCCGGTTGCCTGCGACTCATACAATGTCGTTAATTCACCTAGTGGGAGGCCTGCCTTCGCTGCGTCTACTACATATTATGGTCTACTGTACGGCCGCTAAACCTCTATTCTTCATTATCGGTAGGTGGCGGCGACAGCAATGGCGACACATCCTCATCGACGTCTGCACCGACACACGAATACTACATACACGGGAAGCGAATCAGCGACAGCATGGTGAGTAGACCCCTCTATGGCATATTGCTCTATTATTTATTTAATACTTTATGCACATTGGTATAGTTCGATTCAAACTTAAAGGCGGCTCTGTGAAGTTCGTGCATTGCGACTTCGCGCATGTACAGTCAAGTTGACAATGGACAACCTCGGCATTACCCCGCTGATACCTTAAATTGGTTACTGCGCAGCGACTTGAGCCTAGCTTCACGGACATAGGCGGACTTATGCCTTAAGCATTTTCTGCCAGTCTACCCTTAGAAGCAAGCTAGGTGCAATAAAAAGAAAATTAATCATAAATTGAAATACAACAGAAAAAAACTTCTTGAATATAATACTACACTAAATGATTATAATACTAAACTATTAACACCATTGATAATACTATTTAAACTAGATATGGCATTCACGAACAAAACGACGTCGAAAATGTGGTCGCAGTTGGGCGGAGTGGGCGTTGAAGAAACGAACTGTTTTTTAGACTGGTTTTTGTCGTAAACTAGTTTACAGTCCATCGATAACTCTAGGTCAGGGGTTACCAACCTTTTCTACATAGCCTGTAAGGAACAACTACACAAAGCTGAGTTTCTTGCCGGTTCTTCTCAGTGGGGGCGCGTTGTGAACCGGTGGTAAACTCAGCCCTCTCTCAAGCGACAGCCCAAGCCGAGGCCGTGCCTCCCTGAGGTGCCCTTGAGCTCGTCGCTACTTCTGCCGTTAAGGCTAGAGTGCTATAAGCGCTCACCTCCTATTATCCGGTGACGCTGTAATGGCCATCTGCGGCCAACAGCGTCTAAAAGTCCCAAAAAAAAAAAATACTCCTCGTACCTCGACCTCCAGTTTTCTATTTAAGTGGCTTCCCACAAATAACGTTAACATTATGATACTGTTAGTGATACCTAATAACATTACATATCTTACGGATACAATGAGACTATTACCTTCGACAGAAACAAAAGTCTGTATGTAGAAGTATCTTACAAAACCTTATTACCTTCCAGGTGGTCCTGGAATGCACAATAAAGAAGGACTTTCAGTACAACAAGGTGATGCCCACCTTCCACCACTGGGTGACTGATGAGAAACGATTCGGCCTGACCTTCCAAACGGCAGCCGACGCGAGAGCCTTCGATAAGGGTGTGAGGACCGCTATAGAGGAACTCCTGGACGGTAAGATGCTATGATGAAGTATACTAGTAGACTTTGGGATGCTTCGCGGATCATTTTTATTTATTTATTATTAAATCCGTCTTAAGTGTCATTACAGGTTTAGACCTGTAAAAATGACCCGTAATGCCTAATGCGATAAATAGGACTATCAGAAAAACTTATGTTAATCATAATCATTTTAGTAAAGTTTAACATTATTTGTAAAGTTAGTTCAAATGTCAATTCATGTAAGTCAATACAGTCAATCCAAATCACATTACTTCTTAAAAAAAAAAATTTTTTTTGGCTATAATTATCTCTATAGGAATCATTAATTTTTTTTTTTTTATTGTGTGGTGAGGTTTTAAACTAACCAGCGTCTCGTCGTACGATGATAAAAGGAGGATGGTGAAATCAATTCATGCAATTCCTGTGGGCACTTAAAAAATGCATCCTGTAGAATACTGAAATAATTCAGAATCAGAAATAATTTATTCGCAGAAGAATACAGGTTCATAAGATATACAATTGCCTTGAGATATACAATTAAATTGTAAATGAAAATATAAAACAGACTGCAAATTCACTCAAACAGCAGTAAAATATATTAATTTTCTCATGAGTCTCGTTTATAGTACGAATAGCTCGCATTAGAGACGCTTTAATAAGTTGGTCCGGGCTACAAAGTCTTTTGCGTGATGGTTCGATTATCTGCTATCTTCGTGGACGTTCGGGGAGCGGGCCCTTAGACCGTCCATTGAGTACAGCGGCGTGAGCACCGTGACTGGTTCCCGGGAGGCTATAAAAAAGTTGGATATAGTGTAGAAAATAGCAATCATGTTATTTATTTTTCCTTTTGAAAAGGCAAAAATGAGTTCGAGACTATATTAGAAGTTTTTTACTCATATTCTTCGTCTTTTACAAAATTATGACTTCCTTTAATTATTGATGATGTCGCCATTGTCAATAGTAATTGCAAAATAAACTTTATTATCAAATATAATGAGGAAAACAAAGAAAATTTGTGTTCGCTGTCGCTGCCATCTTGATGGCGGCCGCAAAGCCTATTTATTAAGCCGGGTCTGCTGCACCATGTTTTGAACAGAACATTGTTCGAAAACATTAGATAAGGGACGTGGCTTGAGTGTTTTGATGAACAAAACCTCGAACATTTTGCCGGAGCTTGTGGAAAACATCCCTCGCGTTCGCCTGCGGGAGGGGAGGTGATCATTTTATGTTCGATTTTGACGGAGGAAGACGTTTCGCCCGGAATATTTTATCGCAAGTGGACAGTGTAATCCAGATACTATATTTTTATTAATTGCGTTGATACGTGAAAGACCCGTGATTTGGGATGCAACCTCAAATAAAAATATAATAAAAAATCCGGATCGAGATGTTTAGAAAACATTGTTTACGGAACATGTCGCAGCGGACGGGCAATACATGTTCACTGAACCATGTTTTGTTCAAAAATTTGACCAGCAGACCCGGCCTTATAGCCCAAAATGTCAAAACATTTGTTTTTGTTATGATGTACATAACTAGATGGCGTTGGTAAATAAGTACACTATGAGCGCGTTCCACTTGGCGCCCACAGCGATCACGCCTCACGACCGCAGTTTTTCCATTCCACTTGCTTGTGAGCGTTACCATCGTAAACTCAAGTGGAACGACCACGACGACCCACCTTTTGAGATGGGTCGTCGTGAGCTTCGCGTGAGCGTAAGTCATGACGTCATGAGTGACGTTTTCGTCGCGACCACAACGACCGCGGTCGCTAAGTGGAACGACTAAAGGAGAGTTTTGATAGTTGTGGGCGCCAAGTGGAATGCAGCCTATAAGTACACTAAAATGTTAAAAGAGGAATCTTTACTATAGACACCATTAATTATCAAGGAACTAATTTATCTAATGTGCTTTCTTTTGCCTCCCTTCTACCGTATACTGGATTCCTACACGGTGAGTCCGAGTCATTATAATATTTTAATACTAGAATATATTAATTAAGTTAAAACATAACTCAAAAGAAATCCAACGACATATTATAACTCGCAGTCCATTAAACTCTTTAGCCTATAGACAGGGCCAAAGAAATAGACATACCTACAATAATGTCCTCCTGGCCGAAACGAGCACAGCGGCCAATCTTTCACAAGATCTATAGTGCACAAGCGCTTGCGTAGACACAAGTGCACTCTCTCTTCCTTTATATAATACCTCTCATAATCCGATGGGACGGAAGACCGACACGACCGGGGAGAGGTTAGGCGCAGGACCGACTTTTTACATGCCCATCTGACGCATGGATCATCTTACTTTACAGACAATCAGGTGATCGGCCTGCATTATCCTAGCCAGTAAGGAACAACTACTCAAATTTGTTGCCCCCCGCAGGATTCGAACCCGCCACCTCCGGTTTACAAAGCAAGTGGTTGCCCACTACGCCATGGAGGCTACAGGCATACTTACTCTCGCCCCCTCTTCCAGGGCCATTCGGGCAAAAAAATATTTTTTATAAGTTCTGCGTTATATTCCCCCAGGTCTGGGTGGGGCGTGGCCATCACTTCACGCGTACAAAAAACACAACCCAGCGCCTAAAGAAGACGACGAAGAACAAAACATCTTCGAGGTAACTACTCATCATCATCATCAGTCGGAAGACGTCCACTGCTGAACATAGGCCTCCCCCTTAGAACGCCACAATGAACGACAATTGGCTATTTGCATCCACCGGTTACCTGCGACGCGAACATGTTCTTTTTTTTGACGCGGGGGTAATCTTGAGAACATCCCCGGGAGCTGTGGGGCTCGACCGGGGTATGCGGGATGCTTACCCACTAAAACCCCCGCGGCTGTTGCATCGACACATGAGAGGGGGCCCCAGGGCTCTCCGGTGGGATCTGCACCAGGGGCCCCTCAGTGCCTTGCCTTTGAGCCCGCCGCCGGGGGGCGCATTGTAGCCCCCCGGGAACCTGTCACGGTGCTCACGGGGACGGGGTCGCAACCCCGCCACCGTCCTCCTCGGAGTCGCCGCCGTACTCAATGGGACGTCCTTGGAACAGAGCTATCGTTCTATGTCAACCTCGTTTACTAAAGCAGCGGCATCGTGTTCCTCGTGTGTTATTATTATGATTTTTTTGTAATTATTATATTGTATGCGTTGTTTTTAGTGAATAAATTGTTCTTCTTCATATTGAAACCGGTGTCGTGTGTACAGTGTCTCAATCTCCCGTCGGAGTCTCGGTCCAGCTCGGAGGCGAGCTCGGCGTCCCGGGTTCGACGCCGGGACGACCTCGCGCAGACTCCCATCCTGCACGCACTCACGTTGCCACACCATCCGCTCTCTGGTGAGATGATTCTACTAGGTTAGTTACTAATAGAGAAGACGGTTGGGTGTTACCGCCGGCTTGGGATCCTGTGATAAATATAATTAAATCCAATATCAAGCAAAACACCGCACGGCCTCAAGATACTGTAAGCTCTTACTGCGTAGATCGGACCAACAATAATAACTAAGAAGACCTGAGGGTACACCGGCATAATTGTGACATAGGGACAAATAGTTTATTTCAAATAGGCTTAACGCTAGCACTTTTGAAAGGTCATGTATTTTTTTTTTTTAAAAAGCTACCACCGGATCACAACGCGACCTCAACTGAGAAGATCCGGCAAGAAACTCAGCGGGCTTGTCATTTTATCACATTTTTTTTTTAAACAGTGTGTCATGTTACAACTAGATCAGAGCGACAATGTGTCTTGCCGTTCAAAAGATCAAATAATACAGAAAAAAAAAATACGACGAAAGTAGGTACAACAAACTAAAAAGCCAAAGGGATAGTAGTCAGACCAGTCCTCCCAAGCAGCACCTGCGCACGAGTTGACTCGGACGTTCAACATCTCAGTCCTCCCGTGACCATGGGTGCTGCAAAGCATTCGAAACGTCGGGACAGTAAAATTTATAATAAACCGCGATAAAATCCGTAAAAGTAGTTTGATTTCAATAGTTCTAGCTCCCTGGTGCACTTTGGAGTCGCTAAACGTTTGTAGTCTTAATAATAATGTGCTCGTAGAAGAATCTTCAAAAGGTCCCTGGGATCGGAGTGGGATTCTTACCCACTAAAACCCCACCTGTCGCATCGGCACATGATAGAGGAGGGGGGGGGGGGGGGAAATCACTAGGAGGCCCTCAGTGCCTTGCCTTTAAAGCTTAAGCTCACCGCCGGGGGGCGCATTATAGCCCCCTGGGAACCTGCCACGGTGCTCACGGTTAATAAATAAAGCCATTTGGCAGCAGCGTTGCCAATGCCTATATACTCAATTTCCCAAAAGAATAGATAGAATTCCCCGCATTTGGGGAAAGAAAAAGTGTAAGGGACATCGTACCGAAAACTGATTCCACTGTACTGGATGTACATGATTCTGAATATTCTAGTGTTGAAATTTTTCATCAGCCGATGATTTTCATGAATTTCCAAAAAAAATATCCACTTTTTTTAATAAAATTAGGATAACATCATTATTGGTATAATAATTAAGCCTAATTTCAATTTAAAAACAATAAAATACATATTTGTGCAAAATTAGCAATCATCAGCTGCTGAAAAGTCCACTGCTGAACAAAGGTCTCCCTTAGAAGGGAGGGTTTGCCATAATCTCCACTTTTGGCAGGCGGCTTGATTGAAATTAGCAATGTAATTTGAAAAATAAATATTATTCCGCACGTATTCATTACTTGCTCAAAAATTAACAAGTTAGTCATTTTCCATATAAATGGTTTCTGTAATGTTGTAACGGACATTATATGAAATCTTATAAAAAAAAATCGGTACGTGGTCCCTTATTCCCCTTACAGATATCTATAAATATTTTCGTTATTTATCGCTTTTTAGATCATTTT
The DNA here is from genome assembly GCA_911728495.1 of Furcula furcula. Lineage (NCBI taxonomy): Eukaryota > Metazoa > Arthropoda > Insecta > Lepidoptera > Notodontidae > Furcula > Furcula furcula. The sequence goes on along the minus strand of OU452265.1, from coordinate 14,042,628 downwards.
CTTTGGAGTCGGTTCTTTTTTTAAATTATTTAGCATTGCGTTGCAGATTCGCTGAAGCAATACGAAGCGCAGTACGACGACAAGATGGGCGACGACTCCGACCCGGACAGGTGTCCCTACGTTCACCTGACTCCAGTAAGTATAGCATTTGATAACCATATTAGGTAAAACTAGCTGACCCGCGGAGCACCACCCGAATTTTTGTGGTCCCAGACAGACCCATGGGGTGTCCGGGTAAGAATAGCACCCTCCCATCTCCTCCCGTTGTGTGTCCGTAAGAGGCGACTAAGGGAAAACAAGAAGACGGGCAGCAGCGTCTTTCTGGATTACCTACCACCTATACTGCGTTCCACAAGACGCCTGCCAAGCGTGGGATTATTGCACCCCACCCCCTTTTTTTAAGGGTGGTATAAACTACCGGTCAAGTGCGACGCACACCGAGGGTTCCATACCTTCCTTGTATATATTAGAGTTATGTTACCATTCGTCTGATACGCCAGACAGCGAAAAACCCAACTGCAAAAGGCAAGTTTGTTGGTCGAGGTTTTTTTAGGATTACTATTTAGTAACATAATTTTATTTTTCCTGTAAAATATAATAATATCTTGGGACAATCCACACACGGTCATCCGATCCCAAACTAGGCAGAGCCTGTACTATGGAAACCAGACAACTGATACTAATACTTATATACTTTTTTTTTTTGTAAATACATACTTAAATAGATAAACAACACCCAGACACTTGGCGGGAATCGAACCCACGACCCATCGGTTAGCAGGCAGGGTGAATATAGATAGATTGCTTATTACCTATAATAATTTCAGATTTTTCTCTCCACAACTTTGGAGATAAGGGGCAGGGGCGGGGGAGTTAGTTTTTACAGTACAGTATTTTTTTGGCATTTTTTATTATAAGCCAAAAATTACTAGACATGAACCAAAATGAAAATCTGTTTTGAAATGTGCAATTTGATACCCTCGATATTAATTTAATCCCACAGCCCTTCTTTGTGCTGCAAAAAGTTTTGGAGTGATTTAGGCATCCCGCTTCCCACCATTCTCTTTTTTGTTCATTCGTGGCATGTGCATATAATCCTTAGTGATATGTTCCATACGGAATCCAAATGTTTCTTCGGAGCCAGTTACATGTTTTTGTGAACTAAGAGGCTAATTGGTGATACTGGGTTAGTGGAAGCCAATCTACAAAGCCTAGAACACAGGTGCAAAGTAGCCAGCCTCTCGGTATTCTACAGGATGCATTTTGGAGAGTGTGCACAGGAATTGCATGACTTGATTCCACCATCCCCCTTCTATCATCGGACGTCGAGACGCACTGCGCATACACACTGTTATGTGGTGAAAGTGCCTTCAGTCCGGACTAAACGATTTGCCTCTTCGTTTATAATACGGACAGCTAAGGAATGGAACAGTTTGCCTGCGTCGGTTTTGCCGCCCGATTATAATGTAGGTGTCTTCAAGGCTAGAGTGAATAGGCTTTAAATAAGCTAGTGCGCTTTACCATCTTCGATTGCGTCGCCACATTCCATCAGATGGGTCTGCAGCCAAGCACTAGCTTATGTTGAATTAAAAAAAAAACTGGCCCTAGCTGGTTCAGCCCAACCAAAATAGATAAACAGTCACGTAAAACCTGTTACTTACCTATCTCAAAGACAAAAGTCCAACCAGTTCTAATTGGTTCCCTATGCTATGAAATATGCTACCTTAATGACAAAAATCCAGCCAGTTCTTATTGGTTCCCTATGCCATGAAATATGCTACCTTAATGACAAAAATCCAGCCAGTTCTTATTGGTTCCCTATGCCATGAAATATGCTATCTTAATGACATAAATCCAGCCAGTTCTTATTGGTTCCCTATGTCATGAAATATGCTACCTTAATGACAAAAATCCAGCCAGTTCTTATTGGTTCCCTATGCCATGAAATATGCTACCTTAATGACAAAAATCCAGCCAGTTCTTATTGGTTCCCTATGCCATGAAATATGCTATCTTAATGACATAAATCCAGCCAGTTCTTATTGGTTCCCTATGTCATGAAATATGCTACCTTAATGACAAAAATCCAGCTAGTTCTTATTGGTTCCCTAGGCCATGAAATAAACCTCTCCAAATTCTGTAATCCTAGCTTCGGTAGTTTTGGCTAAGCGTTGATGACTCAGTCACGCAAAAAGCGCCTACCTCTTTATAATATTAGTATAGATTCAATGAGAAATTCCGGCTATGTGAGGCCTTAAAATGTTAAGATAAGATTATTTATTCGCAATAATGTGGTATACAAAGATCTTATGGTTAAATAACAAGTCTCTTCACATTAGTTATGGTCGATAACATGCAAAATATAACTATTATGCAAGTATACACAAATTAGGCCCAGTCTAGGTAATCAGTATTTTTTTATTTGTACTCAAAAAACTCCTTAACTGTGTACAAACATTTCTCTATTAACCATTATTTTAGGCGACTCTTAAACTGACTGAAAGGCATTTCCCTAAAATATTTAGGTAATTAATAAGAATATATCCTAATACTCATTATATAACAATTTTTATTGTAGACATAATTGATTATCACTGAACTAATTTATCTAATGTGCTTTCTTTTGCCTCCCTTCTACCGTATACTGGATTCCTACACGGTGAGTCCAAGTCATAATAATATTTTAATACTAAAATACATAAAGTAAATTAAATCATAACTCAAAAGACTTCTTTTTTACAAATGTGCAACTAAAACCAAAATTTTGGTTAACTATTTTATTCTCCTTGGTATTGTTGTGCTCCCCAAGCCGCCTGCCAAGCGTGGGGATTGTGGCAACCCCTCCCTTCAAAGGGGGAGGCCTTTGTTCAGCAGTGGACGTCTCGGCTGCTGATAATGAATGATTGTTGTGCTTATAAGATAAAATAAATCGGATGTAAGTAGGCCTTACTGTGTATTTAAAGTATGGGAATCATCAAAATGGGGAAATTGCATGAAAATAAAAATGGAAATAAATATCACAGATATTTTTTCTTTCATCTTAGATTAGAGAGAACGTAAAAAAAAAACAAATATATCAAGCAAGTTTTTGAGTTTTAACGCAGCATACACCTACCACATACGTAGGTGCATACTTAATTTTTTAACCGGCTTCAAAAAGAAGGTTCTCTATTCGACAGTGGCGTGCACAGAAAGTAGGCAAAAACATCTGCGAGTTATCTGTATTCTAAGCTAGTTGTTAGTGTACTACCACAAATATCCTTAAATGAACTAACATTACAGACGTATCAATTTACATTTAAAAACATCATGTTAATACCATGTCAGTACAAAATATTTTCAAATTAAGATTATTTAGAGAAATCGTAGGGTAGGCAAAGTCTTTTTGTGTGTATGGACCCTCTGAATAATCTTATTACAATTTTTAAATGCAAATCAATATGCCTATAGAATCTGCAAACTTATGGATATTTAAAATAGTATACTAATATACATTTAATAGGGTTAACAAGCCGAATAAGTTTATTTGCCTATCCTCTGTGCACGCCACTGCTATTCGACGCGTATGTATGTAATATTGATAAAAATGCGTAATATTAATATATTAGTCTATGTGGGCTTCTAAACAAATTTACCAAATTTTATGAGTGTATGTATGTAGGTTTGTCCACGGATTTCTCAGAAACAACAAGTCCGATTTTGAAAATTCTTTTTGCAATAGTTAGAGTATATTTCAACTTAGGGTAGAGTACAAGTTTCATCAAAATCGGTCCAGTAGTTTAAGAGATATAAACTTTTTATGTTTTCAGTAAGTTACTGTAATGTGGACGTTCGGAGTTGCGTGATAGTGCTGATACCTATTTTGGTAAAATAAGTCACTAAAAAGTGTTAAATAAACTATTTTTTATAAATAAAAACCGACTTCAAAGTAAATTATCTAAAAAGCATAAAATAACGAAAATATATTGAAGTCGGTGTCAGCTGGTGCTAGTGTTAGTTAACATGATGTGCTAGCACCGACTTCAGTATATTTTCGTTATTTTATGCTTTTTAGATAATTTACATTGAAGTCGGTTTTTATTTTTTAAAAAATAGTTTATTTTCTCTACTTGGCTATGTTCATCGATATAATATATAAACTAGATTTGGTGTCACGGTTCAAAAAGTGGTAGTGAGAAATAGCGCTCTTGTGTTGCTATTTCTTTACAAGCTACAACCTGACAAATTTATTTTTGCCGATAGGAGTGTCGCTACTTTCTATATGAAACTGTCAAACTACAAGTCATTATCATTATAAAATCGTTATGATAGATCCAACCGTTTATTTTCTTTTTGACAGCACCAATAGAACGTAACTGCGTCATGTTACGCAAAAGTTCACTTAACGTGAAGTTCACGTATCCGCCACCAGCACAGATAAGTTTGCAACCTCCGCGACCACATTTTAGATGTACATTTTGTTCGTGAATGTTTATCTAGTTTATATGTTACTAGCTGACCCGCGCAGCTCCGCCCGCGCTTTTATTACTATTTGCTCCCCTTTTCTCCCTCCTCCCTTGATTTATTTCTCTCTCCATCTCTCTCTTATAAGAAAAATCGAATTCTATGCTCTCTCTCTCTCTCTCCTCTCTCTTTCCCCCTCCCGCTTCGGTCCCCGTCACACTCCCCCCTTCCTCTCCCCGTTGTCCCCTCACTGAACCCCCTCCCCCTGTCTCTTCTCCCACCTTGCTCCCCCTCACTCCCCCTTCCTACATCTTAATCCCCCTATCCCTCGCCCCATCACCCCCTTCTCGAATCCCATCTCCCTCTCTCTACTCTCTTGCAACCTCCTCTCGTTCTATATATCGTCGTCAATCATGGTATCTGAGATTCTAACCCACTTAAACCCCTGCAGCTGTCGCATCGCCACATAAGAGGGGGGAACTGGGCCCTCCAGTGGAATCTGCACCAAATACCCCTCAGTGCGCATTATAGCCCTCTTAAAACTGGCACCATGATCACGGGGACGGGGCTCGCAACCCCGTCACCGTCCTCCTCGGAGTCGCCGCCGTCACCCATCCATGTAATAACCTTGCCTTATGTTGCTTAACCTTAACCTAGCGGTATGAAAAACGTTCATAGCTATTTTTTCATTGGTGTAAATATTAGTGAAGTATTAAAAATAAAAAGTAAAAATTTATTAATAATTAATTATTTCTCATCAATAGTAAAAGATAGAAAAATGTTTATTGTGGGTTATCCCTAAGAGATAAACATATACCATCGCAGACTTTTTACATTTTGTGGACCTTGTTACTGTAGTAAGTACATTATTTTGATCTATCTCGTAGGGTTCACAGCCAGCGTTTACAATGGAAGCGCAAAAAATGTGTTTATTTACCACATCACATTAGTAACATCTAAAATTATCATTGTTTCTCTACTATATTATACATGTATTATACATATAAACCTTCCTCTTGAATCACTCTATCTATTAAGAAAAACCGCATCAAAATCCGTTGCGTAGTTTTAAAGATCTAAGCATACATAGGGACAGACAGACAGCGGGAGCGACTTTGTTTTATAATATGTATAGATATCGATGGCTATGTTACTGAACTTCTCCTAAACGTCTGGACCGATTTTGATGAAATTTTTTGAGTGGGATTCACAATTGAACCCGGTAGGCGGCGCTGCTAACGGGTTCCATACTAATGCGAAACTAACGCTTGATCTAACGACATTTACTAAATCCTCAACTATGTATATTACGTAACTTTGACTTATAGGGGAAAACACTAAAACAAATGTGCGTGCGTGGAGTCCCTCCGCGCGGAAGAAGTGACACTTCATTCTCGCTCAGTCGATCGGTCGGTCGGTCGGTCGGTCCCTCACTCACTCACTCACACACACACACACACACACACGCACACACACACACACACACACACACACACTATAACTCAACTCAACTCACTGAAACCCACTCACTCAGTGACGGCGTCACATGAGCGCTTTCATAACCTTAACAAATTTAACGCTTAACGTCTATCACTTAACGTTCAACACCTATCACTTAACGCCTATCACCTTCAATTAACGCTTAACGCGTTATGTGATAACATTTTTGGAAGTCGCATAAGAAGTTTCACTTCAAAAATAAATAAATAAAATATATACTATTGACCTACTTACTCGTAAATTATCTCTGTAGTTTGTGAAGGAAAAAATTATAATAATCAAAGCTAATAAATATTTACAACTCCGTCCTCCCTCCCATCTCCTCCCGTTGGTCGTCTGTAAGAGGCGACTAAGGGAAGACAAGAAGACGGGCTGCAGCGTCTTTCTATTGGATTACCTTCCACCGATACTGCGAGCCCCAAGCCGCCTGCCAAGAGTGGGGTATTTTTTTTTTTGACGCGGGCGGAATCTTCGAAAGATCCCCGGGAGCTGTGGGGCTCGACCGGGGTATGTGGGATTCTTACCCACTAAAACCCCCGCGGCTGTCGCATCGGCACATGAGAGGAGGGGGACCCCAGGGCTCTCCGGTGGGATCTGCACCTCAGTGCCTTGCCGCCGCCGGGGGGAGCATTGTAGCCCCCCGGGAACCTGACACGGTACTCACGGGGACGGGGGTCGCAACTCCGCCGCCATCCTCCTTGGAGTCGCCGCCGTACTCAATGGACGCTCAAAAGGCCCACACCCCGAGCGTCCAGCGACTCCGAAGGAAGAGTGGGGACTATGGCAACCGCTCCCTTCTAAGGGGGAGGCCTTGGCAGTGGACATCTTTCTGCATGTATGATAAAAATAATACCAGCCCTTGTTTATGTCCCACTGCTGGGCACGGACCTCCCCTCAAGATGAAAGGGCTTAGGCCATAGTCCACCACGCTGGCCAAGTCCGGGTTGGCGGACTTCACACGTCATTCGAAAGCTAGTTAGGCTTTCTCAGAGATACAGGTTTCCTCGCGATGTTTTCCTTCACCGAAAGCTAGTAACAATCGCACAAAGACGATTCGCACATGATTAATTAAAGAAATCAGAGGTGCGAGCCGGGTTCGAACCTGCGCACCTTGTTTCCAAGGCAAGCGCTCGCCCACTGAGCATCTATATCTGCATGTATAATGTATCTTTATTTTTGTATTTTTCAGGTCCACGAATACACGTACCCTCAGGTGGGTGCGGGCGGCGTCATTAGTTCAGAGAAATCGTCACCCAACACGAAACCACCATTATTGAAACGGGATTCGGGTTAGTTACTTTTATATCTTAGAGAAAGAAAACAATAGAGAGCTGGCACTTTCTTTCTCATTCGCTCAAGAAAAGGATGCATTTATATATATTATATGTGATAGAAAGAAACAGAGCATATGATTTTTTGTCCCTTAGCGTGTGTTCAAAATCTGGCGCACCTACGGTGCGTTTTCTTCGAGTACTCATGAAATTTTCTAGTTCACGACCTAGCTTTGGAGTTTTAAATTGAATTAGGTTATGAAATATCGTTTATACTACATAATAGGCGCATTTGAATAAATATCCATAACGTGTGTTAAGTGTACGAATGATTATTTTCCGTTATTTTCTGTCCTTATCGGCGGCACGCTAGCTAGATGTCATGTTATATTCTGTCAACGTTTTATATACATACTTTTATATCCCCGGGTTAGAATTGCATCCCCCCATCTCCTCTCGTTGGGTGTCGTAAGAGGCGACTAAGCGAGAACAGGAAGACGGGCAGCAGCGTCTTATCGCGCGAAATTGTATATTGTAACATAATTACGTCGATATAATATTTAAACTAGGTTAGCTGTCACTGTACGAAAAGTGGCACACTGAAATAGCGCCCTTGTGTCTCGTATTTTTGCCGATAGGAGTGTCGCTACTGTCTATATGAAACTGTCAAACTACACGTCATTATCATATTAAACTATTTTAAAAAAAAACCGACTTCAAAGTAAATTATCTAAAAAGCATAAAATAACGAATATATGTATATTGAAGTCGGTGCTAGCACATCATGTTAACTAACACTAGCACCAGCTTACACCGACTTCAATATATTTTCGTTATTTTATGCTTTTTAGATAATTTACTTTGAAGTCGGTTTTTTTTTATAGTTTATTTAACACTTTTTAGTGACTTATTATACCAAAATAGGTATCAGCACTATCACGCAACTCGAACGTCTACGTTACAATAACTTACTGAAAACATAAAAAGTTTATATCTCTTAAACTACTGGACCGATTTTGATGAAACTTGTACTCTACCCTAAGTTGAAAAATACTCTAACTATTGCAAAAATAATTTCAAAATCGGACTTGTAGTTTCCGAGAAATCCGTGGACAAACCTACATACATACATACATACCTTCATACATACATACACTCATAAAATTTGGTAAATTTGTTTAGAAGCCCACATAGACGAACATATATTAATATTAAGAAGAAGAAGAAGAAGATATATTTATTTGTGACACATTTCAACACACATATCAAACATTATAAGTATAGGTATAATAAATATAACAATAACACTCTTAGTGTGTATGTGCGTCACAAAATGGCTCCAACTCAGCATAAAGCTGGTTGTAAACAACCAACGCTGGTCTTCCGTTGGAGCCAATTGGTGCCGTCACGACGCTATAACCTATATCATGCTTAAACTAATATTATATCTGTACTAAAGAAATTGACATAACACGAAATTCGTAAAAAAGAAAAAAAACACATAGAAAAAAGAAGAAGTATGTATGTATTACGCATTTTTATCAATATTACATACATACGCGTCGAATAGAGAACCTTCTTTTTGAAGCCGGTTAATAAAACAGGTAGTTCACGTTTTCGCCACCAGCACAGATAAGTTCGCGACCTCCGCGACCACATTTTAGATGTCATTTTGTTAGTGAATGTTTGTCTATAGAGCGTCCAACCGTTTATTTTCTTTTTGACAGCACCAATAGAACGTAACTGCGTCATGTTACGCAAAAGTTCACTTTTAAAAGTTCACTTAAAGTGAAGTTCACTTTTAAAAGTTCACTTTTAAAAGTTCACTTTAAGTGAACTTTTGCGTAACATGACGCAGTTACGTTCTATTGGTGCTGTCAAAAAGAAAATAAACGGTTGGACGCTCTATAGTTTATATATAATTTCAGATAGTTTTCCAAAGACCGTCAAATACCCTATTATTACAGATTATAATATAATAATTTTTGTTCTATTATTACAGATTCGTTAAAGAAGTGTAGCTACAGCGGGCCTCCGCCGTTGCCGGACAAAAAACCAGCGGAACCATTTCAAGCACGAATCAAATGCAGGTGAGAACTTTAGCATATATTTATACCAATGATATTTTATTTTAATCGGGAATTAACGCTATTTACCTTATGATGTGACCACGGCTGGTGCAACCTGGAGCTTTGTGTCTTGCCTGACGAGGCACTGCTTAACAGCAGAAGTTAAATTTTAGACGTGTGCCACTGAGATCTTAGATCGGTCATGCTCGCCATCGAAAAGTCTTTGCTTGTGGCGGCTTCGTGTGGCGGGTCACCCCCTTCCCTCCAATATGGTTGAGGGGAGTGATGGCTGCTGCGAGCAGGCAACTCGTGCGCGGCGGGGGACTGGTCCGACTGCTATCCCTTTGGCTTTTTAGTTTGTTGTACTTTCGTCGTATTTTTTTTTTTTCTGTCTTATTTGATCTTTTGAACGGCAAGACACACTGTCGCTCTGATCTAATTGTAACATGACACACTGTTTTAAAAAAAAGTGATAAAATGACAAGCCCGCTGAGTTTCTTGCCGAATCTTCTCAGTTGAGGCCGCGTTTTGATCCGGTGGTAGCTTCTTTTAAAAAAAAAACATGACCTTTCAAAAGTGCTAGCGTTAAGCCTATTTGAAATAAACTATTTTTGAGTTTGAGTTTGAACCCGGCCGAAACGTCAAGCAAAACATATAAGGTAAATCGCGTTAATTCCCGATTAAAATAAAGTTTGATAATGGAACGCGAATGTTTAAAAGTACCTTATAGGTCGATCAATCTGCACAATATCGGGCTTATTGGCGACAATAGTCCTGTCTGTGATGATTAGGGACCGGATTTATATGTAAATACATATTTTTAATTTCAATAGTTTTTGCTCAGTATGTGGTTTTCTTCACGAATCATGACATATAGAATGAGAAAATGCAATTTTTATTTTCCATATTTTGGCATATTTCAAAGATAAGTCCATATTTTTACAAAAATTAATATATTTCTGTAAAAAGGGTAGCAAATAGACGTATACGAAACAAAGAACTTACGATAATCGTAGTTAAATCACAAACAAATGTTCATACGGGGTAAGAACAATTTGCGAATGAGTAAAATGACCTTGAATTTTAATGCATCCATTGGTTAGGAAGCTACGATGCCACAGACAGACATACATACCGACAGACGACGTACAAACTTAAACATGCCTTTTTTGCATTGGGGGTAGTATATCGATGATTGGGGGTTACAAAACATGAGATCCGTGTACTGCAACAACACAAATACTGAAAAGAACTCCCATATACCTGAAAATTATGGTTATTTTTAACTCCATATTTTTCCATATTTTCGCTTTTTAGTCCATATTATATGTACAAATATATATATATGTGTATATTGTGTGTAAATATATATATGTGTGTATGTGGCATATTATGTGTATATTGTGTGTAATTTTAAATACATATAAATCCGGTCCCTAGTGATGATAGATCGATCCCAGTATATGGTTCTAGTACATAGATATGGTAGATATGGTGTAGTACGGTACCACTGACGTCACAAGGCGGTGTTTCAAAGCAAGTTGCTGGTGGATTATCCTGGCCACTTGGTTGTGTCTGTGCAAGTATTCACCATTTGCGAGACGCGCACAACCGGAGATAATATGCCTGAGGCAGCCATACCCAATCTTTTTTTCCCCTGGGCCGCATAGTCTCTTTGACGAGGTACTGCTTAACAGCAGAAGTTATATGTGTGCCACTGTGATTTTGGATCGGTCATGCTCGGCATCGAAAAGTCTTTGCTTGTGGCGGCTTCGTGTGGCGGGTCACCCCCTTCCCTCCAATATGGTTGAGGGGAGTGATGGCTGCTGCGAGCAGTCATCTCGTGCGCGGGTGCTGCTTGGGGGGACTGGTCTGATTACTATCCCTTTGGCATTTTAGTTTGTTGAAATTTTTGTCTTAATTTATTGTTTTCTTCTTTTCCCCCTTGCTTTATGTTTCGAACGGCAGGACACAATATCGCTAATGTCGATTCATTTGTAACAAAACAATGTTTAAAAAAAATGTGAAAAAATGACAAGCCCGCTGAGTTTCTTGCCGGATCTTCTCAGTTGAGGCCGCGTTGTGATCCGGTGGTAGCTTTTAAAAAATGACCATTCAAAAGTGCTAGCGTTAAGCCTATTTGAAATAAAGATTTTTGGGTTTGAGTTTCTTCTGATTTACCCTGCGGGCCCCAATCTAGCCTAGATTGTATGTTTAACTATACTAACCTAAGTATATTAAATTACAATAAAAAGCATATTTAAAATATAGCATTTACGTATATAAAAATTCAGGGATTTTCCACTAATAGAAGACATTTCTTTACTTAAATAGCGTATCTAATTCAATAGTATTATGTGTGCGCGCTATTTTATGAGAGTAAGCGAGTGAAATTAACATTTATTCATTCGAACCTTATTTCGAACGACATTTTTTTGCATTACTTTTGTACACTTATCATTAAAATACTAAAAAAAAAAAATACCAGCCCTTGTTTATGTCCCACTGCTGGGCACGGGCCTCCCTTCAAGATGAGGGGGCTTAGGCCAAACAGATTAAACAAAATACTACAGTTAATCTAAAAACACTGTACTAGACTTCGGGCCGCATAGAAAAGGCTGGCGGGCCGCAGGTTGAGTATGGCTGGCTGAGGGGTTCGCCAGGGCGATGACATGCCCGACAAACGTCGATGGTGCCATCCCTCAGGATATATCTCCGGTAGTTGTTCGTCACCACAACTTCGTCCATAATTGCACAGACAAAACCTTTGGTTTCCCCAAAGAGGTCTCCGAATCGTAGCCAGGCTGTGAAGTCTACATCGGGCCCATGAAGAGCCCGGTAGAACCTTCCGTGTAGCTCCTTACTTTGCCATACCGCCCCGCGATTGCCAGTGGTGAGCACCAAAGGCTTGTGCCACTTCCCTTTGACTGTAATATTAGGATTCCATACATAAAAGGCAAAAAGGAACCCTTGTTGTCTGTCTGTCACACCTATATATTTCAGGAACCACTGACGCTATTGAATTGAAACTTGGAATAGTTTTAGATCTTACTTACTCAATCTCATCTCAAAAGAAAAAAATATATTTTTCCTTTCAGTTTCATTATAATGGGCGTCGAAATAGGTCATCAAAATTTCAAAGTGAGACTACTATATCGAGTGGGGTATCATATGAAAGGGCTGTTTAATTAATCATGTGCGAATTGTCTTTGTGCGATTGTTACTAGCTTTCGGTGAAGGAAAACATTGCGAGGAAACCTGCATGTCTGAGAAAGCCTAACTAGCTTTCGAATGACTTGTGAAGTCCGCCAACCCGCACTCGGCCAGCGTGGTGGACTATGGCCTAAGCCCCTTCACCTTGAAGGGAGGCCCGTGCCCAGCAGTGGGACATAAACCCTTGTGGTGAATGTGTAGTAGGTCGCTGGCAAAATAAAAAGCTTCAGTGCGGTGATAAAGATTTTCTATTCAAGAGCACACAATTGACACGTCTTACAAGAGAAATTAGCCGAAACGGAAGGGGAAGTTCTATATTAAGCATAGAGCACATGCGAACGTTATTGCTATAAAGCATAGTTTACATACATGGTATTCAACTAGAATCTATGATCTTATGTGATACATAGACTATTAACAATTTTATCGATTATTAGTTACATAATTGGAAACAAATACTAACATATTATCCACCTTGTTTATGTCATATTCCAGCCCTTGCTGGAATTATTATGTAAATCTATATCTGTGGCTATTATTATCATTACCCAGGCACTGCCACGAGTGGTACTTAGAGAGCGCGAACCGCGCGGGCGCGTGCCAGTTCGCGCCGGACTGCGTCAAGTCCTGCATCGACTGCGTCACGTGCATCAAGTGCGCACAGGTGAGAGATTAATTACCCTTTTATTTATTTATTATAATAGATCCAACCGTTTATTTTCTTTTTGACAGCACCAATAGAACGTAACTGCGTCATGTTACGCAAAAGTTCACTTTTAAAAGTTCACTTTAAGTGAACTTTTGCGTAACATGACGCAGTTACGTTCTATTGGTGCTGTCAAAAAGAAAATAAACGGTTGGACGCTCTATGTTGAATCTATATTAAGATATGGAATAATAATATGGGGTAATTCTACAGACCGTGATAAGGTGTTTCTAACACAGAAAAAATGTGTCAGAGCTGTTTGTGGTGCTGGCCCACTTGATTCTTGTAGGCCTATATTTAAGAAATTAAATATTTTAACTTTAACTTGCCTGTATATCTTTGAAGTTACAGTATTTGTAAAAAAACATTATACATTTTTTCAATCCAAAAAAGACACTGCTATACCATACTTATCCAGGGATCCCACTAAATTAGTTATACCATTATGTAAAACCACTTTAAATAAAAACAATGTTTACCATATGTGCATAAAAATATTTAATAAATTACCAAAAACTCTAAGGGAGCTTCCACTTTTGTCATTTAAAGTACAATTACGAAAATGGTTAGTAAACAATTGTTTTTATTCAATAGATGAGTTTATGAAACACAAAAATACAGTGTAAAATGTAATTTAATTAATATTTAAACTCTATCTGGTTTTACCAGAACATATTTGCATGCCTTTGCAAGGCGGAATATGGAACAGCACTTTTTATTTACTGTACAACTTCTCTACCTGTATTCTGCGCAAATAAATGATTCTTATTCTTATTCTTATTCGGGATAATAGACATGGTGACTGCAACACAATACCAATGAATCTGTGGTTTTTAATATCAGAACAGATTGCACTGATTATAAAAAGGCATCTCATTTTCATAATAATAGAGGGATTTTCGTGATATTTAAGCAAATTAAATACTTAAATACAGCTAATCGCCATTTTGTAATGAACACTGCGGTCTTAGCACGATTTGCCAAGACTTCGTAATCTTGACAGTTTGGTGTGAAGTATGACGTAGTTATCGACGTAGAAACGTCATTTTCGGTATTAGCTAGGTCGATAACTACGTCATACTCCACACCAAACTGTCAAGATTACGAAGTCTTGGCAAATCGTGCTAAGCCTGCTGGTCAGAGTGAATGACGTCAATCCGGTGTAAATAACTGTCATCTCAACTTTTTATTTCATACTATGATTCACTTTTATACCTACAGACAGATGTTTATTTACACTGTAGTGACGTCACAAAATGGCGCCATGCACCGGCCTTCGCTTTGGAGCGAAATTCAAACTCTATTTTGAAAATTGAAAATATTGCTATTAATTGCATATTTAATACAAAAATATGATTATTTTCGGCCATAGTGGACCCCTAAGTACATTATAAAGTATTTTTTCAATATTAGTCATCATGCCTATTAACAGTTATAAGTACAATGATTAAACCTAGCTTATTATGTACTTAAATACCCAACACACAAAAGATTATAAGCTGCTAGTTTTTAATTTAAATAAACTATAATAAATTACATAAATAAACTTACATGTAACTTAATTCAAGTACCAAGTGCCACTGAATTTACAAATCAAAAAGAGGAAAAAGAATAAACGAAATCATCGATATACTATACCAACTAGATTTGCTGTCACGACCCGAAAAGTGGTCACGAAAATAAGAGCTACGGAGACGGCTGTCGCTCAATTGTCTGCAATTATTATTGAACCTTATTTTATAGTATGTAAGTTATCTTTTTATATGAACATATTATTGTTTTGCGTGTACGTGTATAGTTGTGTAAGTATATATAACCGCGACCACATTTTCGATGTCATTTTGTTCGTGACAGCTAATCTAGTTGGTATAGTATATCGATGAACGAAATAAAAGTAATCTAGAACAATACGTTAATGTAATAATATATAGCCCCCTTAACTCATATACCTACCTTTGAGGGGGGGGGGGGGTTGTTGGGATCAAAATCGGAAAGATAAATGTATGAACACAGTAGTGATGGCTGATCGGTGGCCGGCCAAAGACTACAGGGTGTTTGACTATGGTACGAGTTGGTGTAATCCTTAAAGACTAATTAAATTGAAATGAAACTAATTTTACGGATTTCAATGTGTAGTATTCGCGTAAATATCAGAAATCATTATAACTAATTATATTTTAAGAGTATTTTAAATAAAAACCCTCGACGATTTGTCGTTATGTCTCCCTGTCAGCAATCATATGCGAATTAATTTGTCCGTGTCTTCCACCTTCATCCAGTCTCATAAGTTTCCAGTCCATGGCATCCTTCTTCTACCCGGCCCTCTTTTTCCTTCAATTTGGCCTTCAACAACTAATTTTAGTATTTTGTACTTTTCATTTCTATACAGGATGTGGTTTTGCATTTTTGCCATATTTGCATACCTAATAGTTAAGAATTATGTTAATTGATTAAAAATAGTTTAATAATTCAGTGGTCGGCGCGTACTCTTGTCTACTTTGCGCGAAGAGCGGTGCCAGATGGGGTTATTTTATAGTGACGGTTGCACACGGGATTTCTTTTCGTACCAAACATCTATACATATTATAAAACAAAGTCGCTCTCGCTGTCTGTCTGTCCCTATGTATGCTTAAATCTTTTAAACTACGCAACGGATTTTGATGCGGTTTTCATTAATAGATAGTGTTTCTTAAGGAAGGTTTATATGTATAATACATGCATAATATAGTAGAGAAACACTGATAATTTTTGAGGTTTCTAATGTGATGTCGTAAATAAGCACATTTTTTTGCGCTTACATTGCAAACGCTGGCTGAACCCTACGAGATAGATCAAAATAATGTACTACAGTATTGTACATATTAACAAGATCTACAAAAAAGTTTCTTGATGGTATATGTTTATCTCTTAGAGATAACTCACAATAACCATTTTTTATCCTTTACTTTTTATGACAAATAATTAACTATTAATAAATTGTTGTTAGCATGAATTTGTCCCTTCTTCAATATAACATAAACTTCACTAATATATACACCAATGACAAAAAAGCTGTGAATGTTGTTCATACCGCTAGGTTAAGGTTAAGCAACATAAGGCTAGGTCATTAAATAGATGGGTGAATCGATTTGTATGAAATTTTGTGTACATATCGGGTAGGTCTGAGAATAAAATCGTAAAGTATATTTCATGCCGCTAGGTTTAGCAACGTTAGCCAAGGTCATTACATAGATAGGTGACGGACGGCGGCGACTCCGAGGAGGACGGTGACGGGGTTGCAAGCCCCGTACCTGTGATTATGGTGCCAGGTTCCCGGGGGCTATAATGCGCACTGAGGGGTATTTGGTGCATATCCCACTGAAGGGCCCAGGTCTCCCCTCATATATGGCGATGCGACAGCCGCAGGGGTTTAAGTGGATAAGAATCCCAGATACCAGATACCATGACTAACGAGGATATTTAGAACGAGAGGAGGGTGCAAGAGAGGAAAGAGAGGGAGAGGGGATTCGAGGAGAGAGTGATAGGGTGAGGGATAGGGGGATTAAGGTAGAACAAGGGGAGAGTGAGGGGGAGCAAGGTGGTAGAAGAGAGAGGGGGACGGGGAGAGGAAGAGGGGACAACGGGGAGAGGAAGAGGGGGACTGTGACGGGGACCGAAGTGGGAAAGGGGAAAGAGAAAAGAGTGAATTAGAATTAGATTTTTCTTATAAGTGAGAGAGAGATGGAGAGAAATAAATCAAGGGAGGGGGGAGAAAAGGGGAGCAAATTGTAATAAAAGCGCGGGCGGAGCTGCGCGGGTCAGCTAGTAAAAAATAATTCATAATCATTGATCATTTAATGATTGATTTATGTTCTTTCTAAGATATATATCAACCTTCGTAAATATGTCAAGAATGCAGAACCACACCTGTATGTCTGAAATATGCAGTTTTTCTTTTTTTTATAGTTTCCACTACTTATAATGTTTATTCATTATGTGCAACCCTTTAACATTAGATATTTTATCAGTCCAGTTAATTTTGAGCATTCTACGGTAAATCCACATTTCAAAAGATGTTTCTGTGAAAGACGAGTTAACGTACGGGTTTTCTCGAACTCGGTAGAAGTCGTTATGTATAATAATGTCCTCCTGGCCGAAACGACCACAGCGGCCAATCACCAAGACAAGATCAGCCATGTACGCAGGAGATATTATAGTGCACAAGCGCTTGCGTAGACACAAGTGCGCTCTCTCTTCCTTCATATAATACCTCTCATAATCCGATGGGACGGAAGACCGACACGACCGGAGAGAGGTTAGACGCAGGACCGACTTTTTACATGCCCATCCGACGCATGGATCATCTTACTTTACAGACAATCAGGTGATTGGCCTGCATTGTCCTAGCCAGTAAGGAACAACTACACAAATTAGTTGCCCCCCGCAGGATTCGAATCTGCGACCTCCGGTTTACAAAGCAAGCGGTTGCCCACTACACCACGGAGGCTACAAATCGTTATGTATATACTGTATGTGTATGTATTGTTGTCCAGTGTATGGTGTACCACTGCATGTCGGACGCGGAGGGAGAGTTCGCCGCCCAGCCTTGTATGTGCGCGCCCGCCGACCGATCGTGCGCCAAACGGTAACTATGCTGCTTACCCTTATACGCACTAACACCTCGCCGATGGCGTTCATAGATGCTATGAAGGGATTGTGCATACGCTCGGACGTCGAGCATTAAAAAAATCCCTGTCTGATTTTTACGGAGAATCTTGCTAGTAGAATTCATGATATACCCCCGTGGGGTATCCGGGGAAGAATATCACCCACCCAACTCCACCCGTTGGGTGTCCGTAGGAGTTGACTAAGGGAAAACAAGAAGACGGGCAGAAGCGTCTTTCTATTGCATTAGCTACCACCTATACTGCGATCCCCAAGCCGCCTGCCAAGCGTGGGGATTATAGCAACCCCTCCCTTCTAAGGGGGAGGGGTTTCAGCAGTGGACGTCTATCGGCTGCTAATTAAGATGATTATCCACTTTATGTTATTTCTTTCCTCGTAGTTTAGGTAAAAATACTCTACCTATTCCGATCTCTGATTATTACTAATCGCCCTTCCTTTTCAGCTGGGTAGGCATAACGCTACTAAGTCTAGTGGTGCCATGTTTATGTTGCTATGCCCCTCTAAGGGCAGCCCACCGGGCCGCTAAGGCTGCAGCATTAGCCGGGGGGCATCATTCCCCTCTACACAACTAGCCCACCGCCCACAGCCCTCTACAGCAGCCTACGACTAGCGCCAACGACACCTAGCGTCCACTTGACTGATGAGGACTGCAACTAGCGTAGACTTGCCGTCACGCTAGTATTAAACTTCAAGAGGCAAAAAATATTTACAATTTCGTCTCAGTGATGTGATTAAACTGAACTAAGGTGTTAATTGAAGTATAAACCTTAATAATAAAAATACAATAATCGTGGAAGAATATTATTGGTGTTTAATTAGTGAATTATGTTTAGAAAAGGAAGGATTTCAAATTGCAAAAAGAATATGGTGAAGAGAATATTTTTAATTATTAAAAAACTGATACTACTAAAAATAAACACTAAAAAGCGTTATGAAACAAAAGAACGTACTTTAAAACAGCTTATTTTACCACTAATTTAATTGATTATTACAGAAATAATTAGCATTTAAATTTATTTAGCAAAAAGCATTTATTTGATAAATCCTACAAGAGTTGATAAATTTAAAAGGGGTGCGACAAGTCACTTACATTCTACTAGATAGTATTAAAGGTACCGTAAATGAGGACATCACGAATTATTATAAGTTCTTTAAAAAAACATCAAAAAAGCATTTTTAACAAATAGATCTGATAAGTTTATACATATTTATATGATTATTTTTAACGACTAATAAAAACTTTATTTTTATGAAATTGGGCAAAATAGGGAGCAATTATCTCAAATTGCATGTGAGAAATCGACTAAGACTTATAAAAATTAATGAAATGCAAGAAAACTAACACAATATGTGATTTAATAAAGTTAAAAATGAAATATTTACAAGAATAATATTTATTTAGTGAACAAAAATTATCATAAAACATAATAATTTATATCATCGAAATGTAGTATTCTTATTAAAACTATAAGTTATCTTATTAAAAACAGCTGACAGTGGAATTATTAAAAAAAAAAATTAAAGTTGTGTCCAAAAACGGTATAGAATACAAGAAGTATTAAAAATATTAAAATAAATACAAGTGTTAAATATATAAAATTGTCATATATTTTAGATCACGAAAATAACAAAATATAATAAAATTAGTAATTATTGATTTTTATATGAGATTGTGAACGGGACCTCGAAAGTGAATGCATGGTGTCAAGTGTTGCAGGACATTTTTTTATGCAAGCAACACAGCACTAGACATGGTGGAGAAAAAAAACATTTATAAAAATGGCAACATTTTTACCCTGATATCGAATTGTGTCGAATTTTAACAGTTCTGACATTATTACTTTATGTATTCGGTGTATTAGCGAATAATTCGCATAATTTGGACAGCGATTCGCCATGGTTCAAAATGAGGACTAGTGTTGGGGTAAATTAAGTTTTTAAAATATTTATTTCTAATTTATTTTAATTATTATTAATTTTTGAGCAATTATATGATGAGACTACTTAGTATTTTATCTTTAAAATGCTTTTAGTCCCATCATATTTTATTGCTTTACGCCCAATACATGGATGAATTAAAATATTAAAATTTTTATATTGTGCCATAATTATTATACGTACATAACTGTTAAAAAAAAGTTGAAGATCATTTTTTGTCAGTCTTCCGTGAGTTAGCTTTTCACAAATATTTATATTAAAACGTTAAATGTTTTCCGAAATTATTCGTTAAATAACTCACGTTGTTCTCATTGATGTAATCATTGTGTAATTAAATTTTAAAAAAGTTAACATATCTCATTATTGTATTTAAATAATAAAATATATATTTAACATTTTATCGCTTCTTACATACCTAGCCTAAATTCAAATAAATAATTCATAATTAGCTTACAGTTGTTTTATCATTTATTATTATTTATTTGAAATAGGCTAGACTTTTGAAAATATTTGTACTATAGTGTACGATTTTTCTTTAATTATATTATAATTATTTGATAATACGGGTAGTATAGTTACCTAGACAAGGCATTTTTTTAAAGTTGTAATTTTTTTTTCTATTATTATTAATGATAATAATAAAAAAATGTATGTGTATTGTAAATTTTAATCGTAATGTCACTTTAAAACCACATCATATTTATTATTAGTGTTAAAAATATTACTATCAATGTTCATGTGGTTTTCATAAATAGTTTTAAGCATTAACTTTAAAAAATGTTTTATAAAATCACAAAGTAACTTACATCTTTTCACCATACAATAGTTATGCTGTCTAGTCTCTAAATCAGTAAATTTTTTTTAATAATTTGCACTGAATTATTCAGTTCGATTTGTGAAAAAAATAAAACGACCAAAATGTTTTTGTATATTTATAAATAAGTAATTCCCGAAAGCGGTTCAGTCGACCCCTGTATTGAGGTGTCGCGCTCAAATCAAAATGTCATTATTTCAAAACGAAAATATAGCAAAAAAAAAAACAAGAAAAAAATATAAAATCCTACTAATCTTTTGTAAGATAAGGGCTCACTTATAGAAATTTACTAAGATTTTATATTACGGTTTGCATTCATGATTTACTATCATGAAAGCGAAATCCACAGGATCTAAAACCTTTGTCTTATATGGATAAAAGAAAGAAAATAACATCAGCGCCATATCTCCTCACAGTAGGAACTTTACCTCTTTCGTGAAATAATAAATTGTTACTCCGAACCTGAATGAAGATTTTTAAACATTATAATATTGATATAAGTAAATGTATTCAGTGTTAAAAAAAAGGTATTTCACATGTTTTTTAAACGTAACATCTAGACGGTGGAGTTACCACCGTAACTAGTTATATGAAGAGACTTTAATATTTAGTAAATTTTAAGCATTAACTGCCGCACTGAGAGTCCTTAGTGAATCATCATATCCTCACTTTAGTGTAGATTTAATATAATGACTCATTAACGGTCTGAGTGCGGCATAAGTATCAGTGTTTAGTGTTGGTAAGCGTAATGATATTTAATTTGATTAAAAACCAAAGTTATCTGTAAATGGTGTGTGCGACGTGTCGCATGGCCTGTCATGGTTGTTTAAAATGATGATTAATGTATTGAAAAATATGTAATAAATTATCGTACAATATGTATTTTTGTATTATTTACTACATTCATTAGGCGGTTCTCAAACGGGACCATATAGCCCCCGGCCTCTGAACTCAAGACTTAATAACGAATGGGTCAGGTTTGTGTTGGATCTTAAAAAAAAAACAACTATAAAAATAAATTAATTTTATTATTTAGGACAATCACTATTTACACCGAATGCTAAGATGCAAAAAATCAATTCAATTTCTTAGGACTATGCACTTACTATATAGATAAAAACTATCATTGCGTCTAGATGCTAAATAAATATTTTTTAGGTAATTATTTTTGAAATTTAAATTTAGTCAAAAACAACGCCCGCGTAACGATAAAACCGTCCAACAAAGAAGCAAGATGGCGGCCAGACATGGCGTTTCCCGCGCTGCGTTTGACAGCTGATTGATACGTTCGAAAACCTGCGACTGCGATATATTGTACGGCTCCGATTCATTTTCTTCTAATATTGGAGTTATGTCCGTGTAATCGTATGTCGATGGTTTCGTTCGACCAGCTGTAATAAAAACATATGCATTAAACCCGTGGGGTGCCAGGTTAGAATTTCATCCCCCTATCTCCTCTCATTGGTTGTCGTAGGAGGCGACTGGGCCCTTCGGAGTCGCTGGACGTTCGGGGTGTGGGCCCTTTGAACGTCCATTGAGTACGGCGGCGGCGGGGTTGCGAACCCCGTCCCCGTGAGCACCGTGACAGGTTCCCGGGGGGCTACAATGCGCCCCCCGGCGGCGGGCTCAAAGGCAAGGCACTGAGCCCTGGGGTCTCGCCTCATGTGCCGATGCGACAGCCGCGGGGGTTTTAGTGGGTAAGAATCACACATACCCCGGTCGAGCCCCACAGCTCCCGCGATCTTTGAAAGATTTCCCCCGCGTCAAAAAAAAAAAGGAGGCGACTGGGCAGCAGCGTCTTTTGGATTTATCTTCCACTTAAATAGCGATCTCCAAGCCGCCTGCCAAGCGTGGACATAATGGTAACCCCTCCCTTCCATGGGGGAGGCCTGTTGTTCAGCAGTGGACGTGTATCGACAGCTCATGATGTCATAAAATCGTCGACGGCTACTCTTATTTCAAGAATTCCAGTGAGGAAATTCAACTAGCGTTTTTACCACAGTTCTGCGCGATCATGAGTTATTTGATTATGTAATAATGTTTATAATTACTTATGGGAATAAGTTAAAGGTAATATTTTTTTAAAGTTTGGAGACATACTTACCCCCAGGCTCGGTAGCGAAGTGTAATATCGATGACCGCTTGCTCCATCCTAACCTAAAAGCAATAAGAATATTTAATAATAATTAACAATAATACCTTATCATCCTATAGGAAAGGGGGGGGGAGGGGTGTTTGCCATAGTCGTCGAATTTTAGCTTAGCACCTTGTAGTCTGGGGGACCCGTTTTACTAATACGGTGATAACTACGTCACTGTGGTATTCGACCGCCAAGCAGCAGTATGTATAGATACATTGCTGTGTCCCGGTGTGAAGGACACTGTAGCTTGTGAAATTACCGGACAAAGTAGACTTAATTACTAATGTCTCTGGTGCCGAAAACCGCACTGCAGTGCAGCTGTCTGTGTAGCTTACGCAAACCTGCTTATCTAATTGATAAATTGAAATCGTATCAGCGATTAGCAAAAAGAATGACCATTAGGCCTAGTCCGCACTGCGATATTTCACCGCGCGATTTTTTTCTCGTAATTCTGTAACACGTTCAATACTATATGACTAGCCGCACTGACGTTATAAAATTCGCGCGGAAAAAAAATCTGTGATTTGATGCAAATTGAACGCGCTTTATTCCCGCGCGAATGTTTTGTGCAATAGTAAGTAGTATGACTATGGCCGCACTACGGAAAAAAAATCGCGCGTTTCTCTCAGTCGTGCTGAGAACGGTATTGACAAGATGTCGCGGGCTTCGTCTCCCGCCCAATCAGCAGGCGAGCAGGAGTTAGCAGAAAATGACGACATTGAAATAGAAAAACCAATCACTCTGATGCACAGAAGATCTCCTCTGTGGGATAAATTTGCTTCTAAGTACCACGATCGAGTATTGAAAGCAAGATTGTGGGAGGAAATATACAAAAAGATATACTTTTCGATAAACTTTTCACTGTATTTTCGTAGCTCTTGATGTTTTAAGAAGAAAAATCATTTCATAGGTTTCAAGGCCGTACATGGGTGAATCCAGTATTCATGATATATTTGTATACGTCTGTTAAGTCGCCGCTGTAGTATCAGGTAAATCAAAATATTTCTGATGTCCATTACACGTTCGCATAGACTAGTATATTTATATTGGGAGACACGTTCGTCTCAGCCGGGAACAGCATCGAACTGACAAAAATCGCGCGAAATTTTACTCGCCGTGCGTACAAGGCGTAATTTCGAGCACGGAATATAAGTCGCGAGAATAAATATCGCGCGGTGAAATATCGCAGTGCGTACTAGGCCTTACTCAGCTCCGTTTAAGAGAACTGCGTGGCCGCGCAGTTCTCCATGTGTCGACCGCGCGGCCACGGTTATTTTTTCATAACTTTCTGAATATTGGATCTGCGAATCATCGATGTAATACATAAACTAGATAAACATTCACGAACAAAATGCCATCTAAAATGTGGTCGCGGAGGTTGCAAACTTATCTGTGCTGGTGGCGGAAACGTGAGATAACGATTCTATAATGATTGACTTGTAGTTTGACAGTCTCATATAGACAGTAGCGACACTCCTATCGGCAAAAATAAATTTGTCAGGATGTGGCTTGTAAAGAAATAGCGACACAAAGGCGCTATTTCTCGCTACCACTTTTTGAACCGTGACACCAAATCTAGTTTATAGTTATATACACACATCAAAAGTGTCTAGGGATCAACATATATTTTTGCAATAACTTTTCTCCTGATTGATATTAATTAAAATTTTCTTTAAGGATTCATCAAATAAAGTGTTTTCGTTTGTCACAGTAACGATAAACCAAGTCACCTTTGCATTAATAAAGAAATTTGCCATTTTCCTAATAAAGGGATTTTTGACATTTGAACCACTAACACAAAAGTTCGAAAAAACGACTGAAATAACAGTTTTCTTTAAAATTTTATTGGGTAACTTAAACAATTAATAATCCGTGTTTCTACCGCGAACACTAACAACACAAGAACATCGGTTTGGCATACTCAAAATGAGTTCATCCAAATCACGCTGTGGAATGGCCGCCCATGTTCGTTGCAACAACAAAAAAAGGTCTTCTTGCGACTGGATACCCTCCATATTCGGCAGAGCTCTTCTCTGTAGCATATCCCATGCATGCTCAATCGGGTTCAAGTCTGGCGACTGAGCAGGCCAGGGCAGGACATTGATGTTAGCTGCGGCGAGAGTCTGTCTTACAACTCTTGCGGTGTGCGGTCGTGCATTATCATGCATTAACTGAAATAAGGGACCGATTTGCACTTGTAGAGGAACGATGACGTCTGATACAATCGTCTCAGCATAAATTTGAGCGTTGAGGTTGCCTCTGATCCAAATCAACTCAGTTCTTCCGCCGATCCAAATACCCGCCCATACCATGATGGTTCCACCACTATAAGGATGGACTTCCTGGCAGGATTTTAATCGCTGTTGGCGTCCAGGGGTTCTCCAGTGTCGTATACGTCTTGTATCCGGTCTCATACCAAAACGAGACTCATCAGAAAAGCACACGAAACGCCATTGTTCTTCTGCCCATTTTTTTGCCCAAAAATGCTTGATCCCTAGACACTTTTGATGTGTGTATATATATATATATATCGATGCTGCGAATTTGCGACCTTCATTGTTAGTGTTTAGCAAATTCCTTCGTAATATTGACGCAAGTAGTCGTTTTTCTTCTACTACACTTTGGCCGAGCAGTTGAAATAGACACTGACGGGTTAAGTATAAAATCGCAAACCTGTTTCTAGAAGTCACTATGGCTTCATACACGGTACTCGGAGTTAGTCCACTCACTGTATATACGGCACTATGAATTGGACCTTAAATGGAAAAAAATATACAAGAATCAGTAACTTGGGGGCTTACCATCATCTGTTCCAGCAATATTATTGTAATCATATTACCGCGTGGGGGGTAAGAATACCACCCTCCCATCTCCTCCCGTTGTGTGTCCGTAAGAGGCGACTAAGGGAAAACAAGAAGACGGGCAGCAGCGTCTCTCTATTGAATTACCTACCACATATACAACGATCCAAGCGTCGACTATCGCCTAAAAATATCGATATCTGGAAAAAAACAAATTATCGATATTTTTTAACAAGCCTTTTTTTTCGGGGGACCATCAAAAGGTCCCCGGGAGCTGTGGGGCTCGACCAGGGTATGTGGGTTACCCACTAAAACCCCCGCGGCTGTCGCCTCGGCCCATGCGAGAGGCTCTACGGTAGGATCGGGTGGGTGATTTAACAAGCCTACCTATGGCTATAGTATGCTTTCATCACGGCTATACTCCACCACTTTCCATCAAATAAACTTAAATAACATATTACCATCGCCAGAGTCTCCGGGCACCACTATCTTGCTCCAATGGTTCACCGGTGCTTCCGTAGTGAAGGAATCCGGTTCCGTGGCCAATCGGCCATAATACGGCCTTAACCAAAGGTTGTATTCTAGGTAACAATAAATTCTTATTAACATAATAACATAACATAATTATAATAATTATTATTATTAATTACGTTTAACGCGTTAAACTTTTTGGAAGTCGCATAAGAAGTTTCACTTCAAAAATAATCATATAACCTACTGTTTTTCTTTCCAAGATCAAAATCAGTATCAAAAATAAATGTATGAACACAGGAGTGATGGATGACCGGTGGCTGGCCAAAGAATGGTCAGCCAATTGGTAGTGTTCAATATTTCACGTTCAACCTTACCACTTGTCTTTGGCTGGCCACTGATCAGCCATCACTCGGCTGTGTTCGAACATTTAATATTCCAATTTTGATATTGTAAAGAAAAATAGGATGTACCTACTTATAGTATTCGCGTATATAAACCAAACCTTACACCAAGAAGCTTTATCAGACACCGGTCTCGCCGGCGAGGCCGAAGGGTCGTACGTATGCGACCTCAACGACGTGCATCACCCCACTGAGTTTCTTGCCGGTTCTTCTCAGTGGGGGCGCGTTGTGAACCGGTGGTAAACTCAGCCCTCTCTTAAGCGACAGCCCAAGCCGAGGCCGTGCCTCCCTGAGGTGCCCTTGAGCTCGTCGCTACTTCTGCCGTAAAGGCTAGAGCGCTTCAAGCGCTCGCCTCCTATTGTCCGGTGAAGCTGTAATGGCCATCTGCGGCCAACAGCGTCTATCATTCCCAAAAAAAAAAAACACCAAGTAGCTTATATTTGTAAATGTAAGCTTCTTGACTTACACATATATTCATCACACCTACTTAATATATTCTTACCAATAATTGTAGAGTAGGAGTCCACTTCCCAGACCAGCGTGAAGCTAGTAGACGTGGCTTTGTTTAATGCGGGGTCCACTTTGAACGAAGCTACGTTTGGGACACCTATTACGAAAAATAAAGAAATATGTTTTTCAACAGCGCTTGTTTTTTGTCCCACTGCTGGGCACGGGCCTCCCCTCAATATGAGGGGGCTTAGGCCATAGTCCACCACGCTGGCCAAGTGCAGGTTGGCGGACTTCACACGTCATTCGAAAGCTAGTTAGGCTTTCTCAGACATGCAGGTTTCTTCACGATGTTTTCCTTCACCGAAAGCTATTAACAATCGCCATATCATCGCCATCGATGAGAACGAAGGAAACACTTCTTCATCGACAGCTAATAACGATCAAATCAAATAACTTTTATCCACAAAATATATCATCAGCAGTCGAAAGACATCCACTGCTGAACGAAGGCCTCTCCCTCAAAAGGGAGGGGTTGCCATAATCCCCACGCTTGGCAGGCGTCTTGGGGTTCGCAGTATAGGTGGTAGGTAATCCAATAGAAAGACGCTCCTGCCCGTCTTCTTGTTTTCCCTTAGTCGCCACTTACGACCCCCAACGGGAAGAGATGGGAGGGTGCTATTCTTACCCGGACACCCCACGGAAACATTCTACATTATTCTACATCATCATATTAACCTTACCAGTCAATCTGAAGGACATATCCGCCATCCCTAGTTTGTTCTCAGCCCTGAACGTGTAGTTCCCGAAGTCCGAGAGACGGACATTTCGAAAGATGAGATGGTATGTGTTATCAGATTCCATGATCACCACCCTGAACCAAAAATGTTCGTATAGCGACATGCGAGAGTTTCCCACTATGACTGTGCATGTAATATTACAATAATACTACAAAGACGCACCCAAAATCCCCCTTCTATCATCGGACGTCGAGACGCACTGCGCATACACACCCTTATGTGGTGAAAGTGCCTTCAGTCCGTACTAAAGGATTTGTCTCTTCGTTTATAATGAGGACAGCTAAGGATTGGAACAGCTTGCATGCGTTGGTTTCCCCGCCCGATTATAAGGTGTCTTTAAGGCTGTAGTGAATAGGCTTTTAATAGGCAAGTGTGCTTTACCATCTTCGATTGCGTCGCCACTTTCTATCAGGTGGGTCTGCAGTCAAGCACCAGCTTATGTTGAATAAAAAGAACACTCTTTGCATGCTTGCCACCTTGGTAGTATATAAGACCGCCTGATGGTAAGCAGTCACTGCAGCCTATAGACGCTAGCAACACCAGAAGACCCCTAAGATATTAGTCTATTGTGTCCGGTAATTTCTTCAGCTACAGTGCCTTTAACGCCGGAACGCAATGCTTACACACTGCTGCTTGGCGGCAGGATATCTGACACTGCGGTGGTACCTACCTGGACGGTTCCTTGGACCAGAAACCTGCCACCTAGTAAACTTACTTACTTACTTTCATGATAGAAAATAACAGAGCTATGAACTACGTATATTGATTTCCTACCTCGTGTGATGCCATCATCATCATTTTATTAGCAGCCAATGGACGTCCACTGCTGAACAAAGGCCATCCACTTAGATGGGAGGGGTGGCCATAATCCCCACGCTTGGCAGGCGGTTTTGGGATCGCAGTATAGGTAGAAGATAAATCCAAAAGAAAGACGCTGCTGCCCGTCTTCCTGTTCTCGCTTGGTCTTACGACACCCAACGAGGGGATGGCGGGATGTAATTCTAACCCGGCACCCCACGGGAAATATCGTGTGACGTAAGACTATAACAATACTGCTCTCGAGGTAGTGGTAGGGTAAGGTATCTCTGACATCTGATAAGGCTCATAAACAAAAAACTTTTTTCTTTTGCGATGAGGCTAGGTAAGCAATAAGTATATTGGGGTGTGGGCCCTAGGATGTCCATTGAGTACGGCGGCGACTCCGAGGAGGACGGCGGCGGGGTTGCGACCCCCGTCCCCGTGAGCACCGTGACTGGTACCCGGGGGGCTACAATGCGCCCCTGACGGTGGGCTCAAAAGCAAGGCACTGAGGAGCCTGGTGCAGAACCCAACGAAGAGACCTGGGTATCCTTATGTGCCGTTGTGACAGCCACGGGGGTTTCAGTGGGAAAGAATCCCACATACCCCGTTGAGTACGAGTTGCGATAGTTTAAGAGCTCGATCAAACTGACATTTTTTGCCCGTACATTTTACTAATTCTTGATAGTTACCGATAGGAGCGCTGGTGTGATATGTATGGAGAAAACTGACAGTTTGATCAAGCTACAAACTATCGGAACTCGTACTAGAGCCCCTTGTATCAAGGACCTATTGAAGGTACCCCTATGAAAAAAGGTAGGCAATAAAAAACTATTCCCAAATCGAGAGTATTAGTACGTACCTATCATCTCTCCTGACAGGTCTACCGTCTCTATACCAAGCTGTCCTTGCTTGAGGCAAGGCAAACTCCACTTTAGCTGTGAGTGCCGCGCGAAGACCGATCGCGGTGTGCACGTAAGTCCGTTCGGAAGTCACTACAGGAGCGTCTGTTGAAAATGATTTGGTTGTTTGTGTCCCACTGTTGGGCACGGGCCTACCCTCAAGGTGAGGGCTTAGGCCATAGTCTACCACGCTGGCCGAGTGCGGGTTGGCGGACTTCGCACGCCATTCGAAAGCTAGTTAGGCTTTCTCAGACATGCAGGTTTCCTCACGATGTTCTCCTTCACCGAAAGCTAGTAACAATCGCAAAAAGACGATTCGCACATGATTAATTAAATAAATCAGAGGTGCGAGCCGGGGTTCGAACCTGCGCACCTTGTTGTTGCGCCAAGGCAAGCACTTGCCTGAGCTGTTACTGCTTCTTGTTTGTAATTTGTTAAACAAAGCTTATTTATTATCTACTTAGCATATAGGAAGTGGTACTGATGACAGTTTTTTTTATACTACCAAGGTGCCAAGCAAGCATGCGGCCCGCCTGATGGCAAGCAGTCACCGCAGCCTATAGACGCTAGCAGCACCAGAAGAATCACTAGCGCGTTGCCGACCCTTAAGACATTAGATATTTATTATGGCCGGTAATTTCACCAGCTACAGTGCCCTTCACACCGGAACACAGCAATGCTAACACTGCTGCTTGGCGGCAGAATATTTGACACTGCGATGGTACCTACCTGGACGGTTCTTACACAAGGAATCACGTCGGGGTCACCAGTTTAGCGATGCATCGGCGGCGATGCTAAAGGGAGGATCCTCCGACCGAGCGAGGTGTGATGCTCGGTTAGGGCCGAAGCCTCCGACAGTTGCTGTCGGGATGTTGTATATATTCTCCGAGTTGGAGAAACTTCGCTTGCGAGATTCAGGATTCGGAGGTGGAGCCATCTATCGCGTTGTATGAGGTACTATTCGCTTCTCATCGCGTTATACCACATGTGGCGCCATCTATATGTCGAGTCACCACATACCTACCAACTAGTACAAATTAAATTTAATATTCTTACCTTGAATTAGGACATTAATAACAGCACTCACAGGATCCCCGACACCATTGTTGGCGATGCATTCATATGCCCCGGCCAATAGTCGATGCTCAGCTCGGAACTTTATCTGAGACCGGTGTTCTAGAAGCGCTAATGGCTGGCCCTGGAAAGACCATCTTATCTTTGAAACTTATCAAGCCTGTTCTCCCCGCCGTAGTTTATTAGGAGGCGCCTTGTGTATAACTTGGAGTGGTTCCAGTATTATGTTATACTTACTGTTAGTATGATTGTAAAACTCTATTTTGAAGATCACAGAATCTATAGTTCTGCTTCTGTGGCAGGTAGTTTTAAAACTGTGAACTTGTTGAGGGTATGCAACTCAAAATAGTTATATATATATTTAAAAACTAGCAATTCCTTGCGGCTACGCCCACAATTATTTGTTTTCCACCCCATTTAACCCCCATAGGATGGGAAGTTTCAAAAACCCTTTCTTAGTGAATGCTTACGTCATAAGAAGAACCTACTGTCCAAATTTCAGCTTTCTAGGTCCAGCGGTTTGGCCTGTGCGTTGATGAATCAGTCAGTCAGTCAGTCAGGACAAGTAATGTTATATGTATAGATAACAATCTGGAAGGTAGTATTTGAAATGCGTTATGAATTGGTTGTTGTAATGACATTCAATGTGGTGGGGGGAAATGTCTAGTAGTATTTAAGGTGGAACCTCATTGTTTTCTATTGATTCAATCTGTGCGCGTGGTGGAATAAAGACGTGCCAGGTACTTCAGTGTTTTACACAGAAATTATAATTAACACCACTTACATTCTTCCTCCAATCCACAATCGGTTGCGGCGAACCAGTGGTCTGACACCCAATGTCTACGTATTCTCCTTTCCTTACTTCCACAAAACCGTCCTCTGGTATCGTCTTTACAGTTGGCGAGTCTGAAATTAAATAATTTATTTATAAATACTAGTTGATCCTTGGAGGAAGGAATCGCGCAGAGCTTCGCTCGCACCTTTTCCGACACTTGCAACAATTATAGTAATATTTCAACCAATTTACAAATTCAAAATCATTTAATTACATATTTCAAACAGGCTTAACGCTAGCACTTTTGAACGGTCAATTTTTTTTAATAGCTACCATGGAATCACAACTGGGAAGATCCGGCAAGAAACTCAGCGGGCTTGTCATTGTTTCAGTTTTTTTTTTAAAACAGTGTTTGTCTTGGAGTGATGGCTGCTGCTCGAGTCAACTCGTGCGCGGGTGCTGCTTGGGGGACTGGTCCGACTACTATCCCTTTGGCCTTTTAGTTGGTTGTACTTTCGTCGTATTTTTTCTGTCTTATTTGATTCTTTGAACGGCAAGACACACTGTCGCTCTGATCTAATTGTTACATGACACACTGTTTAAAAAAAAATGTGGAGAAAATGACAAGCCCGCTGAGTTTCTTACCGGATCTTCTCAGTTTAGGCCGCGTTGAGATCCGGTGGAAGCTTTTTTTTAAAAAAACATAACCTTTCAAAAGTGCTATAGGGTTAAGCCTACTTGAAATAAACTATTTTTGACCTTTGACTTTGACTTTTGACTTGTTACAATTAGATCAGCATCAGCGACAGTGTCCTGCCGTTCAAAAGATCACCCTAATTGATGTTTGTGGGTGTGACAGTTGGTGCTTATTAAATAATTTTCTTTGTAGTCCGTTTTTTTTTTAAATATTTTATTTTACTTACATTGTACTTCAATGGCGTGAGTCTGTTTAATGGGGCCCCATGGCGCTGATCTGATTATCTGAAAACATGCTTATGTTAATTAGAGTTTCGCATCTAATCAGGGGCGTAGCTACCGCCGTATCAGCCGTATGAATGATACGGGGCCCCCGGGCTACAGGGGCCCCGAACATGTGTAAGCAACAATTCGTAAAATCCATGTTCTCACATAATCTCTTAGGCCGTAGTATCATTTGGCCCCCCCAACAAACTTTGATACGGGGCCCATCTAAGGCAAGCTACGCCACGGTAGCTTATGCTGGCATCAGGCGTAGCCTCGTAGCGCAGTGGGAAACTTACTTTGCAAACCCGATGTCATAGGTTCAAATCCCGCTGGGAGCAGCAACTTTGTGTAGTTGCTCCTTACTGGGTAGGACAATGCAGGCTGATCACCTGATTGTCTGTAAAGTCAGATGATCCATGCGTCGGATGGGAATGTCAAATGTCGGTCTTGAGCTTGATCTCTCCCCGGTCGTATCGATCTTCCGTCCCATCGGATTGTGAGAGTCGAGAGAGAGACAGATGTCCGTTTCGACTGCTCGGCCACAGTGTCGTAGAAAAAAACAACTACGTCAATATTACGAAGGAATTTGCTAGACACTAACAATGAAGTTGAGTGAGTTATGAAGGGATAACTGTGGCCGCGCAGTCGACCGATGGAGAACGCGGCCATGCAGTTCTCATAAACGGGGCTTAGTAGAGGTCTCATTATTTTTGCTAATCACTGATACGATTTCGAAGAACATGCAGACAGAATAAAAAACCCCTAAAGTTTGGACTTTACGACCTAGGTACATACTTATTAGGTACATAAATAATCGTGGCCGCGCCACGTATGTGTTTGATCATCAACGAATCAAAATACAAGTTTGTTATTCTGATACGATATCGAAGTACCTACATGTCAAAAGACATGAGAAGGATCTAGGAATCATATTTCATAATAAATAGGTAATAGGTTTTCAAAACGAAGTGTGCCTATAATTTAAGAAAGGGCAATAAATGCATGCATTATTTATGTATTATGTACCTAGGTCGTGAACATTAGGTTTTTTTTATACTGTCTCCATTTTCATCGAAATCGTATGAGCGATTAGCAAAAAGAATCAGACCTCTACTAAGCCCCGTTTAAGAGAACTGCGTGGCCGCACGGTTCTCCATTGGTCGACCGCGGGGCCATAGCATTTAAGTTTCGTAGGTCGTAAAGTCCAAACATTTGGGTTTTTTTATACTTTCTGCATTTTCTTCGAATCGTATCAGCGATTAGCAAAAAGAATGATACCTCTACTAATCTCCGTTTAAGAGAACTGCGTGGCCGCGCGGTTCTCCTTTGGTCGACCGCGCGGCCATAGCAGCCAGATGACGCAACACGTGGTTGTGATGTAGCGATAAAGCGAGTTACTACATGCAAGATAACAGATGGCGCTTCCTCAGATCCTGAATCTCGCAATAGAAGTTTCAACGTTTCTGAAGCGCATGACCCTCGCCGCTCGCACTGTTCCCAATCGTTCCGAGAATTTCGAGATATCGTGTCCGTGAGCGATGTCTATGTGTGCTTTGCTCGAGCGCGCGTTGTAGCTTGACTTCTGAACACTGATTATTTTGTGATTATGACCATACAGCACTAATTGCCCGTCTAACTAGACTAAGTATCTTCTTCCGTTGTATTGTAAGGTACAATCGATGACCATCATTGCTTATTTATTTATGTAGTGAATTTACTTAATCAGTTGTATTTATAGCAGGCCCGGTTGTGGGGGTGGTCCTAAGGGGGGGTCCAGGGGGCGATCGCCAAAATCATAAAATAATGTGGTTAAAAATAAAAAAAACTCGCTCCACAAAGCGCCTAGCATACGGAAGCCTGGTTGGCACACCTTCGACTTATGAGATAAAGGCGCCACACCGGCCCACACCACAAGTGAACTTGTGATGCCGCCAAACGCTGAAGGGAGGGGCGCCACTATCATGTTTCTGCCCCGGTTCGAAGAAATCGAAGATCCGGGGCTGATTTATAGTATGGTCTATCTATTATTTTTACTAAATAATTGTTTATAACATAATGTTAGCTCGTGGGATGTCCGGCAACCACCCATCTCCCTCCCCTTACGCGTCTTAAGGGAAAACAAGAAGACGGGCAGCAGTGTCCTGCTCTGCTATTGGATTACCTACCACCTATACTGCGGTCCCTAAGACACCTGCCAAGCGCGGGGATTATGGAAACCCTTTCTTTCTAAGAGGGAAGCCTTTGTCCAGCTGTGGACATCTATCGGCAGATGATGATGCTAAAATTTGTGAATTTGGCAGTAAGTTATATTATATCTGCCGCAATTTATTTTTGTAGGCTCCGCAAAAGCGACTATCTGCTATACTTACTTTGTCGGAATTTAAGTCACTATTGTGGTATGTACAGTCTCAAACAGTTAACTAAATATTTTGAACCAAATGTTTAAAGCACAATACGTAGGTATATATGTATCTATGAATAGCCAAGAGACGTAACAAAAGAGTTGATATAAATTGATTAATTGCATAATTGGTACGGTTTGTTTGCTTCGAAACGGACACGGTTGCTAGTGATGTACGGTTTCTGTGTCGATTTATCGATGTTATGTCAATCGATCAATAAATCTTCTTGAGTTATTACAATTTGGGACGTCAGGCAGTTTTTCTGAACAAAATAATCGAAGCTTACAATAATGCCGTAATTATGAAAATAATATCTTAATATTATTCCGTAAATCATTACTACCATATCTTTATTATGGTCAAACAGAGGTAAATAAAAAATATGATTAATCTATGATAATAAGAAGTCGTAATTATGTGGCATATGGCACAACTTTACCGCACAGTTATAAAATCATCGATATATCGTGCTTGCTTTGCTTAGCTGTAAATCTATTGAGTCTGAAAATGTATAATATCTATTGATAAGTCTACAAAAAGTAAGCAGCTTGCACAACAGTGTTTAGTTACAGCTCATAAAATGTATAGTTTCCTCTGTACATCAAACGAAAATATAGTCTACATATCCGTCAAATGTAAACTTATATTCTTGCTTCATTTTTACTATTAGTTCGTCTTTTGATATCAGTGTACAGTTCGAAATGTATCCTTACATAAAATCGACATCAAAGGAATCGATACCCTTGTTAGTCCCATCACTATTGACAAATTACCAACAGTTAAGTTCGATGGGCGGTCGCCTTTAGATCCGTTGTAACTAATTGCTATAAATACAAAAAAAAAACAATGGCTTTGTGTCGCAATTAATCGCTTAGTTATAGGAACTTAGGTACCTATAATATTAAAAGTTTAACATGATCATTTTGCCCTTAGAGAACCATTGAAAAAGAACTAAGTATATCTATGCAATTTAAAAATTAAAAACTAGTTAAAAAAACCGACTTCAAAGAAAATTATCTGAAAAGTATTAAGAATAATAGAAATATTTTGAAACCCGGTTACCCGTGGGGTGTCCGGGTAAGAATAGCACCCCCCCATCTCCTCCAGTTGTGTGTCCGTAAGAGGCGACTTAGGGAAGCCAAGAAGACTGGCAGCAGCGTCTTTCTATTGGATTACCTACCACCTATACTGCAACCCACAAGACGTTTGACAGGCAAGCGTGGGGATTATGGCAACCCCTCTCTTCTAAGGAGGAGGCCGTCGTTCAGCAGTGGACGTCTTTTGGCTGCTGATGATGATGATGCAGCTAAAATGTTGAACAGATTGAATACCCGTCTTTTGTCTACGAGTATGTAAAATTAAACTTTTGTTTCATGTTTATCTCTCTATTGAGCTTTCCCCTTTCCATGCATTGCGATCATACCCCAGCAATATTATGGACACGCTGGTTATTTTGTAGCAGATCCTTACCTGACTACGGAGAAGCAAGGGTAATGAGTTTAACAGTCTGTGTATAAAAGTATTTTATTTTGCATAGTACTTAGTCTAGTTATCTTTTTTTTTTTAACCGACTTCAAAAAAGGAGGAGGTTCTCAATTCATCGTGTATGTATTTTTTTTTTTTTTTTAATGTATGTTCACTCATAATTCCGCCAAATATGTACCGATTTGGATGATTCTTTTTTGTACCTAATGGACATTCCATCAAGTTGGTCCCATAAAATTTTTATTCCTTATGAACCAGTAGTTCCTGAGAAAACATGAATGGAATGTTAGAATTATCTGGTAAAACGCCTAAAAGTAGATGATGTTCTAATCAATAATGGTTATAACTCATACAAATATTTACCAATTTCAGTGATTCTTTTTTTATTCGAAAGCATGAACCATAAGGATGGTTCGGTATGAATTTCATCAAGACCGGATAAGAACTTTTTCGAAGAACATGAGTGAGGGGAAGGAGATATAACTGGGAGAAACCATAAAATAGATGATGTCTTCGTCTACAAAATGGTCATACGCCATCCAGATCATCGTACCGAATTCGATGGTTTCTTTTTGACCCCCGACCAAAAACGAGGTGTTATTAGTTTGGGGGGGGGGGAGTCGTGTCTGTCTGTTTGATAACTGTCTGTGGCATCGCAGCGCTCAAACGAGTGGACAGATTGGCGTATGCTGGTTTATTGGAGATGGTTCTTTACGATGTTTCTTGAAAATAGGTTTAGCTTTGAAAACCATCAGCTCTTTTCCAAGTCGACTTAAGGATATTTCGTATACAATGGACATTTTTAATTACTTCTATTACTCCGAAAGATCTGAGATTTAGAACATATGTAAATCCGTTGATACTAAAAAACTAGTACTAAGAAAATGGTAACCTTCACCAGGGTCTGATGATGGAGCATGAAGGTGGTCACAGGATTTCTGCACCAATAAACGTAGACCCACTGTAAACGCCATCTATACGTACTCAACTCACACGCAATACATCAAAAACACCTGTCACTCATCATCACACATGTCATTTTGACATTCTTTTTCATCGGTTTTATTTAGCCGTTACAAAATCAAATAAAAGAGCTCGTCTCTCACCGCTTGTTCGTCGCGCACGCAACACGCATTTTACACTAACTCAATTTCAATTAATTCCTACCCTTTATTATCGCCTTCCTTACGGCGCTAAAACCATCGAAGTGCTGTTATATTTCAATCAAACGCTGGGAGCTCCCAAAGAGAAGCTAAACAAAGTGCCGGGTGTTGTGGAAGACATCGAGCCAGCGCCTTCCTGTTACTGTAAGTCTTTTACTTCCATATTTTCCCACAACCCCCTTTTTGGTCCCTCTCCCCGATCCTTTCAACTAACAATCCATAATTGTATCTACGCACACTATACTCTTTTACTCGTATTTACTCTTACTTATTTTCACCTTTCTATTTACCATAACTCACTCATATTACGTACCCCGTGGGGTGTCGGGTAAGAATAGCACCCCCCCAACTCTTCCCTTTGGGTGTACGTAGAAGGCGACTACGGGAAAAAGAAGAAGACAGACAGCAAGCAACGTCTTCTTATTGGATTACCTACCACCTATACTGTAATCCCCAAGACACAATCACTCATTAATACACTCATAACACATTAAACCATACACCACAACAATTTTAACGTCCATATTTTTCGCTCACAACTTATTATATTAATCATTTATCGCATTTAAACGCTTACATATACGCAAAACTAACGATATATCGTAAATTTGTTTACTCAAACATATTTGTTAAAGTTTCCGCTTATTTTATAATACGACTAAGTCTCGTTCATTTTACAAAAATAAAGTAGGTAGTTTCAAGTCATTCGCTCAATATGTCTAAAAAACAAGAAACTACTACAGACGTTAAGATTACGCTATTAGAAGCTAAGAAGGAACGATTATTTGAGTTGGTACAACAACTTTACAACTTAAGTTTAAATGTTTCTGATCCCACAAGTAAACAACAGTTTTTGGCCCGTGTTTTATCATTGGATAAAACACGGACTGAGTTTAATGAAACGCTAGATAATTTAATCGCTGCACAACTGGAGGAACAGCCTTCGGTAAAGCCCAATTACTCGCCGTTAAACGCTTTTGATGAATTGTACTGTTTCATAAAACAAAAAGAAAGTGTTTTAAAAAATAATGCTGAACGTACTGATTTATTAAATCAAAAATTGCCTCCTCTCCAGTTAGTAGGGTTCGATGGTACTCCGTCAAAATGGCCTATTTTTTATGAAAACTTCAAAAGTATTATACATGAAAACCCAAGGTTATCTAATGCAGAAAAGGTTCAGTATTTGGTTGGAAAATTAAGTGGTGGTGCATGTTCGGTCTGTGCCGGTATTTCACCAACAGCTGACAACTATGACATAATATGGAAGGCACTTTTGTCTAAATATCAGGACATTAGGGTTCAAGCTTCGCGTTATATAGATCAACTGATTAATTTTAAACCCAATCAACCAGTCGACACATTTATTGATCAATTTTGTTCTACAGAATCTGCATTGAGACGCTTAAAGGTAGATGATTTGTCAGATTTTATGATAACGCATATCGCACTCTCTAAGTTAGACAAGGAGATGGTAAATTTATTCGAACAAACGCATCGAGATGTTGATATTCCTATGTTTAGTGACGTCACCAAGTTCCTTAAGGAACAAAGTAAAATAAAATCATTACGATTTAACGTAACTGCTGCGCAAAGGTCAAATACTCCGTCGACTAGTCGTGAAATTAGGTCACGCCCGAAGACTCATGCGTTTATGGTCAATACTGACACACACGACAGTACACCGCATATGATATCCACGCAATATAAATCTACGCAAATAAATAATAATAAGCCTAAGCAAATAACTTCTTGCATCGTTTGTAATGGTGAGGTACATCCATTATTTAAATGCCAAGCTTTCTTACAGCTTGACCCACGTAAACGCTATGATATAGTTTATAAAAACCTATATTGCAAAAATTGTCTCGGTTTTCATGACGTAAAACTATGTAAGTCGCAGAACAGGTGTTATGTGTGTAAACAAAAACATCACAGTCTATTACACATAAATACCAATACTCACACGTCTCCGGGATTTGAACCCGTGACTCGACGCGACACTCCGACCGCTGCGCCATGGCCGGCGGACAGTGGAACGCGAGCCACCCGCGCCGCCGACTTGTGCTTGGATGTCGTCACGCAGACACCGCCGCGCTTCGCCGCACCGGCCCCGCCGCCGTCAGCGCCATACGATCACCGCGCTCAGCTCGCGTCGCATGTATCGCACTCCGCGCAACTGCCCTCGACTACTGCGTCCGCCGCTTACGTTTCCCGCGTAAATTCAAACGCAAGCGCATTCACAACAACGCATACATCGACCGATAATCGTCATGAAACTACTGTTCTGCTTCCTACCGCAATTGTACACGTATTTAACGATACTAATACGCGTTTAAATGTAAGAGCTCTCATCGATACGGGGTCGATGAGTAATTTTATTACGAAAGATTGTTGTGATCGTTTAAATCTTCCCATAACGCATATTAAATCACCCGTAGTGGGCATAGGTCAGTCGGAAAGTGAAACTTTAGGGTTTACATCTTTGAAAATACACTCACGCTTCGATAAATCCTGTTCATATAACATTACCGCTAGGGTGATACATACCATCACCGACCGGTTGCCGACCTTCCCCATAGATGTTTCGCAATTTACGCAGTTTGATAGTTTACCATTGGCTGATTATGGCTATGCTGCTCCAGCGAACCTGGACTGTTTATTAGGTAGTGAAATATTCCCGCTTATACTTGGTAGCGATAAGGTTACCACTCCAAACTCTTCACTCGTAGCATTAGAGACCACACTTGGTTATCTAATCATGGGTAAAGCAAATTATGCTTCTTATCCAATTCCGCATACTCTAGTACAAACGCATAATGAGGATAGAAATTTCTTTTGTTCGGTAGACGCACTCTCA
Source organism: Furcula furcula (assembly GCA_911728495.1). NCBI lineage: Eukaryota > Metazoa > Arthropoda > Insecta > Lepidoptera > Notodontidae > Furcula > Furcula furcula. The sequence goes on along the minus strand of OU452265.1, from coordinate 14,002,527 downwards.
AAACTTACAGAACGCTTTTGGGAACTTGAAAATGTTCCAGATAAAATTCACATGAGCCCTGAAGACGAGGCATGTGAACATCTCTTTCGCTCAACGTATTCACGCGATAATACCGGTAGGTTCACGGTACATCTTCCCTTTAAACTCAACCCCTCGGAATTAGGTAATTCTTTCGCCATTGCCAAGCGCCGCTTATGTCTTCTGGAAAGGAAACTCGACGCAAATCCCAATTTACGCGCAGATTATAACGCAACTATTCGAAGTTATGTTGATAATGGTTATTTAACTGAAGTTAAAGGCCACAAACCGAACAGTGAATGTTACTATATTCCTCATCGGGCTGTCTATCGTCCAGAGAAGTCCACCTCCAAAACTCGTATCGTGATTGACGCCAGTTGTAAGACAACTTCTGGAAAGTCACTCAACGATCTCTTGTATAAAGGCCCTAACTTGCAGACTAATATTTTTAATCTGCTTAGAAAATTTACGCATGTTCTTAGTGGCACTCACTGCGGATATAGAGAAAATGTACTTTCAATTAATATTAACGCCAGAACACCGGTCTTTTCAACGCATCTTATTCCGTTTTGACTCAGATTCGGATATTCATATATTTGAATTTAATAGGGTCTCATTCGGAGTGTCAAGCTCTCCGTATCTCGCGATGAGAGTCGTCCGTCAGCTCGCCGCGGACAGCCGCGACCAATTTCCACTCGCTGCATACGAAGCTGAACATCACATGTATATGGATGACTATGTAGGCTCCGTAGAAGGATTAGAACAAGCTGAAGAAATCTATCATGAAATGGTAGATATGTTCAAAACCGGTGGTTTTAAAATTGTTAAATGGATATCCAACAGTTCGGAACTCATGAATAAAATACCCTTGTCACAAAAAAATCCGCAAATAATAAATTTCGACGATATTACTTCATCCGCAAACGCTAAGATAGTAGCCATGCAGTGGCAGCCTGCTACTGATCAATTTCAATTTGAAATAAATTCCGAGATATCGGAATGTACAAAACGCACTATTCTATCTGTGACCGCGCGCCTCTTCGACCCCCTGGGTCTTATAAGTCCGGTTGTCGCATTTATGAAACTCCTCGTTCAAGAATGTTGGGTATCTAACTTAGGTTGGGATGATCCCGTACCGCAGGCGATCCGTGACAAATGGATACAATTTCATAGCGAGTTGCCTAACTTAAAATTAATTAAAATTCCTCGTCATATAGGTATTACCTCGAAATCGCATATATCGCTAATAGGTTTCGCTGACGCGAGCGAAAAATGTTACGGTGCGGTTGTGTATGTTCGTGTCAGCCCGGACGAGTATACGCACGGCTCTGTCAACCTACTAGCCTCTAAGTCAAGAGTCGCGTCTCTCAAAAAGATGCCGCTCGCACGCCTTGAGCTCTGCGCAGCCCTGCTGCTAGCAAGTCTCATAGAATCCGTACGCGAAACGCTATCTAAACGCTGTCAAATAGATAAAATTGTTGCCTTCTCTGATTCAACTGTCACGCTCACTTGGATTCACTCACCCGCTTTTAAGTTTCATACGTTTGTCGCTAACAGAATATCTGAAATTAACCTAAAACTCTCCGCATGTCATTGGTACCATGTAAAGGGACAGGAAAACCCAGCTGATATTATATCAAGACCAGTGACTCCTTACGCACTTATAAACCGTGAAGATTGGCTTCATGGCCCTCAGTGGCTCACGCAACCTTTTTCGAAATGGCCGATATCTGTTTTTCAAGCAAATCATGATAATAATCTTTCAGAATCCAAACCGGTTTCATTAGTCGTGGATATACCACAATCTTCGCAAGCTTGTCATCCGATTGGTGACATTGCAGAGCGTGTCTCCAGTTGGACAAAGTTATTACGCATAACAGTTTATATTTTACGCTTTTTAAAAGTTTTACCGAGAAATAACTCTATAACTGTGTCCGATTTAGATACAGCCGAACAATATGTTCTCAAATATGTTCAAAACAATCATTTTTCTTCAGATCTTAACGCTATTAAAAATAATAAACAATGCAGCAAACGAATCATAAAGTTAAGTCCATTCATAGACAATTGTAATTTACTCAGAGTTGGTGGAAGATTAACACACTCGCAGCTTGATTATGGTCAAAAGCATCCTATATTACTCCCCGCCAAAGAACGCATAACTCAATTAATAGTTGATTTTTATCATAATACAAATTTACACACAGGTCCCGCATTATTACTCGCGCTGCTCAGACAAAAATATTGGATTCTCTCTGCTCGAAATCTTGTTCGACAAAGAGTACACGCTTGCAATGTATGCTTTAAACTCAATCCTAGATTTAGTAACCCTCAAATGGGCGATTTACCCGCGTTTAGAATAACAGAAGCTAAAGCTTTTGTATACACAGCCGTCGATTATGCTGGACCTTTTTACATAACGCATATTCGCCGTCGCGGTGTCAAAAGTCAAAAGGCATATATATGTTTGTTTGTCTGCCTGACTACTAAAGCTGTTCACCTGGAATTGGTTTCTGATTTGAGTACAGAACTGTTTCTCTCGGCGTTTAAACGATTTATTTGGTCGTAGAGGACCCGTAGCTATGATCTATAGCGACGGGGGAACTAATTTCATAGGTGCGAAACGCAAACTAGACGAAATTTATAATCTTATACAGTCCACATCATATAATAATTATATAAGCGAAGAACTTCTATCTAGACATCGTATTCAATTTAAACGAAGTCCACCTTATGGTCCCCATTTTAACGGCCTATGTGAGATAAACGTTCGCTGTGTTAAAACTCACTTATTCAAAGTGGTAGGCTCGCATATTCTAACATACGAAGAATTTTCATCTGTCCTCGTACAGATTGAAAATTTATTGAATAGCAGACCATTGTGTGTGCTAAGCTCAGACCCATCTGACATGTCTGTTTTAACGCCTAATCATTTCTTAAATGTAACGCCGCTTAAATTTTTACCCGCTGAAGATGTGACAAACACCGCAGACCACCGCTTAACTCGTTTCCAACTCGTAACCAAGTTAACACATATGTTTTGGCGTCGGTGGAGCCAAGAGTATCTCACTTCTTTACAGCAAAGGGAGAAGTGGAATACCCCCACTAAGCCAATTGAATTAGGATCCTTGGTTGTAATCAAAGATATTAATGCGCATCCGCTATGTTGGCCTTTGGGAGTCATCGAATCGGTCTATCCCGGAAAGGATGGCATCATCAGAACCGTTAAAGTCCGCACCTCAACTGGTAGTTATATACGACCAGTAATTCGAGTTTCTCCACTACCAACTCAATAATATTCACTCGTTCTCTTTTAGTTTACTCTTTTAGTTCAACTCACACTCTTAACTTAGTATTTTAGTACCTATACACGCGTTTATCATTTTGTATACTATTATTATCTAGAGGAAACCTCTAGGCCGGCGGAATTGTAAACGCCATCTATACGTACTCAACTCACACGCAATACATCAAAAACACCTGTCACTCATCATCACACATGTCATTTTGACATTCTTTTTCATCGGTTTTATTTAGCCGTTACAAAATCAAATAAAAGAGCTCGTCTCTCACCGCTTGTTCGTCGCGCACGCAACACGCATTTTACACTAACTCAATTTCAATTAATTCCTACCCTTTATTATCGCCTTCCTTACGGCGCTAAAACCATCGAAGTGCTGTTATATTTCAATCAAACGCTGGGAGCTCCCAAAGAGAAGCTAAAACAAAGTGCCGGGTGTTGTGGAAGACATCGAGCCAGCGCCTTCCTGTTACTGTAAGTCTTTTACTTCCATATTTTCCCACACCCACTGAGTTTGGGCTCGTTGTGTAGGTCTCGACGAGTATCTGCTAGAAAAATGATGTTCAGAGTCTGGTGATGGGAGCAAACAGTATGATGTTAACAGGAACTCTGTTCCATGAAATGTAGGACCCACCGAATTTTAGGTCTGTGGTTGGGTTGGGAGATTTTAATTAAAATAAATTTATACCTGTTGGTATTAAAGCTTTATATCCAAATCGGTATATAGTTGAATAAAGACTTTTCAAGAGAATATGACTAAAAAGAATAAAATAAATTTTTTATAAAAAAAATAAACCGACTTCAATAGACACCACACTAAAAAGTGAAAAATAACTTCAATATTCTTGAAGTTGGTGCTAAAATAACACGATACTTACCCCAACACCAGAATCAACTGACCAGCACCAACTTCAATAATATTGAAGTTATTTTTCACTTTTTAGTGTGGTGTCTATTGAAGTCGGTTTATTTTTGTTATAAAATTTTTATTAAAGGAGTTATTTATCAGCGTTTGCAACGCAACAGCTGCTGTTTAGACGGGCACTGTTAGTACTAGCGTGGTCTCCAAGGTCTTCTAACCTCACATGTGTAGTCGGCTGTGTCGCTGGCTTGCAGCGAGTCGACCTGCAGGCTGTAGTTGGCGTGCATCATGATCCTCGGAGGCAGGTGGCGGTGCATGTCATGACTGTCTCCTAGCAGCTTGTCGTCCTTATACCAGCGCACTCTGAGGCTCTCATCTGGAACAAAAGACCAAGGTATTGTCCAGGTAGGTTTCCTTTCGGAGTCACTGACGTTTGGGGTCTGACTGACCCTAGATGTTCAAAAATACAGCGGCGATTTTGAGGAGGACGGCGGCGGGGTTTGCCTTTTTTTTTTCATTTTTGTTAGGACAGGCGCTGTTGGCCGCAGATGGCCATTACAGCTTCACCGGACAATAGGAAGCGAGCGCTTCAAGCACTCTAGCCTACCCACTGAAGAGCCCAGCCCCCCCCCCCCCCTCATATGCCGACGGCGACGAGACAGCCGAGGGGGGGGGGGTCATAATGGGTACCTAAGTCAAAGTCAAAAATAATTTATGAAATAAATAGGCTTAACTCACTTTGGAAAGGCCAATTTAAAAAAAAAAGCGACCACCGGATCACAACGCGGCCTCAACTGAGAAGATCCGGCAAGAAACTCAGCGGGCTTGTCATTTTTTCACTTTTTTTTAAACAGTGTGTCATGTTACAATTAGTAAGACTGATTTTACCTAACTTTTCCAGAAAGAGGTTTATATTTCTGTTGGAACTATGTTTCATATGTTTGTATGGTGTTTTTATTAACTAAAAGCATTTTATTTACACTATGTTATTAGCCTTTCGGCCATTTCATATATCCCTTGGAAGAGTAAGCGTGATCGCGCACAATAAGTACCTAATCGGTCCATTCGAGGGGTACCCATCAATGGAAGCAATTGGAACACAAAGATCTGTATCTTCGGTTCCCTTCCTGCTGCTAACAACTGCAAACGCACCAATGTACGAAGAGAGTGTGCACAGTTTGTTTTGGATGTGGTACTTAGAGTATCGTATGTTGGTTGGTCAAGAGTTAGTTTATAGGCTCCGAGCGACGTAAAAACTAGAATGAAGTATGATGTCTGTGGCATCGTAGATATTGGACTGAATTGAATGCGGATTCTTGCAAGCTGATTGAATTTGGATGTTTTATAGCTGTTTTTAATGAAAATCTAATCAGCCGTTTATTACGATCTTGTTATTTATTTATTTCTATCACAGTCATCGTCACCATCACGACTGGCGACTGGCGACGTCCACTGCTGAACATAGGCCTCCCTCTTGCACGGCCACAATGAACGACAATAGGCATGATGACTACAACACAATACCAATGAATCTGTGATTTTGAATATTAGAACAGATCGCACTGATTCCAAAAATGCATTTAATTTTCATAATAACAGAGAGATTTTCGTGATATTTAAGCAAATAAATTACTTAAATACAGCTAAACAACTGTCAAACTGTCATCTTAACTTTTTCTTTCATACAATGATTCACTTTTATACCTACAGACAGATGTTTATTTAGACCGTAGTGACGTCACAAAATCGCACCATGCACTAGCCTTCGCTTTGGAACGAAATTAAAACTATTTTAAAAATTGAAAATATTGCTATTAATTGTAAATTTAATACAAAAATATGATTATTTTCGGCAATAGTAGACCCGTAAGTGTAGAGTATTTTTTTTTCATAATTAGTCAGCATGCCCATTCATCATCATCATTTGTCATCGTGTCTATTTGTCGACGCGTGTCGTGATTGTGTGACGCTAAGTCTTCCGGTTCGTGGTCACCACTCGAGAACATTTCTTCTCCAACTGTTATCCTTTCTTTGATCAATCACAGAAGTACAAAAATACAATCCAACTCATACACATTAGTTGTAGTTTGTTTTTTCTGCCGTAAGTAGTTTTAAATACGACAGACAACACTGAAGCAGTCATTTTTGTCTACGGACAAACATAGTCTGCACAGCGCCTATTTTTTTCCCGCACCTCGCCTAAAGTTATAATATAACTAAAGGTGCCACATCCAAAAATAAGCAACCATAATCATTCCTCAATGTACGCACCATTTGTCGATCGGTACGTGTTGAACACAAAACTAAATCACTTTTGTGTTCTTAAATGATTTATAACTTTAGGGGCCTACTTTAACATCAGTACAAGGTAATAACTATTAGTTTTTTTTAATAGTGCGGTTATATTTTTGGCAATGCATCATTGGTATGTCGCAGGTAGTGTCAAATATTCTGTCGCAAAGCAACTTGCTATGTTCTGGTTTGTGCAATGTAGCTCAAATACCCATAAAAAAATATATAATCTGTGTACAAAACCACCACTGGGTTCTGCTCGTCGCGCCCGGTTCGATTTTCAAATGCTTTATTTTGTACAGGTCTCTGCTTAGAGTAGTAAAACCCGTGGTAAGTGTTGAGTAATTTTCGTTTGACGTTCGAAATTCAAATCACATTGTTACCCAAGGGAGTTTAGTACAACATTATTACCCGGCTAGACTATAGGGATATAATGAGGTACTTTTGGTCATCTTTATATGACACATAATACAACATTATCGAGCAGGTGGTGTGAAAAATAATAAAACAAGCCAAACTCAATTTTCTTGAATTAACCAACTTATTGACGAAATAACAGTTTATTCATTATATTAAATTAATGGTTAAAGTCTTTGCGTGTTTGTTTTGAAACAACCGAAGAACGTACTTATTATAATAATAATTATCCCGTCCTTGACTTCAAGATTACTTGTAGTCCTTGTACATATACGTTCCGGTCTAGTCGCACAAGTTTAGAGAGGTTTTATAGAGAAAACAATATTATTGTCTCCCTCTCAACCACCCCGCTCCAGCAGAACGGCAGACACCTCATTCTTGTCCGTGCGCTCACGGCGTTCGCACGAGTTCAAATACAAAAGATCTTTGAAATCATGAAAAAAAACTAAAATAAATAAGAAAAGTAAAGGAAGTCATAAAACTAATAGTGGAACATTGTTCGTGTCGCTGTTAACGAAGATTTATACTCTCGAGCTAAAGTGTACCCTTTGAATTCATTGGGAATCACTACTGTTTAATCCGTAGAATTCTACGGATATTATTGTGCCCATGGATGAATTCATCCATGATTGTGTCTAATTATCATCCTGCCTGCCTGCTGCTGCTGCATTGCTGTACCTCCTGTACCTGCGAAGATTTCTACGCTCGAGCTGAGTTTGTGTACCCTTTGCATTCATTGGGAAGGACTAATTTTTATTATCCGTTGTATTCTTCGGATATTATTTTGCCTAATTATCACAATGTCCTAAATATGACAATTGGATTCATCGCAAATCGTGCAGCTTATCTGTTGTATTCTTCAGATAATGCATTTTTTCTTCGTGTCCTAACTACCCGCATTATTTACTACAAGTAAGTAAGTATGTCTATTTTAGATAAAAGCGAATAAATATTCGCTGGTGTTGTACCCTCAATTATGATTAAAAAAAAAAAAAAACTATGCAAAGATACCTAATGGTATTAATTGGTCAAATGTAAGCTTCGCGCTGAAACGGGATTTGTGCTCGAAGGTGCGGAGGCAACAAAGCACGGTAACAAATGTCACATAATAGTCCCTGATCAGATGAGATTTTTGTTCGTGAGGCGGAAGGAATCTCTAACGAAGTTGATTCACTTGGTTATATGAATCTTTATTCCTCAATTTGTAATAGCTACTCTGAACCTGGAGATTGGCACCATGCTAATTGATAGTTGTAAGTCTATTAGTCAGTAAAGCTCTTTTGGCTTCAGGGAAGGTGGACAAGCCTATACATCATAAAATAATAATAATAATAATAGTACTCTAAACGAAGGGGTCAACTCTTGGCTTATTCTCACTATGCCGAAACTGATACCAGTAGGTCGGTTATCATTCAACTGATCGATCAACCCTTGACAGATCCCTTTAAAGATAGTATAACAGATTTCTTTCCTTTTTGTTAGATTTTATGGAGAATATCTAGGCAAGTATACAAAAAAAAAAAAACAGAGGTAGATATATGATTAAAAACCAGTAGTAAGTTAAGTTAATACTTGCCCAGATTTCATACTTACTGTAAGTTTAAACGGGAAAGGCTCCGAAGACCTAAGTTGAATCCTAGCACCAGCATGATGGCCAGAACTACACTGACATAGTCCGTGGACTGAAACCAGTGAGGTTTATAGTGAGCACTCTAACCGCCGCCAGTGAGGCGTCGAGGACTGCCATCTTCACCGCTTGACTGATTGCCGACCGTGTCCGCCACGAGTCACAGCACCGTTATGCAACTCAATCTATCTCTCAGTTTAATCACTAATTATTATTAATATAAATGTTTATTTCGAAAACTTTTAGTAAAGTAAGTTTTATTCTAGGCTCCATAATTTTGCTTGTTTTTTCCCGCAACAGTTAAACTCAAATACAAAATAAAAACAATTAAAATAATAATAATAATACTAAAAAAAAAAAAAAAAAAATGAGTGCACCTTTTTAGACTTATTTCGGCAAGTCCCATTACACTATGTAGGTACACTACATTGTGACAATGTACGTTGTACTATGTCGCTTGAGCAAGTTAGATACTTAGCTCCTGCTTAAATGAATGTTCTAACTGTGTGAAATGTGTGAACTTTTTGATTTTTTTAGATGAATATATTCTTCAGATTTTCACGGACGCCTTTCGAACGAGTGGCATACTCCTCTGCACTCAAACCTTAAAGTTGAAGCGTAGCAATTGGTTTGAAAAACTGGTGAGCATTGGTCCACATTGAGTGTGTTAAAACGAATGGTAATCCATTGATTTAGTCTCTGGAGACAAGAAAAATTGTGACTATCGTGTGTATACCTAATACCACTGCCTTTTCTTATTAACACAGAATAAGCAGTTTATTACCCTAGCTAGTATTAGGATAGGCTAATATTTGGAAGTGAGGTGCACATATTAACAAACTCATTAGTTCAAGTATAAGTTTATTATATTATGCAGGCCGATATAATAGTAATAGGATAAAGAAAGACACAGAACAAGAGATCGGGTGTAAACAGTTATAATAATATATGTATAACAACATTAAAAGAATAATATTAAAAGAAAAAATATTTTGAATAACATAGGGTACCCTCATATAAAAAAAAAAAAAAAAACTAAGGTAAGGGCACAAAAATACAAATGTAATTTTGTTTCCAAGACTATTTTTTAGCGATAACGATCGAAATGAGGCATTTATTAAATATCGAATATAGGCCATATTCATGATCCTCAAAGTTAGTTGCAGATGGAGATTTTATAAATAAAAAAAAAAAAAAAGGCTGGGAATCGTAATCACCATTACCAAAATTATTACAAAGGGCTGTCATATAATAAAAGTTGACCTCTAAGAGGCCTTTATCTTATATCTTATTTTATGAGTCCCATTATAGCCTCCGTGGCGCAGCGGTAAACCACTTGTTTTGCAAACCGGAGGTCGCGGGTTCAAATCCGTGAAATCCCGTGGAGAGTAACCACTTTATATACTTGTTCATTGCTGGGTTGGACAATGCAGGCCGGTCATCTGATTGTCTGTAAAGTAAGATGATCCATGCGTTGGATGGGCTTGTAAAAGGTCAGTCCTTCGCCTGGCCTCTCCCCAGTCGTGCCAATTTTTCATCTTAACGAATTGTGAGTGTAAACGAAGATAGAGTGCACTTGTGTCTGCGCAAGCACTTGTTCACTATAATATCTCTCGCGTAGAAGGCTGATTTTGTGAAAGATCGGCCGCTGTGGTCGTATCAACCAGAAGGGCATTTATATTATTGTTTTATAATTTATGTACACACAGTAACAATAAAAAAAAGAAGAAATATAGGCAAGATACTATTCTTTACTACAAAGGCACAGCTTATTTCAGAAAGTTCTGCCTTTAAAAGTTCTATTATTACCTACTATTATAGACATAATTTTTATTATGAGCCTCAAATGTAATTAATATCTACGCTTGTGTTCGGTTCCCGTATATTATCTGCAGTCTCAGGCTTTTTGCTTTCTATACTCTGCCCGGATGAAATTAAATGCCTAGGAAAAATCTTTCCATCTTATATTTTGGAAACGTTAATAAGCCTTTATTAACCTGATTAGGATAAACCCTAATAACTTGATTAGGAGTTTTCCTATTATAGTCGTCTTAACCGTGGTACACCATCTTTAAATCCTGAAAATATTTACTTATATAGGAATGATTTCCAAAGCATTCACTACACTGCCATCATCCTCTAGCAGCATATTTGTTGTTCTGGTATGTTTTCGAAGACAACACATACAACGATCAGCTTTTGCAGAAGTTATTCTCTCTTGTTTCACAGAGAACTTGTAAAATAAGTCTAATTTCAAGCAAAGAACATTGATTTTATAATGATATTATATATATATTATAATGATATTATATATATATTATATAATACGTCTCATCTCTGATAAGTTCGTTAATAAGTAGTTTTTATAAATTCTATACTTATTTGAAGAGTAACAAATTAGCTATTTCTTTGATATACATAAACAAAATAGGAAATATTATTAAAAGTTTTAAATGTTTCTTTCAAGGAATCTGTAAACTGAAACCAATATTTCCTCGCTATGACATTGCATAGAATCTAATTACTATATTACATACAACCATAATATCTTTGGTTACTTATAAAACATTACTTACAGTAGCTGATTTTATTAGTTTAGAAAATATTATTCAAAACTTAAAAGTACATAGCTATACCGTTAACTCTCTGCCTGTAGAATAAACAAAAGCTAAACTATTCGAATATATCAAACGTAAGGCCAGTTACAGACTTAAAACCTTAGGAATTTGTAAGTAGATGTCAAACCATTTTAAATATGCATCAATTCATTCGAAGACCTGATATTTGTCTGGCACCAACACTAACTTTTCAGTTATATCCTCCATGATATCTTGTCACTCTAGCCACTGTCCTATGTATCGAGGGTTCGATTCCTAGCTTGTGTCTGGGTGTTGTTTATTTTTTTAGTTTATATTTACAAGGAGGAAAGGTGTATAGTTATATACCTTCACTACTAATACTTATTAGTATCGGTTGTCTGGTTGCCATGACGCAAGTTCTACCGTATTTGGATTGACTCAAAATATTATTTTAAGTATATTATTAATTTATATAATAAATTTATCAACATCTTCTCAAACCATGGGACGATGAACATATAAAAAAGTGATATTATTAAACAGCACAATTGATGCTTCTATCTTTACTACTTACAGTAGATACGAGAAATGAAGTCATGACTTCAGCGGCTGTCCAGAAAGGCTTTATTATTAAAACCATTATAAAACTGTTTTCAGGATGGTCTGCACAATTAGCAAGCAGTCTCTAAGTTTCTATAATGGACCTCAATTGCTACTTGGGTAACAATGTCGGAATTAATTGTTCAACAATGTTAAGGTAAAAGTTTAAACTATTGAATAGATAAATAATTAAAATAAATATATTTAAAGAAATATATAAATATCAGAAATCTTTAAATATATAAACATAACTATAGTAATTAATTTAAATGTATGTATGCATTTTGCAATTTCTACTTTTTGATCCCCAATTACTCTCTATATTTTGTGCCCCAATCTAGCAGTTCATTATAAATAGACACGTATACATGTTACGACTCACTGTGGCTTACCTGGTCAATTAGGTTTCTAAAATATCTTAGTCAAAAAATAATTTGTACCTACTATAATATAAACATAAATGTTCTAACGGAACTTTTTTAAATTTTGATGTTAACCATGTTAACCATGAAGCATCCTAGAATACTGTAGTACTATTTGGAACCCACATTATATAATCAATATCGACAGCTTGGAAAAAATTCAACATAGGTTTATAAAGCATTTGAACTATAGAACGTACCGTTACTCCCAAATTTATGAGGAATCTTGTAGGTACCACAATCTTCAATCTTCAAGTCTTAAGGAGCGACGTACTTTATTGGATATGGATTTTCTGCATGGTTTATGTCGTGGAAATATTGACTGTGCAGATTTGACTTGTAGAACCATCTGCTTCTGTACTCCAAAATTCGAACAAGACACACAAGTTTGTTTGCTGTGAGTTGTGACTCATTCATCCACAAGCTATGCTCAGAACTCTATAGTTAATCGCTTACACAGAGATTATAATAAGAAATTTAATTCAGCGGACGTTTTTTATGGTAGTAAGTCTAGTTTTAAAAAATACATTATAAAAATAATGATGCAGGAGGGCTATTCATAGACACACGCATGCAGTTTTATTCATATACCCACATGAGCACACACACACACATACACACATCTACACATCTACTCAAACACACTACTACACACACACTTCTACACACATACACACACACCTCTATACACACATCCATCAACACACACGCATACTATTTAATTCTTGTAGAATACTTTTTGTTGAATAAGTACTTAATTATTCTTTTTCTTTTTTTCTCGTGATTTCTTTGACTACTTAGACTACTTTAAATTAATTAGATAAATAATGTAAATCCGTTCTTGGCTTTTTGTATAAGAAATATGTTCTAACTGTGTTATTTTATTAGCTGTGGATATTGTTTCAAAATAAAATAAAATTTCGTAATTTAGAAGTAGTTAAGCAAACAAATAATAATAATAATCTGGGACAATCCACACACGGTCATCTGATCCCAAACTAGTCTGCCTAGTACAATGCAAGCCAAAGCCAAAGCAATACAAGCCTGTACTTACTATGGAAACCAGGCAACTGATCCTAATACTTATATACTTTTTTTTTGAAAATAATTAAATACATAAAACACCCAGCCACTTGGCTGGAATCGAACCCATGACCCATTGAGTAATTGTAGCGGCCAGGGTGTCTAACCACTAGAACAACAAGCCCGTCAAAGACACAGATGTGGAGGACAAGGACTGATAAAATGATATATCGCTACAAAATATAATTAGGATATTTTAAGTGTGACGACTATATTGCTCTGTATGTTGCGTCGAAGCTCCCAAACGTACACACGAATTTGAATGCAGTTTTTTATTTGAAAGCTTGGTAAATCGAAATAATATGTTAAAATCCGAGTATAAACCATCCTTTAAGCTCTGCTCCTACTCGGTGTAGAGATGTCAGGTATACCAGATTTAAAAAACCTGTTGGATAATTTGGGTAATATTCAGTCTATCAATATAATTAAGTATGTAACTCATATATTGTTTTTTTTTCTTAGTTTGTACCAGCGATACAATATCGGATACGTATTTCTGTTACAAATTAGGAAAAAAATGTGATCCCACTGTGTTTGTTTAAGGAGAACAGTCGCGGCCGCAGATGGTCATTACAGCTTCCCCGGGCAAGCCATCGGGGCAAGCGCTTAAAGCACTCTAGCCAGAAAATCCCACAGTATATTTTTATCAATACTACTCAACACATTTCCAATGGGCCGGTGTAAATAATCAAAGGTGCCGTTTTGGACTGTCCGTTACAAGTAATTTCCGTAGAAATAAAACTATGCACTTAACGCTTATTAATAAAAACGTAAATAACAAATAATAACCAAACAGTTCAGATTTTACTGATAATAAATGTGTTTCATTCTTCATCACGATCAAAACATAATAATATTGTATTACGCTTTTATTCGTTGAGTAATAAGATTGAAAATGAATCGGTGTGTAGGTCATTCAAATATTTGGATGATCCTTTTATTATGTAAATGAGATCAAAAGGTTTAAAAGCTTCGGGTAAAGTACAAATCATGCTTCCTTTTTGATAATACGAGGTAAGATGACCTATGAAAGAATCCAATAAGACAATCCACCTGGAATGGTTATAAATTGACTTTTAAAATGCTTGTAATTTAAATAAATAAGCTTTTTGGCCGAATGCCCCAGTAGACCCTTCTACTGGGGCATTCGACCAAAAAGCTAAGGACTATATTTTTGAGAGTATGTTTACTCTGAGGAGTATGTATGTATGTCTGTCTATTTCTTTGGCACGGCCTACAGCCTAAACGGCTAGATGTATTTTGACTTAGATTCGTCTTAGCTGTAGAAGTGATCATATATTTTTTCAAAAAAATTAATGGCGTCTATCAGCCGCCATTTTGTATTTTTTTTTATTTCTAAAAACAGGGTATCATTCTTCGTTCTTGGCGGGCCCGTTGGCCTAGTGGTTAGACAACCTGGCTGCTACCCTATGGGTCGTGGGTTCGATTCCCACCAAGTGTCTGGGTGTTATTTATCTATTTAAATATGTATTTACAAAAATAAAATGTGTAATTATGAGTATTAGTATCAATTGTCTGGTTTCCATAGTACAGGCTCTGTCTAGTTTGGGATCGGATGACCGTGTGTAGATTGCCCCAAGATATTATAGATATTAATCTATCATGATTTAAGACCATTTTGTTACGTGTACTTTGCAGTCGGGATTTTCTGCATTTATACTTAATTGATCTATAAGAACCCAGGTAAGGTATGTGGGCCGAAAATATCAGTCGGGCTACTGTTTATTTTTGTTGCCTAACTGCCAGTCCCAATATCCTATCTATCTCTTACTATCAGTTAAAATAGCACCATCGATAGCTTTATGACATATTTCCGTTTCAATAAACAAAGATAGAAATATCTGTCCATACAATAGTATGGTGTGTCCAAGCTAGACCAATAGGTCTAGCTAGACCAATAGGTCTAGCTTTAAAGCTTACTAGAGATAAGAAAATTAATGTCAAGTGTCATATTGTTACTTTTTAACTGAGATTGCTATCGGCGGTAGAGTATTGGGACCGGCCGTAAATAGGTAGGTATCTAAGTAAGTTAAAATAAAAAACATTGAACTTCAAAGTGTATTAAATAAAAGCCGGATAACTAATAAAATAAGTTTTATCTCCCAGTCGATTCTGTGTTCTCATTTGCCGCGTTCTTTTTTTTTTAATCCCAAGATGGCATTGACATTGTCTCAGTTTTTTTTTTTTTACTTTTTAATATTTTAATATGACACATGGTCTTTCCGGCAGACGTAAAGTTATAGTAGTCATTACTTAATTTACTGTACAATATCCCACGCTCGTATGTCACGAAGGGGTAAGCAGAGAGGTGTATAGTTACCTTCTGAATCAAAAGATTCAATGCCGTTTAGGATGTAGGCCGTGCCAAAGATAGCAGTATTCTGGCGCAGTAGGGTAAAATGGTCCCGCATGGACTTTTCTTGAATAAAGTTGTTATTAATAATGCAAATAATTGAAGATGCCGCATAAGAAATTGCCCTCCTAGTACTTAGTTACATACAAAAGCATCTCACGGGGTGCGTGATTTTGAATATTTTTGTCTCTCGCCTTCAATTGTTCGTAAAATTTGGCACAGCACAGTGGGAACCCTCCTTGAATGACTATTTAACCAACATAAAAAAAGGAGGAGGTTCTCAATTCGTTGTGTATGTATTTTTTTATAATTATATATAAGTATAAAAAAAACTTACCCACTCCATCAACGTAACAAGGCAACAGAACTGTATCATTCTCATACGCTTTTACAACAACTGGTATACTTTTGAATATATTTTCACTGTTCACAAAGTTATCTTCTTTAACACATAGTACTATGTAAACTATATACGCTGTGAATTTCATTCTCATATATTTTTTCACCTATGTAATTTACACAAAATTTAAAAAAATGCTAAAATAGTTTTATAAAAAGCATATTTAATTGTCTCATCATAATGAATAGCCTAATTTTACTTATAAAATGGCTTCATTGAAAAATAAGGCCTAGTTCAAAAATTCGTCACTTCATAGGACTATGCATAGTATTATGTATAGTACCTATCTATACATAAATGTATAGATCATAGATCTGACCGAAGCGAATTTGCAAATCGAGTGTAATTTCATCCGTTGCAGGCAAAACGGATGTACCTAAGTAACCAGTACCAATGACAAAACTTTTTTGTTTTTTTTTTGTATTGTCTCTGTTTCACGGTTTTGGCTGTTTCGAACGTAGGATTCACGGTCTGCTGCCTATATTGTGGTTTTCTGTAATTAATTAGGCTGTTAGTTAGATTGCCAAGATCAAAGGGCAATAAAAAAAACCTTATTCCTATATTGGAAGTCAATAAACATTATTATTTATCATCTCCGTAAGTATTACCTACTAACGTACTCAAGATTTATGTAAATAAAAAAGTCAATTATTTATAGAAATATTAATAACACAACACTATTAAATTGTGTACAAATGAAATGCAAATACGTTTAAATGCAATTAAACTATTGTTCTTTTGAATCTGTAAGCGCGCGCGACTTGGCGGGAAACGCGAGTGGAACTGTCATCACTTGCGCATGCGCTCCCAACGCGGTCCGAGAAGATTAGTAAGCGTAAAATTCGAGACACACTGGGAGAATTATCTTTTTTTTACTCAGTAGGTATATAAGAAGTGCTTGACATCGATAAGATTTCAAGATGCCACGCGGTTAAATTATTATACATTATGTCGAGTTATTAGTACAAGCAAACACGAAAATATAAGCTTAATAAGCCGAGGTGAATTGCAATGGTAGAGACCATTGCATCGTCCACATCAAAATGTTAAAATTTGATGTTTTACTCGTACGCACTCGCCCGTGGGGTGTCCGGGTAAGAGTAGCACCCTCCCATCTCCTCTCGTTGGTTTTCTGTAATAGGCAACTAAAAGAAAAGATGAAAACGGGCAGCAGCGTCTATCTATTAGATTACATACCATCTATACTGCGATCCCAAGACGTATACGTGCCATAAATCCCAAGCGTGGGATTTATGGCAACCGCTCTCTTCTAAGGGGGAGGCCTTTGTCCAGCAGTGAACGTCTTTTGGCTGCTGGTATGTGTACATACACAATTGTTCCGCGAATTTCAATTTATTTTACTATCCGCTAGAGGCGCTGATGTGAAATGTATGGAAAAAAAGTCATATCAGTAAAGTAACTTAAACAAATTTGAAATAATTGTACACAACAGAAGGTTCGCTGTTTACTGCTGATGAGAAAATAGAACTATAAAGTACGGCAGTGTATGAATTATATTGAATTACTGTTTTTCTGCTAGGAATATATCCGATTCAGTTATCCCAAGATCATAGGGCTTAGAACAGTGGTGACATTCCTAGATGTACATATCGTTACACGGTCCTATTGGACCATGGCTTTTTTATTTTATTTTTTTATTTATTTATAAACACACAAAACAGACAGCGACAATACTAAACAGAATTACAACATCATTGTTTTGATCTAGTCACAATCTTTGACATGTGTATCTGGCTAGCACAACCATTCCAGACTATTTATTATTTATTATGTATAACTTAAGAAAGGAAAATGAAAAGTTAAAACAAAAAAGAAAAAAAAAGTGGATTAATAAAAAAAAAACAGTACATTGTAACATTAAAAAATAATTACCTTTACCTCGATCGCTGGCAATTGACACATACTTACACTAGCAATTCCCTGCGGTTACGCCCGCAATTTTTTTGTTCCACCCCATTTAACCCCTTTAGGAGTGGAATTTTCAAAAACCCTTTCTTAGTGGATACTTACGCCATAAGAAGAACCTACTGTCCAAATTTCAGCTTTTTAGGTCCAGCGGTTTGGCCTGTGCGTTGATGAATCAGTCAGTCAGTCAGTCAGTCAGTCAGTCAGTCAGGACAAGTAATTTTATATGTATAGATAGATAGTCGCCAACGAAGCGGAAGGGTCGCATACATATGACCTCTGAGTTTTTTTTTCGGATCTTTCCAGGGCACGTTGCAAATCAGTTGTAGAGCCACTCCACTTTTAATAGACAGTTTATACAGAGGCCATAGCGCTATAACGCACTAGCGGTTAACCGCGGGGCGTCTAGTCGCTTTTCCATTTTAATATGCAATTTTGTGGCGATTAAGTGTGTACAATCATAGGCGATTGCATATTAAACTGGAAAAGTGGTTAGCCGCCCCTGTGGTTATCCACCAGTGATAACGGGTCATAGACACCTAATAAGGTCCACGGCAGTTCGGGCTCGTCACTCCCCTGATTGCCCTTCTGTCTGGATAGTGGTGGGATCACAGTTATTTTAACAAATAAAGGCATCTTTGTATTTCCACGTCCACCAACACTGAGAGAAAAAAATAAATCTTTCTCTCGGTGTACCCCACTCCCACATATCCAGTCCACTCAATTAAATGTATCACCTTTAATTTTCTGTACTCGTACAAGAATGCTTCAGGCAAGTTTAGACAATTGGTGTATCGCCTTACTAGGAACTTTTTGTGACAGCTGTGAGGTGTAGTTATTAATACCAAAGAGCATAAAAATGTCCTAACAAATTGCTGATTGACACGACCGAGGAGAGGGCAGGCGCAGGACCGACTTATTACATGCCTATCCGACGCATGATTCATTTTACTTTTCATACTGTAGTGACGAACAATCCTGAATCGCGCAAGCGAAGTTTTAACGTACGCGAAGTAATGTACTATTGCGGACATGAACGGTGTACTTACTAGTTTTTAATCAAAATCGTTTGTACGACGTTACGTGCGCTTACCTTGCCCGTACGTATTTTGGGCCGGTTCGTGCATGCGATTGTCGTCCTAAAGGTGATACACCGCTTGTGACCGCGATAGTACAACATCAACCATTGGGGGCTTCAAAGGAATCAAATTGGCGATTGATGTCGAATTATTCATAGATTAACTTAAATAAGTTACCTACTCGAATAATTATTTAATCTTTGATCCATCCATACTTAATCCATCCATAATTTTAGATAACCCGCGCAGCTCCGCCCGCGCTCTTTAATAGCATACAGTAAAAAAAAATACAGTTTAGAACCAATTTACACCCTGACAAATTATATATCTAAACCTTCCTCGTAAATAACTCTTAAAACTACTTACCGCACTTAACGTTGGTAAGTGCGGCAAGTAGTTTGACTTATCATATCACGCACACCTGCAACGGATTTGTAATCGATACAATAGCATGGCCGCCCGATGATTCAAATCTTGAAGAGTAAAAGAAATCCAATGTCTTAATTATCTTTTCATATATTACATTAATCAATAATGTATTATAATGGCGAGTTGTAGAGTTCAAAATTCAGATTGCGTTACGAACGCTACGTTTGGTTGATTGATTATTGCTGAGAAGTTTATTAAATTGTAAAAATATAATAAGTCGTAATGAGATAGGTGGTGTAATCTCATTACACGCTACTCAGTTAATAGCTTAATTAAGGAGTAGCCACCGAATTTAATTATGATTCACAATACGTTGAAAAATTATATACTTAATTATGTCTCAAATAGAAAAACTTAAAATTTTACGACGAGACGAGTGATATGTTTGCCTCACTGTGTGGTCTTCGTTAGGCACATTGTCCCTGCCCTGCCAGTTGTCGCTCGACACCTAAATAATTAGTTACCTACACAAACTGCCATTTTTAGCAAAAACTCAAAATCAAGGTTGTTATAAAACAGAGAGGCCCGATTTTCAGATGGAACTCTGGGATTCAATCTTTTTCCTTTAGTTGACCCTAATGGGAAGGCAAAGGGTTCTAGCCCATACAGCCTCGTAGTATAATTAAACAATCAATCAATTTGTAGCTAGGCATAAGCCAAGTCTTCATTAAATTGTTGTCTTGTTTCATTTATGTTTTCAGGCCGAAGCCAATTCTTCATTAGATTGTTGTCATTTTCCATATTATTTTTTCAGGCCAAGGCCCAAGGCCAAGTCTTAGATTAGAGTAATAGTCCATTCAAATTTACAGGTCTTAATAAACTCTGTTTTTCGTTAAATGCAGTAGCGTTTAAATAGAAATTACAGTATTGTTTACAAATTCGTAATAGCATTATATGTCTCTGTTTCTTTCATAGATTTTGGAGATTTCAGTAGAGCGCGGGACAAGCTCAGTTTTGCCATAGATATCAATTAACTTGTCGATAAGTACAAGTCTTTGTACATTGTAGGCAGGGCATTCAAATATAATGTGATTTATTGTTTGATCTACATTTGGATTCAAAATTACTTATTTCTTCAAATAATCTTTTTTTTTGGTGAACCTTTTTGGCTTGGTTTCGGAGACCTTAAAGCCAAGCTATATTTAATTTATTTTAGAAACTACTGCTCGTGACCTCAACCCCAAGAGACGGTAAGCAGAAATTAAGTCCTCAGATGATAAATCACCAATCCAATCTACCAATCAGCTATTTTAAAAGCATTTATCGGAAGTTGATAAATTATCCTGGCAGTAAATCGGTGGGTCATTATACTAACTACAAGGAGCCTATATCAGAAGAAGGGGTGTCTTAAAAGAGCTGAGCAGAAGGGACGAAGTGGAGGTCTATATTTCGCCTTATAGCACCGACAATCTGACTCACCTAGGCCGCACACCTATAGTGCCACTGGAAGATAATGGTAATGGGTAAAGATCATTAATTTAAGCAGGCTTTAATACTATCATCCTTAGTCTAAAAAAAGTAACCACCCGGTGGTGTGTACTCCATCTTTCCTAGTACTGGTACTGACATAAACTTTACCATATTATATTTTTTTATCGTATCACATTTGCTTGTTTCCACGCCCCTGCCCTGACGCCGTCTCTACCTATAAAGAGTTTGTCTGTGGATTTTATAGTCATACAGTAATATTTTTGTATCTCTTATTTAAAGATCTATGGGTGTTAGAATGGTACCATTTCAGCTTCGTGCACCAATAGCTGCGTCTCCACCGGGCTCGCGCGGGCAGCCTCGCGAGCCAAATGTGTGGACGTGCCTCGTGGTTGTTCGGGCGCACTTTGTCTCGCCTGAGCGTGGCTCGACCGACCCACATTATGGCTCTCACGAGGGTGCCGCGCGAGCCCGTGCGCCCGATGGAGACGCGGCTATTAAGCATGGATGAAATAAACTAAAATTAAGATAATATCAGATTACATTACCATTTTTAGTTCATAAAGTTTAAATATCTGATTGAAATCATAATGCACATAAACTAGGAATATAAAATAGGCTATCTTTCCTCGATTCTTAAATGTTATTTTATGACATGAATAATAACCCACCACGCGAGCTGATCCGATCCTAATGGCTAATAAATACAATTAATATACCGCCTTATAAAGTATACGACAGCAACCAAAAAATATTGAATTTTAAAATTAGATTTGTTCAAGCTCAACGACATTCTTTCTACATCATAGAACATTTTGGAAAAATATTGAGGCCATTCTATTTCATCTACAAAATAACTGACAATATAATTTTCATATTAATTGAATTAATAACCATAATATAGCCAACATGGAGCCAACCCTTAAAACGGGATGACCAATCATAAAATCACATAATTTTATTTATTTTATTATTATTGTAAACACAATTAGACCGGCGCGTACGTAATGGTACTGGCCACTAACTAACGAGTTTAATTTACGATATTATTTATTTTTACACCTGTCGAGGCAAAAGGTTGTTTGTGAAAGGCTCTCTCTATGATATGCCGATGCCGCAACAACGGTGTTGTCAATAGACTTAATTAAAAACAATAAAATAAAATGAAGACAAAATATGATGACTTTATTACGAGATTACTTATGACGAGGTTGTATGGGCTAGAACCCTTTGCCTTCTCAATTAGGGTCAACTATAGGAAAAAAATGAATTATACTAAGAATAACCACAAAATAATGAGAGTATTATCTATGTAATTGTATGGAGTTCTCAGAGTAAATAATAATATGGAGTTAAAAATTACAAAATTTACAAAGAGTAAAAAGTTAAATTGTAAATACTTACCTAGTATAAAATATTTCCAGCCAGTGTCGATTTCTGAATATTAGCTCTAACTGCCGCAATCTCAGACGTTAGTAATCGTTAATTATTACTGAGCCATTTGTACAATCTATTTTTTTATGCCTATTTTCCGTTATGGAAAAGGACGTAAGTAAGGGCATTCTGTGGTAAGGGACTCAGATTATCTGAGCATAAATTAACTGCGAGTGTCCAAATAATTAATTGGCGTTTATAAGTGCGACCCACTGTCAAATTTACATTAATTATTCCGTGGTCATATTATTATAATAATATAATAATATTCGAGGACAATCCACACACGGTCATCTGATCTCAAACTAGGCAGAGCCTGTACTATATAAACCAGACAACTGATACTAATACTCATATACTTTTTTTTATATATAGAGAAAACACCCAGACACTTGGTGGGAATCGTACCCACAACCACTTGGTCAGCAGGGTAACCACTAGACCAACATGCCCGCCTGTTGGTCTAGTGGTTAGAAAAAACCAACGACTAAATATTATTTTGAACTTAAGTATTCTATAGACATATTAATTTTGTTTGGACAAAATAAGATAAACAAACGTATTATGAGAGAAAGTAAATTCATATACTTACCTAAACAATTGCTTCGAACTTCGACCTCTTTATAAAACGCCGCATTAAATTGTGAAGATGTTACAATTTTAAGTGCCTCATGATTTTAGATACAGTCTGATGCCATAAACATCTTACTATAGATAAAATAATGTTTTTGGCATCAGTCTCTCTCGTATAAATATAAACGAAATGGTTGTCGTTGATAGGCCTATAACTTGAGAATGATTGAACCGTTTATGCTATTTGTTTTTTTTAAATGTTCGAGAAAAATTCCCATTCGGGATTTGATGAATGACTGTTTGACTTTGCATGCCTATTCGAACCATGGACACACAATATTTTTTCTACTTTTTATTTTATCAGTTACCTAGCCACCAGCGCGTAGACTATGTATGTGAGTATCTACAGGGGTGTGGGTTAAACACGCTTTGTGCCTTTGTTCTAAACTATGCCTTTGTTCTAAACTATGTGTGATCATTTTGACAATTTGTAGATATAATAACAAGACCCAAGACGCCTGCCATGCGTGGGGATTATGGCAACCCCTCTCTTCTTAGGGGAACGCCTTTGTTCAGTGGTGGACTTTCAGCTGCTGATGTATAATAACGTATGTATTTATAAGCTTAGAAGATTAAAAATCCACCGGTCTCGCCGGCGAGGCCGAAGGGTCGTACGCATGCGACCTCAACGACGTGCATCACACCACTGAGTTTCTTGCCGGTTCTTCTCAGTGGGGGCGCGTTGTGAACCGGTGGTAAACTCAGCCCTCTCTTAAGCGACAGCACAAGCCGAGGCCGTGCCTCCCTGAGGTGCCCTTGAGCTCGTCGCTACTTCTGCCGTAAAGGCTAGAGCGCTTTATGCGCTCGCCTCCTATTGTCCGGTGAAGCTGTAATGGCCATCTGCGGCCAACAGCGTCTATCATTCCCAAAAAAAAAAAAACACCTCCTGTATATAGGAGATAGGTAAGATTGACTGAATAGTAGTTATTCGTTATCCGGTTTATTGTGCCGCCGACGAACCGGACCGTAAGTGATCAATTCATCTCAAAGTCAACCCAGCGCTTTGGTTTGTCAATGAATTATGATGTATTTGACTGTATATACAAAACCAAACTGAAGGTACTGTTTACGTTGAAGGGCTGTAACTTCCTTCTTTTCTCCTTCTTCTTCTCTTCATCATCGTTCCTTCTTTAAGACCGTTACGTCCTAGAAGGAGACCGGGGAGCACCTCATGTTTGTTGTGCATTCTCCCCATTCTCCTTTTTGCCGGATTGGTAAGGGGCCGATTCCGCTCGGCGGAGGTGACAGCGTCAGGGTGGTTCGGCATCCGGCCCAATCGTTAGCCTAATAGAAATATAACGTGTGTGTGTGAGGTATCTCGTAGAAAGGGCTTGTAGGTTGCGGACCGACAGAGTGAGGACTCAGTGCGATGAGTACGGCGGTGACTCCGAGGAGAACGGCGGCGGGGTTGCGACCCCCGTCCCCGTGAGCACCGTGTCTGGTTCCCGGGGGATACAATGTGCCCCCCGGCGGCGGGCTCAAAGGCAAGGCATTGAGGGGCCCCTGGTACCACTGGGGAATCCTGAGACCTTTCTCAGTGCCGATGCGACAGCCACGGGTTTTTTAGTGGGTAAGAATCCCACTTACCCCGGTCGAGCCCCACAGCTCCCAGGGATCTTTCGAAGATTTCCCCTGCGTCAAAAAAAAGTAGCTGGTCGGTCAGGAGTGGATATGAGGGGAAGGTGGAGGCCATTGTATATAAACTCAAACTCAAAAATAGTTTATTTCAAATAGGCTTAACGCTAGCACTTCCGAAAGTTCTTCTTTTTTTAAAAAAAAAAAGCTACTACAACGCGGCCTCAACTGAGAAGACATGAGAAGACATGAGAAGACATGAGAAGACTGATATAGGTAGGGACTATTCTGATGGTTATCTTGGTAATGCAATGGTTATTCGAGGGAATCTCGTGTTAAGGAATCGCGTATTCCAATGTCCGTTATCGTAATTCAATTCTGCGACATATTTTGTGTTTTAATTAATGTTGGAATATAATGTAATGTCTAAGTCTCACAGACCAGAAGAATAAGAATAGAGTGACAGTACTCTAAAAAGCCAAAGGTTTTACCAAATTACAAAATAATGACCATACATTAAATTTTATAGTACTTACTGAGAAATAACTCATAAAAGTGTGAAATATAAAAGTAACTTAAATACTGCCGAACCTACAAACGTCAATTAAAGTTAATGATGATTAATCCATTTTTTGAAATTGGATTATTTTGATACTCGAAGCCCAATACTTAATGCGCAGATAGTGAGTCTCTACTCACTATCTGCGCATTAAGTATTGGGAGATATCAATTATCTCGTGTCCAATAATCGAAAGGAATCTTAAATGGCTCCGACAGTCGAAAAATTGAAATATCAAAAAGTGACTTAATTAGAATTAAAGTTAATTAGCGTTAGTGAGTGCGGCAGATAGTAATAACATATTAAGGGTTTGTTGTATTCTTGGCCGCATGTTAATACCATGTGGCGTGGCTGAAGGGTCGTGCGTGACTCTTTTTATAATTTTGTTTTAAATAACATTATTTCTTATAATTCGTTTTAATTATAAAATAGGTAGGTACTTAAGTCTTTTATGTTTAGTCTTGGATATTGTAACAGTTCAGTCAGACATAGTAGGTACTTATAGCTGGGGAGGCATTGATGTTAAATATGTATTTACTCGAGCGTCGTGGGGACCTAATAGATTTTGTAGATTAGTTGATAAGAAGAATAAAATGTTATATAATGTTCCCCTTTTAGTGGTGGGGAAAGCGACTATATGTTATCAAATTTGTAAAAAAAAATCGTTACACGGACATACTCTAGCGAGTCAGATATTGATAGTTTTAGATGCCCGAACGTATCAGCACCATCTGGCACCGACTTCAATATATTTTTGTATTTTATGCTTTTTAGATAATTCTCTTGGAAGCCGGTTTATATTTTTTTGAAAATAGTTTATTTAGAACTTTATAGTGACTTATTTTACTAAAAAAATCGGTATCAGCACTATCACGCAACTGGGACGTCTACGACTCATCCCTAAGTTGAAAAATACCCTAACTCTAGCAAAAAGAATTTTCGAAATTGGATATGTAGTTTCTGAGAATTCCGCGGACAAACCTACATACATACATACATATATACATTCATACATACATACACTCGTAAAATTTGGTAAATTTGTTTAGAAGCCCACATAGACTAACATATGTGAATATTGCGCATTTTTATTAATATTACATACATACGCGTCGAATAGAGAACCTTCTTTTTGAAGCCGGTTAAAAAAATACTCTGGCGCGTCAGATATTCAGCTTACAATGCTCCCATTCAAAAGACCGACGATTCGGTAGTGACGTAAGCTCGTAGTGAACTACTGAAAACTCAATAAATAACGACACATTGAAATACTCGAGCGTGTCAGATTTTTATACAGCTCGATGTCCCAGTTACGGTAGCCTAAAATCTGACGATTATATTGAGGGGTATTCTTAATCTGACCGATTGAAAATACTCTACTCGTGATAACCTTGATTTATTGTATTTTAATTAAATGTAATGTTTTAAATTATAGCATATGTTATTCCCACAACTAAGACGAATCGAACGACATATTCTAAGTCAAAAACTATCAAGCCGTTTAGGCTGACCTAGCCAAACAAATAGACATACATACATACTATTATACTTACATAGTAACTAAATATTTAAAGTTTATTTACAAATATACTTTCTATTCTATCGTAGGTGGCTAAAAATCGGGCCCATTAACCACCGGATCGCACATCGACCCAGTTGGATCTATTGTGCATGTACAAAACATCCAGACATCGTTCTTTTTTTTGCAATTTTGTAACCCTCTCACTCCCTTTCGTCACGCTCAAATCGTCAGATTTTCGGAATGTATACCTTTTAGCTTGTAATTAACCCACCTTATCCCAATCTGACGCGCTTGAGTATTTCCGATGATCGATTTTTTTTTACTAATCTGACGGGCTACCCTACACGTGTGGCTCTATCTAGAGTGCCTATATCGTCCCCGTAGAGCGAAAAGTCACCAAGTCCCAAAATGGCCAAAATGAGTTTTAAATGTCATCAAACTTACCGTATTTTTCTCTATCCACCTGTCTAACAATATTTTCAAAAAGTCAAATAGTTTTGGTTTTAGTAAGTGCGAAAATTCACCATGTTAGCATGTTGTATCTTCAAAGTTAACGGAACAAATACCTAAGTAGACTTAATAACTTTAATCCTTTTTCTATATTGAGGGGTATTCTTAATCTGACCGATTGAAAATACTCTACTCGTGATAACCTTGATTTATTGTATTTTAATTAAATGTAATGTTGTAAATTATAGCATATGTTATTCCCACAACTAAGACGAATCGAACGACATATAGACTTAATAACTTTAATCCTTTTTCTTTAAACATTTTTATCTAAGTTTTCTTTGTTGTCAAACTCACTAACACGATATAGTTAATTTTAAGATAAGTGTTTTGCAGTGTTTTGTAAACAAAATGTGAAAGCGAAAACTAATTAAAGTATACTTGGTGATTTTTCAATTGACGCTTGAAGACAGTATGCATTATTCTGCAAACGCGAAAAATAACTAAGTCTTATTAATTACTTTTTTATAAGTCAAAAACTCACTAACTGAGTTTAAACTGTAGAGTAAAAAATAATTAACTTATTTCTCCTTAAAACAAATGACTTTAATTCGATATTTAGAATTGTCAAATATGCTTAAACCAAATACCTAAAAGATAAGACTATAAATTAAACAATAACTAATGTCAAATGAAAGTTATGATTTTTTTTTATTTTGTCCATCTTTGAGAGCTCATATCTCAAATCAGTGTTTTTCGACTTAGTGATTTTTCGCTCTACGGGGACGATATTTGGTGGAGGTCCCTAATTGGATGCTAGGTACCTCCCTTATAAGGTCTGCTGCGCTCGAGTAAATCCCGAAATCCCTTTTAGATTTAGGGCTCCCCTACTATTACAACATATGGTCGTTTATACTTGATCGGTTAATTTTATTCAATATCAGATGAAATTACATTGTAATATACCTATTTGCAAATTAATAATATTCGGTGATTTGAATGGTAAAATCGAATAGTTTCGAAATATCGATACCATATCCGATCCGAATATCACTATTGTAGGCATGATAACTAATTTTGAAAACATATACTGTAATGACTTACAGGTATACTTTTGCTGAACAAATTACTTACTTATTATTGTATTAAACTTACCACCATTAATATTTATAGCAATATTTTCAATTTTAAAAATAGAATTTGGATTCCGTTCCAAAACGAAGGCTGCCAGTGTGACCAGTATTTTAACATTTTAACATTTTCAGTATTTTTTAACGTCACTTTTGAAGATCAGTATTTTTATCGGTATTTTACTGGAACATAGTATTGGCATGGCATGTGGTATTGGTAGCAATGTAAGCCGCTGTCCTCGCAAATATCGATGTTCAAAGACTTTCCCGAACATATTAAATTACATATAAAGGCATGGATCAATATAAATGGGTACTTAATTAGGTCCATAATAATTAACTTCTCTTTTTTTTCCTAAATTTCTCAAATGTTTGTTTGATTAACACTATAAATATGTTCACTCCATGTACCTTAATTCAATCATTAGTAGAAACTTTG
Organism: Furcula furcula; assembly: GCA_911728495.1. Taxonomy (NCBI): domain Eukaryota; kingdom Metazoa; phylum Arthropoda; class Insecta; order Lepidoptera; family Notodontidae; genus Furcula; species Furcula furcula. The sequence continues at coordinate 13,973,948 of OU452265.1, read as the reverse complement.
TTGGCTAATTGTATGTTCCATATTATGAACTATTTATGCTGTTTGTTTCTTTTATCTAAATAAATAAATAATCCGATTGCATGAACTACTACTTTTGTATGTGAACAAAATCTTGGGACACCAAAAACACTGGTTGGGCATTTTTATATTTGTGTCGGAAAATCTGACACGTATTATGTGTACCTATATATATATATATATATATATATATATTTTTTTTTTTTTAAACTAAAACGATGTTTACAAGTAGTTTTAATTTTTACACACAGTTTTTTCGTCGGTCACATTTTTTTTAGAAAATATAGGGTTTGGTCTTTTTGCTATCTAAGGTTTTAGATGAATTAAGAATTTTCTACATCAAACATGGAACGGATCTCTTGGTATGCATGTTCAGCTTGCACTTGACCGGTTTGTTTTCAGTATTTTTTTGAGGTGGCCTCGCGTCTCGTTATATTTCAGTATTTTTTCGGGGAAGTCTCGGTATTTTCGTAAAATATAATCTGGTCACACTGAAGGCTGGTGCATGGCGCCATTTTGTGTCGTCACCACGGTATAAATAAACATCTGTGATCTGTCCATCTGTGGGCTTTAGTATAAAAAAAGAGAATCGTTTTATTTGATTTTTACTAGAGCATGAAAATGAATACTAAATACAAGTCTTGTGGTGTGCCTCTGTGTAAAAGCTCGTCAATAAAAACCCCTGATAAGTTATTTGTTTATGTTCCAAACAACAAAAAAATACGAGATAAGTGGCTAACTCTTGCACGACGAGACCCTTCTGCCATAAGTCTAAATTCGTCGATTTATTTTTGTGAAGATCATTTTGATGTAAGTTATTTGGTTACTAATATAATATTATTATTAAGCTAGTAGATAATATTGGGTGTAAGAAACTATCATTGTTGAGGTTAGATTTTTTGTTATGTTCCCCTTTTTCACTCTAAAGCCGGGTCTGCTGCGCCAATTTTTGTACCTAACATTCAGTGAACATTGAACATTTCCCGTCCGCTGCGGCATGTTCAGTAAACTATGTTTTCTAAACATCTCGACCCGGATTTTTTATTATATTTTTATTTTCTTTTGAGGTTGCATCCCAAATCACGGGTCTTTCACGTATCAACGCAATTAATAAACATATAGTATATGGATTCCACTCCATAGTCAAACCAAAACTATGTACACGTGCGAATAAAAAATAAACAATATTCCGGGCGAAACGTCTTCCTCCGTCAAAATTGAACATAAATTGAAATGAACGATCCCTCCCGCTGGTGAACGCGTGGGATGTTTTTTTTCACAAGCTCCGGTAAAATGTTCGAGAGGTTTTGTTCGACAAAACGCTCAAGCCACGCCCCTTATCTTTTTTTTTGGAATAATGTTATGTTCAAAACATGGTGCAGCAGACCCGGCTTAACGGGTCTGTTTTGTTTTTTATTCAGATGCCACAGGATATGGAAAATTATATGAAATATCGTGTCATGGGTTCAGTTCTACAAGTGCGCATGAAACCAGGATGTATTCCCTCTAGGTTTGAATGCCAACCAGATCGAAGAAAACGTACATGTCAGACTGTAGAACGATCATACATTCTAAATAGACAAAGAAGGTTAGCAATCGAAGAAAGTGAAAAAGAATGTGAAGCAAGAAACTCTCTCAAAGACTCTGCTACATCACGATTTGAAAATACTTCTGGTGGTTCAGGTGTAATATTTACTACATTGTTTTTAACATAGTACTAACAAAATATTTTTTACAAAAAAAAGAACCGCCTTCAAAATGCAACTAAAAAGCCTGAAATAATTTATAAGAATTAGTGGTTTTTATATCTACATTGTTGGACTTGGACTAGAACAATTATAAATACATATTACTATCAAAGACGGCGCCAAACTGGAAAACAGTTATTTATCTACTGCCCTTGTAAGTATTTGCTAGACGTTAGGCACCGACTTCGATAGTAATATGTATTTATAATATGTTGTAGTCCAAGTCCAACAATGTAGATGTAAAAACCACTAATTCTTATAAATTATTTCAGGCTTTTTAGTTGCATTTTGAAGGCGGTTCTTTTTTTTGTAAAAAATATTTTTATTTTATTCTTTTTAGTGGTTCCCTTGGTGTATTATTAGGTTAACTTTTAACAACTTATATTTTATTCTGACAAACAACCAGTTTAATATTTATTTTCAAAACACAACTATGGACCATCACTAAAATATAAGCTTAAGCCGATTGGTCGTGGGTTCGATTCCCGCCAAGTGTCTGGGTGTTGTTTATCTATTTAAGTATGTATTTACAAAAAAAAAAGTATATAAGTATTAGTATCAGTTATCTGGTTTCCATAGTACAGGCTCTGCCTAGTTTGGGATCGGATGACCGTGTGTGGATTGTCGCAAGATATTATTATTATTATTATTATAAGCTTAAGCAAAATTTTTTAAAAATGTAGTTTTTTTTTTTTTTTTTTTTTTTTTTTATACTACCAAGGTGGCAAGCAAGCGTACGGCCCGCCTGATGGTAAGCAGCCACCGTAGCCTATAGACGCTAGCAACACCAGAAGAATCACTAGCGCGTTGCCGACCCTTAAGACATTAGATGTTAAGTCTTTGTGTCCGGTAATTTCACCAGCTACAGTGCCCTTCACGCCGGAACACAGCAATGCTTACACACTGCTGCTTGGCGGCAGAATATCTGACACTGCGGTGGTACCTACCTGTAGATGTGACAATATCTTATTAAAACTAACCAATTGCCATAAACCGAAGATATCTAGGTGTTATACTCGTAGTTCTCGAGAACCATGGACTGCAAGCTCGGTGAGTCTACATTTATTTGTGCCGGGAACCCGTGTCCACCTTCTTGCTCCATCGTCAGACCCTGATCACCATTTTTCTAGCAACTACTCATCGAGAGCTACCCAACGAGCCCAAACTCGGCGGATCTACGTTTATTGGTGCAGTGATCCCGTGACTACCTTCCTGCTCCATCATCAGACCCTGATCTCCATTTTTCTAGCAACTACTCGTCGAGACCTATCCAACAAGTCCAAATTCGGTAGGTCTACGTTTGTTGGTGCCGAGATACCGTGACGACCTTCCTGCTCCATTATCAGACCTTGATCACCATTGTTCTAGCAACTACTCGTCGAGAGCTACCCAACGAACCCAAACTCGGTGGGTCTATGTTTATTGGTGCCGAGATCCCGTGACGACCTTCTTGCTCCATCATCAGATGCTGATCACCATTTTTCTAGCAACTACTCATCGAGAGCTACCCAACAAGCCCAAACTCGGCGGATCTACGTTTGTTGGTGCAGAGATCCCGTGACAACCTTCCTGCTCCACCATCAGACCCTGATCTCCATTTTTCTAGCAACTACTCGTCGAGAACTATCCATCGAGTCCAAATTCGGTAGTTCTACATTTAGTAGGCACGGCTAGGATAGGATGGATTGTTCATTTTATTACAGAGTTCCGGTGGCCATCTATGGCCTTCTTCATCAGATCCACTTCACCAAATGATACTTTCTGAATGAAAATGCTTGACTAGTTTCTAAAAATACCAAAAACGCTATATGTATGCCTATAATATTTAAGGAGTTCCCTCAGTTACTCATGGTTCCCATCATCAGAACATGATTTTGAAAAAAATGGGACCAATCTGGAAGCATATCCTTTCAATTAAAAAAATAATTTTCCAAATCGGTTCGTAAACGACAGAGTTCTGAGGTAACAAACATAAAAAAAAAAATAAAAAAAAACATACAATCGAATTGATAACCTCCTCCTTTTTTTGAAGTCGGTTAAAAACAGGTGTATCTATACACTACAATACATACTGTTAGACTAAAAAAAATACTTATATGGGTGCCGGAGCTTGTGGAAAACATCCCCCGCGTTCGCCTGTGGGAGGGGTTCATTTTATGTTCGATTTTGGATCGTTCATTTTATGTTCGATTTTGGATCGTTCATTTTATGTTCGATTTTGGATCGTTCATTTTATGTTCGATTTTGACGGAGGAAGACTTTCGCCCGTTGTTTTTTCGTACGTGGACATTGTTTTGGTTTGACTATGGAGTGGAATCAAGATACTATATTGTTATTAATTGCGTTGATACGTGAAAGACCCGTGATTTGGGATGCTACCTCGAATGAAAATAAAAATGGGAACGATCACCTTCCCGTCCCTCTCGCAAGCGAACGCGGGGCATGTTTTCCACAAGCTCTGCCAAAATATTCGAGAGGTTTTGTTCGTCAAGACACTCAAGCCACGCCCCTTATCTAATGTTTTCGAACAATGTTCTGTTCAAAACATGGTGCAGCAGACCCGGCTTTATCATCTTGCCTATTGGCAACACTGTTGACACAAACTCAAAAATGTCCGACGGTAATTGTCAAATAGACGAATTAGTGCCGCCTATATCTAAAAAAGTTAAAATTGAAAATGATGCAGGAAACGGTGTCAGTGATAATCAATTACAATTGAAAGACTTTATCCTAGAGAACGTTTTGAACTCAAATACAAATCGTAAAACAATATCTGTGCAAGGGAAATTCAAAGAGAAAAGTGGCGTGGGTTTGATCATTTTAGAGAAGAATGCCTTCAAAGAGGAGGATTTGGACGATAAAGGTTATTTCTCAGTCGATACTGAGCTGAAAACGTTCTTCCAGAACGATATTTATGGGAATTACGAATGTTATCCCCGCCCTTCCATTAACGGTGAGTTCACACTCAGGACATTCAAGGTCTGAATCTCGATTAGTCATTCATAGTAAGCAACTTTCAGTTCTTTGTTTGCGAAACATTCGAGTGTGATTGTCTTAGTAAAAATATTCCATGTGACTCAAATTGCATTAACTTGTGTAAAAATGTAATTTTCACTTTTTAAATTGTGTACATAAAAGTCTTGCGTCACAAGAGACTGTCCATATGTTGCTGTTTTAAAATAGTACGTAATAAAAAAAACAACTCTCTCATTGTTTATAATTAGTGTTACAATAACATTTTGGTTGTGCTGTAATTAATGTTGAAATTAGCTTAGATTGGAATAGTTTAATTTGTAATTATAATTATTAATTTTTGTCTGAGTCTCACAAACCAAAAGCATAAGAAAGAGTGCACAGTACTTTAAAAAGCTACCTAAAGTAATACCAAATTGCAAAATAAGGACAGATTAATTATATTACATACAAATAGCTATCATTACCCAAACACACATACATACTTTGTTTTCACAGCTAATCCGTGGAATTTTTAATGTTTAAGTTTGTTGGGGTGATTATTAACCTATAGCGAACTGTACAAAGTAGAATTGGCTGTCCGTTATGGAGCAGATAGCACAGCAACTCATCATATAGTGTCAGTGTCACCGCAGGAATCCTACACCACTTCTAATGTATGATTGCCGAGCAGGAAGAATTTGGTACGTTGACCTGTCATTACTTGTCTCTGTCCCTCATGCATGGGATGTGTTTCGTCATGCTTGCACATACGCAGTCATAGCATCTGTGCAAGTGTGACGCAATGTATTTTGTCTGAGAGCAACAGAGACAGGTAATAGCAGGTTAACATACCAAATTCTTCTTGTTCGGCAATCATACTTTAGGTCGTATTATTTAGATCCAATTTTTGGCTTGTAGGAGTGTACTTCCCTAAGCAGGCAAGCAATAGTGAGAATCCTCTGATTATTTTGTGGCTGGGTGCTCTAATTCTGATAAGGTGTTGTTGTTATGCCATCCTTATCAAAATTGGTGTTTAAACAGGCAAACTTACTGGACTGAGCATCGTAGACAGAATATAACAAGACGTCTAGCTAGGACAGAAAATCAGCATTCGTACACAAAACACAGTTATGGATATTATTTAGTGCAATTCAATTTAAAAACACCAAAGCTAGATTGTGGCCAAAAAAAACTTCAAAGTATACTGCACTGTCGGTGCGGTTTTTCTTCAATTTCTCAACAAATGCTGTGTGTTCAGCATTTGTTGAGAAATTGAAGGACAAAAAATCACATGCTCTGTTTCTTTCTATCACATGTAATACATATAAATGCATTCTTTTCTTGTGCTAATGAGAAAGAAAGTGCCAGCTCTCTAGGGATTCTCTAAGCTTAGCATTCTTAAAAACTGAATATCTGTTTCAGGTGTTAAAACTACAATAATCTACCCAGCTACAGAGAAGCATATAGCTAAATACAGTCAGCAACAAGTGCACATCTTACTTGAGACTCCGGAGTTGTACGAGACCCTGACTTTGCCTGAAATTGAGAAGGAGCAGTTCACATTGCAGGTGAAATTGATGCAACTTTATAATAGAAATAATTTGTTTTTGCTTCATAATAATAATCATGTTTTGCAAACATTAGTCCCAAGTTCAAGTCATAGTGGAGAGGAAAAACTTTGTATAGTTTTTTAGGATAATACATGCCAATCACCTGACTGTAAAACCACATAATCCATTTACTGGATGGACATATAACAATTAGGCAACCTGTGGGGTGTCTGGGTAAGAATAGCACCCTCCCATCTCCTCCTGTTGAGTGCCCTTAACAGGTGACTAAGGGAAATCAAGAAGACGGGCAGGAGTGTCTTCCTGTTGGATTATCTACCACCTATACTGCAATCCCCTAGATGCCTGCCAAGCGTGGGGATTATGGCAACCCCTCCCTTCTAAGGGGAGACCTTTGTTCAGCAATGGATGTCTTTTGGCTGTTGTTGATAACGATTAGGATATATCTGACTGTAAGAGGGTAAGAAAAAAGTGCACCTGTGTCTGTGCAAGTATTTGTGCATCATATCTCCCGCGTAGTTAGCTAATATTGAAGATGGCTGCTGGGGTCAGATCAACCTGCAGAACATTATTTAATATAATATTATCCTGGGACAATCCACACATGGCCATCTGAGCCTAAACTGTGCAGAGCCTGTACTGTGGCAGACAGTGGTTATCAGAAAACTGATACCTACTAATACTTTTTTCCTTTCATTTTCCTTTATCAGTCTGCAATCAGCTACATTTATCAGGTTTTACATGTCTCTTTCACATTATAATGCATCAGATCTGGTCTAACAAGTTTTTAGATTGAGGCTAGTCATTTTCTTATAAGCCAGAAGACATAGTCTTTAGTATCCAGGAGTGTGGTGCCAGCTAGTTTTTATAATGCTCTAGACGTTGTTTGTGCTTCCATAAAACTTCTCTATTTCTTCCTTTATGGTGATGATTTCTAAATACTGGTGTATGTCGGTGTTCTTGATAAACCATGGTGCATTAGTTAGTATCTAGGTTTTATTTTGGAATCGCTGTAATATTTCAATGTTAGACTTGTTGTTCCCCATAGCTCAATACATTACGTCCATATGGGTTTTATAATTCACTTGTATATCAGGAGTTTATTATATAGTCATGACCAGCAGTAGTCAAGTTCTCTAAACATCAGACCAACAGTGTTATTATAATTACCATTTGATATTCATAAAACAATTTCTGTTACAGTGGGTATACAACATTTTAAAAGGCAAAAGTGAGCAAGACAGAGTGGTCTACGATAATAAGTGTGAGACCAATGGCTTTGTCCTGGTCCCAGATTTGAAATGGGATGGTATTACTAAGGAAACTTTGTACCTTCTGGCTATTGTGAGGCAGAGCGGTATCAAATCACTGAGAGACTTGGATGGTGGTCACTTGACATTATTGAAGACTATTCGGGACGAGGGAAAGGTGAGTCAGACTTTTTTTTAATACTATCATTAGCTTGAAAATGCCCACTGCTGAAAAAAGCCTCCCCTGAAAAAGAGGTGTCTTGGGGGATCGCAGTATAGGTGTATCTAATAGAAAGACGCTGCTGCCCGTCTTCTTGTTTTCCCTTAGTCGCCTCTTACCTATGGGGTATTTTATTAAATAAAACCCGTTTGCTCATATTCACGACCGCCTAAAGCGTTTGCTTCTATAACAAACTGCCACAGGATATCCGTGATCTTCTGCTGAATAAATTTAAACCTTTGATAAAAAGCCTATTGTCAAAAAAGGCTTATTATAAAGTCTCGGATTACCTTGAACTGCCTAACTCATGCAAACTTCGAATTTTAACGCTTACAATTTGTAACACCATATAAAGTGGTGGATAACTGATGGCTGCTGCACAAGCCAATTAATTGATGACATCAATAATATGTTAAAGTGCTTTGTGTCTTGCCTGACGAGGCACTGCTTAACAGCAGAAGTTAAATGTGAGCCACTGTGATTTTAGTTATGTCATGCTCGCCATCGAAAAGTCTGCTTGTGGCGGCTTCGTGTGGCGGGTCACCCCCTTCCCTCCAATATGGTTGAGGGGAGTGATGGCTGCTGCGAGCAGGCAACTCGTGCGCGGGTGCTGCGTGCGGGGGACTGATCCGACTACTATCCCTTTGGCCGCCTAGTTTGTTGTACTTTCGTCGTATTTTTTTTCTGTCTTATTTGATCTTTTGAACGGCAAGACACACTGTCGCTCTGATCTAATTGTAACATGACTTAAAAAAAAGTAAAAAAAAAATGACAAGCCCGCTGAGTTTTATGTCGGATCTTCTCAGTTGAGATCGCGTTGTGATCCGGTGGTAGCTTTTTTTTAAAATATGACCTTTCAAAAGTGCTAGCGTTAAGCCTATTTGAAATAAACTATTTTTGACTTTGACTTGACTTGACTAACAACTACCATCAGGAAGGGTCGCATTAGTATTTTTTACTAGGTTACATTATTTTTTTTTGTGGTTACAGAAAGAAATCTTTGAGAAGTACGGTATACCGGGCACCCAATTGCGGGTGTACCTCCACTACCAGCCTTCCTTCTATCATCTTCATATCCACTTCACCTACCTCAGGCACGAGGCACCCGGCATCTATGCCGAGAAGGCACACCTCCTTGACACTGTCATATCGAACATCGAAATGATGCCAGACTACTATAAAAAAGCTACAATACCATTCACCATTAGAGAGATGGATAGTCTATTTGATATTTATGAAACCAATGGCCATGTCCAGAAAATCAAGTCGCCAATAAAAATAGAACCAATTGATAAGTAAAAGTAATAGTGATTAGGTAATTTTGTAAAAATGTTGATCAAAGACATTTTTATAGAGCTTCGCTCGCGGTTGCGAAGTTGTAACGTTTTTATAACTACAGGAATAGATTTCACAAAGAATTGCAATCTGAAAATTAATATACAATCCGATTGCATAGTTCTGAATTATTATAAAGATGATTTTGACCCGCTGAAGAGGCGGGACAGCCTATCTTCCATCGAGAGCCTTTCTGACTGTTACTCTGATGACGAATCTGAGGGCTGCGTTATACCAATTAAGAAATTTTGCCAGATCATACCAAATTCCATGTCCTGTCTCAAAATTGACAAGGACACTATATCCTTCAGGATTTTGACCGAGCCGAAGAACGGTGGGAACTTTTATAAGGAATTATTGTCCGCTAGCAATGCTGAGACTTCCGTGAAAAGCAATGGCTTGAAATTAAACATTCATGCAGATGAAGAGTTCAAAATGACATGTGCAAATTGTTCCAACATGATATCTCAGGGTTCAATCAAGTTTGATAGGATTCTGGAATTGCCTACAGCTAATATGGATATGTCTGAATGGTTCTGTCATGGTCACAGCCATGGCGATCATTCCCATGAGGTCACCATAAAACCGAACACAACTGATTTCCTATACCGCTTAACCTATTTTGTTTTAAACAACAAGATGCTGTCTGAGAAATCAAATAAGTTCAACGCTAAAAGGGACATCTACCATTGCAATAGGTGTTTAGCATGGCTCGGTCTAAAGACCAAAGACACAATCAAATTTTTTAATTCTGAAGTCAAAATACAACACAATGATACTGAAAAATATGTGTTTTGCCACAAAAAACCTCACGATATCTATACAGACGACTTCGTGTACACCATAGAAGTGATCACGAGAGAATTCAACCTCGGATTCCAATACACAATAATGTGTAAAATCGTCTTAGAATGCACCATTTCCGCTGCAAAGAAACAATATCTTTTAATATGGGTGATGGATAAAGAGCTCCAAGTGTTAAGAGATGATGGCGATAGTATTTTTGATGATAAAATCGAATTACAATCCAGTTTGGTGACAAAAATACTCTATAAGGTCGAGTTTTGCTTGAACGAAGAAGTGGAGAATTGGCTTGCTGACCCAGCTGTGGTGTCTACCGAAATATCCAAGAATATGTTCACTCATGGTTTAGAGCATTTGCAGAAAATGGCGCTCAAAGTGCCGGAGTATTTCCGCAATACGAATGGGTACTGTGTAAGCTACTTGAAAGTTTGATTTAATAAAATATCAATGTGATTTTTTTGTATTATTGAGCTGCTGATTTGTTGTAAAATACTAGATTGCTAATTCCCTACATCACAAATAATGGATATTTTTTTCACCCTCCGCGTACAGTTCAGTTGAAGAAGAAGAAGAAGAACTACATTTATTTAGTCGGAAAACAACGCACATACAGAGACAGTAAACAATAAAACTAAACATTTTTATCATAAAAAAAATAAAACAAGCTATTTAACTAATAATAAAAGTAGCGACCGTAGACAGAATATAATACAGACATATACCAAGCGTGCCGCCGATAAGGACAGAAAAATAAGTACATACTAAATTTAGAGTTGCCACGTAAGGGAAATATTACCCTTTGTGTAAAGCAAATACGGAGGTTGTTGTAAATTATAATTTTTTTTCTAACCAAAAACCACTTTTCTGACACAACATTTACTTTTCTTACATAATATCGTCTTAATCTATGACAGTCTGCAAAAAGTACGAAAGTGATTGTTATAATAATGTCCTCCTAGCCGAAACGACCACAGCGGCCAATCTTTCACAAGATCAGCCATGTACGCAGGAGATATTATAGTGCACAAGTGCTTGCGTAGACAGAAGTGCACTCTCTCTTCCTTTATATAATAGGTACCTCTCATAATCCGATGGGACGGAAGACCGACACGACTGGGGAGAAGTTAAGCGCAGGACCGACTTTTTACATGCCCATCCAACGCATGTGTGGCGTATCTCGGATCACGGTTTCGGAACGCCAAAGGGGCTGTCAAAAAGATGACAGCGCTCTAGTATCTATGGCAGAGACATGTTTTAATTATTACGATTACTCCACTGTATTATAAGTTGTTCTCTCTCAATTTGATTATAAGTGTTTATTACCAAAGCTCGGTGTTTTAATTTGACGGACAGGAGTCGGGCATACGTCCTATCGCAAATCCCGACACATGGATCATCTTACTTTACAGACAATCAGGTCATCGGCCTGCATTGTCCTAGCCAGTAAGGAACAACTACTCAAATTTGTTGCCCTTCGCAGGATTCGAACCCACGACGGAGGCTACAAAGTGAATGTACACTTAATATTTTATATGCTGTAGCTAAGGTCTATTCCACATTGTTCACCTGGGTGATATCACGTGGTGATTAAAGTGGCTAAGAGCTGTAGATAATTATTAGCCTCATACAAAAAAATTAAGAGATAAAAACAATACTATGCTATTTCCCAGAGAGGTAGGCAAAAATTGGCTTTCTTATAACTTAATATAATACATACTATGGCCATTTACTGGGTAAGTTTTAGTAAATTTCTCCAATATACAAATCTATAGTACTAGTATCTTGGGACAATCTACGCTTGACCAATGACCACCTGATCTCAATCTACGCAGATCCTTTAGTAAGGTAACCAGATAAATGATTACAAATACTTGTAAACTGTATAAATACATATTTAAATAGATAAATAACACCCAGACAATTGTTCGGAATCGAACCCATGTCCTATTGGGCAGCGGCCAGGTCCCTCAGATCGTCGAACAGCCGTACATCGCCGCCGTCCGCGGCATGTACTGCTCGACCCACCCGACCCGATGTCCGTCCTCCTGGACCATGCCACAACACCAACACCAACACCGACAACGATGTCAAGAGTCGTAAACACATCAACACACAGACACCGGTCTCGCCGGCGAGGCCGAAGGGATCCGTACGCATGCGACCTCGACATGCATCCCCTCGCTGAGTTTCTTGCCGGTTCTTCTCAGCGGGGGCGCGTTGTGAACCGGTGGTAAACTCATTTTCTCTAAGCGGCAGCCCAAGCCGAGGCCGTGCCTCCCTGAGGTGCCCTTGTGCTAGTCGCTACCCAAACCTTTCTGGCTGGAGCGCTTTAAGCGCTCGCCCTCTTGTCCGGTGAAACAGTACTATTCCTACAAAAAAAAAATGATGATCAATAGCAAAGTGACTATCAAGCTTCAGTTGTCCACCAAAGTTTGATGTCTACTGAAAGTGTGTTTGGTATTTATTGGTGATTCAAGTTAGGCAATACCAAATGAATCATTTGATAGTTATTTGATAGTTAGTCACTTTGCTTTATTGATCATCACTTTAGTTGTCAAACGAGATAGGTACATAATAGGGGGGCAAATGAAACAAACTATTCAACTATTTATTTATAATTCAGACAAATTTACCAATAAATTGTAACCAACAACATACATACATATATTTAAACAACATGCATATAGTAAAAGCACGATTAAATGTACAATGACCATTGTGCCTATAAATAACGAATGAATACGTCCTGCGCAGCCTTGGACGAATTACTTGAGCGCTTACGTTATTTCTGAATATTTAAGCATTCGGGAATAACTTTTAGCAACCTAATTAATTATTTTTGTTGCTGCTATCCACAGTATACAAATATCCATATTTTCAGGAAATCATAAAAATAAATTCGGGAAATCTGAGAAATTCTTCGATGCACCCAGCATGTGGGATCGTGTATGATGCACTTAATAATAATTTACCACTTATTTATGGTAGTCTCTCTTTTATACACTGGCAACACTGATAATGGCGATCAATAAACTGAAAATTTTAGGTTATGGATGAAAAACAAGAATTTATCGATCTTACATGTAACTTTCAAGTAAAATAATAACTAATTTAGAGCAATAAGATCTAAATAAGTCGTTTACATGTATTAGTTTCTAAATGTAATCTCTAAATTGGCCATAATAATTCACGTTTACGTGTGAAACGATACTCCACTAATTTTACGTTCACTGTCACTTTTACAGCCTATAATACTGCACTGCACGATTCCTATAGGATTTCCACAACACTCAGTAATGTCACAGTTAGTTTTTTATTGAATTTTAAGTTATTTATTTAATATTAAAACCACGATAAAATTGTCACGGAGCAAAGTGGGAGCAAACGTCAAATTTGTTTCGCACCCACGGCGCGGAAAAATCGAACACATGCTGAGGGACAAAAAATCATATACACTGTTTCTTTCTATCACACGTAACCTACATAAACGCATTCTTTTCTTGCGTGAATGAGAAAGAAAGTGTCCAGCCCTCTATTGTTTTCTTCCTCTAAGATACAGACATATACCAAGCGTGCCGCCGATAAGGACAGAAAAATAAGTACATACTAAATTTAGAGTTGCCACGTAAGGGAAATTTTACCCTTTGTGTAAAGCAAATACGGAGGTTGTTGTAAATTATATTTTCTTTCCTAACCAAAAGCCACTTTTTTGACACAACATTTACTTTTCTTACATTATATCGTCTTAATCTATGACAGTCTGCAAAAAGTACGAAAGTGATTGTTATAATAATGTCCTCCTAGCCGAAACGACCACAGCGGCCAATCTTTCACAAGATCAGCCATGTACGCAGGAGATATTATAGTGCACAAGTGCTTGCGTAGACACAAGTGCACTCTCTCTTCCTTTATATAATAGGTACCTCTCATAATCCGATGGGACGGAAGACCGACACGACTGGGGAGAAGTTAAGCGCAGGACCGACTTTTTACATGCCCATCCGACGCATGTGTGGCCAGGCGCGGTCGCAACCAAGGATTTGGGTGGGGGGTCATATCTGACGGTCCCGTTGGTCTTGTACCTAGACACCCTAGCCGCTACCCAATTTTGCCGTGTACGAATATGGATTTTGGGGGTGGTCATGGGTCGCAGGGGTGCGACCCCCCCCTCTCGGACCGCCACTGTGTGTGGCGTATCTCGGATCACGGTTTCGGAACGCCAAAGGGGCTGTCAAAAAGATGACAGCGCGCTAGTATCTATGGCAGAGACATGTTTTAATTATTACGATTATTCCACTGTATTATAAGTTGTTCTCTCTCAATTTGATTATAAGTGTTTATTACCAAAGCTCGGTGTTTTAATTTGACGGACAGGAGTCGGGCATACGTCCTATCGCAAATCCCGACACATGGATCATCTTACTTTACAGACAATCAGGTCATCGGCTTGCATTGTCCTAGCCAGTAAGGAACAACTACTCAAATTTGTTGCCCTTCGCAGGATTCGAACCCACGACGGAGGCTACAGAGTGAATATACACTTAATATCATATATGCTGTAGCTAAGGTCTATTCCACATTGTTCACCTGGGTGATATCACGTGGTGATTAAAGTGGCTAAGAGCTGTAGATAATTATTAGCCTCATACAAAAAAGTTAAGAGATAAAAACAATAATATGCTATTTCCCAGAGAGGTAGGCAAAAATTGGCTTTCTTATAACTTAATATAATACATACTATGGCCATTTACCGGGTAAGTTTTAGTAAATTTCTCCAATATACAAATCTATAGTACTAGTATCTTGGGACAATCTACGATTGACCAATGACCACCTGATCTCAATCTACGCAGATCCTTTAGTAAGGTAACCAGATAAATGATTACAAATACTTGTAAACTGTATAAATACATATTTAAATAGATAAATAACACCCAGACAATTGTTCGGAATCCTTCGGAATCGAACCCATATCCTATTGGGCAGCGGCCAGGTCCCTCAGATCGTCGAACAGCCGTACATCGCCACCGTCCGCGGCATGTACTGCTCGACCCACCCGACCCGATGTCCGTCCTCCTGGACCATGACACAACACCAACACCGACAACGATGTCAAGAGTCGTAAACACATCAACACACAGACACCGGTCTCGCCGGCGAGGCCGAAGGGATCCGTACGCATGCGACCTCGACATGCATCCCCTCGCTGAGTTTCTTGCCGGTTCATCTCAGCGGGGGCGCGTTGTGAACCGGTGGTAAACTCATTTTCTCTAAGCGGCAGCCCAAGCCGAGGCCGTGCCTCCCTGAGGTGTCCTTGTGCTAGTCGCTACCCAAACCTTTCTGGCTGGAGCGCTTTAAGCGCTCGTCCTCTTGTCCGGTGAAACAGTACTATTATTACAAAAAAAAAAAAGTGATGATCAATAAAACAAAGTGACTATCAAGCTTCAGTTGTCCACCAAACTTTGATGTCTACTGAAAGTGTGTTTGGTATTTATTGGTGATTCAAGTTAGGCAATGCCAAATGAATCATTTGATAGTTATTTAATAGTCACTTTGCTTTATTGATCATCACTTTAGTTGTCAAACGAGATAGGTACATAATAGGGGGGCAAATGAAACAAACTATTCAACGTCGGTACTATTTATTTATAATTCAGACAAATTTACCAATAAATTGTAACCAACAACATACATACATACATATATTTAAACAACATTCATATAGTAAAAGCACGATTAAATGTACAATGACCATTGTGCCTATAAATAACGAATGAATACGTCCTGCGCAGCCTTGGACGAATTACTTGAGCGCTTACGTTATTTCTCCCTCCCACTAGGTGGACCGACGACATTGTTCGCGTCGCAGGAAACCGGTGGATGCAAATAGCAAATTGTCGTTCATTGTGGCGGTCTAAGGGGGAGGCCTTTGTTCAGCAGTGGACGTCTTCCGGCTGGTGATGATGTGATGATGATTACGTTATTTCTGAATATTTAAGCATTCGGGAATAACTTTTAGCAACCTAATTAATTATTTTTGTTGCTGCTATCCACAGTATACAAATATCCATATTTTCAGGAAATCATAAAAATAAATTCGGGAAATCTGAGAAATTCTTCGATGCACCCAGCATGTGGGATCGTGTATGATGCACTTAATAATAATTTACCACTTATTTATGGTAGTCTCTCTTTTATACACTGGCAACACTGATAATGGCAATCAATAAACTGAAAATTTTAGGTTATCCCCTGAGGGACTGGCATTTTTACGCATTTTCGATGTAAGCGCTCAATGCTTATCGCGCGGCGGGATATCATGTTACGGGCCACTTACGAGCGTTATCTAAAAATAAATACTTAACCGATTTGGGTTCTGTAAACTGAGTTCTATTTATAAAAGTATTAGCTATGATATATACCCTTTTTTAAAATTAGAAATATCGATTTTTTAAAGAAAAAGGTCAAAATAGATGAATTTTTGGCAATGTTGATTTTACCTATTTTTGATCTCGATTTTGAGGATAGAATATTGACCCAGGCACTCATAAAGATCCATTCTTTGCATCCAAACTCCTTTTCATACAAGTTTAAACATAAAACTATAAAAAAAATCGAAATGAAATCAAAACTTTTTTCAACTGACGTCATCGCGCGCTATGACGTCATGGTATGCAAAATTTTCGATAGTTATATTGGATTTTATGCCTTTATCTTCGAATTATTATCGTTATCATGTAATTACGATGTATTTACAACAATTACATTACAAAAAATATCGAAAATTTATCAAAAGTAAACAAACAAACAATGAATCACCCGGGTCAGATTTCAGTTAGAAAATATCCAATTTTTTGATAAAATACGGTCTAAATAACGTGTACACTGCTTTATTAATACGTTATAACACTAAACACAACTAATTAATATCATTCACCTGAAATAAGACACTATTTACATTAAATAAATAAACATTCATTGACCGCTATGTGCCGCCATTATGACTACTACCGCCGACTTTTTTCTTTTTTTTTGCCACTTGAAGTTTGACTTAAAAAGTCAAAATGACAAGGGACTGATGGTCCAATAAAGGCGGAAATACACTCGGCTAACCATAGACAAAAAACGGTAAAACAAAATATACCGTTGAAACGCAATAAAAACGGTATAACGGTCGTGGTGAAATATGCACCATCGGGCTCTGAGTGTTCAATGACATTTAAACGTCATGGTGAATAATTCACCATCAGGCCTGCAGAGGTTATGGATGAAAAACAAGAATTTATCGATCTTACACGTAACTTTCAAGTAAAATAGTAACTAATTTAGAGCAATAAGATCTAAATAAGTCGTTTACATGTATTAGTTTCTAAATGTAATTTCTAAATTGGCCATAATAATTCACGTTTACCTGTGAAACGATACTCCACTAATTTTACGTTCACTGTCACTTTTACAGCCTATAATACTGCACTGCACGATTCTTATAGGATTTCCACAACACACAGTAATGTCACAGTTAGTTTTTTATTGAATTTTAAGTTATTTATTTAATATTAAATCCACGATAATATTGTCACGGAGCAAAGTGGGAGCAAACGTCAAATTTGTTTCGCACCCACGGCGCGGAAAAATCGAACACATGCTGAGGGACAAAAAATCATATACACTGTTTCTTTCTATCACACGTAACCTACATAAACGCATTCTTTTCTTGCGTGAATGAGAAAGAAAGTGTCCAGCCCTCTATTGTTTTCTTCCTCTAAGGTAGCGACAGTGCGCCGCATTTCCGCCAAATGAGGTTGACCGCTCAGCATTATGCTGCGCCGGAAGACCAGCCCCGGCGCAGCGCTGTTTTTCAGTGTCAACCTCCGTGACATTTCAATGCCACTTAGATCCTAACCTAATGAATAAATAAATAAATAACACCTTACTTCACGCGCAGTCTATATAAAAATAAATGTGTGCTACGGATATAAAAAAAGAAACTTATCCGGCAGTTATGGACACAACTATTACTAAAAACTAAGTACTTTAAATAAAACTTAAAATACACCATAAAACTAATAATAATTAATAAACAAAATAATAAAAAGTAAAAAAATAAAAACAAAAAAGTAAAAAAAATAAAAACGGCCATGTAATAATAATAACTTATTTGCAACCACGGACTAATGGTCTTAAGATCGATCATAACGCCTACGCATAACGCATAGGATCGATCATAACCGGAACGCACTCCGACCCAATTGGGTCGAAGTGCTTGCCGGTTGTCACCGGGCCCAAGTTATTACCACCATCAATATAATAGAATAGTCTTATGAAAGAGTTACAATCCGCCTCGCTTTGATGCAACTTTACATGTTACAACACTGAACATTATAAATCCTTGTAACAATATACAGTTATAACATTATTATTACAGTCAATATGGTCTAAGTAAGAAGATAAAAGAAAAAAGAAAAATACTCACAATTATAACAATAACAAAAATAAATTATAAATTAAAATAAATGAAATTAAAATAAATGAAATTAAAATACTTATTATTTTACATTTAATATCTTAAAGATACCTTTTGAGGTGATGTCTAAATGATGTAATCGTTTTTAAGTCTCTCATTGGTGGCGGGAGATTATTCCAGCAATGAGTAGCGGCGTACTTGAAACAACCCCTAGATGCAGCTGTCTTGTGCATTTGGCTCTTCAGAGGTTGGGTACAAGACCGTATAGAGAATTCTGCGTGTCTATTATGTCTCCATTTCAAATTGTTATACAAGTACTTGGGTCTACCTGTGATGATTACTCCAAACAGCAAACAGGACAGATGTAGTCTTCTCCGTGCTGCCATTTTTAACATATTATAATTATTTAGATACGGAGTGACATGATTTCTTCGGGGAATATAAAAGCAATAACGGGCACAAGAATTCTGTATACGCTGTATTAATTGTGCTGTTCGCGACAGTAAACAAGGGCCATATACGGTGTCACTGTAATTAAGTTTCGACAAGACTAGGCTTTCTACCAGCTGCTTCCTTACATCAACACTAATATAGTCCCGAATTGCATACAAAATCTTAAGTCTGTAAAAACAATTTCTCATGACATTATTTACATGCTTTTCAAATCGTAGTTCAGTAGTTCGGTAAATGAATTTTATAACTGAACAAAATTTTTAGTCTGTTCGCGATTATATCGAGAACAATAACTTTTAGTAGTCTGGGGATTAATCTTACCTAAACCAAATAGTGGTAGTAAATTGCAAAAGATTTTAGTAGTCCCAGATGACTCGATTGAAAGTTACCCAAAGCACCCAAAGGTACTGAACGTCACTAAAACGTTAATTTCTCAAGCATTTCTTTAATCAATTATCTTAATGGTATGTATGAAGGAACACACCGCACTGTATAACATAGTCTAAATAATACATTTATTTTTCATATAAATATCCTGAGAAGTTTATTTCAATTCGAAAACAGGAAGTGTTCAGTTACCCAACTTGACTGTAAGAGGGGTGTTGTAAGTTAAAGCGCGTGTCTGTGGCATCGTACCTAGCTAACAAACGAATGAGTTGGAATGGGGATATTTGAGCTTCCGTGGCGCAGCAGGAAATCGCTTAACTGACTTCCAATCCTTCGCGAAGTTCTACCGGTTAGGTCAAACGCCATAATCGATTTTTACATGCCAATCCGACGCATGGATCAGCATCTTACTTTTCCTGACAATCAATCAGCCTGTATTATCCCAACCAGAGCAAGGAGCAACTACACAAACGATTTGAACCCACGACTGCCGGTATATAAACAAACCCACTGCCAGGGTTGGGCAGTATTTGAATTACTAGTAATTAAAATACGTAAATAAAATACAAATACGTATTTGGTATTTGTATTTCAATTACTTCATTAAAATGTAATTTGTATTTCGTATTTCAAATACCTGACGCCGAGGTATTTTGTAATTTGTATTTCAAATACTTGCGGCTTCAAAATACATTTTAACATTAAAATACATTTAACCTTCATGTAGCGATCGTAAGTTTGAGTGCGAGGCGAGTGTGTAATGATGGTAAACCAACTGTCAGAGCTGGCAACACTGCACTGTTATGTACACTGTACGCTATGACTGTACTGTGCGTCAAAATTGGCCAGTATAAAGTATTTAAAAAAAAAGTTGAACCGACTTCAATAACACTAAAAAGTATAAAATAGTATAAATATTATTGAAGTTACTGTTAGCAGGTGTTAGCGTACCTGCTGTGTATATTTGGCACCAACGTCAGTAATATTTAAATTATTTTATACTTTTTAGTGTTATTGAATTCGGTTCAATTATTTTTAAAATCTTTTATTTTATAATTTTTAGTGATATTTTCATACATAAAGATTGAACCATCGAAGACGGTAAATTGAACTAGGTAGGTTATGATCACATTATCGTCTACATAGTTTTTTACATTTGCATGGAATCATTTTAGTAGTTTACTCTCTCGAAAAAAAAAGAATCATCGAAATCGGTTCATATTTGTCAGAGTAATGTAATGAATAATATCAGTTTTATGGTTTTTACCAGATAAATTCCTATATATCGTTCATGGTCCTCTAGGAAGTTCTTATTCGGTTGTGATAAAATTCATACAAATTCATTACAGTGGTTCCATCTTTCAAATAAAAAAGAATCATTGAAATTGGTAAATATTTGCCAGAATTATGACCATTTCTTGTCCTTAAAAAGCGACAAAAATGTCTTCTTTTAGGCATTCCTGCAGTTTTTCTGAGGTGCCATTCTTGTTTTTCAAGGAACTACTTATCGTAAGCAATGGTTTTTTATGGGACCAAAGCCTACCCCTACAAGAAAGAATTATTCAATTCGGTTCAAGATTGCCAGAATTATGCGCGAACTTACATCAAAAAATATACAGTCGAATTAAGCACCTCCTCCTTTTTAGAAGTCGGTAAAAAATGCAAAAAAATATTATGTATCGAAATATAAAAAGTTTGTTCATACAATTTAACACAAGTTTGCGCTCATCAGGACCTGTAGGAAGATAGTTTTCTTGGTCTATTCCACTTTGATCACCTCGGAATCAAATCACCTGGGTGATTTTAGCTGGGTGATTTGAGTGGAATTAATTAGTCCACTTTGATCACCTAGGAATCAAATCACCTGGGTGAATAGTAGCGACTGCGATTTCTTTTTTTTTATTTTATACTAGCTGACCCACGCAGCTCCGCCTGCGCTATTTTTACTTTTTAATAACAGACATTCGCATCGAATACATAACCTCCTTTTTTATAGTCGGTTAAAAACTGGGACCCACTTTTTACTTGCTCTCCGAAGCACGGACCCGTTTAGTTCAAATGGCGTTAAACGGTCACCCATCTATTTAATGACCTTACCTAACGTTGCTTAACCCGATCGAGTACAAAACCTTGATAAGAACTCTTTATGAGTGTTCCCTTACTAATATTTATTATATTATAAAGAAAAATTGATAAAATCGGACCAAGCGTATAACCAAGTACCCATTTTGACTTTAATCCCCTCTCACAAAATAACCGTGCTAGATTACGGGATAAAAAGTATCCTATGTCCTACCTCGTAGTAAGATCTCAAATCATGCCAAGTTTCATTTGAATCCATTCAGTAGTTTCGGCGTGATGCGCAGCCGTGATACAGACAGACAGACAGACAAAAATTAAAAAAAATACATTTTCGGCCTCAGTATCGGTTATAGAATGCCCTCCAAATATAATTTTCAAAATATCTTCAATGTACAGAATTGGACCTGTTACAGTTTTATTATAAGTATAGATTTTATATTTTTTTTATTTTTTATTTTGTATCTTTAAATCACCAGACCGATGAATCCAACTCGGATGGGCAGCGTTCGGGAAACTACCTGATATCTTCTCATCCGAAATTTCGCAGTGCCTGAAGACGAATTTCTTTAACCAGTGTGTGTTGCCAGTGATAACACATGGTACTGAGAAGTGGTCCTTAACAGCTGGCCTTTTAGAGAAGACAAAGGCCTCCCCCTTAGACTGCCACAATGAACCACAGTTAGCCATTTACATCCACCGGTTGCCTGCGATGCGTACAATGTCATCGGTACACCTAGTGGGAGGCCTGTCTACGCTGCGTCTTACAGTTCGTGGTGGTCAGTCGAGAACC
This sequence comes from Furcula furcula, assembly GCA_911728495.1. NCBI lineage: Eukaryota > Metazoa > Arthropoda > Insecta > Lepidoptera > Notodontidae > Furcula > Furcula furcula. The sequence continues at coordinate 13,951,874 of OU452265.1, read as the reverse complement.
TTTATTTCCCAACGGCTATCGGCTCTTCGAGTGATGTGGCCTGCCCATTGGCATTTCAACTTCCAAATTCTGAGAACTATTTCGGTGACTTTAGTTCTTCAGTGAATCACTTCATTCCGGAGTTTATCGCGCAAAGAAACTCCGAGCATAGTTCTCTCCATAGCTCATTGTGTGACTCTGAGCTTCTCTAAAAGTCCAGCTGTTTAAGACCACGTCTCAGTACCCTGTGTTATCACTGGAAACACACACTGGTTAAAGAAATTCATCTTCAGGCACTGCGGAATTTCGGATGAGAAGATATCAGGTAGTTTCCCGAACGCAGCCCATCCGAGTTGGATTCATCGGTCGGGTGATTTAAAAACACAAAATAAAAATCGTAGTCGCTACTATTCACCCAGGTGATTTGATTCCAAGGTGATCAAAGCAGACTAAATAATTCCACTCAAATCACCCAGGTGATTTGATTCCGAGGTGATCAAAGTAGACTAATTAATTCCACTCAAATCACCCAGGTGATTTGATTCCGAGGTGATAAAAGTGGAATAGACCGTTTTCTTTAACAGGTTTTATTCTCTCTCCAACAAGAGGCTGTTTGTCTAACAGTACATTTAGAAATCTAGTGTTCATGAAAGGAAACTCTGGTTTTACTGATTAATTATGTTTTCCTCTACTTTTCAGCCCGTGCTGGTCTAGAGTATTTTGTAATTTGTATTTTGTATTTCAATTAAAAATAGCTAAAATACTGTATTTTGTATTTTATATTTCAAATACCTTACTTAAAGATATTTTGTATTTCGTATTTTAATTATATGCGATACAGTATTTTGTAATTTGTATTTCAATTAATGCAAAGCATGTATTTTGCCCAGCCCTGCCCACTGCGCCACTGATGCTATAAGATAATGTTACAAGAAATAAACGTTATAGAAATTCTGAAATACTTTATTGCAATAAATAATTACTTACACATATGTATCAATGTAGATAATATATTTGACAGTTACACATTTAGGAACGTTCTGTCGCACTCACAAACGTCAGTTAACGTTAATTTTGATTTGGCAATTTTTCGGATATATTTCGATTCAGAGAACAAGATAATCGATATCTCTACTCATACCCATTTACACGATGGCAGTTTCTTGCCTGTTCTATACAATAATATTGAAGCAATAAATGCCTTGCATCGTCTGAACAACACACACATCACATTCTTGCTCTACTAGGCAAGATTTGAATTCAATAATTACATCTATTTTTTTAACTAGTATCCGCGTGTAAACAGTTACTTACAATTCTTGAAGGTCAAATATTGCGCTTAATTTATTGCATTAAATCATCGATATATTAAATTATTGCTCTTGTATGGTGAAACTTGGTTAAATGGGACCTGGATAAGTGAGAAACCTCCATAACTGGAACTCATGCTGAGGTCCCAACACTGGCACTGAATTACCTCTGTTAGTGGGACGAGGTAAGCCTCTATATCTGGGATTTGTTCTTTAGATTTATCATCATAGTTACCTCTATAACTGAGACAGCGAGTAAATTTTATATGCATAAACCTCTGTAACTGAGATAACATTGTTTGTTTACTCATTCTTATTCTACCCACAAATTCCACACGTAATTCCAAGTACGTAAGTAATTTTGAGCTTCAATTACCTTCAGTTTTAGTTTCGCTTTACTATCATACAGATGTTTATTTGAAAAATGCCAAAACGAAAGCTACAATCGTTATCATTACGTGAAAAACTGAAGTTAATATCCGTTTATGAAAGTGGGAAGACACGCGAAGAAGTTTGTGCTGAATTTAATGTGCCAAAATCTACTCTTTGTAGAATAATTCAGAGTAAACATAAAATTGAATCACAATGTTCTGAAGGACAAGGAAAACTAAAACGTGTACGTTTATCAGAATATCCTGAACTTGAACAGTGTTTGCTAACATGAGTCAAGCAACTTCGTAACAAAAACGTTCCGGTAAGTGGACCGATGGTTAAAGAAAAGGCACAAGATTTCGCGCGAAGGCTCTAGAAAGCACTAGAAACTTTGCACAGTTATTTTGAAATGTCATCAATTGGTGACCAAAGCATATTTGATAAAATTTATAACATCGAAAAACATCTGATGGCTGATACTTCCAAACGACAAACTAAAATGACAGATTTTTATAATTGATACATTCTGTTTCCATATTCGTAAATATTACGTGTAAAAACGTGCTTGAATATTTTTGTTGATTACATTTGTATGATTACCTTTAAGTACTAATTTTTTTTTATTAAAACTCATTTACATACATAACACGTTATTTTATTTAATGATCGCACCTGTATAACTGAAATAACCTGTATTCTCACCTCTATTAATGGAACCCTCTGTAAATGAGACAGATATTTATTTATACCTGTATATCTGAGACACTGGGTAAGTGGAATACCTCTATAAGTGAAACGACATTGCAGGTCCCTTGATGTCTCACTTAACCAGGTTTCACTGTATAAGAAATGGCATCATGTAAATCAGTATTTATTCATAAACACATTACTTGACGATTTGTGGGCGCGACAGTAAGGTACCAAACTCAAGCTTTATAGATATTAGTAAGTACTCTTAATACATATTATAATAACATCTTTAAATCTTACATTTTAAGCTCCAGTCCAGTTTTATTGACATATTTATCACGAGAAAATCTATTTTACACATACAAACTAGATAGTTAAAATTAAATGCTTTCAAAGGGAATAGTGAAGGGTGCGTATACTTAGTTGCTTTTCTATCGATAAACGACCTTGAGATAAAGATTGACACATCGATTTGACAGAACCGCAAGTAGGAATTATAATATAAAATGAAATATATTTTAATTAATTACAAACGCAAGGCAGCCAAATTCATGCCAGTTTGGCTTGGATGGATATCAAACCTACAAACATTTGGGTACCTGTTAGGCTGACCACTGTACCAAACATCCCGTCAATACATATTTATTATTAAAACCATTACCAATGGTCATCAGCAGCCGAGAGACGTCCACAGTTGAACAAAGACCTCCCCCTTAGAAGGGAGGGGTTGCCATAATTCCCCATACTTGGCAGGCTTCTTGGAGATTGCAGTATGTGGTAGGTTATCCAAGACGCTGCTGCCCGTTTTCTTTCTTTCCCTTAGTCGCCTCTTACGGACACCCCCCGGGCTTTGCCATTGCTAAATCTGTGATATCGATACCGCAATCAATATTTTTCAAGGTCACGTTAATATCCACAGACTATCGATAGATTCACTATATTATAATCGTGTCTTGTGCCTCTCTCATTGGAAGGTGCGTAGATATACTTTCCTTTATGGCCATGCCATGAAACTATAACTTACATGAAAGGTAAATTATTTACCATAAAACAATATCTAAATAACAATTACAAAATACTTTCAACTCATATGTGTAATGAACGAGTGCTCATAAAACTTTCTCCACATCTATTTCTGTGGTCTTCCTGAGCTGCGCCACTGTGGTCAGGATGATGGAATAGTTGAAATACCAGAATAGACCAAACAAAACTGCAAATAGGATATCTGATTATGATATTAAGGAATTTTATACACAGAAAGTATAAAGTATGCAATGGTAGCCTATTGCCTAAAGAACGGACTCCGAGACCCTGTGGGGGGGGAGGGGGTAGGTCAAGCTGGGTTTGTGCTGGCTTATTGACTGAACTACATTAACTGAAATCCTCCGGCGGCTCTCTCATAGGCACAGAGGAGCTAGGACTTCCGGTGATATCTGCACCAGGTCCCCACGGTGTCTTGTCTTTGACTGTCTTGCTTGCATCATAATGTTCAATAAATTCGTTATGCGTTTCAACTAAGAAGGTGGCCGCCATCTTGCCATTTCAAATATATAATTACTAAAAATGATGTATGATGTAACACAAATAGATAGCAAAATAAGACATTACAATAAATAATCAAAACCGGGGCGAATTTTTAATTTTGTGTTTACTCTGCTGCCGGTACAAGAATCGGAAAAAACTAGTGAAGTTCAGCAGTCGCGATCATCATGGCGGCCACATTCTTAGTTGAAACACATAACGAATTTATTGAACATTATGATGTACAGTACACAAGTAGTAAGTTTGAATAGTATTTATTACAATCATACATAATTATACTCTAATAAGAAATAAACATAATTAGCAACATTGTTGCCTCATTTGACCTTATTTGTAAGCAGTGAGGAAGATTTGGGTCATTCATACATAACACATAGTTAAGATAATTATACTATTTACACTCCATTGCCCTATAAAAGCCAAGAAGATTAGTATTATTATGAGTAAAGGGAAAATTTGTGCTGAGTGTTGTATGGTTAGAATTGGTAATCACCTGCGTGGTCTCTTGCCTAGTAGCCGCCGAAACATGTCCACTGCTGAAAAGGCTTGGCAGGAATCTTGGGGATTGCAGTATACGTGTATCCGACACAAATACACTGCTGCCTGTCTTCTTGTTTACTCTTCACCTCTTATGGACACCCAACGGAGGGAGATACTTATTTATCTTACTTACTTATTTATCTGTGATTAATTACTTACCTAAAACTAAGTTGGAGGTTAAATAAAAACTGTACCTAATACCTTCCCTAAATTGAGACATATTATCACTATTTATGTATATTTTAAAAAGGATACGCACTATGATCTTCTCCCATGTCTCCACCATGTATAATTCAGTCGCCAGAATGTATCTAAGGTACCAATAACTGATGAATTTTTGTATTTTCTTTACAGTTTCCATTTTTATCAGGGTGCACTTTTCCTAGGTTTGTAGTATAATTAACCTCTTAACTTTTATGTTAAATTGGTTTGATAAATAAATGATGATGATTTTACTTTTCAAGAATTATTGATAAATGTATAAGCAAGTGAAGATATTAATTGCGAAATTCGAAACTAATCGAAAGAAATCGAAGCACAATTGCAATTGAACAACACAACAGCAGAGTTGCCCACTCTGAAAAAAAGTTCCCCCTAAACTAAACTCAAGAATACCCGTAAAATTGTCAAAATTAATATCTTACAAATATAATTTTATTAAAATCGTTTGAACAACATTACTTGTGGTTTCCCCGCCCGCATGTATTATGGGCCGGCTCGTGCAAGCAATTATCGTACAAAAGGTGATTAACCGTTTGTGACCACGACCGTACGTGAACTACCATCCGCTTCTACTGACTTTGATCTTTCACCTGACTACTCTCAAACCTGAGTAAGGTTAAACAAAAAAAAAGAGTAAGGTAAGGTTAAACTCCTTGATTTTATCTTATTAGGTTAGTTTTCATTGTTTACATTTGAATATAATCACATCCTATGGTTTTTCCTTATTTCGGAGGACACTTTCTAAGTTGGGAACCCTGGTACCGGCTTGCCGGCCGATGACGTTAATTCGTGCCACTTCACTCAGTATTAGTAAATGTCAGAGTGACATCTATCAAGGAACCGACTAGGGATGTTGGAACTGCCCTCTGAGAAAATGCCAAAAACTATCGATAACGACTTCAATATATCGAAAGAAAAAAATCGATATATCGTTGTCGTCGTTCTTAGATATTTTTCTAAATATTCTAATATAGACCGTAAGTTCATAGGTATAGCGTAATATATTTTTTTAATAATTTTAAACAGACAGCATTGTTCGATGTAATATGTTAGCTCGCAGGTTTGCACGTTGTACTGTTCAAGTTAAGATTACACTGTTTAAAGCATATTGTCAGTCGTTTTATACGTGCAACCTGTGGGTGGACTACACGCAGAGAGCATACAACGATCTGCGTGTTCAGTATAATAATGCCTTTAGGACGCTGTTGGGTTTGCCTAGCTTCTGTAGTGCATCGGGCATGTTTGCTGAAGCTCGTACGGGTAGTTTTAGTGCGATTATACGCAAGATAGATAGATAGATATACAATTCTTTATTGCGCACAAACAAACAGATACAAAAAGAATAAGACACAAATTAATAAAAAATGCAACAATGGGCGGCCTTATCGCTAAAAGCGATCTCTTCCAGGCAACCTTTGAATGGAGAGGAAAATAAAGAAGTTACAAAGAGCAGAGGGTGCGCGCACTTAACATGGATAGGTAACATTAACACAAAGACACATAAAAACACACACTATAATAATATATACTCATATGAGTATAATATAAAACATACATCAAATAATACTATTATAAACATACATAAATCAGTACGTTCTAATATAACAAGAAAATTACACAAATACCGATTAACTTATTCCGCCAAATAAAACTTCTTCACTAGATCTTTGAAAATTGGCAATGACGAAGCACGCCTTATAGGAACGGGCAAGGAATTCCACAGGCGAACCGCCTGCACCGTGAAGGATTTGTCATAGAAGGAACTGCTATGTAAGGGCATCGTAAGACAAAGGTTTTCCGAGGACCTAAGACTATAGGTGCTAGAATTCGACAAATAATAGAAACGTTCCCTAAGATAAGAGGGGGTGGACGGGTTAAACAATATATTATAGAGAAGAGATAAAATGTGAAGATTTCGTCGCAAGAGATGTGCTACGATGATGCAGCGGTTACCAATGGCATCTTGAGCGTTTTGGCGGACCACTGGGACTCTCCGATCCTTCAGCGCATGGATACGACTGCATGCAGTTAAGTGAATGCGCTGAGGGCATCGGGGATCATCTTGCGGTTGTAATCTATAATTATTGGTTGATCTGTTTCTATTTTTCTTTATTGTTAATATGGATTTATTTGTCTCATAATAAATTTATTATTATTATTATTGTTGGTAGAATATGTGACATATTATGCAAAATAAAAAAAAATGCGCATTACATGGTAAAATTATAAAATTGAGGAAACGATGACGAAGATAACAAATTCAGTGTTGCTCAATTGCCGAAAAGTAATCTGCAGCTTCGCCTGCAGTTAACAAATTCAGTTTATTATAATCTCCAAACTGTATCTCATCAAGTAAATAAAAACAGAAATATATTAAAACTCTTTATTTCATTCGGTTAATACAATGTAGCTTACCATAAAACTATATTAAAAATTGGTATCAGCCATTTTTTTTAATCTATACAATCGACAAAATACAATGCTGCAAACCTATTAAAATTTATACACTGGTAATACTTTCGATTTAATATAATCACAATTTTGTACTTAATTGTTACGCAATAATTTATAAACGGTTTTTGTATTTATATAATAAGGTAACTAATTAATTCTTGATAAAAATATGAAGTGACATTAAGTGAGTATAAATTATCTTACTTGTCCTGGCAACATAAAGCCAGCTACAAAATGGCGGTAAAAAAAAACTTGACCGCGATATCCACCAATTAAAAAGCGCGCGAATATTTTTCATTTTTCTACATTTTATTACTATTGGGTAACTTTATTGCACTAAGCAAGCGATATTATTTAAATATAATTTTAAGACATACATTACCTATAGCTAACGTAATATCGGTATTAAAAGTGAATATGAATAACAATATTGTACGATCTATCTAAGATTATTCCGTAATGCATAAATACAACAAATCAATTGCTATAACCATAACGATGAAAAATGCATAGTACTATTTCATTAATCATTGATCATACAAATAATTACAGTTCAGGTGTAGCATAGACACACCATAGATATTTGTCTAAACAATCTTGATGTAGATATTTTTTTTTATAAATAAAAACGATGTGTATGGTAATTAATTTTACTTTTGCGCTCTTTTAAATAGAAATAGCATGCCATTTGAGCTCAATTTTATAACTAATGCAAAATGCTTGTATGTACTGCAGTACCTATTTTAAAATAATTTATTTTCACACATAAAAAAAAAGTTTACATTGCATTATCTGTAGCCAAAAACAAAATTATTTTAAAAAGAATCGCTGTGACCAGAGACAAGAATCGCTAAAAAAGGCGCCAATTGGACGAAGTTTAAAAATAATATTCACGTTTATTTAAAAATGATATAAACACAACCAATCCATTACTAAACATTAAAAATGTACACACGATTAACGGTACTGTTTATTTCATGCATATTTATACTAATATAGTATGATTTCTATTTATTTTTGTTGTAAATTGATCAGTCTTATACAAAGGCACCGATTTAATCCAATTTGTATAGTTATATCAAAAATAGCTGCCATATTGAAATTCTTATTCATAAAATTGGCACTTGAACCGTGCAATATCTACAATGCCTGAACAATGTATGTATGTTTTTTTTTTAATTGCATGGTCCCATACAATCAAACCGTATTTGTACTTTACTACAAAATGTACTTACTAAAACAATAACATTTAATAAAATCGTTAATTTTAATCTAATACAGGAAGCGAACCTGCTAAGTTAATAGCAGATCAGAATTGAATCACTCAAGAAACACTAAAAGTATATCCATGTTTTTTAAACGTATTGTCTGGATAACAAACGGGATCGACCTTTCTACGTGCCCTCCGAAGCACGGAGACGCTGAGTTCAAATGCCACTAAACGGTCACCCATCCATGGACTGACCTTACCTGAGGTCGTTTAACCATCAGATCATTGTCCTGTCAAAGTAGATAAACACCAGTTGCTATAACATCGAGACAATTCCGATAAATCTATTACTAAAATATGTATAAACTATAAATACTGAAAATTGGTATAATTTATGTAAAATCCAATTGAAATATTATCCCATCAATATATTGGTTAAAAACTACTTTCCATTAAAATTAACACTTCATATTGTCCTGTGTTTTATCAATTTGTTTAGATTCCGTATTTTCCGGATCCGGATTTTTCCATACCCGGTTTACGGTGGCAAAAAAGTCCGGAATAAACCGGTAAATGCTGGCAGCTCAGCGCATAGTTATTAACAATATTTTAAATATTTCATTAACATTTCACGTATCCAGGCTTATAGCGTTCCACAATATACGGGATATTACGGATTAAATTATTTCCGCTTTGACGTATAAATCCGGTAGCGTCCGGATCCAATACAGGTATTAGGCACCATTATAATACGCCTTGTTTCTCTATAGAAAAAAATGTATTAAATGTCTAACAACCCGTAACGTAACACTAATAGTGTTATTTCCGTATCCGGATCCGGAAAAATCCGTATCCGGACCCTGTAAAATCCATATCCGGACCAGGAAAATCCGGATCACTAAAATGCGGTCAGCTTATAAATGCTCGGATAGCGTAAAACTATAGAAGGCTAGCAACCAATGACGTTTGACCAAGTTTCGATGATGATCCTTCGGAGTCGTTGGACGTTCGTGGTGTGGGCCCTATGCCATCCATTGAGTACGGCGGCGACTCCGAGGAGGACGGCGGCGTGTTTGCGACCCCCGTCCCCGTGACTACAGTGACTGATTCCCGTGGGGCTATAAGGCTCAAAGGCAAGACCCCGGGGGTACCTGGTGCAGATCCCAACGGAACCCCCAGGTTCCTCATATGCCAATTCGACAGCCACGAGTCTTTAAGTGGGTAAGAATCCCATATACCCCGGTTGACCCCCCACAAGGTTCCGAGGATGTATTGAAGGTTGAATTAAGTCGATGATGGTGACGGGGCCCCCTCAATCCAGGTAGTCGGTGTACCCCTGGGCCCCGGTGAATATAACGTCTATCCAGACCCTGGCGGCCTCCCCGGAAGGTGCCATGAGGTAGTATCGCCGTTGTCTCGTTTTAACGATAAACGTTGTTAATGGATTCGGTGATTTCGATGTGTTCCCGTGATCCATATAAACTTCTTCAATCACCTGGAAAAAATGTGTATTCTTTTTGAATCAATAAAGTGTGAAGTGACCCCTGGGGTGACCGGGTAAGGATAGCACCCTCCCATCTCCCGTTGGAGACGTCTAAGCAAAAACAAGAAGACAGGCAGGAGCGTCTTTTTATGTCCCACTGTTGAGCACTGGCCTCCCCTCAAGATGTGGGGGCTCAGGCGTCGAAAGCTAGTTAGGCTTTCTCAGACATGCAGGTTTCCTCACGATGTTTTCCTTCACCGAAATCTGGTAACAATCGTACAAAGACGATTCGCACATGATTAATTAAAGGAGTTGTTGCAAAATGGGCTAGGAATATGTACACCACCTCAAAAAATCGAGAAAAATCCATAGAATCCTGGAAAAATATTAATATTTCGTTTAAATTACTATTATTGTTGTAATTTTAAATATAATTATCGTTTATTTTATATCTATATTCAACATGGCGGCCTAAGATGGCGTCTCACTGACTGATGTCTAAACTGTCAACCAGCCAGCTGTCAATAGCTACTACTGCTGTCACACTTGTCACAGTTGGTTGTGTGCGTGTATTGTATGTAGTGAATTGATTATCATTGATATTTTAATTAATAAAATGATGTATTAGAAAACAGAAACAAAAATACAGAGTACTGTAATAAAAATACTTTTAACGCCATTGATAATAAAAATGACACATGACAGTGACACTTTTCCGCCATGCTAGTTTTTTTGTTATGTGTTGCAATTTTAAGTAAAAATTCTTAAGTTTTACAAGCAAATATTGCCTAATTAAAGTAAATGGATAGTTAAAAACTGTTTTATGTGTGTTTCCCTATTTTAGAGTATAGTGTACAAAGTCCTAGCCCAGGCTCCATACATTTTGAAACATCTGTTTTCCAAGACAAGCGCTCGCCCACTGAGCTGTTATCGCTTAACTAATACCTATACTGCGATCCCAAAGCCACCTGCCAAGCGTGGCGATTACGGCTACCCCTCCCTTAAAAGGGGGAGGCCTTTATTCAGTAGTGAACGTCTTTCGATTTCTGATGATGATGAAATCAGAAAAATAGCAGGATGAAGAAAAGTTAGACATCCATGGACCGCTGCACCAGACATTCGGTATTATACCACTCTAGAGTCTGGTAACTTCATCAGCTACAGTGTCCATCAAACTGGAACAATGTTGGCACAGTGCTGCGGCAAAATATACGGCACGGCAGTGGTTACTTATCTGGAAGGTCCCTTGCACAAGACCTGGAGATTTTTACTTGGTGTTAGGTTCCTTGTGCAAGGAACCGTCCAGGTAGGTACCACCGCAGTGTCAGATATTCTGCCGCCAAGCAGCAGTGTGTAATTGCTGTGTTCCGGTGTGAAGGGCACTGTAGCTGGTAAAATTACTGGACACAAAATACTTAATATTTAATGTCTTATGAGTCGGCAACGCGCTAGTGATGTTTTTGGTGTCGCTAGCGTCTATAGGCTGCGGTGACTGCTTACCATCAAACGGGTCGCATGCTTACTTGCTTTGTTGTATAAAAAAAAAATATAGTACTATTCTGAGAATAGCATGTAGTTTAAAGTGATTTCTTTTTAAGAGATAGCCAGATCCGAGGTGTTTTTAAGTAAGGTGTTTAAACGCACTAATTGGCAGGCCTGTAGCTTACCATTAGGTGATAAATTATAAATAAGGTACTCACTTGGAAGTAGGCCCCTCCCCTTGGTTTCTTCTCACTCTTGTCCCAGTAGTAGATGAACGTTTTAGTTTCTCTGTCAAAAACGAACCACCTGCAAATAATAATATTACTTTACTAGCACCGCGCAGCTCCGCCGGCGTCATTTCATTCATTCATTCATTTGTCATTTTGTGTGTGTTCTGTTTATTTTAATATGTCTGTTTTTTATTACTGTAATTTGTTTTTGTCACATTAAATATTGAAGTGAAACTTCTTATGCGACTTCCAAAAATGTTATCACATAACGCGTCAAGCGTTAAATGTGTCACCTTAACGCGTTATCGCTTAATGCGTTAAGTGATAGGTGTTAAACGATAGGCGATAGGCGTAGGCGAGTTGGCTTGAGTTAGTTTGAGTGTTGGTTTGAGAGTTGGTTTGAGAGTTGGTTTGAGTTGGTTTGAGAGTTGGTTTGAGAGTTGGTTTGAGAGTTGGTTTGAGAGTTGGTTTGAGAGTTGGTTTGAGAGTTGGTTTGAGAGTTGGTTTGAGAGTTGGTTTGAGAGTTGAGTTGAGTTGGTTAGTGTGTGTGTGTGTGTGTGTGTGTGTGTGTGTGTGTGTGTGAGTGAGTGAGTGAGTGAGTGAGTGAGTGAGTGAGTGAGGGGCCGACCGACCGACCGACCGATCGACTGAGCGAGAATGAAGTTTCACTTCTTCCGCGCGGAGGGACTCCACGCACGCACATTTTTTTTTCTTCTTCTTCTTCTTCATTTTCTATATTGCCTAATTGTCTATAACATTGAAATGAAACTAATTTTACGGATTACATCGCGGTTTATTTATGTATTTAATCTGTAAAATTAGTTTCATTTCAATGTGTAGTATTCGCGTAAATATCAGAAATCATGTCAGAGATATTGAATGTAGTATTGAACTGGAACGTGAGAGCCGAGAGTGAGTGAGACGTAAATAGGATTGTATGCTGCGAGTGAAAGAGTAATTACATAGGGTAAAATACATGTGAACGTAATAGTTTAAGGGTAATTTAAGCAGAGTAAGGGAGACGAAAAGCAAACCGAGGCACCGGCCCTGGGCGGCAGTTTCAGGGGGCACCAAAATTATAAAATCATATGATTAAAAATAAAAAACTGAGTTAAGTTTTTTTTAAGTAATTTCTCAAACGCTGAAGGGAGGGGTGCCACAATCAAGTTTCTGCCCCGGTTCGAAAAAAATCGTAGATCCGGCTGCCGTTCTTGTTAAAGATTGGCCGTTGTGGCTGATAGAAGAAGTATACCTTTTGGACCATGTGTGGAACTTGGCGCCTAATTTGTGCAAGTATCCGCGGCACGAGGATGGAGTCACCGTCACGTAGGGGCACAGATCGATCTGGTGACCTGCCAAATACAATAACCACCTTTAAGGACAACGGGTCGAGATATTATTATGTGCCATCGCGGGTGCAACAAAATTGGCCCAGCCTTTCCAGATCATAAGACAAACGCACAAAAGTCTGTTAATTTGTTGTTGTAATCTGTTGAAACATTTATTACTTTATTCCTTGATATTTCGGAAGGCGTTAAACTAAACAAATAAAAAAATTAAAAAGTATGCAGATAACAAAAATAAATAATGAATTATTTACTTTTGAAGCAATTGCGGGTGCAACATCGAATTATCGCGGGTGCAACCAACAATACCTACATAATTATTACTATTAAATAAAACAGAATAAAATATACCTAATTGTGATTACATATTGGACGGCCTAATGTTCTTTCGAAACATCCAAAGCCGTCCAATATGTAGAATAGAATAGAATAGAAATAAATTTATTTAACGACATAAAATAACAATTGGTAGGTACACATAAAATAAAAACAATCAGTCGTTAAAAAGGAGCCCACTCAGCATTATGCCGCGACACCTATTTGGCATCACGACGCTGGTCTTCCGTGGACACCTACGTAGCAGTTACATAAAGCAATCACACCGCTCTTATTGCATAACTAGCTGACCCACGCAGCTCCGCCTGCGCTATTTTTACGTTAACTAAACTTTTAATAACAGACATTCGCATCGAATACATAACCTCCTTTTTTATAGTCGGTTAAAAACTGGGACCCACTTTTTACTTGCGCTCCGAAGCACGGACCAGTTTAGTTCAAATGGTGTTAAACGGTCACCCATCTATTTAATGACCTTACCTAACGTTGCTTAACCCGATCGATTACAAAACCTTGATAACAACTCTCTATGAGTGTTCCCTTACTAATATTTATTATATTATAAAGAAAAATTTATAAAATCGGACCAAGCGTATAACCAAGTACCCATTTTGACTTTAATCCCCTCTCCCAAAAGAACCGTGCTAGATTACGGGATAAAAAGTATCCTATGTCCTACCTCGGAGTATTAACTCATATCATGCCAAGTTTCGTTTCAATCCATCCAGTAGTTTTGGCGTGATGCTCAGCCGTGATACAGACAGACAGACAGACAGACAGACAGACAAAAATTTTAAAAATTACATTTTCGGCCTCAGTATCGGTTATAGAATGCCCTCCAAATATAATTTTCAAAATATCTTCAATGTACAGAATTGGACCTGTTACAGTTTTATTATAAGTATAGATTTACAGCACAACTATGCAAAGAAACAACATTTAAAGATATGTTATTAAAATTATAAAAGTGCGCAGACAAACGTAGGTGGCACATTCACTATGTTTCTAGTTTTAATAATTAAGTAATAAATTAAAAATAAATTAAATTAAATTACGGCCTGTAATCATTTTTTCACACCAATCTTTGTGGTGGTAAGCTGCGTTAAAAACAACTCCCAGTATACCGTACCTGCGGACTCGACGTGTCTTCGAAGGTCGAAGTCGTCCCTGTCGACCGGTAGATACCTCGTGAGTGGTCGTTGGGACTCGCTGTACGGAGCGACGCCGCGCCGGCTGCGTCGGGGCGCGTTGCTGAGCGACACTGGACACAATTATCAGTCTCAATGAATATAACCATTATAACAATGCAGTAAAATACTCTTACGGGTTTAATGCCAGGATTTTTCATGCCCATAACATAATGTTTAGTAATGCCTTAAAATTCTATACCTGCATGAATCGCAGTTCTAGCCACGAAATTTTCATCATCATCATCAGCCGGAAGACGTCCACTGCTGAACTAAGGCCTCCCCCCTAGAACGCCACAATGCAAGACAGCTCATTGTGCTTCCGCAGCTTTATCCTCCTGCCCCCCTATTACGTATCACGTTAGACAACTGAAGTGATGATCACTTTAGCAAAGTGTCCATCCAATAACTGTCAAAAGATTCATTCGGTATTGCCTAACTTTAATGAACAATAGGTAAATACCAATACTAACACACTTTAAGTTGACATCAAATTTCAGTGGACAGTTGAAGCTTGATAGTCACTTGGGTGGCTAAAGGCCGAACCTACATACACCAATTATAGTTAATGATCATTAAGCTATTTTTTTTTAATCGGTTTATTTCGATATTCAAAGCAAATTAATACATAATACGCAGATAGTGAGTAGATATATTAATTATCTCGTGGACAATAATAAAAAAATTATCATAAACGGCTCCGACCTCAGAGTAATTAGAATGGAGCTAGTATCGCGTCGATTCGCCGTACAAATTTTTCGTGGCACTTTTGCGGGGTGCAGGAGGCGAAGTAAACACACACAGATACAATTTCACGCATACCCACACTATAATACGCTCGCAACACATTCAAAAACATACGCACACAAATAAAGAATGACCTGACCATATGAACAAAATTTGGCAGAGGGGTTAGCGCATCAAGCTATCTCCAGTGGTATCTCCTCTAAGGCTCCGACAGTCGAAAAAAATAGATTTTAAAAAGTGACTTAATTTGAATATAAGTTATTTGACGTTTGTGAGTGCGGCAGTAAGTAATAGCCCTGTTGGTAATCCGTGACTTTAATAATATGCTTTTTGACAAGCAGTATTCAGGTGAGAATGCGGTCAAGCACTATTAACGAATTAATCATCATTCACCATCATTAGCAGCCGAGAGACGTCCACTGCTGAACAAAGGCCTCCCCTTTAGAAGGGAGGGGTTGCCATAATCCCCACGCTTGGCAGGCGGCTTGGGTATCGCAGTATAGATGGAAGATAAATCCAAAAGACGCTGCTGCCCGTCTTCCCGTTCTCGCTTAGTCGACACCCAACGAGAGGAGAATGGGGGGATGCAATTCTAACCCGTCACCCCACGGGGCACCCCCAACGAATTAATAAACCCAATGAAATCGAACTCAGAAAGTGAGTTCTTTAGAGATACTTACAGATATTATCCCTGCTGAAGTCAGAGGCGTGGCTGAGGGGTCGACTGTCATCGCTGCGCTTGTCCTCCTCCGTGGACTCAGTGCGTGAGTTCCTCACTTGCAGCTAACAAATAAAAAACAATGTTTATTATTAACAGCACCAGCCAAAGACATCTTCTTTTAGCGTCTTTATCATGAATTATACGGGTTTATTCATGTATCCGTGGAAATATTGGTCAATATAGTCTTCTAAGGCTAAATCCAAAATACGACAGGGTTTTAAACCAAGTAACGCTTGTGCTATGGGTATGGTGATCGTATAAAGTCTGTGTTCAATGTAGAGTCGATGGCGCTTTGGATGGCGCTTAAGGGTTATCATTCCCAGAATGGCGAAGAGTGTATTAGGAGCAAGATGAATGTATATTACCACCACCACGAGATACAGGGATGAATTATAATTTATTGAAAAATAGCGTGAGGCCTCAAGATGCTGATCTTTCTACGAAGAAAGATCGGATCAACCACAGATATAGATTTACATAGATAACGCAAGTATCACGATTTTTATTGAAACCAAGCGTGCCGACTTTTTAACCAAGTTTTTAACACCTTCTGTGACGTCACGGCCGAATTTAGTGACGGAAAGTCCAAACCGATTCAAAGACACCGATGCCCCGCTGTTTTTTTTAAGTTTTTGCGGCCGACCGGCTGCAAGGCTGCAACAACAGATGCGCGCGGACTGTAAGTTACCGGCGACCAACCCCGACGAAACGTCGGTTCAGATACGCGAAATAGATACATGCATTTGCGTTATCTATGTAAATCTATATCTGTGGATTCTGTGGGATCAACAATAATATGTCAAAAGACCTCAGGATAATAATAATTATGACATAAATAAGACCATTCACGGTTCTGCACGCTGGCCCTCGTGCAGTAGAACCGTTAGTTGTGGTCTTAATCGTGAGCATGAGTGCTGTATAACAATGTCTAATATTCGCATTAAAGAAAACCTTATCGACAGCTTAAAAAATAAACTTACTAGTACTGGTTTATTGGTGCATCCGATTCCCCACTGCGAATTCTTGACTAGAGTGAGCCACACGGACATAATGTTACGTATGTGTATTTATTACAACATTTACACCCACTACTTGTTGTAACTCATCAAATATAATTTTACATTTCCCGTCGTTTGCGGTTTTTGTGGATTACGTGTGTTACTATTTTATTTTGCTTATCTGACGACAAGCTTTACGACAAATTTTTTAGTATAATGGTTATGATCGTGCTGACGATACGGCCGCAGAGATATTCTAAATAACCATGAAAACTTAAAACTGTCTTTTACTCTCATACTCCGGTCGAGCAATATGACCGAGGATCGAGCGATGGCTTCTGCTCGAGTCAACTCGCGCGGGTACTGCTTGGGGGGACTGGTCCAACTACTATCCCTTTGGCCGCCTAGTTTGTTGTACTTTTGCGGTATTTCTCTCTTGTTTTATTATTCGAACGGCAGGACACACTATCGCTGATGTTGATCTAATTATAACAAGACAAACAATGTTTAAAAAAAGTGAAAAAATGACAAGCCCGCTGAGTATCGTGCAGGATCTTCTCAGTTGAGGCCGCGATGTGATCCGGTGGTAGCTTTTAAAAAAATACCGGTCAAGTGCGAGTCGGACTCGCGCACCGAGGGTTCCATACCATCTTTGGACGTATTAAAGTAATTTTACTATTCATGTAACACTCAGATAGCAAAAAAACCAAACCGCAAAACTAAGTTTGTTTGAAGGGTTTTTTTAGGATTACTAAAAAACTGTACTACTTAGATAGATCATTTTATTTTTCCTGTAAAATATAGATAGACATGCATTATCCATAATTATTTCAGATTTTTCAGAGGTTGGGTAAGTAAGATCTAAAATTATTCCAAGTTTCAAATCGATAGCATCAGTGGTTCCTGAAATATATAGGTGTGACAGACAGACAGACAGACGAAGTCAGACCATGAGGGTTCCTTTTTTACCTTTTAGGTATGGAACCCTAAAAATGACTATTCAAAAGTGCTGGCGTTAAGCCTATATGAAATAAATAATTTTGACTTTGACTTTAGGATATGATCGCCCTAAGTCACGTCTTGTTCCTCGCTGTTCCATTCTCAGGGAGCATGTTCCATCAAAGGCATGAAGCTTATAGAAAGGTGAGGAGAAATGGAAAAGACAAACTTGACAACTGCCATACTAGCCGCAGATACAGTGTCTGACATTTGTGCGGTGGAGTTTGCCACAATCCCCACGATTGGCAGGCTATCTTAGGGTTCGCATTTTACATACAAACAGAGGCAAGGAAGTCGCTATACAGACTTGCAAAAGCAGGAGTTTGGAATCGTAACAAGCCCTGTACAAAACACACTTTATTGGATCCCGTGAAAGAACTGGACGATCTAATGGACATGCCCTGTGATAGGATAAATCCAGTGTACATGTTTAACAAGAGGTACCGAGTACATATACCATCCAGGGAAGAGTGGACGAGGGGACTCAAACCGGTTGGTGGAACTCACCTCATATGGTACACTGACGGTTCTAAAATGGAGTCAGGTACAGGGGCAGGGATTTATTCCAAGGACTGTAGTGTCAGTCACAGCATGGGGCATTATGCATCGGTATTCCAAGCGGAAACCTATGCCATAATTGCCAGCATTAAAGAAATGCAAAGGAGAAACGTCAAAGGTAAAACCATTTGCATTCTCAGTGACAGTCAGGCAGCTCTGAAGGCTCTGAATTCCTTCCGAGTTGCTTCTAAACTAGTCAAAGAAGGTGTTACAGGTTTGAACAACCTGGGAAGACACAACAATGTCAGCCTTATCTGGGTACCTGGACACGAAGGCGTCGAGGGCAATGAGAAGGCAGATAGACTAGCGAGGGCCGGCTCACAGAGTCATTTGGTTTGCCCCGAACCATTTGTGGGGATTCCGTATGGAACATATCACCAAGCATTATATGCACATGCTAGGAACGAACACATGAAGGAATGGAGGGCAGCGTCAGGCCTAAACCACTCCAAAGCGTTCTCTAGCGGAAGGGTGGAGTGTGGGGTTAAATTATTAAGCCTTAACAGATCACAAATAAGGCACCTAATAGGTGCACTCACGGGACATTTTGGCACCAACGAGCATCTACACAGAATGAGGCCAAGTACTGGTGACATTTGCAGATTCTGCGAAGATGAAAAAGAGTCAATGCGACACATATTGTGTAGCTGCGACGCTCTTGCGAGACGTAGGTTGAGTCATTTGGGAGTAGCCTATCCTACGCCAAATGATTATGTACAGCTCCAAGCTGGCGCGATCGTTGCGTACCTGAGGGAGCTCTTCGATACGCCAGCAACAGAGTAAGGGCTAGGGCATGCACAATGGATCCAACTGGGTCGAAGTGCGTTCCGGGGATACCGGGCCCAAATTTATAGCCACCAAGAATAGAATACTAGAATAGGGTTCGCAACTGTACGTAGAGATGTATGTTAAGCAGAAGACGTTGGTGCCCACCTTTTTGATTTTCCTCTCCTTTTACGACGGGAGGAGAAGTGGTGCTATTCTTAGCCAGGAAAGGCAATGATGATAGTGAAAACAAGCGTGAAGATATGAAACAATATCGTAAACCTCGACCTCCAGAGAATTATTCCGATAAAACGGCTCCGAGAGAGTAATTTATGGCTCGCAAATATTCGGCTGTGGGTAGATTACAATCGTTTATATTTAGTTCGTGAATAACTCTATCCCGCTAGACCACGCGTCTGTGGAATCAGTTAATAAGCTTACAGAACATTGTATACAAAGGTGGATTCTAATCACATTCAGTAGTGTTCTTTTCTAAACTATACTGTCCTACCGTGGGGGCTACCGTAGCTCGTGGGGTGACCCCCACTGAGTTTCTTGCCGGTTCTTCTCAGTGGGGGCGCGTTGTGAACCGG
Organism: Furcula furcula; assembly: GCA_911728495.1. NCBI lineage: Eukaryota > Metazoa > Arthropoda > Insecta > Lepidoptera > Notodontidae > Furcula > Furcula furcula. Next base: position 13,932,110 of record OU452265.1, on the reverse strand, counting down.
TGGTAAACTCAGCCCTCTCTTAAGCGACAGCCCAAGCCGAGGCCGTGCCTCCCTGAGGTGCCCTTGAGCTCGTCGCTACTTCTGCCGTTAAGGCTAGAGCGCTTCAAGCGCTCGCCTCCTATTGTCCGGTGAAGCTGTAATGGCCATCTGCGGCCAACAGCGTCTATCATTCCCAAAAAAAAAAAAACTCGTGGGGTGCCCGGGTAAGAATAGCATCCTCCCATCACCTCCCGTTGGGTGTCCGTAAGAGGCGACTAAGGGAAAACAAGAAGACGGGCAGCAGCGTCTTTCTATTGAATTACCTACCAACTACACTGCGAATCCCAAGCCGCCTGCCAAGCGTGGGGATTATTGCAACCCCTCCCTTCTAAGGGGGAGGCCTTTGTTCAGCAGTGGACGTATTTCTGGTCCTGACTCAGAGTAATTAGAATGGAGTTAGTATCGCGTCGATTCCCCGAACAAATTTTTCGTGGCACTTTTGCGGGGTGCGGGAGGCGAATTAAACACACACAGATACAATTTCACGCATACCCACACTATAGTAAACTCGCAACACATTCAAAAATATACGCACATAAATAAAGAATGACCTGAACATATGAACAAAAATTTGGCAGAGGGGTTAGCGCATGATGCTCTCTCCAGTGGTATCTCCTCTAAGGGTCCTGATGATGTTGATGACTGTCCCACTATTGGGCAAAGGTCCACAAATCGCTATCGTGGGCCATTTTAGACCATTCCTTAATGCATTTAAATCGCCAACGTTTCAAGTAGGTTTTTTTGTCGTATGATCTTATTCTATTCTTGGTGGCTGTTAATTGGGCCCGGTGACCATCGAAACGCATTTCGACCCAATTGGATCCATTGTGCATGCCCTAGCTCTTACTCCTTGTCTTCCTCTATTGCTTACTTATTGAAGAGTTTTCAAACTCAAACTCAAAAATCTTTAGTTCAAATAAGCTTAACGCTAGCACTTTTGAATGGTCATTTTTTAAAAGCTACCACCGGATCACAACGCGGCCTCAACTGAGAAGATCCGGCAAGAAACTCAGCAGGCTTGTCATTTTTTCACTTTTTTTTAAATATTGTGTCATGTTACAATTAGATCAGAGCGACAGTGTGTCTTGCCGTTCAAAAGATCAAATAAGACAGAAAAAAATAATAAAATACGACGAAAGTACAACAAACTAAAAAGCCAAAGGGATAGTAGGAGGACCAGTCCCCCCAAGCAGCACCCGCGCACGAGTTGACTCGAGCAGCAGCCATCACTCGTTAGACAGTCTAAATCACAATCAACATTTAAAATCACAATACAGTGAAGAAAAATATACGATTGGCAGCTATCCAATAACCGGCCAACACACTAATTTATTTTCATTTTATATCCACTTTATTATTACACACTAGATTTATACTCTAGTGACATTTTTGTTTTTTATGCTGTGGCAGCCTGGTGGGCTGTTGCCATTGACCTTTGGGAGACGAAACCACCCATCGGCAAATCATAGAATGGCAATGAACTATTTTATCCCTACCGGCTAGTCGACGAGTAGCGATGAACTATCTATCTTATTCCTACCAGCTAATTATCAAGTGGTGTCGATCTATTTTTAACCGGCTTCGTATGTATGTAATATTAATAAAAATGCGTAATATTAATATATGTTAGTCTATGTGGGCTTCATAACAAATTTACAAAACTTTATGATTGTATGTATGTATGTTTGTATGTAGGTTTGTCCGCGGATTTCTCAGAAACTACAGGTTCGATTTCAAAAATTCTTTTTGCAATAGTTAGAGTATTTTTCAACTTAGGGTAAAGTACAAGTTTAATCAAAATCGGTGCAGTAGTTTAAGAGATATAAACTTTTTATATTTTCAGTAAGTTACTGTAACGTAGACGTTCGAGTTGCGTGATAGTGCTGATACCTATTATGCTAAAATAAAAGTCAGTAAAAAGTGTTAAATAAACTATTTATAAAAAAATAAAACCGACTTCAAAGTAAATTATCTAATAAGTATAAAATAACGAAAATATATTGAAGTCGGTGTCAGCTCGTGCTAGTCTTAGTTAACATGATGCGCTAGCACCGACTTCAATATATTTTCGTTATTTTATACTTTTTAGATAATTTACTTTGAAGTCGGGTTTTTTTTAAATAGTTTATATTCCTAACGGCTAGTCAAGGAGTGGCGATGAACTATTTCATCCCCTCCGGCTAGTCAACGAGTGGCGATGAACTACTTTATTCCTACCAGCTAGTTAACTGGTCACATCGATCTATTTTATTCACAACGGCTAGTAAAGGAGTGTCAATTAATTCCATTTAACGTGTGGCGACATTTTATTTTATCGCCACTGTCTAGTTGACACTGTCGAGTTGGCAATGAACTGAAAATGTTTTATTCCCACCAGCTTGGATTGCCGATGAACTATTTCATTGCCACCCGGTCGTCAATGAGTGGCGACTAACTACTTTATTCCCACCAGCTAGTTATCTAGTCGCATCGATCTATTTTATTCCTAAAGGCTAGTCAAAGAGTGCAAATAAAATATTTTATTGATACCTGCTATTTAACAAGTGGAGATAATTTATTTTATCGCCATTGTCTAGTTGACACTGTCCAGCTGGCAATTAACTATTTTATCCCCACCAGCTAGGATAACCGGTCGCAGGTACCCGGTGGATGCAAATCGCCAATTGTCGTTCATTGTGGCGTTCCAAGGGGGAGGCCTATGTTCAGCAGTGGACGTCTTCCGGCTGGTGATGAACGAGTGCCATCACTCGTTGACTAGACGGTGGGGCTCGGCGTAAAATAAATACTTAATAGTTCAACGGCAATCCTAGCTCACCATCATCATAAAAAAAATACATGGATAAATGGGTATTTTATCCCAGATTATAATATAATCTGACGGTCCCGTTCGTCTAGTGGTTAGACACTCTGGCTGCTACCTGTCGTGGGTTCGATTCCCACCAAGTGTCTGGATGTAATTTATCTATTTAAGTATGTATTTACAAAAAATATATAATATATAAGTATTAGTATCAGTTGTCTGGTTTCCATAGTACAGGCTCTGCCTAGTTTGGGATGGGTTGGGTTTGGATGTGTCCTTCGGAGTCGCTGGACGTTCGGGGTGTGGGCCCTTAGGACGTCGGCGACTCCGAGGAGGAAGGCGGCGGGGTTGCGATCCCCGTCCCCGTGAGCACCGTGTCAGGTTCCCGGGGGGCTACAATGCACCCCCCGGCGGCGGGCTCAAAGGCAAGGCACTGAGGGCTGGTGCAGATCCCACCGGAGAGCCCTGGGGTCCCCTCTCTCATGTGCCGATGCGACATCCGCGGGGGTTTTAGTGGGTAAGAATCCCACATACCCCGGTCAAGCCCCACAGCTCCCGGGGATCTTTGGAAGATATCCCCCACGTCAAAAAAAAAAGGGTTTGGATGTGTGGCATCTATGCGCTGGATATTAAAATACGGTCTTGCGACTGATTTCTTTCCGCTGGTTTTGGTCTTCTGTCCCATCGGGTTGTGAATATGGAAGATATCTCAAATACCGGCGCAAGTCCTTGTTTTTTTTTGGGAATGATAGACGCTGTTGGCCGCAGATGGCCATTACAGCTTCACCGGACAATAGGAGGCGAGCGCTTAAAGCGCTCTAGCCTTAACGGCAGAAGTAGCGACGAGCTCAAGGGCACCTCAGGGAGGCACGGCCTCGGCTTGGGCTGTCGCTTAAGAGAGGGCTGAGTTTACCACCGGTTCACAACGCGCCCCCACTGAGAAGAACCGGCAAGAATCTAAGTGGGGTGATGCACGTCGTTGAGGTCGCATACGTACGACCCTTCGGCCTCGCCGGCGAGACCGGTGTCTGATAGCTAGTGTAGCATACGGTTGTCGGGGAGGGTTCGGTGCATCCCGGTCCAATAGGACCGTCATGGGGTCAGGAGGGTCGAGCAGTACGTGCCGTGGTCTGCGGCGCGAGTCAGAAGGACTATAGGGGCGTAATCGGCGGCGGCGCGGATTAAACTGTTCGCGTGACGGGACGCGGATTCAAAGTAGCGTTTCGACGCTTCTTTGAGGAACTTACGAAGGGGATCTAACTTGAAATCGGAATGCAGATCTACATTCCGCATGTACCACGGGGCACCGACAGCACGTCGGAAGAAACGATTTTGGATAACCTGGAGGCTATCAATACGGGTGCAAGTGCTTGTGTTGTCGCTTTGTAGCCATAATAGTCAGGAGTATATTATTACTATACATCCCTTGTAACAGTGATCGTCGTTTGCACGATGTATTAAAAACTTCCCCAGCCCCACAGTGTAGTCACATTTTGTTTGTTGCACTAAAGTGTTGACGTCAAAACACTTAGGCCTCGTTTACGGAAGCGCGGAGCGTCGAGCGGCGCGTGTGGCGTGGCTTGTCGCATCTCTCTCTCACTCCTATAACGCCATATGTTTTATCTCAGTGCGGGCCGCGCCGCCCAACGCGACGCGTGACGCTCCGCGCCTCCGTAAACGAGGCCTTAGGTATATTTATTATCAGAAGTTATTGGCGATCATTTCGTTAATGGCAGATCAAAAGGCCATTCGCCAGGCTGTTGATCGCGATTGGAGTGTTTTACGATGGCTATTTGATTTAGCGTTATACTGACATTGGATTTATTGTGGGCATAGCGTAAGACGTTTATAAGTTCGTTGAGTATAACTTGTTTTGACTTGCAGAAGGCCAAGCAACTAACAAGGTCTTGAAGGCTTTATAATAATAATATAATAATAATAATAAATCCTTTATTTCAGGCTACTATGGCCCATACAACAAATACCTTACAGACTAACATATATTATATTATACTAAACATTAATTAACACGTAAAACTGTTGACGTGTCGCGCGCGGTGTTGGGTATCCGTCCTCGGAATCGTCGGAACACAACACCCCTCGGCCAAAACTCTTCATTTGTGAAGGTCGACAGTTGATCGGTCGGCACCCTCACCACAAAGGAATTAAAATTCACACTGTGGCGAGACTCCAACCGTTCGACCTTCAGGTTGAGCTTGGTCTTGATCCCCACGTACTCCACAATCTCCTCGACCTTCGTAGAGCAGTGCAATCTGGACACATACAGCAGCGTCACCGGGACAGCCGGACGCAGCAGATGGTTTGGTCCCGTCGGTGCGATGCCGCACTTATTACGGTTGGTTGGCTTCCTCTTCCTCCTCTGCACCTTGATGAAGCCTTCCTCGTCGCACTGGACCCTCCTCGGACCCGTTGGCGCAGTCCCACGAATTGGCTCGTGTGAACTCTGCTTTTCACCCTGTATTGTCAACCGCTTCGGTGGCGGCGCGGCAGCAGCGGCGGCGTAAGCACGTTGAGGAGTCGACGTGCTCACGCAGGACGACTCCGGCGGAACGGAGGCGCGGGCGGCGGGGCTCTGTGCATCGCGCGCCTTGGCAACAGCCGGCGATGCAATAAAACTGCCGATGGACGCATTTTGCGCCCCGCGTCGTGTGTTCACATTCGATGCCTCATGTGACCTACTTTCTGAAACAGCGCCACGTAATGACACTATTTCGGCTCGCAGTTCACTTATGGTGGTGTCTGAAGCCTCCAACCTGAACTGCACTTCTACCAGACTTGCCTTCAGCGTGTTAATGTCCTTCAGCAGCCTGGTCACGTCGACGTGATCAAAGGTGACGGGAGGCAGCTTATGTAGCTGCTTCGCCACGAATGCGGGCACGTCGTCAGGATCGGTCTCCTTCAACAGCTTGATGATGTCCTGGAGACTTCTCTCACCCTTTTCATCCCTCCTGCGGGACGGCATCCGGTCGGCCACGCCGAGCGTCTGATACAGCAGCACCTTTGCACTGCAGATCTCATCTTCTTTAAAGTTAGTCTTGCAGATTTGCAAGATGCTAACCTCGTCCATGGTATCGATGGCATGCTGAATAAATGCCAACAACTCGTTGGCTATAAGTGTTTCGGTACTCATAGCTGCGGTATCATGCAGCGGCAAATGCCGCGCAATACGCGAATAATTTAAAATTCGTGTCTAGTGCAGCGGGCGCGTCCGTTACCGAGCGCACATCGCACTGCACTCCACTTTAACAGATCGATGAGGAGTATGAATACGTCTAATTATAATGTATGTAACTCATTTGTCGTTTACATTTTTTCCGTACTAATTAGAAAAAACAAAAATGAGAAACTCAACAAAATTAAATGAGTTACATTTAATAATTTTATTGATACCGAATAATAACTAAAGTGATCCGACTGCATATTAAGTATTATACAAATTCCTTAGGCCTCAATGCACGTACAAGATCTTAAAAATAATTTTATTCCTCATTAAGGTACGCGTCCATTGGCCCGCGCCGGCACGCAACGGATTTTAGTTTGCTTTCTATGATTTTGACGGCCCGCATCGGGAAATGCCGGCGCGGATAATGGACGCAGCGCTATGTAAAGTCATACGAAGCAAACTAAAATCCGTTACGTGCCATGCGTGCGGTGCGTCCGGCGCGTGTCAATGGACGCGTACCTTTAGAATACCTAGATGATGGGATAGCTATAGGACCCATCATCTAAATTTTAATGTCCTATCCAATAGGACGTTATAAATTAAAAATAAAACCAACTCAAAAAATCATAAGAAATTGCAACCAAAATCATTTATCTATTGCAACACAGATTGTAAAACATTAAAAAATTAAAAGAAAAATACGAAAATAAATGGCAACACCTCGAAAACAGAAAAAAAATCCTGATCAAATTAGCTTTCAAATAAAAAAAAAATGAGACGTATTAAATTAAGACATACAAGCAGAAAGACAAACAGACATGTCAGCCCGTCGTCGGGGTAAGGGTGTGTACCATTATTTCAAACAAAAAAAAAACAAATCTGTACCATAATTACCCGAACTATGCACACAAAGAATTATCTATACAGACGAATTGAGAACCTTCTATTTTTTATGTCGTTTATTAAACGTAGTCTTAAAAGCAGAACCTACGTAAACACTATATTTCGAAATGCGAAAATAATCAGAAAATACTTATGTACTTATAAATGAAAAAATAGAACCTGAACTGATAACCGGATAACTATGCCGATCATGTCTAAACATCCAAACGAGCCACGTGTAGTGTAAAATAAACACTTTATGCAAATTGCAAGGAAAAATTGGAACGTCAGGTAAACTCGCAATAGATTTTAGTTACAGCCAAACCAGACATTCCGTTTTGTTTGTTTGCACGAGTAAATAAGTACGTTGAGATAATAATATGGTACCTACTTCACAATCGGTATGTATAAACGATTGTAAAATAAACTATTTTAAGAAAAATAAAAACCGACTTCAAAGTAAATTATCTAAAAAGCATAAAATAACGAAAATATTATTGACGTTGGTGTTAGCGTACTTGCTGTATATATTCTGCACCAACTTCAATAATATTTTCGTTATTTTATGCTTTTTAGATAATTTACTTTGAAGTCGGTTTTTATTTTTCTTAAAATAGTTTATTTAACACTTTTTAGTGACTTATTTTACCAAGATAGGTATCAGCACTATCACGCAACTCGAACGTCTACGTTACAGAAACTTACTGAAATCATAAAAAGTTTATATCTCTTAAACTACTGGACCGATTTTGATAAAATTTGTACTCTACCCTAAGTTGAAAGATACTCTAACTATTGCAAAAAGAATTTTCAAAATCGGACTTGTAGTTTCTGAGAAATCCGCGGACAAACCTACATACATACATACATACATACATACATACATACATACATACATACATACATACATACACTCGTGAAATTTGGTAAATTCGTTTAGAAGCCCACATAGACTAACATATATGAATATTACGCATTTTTATTAATATTACATACATACACGTCGAATACAGAACCTCCTTTTTTGAAGTCGGTTAAAAATATCAAAATCCAGATATTTTAAACGTTGTGTAATATTTTTATTAGTCTACATACAACCTTTTCCATCAATAATTTTTTTTTTGTATTTTATCGATAAATTTTTCAATAAAATCTGTTAAATTAGAACCGATATTGAGTAGGTAAAATAACTATTGATTATTACGAATGATCAAAGATATCAATTATACAGATTGGAAATGTTAAGTGTCGACTTTAACAGACGATATTTTCGGCAGTTATAGTGATATTACAAAAAATAAAACAGATATTATAGAAACTAGGTGCCATAATAAGTAAAATTGCATTAATATTTAAGTAGTTAAAACGGATCAGGATATATCCAAAATTTTGAATTAAAGTCGTTACATTTAGAACAGGTGTGTCCGGGTAAGAATAGCACTCTCCCATCTCCTCCTGTTGGGTGTCCGTAAGAGGTGACTAACGGAAAATTAACAAGAAGACGGGCAGCAGCGTCTTTCTATGGGATTACCTACTTGTTTCTGTCCTCGATTTTCTTTATTTTTTCTGTGACTCAAAGGTTTGCTGTAAGAGAACTCATCATTGAGTTAAGCTCGCCTCGAAAACAAACGTTTAATAATTAGCGTAGAAAAATACCTTTAATTTGCTCTCCTGTAAAGTGCGGTTTCACACATACGATATTTAACGTAGGAGCCATCGATATGTCATCACTGGCAACACAAAATGGTTAAAGTGTTTATTATTTGTAAATCCTTTTTTTAGGATTAGAAACAAAAGGCTGGGCGAAGTCACATCGGGTCGTTACGTTAGTTTAAATAAAGATTTTTAACGATTCCGCCACAATATTACTTTAACAAAATTCCAATTTTCTGCCATTATTAATTTATCACCCATTATGTTCCGAGCCAGTGTTTTACGAGTGTTTGCGAAACGTTAATATATTGTTTTGTTTTTTTGCGCGATTGACGCATTGTAATGTTTATGCCGCAGCGGGAGGAATGCTATCTTGTGTCTGTACGTTTAATTTATTCTATAATAAAACTTCTAATGAATTTAATGTATAGGTTAACTGTCTGTTTCGAAAAATATGGTACTATGTATTTATCCTTTTATGGAATGTAGTGATAAAATTTCACGTAAAAGTAGTCTTTTTTATAAGATTAAAATTTAGTAAACCTTAAAGTATATTGTTGATAGATACGATACCACACGATAAAATATTTATAAATACTGAAATGTTATTTATAGGTTTAGGTGGCAAGTTATTTCAATATCTATATATAAAAATGAATGTTTGTCTGTATGTCTTTTATAGAATCGTAAACTATGCATTTGATCATGTCTTGATCTTCAGCAAAGTGTTGTGCAAGAGCCCAAAAAGGTTTCTGAGTAAAAAGAGCGCGAGCGGAGCTGCGCGGGTCAGCTAGTTTTTTTTTATAAAATATATTATACCACTTAAACACACGTAACCCATTTATCGATTTACAAAAAAATAATAGCTATTTTTTGTTAATTTACTCCACAGTTTACACAAAAAAATATTTAATCACGTTTTGTTTTTCACTCACTAAATAAAAATCAATTTAAAAGGCACGTCAATTTTCACGTCAACTGTCAAACATAAGATTTTTTTTTAACAATTTTTTTGCAAGCCTAGAGAAGCTACGCGGCTTACGTCCGGCGGTATACTGACAATTTTAGTTTTAGATAGACCAAATTAAAAATGTTTATTTTAGTTATGTCGAGGGCCTGGGTGCGTGGGCGAGGAACGAAGTGTGAACTGAACATTAAACATTTATTATTTACATCCGATAGTCTATTATCTCTGCTACTATTAACAGAGTTAAATATGAATGGAACGGCTTCAACTTTTTAATAAGAGCGTCAGTTTTTTTTAATTAAGTGATAAATCTAAATCTTTATGATTCACAAAGTATTTTTATACAGCTTGTACTTTTCGTCTTACAATTTTATTGTGTATATGTTGTTTTTATTTTACGCCAAAGGCCATTTTTTAATGAATTATGAAGTGACGATAGCCAAGAAGGACAACAACACACTGAAACATTAACCCAGCTTTATTATTACTGTAACTAAAATAAAATTCTGAGATTTCCAATGCATGTCAAGGTTTCAACAATCACTGTTAATAATTTATTAGGTATTATTTTTTTGCCTTAAAATACAAATAGGTATCTAAATTACTTAATCTAAAAGGCACCTACAGGCACTTACTATACACGGTAACAAGAGAAAGATATACGGTGTTGGCAGACAACGCGACGACGGTTAATTTACTGCCATTTAGCGCAAACAACCAGAATATTTTTCCTGAAGAATAAGAATAAATTTTATTTTACCAAGAAAAGTACAAACAAAACAGAAATATGATTACCATATATCCCCACACTAGTTGAAGCCTGTATCGTGGGGGTCAGAATATAACAGCTGATTCAATACAGTGCACAATTTTTATTCTAAGTAATACATAATACAAGATATGAATAATATGAAAATAAAATGTATTTTTGAAATTACTAAAATAAAGTAATAAGTATTTAAAAACGTTGCTCAGTAGGATATAAATAAGTAAGATGTAAATCGTATTTTTCACTTGACCTGGTATAAAAATTTATTAACAGGCTAACACAGCTTTCAAAACATTAAGACAACAGCAAGATTTAAACAATTGTGAAAAAAAATCAAAGTAACATCTGATAACCGAGATTTTTAAGTCGTCATAACCAATACTTAAATTACACTACATCTTTTTTGTGTGTCTTCACAGAATATTTTTTTAAGTGGTAGAGTAGGAGAGCCAACATTATGTCAAAATAATTAGAATTTATCGTGCTTGCTATTTACCAACGTACATACTGTGTTTTTTTTATATTGTTGAGTTACGTCTCTTTCCACCTCGGACGACATTAATGTATGGACATTTAATGACTCTATGCAGTTTTAAAATATATCGAGATTCGTGTATTTTTATATTTCACGTCGCATTACGCTATTAAAGTCTGTTATTAGTGTATTTTTTATTCTTAAAACTTCATTTGGGTCATAAATTAGAAGTTTAAAATGTATGCCAATGCCAAGTAAAAAAAAAGATCGCTCAAGGCGTTTACGACGACACAGCAAAAGGTCTAAGGAAACAACAGAAAAAAAAATGTGCGTGCGTGGAGTCCCTCCACGCGGAAGAAGTGAAACTTCATTCTCGCTCTGTCTCTTTCTATTCCACCTCCCCGCGCAACGAAGTCAACGAAGTCAACAAAGTCAACGGAGTCAACGGAGTCAACGGAGTCAACGGAGTCGGCTGAGTCGGCTGAGTCGGCTGAGTCGGCGGAGTAGGCGGAGTAGGCGGAGTCGGCTGAGTCGGCTGAGTCGGCAGAGTCGGCGGAGTAGGCGGAGTCGGCGGAGTCGGCGGAGTCGGCAGAGTCGGCAGAGTCGGCAGAGTCGGCGGAGTCAACGGAGTCAACGAAGTCCACTCACTCACTCACCCACTCACTCACTCACTCACTCACTCACTCACTCACTCACTAACCCACTCACCCACTCACCCACTCACCCACTCACCCACTCACCCACTCACCCACTCACCCACTCACCCACTCACTCAGTGACGGCGTCACATGAGCGCTTTAATAACCTTAACAAATTTAACGCCTATCGCCTATCGTTTAACACATATCATTTAACGCCTATCGCCTATCGTTTATCACCTATTGAATGATAACATTTTTGGAAGTCGCATAAGAAGTTTCACTTCAATAAAAGGTGACTATGCCTGTCTGTCCATCTCTTGAAGGTCTATGTTAGCACAATTTTTGAAGTGAAAACTGCTCGACCGTCTATTGTAATTGTAAGTTCTGAAGTGTTAAATGTTAAATTGTTTTAAGGCTAACGAACGGCTTTATTCAATACCAATGTCAAATTTGGATTGAAAGTAATGTCATTTTTATAGATATGTCAAATTAGAAAATTGTTTCATTAATTCATAATGGCTGTGGCAACAAAATGTGGATGCGTAAAACAGCGCCATCTGCTAACTTTACTTATTATCACATCGTATCATCAACAACTTACTTCAGAACCAAAATAGTCTCAATAGACCATTCTAATAATATTTGCTAATTTATATTACACATTGTATTAATAATTCTAGACGGAAAATCGGAAAATAGTAACATTCAGCCTGTTGATGTGTTTATTAACAAAAGCCCGCGTGTCCATTGCGGAGTCTCATCGGCGCGGGCGGCATCTATAATTATTGTTATAGACTTAAACAAGACATGAAATATTATTTTTTTAATACCCCTCATATCTGCTGGTATATGTTTTATCTATATAGGTACCTACTGTTAACTATGCCACGCTATACATGCCTGTGTTATCAAGCAATAAACTTGCATGAAGATTACTCATTTGAAATCGACAGAAAATCACGCGCTGTAATTATTGCTACGTTAAGTCTGATCAACTGTTGCAATTTAATTATTTCTTAATACTCGTACATGGATAATAATGTCCTCTTGGCTAATACGACCACAGCGGCCCATCTGTCATCACCCATACAACTGCTTATTTAGACACAAGTGCACTCTCTCTTCCTTTCCTCCAATGATATTTTCAGCCCGTCTTCTTGTCTTTCCTTAGTCGCCTCTTACAGACACCCGACCGCGACGGGAAGAGAAGGGAGGGTGCTATTCTTACCCAGAAACCTCACGGGCAGAAATTAATATAACACCGGGCAATTTATAAAAAAAAAAAAATCTATTTAATTAATTATTTATTACACATTAATTTTTAAGATGGTTTACCACTTTTTTAGGGAGAGTGAGAGAGAGAGAGAGAGAGAGAGAGAGAGAGGGAGAGAGAGAATAATTTAAAAGAGACTTTACAATCGTTTATGTTATTGAACTGACGATTTAAACGCTGACTTTAGTAAATATAAATTATGCCCGATACTTTGTATAAATTAATTAATTAATATTATAATATAAAGACTACATTTATTTTACTTACCGATTTTTGATACATGTTGAAACAAATTCCTAAAGTCTTTAACCGACTTCAAAACAGCGGAGGTTATGTATTGTCGCGAATGTATTTTTATAAGCAGCACATTGTCAACAATATTCCACGGTAAACACGAAGCGACTGGCTGACCATAATTCGCGTAATAAAACTTAACCTCCACCTACAGTGGCAAAAAAATACCAATTGCAATGTCTTATCTTATCTTCACGCTAATAATGTAAATAGGTAGACCAACGTCCGTCAATTGACACTCATAAATATATTCAAGATTTCAAGAAAGTGATTGATATTTATTATAATGGCCCCGTGGGGTCCGGGTATGAATAGCCGAATTTCCATGGAGGTTTTCGTAGGCAACATTGGAATTTTACTTAGACCCTTTGGATATCCTTCAGCCCTAGGACGTCCATTGAACATGGTGGCGACTCCGAGGGGGACGGCAGCGGGGTTGCGACCCCCGTCCCCGTGAATACCGTGACAGGTTCCGGGGGGTTAGTCTAGTCCCACAGCTCATGGGGACCGTTTGAAGGTTACCACCGCGACAAATAAAGAAAAAGTGTAAGATTGGAATTTTACTTGGATAGACTATGTTAAATGCTTTTTACGCGTAATTTTCGTACAAAAATATGCCTCTAGTAGCAGTAGTCCGGTTGTTAGTCCGGTTGACCGGACTAGTGCAACTTTTCAGTAGCAGTAGTTCGGTTGAAATATAGCACCGGACTACTGATACTCTTTAGTAGCAACAGTTCGGTTTGTAATATTAAGAATAATATTGTACAATACACTGTTACTTTATTGTTATTTATAATGAACACATAGGAGTTGCATAATCTTGTGCCTTGTCTTGTGTGAGCTTATGAATATGGTTTAGAGCTAACATGTTTATAGTAGACGTACCGGGGAAGCATAAGGAAGTCTTCAAGTTCAATGTGATTTTTACTTCGCCCAGGATATACCTACTGAGGATATGGTACCTATTGAGTAGTAGCTAACATAATTATTGCCCAAGATACAAGGATATTATCGCCTCTTGATACATCCTTTACCCTCCCAGCCCTCACCTCTTACTACGCGACATCAATCAAAACCAGTAAGCCAGACTTACTCTGGATATCAAGACTTGAGGACTCTTCCTTATGTCCTATACTCCTTATGTCCTATGCTTCCCTGGTACTTCTTCTATAAACATGTTAGCTCTAAACTACATTCATATGCTCACACCAGATAAGGCACAAGATTATGCAACTCCTGTGTGTTCATTTTAAAATAACAATGAAGTAACAAAGTGTATTGTACAATTTTATTCTTAATATTACAAACCGAACTGTTGCTACTAAAGAGTATCAGTAGTCCGGTGCTATATTTCAACCGAACTACTGCTACTGAAAAGTTGCACTGTTCCAATCAACCGGACTAATAACCGGACTACTGCTACTAAAGAGTATCAGTAGTCCGGTGCTATATTTCAACCGAACCACTGCTACTGAAAAGTTGCACTAGTCCGGTCAACCGGACTAACAACCGGACTACTGCTACTAGAGCAAAATATGTACCACAGCGATAGCAAAGCTGCTCAATTAAAGGGACTTAACGGATTCCATAAAAAATGCAGATTATATGTGATTAGATAATGATAAGGCTGATGCGAGTTAATTTGGACATATCTTTACGCCTATTATGTAAAGAGGGATAGGTATAGTATCATAAGGCCATAAAAAGTTATAATAATTCAGCCGCTACTGTCCCACTGTACAGGGCAAAGGCCTCCCTTTCCTCTTTCTACTTTTCCTGATCCATGGCAGTTTGTGGCCAGTCCTTCCTATAATTATCTAGCTCATCCAGCCATCTCCGTCTAGGCCTACCACGACGTCGTGTCCCAGTGCGTGGCATCTTAAAAGTCCTCCTAAAAAGTTATGCCTAGACTTTATTTATTTCTTCATAACCACCACAATGAAGAGCACTGTAGCTGGTCCCATATATATCGGGTGACGAGTAGATCTGAAATGCACCATACCATCATAAATGTTTTTCTTCTTCTTCTATCATCATCAGCCGGAAGACGTCCACTGCTGAACATAGACCTCCCCCCGAATCGCCACAATGAACGACCTTGCCTGCGACTCGCATAATGTCGTCAGTCCATCTAGTGGGAGCCCTACCTACGCTGTTTTACGGTTCGTGGTCGCAATGCAACTGTTTATAGAAACTCGTTATTAACCGACTTCAAAAAAGGAGGAGGTTCTCAATTCGTCTGTATATTTTTTTTTTTTTTATAGACAGTTGCATTGCGAATTAGACGTACCTACCCTCGGTTCCCACCAAGTGTGTGGGTGTTACTTATCTACAAGTATGTAAGTATGTATTTACAAAAAAATATGAATATATGTATTAGTATCAGTTGTCTGGATTCCATTGTCCCAGGATATTATTATTACTATATCTAACTTAGACGACTTGTGATAAAATTTAATATGTTAAAGTGCTTTGTGTCTTGCCTGACGAGGCACTGCTTAACAGCAGAAGGTAAATGTTAAACGTGAGCCACTGCGATCTTAGATCGGTCATGCTCGCCATCGAAAAGTCTTTGCTTGTGGCGGCTTCGTGTTGCGGGTCACCCCCTTCCCTCCAATATGGTTGAGGGGAGTGATGGCTGCTGCTCGAGTCAACTAGCGCGCGGGTGCTGCTTGGGGGGACTGGTCCGACTACTATCCCTTTGGCATTTTAGTTTTTAGTTTGTTGTATTTTCGTCGTATTTTTAATTTTTATTTGATATTTTGAACGGCAGGACACACTGTCGCTGGTGCTGATTTAATTGTAAAAAGACAAACTTTGTTTAAAAAAATATATGTGAAAAAATGACAAGCCCGCTGAGTTTCTTGCCGGATCTTCTCAGTTGAGGCCGCGTTGTGATCCGGTGGTAGCTTTTAAAAAATTGACCGTTCAAAAGTGCTAGCGTTAAGCCTATTTGAAATAAAAATTTTGAATCTTTGAATCTATCGTAAGAGTACAAGTTCAAGAGTTCATTTGCAAACAAATTAAATTACTTACCTTGAATACTTACCTTCAATTTTATACACATTTATTTCCGACATACAAAAAAAGCCACGTCATTTTTTAAATATTAGAAATAATCGTTCCAAAGTCCGTTACTATAAGTACGATATTACAAACATAAAAGAAGATATCGAAAGCTTTTTATACTTACATTTATTTACGACATACAAAAAAAAAAATGCCACGTAATTTTTAAAATATTTGAAATAACCGTTCCAAAATCCGTTACTTTAAGTACGATATTACAAACATAAAAGAAGATACCGGAAAACATTAATGTTTTTATTAATATTTAAACTGACTACCATTTATTTTAAATATATTTTTAATGATCGGTGGAAGCCACTTTTCGTGGCGTGTCCGTGATCAAAGGAGGCTGGTGTGAAACAAACAACGCAAGACTGTGACTTTCTCAAAAAGTTATCATAATTTAGACATTTCTCATCCCATCTAATTAATATTCTTTAATCAACCACAGCTTACTAGTTTCCTACACGAATTTTTATGCATGAAATATATTTCCGCCTCAAAGAGAAATGTGGTATGTTAAAAAAAACAGTTTTTGATTTTGGAACGTCCCTTGGTTCCTGTACAAATTCAAATTTTAAATAGGCTTAACTTTTGAATGGTGATTTTTTTTAAAGTTACCAGCGGATCGCAACATGGTCTCAACTGAGAATATCCAGCAACAAACTTACGGTCTTATTCATAAAAAAAGCTTATCAAAGGTTTTAAGCACTGATTAGTTATAGTGTTCTATAAGGTTATAAAACGTTCTATAAAGTTGCTTATTCATAAACGTTTCATAAACCATCTATAACTAATACGTCTCTATAGAACGTTTTTCAATCAAAGTATTGCCATTATAATGAAGTTGGTCAACAAATTGACCGAATACACCCAATCGCCCACAGATAATATGTGTCTACACACCGCCTAGGTGTGATCAAAGACATTATTACAGATTATAAAACATTTTATTGTCTACGAAACGATGACGACTGTCGATTTGACGGGCGTGTTGGTCTAGTGGTTGGACACACTGGCTGCTACCCAATAGGTCGTGGGTTCGATTCCCGCTAAGTGTCTGGGGTGTTATTTATCTATTTAATTATGTATTTACAGTAAAAAAAGTACTTATATAAGTATAAGCATCAATTATCAGGTTTCCATAGTACAGGCTGTGCCTAGTTTGGGAACAAATGACCATGTGTGTATTGTCTCAGAATATTTATTTATTTATTGTATTTATGACGCCCATGCGGAATTCGTCATACATCCATCGATCATTGTCATTGTTATTTGATTGTTATAGGTTTGTTTGGTAATGTTGTAACAAGCGCGTAATAATAACTAACCTAAAATAAACTAACTTATATTAAAATATATTAAATTGTATAATAATAATAATAAAATAAACGTTAATAAAATAATAAATCGTAATAGTTTGTAGTGTGTATACTGCTATTTTGATTTCTTACGAAATTGAACGGATATGAAACCTGTATGGGCTAGAACTCTTTGCCTTCCTAATGAGGCTCAACTAAAGAAAAAAATTGAACTGATGGAAGTGACACTGACACATATGTCATTTTCTTAATAATTAATAATCAGCTGTTGAAAGTCGGCCATTTTTTACCTTATATCACGCTTATAGCACTGTTATAGTAGCGGTCTGCCTTCTATAACTTTAAAACGTATCTAAAGAACGTTTTAGTGCTAAAATGCGTTTATGAATAATACTTTTTGAAAATCATACTATAGCGAGCCTATAAGTGTGTGATAACTTTTTATGAATAAGACCGTTAGTTTTTTACTCGTTTATAAGAAACTGCCAACTCCAAGCTGGACTGTCTTGATACGAAGATTATTTTTGTAAGATTGTATTTTACTTTGAAGTGCATACTTTATTAACCGACATCAAAAAGGAAGCCGTTCTCAATTCGTCGTGTATGCATTTTTTTATTTTATATAGGATTTCATGTGATATCTATGAACTTTTAAATAACAGAATATTCGTTTTCAAACGTGAGTGTTTCATGTTAAAAGGTGGTTAATTTTTTTACAGGATTTATCTAGCTCGATACTATCCCTGTTGTTGGTTGTATAACTTACTTGTGTATATAAAGGACAACACAAGCCAGCTATTTCTGGTACATATGTTAATAATAAAGGAAGCTCTAATTCAGTCCATCCTGTCTGCAACTAGTAAGGGAAACGGTAATTTGTCTTCCTCGTGAGTACATACAGGTGTTATTCATCATGATATTCTTATAATAAAATTATGAAAGAACATAATAAGTGACACGACGAATTGACTCAAACTTTGTTATTTAAAAATGTTTATTGATTTGAATTCGTGTTAATTCTATGTCTAAGGTGTTAATAAAAACACATTTAGAATCACTTAAAAAAGGTACTTTCCTAGGTGGTAGGTTCCTTGTGCTAGGAACCGTCCAGGTAGGTACCACCGCAGTGTCAGATATTCTGCCGCCAAGCAGCAGTGTGTAAGCATTGCTGTGCTCCGGTATGAAGGGCACTGTAGCTGGTGAAATTACTGGACACAAAGACTTAATATCTAATGTCTTAAGGGTCGGCAACGCGCTAGTGATTCTTCTGGTGTTACTAGCGTCTATAGGCTACGGTTACTGCTTGCTACCTTGGTTGCCTTGGTTGTATATAAAAAAATATATTTAAGAGGTTTATTACTAGTAATTAATGTCTAAGGCGACGATTAACAGTGCAAATAACCAGTCTATCAGCAGGCGTTGTCTCGATATACCTACCCTTGTGCACTCTGCACTTTATTTTTTTATACTATCAAGTTGGCAAGCAAGCGTGCGGCCCGCCTGATGGTAAGCAGTCACCGCAGCCTATAGACGCTAGCAACACCGGAAGAATCTCTAACGCATTGCCAACTCTTAAAACATTAGATACGGTAATTTCACCAGCTACAATGCCCTTCACACTGGAACGCAGCAATGCTTACACACTGCTGCTTGGCGGCAGAATAACTGACACTGCGGTGATACCTACCTGGACGGTTCCTTGCACAAGGTCCCTACCACTTAGTAAATTAGACCTACTTTTTGAGAAGACACCGATGCACTCACTCTTTCATTAGTTTTACAAGTAACAATCTATCTGAACCATGAGCAATGGTCTTTAAATGTCCTTATTTATAGGTGCGAAGGGAAGTGGCGAGACGGTTATAAAACACCATGCGTTTTTCATGTTACTGCGTTCGGATTCTTTCTGTCCTGTGACAAATGTGAATAGGAAGTCGTCTTGGATGATTAATTCAATTATACATTAAAAAAAACCCGGATGAAATTTAAATAATCTGTGTGATGATTCAGTCTGTGTGAATGTTGATGCTGCGTTAGGCCGCCTGTACTCACTAAGAAAAGATTCCAGGCCTATGTAAGAATTTGTATCTTTCTATGGGATCTAGGCACGAAAACTACGCATGTCGGGTCTAGCGCAGACAAGATTTTTTTTCTTGGTCAGCGACGAAGCAGCGTACGCAGTTCGTGTGTAGAAAAGACACGAATTCTTGCATGGGCCTGGCGAATTTTCTTAGCGTGTACAAGCGGCCTCATGGTTCAGATTGTCGAAAAGAAATGTAACAAATATAAGTCAAAAAAACTTCCGGAACAAGAAAGAAAACGGACTTAATAGTTAACCGTTGAAGTTACAGATTTTCATCCTGATTAAACCAGATTAGAGAATATATAAAAAAGATCAGCATTTAAATCTGTGCATTCTCTTACAATAGATAGATAGACTTGCCATAGATAACATTAGAATTACTTATTCTATCATTGGATATAGTAATTTCCTTCTTTTGTGAATTAATGCATTAGCGACCTTTCTTATTTGGAATACTTTTGTAGCATTTAAAACATGTTATTTAGTTTTGCTATTTTTCTAGATCTTCAAAGAACAGCTAGTTTATTTTCAGAAACTAAAGCAAAATGTGCAAAAAGCAGCGGAATAAAAATTTAATTCTAAATATAGGGGAAAGTGGTCACCCTTCGTACGCGGGGCACATTCGTACAGTAAGTCTAGGAGAAAAACTAAACGGCACACAAACACGCCTTTGCTTGTGTGCATGCATAGACATACCAGCCACCATGTTACTAACGGAACTTCGGGGCTGTCGCGCCACGCTGTATGAGCTGACAAGACGTTAAGTGTTTCCGCGCGTGGTGACTAATTTTTTTTACTAAACTTTAGTTCGTAATTGTAAGAAGAATTTTTATGTTTTTGACTAAATAGTGATGATTAGTTAATGTTATCATTGTTTATTTTGAGCTTTAATTGTAATATTTCTCATACTAAATAAGAATTAATAGGAAGTTGTAATTTTAATTTTAGAATAAGGCCTGGGGCACATTCGGACAGTACTGCAGGGGGCACATTCGTACGGTTACGGTTAATACGCTTAATATCTTATTTACCACCAGGTCATCAAAATTCATTTTTTAATGAATTATATACAGTAGGTAACTGTCAAAATTTGTTTTAAGCATACTATTTTTAGGGTACTTTATATTTATATCGATCAGAAACCTTTTATTTAGCTCCACTGCTTACTTTTATTAAGTAAATATTTTAAATAATATTTAATTGCAGAATCATGGTGCGGAAATATAAAAAAAGAGTACGCGAACCGAAGAGCTGAAAGTATCTTATCTTCGGAAGAAACCGGGATCATCATGGCGATTCTATTACCCTGATGTAGAAGATATACCTACTTTGTATTTTAGAGGCATCGCCATGATCCTCCCTGATCCTCCGCCACGAGCAGATTCTACACCTAGAATGGCTAGACTTTTTACTTTTGCAGTTAAAGAGTAAAAAAATAAAATGTAAAAGTGTACGAAGGGTGACCACTTTCCCCTATTGCATTGCATGAATAAATTGTTGTTGGAAATTAAATAACTTATGTAAGTGTATATAGTACAAACTGCGATCTTATCGCAATTGCTAGTTCTTCCAGACAATCTTATTGGTTGAAATTAAAGATACGATTCAACAACCAGTATTCCACAGTAATACTTTGTTGTGAGATTTTTTTATGTTGGAGGTTAAAAAAACACAAGATAAATAGTTTGCTTCTGTACAATACCTATTGCATTAGCTGAAATATTACTAGACAGGAGGCGGACAGGGTGTCTGGCCTAGCCTTGTAAATGTCTGGTCGACATCACATTACATACGGAATCATCATAAAATTCCCGCGTCATTCGTTAGATCTACAAATAGAATTCATATGGCATTGTGAAGTGTCAAAACTGTCTCTGTATTTCACTGGATATGTTTATAAAAAGTCAATGCCCATTTGTCTGTTAACCCCCTTATAAAGAATGTTGAAAATATCACAATTTATAATACCACTTGTGATAATCGTTTTACTGGTCCAGGATTGTTATGGATTAAAGTAATGTTAACAATTCGTTCATGGGCCAAGGTATAATAAGAAACGTATGTTTCCATTAAAAAAACTGCCACAGGATATCCGAGACCTACCAATTAATAAATTCAAAAATACTATTAAAAGCCTAAGGTTATATAAAAAGGGCTACTATAAAATCTCGGATAACCTGGAGGATAAAGCGGCGTGGGCTTAAAGTCCGACTCATGCGAGTTTATAATGTGAAGACATTGATTATAAAAAAGATATTTCCTGTAAAAAATACATGTATAAAAAATGACAAGCCCTCTGCGTTTATTGCCGGATCTTCTCAGTAGAGGCCGCGTTGTGATCGGTTTATAATATGTAGATAAGTGTCCCCGTGAGGCTCTTGAATAGTAAAGATATTTCGAATATGAACCCCGGCTTCAACTCCCTAATAGTCAACATTGGAGATTTAATAATCTAGTGACCAGAATACAATAATGCTACCAGGATCATCTTCAGAAGAGATCTTCCTCAACGGCGGACGGACCTCAACGGATCTCAACTTTTGACCTTACTTAATAATTATGAGACTTGGACAGATTCTTCTTTTCGTGTAGTCAAGACATCTACGCAGATTTTCATGTTCTCATGGAAAGATCAATCACCAAGATCTAGGTCTGATTGTCCGAGTTGTGACAGCATTTGAGGAGGTTTTTTGGATGTAACCCACAAAAATTTTTTAGCTAGTGCTTGGTTGAAATCCCATCTGATGGTAATTGGTGAGACAGTCGTGATAACGACTTATTAATAAAAGGAAAATCTAATTTATTATTTACTTGGGTTAAAAGCGGGAAGAGATATACCCCTATAGGCGTGAGCGTTGAATGAACATACTGTTTTTTTTTAGACTGTATTTTTTTTGGCGTAGACGTATAAACGAGTTTAATCATTAGACTAGTTTATCGATGGACTGTAAACTTGTTTACCCCCCTATATCTATATTTATAAAACACGTATGAACTTATTTATACCACTTTTAAAATCACAGTTATGATGGACGATAATTAAACGCCAGCAATTTGACCGCGACCGCGATATGTCCGTTCCGTTAATAGAAAAGAACAAAAGACCTGTGGTTTGAAGACGTCAATCACAAGTAGCTTGCCCATCTCTTTACAAATGCAGATGTATATATGATTCACGATGAAAATGTATTAATATCGCTGGAAACAATGGGTGGGATTGTAAAATAGGGACTTGTCTCACCGCTAGCTAGTCACTGAATGGCTTAGAGGAGATACCACTGGAGAGATCATGATGCGCTAACCCCTCTGCCAAATTTTGTTCATATGTTCAGGTCATTCTTTATTTGTGTGCGTATCTTTTTGAATATGTTGCGAGTTTATTATAGTGTTGGTATGCGTGAAATTGTGTCTGTGTGTGTTTACTTCGCCTCCCGCACCCTGCAAAAGTGCCACGAAAAATTTGTTCGGGGAATCGACGCGATATTAGCTCCATTCTAATTACTCTGAGCTGAATGGCGATGATCTATTTTTTCGCTCAACATTTTATCGAAGAAAAGATATATACGATTCCATGAGAATTAAACAAGAAGAGATGATATGAAAAATAATAATAATAATTTTCAAGTAAGTGTACTTACGTATAATAAAAATGTGAATTCGAAAAGAAGGGCGACTCTTTCGGCGAAGTTTCACATAAGCATAAATTATTTTCTATCCGAGTGTTAAAAAAATAAACCTCATAAAAAATTAGCTAGTGTTTATTTTTATTCTACCAATCACCGCAGCCTATAGACGCTAGCAACATCAGAAGAATTACAAACGCAATACCGATAAGTACCGACACTTAAGACATTAGATATTAACTGCACACTGTGGTGGTACGCACTTATACGTATACGGGTCCTTGGACAAGTTGGTTGTTAGTCACTAGTTGCTATTTTTTTACGGTTTTCAAATTTATTTTAAACAGCATTATAAAATAAATATGTATAAAGTGGACGTACTCACCTCTTCGATGGATGATGACATAAGGCCGGAACTGAAACAAAAATTACAAATATTAATACTAACTCGGTTTCTTCAGTTGGTGTATTTTACATTTAGGGGTACATGTAATTTGGTTTTGTGTATTTTCTTTATATGTAATGTCAGATTGAAATGAAACTAATTTTACGGATTATATCGCGGATTATAATGTCAGATATTTTGGCATTAAGAAGCGATTTGTATAAATTTGTGTTCCGGAGTGAAGTGTACTGGTAGTTTGTATCATTTTTTGTGTTCCGATGTGAAGTGTACTGTAGTTGATGAAATTACTGGCTCAAGAGACTTAATAACTCATGTTTTAGGTGACGAGCGCCCATTTATAGACCATTTTACCCGGTGGTAGGTTCCTTGTGCAAGGAACCGTACGTACCACCGCAGTGTCAGATATTCTGCAGCGAAACAGTAGTGTGTAAATATTGCTGTGTTCCGGTGTGAAGGGCACTGTAGCTGGTGAAATTACCACGACTGCGATTAGAGTCTTCTCTCTACGCCCCCTAGATCGGAGGAGGGGCGTGGGACGATGAATGGTTTCAAAAGCAAAAAAAAACGCAGTAATGATTTCTGATATTTACGCCATTACACATTGAAATGAAACTAATTTTACGACAGCTTGGGATCCCGTGATAAACATAGTCAAATCCAAAGACAAGCATTCAAAGAAAGAAAGAAAGAAAAGAAAAATAAATTTATTCAACGACACACAAAAACTTAAAATAAACGAAAGTATAAAAAAAATAACTAAAAACTACATTAAAGTCGTTGAAATGGTGCTCACTCAGCTTAATGTTATTGCTCCAAAAAGCAACAACGCTGGTCTTCCGTGAGCACCTAGTGACGATACAAACAAAATAAAATAAACGTAGCCCGAGCCCCACGCAATGCGCGGCGCCGCCGCGCTACTATATAATTATATAAATATGGCCAAACCGGACCTGTCACATGAGGCAGGGTGTCGCGTCGTCTGTCGCCGCCACCGCTGCGCCGACTCGCTCATACGCAGTTGTTATCGCACGCGAGCGTGACGCGACACTTCGTTCAGCAACATTTAATACTAATAACAGGTATGTGTAAATCAACCGATTTGAATTAAACTAATGCAAATGTTGACACGCTATAGTATACATTCTATTCTATATCTATCCACTGCAAGACCTCAAGATACTGTAAGCTCTTTCTGCGTAGATCGGACTAACAATAATAATTAGAAGACCTGAGGGTACCCTAAGACAACTATGACATATGGACAGCTACCACCTCAGTCCGCCCGTGACCATGAATGCTGTAAAATATTCGAAACGTCGGGAAATTAAAATCAAAAATAAACCGCGATATAATCCGTAAAATTAGTATCATTTCAAAAATCACAGGTTTAATAACATGTCATCATCATCATCATCATCAACAGCCGGAAGATGTCCACTGCTGAACAAAGGCATCCCCCTTAGAAGGGAGGGGTTGCCATAATCCCCACGCCTGGCAGGCGGCTTGGGGATCGCAGTACAGGTGGTAGGTAATATAATCCAATAGAACGACGCTGCTGCCCGTCTTCTTGTTTCCCCTTAGTCGCCTCTTACGAACACCCAACGGGAGGAGATGGGAGGGTGATATTCTTACCCAGACACCCCACGGGTAATAACGTCTCAAGATTAGCGAACTCTGAGAAAAAACCTTTTTGTGTGTAACACATCAACATCTTCCTTTATTTATGAACTAGCTGACCCACGCAGCTCCGCCTGCGCTATTTTTACGTTAACTAAACTTTGAATAACATACATTCGCATCGAATACATAACCTCATTTTTTATAGTCGGTTAAAAACTGGGACCCACTTTTTACTTGCTCTCCGAAGCACGGACCCGTTTAGTTCAAATGGCGATAAGCGGTCACCCATCTCTTTAATGACCTTACCTAACGTTGCTTAACCAGATCGATTACAAAACCTTGATAACAACTCTCTATGAGTGTTCCCTTACTAATATTTATTATATAATAATGAAAAATTGATAAAATCGGACCAAGCGTATAACCAAGTACCCATTTTGACTTTAATCCCCTCTCCCAAAAGAACCGTGCTAGATTACAGGATAAAAAGTATCCTATGTCCTACCTCGTAGTAAGATCTCAAATCATGCCAAGTTTCATTTGAATCCATTAAGTAGTTTCGGCGTGATGCGCAGCCGAGATACAGACAGACAGACAGACAGACAAAAATTTTAATTTAGTCCTCAGTATCGGTTATAGAATGCCCTCCAAATATAATATTCAAAATATCTTCAATGTACAGAATTGGACCTGTTACAGTTTTATTATAAGTATAGAATACTTACCAACATAACATTGGACACTTTTTATTCTTCCCATTCACATTAGCCATGATTATTTACAGCCTTATTTTAATTAAAAAGTTTATTAGCTGCTTCTCACATAACTTCACTGGAGTTGTCACTGTTAATTACATTGAACTACGCATATGGCGACAATGACTTGAGCATATGGTTGACTTAATTCGGTCAAGTTTTATTTATATTTGAGTTCAAATATAATGATTTCTGATACTTACGCGAATATTACACATTGAAATGAAACTAATTTTACGGATTATATCGCGGTTTATTTTTGATTTTAATTTCCCGACGTTTCGAATACTTTACAGCATTCATGGTCACGGGCGGACTGAGGTGGTAGCTGTCCATATGTCATAGTTGTCTTAGGGTACCCTCAGGTCTTCTAATTATTATTGTTAGTCCGATCTACGCAGAAAGAGCTTACAGTGTCTTGAGGTCTTGCAGTGGAATGCTTGTCTTTGGATTTGACTATGTTTATCATGGGATCCCAAGCTGGTGGTAGCACCCAGCCATCTTCTCTATTGATATAATCCGTAAAATTAGTTTCATTTCAATGAGTTCAAATAGATAATATCTTATCTATAAAAGTATTCATAAATAAAATCTCATGTAAACATTCAGCGATTTTGCGCATAATAACTTATTTAAGAAAAAGATATTGTTTTTTACTTAATACACCTAGTCGCAATTGATGGTAAGCAGGTAACTTAGCAGGCCATTCACTTTTGAAACATGGAACGAACAACATTTATCTTGTATTAAAGTCTCGGACGGACCATACTATGGCCGTAACTTTGTAACTGTATGAAGAGACGTCAAATAGAGCGTCGCGTATTCGGCCATGCACGTTTTTGTCAAAATTCAAAAGATGAATTTTGCAGGACAGTCGCTGTGGCCGCAGATAGCAATTACAGCTTCACCGGACAAGAGGGTAGGCGTTTAAAGCGCTTTAGCCAAAAAGGCAGAGGAGCGACGAGCTCAATGTCACCTCAGGGAGGCACGGCCTCGGTTTGGGCGGTCGCTTAGAGGGCTGATTTTACCACAGGTTCACAACGCGCCTTGAGACGATCCGGCAAGAAACTCAGTGGTCGCATACGTACGACCCTTCGGCCTCGCCGGCGAGACCGGTGTCTGTTTGATAGTGTAGCATACGGTTGTCGGGGAGGGGCAGGCTCAATGTTATGGTCCAATAGGGCCGACATTGGGTCTGGGGGCCTAACAATACGTGCCGCGGACGGTGGCGCGAGTCTGAAGGTCTATCCTGTTCCGCTACGAGTCACCATAGCATTACATAATACTGTCTACACTCCGAACCAAATAAGCTTGAAGGCGATTACAACTTTATTATGCAGTCATAAAACACCCCCGCTGTATAGTTGACCGTTAACGCGGCAGCAAAAAAAGGTCGGTAATACAAAGTTGTTTTTGCTGACGCGCCTAGTGTCACCTAGGCGCGTATCAATGTATGCGTTATGTAGTTATTGAGCCGCAAACGAACTTGTAATCGCCTTTAAGCTTATTTGGGATGGAGTGTATATTGTCTGTTTGTGTGTGTAATTAGACCAGTTTGTTCATAGTGTATTGTAGGCCGGACACACACAGGTAAATCGCATTAATTCCAGATTAAAATAATGTTCGGATATTAAGAACAGAAACGCATTCAGACATTCCGCACCCACCCGCGTCCGGTAGATCCCGTGATCATGGGAATTGCAACAGCGCCGAAATATCGGAAACATAATCAATCCTGGCATTCCCGGCAGAATACTAAAGCGTACATTTGTAATTTGTAGTATTGTAAATCGCCATAAATGTAAACATTCGCAAGTCACATTAAAAGTATTTTACGTCAGGGAACATAAACATTTGTTTTCTTATTAAGAACATCTTTACATTATCTTGACTTCAAAAAATACAACTCTCAATTCGATTGTATATTATCTATATCTATAAAAATCAATGTCACTTTTCGTTGTAATTTCATAACTCAAGAACGGGCTCACCTATCCAAACCAAATGTTTAGGCTTTGTTCGGACTATTTAGTAGATGGTTTATGTGAAATTTGAACAAAACCGGTAGAGCGGTTCTTCGTTTATCACACTTTTTGTAACAAATTAATTCAATAAATGGCGGATCATTTTGTAAATGGGGATTTTGCTGTCAAATCATCGATATACTATACCAACTAGATTAGCTGTCACGAACAAAATGACATCGAAAATGTGGTCGCGGTTACATTTACTTACACAACTATACACGTAGCTAGAAATTGTAGAAAATAGTTTTAAATAATTCGGAACGTCGGACTAATAGCAGCCTTCACATGTAGTAATAAAGTCTAATTCTGTATGCAGTAATGTTGGTTAAACCTTTACATCGGAGACAAAGAAAAATCAATAAAACCGCCAAAATTATACGAAAAAAAGTAGTTGTTTTGACTTAAACAAAAATGTACTCATTTAAAAGAAAATCTTAACCACTATAAAATAAGGTTCAAAACAGGTGTGTTTCCATTGTGTGTGTACTGACTTACAAACTTATCCGTGCTGGTGGCAAAAATGAGAACTAACTTTTTTATTATGGTAATGACGTGTAGTTTAACAGTTTCGTATAGAAAGTGGCGACACGCCTATCGGCAACATTAATTTTGTCAGTCTCTAGCGGAGAAAATATCAAATAAATAATTTTTATTTCGTATTATAATGATATCTTACTTATATTTATTATTTAAACTAGTAAGTAGTAATAAGAAAACAAAACGAAAAAAAATTTCCCCATCTGCAATTTTAGTATTACGATAAGTATTATATTATTTGGACAGTTTATAAACGCGCAATAAGGAATTTCGATACATCCTGTT
This sequence comes from Furcula furcula, assembly GCA_911728495.1. Lineage (NCBI taxonomy): Eukaryota > Metazoa > Arthropoda > Insecta > Lepidoptera > Notodontidae > Furcula > Furcula furcula. The sequence continues at coordinate 13,903,406 of OU452265.1, read as the reverse complement.
GTCGGCTCGTACTAATTTGAAATAAGCGACAGCCTCTCTATTTTCGTGACCACTTTTCGGGCCGTGACAGCTAATCTTGTTTAGATAGTATACATGAAGAAATAGGGTCAAAGTGGAGTCCAAACTCCAAATAGTTGATTGAGGCATACGCTATCCCTTTCATTGAGGCCGGATCTCTCTTTCTAAGTGGTCCAATGTGTGGTCCATGTAATAATTTAAATTACCCGAGAAATGGATACCCTAATATAGAAATGCTCTACTTCAACATCAAAAGATTGTTTTCCACCCGAAAACATAAAATACGATGACAATCATGTCTAATAATTTTTTTTTTGGTATTGTTCTGCGAGTACGATTAGGATAATGCTATATTGTGTTTTCGCCAATTGTACTCAAATGCAATTTTAAATACCGATTTTAAGGGTTCATATTTTGTGGCAACACTGGCGCTTATTGTCAGCATGAAACTGTCTGTCATTTAAATCGATCCAACATTTAAATACCATAATTTCACGATAAAGTGAATTAAACTAATAAGAATGGTGATAAAATGTGTAGTACTTAGTTGCAAAAATATGTTTTACCCCTTAGATGATACCGAATATCACTCGTAAGTCCGATTTGTTCAATAATGTACCTACCGATGATCCCTTTGGATTATGCACCATATTTTCGATCAGTTCTTCTTTCGATAGGCATATAACACGTTTTCAGTTCGTTTGTTAGTATTGGGTTTAACTTTCTATTAATTTGTAGTTGAATTATCTAATTTAAAATATTATACATTGTTTTCATAGAGTAACCATGGTAAAGATTTTTTGAAGACTTTCCGTTTTGGGGATTTTTTTACCGCCACTTTATGATAAAAAATATACGATGTAGGTATTTAGTTCAAGGATTGATATGGAAAAAATATTGTATGTTCAAGTGTGTATGTAGTTTTAAACATATTATTAAAATCATATTTATTCTTGTCGCCTCCTAGTCCTGTCGCGTCTAGTAGCCTCCGTGGCGCAGTGGGAAACTGCTTGCTTGCGTACCGGGGGTCGCAGGTTCGAATCCTGCGGGGAGCAACAACTTTGTATATTTGTTCCTTACTGGCTAGGACAATGCAGGCTGGTCATCTGATTGTCTGTAAAGTAAGATGATCCATGCGTCGGATAGGCATATAAAAAGTCGGTCCTGCGCCTGACCTCTCCCCGGTCGTGTTGATCTTTCGTATCACTAAACTGTGAGAGGTAAAAGGAAGAAAGAGTGCACTTGTGGCTACGCAAGCATTTGTGCACTGGCTGATGGCTGATCTTGCGAAAGATTGGCCGTTGTGGTCGTATCGGCGAGAGTACCTATATCATTCTATAAATATACATATAATCACGCCTCTTTCCCGTAGGGGTAGGCAGAGACCACTTCTTTCCACTTGCTACGATCCTTACATACTTGTTTCGCTTCGTCCACTTTCATTATTCCCTTCATACATGCTCTTCGGTTTAGGGTACTCTTGACCTGGCCTTTTTTCAAGACGTCCCTGATTTGGTCTTGAAACGTCCGCCTAAGTCTACCCCTTCCAACACTTTCATTCACACTCGCCTTATACACTATTTTCGTCAATCGTTCCTCATTCATTCTCTCGACATGGCCAAACCATCTCACATACCTCAATTTTTGTCACAACATCTTCTTTCATACCACAACGTTTCCTTATGTCACTATTTCTTAACCTGTCACTATACCTGTCACCTGTCAATATATATACTGTTTTATTTACCCGTGGTCAATATTAATACATTTTTTATTTTCTTGTAGATTTCCTAAAGATATTGAGCGAAGGAATATTATGACTATCCATTGTCCCATTCGAAAAGAAATTTTATGAAGCTGCAATGATCTGCAGTTGGTCCAATGGAAACCTAAATTTACTGCAAATGCTTTTTCTATCGTCTAATGTGTGGGTTACAAGGTGTTTTAGTTGTTTGCATATAATGGAAATTGCTATTCAATATCTTGTGATTAATCAGAAATCGTTAAACGTACTGAATAAATGATCTTGTAATACAATTTATTTTTATCATAACTTCATATGCTTTTATTTTCACAACCATTAACTTATTATTTATTTATTACTTGATTGTCTGTAAAGTACTCAGAGTAATTAGAATGGAGCTAGTATCGCGTCGATTCACCGAACAAATTTTTCGAGGCACTTTTGAGGGGTGCGGGAGGCGAAGTAAACACACACAGATACAATTTCACGCATAACCACACTATAATAAACTCGCAACATATTCAAAAAGATACGCACACAAATAAAGAATGACCTGACCATATGAACTAAATTAGGCAGAGGGGTTAGCGCATCATGCTATCTCCAGTGGTATCTCCTCTAAGGTAAAGTAAGATGCTCCATGCGTCAGATAGGTATGCAAAATGTTTCGCCTGGTCTCTCAACGGTCGTGTCGGTTTTTCGTCCCGTCGTATTTTGAGAGGTAAACGGAAGCAACTAGACATATTTAATCGGTTTAAACTTAAAGCTTAAACAAGCCAAGTAAGTCGTATTAAGCGACGAAGTTAAAAAGATGTCCTGATTTTTCATGAAACATCAAGGTTACCCTCTTAGAAAGGGAGATTCGACCTCAATGAAAGGGATAGCGTTGACCTCAGTCATGTATTTGGGAGTGTTTTCTCCACTTTGACCCTATTTCTTCATGATAGTATATCGATGTGTCAAATTGAACCTTTTTTCAGAATTAAAACTTTTTTTTAGTGTTGACAGTAAAAGCATGTTGTTATGTCATTCATCTTTTCTCAGTTTTTTAGCGAGCCGTCGGTGTTTCATTTCGTTTACAGGCTTTATTTGAATTAAATTGTCAAAAGCATTTACACAAACGGAGAGTTTTGAACTGTTGAAGTGAATAACATGTATGCATGTGTGTTTCTTCATTTGAAAACATATTGTGTACCACTATTAATGAAGAAATTTGTTTTTAATTTGAATTATTCTTTTTTAATTGAAGGAAAAATGCCATTTTTTGTTTGAATAAATGAATTTGATGTTCCAATGAAATGTTTTTAATATTTCACTTTATACGTAGCGAAGCACGTACCGGGCCGCTAGTTTTAAATAAAAACAGCTTCTGGACACTGTTTATAATCTCGGCAAAGATACGTTAACAACTCAAAACTCTGCGATAAATGTGTAGTTTGTAATCTCATTTCAGAAAAGTCAATATTTTTTTCGATATCACTTAAACGAATAATTTGCCATTTTATTATTTAGCACCTTCACAGTACCTATTACTATATATTTTTTTAGAATCTCTTGATAAAAATATATGTCGGATGCGTAAACTTGTTTCAATAAATGTATAGTTAGTAATCTTATCTCAGAGAACGTCAACATTTTTTTTCGAATATCACTTTAACGAATACCGTGTGTTTTTTGGCACATTCACTTATTATGTAATTAGTATTTCGTCGGAAACGACGGACACCGGGCGTTAGAGCGAAAACATCTGCTGGACTCAATTGCCGCAGGAAGTTTATCATATGCATTGACACAGCGCGCCAATATACAGGCTGATGAATAGTTATATTAATAGTAATGATTTCTGATATTTACGCGAATACTACACATTGAAATCACACACATCATCACATTCATCACACATCACAGTCATCATCACAGACGAACGTATGCATGCTGTGTTGCCATATGTTAGAGGGGTAACGGACAAGATTGGCTATATCTTAAAACGAGCTTCAATTAAAACATTTTTCAAGCCACCAAAGAAGATTAGTCAGTTTTTACCATCAGTCAAGTGCCATGTACCTCTACTAGATGCAGGAGTATACAAGCTAGATTGTGATTGTGGGCTCTCATACATCGGGCAAACAAAGCGAGCAGTAAAAACCCGTGTAAAAGAAAATATAGCTGACGTTAAACATCGACGCTATACGAAGTCTGCAGTCTGTGAACATGTTCTGGATCGCTCCCACCATTATATTAGATTTGACAAAACACAAATCCTCGTGAAACAACAGCGATTCCTGCCAAGGATGATTCGTGAGGCTATTGAAATGAAAAAACATCCAAATTTCAATATAGAAGATGGCTGGGTGCTACCACCAGCTTGGGATCCTGTCATAAATAAATCCAAAGACAAGCATTCCACTGCAAGACCTCAAGATACTGTAAGCTCTTTTTGCGTAAATCGGACTAACAATAATAATTAGAAGACCTGAGGGTACCCGAAGACAAGTATGACGTATGGACAGCTACCACCTCAGTCCGCCCGTGACCATGAATGCTGTAAACTATTCGAAACGTCGGGTAATTAAAAACATAAATAAACTGGGATATAATCCGTAAAATTAGTTTCATTTCAATAGTAATAAGTTATTAGGTACTAATTACATCGATATCTTATTATATAAAAGAGTAGACAAAAACCCACTCATCACGAAATCTCAGAAACTACAAGTGCTAGGAGTCTCAAACTTTGCATGGGGGTTCCTTTTAAGACGTAGGTGCTCACTAAGACGGGATTTTGTGAAATTCAACCTCTAAGGGGGGCAAACAGGGGGGCAAAGTTTGTATGGGAGAACGCGATTCCTTGGTCCTATTGACTTGAAATTTTGCACAGACATTCGTTAAGAAAATTAATTGAATTAGTATTTCATATTTTTTTATAATTTATCCCTTTACAGGGTAAAAATTGAGGATTATTACAACCGATGGCGGTACAAATATATTACAACAATAAGATACGTTAATTCGAATAATAAAATAAGAGTTCCTTAGCCAAGTGGTTACGGAAGCGTCCTCTAAGCGCGGACTGTCCGGGTTCGCTACCCGTATGCGGATTTTCTTTTTGTATTTTTAAACTTTGCTTTTAATTTTTTTATTTATATTAAGATCCGATGTTTTAAATATTTAACTCATATTAACTCCAGCACTTTTTATCTCTACTATATTTTTTATGTTTAATTCTTTTTTATTTAAAATCATGCATACGTGGTTAGCTTCTCTCTAATGTTATGATTTAGTTAGTGGAAACTTAATTGATTTTTGTACTATTGGATCTTATATTAGTAATAAGTGGTATAATTTGTTTGTTTCCCAAATATAATAAAATAAAAATAAAATAATGAAAATATATTTCCAAAATGTCTATTTCGGTAGGAATACAATATGCATTTATTGTACGTATGATATAAAAGCCAAAACTTTATTGGAATTATTGTCTGTCTGTCAGTCAGGGTTTTTTCTACAGGTTGGCTGGTGTTGTTCACTATCGACGTTAAAGTATCTTTACGTATATTTACATAGTGTGAAACAAAGTCGCTATCCGAGTCTGTCTATATCCGATAGCACCACGCAGCGGTTTTCACCACCGGTTAGATAATTTTTCATTGAAGGTTTTAAGTTTTATCTAAGTAAATAAACTTACATAGCTCACGTTGACTAAACCTAAAGAGATACATAGTTAACAATCAAGTACTAGAAAATTTCATTAATTCCGTATTATTATAAGTCTAAGAAGTCCCGATGTCCTAGACATGGCACTTCTAAAGAGCGTAACGCTTCGGTTGCGCTCCTTAGAAGTGCTCCATGAACTAGACTCCGACCACCGTCCCGTTCTCATGGAGCTCGGACCACCTCCCTCACCGGAACCGGTCATGAAGAGCGTGGTGGACTGGCAGCGGCTGAGCACCTGCTTGGCCAATGCCGACACGCCACAGCTCTCTCGTATCCCAGTCCACCTCTCGTCCCCTCAGGACACCGAACAAGCCGTCAGTGCTTTCACTGACAACCTCCAATCGGCCATCAGCCAATCTTCCCGGCAGGTTGAAGCGGTGGACCCTTATGTCCAACGCTACAAACTGCCGGCCGACGTCAAAGAATTGGTCCGAGCCAAAAACGCGGCTATCCGCGCTCACGACTCCTACCCCACCGAAGCCAACCGGATCCGCATGCGCGCTTTACAGAGGGACGTAAAGAACCGCATCGCGGAACTCCGGGGGGACCGGTGGGACGGTTTTCTCGAGGGTATCACCCCCTCTCACCTAGCCTACTGGCGGCTAGCGCGGGCTCTCAAGTCCGACACGGTAGCCACCATGCCTCCCCTGACCCGCCCTTCAGGCGCCCCTCCAGCTTTTGACGACGAGGAAAAAGCCGAGGTCCTCGCAGACTCTCTAGAGAGACAATGCTCTCCTAGTGTCTCAGTTTCCGACCCACCCCATCGCGATCACGTAGATAGGGAAGTAGAGCGCAGGGCTTCTGTCCCGCCATCCGACACTCTCACCCCGGTCACCCATTCCGAGGTGGAAGACCTCATCAAAGGCCTTAAGCCTAAGAAATCCCCCGGCCCTGACGGCATCTCGAACCGCGTACTAAAAATCCTTCCCTACCACTTGATCTACCTCTTGGTAGCCATCTTCAATGCCGCCATGACGCACGCTATATTCCCTTCGGAGTGGAAAGAAGCAGACGTCATCGGCATTCACAAACCCGGTAAGCCACGTGACGATCCCACGAGCTACCGTCCCATTAGTCTCCTTAGCGCCCTGGGCAAACTCTACGAGCGCTTGCTTTTCGCAAGACTCAAAGAGTTTGTCATCTCGAAGGGCATACTCATACACGAGCAGTTCGGCTTTCGAGCCGGACACTCCTGCGTCCATCAAGTGCACCGCATCACGGAGCACGTCCTCTCCGGGCTCAACCAGCCCAGACCCATATACACCGGAGCCTTATTCTTCGATGTCGCCAAGGCATTCGATAAGGTCTGGCACAATGGCTTGCTTCACAAGCTCTACCTCATGGGCGTGCCAGACCGTCTGGTCCTCATCATACGAGATTTTCTCAGGAATCGCACCTTTCGATATCGAGTCGAAGGTGCGCGATCCACTTCCCACCCTATTCAGGCCGGAGTCCCTCAAGGCTCCGTGCTCTCTCCACTCCTGTTCAGCCTGTTCACGAACGACATCCCTCGTTCGGACAGGGTGCAACTAGCCCTATATGCGGACGACACCGCATTATATTTCTCACACAGAAATAAGGCTTTTCTGACGCGCACTCTTCAAGTCGCCGTCAATGCCCTAGGCGAATGGTTCCAAAAGTGGCTGATCGCGGTGAACCCGGAAAAGAGCGCCGCGGTGCTCTTCTCCCGGAGCACCAGATCCCACACTGCGGGCCATCCCAGGAGTCGTTTAGGTCAGATCACCCTCTATGGGCGTCCCATCCCTTGGACCAAAAAGGTCAAATATCTAGGCGTCACCCTAGACTCCCGCATGACATTTGGACCGCATATACGGTCAGTACGCAACCGAGCGGCCTTCGTCCTCGGCCGGCTCTACCCCATGATCTGCAGGCGGAGTAAACTGTCGCTTAGGAATAAGTTGACACTTTACAAAACCTGCATCCGTCCCATCCTATCTTACGCCAGTGCCGTATTCGCACACGCGGCTCCCGTCCACATCAATAGCCTCCAGGTTATTCAAAACCGATTCCTTCGACATGCCGTCGGTACCCCGTGGTACATGCGGAATGTCGACCTTCATTCCGACTTCGGTCTAGTCCCTATCCGCAAATTTTTCAAAGAAATGTCCGAACATTACTTTGAAAAAGCATGCGTCCACCCGAACCCGCTCATCGGCGCCGCTGCCGACTATATCCCCGACCCCGACCCTGGTCCTGGTCCCTCAGATCGTCGACCTACCGTACATCGCCGCCGTCCGCGGCATGTACTGCTCGACCCACCCGACCCGATGTCCGTCCTCCTGGACCTTGACACAACACCAACACCTACACCGACAACGACGTCACGAGTCGTACACACACCTACACACAGACACCGGTCTCGCCGGCGAGGCCGAAGGATCGTACACATGCGACCTCGACATGCATCCCCTCGCTGAGTTTCTTGCCGGTTCTTCTCAGCGGGGGCGCGTTGTGAACCGGTGGTAAACTCACACACTCTCTAAGCGGCAGCCCAAGCCGAGGCCGTGCCTCCCTGAGGTGCCCTTGAGCTAGTCGCTACCTATCTTTCCGGGCTGGAGCGCTCAAAGCGCTCGCCCCTCTTGTCCGGTGAAGCTGTAATGGCCATCTGCGGCCAACAGTACTACTCATACAAAAAAAAAAAAAAAAAAAATATTATAAGGTAGGTAAATATGCGGGATATAATATACCCGCCCCCGGCGGCGGACTAAAAGGCAAGGCAAGGCACTGAGGGACAGCTGATGCAGATCCCACCGGAAAACCCCTCACATGTACCGATGTGACAGCCACGGGAGTTTTAGTGGGTAAGAATCCCCCACAGGATCCCGGGGACATATTAAACGTGTCCCCCGCCACCCTCTTAACTGTGACAATAGTGACAGATTCCCGGGGGGCTATATATGTATAATGCGCCCCCGGCAGCGGCTTCAAAGGCCCTTGCCTTGCACTGAGGGGTACACGGTGCAGCCCCCATCTTTTGTGTGAACAGCCATGGGGGACACATACCACAGTCGATCGCCCGCAGGATCCTGGGGGCCTATTGGAAGTTTCCCCCGCAATCCCCGTATCTTTGAGCACGATGATAGTTTCCCGGGTGGCTTTATTGTGCCCCCCGGTGGCGGGCTCAAAGGCAAGACACTGACAGATCTTGGTGCAGATCCCACCGGATAGCCCAGGTCTCCTTCTTATGTACTGATTTAACGGCCGTTGGGGGTTTAGTGTATAAGAATCCTACATAACCCGGTTGACCGCCAACAGGGTCCCGGGGACCTATTGAAGGTTTCCCCCGTAACCCCTGTAACCGTGAGCACGGTGACAGGTTCCCGGGTGGCTTTATTGTGCCCCCAGTGGTGGGGTCAAAGGCAAGCCACTGAGGGTATCATGGTGCAGATCCCGCCGGATAGCCCAAGACGGGGTTCTTATGTGCTGATTGCACGGCCGTTGGGGGTTTAGTGTATAAGAATCCTACATACCCGGTTGACCACCAACAGGGTCCCGTAAATCCCATTAAAGGCTTCCCCCGTGACCCCTGTAACCGTGAGCACCGTGACAGGTTCCCGGGGAACTATAATGTGCATCTCCGGCGGCGGGTTCAAAGTCAAGGCACTGAGTGGTATCAGCTGGTGCAGATCCCGACAGATAGCCCAGGTCCGCCCTCTAATGTGCCGATGTGATAGCCGCGGGGGTTTTAGTGGGTAAGAATTTCCCGGTTGACCCCCGTTTAGGTCTTAACGATGAAACCGAACAAGGAAGCGCGTATTGCTTCCATAAATTGGTTTTAAAGAAATGGTGTCCTGTTCCTGTCCTTAATCCACCCAAATTGTGCACCGGTACACGTCTGCAGTATCTAATAAAATTATAAATACAATTAACAAATCACAAGCTCAGAGATTCAACGTTACAGGCTTAAACCTAAGCGTTGAGTTCTTTGCCCATGGACAGACAGCTATTCGTAGCCCTTTCACGCGTCACTTCTAAACAAAATTTGTTCATATTGCGTTACGAAAAGTCACCTACAAACATTATTTATGAAGAAATTCTATAATCAAAGGCAGTAACTTTAAATTATTCACATCTTTTTTTATTCTCAATTACACCCGTGCGAAGCCGGGGCGGGTCGCTAGTAATATATAAACTAGATAAACATTCACGAACAAAATGACATCTAAAATGTGGTCGCGGAAGTTGCAAACTTATCTGTGCTGGTGGCGGTAACGTGAACTAACGATGTTATAATGATAATGACTTGTAGTTTGACAGTTTCATATAGACAGTAGCGACAGTCCTACTATCAGCAAAAATAAATTTGTCAGGATGTGGCTTGTAAAGAAATAGCGACACAAGGGCGCTATTTCTCGCTACCACTTTTTGAACCGTGACACCAAATCTAGTATAAATATTATATCGATGACTAATTATATAGAAAATAAAAAAGTCGACCATTAGGAAAAATACAAAAATATTGTTTTTATGTTGTTTATGTTTATTGTTATTTTTTTTTCTATAGAACATAAAAAATGGGCAATTAAAAAAAAATAGATATATTTATTTGCGTAAATTCCGAATATGAAGCTCAATTTCAGGAAAAATGTCAATGCGTTATTTTTCGTTAGCACGGCAATCTGAAAGAAAGCATTAATGCAGTCCATTTTTTTTTTAATTTTGTAAAATTTATACTTGTCTTATAAAACTGAAAATATCAAAAACTTGAAAAGGACGCATCATAAACTATACTCCGTGTTTTGATTTCAAAGAACACACGAACTCACTTTGAAGTCGTCGGTTCTATTCTACAGTATCTATTACATTTTATTTTCGACTATATATTTGTCAGTTACATCGTTTTCAACTTAGTTATGTTACCTTTTCCGGTTAAGACGTGAATAGATGTGAAATGGAATTTGTGACTACTCTTCAGTTTTAGACTTTCAGTTTGTTGCTATCGAATTAACTATGACTAAGAATTATAGTATCTATACTACACCGCATCACACGAAAATAAGGTATTATTTCAGTAATGACTGAGTTCCACTGATTTTCTTGCCGGATCATCTCAGTAGAGGCCGCGTTGTGATCCGGTGGTAGTTGTAAAAAAGTTGACAATATGTAAGTCATTAGGCCTATGCATAATAAAAATATTTTGAATTTAAATGGCATAGTAGAAATGTCACTTTTCCTTTTGTTAGTGGGTTAGCGGTTAGTGTGCAATAAATGACCGCGCCTCCCTTCATAATTCCCCAAACTGGGCTGAGTCGGTAACCAGATAACTGTTACAAACACTAACACCCCTTTTTTAAAATACATAAATCACACTTTTTTTTTGACGCTGGGGAAATCTTCCAATGATCCCCGGGAGCTGTGGGGCTCGACCGGGGTATGTGGGATTCTTACCCACTAAAACCCCGCGGCTGTCGCATCGGCACATGAGAGGGGGGACCCCAGGGCTCTCCGGTGGGATCTGCACCAGGGGCCCCTCAGTGCCTTGCCTTTGAGCCCGCCGCCGGGGGGCGCATTGTAGCCCCCCCGGGAACCAGTCACGGTGCTCACGGGGACGGGGGTCGCAACCCCGCCGCCGTCCTCCTCGGAGTCGCCGCCGTACTCAATGGACGTTCAAAGGGCCCACACCCCGAACGTCCAGCGACTCCGAAGGACATAAATCACACCTAGACCATCGATTAATTGACATTATGGACACAAGACAGACAAACATGATCACGCACGCGAATATTTGTCTTGGGTGGGAATCGAATTCACAACCTATAGGGTGACAGTGGTGACTAACCACTGGACCAACAGGCCTCTCAAAAAGGGCAATCACATTCGTTTTGATTTTGAATTGTCATATAAAATCCGAGCTTGACAAACCTGCGTCATGGTATAAGGGCTGTTTTTTTTAGTGCATTAAAAATTACAAAGCCTAATCGAATTCAATTCGTAACATACTGTATATAATTGATGGGCTCTATAAGGTTGGCCTAAATACGTGTTGTTGCAATGACGCGCACCGATTGTTGACTGTCCCTGATTGCGTATAGACGAGGAGGCGGCGAGTATGTATAGATTTATAAAGCCAGTTAATATTAAAGCGCTTTGCAGATTTCCAGAATGCGTTATTTTTAATTTATAATTTATTATTAACTGTTGCTGGACTGTGTTCCCCATCGATATAATATATCAATTAGATAAACATTCACTAACAAAATAACATCTAAAACGTGGTCACGGGGACATGTGTCACGGGAAATGTGTTCACGGACTTCAGTTCAGTGCTGGTGGCGGAAACGTAAACTAACGGCTTTATTATGATAATGATGTGTAGTTTTATAGTTTCATATAGACAGACACTGAACGTCACTGAACGACACTCAGCGTCGACGTTCAGTGTCGTTCAGTGTCATTCAGTGACGGTCAGTGACGTTCAGTGTCGTTCAGTGTCATTCAGTGACGGTCAGTGAAGTTCAGTGTCGTCGTTCAGTGTTGTTCAGTGACGTCCAGTGACGTTCAGTGTCGTCGTTCAGTGACGTTCAGTGACGTCCAGTGTCGTCGTTCAGTGTCTTTCAGTGTCGTTCAGTGTCATTCAGTGACGTACAGTGTCGTCGTTCAGTGTCATTCAGTGACGTTCAGTGACGTTCAGTGTCGTCGTTCAGTGTCGTCGTTCAGTGTCGTTCAGTGTCATTCAGTGACGTTCAGTGTCGTCGTTCAGTGTCGTTCAGTGACGTTCAATGTCGTTCAGTTTCATTCAGTGACGTTCAGTGACGTTCAGTGATGTTCAGTGACGTTCAGTGTCGTCGTTCAGTGTCGTTCAGCGTTGTTCAGAGTCGTTTTTTAGCAATAAATTTTCAATATTATTTTCTAGTCAAGTGTAATAGCCGTTAACGCTGTACTGTTATTAAATAGCTTTAACATTATGACGTCACACCCGCTCGGGTTTGTTCAGGAGCTGTCGGCGTGTTTCCGGTACCGGATTCAAAAATTGTATTTTTTATTTTGAAATAACTTTTGAATTATTGCGAAAAAAAACAAAAAATAGTTTTATTATAAAACTTATATATGATCTTTCCATTTATCACAAAAAAAAAATCAAATACCCAATTACAACTACTAGGTACTGCAAGAGTTTGTCGTGTCTCATGATCACAATAAATTTTTAATAGCAAGCATAGCAACAAATAGGTACTTATTAACCTTAGTAATAGGTATCCAATACTATGATTATATAATTCGATATTAAAATACCACATGATAAGAACACAACTGTAGTAGAAAACAAAGATAGAAGAAAAATTAGGTTAAATAATTAGCGTACGGGATATGTTAGTGTCTGCCTCTCGGACTACATCGAGTGGACGGCTATCTATATCAATGTATTGACACAGTTACTCCAGCAACATTAGCCGTAAGTGTGAAAATGGGTGGTGTCTAGATAAATCTGAGCACGTTTTAGCGCGATACTCGTAAGTACCTACAACACAGCGCGTTACAGTACAATCCAGAGGATCCGAGTTCTAATAATGCAACAAGTTTGTGTATTTCTTTATTTATTAGGAGAATATAGATTAATCACCTATTTATCTAAAAAGTAAGATGATCTAGAAAGACATGTAAAAAGTGAGAGTGCACTTGTGTCTACGCAAGAACTTTTGCGCTATAATAGAGAGATACCTATTTATTATACACCAAACAACGAGAAACATTAAAAATACAAAATTGTAAATATTAAAATATACAGGGTGTAAAAAAACACGTGTCGGATCCGTGAGGGTCTTATTCAGTGTATCAATACAAACACATGTATATAACTAATTTATTGAATATCTCATATTTTTTTTCCTACTTTGTTCCAGAAAAACGAATCTGATCTTGAATTTTTGGTACAAATTAGAAAAAAAAAATTGGGATAATTAACAAATGAGTTATATACATGTGTTTGTATTGATACACTGAATAATACCCTCGCGGATCGGACACGTATTTTTTTACATTCTGTATACTATGGGGATGATGACTGGGTAGAAAAAATAATTCTGATTGGTCCGTCATTTAGATTATTAAAAAATATTGGATACGTATTTTTTTATTTAACGATTCAATAAAAATTGCCAAAGATATAGAGCGTCAAAGTTCGGGAGTGGGGGCTCGTGACGTCATGCCTCAGTAAAAATTGTACACCGGCATGACGTCACGCATCTTGGTCATTTTTTGTTTAATCGACAAAAGAGAAAATACGTGTCTAATATTTTTTGTTAATCGAAATGACGGGACTAAAAAAAATGTTTTAGTCATCTAGCCTATTGGCGGTCTTATCGCAAGTTGTGATTTCATCCAGACAACCTTTGGATGGAGAGGAACGAAAGATCGGACAGATCGGTCCTTGTACTGTCGCGGTCACTAACGGTGATACACCGTTAGGACGACAATCGCTTGCATGAGCCGGCCCAAAATACAGTACAAAGTAACGTCGTTCAAACAATTTTGACGAAAATGAAATGAAAACTGAAAACTGCTACTAAGTAAATGGGCGATTATTTACAGTTTACACATTTTTTGAGATTGTAAGCGTGAAGATTCTGATTACAAGTTGGTCTGGGTGATGCAATGGCTGACTAAAGACTGATGTCATTCAAACAATAACAGAAATTGGTCCAACACTTTACAATTGTACAATAGAGACACACCAATTTATTATGCAATTAATAAATACAGCTAGACAGCCAAAATGTTTAGTAAATATTACTACCATACTTATTATTAACTATGGATATTTTGCGCGACAAATCCGGAATTAGGATATTCACCAAAGAACTAAGCGCACCGATATAGCTCTCAGAATCTGCAAGTTAAAGTAGAAATGGACAGGTCATATCGCACGAATAACTGATAACCGATGGGGAAGAAAGGTTCTCTCTTGGCGACCACGAAGCGGAAGACGCGGGAAGGCTTAGTTTCTAGTTTCGATATTCTTTGTGTTTTGAAGAATAGATATAAAAGAATATCTAATGTCTGAACGGTCGGCAACGCGCTAGTATTTTTCTACGTGTTGCTAGCGTCTATAGGCTGCGGGGACTGCTTACCATTAGCCGTACACTTGCTTGCCACCTTTGGTAGTATAAAAATAGAAAAAAGATTTTTATTCTGACACAATACACTCAGGTTAGTGCATTGTATTGTAAGCGAATCATAATCTGGTTTTTAAATAACAAAAACAATTTCATATTTCGTTCTCTAGTAATGTGTCAAGACAATCCACAAATATTAATCGGTTTTGGCACAATATTTATATTGACACTCATCATTACCAGCCGGAAGACGTCCATTGCTGGACATAGTCCTCCCGCTTAGAACGCCACAATGATCGACAATTGGCTATTTGCATCCACCGGTTACCTGCGACGCGCACAATGTCGTCTGTCCACCTAGTGGGAGGCCTACCTACGCTGAGGCTTCCGATTCGTGGTCGCCACTCGTGAACCTTTCTTCCCCAATGGTTATCGGTCCTCCGAGCGATGTGGCCTGCCCATTGCCACTTCAACTTGCAGGTTTTAAGAGCTATGCCTCTGACCTTAGTTCTTCGGCGAATCTCCTCATTACGGAATCTGTGGCGCAAAGAAAATCCGAGCATAGCTCTCTCTATAGCTCGTTGTGTGACTCTGAGCTTCTCTGAAAGGCCAGCAGTTAAGGACCAGCCCCCCTAGACAATGTAACATTCTACAATCGCTATCGCTAATAGAAAGTATAAAAATGTATGAGAATGACATAAGTCATAGAAAAATCACGTGACAAATTATAGGGAATTGACACCGTTAGCGAATGAAGAAATAGATTCGCTATGAAGCGATTGCATCTTGTCTAGGCCCTCAGGTCTCAGTACCATGTATGTCATCACTGGCAACACACACTGGTTAAATAATATAGACACTAAAATGAACCAAATATATAATTTTTACGGCACATAAAACTAACTATACCATAAAAAAATGTGTTTCGCGCGTATCAACGGCGTGAGTCGCGGTACAACTGCGTTATCTAATCACCGATTGCTGGTTCGCGTACTGATTCATTGTGTACTGTGATAATATTTATGTTAGGGAAAATATTACTGTTACCTACGGTTGTTTGTTAAGTATTTAATAGGTGGTAGGACTGGTAGGTGTCATAGTAGTGCCCTAGGACGTCCACTGAGTACGGAGGGTGGGTTTGCCACATCCGTCCCCGTGAGCACCGTGACAGGTTCTCGGGGGGCGATAATGTGCCCCCGGCGGTGGGCTCAAAGGTGAGGCACCCCTGGTGCAGATCCCACCGGAGAGCCCTCTCATGTGCCGATGCGACAGCCGCGGAGGTTTTAGTAGGTAAGAATCCCACACACCCCGGTCGAGCCCCGGGGACGTTTTGAAGGTTTCCCCCGCGGAAAAAAAGGTATCATAGGTTCTGCCGTCAAGTAGCAGTTTGTAAACATTGTTATATTTCGGTGTGAAGTGAATAGTTTGTAAAATTAGCGGCCTATAGTCATTAGTCATTTATTCATGAACAAGTAACTTGTATCTGAATTTACACAAAAAATTACACAAGAACAGTACATACATTATATCAAATTACATTCGAATTCCATAAATTATTTAAAAGTAATAAATTTACAATTCTTCAATAGTCAGTACCTACATAATTCGTCATGTAATTACACAATACGGTCAACACTTTAAAATTTAAATGAATAACAATAAAATAATTAGTTAAAGTTATAGGTACATACGTTGTCCGTGGGGTGTCCGGGTAAGAATAGAACCCTCCCATCTCCTCCCATTGGGTGTCCTAAGAGGAAACTATGAGAAAAGAAGACGGGCAGCAGCGTCTTTCTATTGGATTACCTACCACCTATACTGCGATCCCTAAGAAGCTTACCAAGCGTCTTTTACGGAATATATTGCTATATAAGATCCGAGGGTACACCGGCATAATTGTGACATAAGGACGTTCAACATCTCAGTCCTCCCGTGACCATCGGTGCAAAGCATTCGAAACGTCGGGAAAGTAAAATCTAAAATTAACCGCGAAATATTCTTTTATTTCAATGTGTAGTATTGGCGTAAATAAAAGACAACATTACGTTACCAAGCGTGGAGATTAAGCCTCCCCCCCCCTTTAAGGGGGAGGCCTATGTTCTGCAGTGGACATCTTCTAGCTGTTGCTGATGATACAATAAAGACTTTTTCTATTCTATTCTATTAGATAATGCTTACCTCTCTTCAAACATAGTAGAATTAACCATGAAGCTATCGTCCATCAAACTCGAGTCCTCCAGCTTATCAGGGGTATCAGCCCGGTCCCTGGCCAGGTCGGGGGGTAAGCTGTGGCACTGGTCCTCGAGGGACTTCTGAAGACACTTCTGGTCCCACAGTTTCTTCGTTTCGTCTTGCACGCGCCGTTTCAATTCGGATATCTTCTCTCTCTCATTTTCAATCACTTGACAACCTGCCACAGAAATTATTATAACCTTAGAATATGAATCAGTACAAATACTATAGAATGCTTAATTCAAGTAAGAACATGTAGCCATGAGTAAGAACATCAAAATACATAAATACCAGGGACACGACAACAGGTACTATACCGTGAGCTGTATTTATCGACATTTGCGCTTGTGACAGATCCCATCACTACTTATCACTTACATATCAATATAAATTTACATAATTCAATTCACCTGCCACTTAGAGGAAAATCTGCCTACGCTTTGTTTAAGGGGACCATAGACAAACACGTACTCTATTCTTAATATATAAACTCTATGAATATAACGCTTTCAGTTAAACAAGGAGTGTTTTTTAGGGTTTCGTAACGAAAAGGTAAAAGTAGTGACAAAAATCCTAAATCTATGGGTAAAAGAAACAACGGTATATTTCACTTTAACGGTATTTTAGTAGCTTCTGTGTCGCAGTGGAAAACTGCTTGCTTTGCAAACCCGAGGTCGCGGGTTCGAATCCCGCTGGGAACCTTGTGTAGTGGTTCCTTACAGGACTAGGACAATGCAGACCGATCACCTGATTATCTGTAAAATAAGATGATCAATGCGTCGGATGGGCATGTAAAATGTCAGTCCTGAGCCTGATTCTCCCCGGTCGTGTCGGTCTTCCGTCCCATCTAATGTGAGAGGTAAAAGTAAGACTGTGAATTTGTGTCTACGCAAGCACTTGTGCACTATAATATCTCCCGCGTAGATGGCTGATCTTGCTAAAGTTTGGCCGCTGTGGTCGTATCGGCTAGGAGATTATTATTTATATTTCACTACTAATGTTATCCATAAAAAATATGTAATATTTCTTACCTAATGTATACGCATAAAATTATTTTTTTAAAGGGGCCAAAATGTAGGTCCAAATTTGAAAAGATTACTAGACAAGTGACCCCCACTATGTGTATGAAGACTTCATTTGTACATTTCCAAACAAATTCATATATTTTTATGTCACATAATTTCTGCCATCTGACAAAAATCCATTTAACTTCTGGTAATTTCACAAGCTACAGTGCCCTTCACACAGAAACACAGCAATGTTCAGGCACCGTTGCTTGGTGGCAGAATATGTTGTGTAACCTACCTGGACGGATCCATGCGTAAGAGACCTAAAAATAAGAAGTTTGTATATTATATCTTACCTTGCTCTTCCAGCATCTCCAATCTCTTCCTCTCGACCTCCATCAAGCTATCCAAAGTTCTCTTCCCCAAAGAATTCATATCAGCATCGCTCGGCAACAGCGGAGCGTCTATAGTGATTTTGGAAATCCTATCGATATCATCCTGAGACGGTATCTTGTTAGCGTCAGCTATCTTTTGAAACTCTCCACTCCTTTGAAATTCTTTCAAGTTCGGTTCGTCTCCACAGCTTTTCCTGTGCAATATCTTTGCAGCCTGAACGTTATCCATAACGTTGTTGTTTTTAGATATTGTAGAATCGAATGTGACTTTAGTTTTTTCTTCGATTTCTACTTCCTCAGTAATATCTTCCTCTCTTTTGTCGGGAGATAGAGATTTCGCTTTAACATATTTGTTGTCGACGTTTGTCGGTTTTGCGTTCTTAATGTAACGGTTTTTAGAGTTGTTCTCTTTATCAGATTCGTCATTTTTAATGCTATTCTCTCTGGAACGTTTTCCAAAGGAGTCTTTCTTCATTATCTTCCCCAATGCGGCAAATGTGGGTATTTTGGATGAAGAACTACTCTTGACCGGGCCTTGAACTTTCTCCTTCTTTTTAGAATGCCTTAAACTGTTGAATTTGTCTAAACCAACATCAGCTTCTATATTGTCGCTATAGAATAAGTTTTCGTTCAAACTCTGCGACATTATATCAACTTTTTCTGGCGATTTAGGCTTTTTGTTTTTTCGTTTCAACGAATCAAAATTACGTTCCCAGAATCCTTTCTTCTCCTTTGAAGTGGAGGATTTTGGTGGACTCTCACCATATCTGTCGTCTGAGTCAATTGTGACTCTTCTTTCTAAATCAACAGTCATAGATTGCGACATCTGATCTATAGAGTTAAACTTGTCTTTGATCTGTTTAGTGTGGTCCTCGAATGTCGACAATTTTAAATCTATGTCATCACTATCCGAGCTCTGTGGAGAGTAGCCGAATTCACCAGATTTGGCTCTAGTTTGGTCTGTATAGAAAGCACTGTCTGGCGACTGGGTTCTTTCGATGTCGTTTAGTCTGGTGACTATTGGTTTTAGTTCTTTCTCCACTGTCTGGACCTTGCCCGTGAGTTCTTCGACCAGGTTAAGCAGTCTCACGTATTCTGCGTGCAGTATTCTTGTTTCGTCCAACGCTGATGTGAGGTTATTATTTGCTTCGGACTTGAGTGTTAGTATCCGAGTTTTCTGCGCTTCGATTTTCTTCGTGAGTAATATTACTTCGTTTTGTATGTCCTCTCTGTTTGATAATCTGTGGGTCAAAGATTATGATGAGTGAAGGTAAAATATAAATTTGCATGTGCATTAAATCTAAGGCATTAGTATAAGCCATAGACTGGACTGGTCCGACTACTATCCCTTTGACCTTTTAGTTTGTGCTGTGTCACACAATATCGCTGATGTCTAATTGTAACATGACACTGTTTAAAAAAAAAGTGAAAAAATGGAAGCCCGCTGAGTTTCTTGCTGGATCTTCTCAGTTGAAGCCGCGTTGTGATCCGGTGGTAGCTATTTAAAAATAAAAATAAAATTGACCGTTCAAAAGTGCTAGCGTTAAGCCCATCGATATAATATTTAAACTAGATTTGGTGTCACGGTACAAAAAGTGGTAACGAGAAATAGCGCCCTTGTGTCGCTATTTCATTACAAGCCATAGCCTGACAAAATTATTTTTGCCGATAGGAGTGTCGCTACTGTCTATATGAAACTGTCAAACTACACGTCATTATCATAACAAAAGCGTTAGTTCACGTTTCCGCCACCAGCACAGATAAGTTTGCAACCTCCGCGACCACATTTTAGATGTCATTTTGTTCATGAATGTTTATCTAGTTTATATATTATATCGATGGTTAAGCCTATTTGAAATAAATGATTTATGATTATAGTCGGATAGTGATTTCATGTTGCGTAGCTCTAATGTACATGTTTAATATAAAATAGGTTTAGATAGCACTTTAAAACGGCACAATGTAGAAAAGAATATGGAAACAAACATAATCCAGGAGTTTCTGTTCACTATTCAAGTGTCAAAAATAGTAACTAGATTTTCAGGTGTGCCCCTATTCTAGGCTTCAATATTGAAGGGTTAACTACTGAGATTACCGTAAGAAGGCAATACACTTATGTGCCAGTTCACAAACGTTATGTGGTAAACGTGCCTTCGGTCCGGACCAAGCGGTTTGCTTCTTCTTTTATAATAAGGACAGCTAAGGGGTCGTGCATTAATCACGTGAGGCTCGAAAGGGGGGGGGGGGGAGGGGTTCCGAAAAAATCACGAAATATCACCAGGAGGGGGGAGGGGTATAATGAGACATCACGTGTATTTATTTTTCGTTGAATGCATGATTTCTAAACCAAACAGCGGCACGTGGCCTTGACTCACCGTTGCCGGCAACGACTTCCCCTTCAACATTTAATCAGTTAAGTACCTGTATTTAAAGATAATATTCCGAAAATTTCCGAAACCTCTATTTCCGAAACCTCTATTAGCAGTGTTATTATCATCTTACCAATTCCTCAACCAACGACACACGTCCCACCCCCTGATGAACACTTGGCTTAGGCCCGTGCCATCAGGTATACCGGTTCATTTGCAACCGAGATAAACTAAAGTTTAAACTAAAATAATAATAAATATCTTTATTTATCACAAAATTGTAACAGTTTGATGTAGCCCTGTCTCCTAAACTTGGATCACTGTATGTCAGAAGACAGATAGCTCTGTCAGTTTCTATCGAGACAGTAAGATGAAAATAATGATGGTATTAGGTGATGGTACAGGCTCAGATAAGTTTACTATCCAGATAAATATGGTAATAAGCCTGAAATATATATTTCGATAGTATAATAATAAGACCCAGAAAGATAATAATAAGATAGTAGTATAAAAAGACCCAGGTTGTCTGGAAGAGACCGCTTTAGCGATAAGACCGCCTAGAATTGAAACACTAAGTTGTACTAATATACGTTTAAAATGTATATTTCTTATAGTGTGCAATAAAGTGCATTTGTATTGTATTGTATAATACAGCAAGGTGGTAGGTCCTTTGTAGCCGGATATTCATCCGTCAAGCAGCAGTGTGTAAACATTGCTGTGTTCCAGTATGAAGGGTAATGTAGCTAGTTAAATTACAGGGCTCAAGAAGCTTAATGCGTCTGCAAAAATACTACATACAATACACATAAATTCTAAAAAGGGTATTATGTGACACTACGGTGGTACCCATAGATGATACTTAATATACTGAAATAGATGCGCAACTCAAGTTTTAATTTTTATAATTGAAGGTCTATTTGCTAGATGGCGTTGCTTAGCGCGTTATATGTTTAGGTCGCTAGATGGCGCTGCATTGCCAATAAATATTTATATCAAACTCAAACTCAAAAATTGTTTATATCAAATAGGCTTAACGCTAGCACTTTTGAAAGGTCATGTTTATTTAAAAAAAAAAGAAGCTACCACCGGATCACAACGCGGCCTCAATTGAGAAGATCCGGCAAGAAACTCAGCGGGCTTGTCTTTTTTTTACTTTTTTTTAAACAGTGTGTCATGTTACAATTAGATCAGAGCGACAGTGTGTCTTGCCGTTCAAAAGATCAAATAAGACAGAAAAAAATAATAAAATACGACGAAAGTACAACAAACTAAAAAGCCAAAGGGATAGTAGTCGGACCAGTCCCCCCAAGCAGCACCCGCGCACGAGTTGACTCGAGCGGTACATCCATAGCTACAATTTACAAAATTCCTAATATTCCATTAACATAAAAAAATAAAGTATCAATGAAAAAACACAAAACATTCCTCAAATGTATTCTGGATATAAACTCTTCCACTGTTAAACTTTACTTGCGAGATATAATTACACACTAGCTCCTTCTATCGGCGTTTAGATAAAACTATATTTTTGGACACCGTAACATAGATGGCAGTAGCTTCTACATACATTACAATAACCACCAATGCATGGGAGTTGCACCCCCCCTGCTGGTGGTACCTATCTGGACGTTCGTAAGATAATTACAACTTAGCGTCTTTGCATAGCTGTAAATGAAAATTCTTTGTACTTACAGTTCTGATTCTTCTTCTAAATGCTGAAATTCCAGATCTTCAAACATTTTGGTCTCGTTGTCCAGAATATCCCGGGCGTTTTGCAATTCCTCCAGAGTTGCTGTGTTGTTCTTGAGGTCTTTCTCAATCCTGGATATAAGATTATTATAATGTTTTCGGTTATTTATACAAATCATAGTTTATATTTTAAAAATAGAGTACCTACGCGTTTGTCTATGATCCCCTCACATAAAGCGTAGGCAGATTTTCCTCTAAGAGGCAGGTGAATTGAACTATTTAAAGTTATATTATAAGAGTTATATTGATATAACTCTTATAAGTGATAAGTAGTGCTTGCAAATGTCGATAAATACAGCTGACGGTATAGCACCTATTTTTTTTTTTTTTTTTTTGCTTTATTCTGGCATCAAACGGTCATATATATACATCAGAAAATAGAATCTTAAAACTAGGTACAAAAAAGACCTATAGTGCCTAAAAAAGTATACTTGATTATATAAAAATGAAAAACAATTTTGATTAGTATCATCAAAAAAAATTAAATTAGAAACAAGAAATAAAACAAGCACATAAGTTACAAGTATTTCCAAACTTTACGAGAAACTACTTTTCAATAAATTTATAGATATGTTAAATAGGTCTATATGGCAGAACTCTTTATTATATATATTGGTGGAACGACAGAGAAATGTATTACGTGTATATATTTTATGTCTACGTGGTGGAACAAAAAGTGGAAGTGAACGCGAGGGGCGCACAGGTAAACGACCGTAGATTGAAAATGAGATTTTAGAGAGAAGGGTCGGCGAATCGATCAAATAATTTAAAATTTTATACAAGTACACCATGTCAAATTTTTTACGTCGATCAAAAAGACTACTTAAAGCATATCTTTTCAAGGCATTATCATACGATTCAGATTCAATGTTACTCCGATAATTTAGAGACTTAAGGAACTTTCTTTGAATTCTTTCATTTCGATTTATATGTGTTTGTAAAAATGGACTCCAAATTGTACTACAAAAATCTAGTTTAGAACGTACAAATGAGAAATAAAGAATTTTTAAAGTCTTAGCTTTAGTAAATGGCTTACTGGTTCTAAGTATAAAACCTAACATTTTAAATGATGATTCTACTACATGGTCAATATGGAGGTTAAACGACAGCTTTGAATCCATTTTCAAACCTAAGTCCCTAATATTAGTTACTCGTTTAAGAGTACGATCATTAATGCGGTAATCAAATACATATTCATTATTTTTGCGTGTATATGACATAACATGGCACTTATCTACATTAGGGAAAAGTTGATTACTATTACAATAGTTTATCAAAGCAATTAAATCATTTTGTAACTTATCGCAATCGTTCACCTATTGTCGTGTATCTGATATTTATGTATTATGATGTTCTTACTCGTGGCTACATGTTCTTACTTGAATTAAGCATTCTATAGTACTTGTACTGATTTGTGTTCTGTGATACAAATACTACACATTGAAATGAAACAACCACTCTGTCTTCCTCTCGTCTCATATGTTGATGGGACGGAAGACTCGACCGGAGAGAGGAGCATAAGCCTTACACAGAATGAACGACTTTTTAACATGCCATTTAACGCATGGATAATTTTAGTATCAGCTGATCAGACTGTATTGTCCTAACCAGGAAGAATTTCACAAAGTTAGTTCCTGCAGCATTTGAAACCGCGATCACCCGATTGCAAAACAGGCGGTATTCCGTAGCACCACCAGTTATGGTCTGTGACCGTTCCTGATCTGATTCCGTTGGAGCCTAATATACAGCGGCCAACTTTCTCAGTGCTCAAATGCTTGCTTAATAATACCAGCCCTTGTTTATGTCCCACTGCTGGGCACGGGCCTCCCCTCAAGATGAGGAGGCTTAGGCCATAGTCCACCACGCTGGCCAAGTGCGGGTTGGCGGACTTCACACGTCATTCGAGAGCTAGTTAGGCTTCCTCAGACATGCAGGTTTCCTCACGATGTTTTCCTTCACCGAAAGCTAGTAACAATCGCACAAAGACGATTCGCACATGATTCATTGAAGAAATCAGAGGTGCGAGCCGGGGTTCGAACCTGCGCACCTTGTTTCCAACTGAGCTGTTACCGCATTGAAAAATGCTTGCTTAGACACCAATAATTTCACTTTCTTTTCTATTATTCTTACAATCCGATGGGACGGAAGACCGACACGACCGGGGAGAGATCAGACAGGATTGGTTTCTATGGGCCATAGTTGCATTTATTGCGGTTTAAATAAAATAAAACAAATAAATAGGCCGTTAACTCCCGCAGGGTTCCGATTTCCCCAGCGAGAGCAAACAATGTTCGAACCGGTTCTAATCAGATCCCTTAGCCACTAGGCTACCGTCGCTTTCTAGGGCCCAACTAGATAGTTATATAACTATATAGTTAGCATGTTAGTTTTACCTCTCCACTTTGAGCGTAGCAATCTCCACTCTATCTCTCATCTCATTCTGCCTCACTTCTTGCTTTTCTTTCAACCTCCGTATCTCCTCCTCAATTCTTTTCGCGTTCTCCACTAGCGCCGCCTTCTTCTTCTGTTCTATGTTCAGTATCGCTATTTCGGAATCGTATTCCCCTTTTATTAGTGCTTTCTCCATTTCCAACTGTCAAAATATAAATTACACATTATTATCAGCGGGTCCAAACAGATCTAGAAAATTTTCTATTTTAATATGAGTAAGTTACGGATGAATTTTTATTCGTATGACAGCATTAACATCAAATATGAGTCTGATAATTAGTACTAATAAATTAATTGAGTATTAATCAACTGAAATGTGTGATCATTTTACGTAATTTACAGGAATTGCGAAGTTTCTACTCTGAATGCAGAGTACGAATTCCGTTTAGAGGAAATGCTTGATGTGGCCTTTTTAGTCCTGCTGATACCAATATGGAAAAAGTCCACCAAAGAAAAAATATGCCTAATTCTGATAGTGATTCTTTAGTCAGTGTTTCTACAAGAGTTTCAAACAAGGCTTGGTTTAAATAAAAACTTGCTTTCAATTAAAGAAAACACTTGGAAATTGGTCAAATAACAAGAATCAAAATTCAGTCCACTGTTGGACATAAACCTTCCCGAAGGAATGCCACTTAGCTTGATCTTCGGCTGTTCTCTTTCAGTAAGTGCTTCTTTGCGTATATGCATCACGCGAGCTCGACCGGGGTAAGTGGGATTCTTACCCACTAAAACCCCTGAGGCTGTCGCATCGGCACATGAGAGGGATCTGCACCAGGCACCAGGCACGGTGCTCACAGTGACGGGGGTCGCGACCCCACCGTTCTCCTCGGAGTCACCGCCGTACTCAATGGACGACCTAGGACCTACACCCCGAATCTTCAGCGACTCCGAAGGTCCAGAACCAGCCTACCCTAACGATCATACGAATTTCTGGAAACTAATATTACTTTAGGTACATCATGCGAGTCTTGATTTAGATTGTCCTCGTCAAGATGCTAAGTTTTTTTTTTTTTTTTTTTTTTTCCTTTATTTATCATAGAATCAACAGCACATTGTATTATTTAAAATCTATATAGATATCCTACCATATTGCCAGTAACAGATTCTTACTATTTAGTACCAGTAGTTATAATTGCGCTTGAAGAGCTCGACTCTCGTACAGAAATTACAAATAATTGAATGAAATTACTTAAATAATAACTGACAGAAATATTTAGTTTTTAGTTTTTAAGGTACGCATCTGAAAACTTGTAAGCATTGTTTGTGTGTGTGTGTGCCGTATGTGTAAGACTAGGAGTGTGTACGTGTGTGCGGTAACATAGTTAACAATAATGTTGTATGGACAAATTGTAGTGGTGACATTTTCATTGATTAATTGCGAGTAAAGGTTAGTGCAACTTGTTTTTTAAAAGATGCCTTACTATGATGGAAGATATCAATTGCCGAAAAATCTTTATTGTAGCTACTTAAAGTACGATTCGTTATTGAGTTTTGAGCATAATTTGTGCGGCAAAACGGTACGTGAAACAACGATGTGTGTCTAGTACGCTTCAAAGGTGCTTTAAGCCTAAGTAAATCCATTGTAAGTTCAAGACAATTAATTCTATCGTGGCAGATGTCGTGTAGAAACAACATCTGCAGTAAGGTCCGTCTGTCTTTTAATTGTAATAGATTATGATATTTACACGATTCAAAGTAAGTCTTGTGATTGTTATTAGTTCTATAATTTAATACTTTAACAAATTTCATTTGAATTTTCTCTATGTTCTGTATGTATATCATATAGTTCGGGCTCCACACGTTACAGCAATATTCCAAAACAGTTCGGACATAAGCAAAATATAATACTTTAATGCACTCTGGATCTGTAAATGGGCGACTCACACGGAGTACGAAGCCTAGGTTTTTATAAGCTTTCCTACATACTGCATCTACTTGTTCAGACATTAACATTTTTGAGTCAAAGGACACGCCAAGATCTGTTACACTTTGTTTGACATCCAGAGGTACATTGTTTAATGCATACTGAAAATTAACTTTGTTTTTATTACGAGTGAAACTAATTTGGAGGCATTTTGAGATGTTGACACCGATACGATTCTCCTCAAAATAGCTGCAAAGTCGATTTAAGTCATTTTGGAGTTCATGTGCGTCAGCCGCTGTTTTGATTTTTGCGTAAATCTTAGTATCATCGGCATACATCAGGAAGTTGGCGAACTGGAAACAGTCACCTATATCATACAGATATGAAGCGTACAACAATGGGCCTAATATAGAGCCCTGTGGTACACCAGAGGGAACATCAGTTGAACATCAGTTCAACAACAGTTGATAACACAGTTGATGTTAAGGCAGTTCGTGTGTGAGTAACGCGGAACAATCCTAAATGCAAGAACTGCAGCACTCATGGACTAGTTGAAGTCTGTTTTTTTAATCCCGGATAGTAAATTGACATTAACTGTGTTAGACATTAGTCCATGATAAGAAAATTTAGAGGGAAGGGAAGAGAAAAAAATAGGCTAGAATATTTGTATACAGTAACTCACCTCTCTCAATATATCATCCTCCTGCGATCTTATTTCAGACATCTTGCACTTGATTTCATGAATTTCTGTCACCAATTTCTTTCGTTCTTCTTTCAACTTATCATATTTAGTTTTCAAATCAGGAACACTGTCGTCCAAAACAGCACTGTCAATAGAATCAGCTTCATCAATCTTCTTAATATCTTCTGTAATGTTCTTTATCATCTTGTCTCTTTTATTCTCTTTTAAGTCTTTCTCAAACTCCTCTAACTCTGGAATGTCTGCCATCAACTCTTTTTTCACATCGTCGAAACTTTGGTTTTTCGTTAGTACAACATCCGGACTTTGTTCCGGACAGTCAGTCTCCTTCTGATCCTCAATGATCCTCGAATATCTGAATTCTAGATCGTTAGTTAGATCATCATCAATCATTGGTATCTCCTCTTCCAAGCTTAATTGTTTTTCTATACCAGCGAAAGTTCTGTCTATTTCACTATCACTGATTTGCTCGAAATTAGGCTGTTTGGAGTTATCTTTCGGAGGTGGTGTGGGGAAAATAAAGTATTGCGGTGAACTGGGATTTTTATGGGCGAAGGAAGTCTTGATTCGCGTTCTCGGACTTTGCGTGGGTGGCGATTTAGGTTTGAGATTTCCATATACATTATTCCTATAGTAAACGTTCTCATATGGGCTGGTCACAGGGGAACCAACGTTGGGTGGAGCTCTATCAGTGCTTTGGTTATGAAGTTTCCTTATCATTATTGGACTAGAAAGCTCGTGTATCCCCGGAGCAGGGTCATCAAATACTGGTATCCCGATCTCATCCATCCTCCCGATGTTTTCGTAATTGTTTTGAGGGATAGTGACCTCCGGGGTCAATTCTGTGGGGGATGTGGACATGTCGAAGTTTTCGTAACTAGAGAGATTCCTTTGAATGGGTAGAGGTCGACTCATCGTGTTGGTTTTGTTGTGACTAGTATCAAACCTGAAAACGTATGTTTAAGTATAATATATAATACTAACAGCTTACAATCTGCCTCCATGCAGCATTGTGTATTGTGAACTTACTGGGCTCAAGAAACTTGATGTCGTAAGCTACGAGCGGCAGTGCAGCTGTGGAGCTTAACATCGGGCGAAAGGATGGATTGTCATATTATTTAGTATTAAGTTGTTTAAATAAATACGTATGTAACGTAAAATATGTAATCAATGAAACAACTAGTTCATTACGTCATTATATTTATTGATGAGCAAATAACAAGACACCAGAACTGTTACACATCCTATAAAATGTTACAGAACTACTGTTATCGACTGGTTCATAGATACTATGGTCGCAAGAGCTATGACCGTGAGGTTCCGGTCCACAGGCTAGATGAGTGATTGGGGGTTTTTTTTTTATACCACCAAGGTGGCAAGCAAGCGTACGGCCCGCCTGATGGTAAGCAGTCACCGCAGCCTATAGACGCTAGTAATACTAGAAGAATTACTAGCGCGTTGCCGACCCTTATGACATTAGATATTAAGTTGTGTCCGGTAATTGCACCAGCTACAGTGCACCTTCACGCCGGAACATAGCAATGTTTGCACACTGCTGCTTGGCGGCAGAATATCTGACACTGCAGTGGTACTACCTGGACGGTTCCTTGCACAAGGAACCTACCAGCTAGTTTATGGTTTAAAATTCTCCATTAGTATCGTATTGTATCCGGTAAATGTTTAATGAATTTAATATAAGGTTATTTACTGTTTAGTTGTATCCCGTGTTAAATGGTATACTAATAGAATAGAATAGAATAGAATACTCTTTATTGTACACCAAGAAGATATTTACAATATAAACTTAGAACTAAAACATAAAATGTACAAATGGCGGTTTTATCGCTATAAGCAATAACACACTAAATAGTTGTAGAAACGGTGGTTAAGGTCAAATCTACATCACCATCATCATCTGACCATATGCCTCCCTCTAGGAACGCCACAATGACCGATAATTGGCTATGTGCCTACGATCGCACAATGCACAGTTCAAATAGTTGGACCGGTTCGTGGTCGTAACTCGAGAACCTTTCTTCCCCATCGGCTATCAGTACTTCGAGCGATGTGGCCTGCCCATTACCACATAAGCTTACAGGTGTTGTACCAATGAGCACCTTCACAGAATGAGGCTAATTACTATTGACACTTGCAGATTTTGTAAAGGTGAAAAAGAGTCAATGCGACACATATTGTAGGGCTGCGACGCTCTTGCGAGACGTAGGTTGGGTCATCTGGGAGTAGCCTATCCTACAGCAGATGATTATTTACAGCTCCAAGCTGGCGCAATCGTTGCGTACCTAAGGAAACTCTTCGACACGTTAGCAACAGAGTAAGGGCTAGGGCATGCACAATGGATCCAACTGGGTCGAAGTGCGTTCCGGTGGTTACCGGGCCCGATTCTTAGCCACCAATAATAAAATAGAATACAGATGTTAAGAGCTGAGGCAGAATCTACAAGTTAAAGTAATGGCAGTATTCTTCAGGGGCAAAATAAGACTCACTTATAATATCCATCGCTGGTCTGTACAAAGTTAGGGTTGTTGAGTGCGACGCTTCTCGGCAGAGAACCGTTCGTTATGATCTTGTTGTGTGGCCGCTTTTCGGTCGGTGTTATTGGGATACCTGTAGGAAACAAACAGTTGATGCAGAGTTTGGCTACTTTCTTAACCTTATGTTTGTTATGTGCCGAGTTAGAATTGCATCCCCCCATCTCCTCTCGTTGGGTGTCGTAAGAGGCGACTAAGCGAGAACGGGAAGACGGGCAGCAGCGTATTACCAAGACGCCTGCCAAGCGTGGGGATTATGGCAACCCCTCCCTACTAAGGGGGAGGCCTTTTATTAAGTAGTAGTTTTATGTGACTAAGGAAAAAGCCTCTGTGCCGGGATAAGAGATAGATATTTCGCAAATGTAAGCACACCTTCATGAAAGAATCCAGTAAGCTTCGCTAGTGTAAGAACTCATTAATCTATACATATAAAATCACTTGTCCTGACTGACTGACTGATTCATCAACGCACAGGCCAAACCGCTGGACCTAGAAAGCTGAAAGGAGATGTTCCATTTTGGGCCAACACTATGTACACTACATGGAAAAATAGGAAAAACATAGAAGAGTTTTGTGGCGACTCGACACAAGATGACGCCACATGTGGTACAGCGACGCGAGGAAGAAGCGAATAGTACTACATACAACAAGACAGATGGCGCCACCGATTTCTGAATCGTGCAAGCGAAGTTTCTCCAACTCGGAGAATATATACAACATCCCGACAACATCTGTCGGGGGCTTCGGCCCTGACCGAGCATCACACCTCGCTCGGTCGGAGGATCCTCCCTTTAGCACCGCCGCCGACGCATCGCTAAACTGGTGACCCCGCACAGAACATCGACGCAGCCTTCAGATCCGGACAACAGCGCAGCTTCGCCATCGCTCTCTCCCCACAGCAGCAACTCTCCAGCAACAACCAGCGAGTCACAAGCCAGCCAGTACCCCGGCCTCATCGGACGACCACCGCATGCAGCTACAGATGCAAGCCTGGTCTACCTTCGGCCTCAACGTGGCACAGCACCCCTGCACTACGGCCGGTCCTTGTAAGAAGAGCGCATTTCTCTCACCGGCACGTCTAGCAGCCGCCAGACATTCACTGCACACCTCGACTTACAGAGGACGACGCAGTAGCAGCCCCGACTCACTGGGACTGCATCCACTGGCACTGGCATAGCGACTGGAGCGCAAGGACAAGCTGGCACATTCATCGACTTCCAGTCTTCGGGGGGGAGTGATGTGGCGACTCGACACAAGATGACGCCACATGTGGTACAGCGACGCGAGGAAGAAGCGAATAGTACTACATACAACAAGACAGATGGCGCCACCGATTTCTGAATCGTGCAAGCGAAGTTTCTCCAACTCGGAGAATATATACAACATCCCGACAACATCTGTCGGGGGCTTCGGCCCTGGCCGAGCTTCACACCTCGCTCGGTCGGAGGATCCTCCCTTTAGCACCGCCGCCGTTTCATCGCTAAAGTTTCATAAAAATACTTATAAATTAATTTGAAGCAGAGTACAATTGTACAAAAATGATTACTTTTGCAGTTATTTAGTATGTCCACCCTGTTTTTAGGGCAGCCATGACAGTTGCGTTTGACGTTGGTTTACTACTTGACAGTTAATGCTATAGTTGACGTTTCGTAATAGATTGTTTACGCGTGGAGTACATAATGTATTTCGGATTTTTTAGTGATTATTTATGTTTGCGGACATTCATTGACTGTTTCTTTCTTGACCCTGGGCTTTATTGTATTGATTATGGAATGTGATTTGGATTGGAATCCGCAACAAGTTCAATAGCAGGTATAGTCAGTTGTCAAAATGACATTTTAGTTACGTATTTCCGATCCATCATATTATTGTGGGGTGTTGCTACAGTAGTATTATATTTTCTTTAGTGTTTCTCTCCTTGACCAAGATATCTTAAATGTACAATAAAACCAACAATATTAAAAAAAGATAACATTACAAAACAGTTACTATATTGAATAGTTATATATACATATAGTGTACATGGTGTTGGCCCAGGCTCCATACATTTCTGGAACAACTCCTTTGGACAGTAGGTTCTTCTTATGACGTAAGCATCCACTAATTCATTTATACACGCAAACCACGACACTTTGTACAGTTCGACTATCTTGGACGATATGGTAGGAATTG
Source organism: Furcula furcula (assembly GCA_911728495.1). Lineage (NCBI taxonomy): Eukaryota > Metazoa > Arthropoda > Insecta > Lepidoptera > Notodontidae > Furcula > Furcula furcula. The sequence goes on along the minus strand of OU452265.1, from coordinate 13,871,368 downwards.
GCCCTATTTGGACCATATTGGGTCCAGTTGAAGTCATACCTGAAGCGATCTGTCTCTCGTATTCGGCGCACATGTTGAGTATCTCCTCGAGACGTGCTGTCTCCGCTTCCTTCTGTTCTTCCTCTTTAATCCTCTCCTGGTACGCCTGCAACAATACAAGGTAATAACAATAATGAATCCTACCCATTCTACACTACACATATTATTATTTTTTGTTCATGCAACCCTGTGACGAGACAGGCAAGACGTTCGCCTGATGGTCGCGCGACCCGCCTGCCTATAGACAGCTGCATTGCACTCCCGTTTTTCACACCCGAGACATTAGTTATTAAGTCTGTTAGCCCAATTTCAATATTTATATAATTTGAATTCAAATCAAATATTCAAATTCAAACATTCAAATTTATAATAAAATACCAAACGCAATAAGGGATTTAAACACAGATAGCACCTTTAAATCGAAGCTTAAATTATTTGAATTGGAAAAATGTTATTATACCATAAAAGAATTTATGGAAAATAAATGTACTTGAGTTTAGAGTTAACATGCTAGCCCCTTTGCGACACCCTACCAGGGTATTTACATACTAGTATAGTTTTAGGTAACTTAACCATTAGCTTAAGACTGTATGTATAATACGCAAATAAATTAAATTAAATGAATTCTCAATGTTTTAATTTGATAGATCGGTATCAAGAGTATTACATTTGTAGATATATCAGCAATTAACTTAATACCTAATTCGCAAGGACGTTGTTATTAAAATAAAGATTAATATCTGTGTCGCCTTGATATTATACACATTATCTTGGTGATTGTGCGTTTCGACTGTCTTTATTTTTATACCACTTAGCGATGGTAAGCTAGTCTAGGGCCCACACCCCACTGGTTAGTGGGGTGTGGGCCCTAGACTTTCATTGAGTACGGCGGCTGGGTTGCGACCACCGTCTCGTGAGCACAGTGTCAGGTACCAGGGGGGCTATAATGCACCCCCCGGCGGCGCGCACAAATGCCCTAAGACATTGAGGGATTCCTGGTAAAGATCCCACCGAAAATCCCAGGTCCCCCCCTCTCATATGCCGATGGGCACAGCCGCGGGGGTTTTAGTAGGTAAGAATCCCATATACCCCGGTCGACACCCATAAAGGGCACCTTCAAAAAGATCCCCGGGAGCTGTGGGACTTGACCGGGGTATGTGGGATTCCTACCCACTAAAACCCCCGCGGCTGTCGCATCGGAACACTAGAGCCCGCCGCCGGGGGGCGCATTGTAGCCCCCGGGAACCAGTGACGGTGCTCACGGGGACGGGGGGTCGCAACCCCGCCGCCGTCTTCCTCGGAGTCGTCGCCGTACTCAATGGACGCCCTAAGGGCCCACGCCCCGCACGTCCAGCGTCTCCGAAGGCCCATAGGGGGACCTATCGAAGGTTGCCCGCCGCGAGAACGAAAAAAAGCACAAGTACAGGCTCTGCCTCAGTTTTGCATTAGATAATTATCTTTGGATTGTCCCATGATATTATTCTTGCTATTAAGCATTGCTATCAACTTACCATTCCACAAAACAATTTATCGATCTTCTTTATAATGGTATTATACATTTCATTTCTAATATACAATTGATTAAACTGACTACACTTCAAATCGTTGCCAACTAATATAACATTGCTATTCTGTATCGGCGACGATATATTCTGGCTGGCAACCCCGCGCGCCGCCATCTTGGACAATTCCATTTTCAAATCATCATACGACCGTTTGATGTTACGTTCCATTTTAATTATTTTATTTTCCAACGAATTTTCATGGTCTTTTGTCACTTTTATATAATGGTTTGTTAAAATAGTGTTTATAGTTTTGTATATTTTGATATCGTTTCGTATTTTATGGACTACGTCTAGTTTGTCGTTGACCGACTTCGTTAGGGCGATTGCGCGTTCGCATTCGTCGGGTCTATTGTATTTTATGTCTATGGATAGTTTCAGTTCCTTCAACGCTAGTGTGTTTTTCTTTAAATTATTCACGAACAGCTTCAAGAGGTTCTTTCTAGATGGTTCCTTTTTCTGTTTCACAGTCATTGTTGGTATTTTCGATATAGTGAGTCAGGAACTAAATGCTTTCCGGCTATTTCTTGAGATCTTGGTTTGAATTTTTAGTTTTAGGATTAACTAACTTTTACGCAGATGGCTTTGTAGTTTCTCTGGATAGTTTGAACTTTTACACATATTTGTTTTTTTTTCACATTAGTTTGAACTTATTACAAGTCACTTCTAGTCGAAGATTACACATGTATTAAGTTTTGTGTAGATATGTTTATTAATATTGCTCTCTGCCATTGTAAAAAATTTAAGTTAAAAAAACTAATAAGTATTTAGTTAAATAGTTAAAATAAACTAAGTTTGACTTAATCACACTAAAACATAGCATGGCATGGCATTGCTTTTGCATTATATATATGTAGAAAAGTGTCTAAACAAAGAATTTAACAAAACATTGCACTGAAATCTCTGATTACTTTAAAAATAAAATTGTTCACACAGTTCGACGATTCATGTGCACTAAATATTACGTTATTTTTTAGTAAATAACTACATAAATAATAGAAAATAAACACATAAAATACACATGTACACTCCAAAGCGGTTTGATAATCACTAAAATCTCGTCGGTTAAAAAAAAATGAAAGTCGTAACGTAATCCATAACATTGATCGCTTAATATCATGTAAAATGCATTTGACACAGATATGTAAATACTTTATATCTATTCACGTAAAGGTCAGTTTCGTTTGGTATTATTTTTATTCAGTTTTTAGCAATGCATCTATTATATTTTATGTGGTGACAAATGCTTTCGACAGATGTGTATTGGTGCGGTTATTTTGTGGTTAAGTCATTTTTTATGGTGTATATAACTTAGTTTTAATGGGTTATTATTATTAAATCGCCCTTGATATGGCTTTCAAGGTGGTTCTGTTTTCTAAAAGTTTAATTGTAAAAATGATAATTTAAAAAATAAATGCAAAAAAGACATTTTGCAATAATTTATTTAAGACTTAATAAAATTTCAAAAAAATTAATTAATTGAACAACTGAAATTGACCAATGATTAAAAATGTGTAAAATTATACGTTTCCCTAAGTCTGATTAGCATGTCTATCTATGATAAATTTGAAAGTTTAATTAATTATGAGCAGAGGACATTAATATTAATAAACATACATGATTTTAATATTTATTTATTCGTGAAATAGATAATTTAATTTCCAAAAAAAAAAACACTTCTGACCAACGAATGGCCTTTACATCGGACTAATCTTCACTAAAAATATTAAACAAAATAAGATATCAGAATACTAATATAAAATACTAATATAAATAATCTCACTTCCTACAAGAGAATAATTAAAATTACGTTTAATCTTGTTTTTAAAATACTATCATTCACCACCTTGTTCAAAAAGCTATAAAACACTTGTTATTTTTATGAACTCGTCCTTAATGTGTTTAAGATATCCGATAATACTGAGTTATTTTTTTAGTTTAATCCACACAGCAAGTAATTTTTAAGGTTTTTTTTATCAATTTACACACTATTACATTTTATTTTGTAAGCAGCCAGTTATGTATAACTACTGTAACACCAGAGTAAACACTATTGCCGCATTTTCCACCGCAGTAGATCTATCGCGACGTCAGACCTTATCTACTGATAAACCTATTGTTTCTATAATTTCAATCGTAATTTACATTGCTTATCTGCGAGCTGCACGTTTTTAAGATAACCAATTACCTTCCGTAACATAGGTGTAATTGTAACTAAGTAAAATAATGTAAAAAAATACAATGTGTGCAAGGGCAGGATGTAAAATGTAAGTCAGACAAAGGCAATGAAGGATCATAGAGTGATAAATAAAATATAATGTTCTAGATGTTGTGCAAGGGCGAGTAGTTCCGGTGTGAGGGCATTGTAGTTGGTGATATCTTTTTTATGCTATTGGTAGTATAATAATAATAATATCTTGGGACAATCCACACACGGTCATCCGATCCCAAACTAGGCAGAGCCTGTACTATGGAAACCAGACAACTGATACTAATACTTATATACTTTAAAAAAAAAAAAAAAAAGAGTATAAAAAAAGAGTGCCACAAGGCCAGGGTGGCACGCAAGCATGCGGCCCGCTAACAACACCAGAAGAATCACTAGCGCGCATTGCCGACTATTAAGACATTAGATCTTACGTCTTTTGTGTCCGGTAATTTCACCAGCTACAGTGCCTTTCACTCCGGAACACAACATCTACAAACTGCTGCTTGGTGGCAGTATATCTGACACTGCGGTGGTTCCTTGCACAAGGAACCGACCACCTAGTAATTAATGGGCGCAAGTGATGTAATAACCAATATATCGAGTGACGGCCAGTGCAATGCTGCTATCTACGAGGGTTTAGGTTTCTTTAGGCGAACGTTTTGCTTGACACGTTGCTTTAAAAAAAAAAACAATTAATTACAATTTAGAAGAAATATAATTATTAAAAATTTAAATGAAACTAATTTTATGGATTATATCGCATCCAAATTTCAATAGAGAAGATGGCTGGGTGCTACCACCAGCTTGGGATCCCGTGATAAACATAGTCAAATCCAAAGACAAGCATTCCACTGCAAGACCTCAAGATACTGTAAGCTCTTTCTGCGTAGATCGGACTAACAATAATAATTAGAAGACCTGAGGGTACCCTAAGACAACTATGACATATAGACAGCTACCACCTCAGTCCGCCCGTGACCATGAATGCTGTAAAGTATTCGAAACGTCGGGAAATTAAAATCAAAAATAAACCGCGATATAATCCGTAAAATTAGTTTCATTTCAATGTGTAATATTCGCGTAAGTATCAGAAATCATTATATTAAAAATTAACTCACCTTTAGTCTCCGAGTTTCTGCTTCTATACTTCTATCGTAAATGCTGTTCGCGTACACTGGAGAATACTGAGGGTTCCGATCGAAGGCAGGCGACGGCAGACTCGCTCCCTTGCCCATTATCACACTCCTATCACACACCCGCTCATACCCTTCGAGCGATTCTAAATTATTTTTACCAGATTCTAACACATTTTTACTCGATTCAATCACATAATTACTTGATTCTAACATATTTTTATTCGATTCTATCACGTTTTTACCGGATTCTAAATTATTTTTACCGGATTTTTCGTCTACTTTCCTATCGACATTGATTTTACCGTATACATTATCGTTTTGTTGATCATTGTTAACTTTTTTTGGTAGTTTGTTTGAATCACTAAAGTTTTTCACTATATCATCTATTTTAGTTTTGTTGCGTATAGCTACGTTCGCGTATGAACAGTTTTTTGGGTCGAGGGCGTTATTTTCGTTGACCATCACCGTTTTTTGGTCGTTCTTCAGCTTATTCATATAGTTAGGCATCGTTTTGCCTCCTAGAACATCTTTGGCTGGTGTGTTGACCGTGAGGGAATTAGAGCTAAACACTTTTGGAGAAATTTCTATATCAGTTGTCGTGTAGAATTGACTTCTGCCTATTTTCTGCTGTTTGGCGTAATACTCGAACTTTGAAACTTTGGCCATTATGCCGGACATTTTGGGCTTGGATTCTTGATCGGAATTGGAATCGGACTGGTCCAAATCTCGAAACGGTTTCTTTGGAGCGACCGGTGGCTTTTTTCTAGACATTTCTTTGAGCGTCATGTCTAGTTCTTGGTCTAATTGTGTTAACGAATTGTCTTTATATATATTCTGCATAGCCGTCGTTTGGTGACTATCAGCGTGATGGTTGACGTAGCCTGTGGACAAGAGACATTTTCATAAGCATTTATAATCAATATTACAACAATATTGTATGACGCCTCATATTTTTCCCAGGGTTGTCCAAATTACGTCCACTGCTGAATAAAGGCCTCTAGCTTAGAAGGGAGGGTTTCCCATAATCCCAATGCTTGGCAGGCGTCTTGGAGATCGCAGTATATGTAGATAGGTGGTAGGTAATTCTATAGAAAGGCGTCTGATGTCCGTCTTCTTGCTTCCCTACCCGCTCCGTACAACACCCAAAGGGAGGAGATAGGTGGGAACTATTCTTACCCAGGTACCTTAAGGGCGATGGGGGATTCCTCAATAGGGTTCAGTAGTTATATTACTAGGCTATGACTCCATCCCACCACTGTGACTCCTGAAAGTTTGGCCTTCCAATGTGATGGTTGCTACACGAGTCATACGGGTGCTGCTTGGGAGGTCTACGAAATTATCATTATGTTTGCGAGCAGTATTAATCTTATTATCGCAAGAGAAAGAACGGAGCTATGGACTGTGTATATTTGCGTTTCTTTCCCACGTCAATGTAAGATTACTTTAAGAGCCGTGGTAGGTCCACGGTTCGATTACTACCTACCCGTTTGATCATTTGATTTTTTTTTTGTTTTATCTTGCAGACGGCAGCACGCACTAGTGGTTTTATGATTGCAAGGAATAAACAGATAACTTTATTGAATGGTAAAAAAATTACAAGCCCGCTGAGATTCTTGCCGGATGTTCTCAATTGAGGGCGCCTTGTGATCCGGGTTCATTATCAGCCGGAAGACATCCACTGCTGAACAAAGGCTTATCTTGTGCCGAAGTTGACGTCTCGCAGTATAGTTAGGCGATAAGACACTGCTGCCCGTCTTCTTGTTTTCCACACTCCCAAGGTGGCAAGCAAGCATGCGACCCGCTATATACCTATAGGCGGCGGCCGATAGACGCTAGCAACACCAGAAGAATCACTAGCGTGTTGCCGACCATAAAAACATTAGATATGAAGTCTTTTGTGTCCAGTAATTTCACCAACTACAGTGCCGTACACACTGGAACACAGCAATGTTTACACACTGCTGCTTGGCGGTATAATATCTGACACTACAGTGGTACCTAACTGGACGGTTCCTTGCACAAGGAACCTGCCAACTAGTATTCCCATTTTCCGTCTTCTGGCTTTCTTAGTAGCATCTTACACTGGAGGAGGTGGGTGCTATTCTTACCCGGACACCATATATCCCCCAGGGTACGTACCGGTGATGCAATGATCGTTGGGCTGATACTGCACAGGCGCCATGGAGACGTGGGCTGAAGGTAGCACGGACTTCATCAGCTTCGCCTCGGCCGGGTGGTTGAACCGGAGATAGTTCGACCGACCTATCGTCAGCATACTTCCTGTGGGGGTTGAGTTGTTTTAATAGCATTTCATAATATATCTCCCGCGTGATGATAGATGGCTGATCTTGTGAAAGATTGGCCGCTGTGGTCGTATCAGCCAGGAGGACATTAGGTAATCCAATAGAAAGACGTTGCTGCTCGTCTTCTTATTTTCCCTAAGTCGCTTTTTACGACACCCAACTGGAGGAGTTAGATGGGAGTTATTCTTTAAAAAAAAAACTTACTTTAAAAAAAAATATCCGACTTCAATAATATTTAAATTATTTTATACTTTTCAGTGTTATTGAAGTTGGTGTTAGCGTACCTGCTGTTTATATTTGGCACCAACTTCAATAATATTTAAATTAATTTATACTTTTTAGTGTTATTGAAGTCGGTTAAATTTTTGTTAAAAATATTTTATTTTATACTTTCTAGTGATATTTTCATACTCGTATCGAAGACGGTAAAATTATCTAGGTTCACGTAATTCGAGTTTCTCTAGAAACAATTTATCCGGTCGTAATGAAATTTGCATGGAATCATCATAGTAGTTTACTCTCTCGAATACAAAAACAATCATAGAAATCGGTTCATCAGTTTTAAGGTTTTTACCAAATTCCTCCACATCGTTCATGGTCCTCCAGGAGGTTCTTATCCGGTTGTGATAAAAATCATACAGATACATAACAGTGGTCCCTTCTTTTGAATAAAAAAATAATCATAGAAATTGGTAAATATTTGCCAGAGTTATGACCATATATAATATGTCCTTAAAAAGCGACAAAAAGTAATCTTTTTGGCATTCCTGCAGGTTTCCTGCAGAGTCGCCATTCTTGTTTATTCAGGAACTACTTATTCGTAAGCAATAGTTTTGTTATGGGACCCAATCAATGTATTCAAGAATGGATGGAAGAAATATTTTTTCAAATCGGTTCATAATTGCCAGAGTTATGCGCGAACATACATAAAAAAGATATACATATATCCTACAGACGAAGTGAGAGCCTCCTTCTTTTTAGAAGTCGGTTAAAAAATAACTGTTTTTTTTTTTCGTAGAAATCAAGCACTTACCCTGCGAGAGTCTTGTAGGCTTGTCGACGGGCAGCGTGTCTAGCAGCGTGCTCCCACTGAGGGGGTACAGAGTGACGACCCCGTGCGAGTTCTCCACGCGGCAGTGCACGCTCGCGACCCCCGTCCCCACCACGTAGATGTCGCATGTCGGGTCCGAGCCTATCGTCACGCGCCCTGCGGGGACAAGGACGACAAATCAGATATCATACACGTAATAACGCCCTCTTGGCCGATACGACCACAGCGGACAATGTTCGACATGCGGGAGAGTGCTAGCGTAGACTCAAGTGCATGCTCGCCATCAAAAAGTCATTGCTTGTGGCGGCTTCGTGTGGCGGGTCACTTCCCTCCCTCTAATATGGTTGAGAGGAGTGATGGCTGCTGCTCGAGTCAACTAGTGCGCGGGCGCTGCTTGGGGGGACTGGTCCGACTACTATCCCTTTGACCTTTTAGTTTTTTTTTTTTCCTTTATTAATCATAGAATCAACAGCACATTGTATTATTTAAAATGTATATAGATATCCTACCATATTGCCAGTAACAGATTCTTACTATTTAGTACCAGTAGTTATAATTGCGCTTGAAGAGCTCGACTCTCATACAGAAATTTCAAATAATTGAATGAAATTACTTAAATAATAACTAACAGAAAAATTTAGTTTTTTTTTTTTTTGTTTGCTTCTGGCTTCACACGGGTGTATTTAGCCAATGTCAGTTTTTTTTTGCTTGTGTTGACAGTATAAAACGAAGGAACCAAAATTTAGTTTTAAGGTACGCATCTGAAAACTTGTAAGCATTGTTTGTGTGTGTGTGTGTGTGTGTGTGTGTGTGTGTGTGTGTGTGTGTGTGTGTGTGTGTGTGTGTGTGTGCAGTAACATAGTTAACAATGATGTTGTATGGACAAATTGTAGTGGTGACATTTTCATTGATTAATTGCGAGTAAAGGTTAGTGCGACTTGTTTTTTAAAAGATAGTTTAGATAGTTTGTTCTTATTTTGTCCTATTTTTTTTTCTTTTCTCTTGTTTTATCCAATTGTGTGATCCAATTGTAACAAGACAAACAATGTTTAAAAATAGTGAAAAAATGACAAGCCCGCTGAGTTTCTTGCCGGATCTTCTCAGTTGAGGCCGCGTTGTGATACGGTGGTAGCTTTAAAATAATTGACCATTCAAAAGTGCTAGCATTAAGCCTATTTGAAATAAATATTTTTGACTTAGAATTCCTTTACTCTAACAATCCGATAAAAAACCGACACGACCGGGGACAGGTCAGGCGCAGGACCGACTTGATACATGCCCATCCAAAATCCCCATGCTTGGCAGGCGGCTTGGGGATCGCAGTATAGGTGGAAGATACATCCAAAAGAAAGACGCTGCTGCCCGTCTTCCTGTTCTCGCGTAGTCGCCTCTTACGACACCCAACGAGAGGAGATGGGGGGATACAATCCTAACCCAGCACCACACGGGCAATGTGTCGCTTCTGGCTGGAGCGCGCGCTTTAAGGCGCTAATAACGGTGAAATGCCTGAATTCTTGTTATTTTAAGTTAAATGTTCACAAAAACTGTTAATTTAATCTGTATAGAAAAAATATAAAACGTTAGTTAAAGTTTCGATAAATACGTTTACTTGAATAAAAAATTATTTTTGATAACCACTATTTAGGAAAAAAATATCTAAAAAGGACCTATTTATGTCATAATTAGCAAATGTTCTCTAAAACCGCTCAAGCTATGGTGTTGGCGTTTACACAGGAAAAAAGGTCTTGAAAATACAAATGTCTTTACTTGAAAGATTTATTTTTATTCCGTATTTTACTAGAGTAATATCTATTTTTCCCAAAATTTAATACATCTGCGCAAGTATGCCTGCTCCGAGCTCTGATTCAGTCCGCTTCGCGGCGTTGTCGAGGGAGGACTGCACGTCGGTGTTGGAGCAATATTGTTAAACTCATTTAATTTTTTAAAGAGTTTATGCGCAATTGTAAATATTGAAATTAATAGTAGTACTTAGTTTAGTTAATATCTATACATTAGTAACGGTAAATATTTTTTTGGAAATAAATTAACTTTTTAAGTACGCAAAGACTAAGAAAACTATGCCAATGCATTGGGGCCGGCGGTGGGTGACGTCGGTTTGTGAATTCGGAACGGTCTTAAATACCGTAATTCATCACGATTCCCTTGGGAGAGGGCCCCAGTTTTTAACCGACTTTAAAAAAGGAGGTTATGTATTCGACGCGAATGTATTTAATAGGTAGTATTAAAAATAAAGAGAAACTCAGTTGTTCAGACAGTTGTTATACAATATGTGGCAATCGATCAGGTTAAGCAACGTTAGGCAAGGTCATTCCATAGATGGGTGACCGTTTAATGCCATTTGAATTAAGCGTCTCCGTGATTCGGAGGGCAAGTAAAAAGTGAGTCTCAGTTATTAACCGACTTTAAAAAAGTAGGTTATGTATTTAACACAAATGTATTTAATACTATAAAAAAATGAGAAGCCCGTCATAGACAGTTGTTATCAATGTTTGGCAATCGTTCAGGTTAAGCAACGTTAGGCAAGGTCATGACATAGATGGGTGACCGTTTAATGCCATTTGAAGTAAGCGTCTCAGTGCTTCGGAGGGCAAGTAAAAAGTGGGTACCAGTTTTTAACCGACTTTAAAAAAGAAGGTTATGTATTCGACGCGAATGTATCTAATACTATTAAAAATAAGGAGCCACTCATAGACAGTTGTTTTCAATGTGTGGCAATCGATCAGGTTAAGCAACGTTAGGCAAGGTCATAACATAGATGGGTGACCGTTTAATGCCATTTGAAGTAAGCGTCTCAGTGCTTCGGAAGGCAATAAAAAGTGGGTCCCAGTTTTTAACCGACTTTAAAAAAGTAGGTTATGTATTCAACACAAATGTATCTAATACTATAAAAAAATGAGAAGCCCGTCATAGACAACTGTTATCAATGTTTGGCAATTGATCAGGTTGAGCAACGTTAGACAAGGTCATTACATAGATGGGTGACCGTTTAATGCCATTTGAAGTAAGCGTCTCCGTGCTTCGGAGGGCAAGTAAAAAGTGGGTCCCAGCTTTTAACCGACTTTAAAAAAGTAGGTTATGTATACAACAGAAATGTATCTAATACTATAAAAAAATTAGAAGCCCATCATAGACAGTCGTTATCAATGTTTGGCAATCGATCAGGTTAAGCAACGTTAGGCAAGGTCATTACATAGATGGGTGACCGTTTAATGCCACTTGAAGTAAGCGTCTCCGTGCTTCGGAGGGCAAGTAAAAAAAGGAGGTTATATATTCAACGCAAATGTATGCTATTAAAAATTAGCTAACGTAAAAGAGCTCGGCAGGCGCTGCGCGAGTCAGCTAGTATATAATATATCTTTTGTTCATAATATTTTTGTGTTCTATATTTAATGTTCTATTCATATTATCTAGAATTCTGTATATACAGGGTTACTGGTAAATATCACAGCAATCCGTTAAGGGTTTGTAGGAGAGATCATTTGCAAATATCAACCATTTTTGAATAATTTGACATTTTATAATTTGAAGATATCTGCGATATACAACTTCCAAAGTCTATGAAAAAAGTCAATTTGTGATTATTAACCGACTTCTTTTATTCTCTGCTTAATCAAGCAGAGAATAAAAGAAGTCGGTTAATAATAAATAATCATATCTGATTATTATACATGCAAGTATGTATAATCATACATACTTGCATGTATAATAATCAGATATGATTATTTATTATTATTGGTTAATAGTAAGTATATGAAACTGCTGCACAATAGGAGTTATTAAAACACGAGTGTTTTAATACTTAATTATGTGCAGTTTCAAACACTACTTTATCTAAACTCGTGAAATACAATTTTATACCGCCAAACTACATTACAAAACATATAATACAGACAGAGGGAGCTCTGTTTCTCACAGACGACATGCTTTCTATACTATAGTTAAATTTGCTGTACCAAATAGTATGTAATCTGTGTGGAAAAAAATTCTATTCCAGTCTATAATATTATGGCGCTCAATTCATTCAAATAACTCCATAGCTCATGCGTACAACTGGGTCCCACCCTCCCGATGAATGTATCGTACCCCCCAGCAGCCCATTTTTTGTGTATAAAAAAATAATAAGGTTTTAGAACGGAGTTGCATGTGTATAAATAATAAAGTGTGTCATTATAGTACTTACTAGTTTTGTATTCATAATTTAAATATTACGATATGAGTATAGATAAAATTCATTACTTTAATGTTTCATATTTTTATATTTATTGTTATTGTTAAGTACCTAACTAGACTTTGTAGTATGTATGTGTATACTTAATTCAGGCTAAAGTATAAATTAAACTTTTTAATAAACCCCGACATGGGTGAACATACTCTTTAAATGACTTTCCTGCGCCATTACCCTGATCAGTGTCCGTCTAGTAATTACTCGGCAAGATTTAACTATCGATTTACAATTCGATGGGTCCTACCTTTTATGGAGCAGAGTTTCTGTTACCACCGTCCTGCTTGCTCCCATCCCCAGACTCTTATCATTATTTTTCTACCTACTACTCATAGCAACCTATCCAATGAGTCTGCGTTTATTGGTGCAGAGATCCCGTGACTACCTTCCTGCTTCATCATCAGACCCTCGTCACCATTTTTCTAGCAACTACTCGTCGAGACATATCTAACGAGCCCAAACTCGATAGGTATACGTTTTTTGGTGCAGAGATCGTTAATAAAAATATCAATAATATCTTGGGACAATTCACACACAGTTATCCGATACCAAACTAGGCAGAGCCTGTACTATGGAAACCAGACAACTGATATTAATACTTTTTTTTTGTAAATACATACTTAAATAGATAAATAACACCCAGACACTTCGTGGGGGAATCGAACCCACAACTCATCGAGTAGCAGCCAGGGACCAGTCTAACCACTAGACCAACGGGCCCGTCACCTCATACTTTGACAACCTTCCTACTCTATCATCAGACCCCCATCTAAAGATCACCATTTTCTAGCAACTACTCGTGATACCTACCCAAGGAACCCAAATTCGGTGGGTCTACGTTTATTCGTGCAGAGATCCCGTGACCACATTCTTGCTCCATCGTCAGACCCTGATCACCATTTTTCTAGCAGCTACTCGTAGAGACGTACGCAATGAGCCCAAATGCGGTTATTGATACAGAGATTCCGTGACCACCAACCTGTTCCATCATCAGACAATGATCACCGTTTTTCTAGCAACTACTCGTCGAGACATATCTGACGAGTTCGGTGGGTCTACGTTTATTTGTGCAGAGATCCTTTGGCCATCTTCCCGGTCCATCATCAGACCCTGATCATCATTTTCTAGCAACTACTCATCGAGACCAGCCCAACGAGCCTAAACTCAGTAGGTCTACGTTTATTGGTGCAGAGATCCTGTGACCACCTTCCTGCTCCATAATCAGAACCTGAATTCCATTCTTCTAGCAACTACTCGTTGAGAACTATCCCACGAGCCCAAACTGGATGAGTCTTCGTTTATTGGGGCCTAGATCCTATTTCCACCTTCTTGCTGATCATCATCAGACCCTGGTGAAGGTTACCATTTTATTTACTATTATCGGATTTATATAAGTACTAAATTTCAGATCATTTGGACTTATAGAAATAAAGAAAGATGTCTATATACGAAATATCCCTACCTAGACTTGGAAAAGAGCTGATGGTCTTCTAACAGCTGGACCGATTTTCATGAAACATAGTTAAGAACCATCTCGCTTAAACTAGCTTTAAAAAAACCGCATTCAAATCCATCCACTGGTTGGAGCTCTACGATGCCACAGCCAGCCATACAGAGAGACAGACACTTCCAGCCAGACATAGGCGTCAAAGTTATAACTCCCCTCGTTTTTGGTCGGGGGTTTCAATTAGCCTTTGAATAGAACATTAAAAAAACAATAAAAAAAAAAAAAACAGCACTTCAATAGACAGCACACTAAAAAGTATAAAGTATTTTAAATATGATTAAAGTTGGTGTTTAGTTGTACGTACAATCGCGGACGGTGTACCAGTATTCAATCAAAATCGTTTGACAAACATTACGTGTGATTATCTCGTCCGCACGTATTTCGGGCCGGCTCGTGCAAGCGATTCTCGTCCTAAAGGTGGTACACCGTTCGTGACCGCGAGCGTACATACCTACTGTATAAATTTAGCACCAAATAATTTTATATTTTTTAGTGAGCTGTATACTGGTCGGGTTCATCATCATCATCAGCCGGAGGACGTCCACTGTTGAACATAGGCCTCCCCCTTAGAACGCCACAATGAACGACAATTGGCTATTTGCATCCATCGGTTACAATCGGTCGGGTTAATTTTTTTAAATAATTTATTAGTATTTTTTTCATTCATAAATCGTCAATCAATTAGCCTCACAAATAAAGAAACTCATTGAAATCGGTTCATATTCGTTAGAGTAGGTATAACGGAAGATGTCGATTTTATGGTTTTCACCAGTTAAATTCTTCCATATCGTTTATGTTCCTCCAAGTTATTTTATCCGATCTGTATGAATCATAAATATCTATAACAAACAATCTGAATTGCATTGCATTGCATATTATGTATTCTTATACGTTCTTTAGACATACATGCTCAGCTCACTCATACTAAACGCTCCCAAATACACACACTACAAAATGACACATTGAACATATTTTTTACCTACTATACTTTATTTTACTAATACTACTAATTACTCTGTAAAACTATATTGTTAGTAGGATAGTAGGTCCCTTGTGCAAGAGACCATCCGGTTGAAATGTACAATCGCAGTGTCAAAAATCATATAGTGTAAAGATTGCCTTGTTCCGGTGTGAATGGCACTGTAGCTGGGGAAATTACTGGGCTCAAGAGAATAACTATACAGTTGTTTATAGGCAGACGTTTCGCTTACCATCAGGCGAACATCTTGTTATTCTCATCACTAGGTTGAATAAAGACATACTACCACTAGATTGAATATTACACAATTTAAATTACTTAAACTGTGCATATTAAAAAAAACACATCAAGCACAGACACTTGCATGATAGCCTACTGTAAGCTCCAGCAGCAAACCGTCCATTGGAATTAAAAACGCTTTAAATCGTGTGTACATGATAAGACTCAGTGATGCGTTACAATAATAGGCAATATCCTACTTAAAATGTTTGTTCTCTCTGTAGTTTCTTATTCTTCGAACAAATTTAGACTTTGTGTAAGCAGTACCGAGTGAAATTGCTAGATGGCGTTGACGTCGGCGGCGGGGTTCCTCGGGCTCAAATGCTCAAGGTCGTTCAGAGTTATTAAGGCCTTAAGCGCTCGCGCTCTTGTCCAGTGAAGCTGTCATGGCCATCTGCGGCCAACAGCACTACTCCTACAAAAAAGAAAAAGCAATGTGTCGCTTACCATCAGGCAAACGTCTTTCTTGTCTTGGCACCAAGTTGAATGAAAAAACTAACGTACATAACATATTTGTTTTAACCGACATAAGACAACACATTGCTATTCAGCCGTGGAAGGCGCTGTTATAAGTAAGTAGGTACTCTAGCTACTACTGGCGTTCGGTGGCGCAGAGGTTTGCCGCACACTTTACAATTCAGAGGTCGCAAATTCTAATCTGAGCGTCTCAAGCTCAGAGAAGCTCAGTCACACAACGAACTATAGAGAGATCTATACTCGGAGATTCTGGGGACTGGTCCGACTACTATCCCTTTGGCCTTTTAGTTTGTTGTAATTTTGTCGTATTTTTTTTTCTTTTCTCTCTTGTTTCATCTTTCGAACGAACGGCAGGACACACTATCGCTGATGTTGATCCAATTGTAACAAGACAAACTTTGTTTATAAAAAAATGTGAAAAAATGACAAGCCCGCTGAGTTTCTTGCCGGATCTTCTCAGTTGAGACCGCGTTGTGATCCGGTGGTAGCTTTTAAAAAAAATACCATTCACAAGTCTAGCACTTTTGAATGGTCATTTTTTTTGTTTCGTTAAGCCTATTTGAAATAAATAATTTTGACTTTGCCATTCTCTGCACGATAGAATCCGTAATGAGGAGATTCGTCGAAGAACCAATGTCGACATAGCTCTTAATAAGTGGCAGTGGGCAGGCCACATCGCTCGAAGAACCGATAACCGATGAGGAAGAATGATTTTTGAGTGGCGACCACGAACCATAAGGCGCAGCGTAGGGAAGCCCCACTAGGTGGACCGACGACATAGTGCGCGTTGCAAGCAACCGGTGGATGCAAATGGCTAACTGTCGTTCATGGTGGAGGTCTAAGTGGGAGGCTTGTGTTCATCAGTGGACGTCTGATGATGAAGTTCAAATCATGTAAGGCCTACTAATACAGGCATTGTCAGCAAAGTAAGAGTGTCCATGCGTCGGAATAGCATGTAAATAGCAAGAGATAGTGCGCCTTTGTCTACGCGTGCACAACAATATCACCCACGTAGAAGACTGTTCTCAATAGCCGTATCTATCGGTCAAAAGAACATTCTATTCATTTATTATTTTCTTAATGCTTTGCGAACAGCAGACATTTTGCAAAACAGACATTTTGCGAAATAGACATTTTGCGAAGTAGACATTCTGTGAAATATACATTTTGCGAAGTAGACATTCTGTGAAATAGACATTTTGCAAAGTAGACATTCTGTGAAATAGACATTTTGCGAAATACATTCTGTGAAATAGACATTTTGCGAAGTAGACATTCTGTGAAATATACATTTTACGAAGTAGACATTCTGTGAAATATACATTTTGCGAAGTAGACATTTTGCGAAATAGACATTTAACGAAGTAGACATTTTGCGAAGTAGACATTTAGTGAAATAGACACTTTTCGAAGTGGACTGTGAAATAACATTAATTTAATTCTTTAATTCCATACCTTGCTTGATGGGGTGCAGCGTTACGGCTGTGCTGAGTCTCCCAGTGCCGAGGCTCACCAGGTGAGGAGTGTTCGTCGCCACCCTGGAAAAAAGCAGTTCAAGAATCAATCATCTAATAATTTATTACTTGGCCGTCCGCTAGATGTCAAGTTTAAACGAAACTTCACCACCGTCTCTGACAGATGAGCGACAAGTCCCAGGTTCGACACCCGTTCTGCTTCGCATCAATCACTAAAATGCTGTCACATTAACAGAATCCGGGTGCATTGGTTAAATTTATACATCGAACTCTCGTGAACTTTATTTCTTTACACTTAAAGTACAATTTAGGGGAACACAGAAATACAAAGTTAAAACTTTACGAGTTAGCGTCGCAAATGCAGTTTGTGGTCGAATAAACCTATATTTACACGACGCTAAAGTGCAATTTGGCTTAACTGAATTTTGAAATTGAATTAGTATAACTGTTTGAGACAAATTAAGTGTATGTTTTATTGCTTTGTTTTAAGTCTTATTTTAGCATGGCTTTGGGGTGGTACAGTCGTTGACAGAAATAGGTGCAGACAAGCCCACGTGTCTCGTTTCATAAATATGTTTTATATTTATTCTATTTTCAAAATATTAGTTTATGGTCTGGAGTAGCGGACGCGTTTTTTTAAATTGTGCTATTTATATTTGTACTTTATTAAATACTTTTTTTTAAAACACCGCAGGCCAGTTATATTTACTCGTGTCACATTACTTAAATAAAATGACAATTCTTTAAAAAGAAATGTTATCATCAGCAGCCGATAGTCGTTCATTGCTTATCAAAGGCCTCCCCCTTAGAAGGGAGGGGTTGCAATAATCCCTACTCTTAGCAGTAACAGCTCAGTGGGTGAGCGCTTGCCTTGGAAATAAGGTGCGCAGGTTCGAACCACGGCTCGCACCTCTCATATACTGGGCAGGCCTATGTTCAGCAGTGGCCGTCTCCCGGCCCGTGATGATGATGGGGAATGACCGGCTGGTGATGATGAATGAATTTGACTTAAATTACATTACCAAGTTTTACTTATAAGAATAAAACAAAATTCCTGCACGGAATTTGAGCTTCGCAGCCTTCGCTCGCACAGCCGCTAAGTTATCGATTGTCCACAATCGATATTGAATTACATACATCGATACATCGGTATTGCACTGTCTGAAACACGACACCCAGTGTCGGGTGGTAGTAACTTGAGGTTTTATCGATTAAGCTCCAGTGGTCAGCGGTGAGAACCATTTAATTGCTGTGGTTCTTTACCTGCTCCCCTATTACGAATCTCATTTGACCACTAAAGTGATGATCACAATAGCAAGTGGCCATCAAATAACTGTCAAATGTTTCATTCGGTATTGCCTAACTTGAGTGACCAATAAATACCAACATATACCAATGATAACACACTTTCAGTTGACATCAAAGTTCGGTGGACATCTGAAGCTTGATAGTCACTTGGGTGGCTAAAGACCTTCGGAGTCGCTGAACGTTCGGGGTGTGGGCCATAGGACGTACATTGAGTACGGGGCGGGGTTGCGACCCACGTCCCCGTGAGCACCGTGTCAGGTTCCCGGGGGGCTACAATGCGCCCCCCGGCGGCGGGCTCAAAGGCATTGAGTACGGGGCGGGGTTGTGACCCACGTCCCCGTGAGCACCGTGTCAGGTTCCCGGGGGGCTACAATGCGCCCCCCGGCGGCGGGCTCAAAGGCAAGGCACTGAGGGAGGCGCCCCTGGTGTAGATCCACCGGAGAGACCTGGCCTGGATCTCATATCCCGATAGCTTTAGCGAAAAGCAAAGGTGGGTAATGATACGTAATATATAGCCCTGCAGGTGCCACGGAAACAGTGTTGCCAACTCCTCTGAGACCGTGTGGCTAGGCGCCTTATCAAAAGTCGCTAGAAAATCCCTAAAACTGATTCTACAGAGCGTTCTCTTAGCGGGCCCCGAAATTCTTGTTTTAAAAAGGAATTAAAATATCCACAAATTAAATTAATGGGGCACTTATTGGATTAATGAACAATTTAATTTATTAATTAGAGAGATATGGTAGGCACCTTATCGCGGTGGTGTTCCGAACCGGACTGGCTATTCATCAAGCTATATGGCTTAGACTATTATATGATCTAAGCTATATGGCCTCATCACCATTATCATTAGCAGCCGATAGATGTCGACTGCTGAACTAAGGCCTCCCCTTTAGAAGGGAGGGGTTGCCATAATCCCCACGCTTGGCAGGCGGCTTGGGGAGTGCAGTATAGGTGGAAGATAAATCCAAAAGAAAGACGCTGCTGCCCGTCTTCCTGTTCTCGCTTAGTCGCCTCTTACGACACCCAACGAGAGGAGTTGGGGGGATGAAATTCTAGCCCGGCACCCCACGGGTATATGGCCTGCCCACATCGATATAATATATAAACTAGATAAACATTCACGAACAAAATGACATCTAAAATGTGGTCGCGGAGGTTGCAAACTTATCTGTGCTGGTGGCGGAAACGTGAACTAACGATTTTATAATGATAATGACTTGTAGTTTGACAGTTTCATATAGACAGTAGAGACAGTCCTATCGGCAAAAATAAATTTGTCAGGATGTGGCTTGTAAAGAAATAGCTACACAAGGGCGCTATTTTTCGCTACCACTTTTTGAACCGTGACACCAAATCTAGTTTATATATTAATTATATCGATGCCTCCCCATTGCCATTTTAATTTGCAGATGCTGAGAACTATGTCAGTGACTTTGGTGGTACCCATACCCATTCCCATTTAAAAATTTTCGCTACGTTGGTTAAAACATACATTCAAATTATAACGGTTACGTTGCACACAGATAAACATACCAGATGTTCAAGTCGGAACATTTGCACATAATTCTAGATAAGATAGCGCGAGTTTCTCAATTGAGTCATCGCTATGTGGAGCAGTCAGTGAGAAGCGACCTGTTCACAGTATCATTACGAAGGTCAGGATATTACAATCTACTTTTGTGTACAATATTAAGTACCTACTATGCACCAAATAATACATATATATATTTGGGTTTCATTTGACATTAAGATAATTATAAGAAGCTGCAAATACAAAACAAAATGGACCTAAATTACATTATTTATCTGATATTCACATTTACATCACATTTTTTTATACTACCAAGGCAAGCAAGCGTACGGCCCGCCTGATGGTAATCAGTTACCGCAGCCTATAGACGCTAGCAACACTAGAAGAATCACTAGCGCGTTGCCGACCCTTAAGATATTAGATATTATGTATTTGTGTCTGGTAATTTCACCAGCTACAGTGCCTTACACGCTTACACTGCTGCTTGGCGGCAGAATATCTGACAGTGCGGTGGTAGCTACCTAGATGGTTCCTTGTAAAAGGAACCTACCACCTACTGAAAACTAGTCGATCTCGTCTGGTTAAGACTATTAAATTGATATCCATATTGATATGTTTGGTTCTGGAGTGGAGACCATGAACCATACATAGGTTACACCTTACATACTCCTGCTGCAGTCGGACAAAAAGCAATAAAACCCAAGTGCGTACAAATTAAAGTAAAATAGTCATCATCATCATCATCATCAGCCGGAAGACGTCCACTGCTGAACATAGGCCTCCCCCTTAGAACGCCACAATGAACGACAATTGGCTATTTGCATCCACCGGTTACCTGCGACGCGCACAATGTCGTCTGTCCACCTAGTGGGAGGCCTGCCAACGCTGCGTCTTCCGGTTCGTGGTCGCCACTCGAGAACCTTTCTTCCCCAACGGTTATCGGTTCTTCGAGCGATGTGGCCTGCCCATTGCCACTTCAACTTGCAGATTCTGAGAGCTATGTCGGTGACCTTAGTTCTTCGGCGAATCTCCACATTTCGGATTCTGTCGCGCAAAGAAACTCCGAGTATAGCTCTCGTTGTGTGACTCTGAACTTTTCTAAAAGGCCAGCCGTTAGAGACCAAGTAAAATAGTATGTGAATTAATTTTTTCTCCAAAACTACAGCACCAATTACGATAGCTGATGTATTGCCTTAAGCTATGTACTTCATTACCGTAAATACACAACGGTATACACAACTCGTAATGTATTCAAATAGGGTAAGCGCACCAATTGGCGACCGTTAGTTTTTTATTATTTTATTTTAACGGAGTCGCGAGCGGTTTCCGCTTGGATTAACATCTACTTTCACTGTGAAAATTATAATATTGTCAAGGAACTGATGTTCGAAAGCGAAACTGCTGATGACCGATTAGATCATGGTTTTAGAGAAAAGACTAAAATATAAAAGCATGTTTATCTATAAATTCCAACATCATCATCATCAACAACCACCGCTGAGCAAAGGCCTCCCCCTTGGAAGGGAGGGGTTGCCATAATCCCCACGCATGGCAGACGTCTTGGGGATCGCAGTATAGGTGGTAGGTAATCCAATAGAAAGACGCTGCTGCCCGTCTTCTTGTTTTCCCTTAGTCGCCTTTTACGGACACCCAACGTATATGAGGTACTCGTATATGCAACGCATAATTTTGTATGCAGCCGAGTCGCTTACCATCAGGCAAACGTCTTGATTGTCTCGTCACTAGATTGAATAAAAAAAATCATAGAGCGTCACGTGCAAACATTTTGGAAAATTGATAATTTACCTACTCTGTCCTACAGTGGCGTGCAGTCCATATAGACAAAAAGACTTTGCCTAACCTAAGACTTCTCTGAATAATCAAAATATAGTACATAATCAAAGAAATTTGCCGTTTTGCCTACCCTGTTAAAAAGTGTGTGCACGCCACTGCTGTCTAGGTAATATATGCAGGCCACTGTGATCGCGGTCAATCACTAACTACGAGTAATATCAAGTAAACTTGTTGTTTTGTGTGAGTCACACAAAATTATAATCGCACAAAACAGACATTATCATCAAGAAAAACAGATACAATCAAAAGATACATACAAATCCGCGCAAGAATGAGGCTTATTAAATCAACAAAAAAAAAATAAGGCTAATGTATTAAAAATTCCATCAAATAGGTATGATTCATTAGTTTTCGAGGCTGCACCAAGCCCACATATAATACAATGAACGTTCTCGTCTAACTTTGATTGTTTAATCTTTGACCCCGGGCGATGTATCTCAATGCGTACGAGCGATAAATAACATCATTACAATGAGTTGTGTTAACGTAGGGACCGATCCGTTATTGTTGATCGAGAGAACTAATAATACGGTCACAGCGGCCAACAATAAGATCAGCCAGCTAAACAGAAAATATTACAGCGCACGAGTCTTTGCGCGGATATATTATGTACACTCCAAACCAAATAAACTTGAAGGCGATTACAACTTTATTATGCAGTTATAAAACACCCCCGCTGTATAGTTGACCGTTAACGCGGCAGCAAAAAAAGGTTGGTAATACAAAGTTGTTTTTGCTGACGCGCCTAGTTGACAATGTATGCGTTATGTAGTTATTGAGCCGCAAACGAACTTGTAATCGTCTTCAAGCATGGATGGAGTATACATTCTCGGTAACCGGTGGATGTAAATAGCCAATTGTCGTTCATTTCTTTTTTTATTCAACATAAGCTAGTGCTTGACTGCAGACCCACCTGATGGAAAGTGGCGACGCAATCGAAGATGGTAAAGCACACTAGCTTATTAAAAGCCTATTCACTCTGGCCTTGAAGACACCCACATTATAATCGGGCGGGAAAACCGACGCAGGCAAACTGTTCCAATCCTTAGCTGTCCTCATTATAAACGAAGAGGCAAATCGTTTAGTCCGGACTGAAGGCACTTTCACCACATAGGGGTGTGTATGCGCAGTGCGTCTCGACGTCCGATGATAGAAGGGGGATGGTGGAATCAAGTCATGCAATTCCTGTGCACACTCTCCAAAATGCATCCTGTAGAATACCGAGAGGCTGGCTACTTTGCGCCTGTGCTCTAGGCTTTGTAGATTGTGACGTGTGTGTGCTTGAGGTGCTATGTTTAACAGAGGACGTCTTCCGGCTGGTGATGATGATGATGATGACAATCTGATATAACGGAAGACCGACATGATTGGGGATTGATAAGGCGCAACACCGCTTCGGAGTCGCTGGACGTTCGGGGTGTGGGCCCTTAGAACGTCCATTGATTACGGCGGCGACTGCGAGGAGGACGACGGCGGGGTTGCGACCCCCATGCCCGTGAGCACCGTCTCAGGTTCCCGGGGGGCTACAATGCGCCACCCGCCGGCGGGCTCAAAGGCAAGGCACTGAAGGGCCCCTGGTGCAGATCCCACCGGAGAGACCTGGGTGATGTGACCAGCCCCGCGGCTGTCGCATCGGCCCATGTGAGGGGCTCATGTGCCAATGCGACAGCCGCGGGGGTTTTAGTGGGTAAGAATCCCACATACCCCGGTCGAACCCCACAGCTCTAGAGGATCTTTTGAAGATTTGCCCAGCGCAAAAAAAGGCGCTACAACGACTTTAACATGCCCATAACATGACGCTTACTTTCAAGACATTTAGGTGATTGTGTCCCAGCTCGTAATAGGGAACTCATCCTAAATCTCCGGTGACGCCAAATCCGTCAGAAGGACTGACACATACTATATTACTTTTTTGTAGCCTCCGTGGCGCAGTGGGTAACCGCTTGCTTTGTAAACCGGAGGTCGCGGGTTCGAATCCTGCTGGGGGCAACTTGTGTAGTTGTTCCTTACTGGCTAGGACAATGCAGGCCGATCACCTGATTGTCTGTTAATTAAGATGATCCATGCGTCGGATGGGCATGTTAAAAGTCGGTCCTGCGCCTAACCTCTCCCCGGTCGTGTCGGTGTCCCGTCCCATCGGATTATGAGAGGTATAAAGGAAGAGAGAGTGCACTTGTGTCTACGCGAACACTTGTGCACTATAATATCTCCTGCGTACATGGTTGATCTTGTGAAAGATTGGCCGCTGTGGTCGTATCGGCCAGGAGAACATTATATTACTTTTGAAAGAAAATGTTGGACGAATTGAATTCTAGTTCCCAAGTCGTCAGGCTACTAGGTAGCCTGACGACTTGGGAACTAGAATTCAATCAGTCGGTCTAGGACCGTCAATATCAGGCGATTCGGAGGCTTTCAGCAAGCGACGGCAGACTCATTCGGTTTTGACATGTCGTAAATTAACGCGATTAACATCCGTGGGGTGTCCGAGTAAGTATAGCACCCTCCCATCTCCTCCCGTTGGGTGTTCGTAAGACGCGACTAAGGGAAAACAAGAAGACGAGCAGCAGCGTCTTTCTATTGAATTACCTACCACCTATAACTGCGATCCCCAAGACGCCTGTTAAGCGTGGGGATTATAGCAACCCCTCCCTTTTAAGGGGGAGGCCTTTGTTCAATAGAGGATATCTATCGGCTGCTTATGATGATGATGAATCGAACGCGATTAGACCATTCTAGACTATAGTGTTGATAGCCAGCAATAACTAATTGAGCGCAAATATCATTTGCAAAAAAACGACAATGTTTGATCTCTCTGTATCCTAGCAACGCCTCTGTATAGCCGCTTGGAGCATGAATCAGACCGCCTCCACAAACGCTGATGTAAAATTAGATACAATTCTGTATGAAATACGAGTAAAACACTCGCATTCTGACTATCATTCCGTCGTCACGCTTGCTACTACGACATAGATCATTTAATATTAAACAGAAAAGACTTGGTGCTCATAAGCTCTTCTATCTATATTAATAAAAGAGCAGGGTGTTTTCTAGGAATCACGATACAGCAAAAACCATATAACGTACAATCTTGAAATTTGGAACCAACATTATACAAATAGTCTAGGTGAACAATAAGAACGAATTTTTCGAAATTCCATACTTAAAGGGGTCAAATGGGCTCCCAAAGTTTGTATGGAAAAAAAAATTTTTTTCGTCACACGGACATGAAACTTTGTCAGTGTACTAAACAAAAGAAATAAAGAAACACGTGTATCACACTTTTTGAAAATCAACCCTTACAGGGGTTTTAGCATCGTTTTTGAGTATGCAACGCGGAAAAAAAAATTCATACTGCTTTGCTGAAACTTTGCGAATACATTAATCAAATTATAGCGATCCAAGTGCAAATAATATTTTTTTGAAAATCAACTCCTAAAGGGGTCCAATTGGGGTCCAAAAAATGTTTCTCGACCTACAGTCATAAGATTTAGTTTATATATTGCACACAAGAATCTAAGAAACTTAAATTCGGCATTTTTCGAAAAACTACCCCTAAGGTCATTTAATGGGGTTTCGAAGTTTGCACAAAGAAGGATTCCCATTTCATCATATGATGCAGCTAGAGTAACGAAACTCGGTAAATAAACTCAACATAACAATTGAAAAAACTAATTTTTAGCATTTTTGTAAAATCAACCCCTAAGTGGGTCAAATGGGCTCCCAAAGTTAGTATGAAAAAAAAATTTTTTTTCGTCACACGTAAACGAAACTTTGTTACAGTACCAAACAAAAGAAATAAAGAAACACGTATATTACAACTTTTTGAAAATTTACCCTTAAAGGGGTTTTAACATGGTTTTTGAGTACACAATGTAAAAAAAAAACATACTTACTGCATTGATGAAACGTTGCGAATATATTTATCAAATTATAGCAATCTATGTGTAAATAATCATGTGTTGAAAATCAAGTCCGAAATGGGTCCAATTGGGGTCCAAAAAATGTTTTTCAACCTACAGTCATAAGACTTAGTTTATATATTGTACACAAGAATTTAAGAAACCTATTTCAGGCATTTTTCGAAAAACAACCCCTAAGGCCATATCAAGGGGTTGCAAAGTTTGCACAAAGAAGGATTTCCATTTAATGCTATGATGCAGCTAGAATAACGAAACTCAGTAAATAAACTCAACACAACAATTGAACAAACCAATTTTGAGCATTTTTGAAAAATCAACCCCTAATTGGGTCAAATGGGCTCCCAAAATTAATATGGAAAAAATTTTCATCACACGGATATGAAATTTTGTCAGTGAACTAAGATAAAGAAATTAAGAAACACATGTATCACATCTTTTTCAAATTCGACCCGTAAAGGGGTTAGCATGGTTTTTGAGTATGAAACGCGGAAAAAAAATATCATGCTGCATTGATGAAACTTTGTGAATACATTATCAAACTAAAGCAATGATTGTATAAATAATCATTTTTTGAAAATCAACTCTTAAAGGGGATCCAAAAATGATTTTCAACCCACAGTCATAAGACTTAATTTATGTATTGCACACAAGAATCTAAGAAACCTGTATGCGGCATTTTGCAAAAAACAACTCCTATGATCATTTAATGGGGTTGTAAAGTTTACACGTAGAACGATTTCCATTTAATCAATACATATAAAATTACTTGTCCTGACTGACTGACTGATCCATCAACGCACAGGCCAAAACGGTGGACCTAGAAAGCTGAAATTTGGACAGTGGGTTCTTCTTATAACGTAAGCATCCACTAAGAAAGGATTTTTGAAAATTCGACTCCTAAAGGGGTTAAATGGGGTGTTTTCTTTTGTATGAAACTTTTTATTGTATGGTTCGATTGACTTGAAATTTACTGGAAAGATTCTTTAAATAAAATAAATAAATACGTGTTTCGGGATTTTTCAAAAACAACCATTGGGGGTGCGCTAGGGGTTGTTAAACTTTGTATGGGAAATAATTATTACTTAATTCAATTGATTTGAAAGTTGGTGAAAATAACCTTAAAATAAAAAGATTGAACACGTATCATTTATTTTTCAAAAAATCTACCCGTAAAGTGGGATAAGAGGGATATTTTTAAATCTATATTAATAAAATATATTTTTTCTAGAAATCACCATACAGTCAAAACCATTTAAAGAAGAATCATGAAATTTGGAACCAACATTATTCAATAGTTTAGGTGAACAATAAGAACGAACTCGAAATTTCACACCTAAATGGGATTAAAAAAAAACATCAAACAGACACGAAACTTTGTCAGTAAACTGAGCAAAAAAAAATATAGAAACACGTATTTCATAACTTTTTAAAAAAACGACCATAAGCATGGTTTTTAACCGACTTCAAAAAAGGAGGAGGTTCTCAATTCGTCTGTATACATATATATATTTTTTTTATGTATGTTCGCGCATAACTCTGTCAATTATGAACCGATTTGAAAAAATCTTTCTTCCATCCATTCTTCAATCCATTGATTGGGTCCCATAAAAAAATTATTGCTCAGTAATAAGTAGTTCCTGAAAAAACAAGAATGGTGACTGCGCACTGAGAGCTGCAGGAAAGCCTATATAGATGACTTTATGTCGCTTTTTAAGGACAAAAATGGTCATATCTCTGGCAAATATTTACCAATTTCAATGATTCTTTTTTTATTCGAAAGAAGAAACCACTGTATTAAATCTGTATGAATTTTATTACAACCGGATAAGAACTTCCTGGAGGACCATGAACGATGTGGAGGAATTTATCTGGTAAAAACCATAAAACTGGTGTTCTCCATTACATTGCTCTGACAATTATGAACCGATTTCGATGATTCTTTTTTTATTCGAGAGAGTAAACTGCTATGATGATTCCATGCAAATTTCCAATCAAATTTATTTATGTAAAACTATGTAGACGATAATGTGATCATAACCTACCTAGATAATTTTACGGTTTTCGATGGTTCAATCTTTATATATGAAAATATCACTAAAAAGTTTAAAATAAAATCTTTATAAAAAAAAAATTATCCGACTTCAATATCACTGAAAAGTATAAAATAATTTAAATATTATTGAAGTTGGTGCCAAATATACACAGCCGGTAAGCTAACACCAACTTCAATAATATTTAACTTATTTTATACTTTTCAGTGATATTGAAGTCGGTTCAATTTAAAAAAAAAAGAGTTTATTGAGTAAGTATAAAATGCGCATAAAAAAATTCATGCTGCATTGATGAAACTTTGCGAATACATTTACCACCGCAAATGCAAATCCATGCATCCAGTTTGATCCAGCTCAAACCAGTTTTATTCAGTTTAATCCGGTATTATCCGGTCCAATCGAGTTTGATGCAATTTGATGATCCAGCTTGACGCAACTCAATCCATTTTATTCCAACTTGGCCCACTTCAAACCACCTTGACTTATCTCGATCCCCTCGGTTCATCTAGATTCACATCAATCCACCTCGATCCAGTTCGAACCAGTTCGATACAGATTGATAATCTGGCTTGACTTATTTTGATACATTTTGTTTCATATTGACCCACTTCGACCCACCTTGACTTATATTTATCCACGTCGGTCTATCTCAATCCACAATCCACATTGATCCACATCGATTTCGGTTTATAGAATGTTTATTTCTCAATAAGAACGGTACATTGTTCACTTAATTTTATTTCACTTGATTTACCTCGGTCCAGCTCGCTTTAGCTACATCCAACTCAAACCAGCTTGATCCTGCTTGATCCGGCTCAAACCAGTTTTATTCAGCTCAATCCAGTTTTATTCCGTTTAATCGAGTTTGATGTAGTTTGATGTTCCAGCTTGGCTCATTTGGATCCACTTTTTTCCAACTAGATCCATTTCAAACCACGTTGACTTATATCGATCCACCTCGGTCCACCTCGATCTAGCTTGATTTACTTCGATCCAGCTCACTTTAGCACGATTCACCTTAATCCTGCTTAATCCAGTTTGATCCAGCTTAATCCAGTTTGATCTAGCTCAAACCAGTTTTATTCAGCTCAATCCGGTTCAATCAAGTTCGATGCAGTTTAATAATCCAGCTTGAATCATATCTATCCACTTTATTCCAACGTGACCCATTTCAAACCACCTTGACTTATATCGATCCACCTTGGTCCATCTCGATCCACATCGATTTACTTTGATCCAGCTCGCTTTTGCTCGGCTCACTTTGATCCTGCTTGATCCGGTTTGATCCAGCTCAAACCAGTTTTATTCAGCTGAATCCGGTATTATCCGGTTCAATGCAATTTCATGATTGAGTTTGGCTTAACGCAATCCACTTTATTCCATCTTAAACCACTTCAAACCACCTTGGCATATCGATCCATCTCGGTCCATCTTGATCCACATCGATCCACTTCGATTTACCTCGATTCATCTTGATCCTGCCTGATCCAGTTTAATCTAGCTCAAACCAGTTGTTATTCAATTCGGTTCTATCGAGTTTGATGCAGTTTGATAATCCGGCTTGAGTTTATTTCACTTTGAGCTACTTCGACCCACCTTGACTTATCTCGATCTACCTCGGTCCATCTTGATCCACATCGATCCACCTGGATTTACCGAGGTAAATGATCCAGCTCGGTTTAGCACGATGATCCGGCTCCACCCAGGCAAAATCATTTTCCAAATCGGATCAGTGGTTCCGAAGATTACCCTTAGATTACACATACTTACAAACACACAAACATACAAAAATACAAATTTAAACTCTTTACAATATTATATATATAGATATAGATAGATAGTATAGAAGAAGGAGGAAGTATCAATTGTAAAACAAAGTCATGGTATTATTTTCAACAATGACGAAATTCCATTGTAAATTTCATTCCCTATTTCAACCCCTTCAATCTTTTTGTTCGGGATAAAAGGTAGCCTATGTCCTTTCTTAACGTCTAATCTGTCTCTGTACCAAATTTCATCGAAATCGGTTCAGTGGATTAGGCGTTAAAGCAGACAGACAGACAGAGTTACAAAAATACAGGCTATGTCATGAAGTATGTATATTTGACGATGACACATAATAGGTCCAGATTTAATAAAAGTGTAAATAATATTTTTAAAAACCTTCATCCTTGATTTAAAACGCGTTTTACTTACAAAAACAACGCGGGCGAAGCCGCGGGCTACAGCTAGTTATTAGTAGACAGAGTATATAACGACAGAGATGTCATGTCTCACTACGCATTTTACAGATTTTTAACTTTGCTTAATGTAATTAAAAAAAGGGGTTTCCTAAATGATCGAAACGGAAGGCATTTTTGTTAAAACTTCGAGGCCCAAGGTGTGTAAATCCCGTTTACTCAGTGATTTAATCACTGGCATAACTGAAATTAATGTATTTTGCATAAATATTAGTGACTAGCTGACCCACGCAGCTCCGCCCGCGCTGTGTTTACGTTAACTAAACTTTCAATAATATACATTCGCATAGAATACAAAACCTCCTTTTTTAAAGTCGGTTAACAACTTGGACCCACTTTGTACTTGCCCTCCGAAGCACGGAGACGTTTAGTTCAAATGGCTTTAAACGGTCACCCATCTATTTAATGACCTTACCTAACGTTGCTTAACCTGATCGATTTCCAAACATTGTTAACAACTGTCTATGGGTGTTCCCTTACAAATATTTATTATAATTATAATGAAAAATTGTTAAATCGGAGCAAGCGTATAACCAACTACACATTTTGACCTTAGTCCCCTCTCCCAAGGGAACCGTGCCGAATTTCGGGATAAAAAGTATCCTATGTCCTACCTCGGAGTATTAACTCAAATCATGCCAAGTTTCGTTTCAATCCATCCAGTAGTTTTGGCGTGATGCTCAGCCGAGATACAGACAGACAGACAGACAGACAGACAGACAAAAATTAAAAAATATATATTTTCGGCCTCAGTATCGGTTATAGAATGCCCTCCAAATATAATTTTCAAAGTATCTTCAATGTACAGAATTGGACCTGTTACAGTTTTATTATAAGTATAGATAAAAGATAGTTTATAGGTATTGTTTGATATTTTGCCGCTAATCATATGTATACTTTTTGAGTTTAATAGACGAAAATACAGTGGCAAATAAAACTAAGCAACCTCAGAGTGCCTCGGTGAATGAAGCTAATAATAGGCACATTAGTTGCGCCGTTCTATGCGGTCACATACTCTATGAGGTTAACCAGGAATAAACAGCTGACGGTTCGTCGACCCCTCATAGTTGCATCAATTCGATTTAATTGTTTGTGCATATAATAGGGCTGCCATTTCAATGTGACTACATAGTTAGGAGACGCTCGCCTGGTGGTAAGCGACGGTGGCGTGACGTTAAATGAACTAACACTACTGACGTACCCATTTACATTTAGAAACATCACGTTAATACCATTTCAGTACAAAATATTTTTAAATTAAGATTATTTAGAGAAATTGTAGGGTAGGCAAAGTCTTTTTGTGTGTATGGCCTCCCATATACCCTCTGAATAATCTTATTACAGTTTTTAAATGCAAATTAATATGACTATAGAATCTGCTAACTTATGGATATTTAAAATGGTATACTAATATACATATAACAGGTTAAACAAGCCGAATACGTTTCTTTGCCTACCCTCTGTGCACGCCACTAAGTGAAACTTCCGTTGCTACCTTGCCTCCCTGACTTCTGTTACCTTATAACATCTTCTCAGCCCTCTACCGGCTACAGTGCCCTCACCGGAACAGAGCAATATTTTATTAAACTGTTGCTTGCCGGCAGAATATTATCTATCATTGCGGTGGTACTTAACTGGCCAATTGCTTGCATCTTGGAAATTATATCGTGTTATATCGATTAAACCCTAACTCATGTATTTATCGTCATCATCACCAGCCGGAAGACGTCCACTTCTGAATATAGGCCTCCCCCTTCGAACGCCACAATAAACGACACGTGGCTATTTGCATCCACCGGTTACCTGCAACGCGCACAATGTCGCCGGCCCACCTAGTGGGAGGCCTGCCTACGATGCGTCTTCCGGTTCGTGGTCGCCACTCGAGAGCCTTTCTTCGCCATCGGTTATCGGTTCTTCGGGCGATGCGGCCTACCCATTGTCACTTCAACTTGCAGATCACTTCATTGAACTCATGTATTAGTCGCATTAAAACATTACATGAGCAAACAGGTACATCATTTTAAAATTTCCTCGCCTAACGAATATCAAGGTTATCACTAAAACATAGTGGTCCTTCGAGCCGGCAAAAACTATTATAAATAAAACCAAAGACATTTAGCTACTAGAAATAATATTTAATCTGTTTGTGTAAAACCCAATAGTAAATAAATATACTACTCAAGTACTTATTCAAAATCACCTGTCTCCGGTCGAAGATCCAGAGGCAGACCCAAGAAACGACAGAAAGATATAGTGCTGAGGGTTTGAGATAAAGCAAGGTGTCAGAAGTTATCTCAACAAGATACAGCTAAGTGAAAACAGAAAACACCCCACCACCATGTTGGATATATGGTAGACAGTAAGAGAGGAACGCCTATAAAAAGATTATAAAACCGATTTTATTTTTGTCTAGGGACAGCATGTCGCTTACCGAACGTAGTACTCGTACTTACATCTATATGGTTTAATATTTTCATTAATACCCATTAAATGTATTTCTTACTTACAAATCATTCCCGATTTCCATGGTAGCCCTGCCCCTAGCCACTGAGACTTTGTTTATTTTATTTCCCCATGAAAACCGGTGAGGTCGCTTTGATCGCGTCACTGAGGAATGGCTTCCTTCCTCGTAAATAGAAACGGGAGAATTTTTAGACGCCGCGTTTCGTAACACTGAATAATTATGTTAGCGACTGGATTCGATTCACCCATCCATTTGTGTGTTAGAGATCTGATTATGCTTTAGTGCGATCCCGTCTGTATTTGTAGTGGTAAGAAATTTAATTCTTTGCGTGACAGAATCCAGAATGAGGAAACTTGCCGAAGAAACAGAGTTAACGAAATAAGTTAAGTGGCAATGGGCAGGACATATCGCTCGAAGAACCGATATTAGATGGGAAAGAAAGGTTCTCGAGTGGCGACTACGAACCGGCAGAGGCAGTCTAGACCTCCCAAGAGGAAGTTGTTTAGCAGTGGACGTCTTCCGCTGATGATGATGATAACTAACTAACTATTTTAAATAGGCTTAGCTTTAGTTTTTAATATTGACCAAAACTGCTAGTTTTGGCCAGTATAATTTGTAAAGCAGTGCTAACCAGATCACATAATAATATATCGATGCCGGATTATAACGCGGCCTCTACTGAGAATATCCTGCAAGAAACACAACGGGCTTTTTTTTCAGATACAATATTCAAGCCATAGATAGCAATTAAAAACATATGGAAAAAGATCGGATCACAGGTATTGCTGTGTCGGTGGCAGACGAAGGATGGTTGTATATTGGATAAATGGACAATCGTCTCGATTGAGAGCTACACGAAAATCTAGTTAACCATCCAATTGTTGTCACTAAAGAGCAAGTAAGCTCCGACGGTAACTAGTTTTGCAGGAAATGAGTCGGCTCATAACGTCTTCAGCTCTTGTCGTGCCGTCTATTAGAATAAGGCAGGACTAATGAATTCTTATTAGATTGAGAATAAACAATATACCTGTTAGTTATTTTCGTTTGAAGCGAACTTCATAAGCGGGAGTTAGATGTGGATACGTTGTAGTTGTTACTGTATTGCCATCATGCGTCATTAGAGATATTGTGTTGAATGTCGTCGTCATTTTTCTTTGTTTACTACTATAAAAGCAACTCCTAACACGTTTGTTTTTGAAGTTATGAAAAGTGCACGACGCACCTGTACCATATATGCTTGTGGTTCAAAATGTCGTCTAGTGGGCGAGCTGTTTAGCGTATTTGAAATTATTCATTTCGGCCGAGAAATTTCTCCAGGCACAGGTAGATTCAACCGGGACCTAGTAATTCATTTATTTCCCGGACTGAAGTAACGTATCCTAACCTCATTCTTTGGGAAAGTATTTGCCGTTCTACATGCAGTCTATTCTAATCCTTCTCAATGATCACAGTTACATTATGATCCAATAAGTGACTGTTGCAAGGTTAAAAATAGGAAGCCATAATGTTGTCACATGTCGTATGATCTATGGAAATACATCTCCGTCTACTGACGGATTACTGTACTATTTTTGTGGTGGAATTATACACCGTTTTCAACTTCCCCCGTCTCTATCATCGGACGACAAAACGCATAGCGACTACGTACCCTTCCGTTGTGAACGTCCCATCAATCCGGACTAAGCGAGTTACTTCTTTACTTATAATACGCACAGCTTCGGACTGGAATATAGTGTGCCTAAGTCGGTTTTCCGTCCGTTTATGGATGTGATTTTAATAAAGTAGACTGTTTTATCATTCCCCGCAGGACCGACTACGTCAGATGGATATGAAAATAGTCGATCCCACGCCTGACCCCGGTCGTATCGATCTTCCGACCCGTCGGCTAGTGCGAATAATGATAATTAAGCACCTAATGAGTGCACTCACTGGACAATTTGGTACCAGCATGATGCTAACTACTATAGATACTTGCTAATATTAAGAAGGTGGAAGAGTCAATACTCTTTTACAAGACTAAGCTTTAATCGTTTGGGAGTAGCTTATCGTACTCCAGATGCATATTTACAGCTCCAAGATGGACCAATTGCGGCGCACCTTGGGGACTCATTGACCCGTCAGCAACAGAGTAACTTCATCATCATTAGTCTCATCATCATCAGTCATCCACTGCTGGACATAGGCTTCGCCAATTACACGCCACTGACTGTGATCCTTGGCTCTCCTCATCCAATTTTTGCCTGCAACTTCATGTATATCGTCACTCTATCTCGCTTGAGGAAGTCTCATACGTTTGCCAACTCGCGGTCTCCATTCAAGTACTCGTTTGCTCCATCGATTATAGGTTCTAGGGCAGATATGGCCAGCCCACTGCCACTTCAGCTTGCTAATCGGTTTGGTTCTCTGTCTGACCACCTCGTTTCGGTTTCGAACTTTCAGAGTAACTTCTAGCATAGAATCCGGTGTATACCGGGTCCAACTTATAGCAAAAAAATATATATCTTGGACGTTTAGGAAGTGTTGCTGGTCAAATTTTTCCACAGTTTGACATGAAACCCGTAATTATATTTTATATCCAGCGTATTATTGTCCTCGAATGCGTTCATAACGACCGTCTTGTTGCGTAGTTTGGGACATTGGTCAATGACGATGTTTTTCCTTGTCGTGCCGTAATTGTAATACGATTATTATCATTATCTACATAGGGTAATAAGAATCATTATGAAGATAGGCCAACTATCGGGAGATATACATATCTATACATATACATAAAATTACTTGTCCTGACTGACTGATTCATCAACGCACAGGCCAAACCGCTGGACTTAGAAATCTGAAATTTGGACAGTAGGTTCTTCTTATGACGTAAGCGTCCACTAAGGATGGATTTTTGAAAATTCGACTCTTGAAATGGGGTGTTTTCTTTTATGTATGAAACTTTTTATTGTATTGTTCGATTGACTTGAAATTTACTGAAAAGATTCTCTAAATAAATCAATACGCGAATTTTCAAAAAGAACCTTTGGGGGTGTGTTAGGGGTTTGTAAACTCTGTAAAAAAAATTGCAGACGAAGCCGCAGGAAATCGCTATGCTATGTACCTAGTTATGTATAAACTAGACCATTCACGGCCAGCGGGCGGCGTGCAGTACGTCTTGCAACCCCGATGGTGTTATTTTTTGGTCTCGCGATGGAATCCTTCAATAGCTCCTCAGGATCCTGTGTGGGCCAAACCCACTAAAAACCCCGCGGCTGTTGCATCGATCAACTTGGGCTTTCGGGTGGGATCCGCACTATTCCGCACCAGGTACACCAAATTGTCTGGCCTTTACGCCCACCGCCGTGAGTGCATTTTAGCCCCTCGAGTAGTTGTCACAGTGCTCACGGGAACGGGGTTTGCAACCCCGCCGCCGTACTCGATAGACGTCTAGAGCCCACATCCCAAACGTCCGAGGGGGAATCTGGGTCCTCCGGTGGGATCAGCCTCTCTTTTGTGCAGAGACCAGTGACTGCTACTACTGAATTTCTTTATTGTAATCAATTATTACTTCATCATTATCAACCACAAGACGTCCACTGCTGAACATAGGCCTCCCCCTTAGAACGCCATAATAAACGACAATTGGCGATTTGCATCCACCGGTTGCCTGCGACGCGCACAATGTCGTCTGTCCACCTAGTGGGAGGCCTGCCAACGCTGCGTCTTCCGGTTCGTGGTCGCCACTCGAGAAACTTTCTTCCCCAACGGTTATCGGTTCTTCGAGCGATGTGGACTGCCCATTGCCACTTCAACTTGCAGATTCTGAGAGCTATGTCGGTGACCTTGGTTCTTCGGCGAATCTCCACATTTCGGTTTCTGTCGCGCAAAGAAACTCCGAGCATAGCTCTCTCCATGGCTCGTTGCGTAACTCTGAACTTCTCTAAAAGGCCAGCCATTATTACTTATTACAATTATATTTCGACCCGGAGACAGTATCAGTCTTTGACCCAATTAAATTAACATTAAACATATTAAGATAAGAGTCGATAAGTTATTAATACATAGTTTATCGTTACTTCTAATAATAATAAGCCTTTAATTCTGAATTACCTGTTTTAGTGATAGTTGTTCTATAATAGGACTCTCAATTCAACGTGCCTCATGGCAAAGGCATCCTCTAGCAATTTCCATTGCTCTCTTTCGCGGGCCACTCTCCTCCAGTAGAGAGTCCTTTTTGCGAATGATAGACGCTGTTGGCCGCAGATGGCCATTACAGCTTCACCGGACAATAGGAGGCGAGCGATTAGAGCGCTCTAGCCTTAACGGCAGAAGTAGCGACGAGCTCAAGGGCACCTCAGGGAGGCACGGCCTCGGCTTGGGCTTCGGTCGCTTAAGAGAGGGCTGAGTTTACCAGCGGTTCACAACGCGCCCCCACTGAGATGAACCGGCAAGAAACTCAGTGGGGTGATCCAGTAGAGAGTCTCTCCTGCAGTGTGTTTTAGCTTGTCGTATCTCCTGTATTGTCTTCTCCAGCTGTCTCTGGGGTACCAGTCAATCACAATTTTACTAAATTTTTCTATGTTGGTTCTCATTAAATGGTGATGGTAAGCAATCACCGCAGCCTATAGACGCTAGCAACACCAGAAGAATCACTAGCGCGTTGCCGTTGTTGTCACATATAAGCGGAATATAATTTTTTTGGGGTATGAACTGAATTACCAATTTTACCAATTGCGAGTACACCTTCTCGCTTCCTCTAGGCAAGATGACAGTATGAGAGATGATGTGATCTCAGTCGTTAGATCAAGATTCCGAAGAACTAAAACGTTAATCGCTAAAGCTGAATGCATTATCACGTGTGCTGTGACTAAAAAGTAATTTCTCGCTCCACTGCCCACCCCTTACAAGATTGCGGTCTCAGACACGCCAATCCAACAGTTATGTTAATGCACTAAAAATTATTATTGACTGCGTAATTTAATCGAATTATTTAATCTTGACAATCAAAAATAAAACGTTCCAAATTTTGCGGTTTCACAGAAAAATAACTACTATAAGTTATTTCTTAGTTGGCAGGCCCCTTGTGCATGACACCGTCCAGGGGGCTTACCATGAATTCCTATAGCATGGCAGTTTAACACGAAAGGTGACCTGTGTACTTACCATGAGTGCACTAATTAGCAGGCCACCCAGCTATTACGTCACCCAAACAGGTGAGTGGTCACGTGACAATATTATTGTCACACTAATAATGCCCGGTACACACGACAACGATGTAGCGATCTGACTGCGCAGACCGTTTGCGCAGTCAATCGAACGCCCTTGGAGTGTCTACACGTCTACGATATCTGCGTCGATCGTCAGTTCCATAGATAAGAGTATATTACTTAGAAATAGATAGGTAACTCCCACGTCAAAACGCGCCCCCTAACACCAGCGCCTCCAGCGGCGTGATTTGAAACTTTAATAGCCTCGAGAATTTTTAATAAAAAAAATAGCTAAAACTTTGTAGTATTCGATATAAAGTACGCGGACGTCAATAGTATATGCATTAAGGAATGAAATAAAAAAGGAAAAATGATTTCGAACCCCCTCCACAGCCCCACCCATGGGTTGGGGTTCGAACCCGCGCCCCCTAGACTTCGTATTAATTTGATTCCAACCTATTTACCGCTACCGCTGTAAGTCATATGACGTCAGATGCAAAATACTGATCTACTATCTCAGTTTCATTCCGAACAGAGAAAAGTTGCAAATCACGCCGCAAGAGGGTGCTACTGGTAGCTTTTTCCATTTCTACTAAGATACCATACCATGGTCAGTTCCCAGCTGAAACTCAGACGAGAAACATGTCATCCGCACCTACAGAAACGGTTGTGAACGAACTGAACGATTGCTCCAACTTCCGTCCACACACAACGAAAAACCTGTGCAAACGCGATCGCAACGATTTATCGCATTTATCGAATAGATTTTGAAATTGCCACGATCGTTTGCGCCAACCAGAAAAATCTGAGGCAATTTTCATACACTTAGATAAAACTGCACAAACGGTCTGCGCAGTCAGATCGCTACGTTATATCGTTGTCGTGTGAACCGGGCATTAGTGCGCTCGTGGTACAAATTCGTAAGACAGGTCACCGTGTTAAACTGCCCTGGTAAGGCCGCAAGCGCAGGTAAGTATCACCGCAGTGTCAGCTGTTCTGCCCCAAGTACGAGTATCAATGTGTAATGCTCGAGTCAACTCGTACACGGGTACTGCTTGGGGGGACTGGTCCGACTACTAGGTCCGAGGTCCTTTTGGCCTTTTAGTTTGTTGTAATTTTGTCGTAATTTATTTTTTCTTCTTTTCTCCATTATTTTATGTTTCGAACGGCAGGACACACTATCGCTAGTGTTGATCCAATTGTAACAAGACAAACAATGTTTAAAAAAAGTGAAAACATGACAAGCTCGCTGAGTTTCTTTCCGGATCTTCTCAGTTGAGGCCGCGTTGTGTTCCGGTGGTAGCTTTTAAAAAAATGACCATTTTAAAGTGCCTATTTGAAATAAATATTTTTGACTTTGACTTTGTAAACATGGCTGTGTTCCGGTGTGAAGGGTACAGAAACCGGTGAAATTTCAGGCCTCAAGAGAATGCTTTGGATTACCAATGTTTTGGATTATAAACTTAATAACCAATGTTTTGGATTATAGTACAAGCCAGATCTTCTCAGTAGAGGCCACGTTGTGATCTGGTGGTAATTGTAAAAAAGTTGAAAATATATAAGTGCCCTATATTATTATTTATTATGCATAGGCCTATGCATAATAAATATATTTTGAATTTGAGTACCGGCTGTGCTTAGTTTAGTACCAGAGGCCCAAGGATTATTATAAAAATTAACCAACTGACCTTAACGAGCTTCCTTGCTCCCGGACATCAACACCGCTGATTGGATCTTCAGTCCTCGCCTGCAGCCCCGACATTTTCCACCAATCGGAGCGCGGCGCCGACTTCGCTAAACCAATCAGAGGCCAGCATTCATCATCACTGCGACGTGTCGACGAAAACCGCACCGGCTGACGTCATGGCATGGATCATCGTACTGTTGAATAGAAATTAGGATTGTTCATTCGATTTATGGAGCGACAGGAAGTTATGGTGTAAGTATGGTACGAATACCGGTGGCATAACTGTTATACGGACTGCTCTAAGGACGTGGGTTAGGGTTGGCGAGACTATATTTCCCTCGGAGTCGCTGGACGTTCGGGTTGTGGGCCCTAGGACGTCAATTGAGTACGGCGGCGACTCCGTGGAGGACGGCGGCGGGGTTGCGACCCTCATTACCGTGAGCACCGTGTCAGGTTCCCGGGGGCTACTGAACGTATTCCCATAACAAAGACTCGCGCGCGTGGCTAACAAAGTCCAAGTCCATACAAAGTGACTAGCCCCTGCCAAATACAGGTTTATCACTTGAATGTTAAAATATAACTGCATGCTGGATGGACATGTTAAAAGTCCGGTCTGGTCGTGTCGGTGTTCCATCCGACTGGAATGCAAAGGAAGATGTTTGGGTTAAGCACGCCTTTGTGCATTAATTTTCATAATTTTATTATAATATTTAATATTATTGTGTGCGATCTATATCTATAAAAATCAATGCCACTTTTCGTTGTAATTTTAAAACTCAAGAACGGGCTCACCTATCCAAACCAAATGTTTAGGCTTTGTTCGGACTATTTAGTAGATGGTTTATGTGAAGTTTGCACAAAATCGGTGGAGCGGTTCTTCATTTATCACATTTTTTGTAACAAATTAATTCAATAAATGGCGGATCATTTTGAAAATGGGGATTTTGCTGTCAAATTGAACCTTTTTTCAGAATTATACTTTTTTTAGTGTTGACAGTAAAAGCATGTTGTTATGTCATTCATGCGGTCATTTTATTTTGGACAAGCAAATTGTCAGCGATAATTATTGCTTTGTGTATATATTTTTTGTTCAAATGTAATATGTAAATACTGTGTGCGTGTACTTTTCTCAGTTTTTTAGCGAGCCGTCGGTGTTTCATATCGTTTACAGGCTTTATTTGAATTAATATGTCAAATGCACCCTCCCAACTGCCCGCTCCAACCGTACGAGATGGTACAGGTCCATCTCGTGCGCTCCGACGAGGGCAAGCAGATCTTCAGTTTGAAGACTGTTTGCGGTCTCACCGGCTTCGCCGTAGAAGCCCCCCACAAACGTGGCCTACCCGGGCAGTGCCATAACTGCCAGTTGTACGGCCACTCCTCCCGCAACTGCTTCGGGCGGCCTCGCTGTGTGAAGTGCACAGGAGACCACGCGACGGCTCAGTGCGAGCGCGATAGGGAGACGGCGACCGAGCCTCCCGGATGCGTCCTCTGCGGGACCGTCGGGCACACCGCGAACTATCGCGGCTGCCCGAGGACCCCGAGGAGGAACCGCCGGGTGGCGAGGCGCAACAATCTCCGGCCTGTTCTGTCAAAAATTGGCTCGTCTGGGCCTGCCGATTTGAACGGTATTATAAGACCTTATAGAATCTCCAAGATCTTACTTCTTTTTTGCCAACCCTGGCTAAGGATGTCTGCAAATGGTTTATTTAGAATTAACGCTTCTATGCGGTGTTCCAAAAAAATTGACCCGTTTTAAAAGGATAT
This sequence comes from Furcula furcula, assembly GCA_911728495.1. Lineage (NCBI taxonomy): Eukaryota > Metazoa > Arthropoda > Insecta > Lepidoptera > Notodontidae > Furcula > Furcula furcula. The sequence continues at coordinate 13,830,100 of OU452265.1, read as the reverse complement.
ATGGTTTCCGGTTAGTTTAACAGCTGTTCCGTGTAATGGTTTTGTATTTTTTACCCATCAATTACGAGTTCGTAGTCTCTGACCTACTTTATCTTAATTGTAGTGCATTTTGTGCAGTATAATTCGGAGGCCTTCATTAATTACGTGAGGTGGTTTTGACGATTTTTCTCCTCTGGGTGAGGAGAAAAATCGTCAAAACCACCTCACGTAATTAATTAATTAACGAGGTTCTAATGTCACTTGAGATTTTTTCTAAATGCGTATTTTGAAGTTATTTAATCTTTTTTTGAGTTAGATTTAGCAATAATTTTTTTTTACCTACTTAAGACTAGTATTTAAGATTGCTAGTTTTTTTTAATTTAATTCATATAACTCAATTTTCTCGGATTATTACACTGTTTCTTGCAGAAAAAAATACGTTTTATTTGCAGAGACTCCCTCCTCCCCAAGTGAGATTGGTTAAGGTTCGGCTCGACCCCCTCCCACCCCTGAACGCCTTACGTTTTTTTTTTTTGGGAGGACAGACGCTGTTGGCCGCAGATGGCCATTACAGCTTCACCGGACAATAGGAGGCGAGCGCTTAAAGCGCTCTAGCCTTTACGGCAGAAGTAGCGACGAGCTCAAGGGCACCTCAGGGAGGCACGGCCTCGGCTTGGGCTGTCGCTTAGAGAGGGCTGATTTTACCACCGGTTCACAACGCGCGCCCACTGAGAAGAACCGGCAAGAAACTCAGTGGGGTGATGCTCGTCGTTGTGGTCGCATACGTACGACCCTTCGGCCTCGCCGGCGAGACCGGTGTCTGTTTGATAGTGTAGCATACGGTTGTCGGGGAGGGGCAGGCTCAATGCCATGGTCCAATAGGGCCGACATTGGGTCTGGGGGATCTATTAAGTGTCGCGGACGGCGGCGCGAGTCTGAAGGACTAGTAGCATAATCGGCGGCGGCGCGGATTAAACGGTTAGGGTGCTGAGACGCGCTTTCAAAGTAGCGTTTCGACGCTTCTTTGAAAAACTTTCGAAGGGGATCTAAATCGAAGTCGGAATGCAAGTCTACGTTCCGCATGTACCACGGGGCACCGACGGCATGTCGGAGGAAACGATTTTGGATAACCTGGAGGCTATCGATATGAGTGCGGGCGGCGTGCGCGAAAACTACACTCGCGTAGGACATGATAGGGCGAATACAGGCTTTGTATAATGTCAACTTATTTCTAAGCGACATTTTACTCCGCTTGCAGAGAAGGGGATAGAGGCGACCAAATACGAAAGCCGCACGATTGCGGACAGACCGAATGTGCGGTCCGAAAGTCATGTGCGGAGTCCAAGGTGACTCCGAGGTACTTAACCTTCCTAGTCCAGGGGATAGGGCGGCCGAAAAGAGAGATTGGAGCTAGTCGTCTCCTGGGCTGAAGGCTTCTAGGAGAGAACATAGTGGTGGGTCCCCGGGAGAAAAGCACCGCAGCCCTCTTTTCCGGGTTCACCTCTATGCGCCACGTACGAAACCATTCGCCCAGGGCGTCGACTGCGGCTTGAAGAGCACGCGTCAGATAGGACATGTTCCTATGGGAATAATAGAGAGCGGTGTCATCCGCGTAAAGGGCGAGTTGGACTCTGTTCGGACGAGGGATGTCGCTCGCGAACAGACTGAACAGAAGGGGAGAGAGCACAGAGCCCTGGGGGACTCCGGCCTGTAAAGGATGGGGAGAAGAGTGTGTACCTTCGACCCGGTATCGAAAGGTACGATTTGAGAGAAAGTCTCGTATAATGAATACGAGCCTATCGGGGACACCTAGTTGGAATAGCTTGTAGATCAAGCCGTTGTGCCAGACCTTATCGAAGGCCTTGGCAACGTCGAAAAATAGAGCCCCTGTGTAGACGGGCTTGGGCTGGTTGAGCCTGGTCAGGATGTGCTCCGTGAGGCGGTGCACCTGGTGGACGCAAGAGTGTCTGGTTCGAAAGCCAAACTGCTCGTCGATGAGGATATTATTAGAGATGACAAAGTCTTTGAGTCTCGCTAGTAGCAAGCGCTCATAGAGTTTGCCGATTGATAGATCCTTATCTCCTACGTAGTTGACTGATATTGTGTAACTAAAGAAACGTAGGTAAGTGTTAATAAATTCTGCAGCATTTAAGAAAATATTACTTTTTTTAACCGACTTCAAAAAAGGAGGAGGTTCTCAATTCGTCTGTATATATATTTTTATTTGTATTTTTTTCTATGTACCTATGTTCGTGCATATCTCTGGCAAATGGAACCGATTTGAAAAAATCTTTCTTCCATCCATTCTTTAATCCGTTAATTGGGTCCCATAAAAAAATTATTGCATACGAATAAGTAGTTCCTGAAAAAACAAGAATGGTGAATGCGCAGGAGAGCTGCAGGAATGCCTATATAGATGACTTTATGTCGCTTTTTACGGACAAAAATGGTCATAACTCTGGCAAATATTTACCAATTTCCAATTATACCTTGGTGCCAATTATACACAGCAAGTACGCTAAAACCAACTTCTATAATACACACATCAAAAGTGTCTAGGGATCAAGCATTTTTGGGCAAAAAAATGGGCAGAAGAACAATGGCGTTTCGTGTGCTTTTCTGATGAGTCTCGTTTTGGTATGAGACCGGATACAAGACGTATACGACACTGGAGAACCCCTGGACGCCAACAGCGATTAAAATCCTGCCAGGAAGTCCATCCTTATAGTGGTGGAACCATCATGGTATGGGCGGGTATTTGGATCGGCGGAAGAACTGAGTTGATTTGGATCAGAGGCAACCTCAACGCTCAAATTTATGCTGAGACGATTGTATCAGACGTCATCGTTCCTCTACAAGTGCAAATCGGTCCCTTATTTCAGTTAATGCATGATAATGCACGACCGCACACCGCAAGAGTTGTAAGACAGACTCTCGCCGCAGCTAACATCAATGTCCTGCCCTGGCCTGCTCAGTCGCCAGACTTGAACCCGATTGAGCATGCATGGGATATGCTACAGAGAAGAGCTCTGCCGAATATGGAGGGTATCCAGTCGCAAGAAGACCTTTTTTTGTTGTTGCAACGAACATGGGCGGCCATTCCACAGCGTGATTTGGATGAACTCATTTTGAGTATGCCAAACCGATGTTCTTGTGTTGTTAGTGTTCGCGGTAGAAACACGGATTATTAATTGTTTAAGTTACCCAATAAAATTTTAAAGAAAACTGTTATTTCAGTCTTTTTTTCGAACTTTTGTGTTAGTGGTTCAAATGTCAAAAATCCCTTTATTGGGAAAATGGCAAATTTCTTTATTAATGCAAAGGTGACTTGGTTTATCGTTACTGTGACAAACGAAAACACTTTATTTGATGAATCCTTAAAGAAAATTTTAATTAATATCAATCAGGAGAAAAGTTATTGCAAAAATATATGTTGATCCCTAGACACTTTTGATGTGTGTATTTAAATTATTTTTTACTTTTCAGTGATATTGAAACCGGTTCAATTTTTTTTTTTTAAGTTTTTATTTATTATTTCTATGTTACTGTAATACTGCCGACAGCAAGGGACCGTCCAGGTAAATACCACCGCAGTGTCAGATATTTCACCGCCAACCAGCAGTCTGTTAAACCTTGTTCTCTTCTGGTGTGAAGGGCTGATTCATTACCGGATCCAAGAAACTTAGTAACTTATGTCTTGTGTGACGAGTGGCAGTGCAATGCAGCTGTCTATATGCAGGCGTATCGCTTTTGCAAACGTCCTACTTGCCTTATCACTCATCATCCAGCCAGCCGGAAGACGTCCACTGCTGAACATAGGACCTTGGAACGCCACAATGAACGACAAATGGCTATTTGCATCCACCGGTTACCTGCGACGCGCACAATGTCATCTGTCCACCTAGTTGGAGGCCTGCCTACGCTGCGTCTTCCGGTTCGCGGTCGCCACTTGAGAACCATTCTTCCTCATCGGTTATCGGTTCTTCTAGCCATGTGGCCTGAACATTGCCACTTCAGCATTTCGGATTTTATCGCGCAAAATAACTTCGAGCATAGCTCGTTGTGAGACTCGGAGCTCTGGGCATGTCAATAAATTTAAAAACAATATGCAAAAAGTTATAGCAAACTCAGCATTTTCAAAGACCATTCGGAATTCTGATATCTGGCAGCCCTAATCACACCGGGCGGCGCAAGCGCATCGATCCAATAACTCGTGCTAGATATATCCGCGACGGTGTCTAGATATAGCCTGAACATAGCCTAGATAGTTAGCTGACCAGGTTGTTGTTTTGTATGTTAAAAGATAAATATCTGACAGTTTAATTACTAGTCTGAAAGCTATTAAAAACAGTAGATAATGGAACTAGATAGAATATTTTTAGGAGGTATCCTATTCTATTTTTTTTCGCGGGGGAAACCTTCATAAGGTCTGCGGGACCTGTGGGGGTCTACCGGGGTATGTGGGATTCTTACCCACTAGAAGCCTGCATGGGGATTATGATAACCCCTCTCTTTTAAGGGGGAGTTTTAATGACGTCTTTAGGCTGTTGATGATTGCAATATCGCTATCATATTATTATTTCCTTCAAAACTGTTTTTAATGGAATAGTGCGTACGAATTAGTGTGTACGCACGCTCAAATCACTTATTACCTCTTATTACACACTTTTACACACTTATTACCATCACATAGTACTAAGTTCTGTAGACATTTTTTTTTCTCGTATGATCTACGTTCGTAGTTAAACGTGTTTGCATACTTTATCTGTATTAAAAAATTTATTCGTAGTAGTTTTTACTCTCGGGGCGCAGACTAATTTATTATGGTAGCTCTAAAATTAGATCACTAATAATTTACGAAGACATAACAAAAGCTAACGCTAACGTTAGTCAATCCACAAGAGCAAACGGCACAACTTTATCTATATCCGTGGAAAAATTTGGAACTAAATTGTCACAATGAGATGCCATGTTTTTCAGTAGTTCGAATCGACAGTAGCGACAATATCACAGAAACAGACAACTTTGCCGTATCTTATTAACATAATACAATAGACGGTAAGTTTAAGCCAATTTGCAAGATAATAGAAAACTAATGCCTTTGTACGGTTTAGTTTTACTTTCTAAGCAATTTGTCAAGCATTATATCACTTGAGATGTGTTTATTTTCAAGGCTTTATTTCCAAAAGGGGTAGGCAGGGGAAATCATCAACAGATAGTCAAGTTTATTTGTCACTAGACAGACACATTAATACTACGCTTTCATAACTTTTTCTAAACATATGTTATACAGTAATGTTTTTTCACGTATCAAATGTTTGTAAAGGCGCTGTAGCCTAAATAACGATTGTGATTTATCTTATTGCATGCAAATAGAATAAGATCATTTGTAATGCAGCAGTGACAATGTATGTTTAAATAAAGACTTTGTTAATCAATCAATCAATCATTTGTCACTAGACAAATCGATAAAACTTATAATAGGCATGATGACTGCAACACAATACCAATGAAACTACGGTTTTGAATATTAAAATAGATTGCACTGATTCCAAAAATTCTCATTTTCATATTAATAGAGAGATTTACGCGATTTTTAAATAAATAACTTACTAAAATACAACTAATCGCCATTTTGTATTAAACACCGATTAGAGTGAATGACGTCATCCCGGTATAAACACACAACTGTCATATCAACTTTTTCTTTTTTCTTTCTTCAATAAAAACCTACAGACAGCTGTTTATTTATACCGTGGTGACGTCACAAAATGGCGCCATGCACCAGCCTTCGTTTTGGAACGAAATTCAAAGTCTATTTTAAAAATTGAAATTATTGCTATTCATTGTAACTTTAATACAAAAATATGATTATTTTCGGCAATAGTAGATCCGTAAGTACATTATAGAATAATACAAAACATCATGCTTATTGAATAATATTTATTTATTTATATAATTTCTTTTTATGTCTTTTTTTATTGGATATTTTTTTTTGTGTTTATTATAATATTTAGCTATATGGATAAAATAATAAAATAATGTCCTCCTGGCCTGATACGGCCACATCGGTCAATCTTTTCTAGTAGATCAGCCATCTACGTTGATGATATTAAAGTGCACAAGCGTTTTCGTAGACACAAGTGCACTCTCTCTTCCTTACTCTTACAATCCGATCGAACGGAAGACCGACACGACCGGAGAGTGGTCAGGCGCAGGACCGTCTTTTTACATGCTCATCCTACGCATGGATCATCTTACTTTACAGACAATCAGGTGATTGGCCTGCATTGACGGGTCCGTTGGTCTAGTGGTTAGTGACCCTGTCCACTAACCGATGGGTCGTGGGTTCGATTCCCACCAAGTGTCTGGGTGTTATTTATCTATTTAAGTATGTATTTACAAAAAAAAAATGTATATAAGTATTAGTATCAGTTGTCTGGTTTCCATAGTACAGGCTCTGCCTAGTTTGGGATCAGATGACCGTGTGTGGATTGTCCCAAGATATTATTATTATTATTGTCCTAGCCAATAAGTAACAACAACTACACAAAGCTCAACTAAAATATCTGTGCACTATAATATCTGAGAGACTTAAGGGATTTAAATTTGCGATATTCGGTTTGCGAAGCACAGTCCTCCTGGCCGATAGGTGGCCACAGCGGCCAATCTTTCGAAAGATCAGTCATATACGCGGGAGATATTATAGTGCACATATATTTTAGATACAAGTGCACTCTCTCTTCCTCTTACCTCTTACAATCCGATCAAACGGAAGAGAGAGACAGAGAGGTCAGGCGCAGACTTTTTACATGCCTGCCGGATATTACTTTACAGACAAGCAGGTGCTCGGCCTGCATTGTCCTAGCCTGTAAGGAACAACTACACAAAGTTTTAGCTCCCTGCGGGATTCGAACCCGCGACCTCCGCTTAGCGAAAGCAAGTGGTTTCCCACTGCGCCACGGAGGTTACCTTCGCTTGGCTAATATCTTCCTTCGGAGTCGCTGGACGCTCGGGGTGTGGGCCCTTTGAGCGTCCATTGAGTACGGCGGCGACTCCGAGGACGACAGCGCGGCGGCGGCGGGGTTGCAACCCCCGTCCCCGTGACTGGTTCCCGGGGGGCTACAATGCGCCCCCCGGCGGCGGGCTCAAAGGCAAGGCACTGAGGGGCCCCTGGTGCAGATCCCACCGGAGAGCCCTGGGGTCCCCCCTCTCATGTGCCGATGCGACAGCCGCGGGGGTTATAGTGGGTAAGAATCCCACATACCCCGGTCGAGCCCCACAGCTCCCGGGGATCTTTAGAAGATTTCCCCCGCGTCAAAAAAAAAAAGCTAAATCTTATATTATTACAATCAGGACAAAATATTTCAAACATATGTAATGGACGATCCATAATCTATATTAATAAAAGAGCAGGGTGTTTTCTAGGAATCACGATACAGCAAAAACCATATAACGTACAATCTTGAAATTTGGAACCAACATTATACAAATAGTCTAGGTGAACAATAAGAACGAATTTTTCGAAATTCCATACTTAAAGGGGTCAAATGGGCTCCCAAAGTTTGTATGGAAAAAAAAATTTTTTTCGTCACACGGACATGAAACTTTGTCAGTGTACTAAACAAAAGAAATAAAGAAACACGTGTATCACACTTTTTGAAAATCAACCCTTACAGGGGTTTTAGCATCGTTTTTGAGTATGCAACGCGGAAAAAAAAATTCATACTGCTTTGCTGAAACTTTGCGAATACATTAATCAAATTATAGCGATCCAAGTGCAAATAATATTTTTTTGAAAATCAACTCCTAAAGGGGTCCAATTGGGGTCCAAAAAATGTTTCTCGACCTACAGTCATAAGATTTAGTTTATATATTGCACACAAGAATCTAAGAAACTTAAATTCGGCATTTTTCGAAAAACTACCCCTAAGGTCATTTAATGGGGTTTCGAAGTTTGCACAAAGAAGGATTCCCATTTCATCATATGATGCAGCTAGAGTAACGAAACTCGGTAAATAAACTCAACATAACAATTGAAAAAACTAATTTTTAGCATTTTTGTAAAATCAACCCCTAAGTGGGTCAAATGGGCTCCCAAAGTTAGTATGAAAAAAAAATTTTTTTTCGTCACACGTAAACGAAACTTTGTTACAGTACCAAACAAAAGAAATAAAGAAACACGTATATTACAACTTTTTGAAAATTTACCCTTAAAGGGGTTTTAACATGGTTTTTGAGTACACAATGTAAAAAAAAAACATACTTACTGCATTGATGAAACGTTGCGAATATATTTATCAAATTATAGCAATCTATGTGTAAATAATCATGTGTTGAAAATCAAGTCCGAAATGGGTCCAATTGGGGTCCAAAAAATGTTTTTCAACCTACAGTCATAAGACTTAGTTTATATATTGTACACAAGAATTTAAGAAACCTATTTCAGGCATTTTTCGAAAAACAACCCCTAAGGCCATATCAAGGGGTTGCAAAGTTTGCACAAAGAAGGATTTCCATTTAATGCTATGATGCAGCTAGAATAACGAAACTCAGTAAATAAACTCAACACAACAATTGAACAAACCAATTTTGAGCATTTTTGAAAAATCAACCCCTAATTGGGTCAAATGGGCTCCCAAAATTAATATGGAAAAAAATTTCATCACACGGATATGAAATTTTGTCAGTGAACTAAGATAAAGAAATTAAGAAACACATGTATCACATCTTTTTCAAATTCGACCCGTAAAGGGGTTAGCATGGTTTTTGAGTATGAAACGCGGAAAAAAAATATCATGCTGCATTGATGAAACTTTGTGAATACATTATCAAACTAAAGCAATGATTGTATAAATAATCATTTTTTGAAAATCAACTCTTAAAGGGGATCCAAAAATGATTTTCAACCCACAGTCATAAGACTTAATTTATGTATTGCACACAAGAATCTAAGAAACCTGTATGCGGCATTTTGCAAAAAACAACTCCTATGATCATTTAATGGGGTTGTAAAGTTTACACGTAGAACGATTTCCATTTAATCAATACATATAAAATTACTTGTCCTGACTGACTGACTGATCCATCAACGCACAGGCCAAAACGGTGGACCTAGAAAGCTGAAATTTGGACAGTGGGTTCTTCTTATAACGTAAGCATCCACTAAGAAAGGATTTTTGAAAATTCGACTCCTAAAGGGGTTAAATGGGGTGTTTTCTTTTGTATGAAACTTTTTATTGTATGGTTCGATTGACTTGAAATTTACTGGAAAGATTCTTTAAATAAAATAAATAAATACGTGTTTCGGGATTTTTCAAAAACAACCATTGGGGGTGCGCTAGGGGTTGTTAAACTTTGTATGGGAAATAATTATTACTTAATTCAATTGATTTGAAAGTTGGTGAAAATAACCTTAAAATAAAAAGATTGAACACGTATCATTTATTTTTCAAAAAATCTACCCGTAAAGTGGGATAAGAGGGATTTTTTTAAATCTATATTAATAAAATATATTTTTTCTAGAAATCACCATACAGTCAAAACCATTTAAAGAAGAATCATGAAATTTGGAACCAACATTATTCAATAGTTTAGGTGAACAATAAGAACGAACTCGAAATTTCACACCTAAATGGGATTAAAAAAAAACATCAAACAGACACGAAACTTTGTCAGTAAACTGAGCAAAAAAAAATATAGAAACACGTATTTCATAACTTTTTAAAAAAACGACCATAAGCATGGTTTTTAACCGACTTCAAAAAAGGAGGAGGTTCTCAATTCGTCTGTATACATATATATATTTTTTTTATGTATGTTCGCGCATAACTCTGTCAATTATGAACCGATTTGAAAAAATCTTTCTTCCATCCATTCTTCAATCCATTGATTGGGTCCCATAAAAAAATTATTGCTCAGTAATAAGTAGTTCCTGAAAAAACAAGAATGGTGACTGCGCACTGAGAGCTGCAGGAAAGCCTATATAGATGACTTTATGTCGCTTTTTAAGGACAAAAATGGTCATATCTCTGGCAAATATTTACCAATTTCAATGATTCTTTTTTTATTCGAAAGAAGAAACCACTGTATTAAATCTGTATGAATTTTATTACAACCGGATAAGAACTTCCTGGAGGACCATGAACGATGTGGAGGAATTTATCTGGTAAAAACCATAAAACTGGTGTTCTCCATTACATTGCTCTGACAATTATGAACCGATTTCGATGATTCTTTTTTTATTCGAGAGAGTAAACTGCTATGATGATTCCATGCAAATTTCCAATCAAATTTATTTATGTAAAACTATGTAGACGATAATGTGATCATAACCTACCTAGATAATTTTACGGTTTTCGATGGTTCAATCTTTATATATGAAAATATCACTAAAAAGTTTAAAATAAAATCTTTATAAAAAAAAAATTATCCGACTTCAATATCACTGAAAAGTATAAAATAATTTAAATATTATTGAAGTTGGTGCCAAATATACACAGCCGGTAAGCTAACACCAACTTCAATAATATTTAACTTATTTTATACTTTTCAGTGATATTGAAGTCGGTTCAATTTAAAAAAAAAAGAGTTTATTGAGTAAGTATAAAATGCGCATAAAAAAATTCATGCTGCATTGATGAAACTTTGCGAATACATTTACCACCGCAAATGCAAATCCATGCATCCAGTTTGATCCAGCTCAAACCAGTTTTATTCAGTTTAATCCGGTATTATCCGGTCCAATCGAGTTTGATGCAATTTGATGATCCAGCTTGACGCAACTCAATCCATTTTATTCCAACTTGGCCCACTTCAAACCACCTTGACTTATCTCGATCCCCTCGGTTCATCTAGATTCACATCAATCCACCTCGATCCAGTTCGAACCAGTTCGATACAGATTGATAATCTGGCTTGACTTATTTTGATACATTTTGTTTCATATTGACCCACTTCGACCCACCTTGACTTATATTTATCCACGTCGGTCTATCTCAATCCACAATCCACATTGATCCACATCGATTTCGGTTTATAGAATGTTTATTTCTCAATAAGAACGGTACATTGTTCACTTAATTTTATTTCACTTGATTTACCTCGGTCCAGCTCGCTTTAGCTACATCCAACTCAAACCAGCTTGATCCTGCTTGATCCGGCTCAAACCAGTTTTATTCAGCTCAATCCAGTTTTATTCCGTTTAATCGAGTTTGATGTAGTTTGATGTTCCAGCTTGGCTCATTTGGATCCACTTTTTTCCAACTAGATCCATTTCAAACCACGTTGACTTATATCGATCCACCTCGGTCCACCTCGATCTAGCTTGATTTACTTCGATCCAGCTCACTTTAGCACGATTCACCTTAATCCTGCTTAATCCAGTTTGATCCAGCTTAATCCAGTTTGATCTAGCTCAAACCAGTTTTATTCAGCTCAATCCGGTTCAATCAAGTTCGATGCAGTTTAATAATCCAGCTTGAATCATATCTATCCACTTTATTCCAACGTGACCCATTTCAAACCACCTTGACTTATATCGATCCACCTTGGTCCATCTCGATCCACATCGATTTACTTTGATCCAGCTCGCTTTTGCTCGGCTCACTTTGATCCTGCTTGATCCGGTTTGATCCAGCTCAAACCAGTTTTATTCAGCTGAATCCGGTATTATCCGGTTCAATGCAATTTCATGATTGAGTTTGGCTTAACGCAATCCACTTTATTCCATCTTAAACCACTTCAAACCACCTTGGCATATCGATCCATCTCGGTCCATCTTGATCCACATCGATCCACTTCGATTTACCTCGATTCATCTTGATCCTGCCTGATCCAGTTTAATCTAGCTCAAACCAGTTGTTATTCAATTCGGTTCTATCGAGTTTGATGCAGTTTGATAATCCGGCTTGAGTTTATTTCACTTTGAGCTACTTCGACCCACCTTGACTTATCTCGATCTACCTCGGTCCATCTTGATCCACATCGATCCACCTGGATTTACCGAGGTAAATGATCCAGCTCGGTTTAGCACGATGATCCGGCTCCACCCAGGCAAAATCATTTTCCAAATCGGATCAGTGGTTCCGAAGATTACCCTTAGATTACACATACTTACAAACACACAAACATACAAAAATACAAATTTAAACTCTTTACAATATTATATATATAGATATAGATAGATAGTATAGAAGAAGGAGGAAGTATCAATTGTAAAACAAAGTCATGGTATTATTTTCAACAATGACGAAATTCCATTGTAAATTTCATTCCCTATTTCAACCCCTTCAATCTTTTTGTTCGGGATAAAAGGTAGCCTATGTCCTTTCTTAACGTCTAATCTGTCTCTGTACCAAATTTCATCGAAATCGGTTCAGTGGATTAGGCGTTAAAGCAGACAGACAGACAGAGTTACAAAAATACAGGCTATGTCATGAAGTATGTATATTTGACGATGACACATAATAGGTCCAGATTTAATAAAAGTGTAAATAATATTTTTAAAAACCTTCATCCTTGATTTAAAACGCGTTTTACTTACAAAAACAACGCGGGCGAAGCCGCGGGCTACAGCTAGTCAATAATAATTGAAGGACAAAAAAACATTTTATGAAATAAATTGCGAATCGATTGAAATAAATTCGCGACGACTCGATTACGTAGTAGTGTGATAGTGTTCAGCTAACATTCGATTGACACGTTCCGATTCGTGGCGTAATCGTACCTAACGTCCTCGGTTGGGGTCAGCAGCTGTGAGTGTGGCTGTGAGCCAATTTTTGATTTTTCCCTTAGGAGGAAAAAAAGTAAGGAAGAAAATTGTATCTTGCAGCTATCGCATTAGGTATTTTTATCCTGTAAAGATAGTTTTAAGCTTGCTGAAATAAATAAAATAAATGAAACGTGAGTATTCGAAACGTCGGGTAATTAAAATCAAAAATTAACCGCGATATACTCCGTAAAATTAGTCCGATAAATGAAAAAAATCTTTATAATTTTTGAAACGACTGCCCTATAAAAAAAGTGCTATATTATCGCCTTACTGCTCCAGTCCAGGAGGGTTTCATTTTACAGAGTATATTTATTTATATTTATTTGGTTGCAGGCGGACTCTTTGTGTTTTTTTTTCTTAATTTTTAATTTATAGTTTTTGTTTATTAATTAACTTATTGATGAATTATTCTTAAAACTGACGGTGTGATTATACGGTTATTTAGTAGTATAAAAATATCTTTATATCGTCTTTGCACTTTCCAATTTGAGCACGTATCGCCAAAAATGGAAATGCAAATTGTCACGTCATAAAAAGAGCTTTTTCATTTAAATACTTTTAATTAATTAGAGGTATTTCTACTTAAGTTTAAGGTACTTTTAAAGCGTTGGCAACCCTATCGCGCATTGCTGTGAATTGTTTAGAACAAATAGTGATTAGCTATGTTAAATATTGTATAAATAATAATTACCCAACGGCCTCAGGCTATCCAAATAGCTACGTTAATCAAATAACGACAAGGACACCGATTAATAATAACACAAAAAAGTAATTTATAAACGGTTATAGACATAACCAAACATGATGCCACAAAGCAAATAACCTATCATTAAGTTTATACATATTAAATATTATTACAACATACGTTATGCTCCAAGGTTGTTCTTATAACAATATCGTCATTCACACACAAACGATAATAATATCAGTTCTAAGAAGGCAATTATTTTTTATAGAAACGAGAAAATTAATTAACTAAACTAGCAACATCAATTATTAAAAAAAAAAATTGTTTATGGTAATGGTTTCTTTTTTTAAATCAATGTATGCTACATGTTATTACGAGCTTGATTGCAATCCCATCCAGCAAGATGGTAAATTGGAGTTGTTAGCAATATAAGGAAAAGTTGACCCTGCATCATATGTATCACTGAGTCGTTAGTAACCGGGACAAACAGTAGGTCCGAAGCCACACGCATCTTCATTAAAAAAAAACTTTTTGTTTAAACAAGATTATTGTTTTTTTTAAAGTTTGTGGTATACTTTTGGATACATCCTTTTTGATACTAAATCATTATAAAGATGCGCGACTGTTACTAATTCGACGATTCGAATAATCTACAACTACTAATGAGCGCATTCGAATTGAATATTAGTAATACTAATGTTCATAGTCGAATAACCACTACTAATTAGTAATTACTAACGGCGTTTGAACTAGATTGTTCGCGAGTCAGTCGACAGTTTTTGGAATGAAATATGAATGAATTATTTGCCGTTCCGGTCACGGAACGAATAACACGAAGAGTGCATATCAAATTACATGGACATTACAATGAGCGAATAATCAAAGTCGCGCAAGTATCAAATTAGTTACTAACTTCGTAAATCATTCAAATAAGTCGAATGATTTTTATATTCGAATAATTCGAATGAAATCATTCACAGTCGCGTATCTTTAAATCATTAGAATATCTTTTAGTTGTACTAAATGGTAGGTCCCTTGAGCGAGGAACCATCCAGGTAACTACTACCGCAGTACCAGACATTCTACCACCAAGCATCAGTGTGTAAAAATGCTAGTGTTTCGATATGAAGGGCGTTGTCTTAATAACTAATGTCTTGTGTGACGAGTGGCAGTGCAATGCAGCTGTCTATAGGCGGGCGGGTCACTTACAATCAGGCAAGCGTCTTGTCTGTCTCGTCACTAGGTTGCAAAAAAAGTAAGTATAATAAATTAACTATATTATCATACCAGCCCTTGTTTATGTCCCACTGCTGGGCACGGGCCTCCCTTCAAGATGAAGGGGCTCAGGCCAAAGTCCACCACGCTGGCCAAGTGCGGGTTGGCGGACTTCACACGTCATTCGAAAGCTAGTTAGGCTTTCTCAGACATGCAGGTTTCCTCACGATGTTTTCCTTCACCGAAAGCTAGTAACAATCGCACAAAGACGATTCGCACATGATTAATTATAGAAATCAGAGGTGCGAGCCAGGGATCGAACCTGCGCACCTCGTTTCCAAGGCAAGCGCTCGCCCACTGAGCTGTTACAGCTATATACAATAGCTAGCTATATATACTATATTACAGAACTTTAAAAGCAAATTATTCTCTTTTAAATTGGTGTCTTCACCTCTCTGTCAATGTTCTACGGTGAATAATGAGTTCGAACAAACTGCGCATCATATACTTTGGGAGTGTGATCTCTGGCACAATGAGCGCAATGTTATGTTGAATAGCTTGGAAATAACATCCGGAGTTGTATATTACTCGGACCTAGTGGCGACTACGGAAAGTTTCCGTGCATGCTTTCAAGCGTTTCTGACATACCTATTATTGGAAAGAAGATTAATAGTAGAAATCTAAATATAGGTCCCTTCAAATCTAATAACTTCCGTGGTGCCTTACAGGTGGACTAACTCTAGGTGGTGCACCTGTAAGAATCTTTCGTTCTGAGGTTATATCGACCTGTGTGATTTTTACTTGTCTCCCGCTTTACAATGGAGGGAAGTGGAATTTATATTTTTCTAACTCCTCCCATATAAGTTTCAAATGAAATTTGTTGCGGGTTCCCTGGGACTCGCCGAGGGTCAAACCTTGGTGTCTTCAATGGTGACCACTGTAGATCCTGGCTTACAGGAGTCACAGTGGTGGGAATGAGTGGTGGGATTAGTGCCATTAAAAAAAAAATATATTTTGGAAAGTAATTTAGAAAGTTGTAATATTGTAGTGAAATTAGCTCCAAGTATTATAAAATCGATATAACTAATAAAATATTTTTAAAAAAAATTGAACCGACTTCAATAACACTAAAAAGCATAAAATAATTTAAATATTAAAGAAGTTGGTGTTAGCGTACCTGCTGTGTATATTTGGCACCAACTTCAATAATATTTAAATTATTTTATGCTTTTTAGTGTTATTGAAGTCGGTTCAATTTTTTTAAAAAATATTTTATTTTATGCTTTTTAGTGATATTTTCATACATAAAGATTGAACCATCGAAGACGGTAAAATGATCTAGGTAGGTTATGACATCATTATGATTTCACATTATCGTCTACATACTTTTACATAATTCATGTTTCTTCAGAAACTCAGAAACAATTTATCCGATCGTAATGAAATTTGCATGGAATCATCATAGTTGTTTACTCTCTCGAATAAAAAAAGAATCATCGAAATCGGTTCATATTTGTCAGAGAAATGTAAAGGAGAACATCAGTTTTATGGTTTTTACCAGATAAATTCCTCCATATCAGTCATGGTCCTCCAGGAAGTTCTTATCCGGTTGTGATAAAATTCATACAGGTTCATTACAGTGGTTTCTTCTTTCGAATAAAAAAAGAATCATTGAAATTGGTAAATATTTACCAGAGTTATGACCATTTTTGTCCTTAAAAAGCACCATAAAGTCATCTATATAGGCTTTCCTCCAACTCTCAGTGCGCAGTCACCATTCTTGTTTTTTCAGGAACTACTTATTACTAAGCAATAATTTTTTTATGGGACCCAATTAACGGATTAAAGAATGGATGGAAGAAAGATTTTTTCAAATCGGTTCATAATTGCCAGAGTTATGCGCGAACATACATAAAAAAAAAAAAAAAAAATATATATATACAGTCGAATTGAGAACCTCCTCCTTTTTTGAAGTCGGTTAAAAATACAGTGCCAGCTACCGAGACCAACTGTTTCATTGTTGATCTTTTATTTTTTAAATACGATCGACAGACCGTTACGTCATACGTTGTTGAATAAAATTAGCCGGTATGATTATAAAGTCAATGTCCTATAAGTCACAAGCGTATGGTTATTTAATTAAATATTATACAGATTACTTTATACTAATATAAATATAACCATGAGAATATTACTGCAGTTCCGAATTCACTTAAAAAATACCGGTCAAGTGCGAGTCGGATTTGCGCACCGAGGGTTCCATACCCTCTTTGGAAGTAATTTTACTATTCATGTAACACCTCAGATAGCAAAAAAAACCAAAGCGCAAAACTAAGTTTGTTTGTCGAGGTTTTTTTTAGGATTACTAAAAAACTGTACTATTTAGAAAGATCATTGTTTTCTGTAAAATATAGATAGACATGAATTACCTATAATTATTTCAGATTTTTCCCTCGACAAACTTCGGAGATCAGCCAAAAATTACGTGACATAAGACAAAATTAAATACAGAACCTCCTTTTTTGAAGTCGGTTAAAAACGGTTTTGAGTTTGAGATGTGTAAAAGAAGTGCCCTTTCATATGATACCCCACGTAGAGTAATATAAAAGAAAAAAAAATGTTTTCATTTGCGATGAGGTTGGGTAAGTACCTAACATCTAAAACTATTCCAAGTTTCAAATCGATAGCATCAGTGGTTCCTGAAATATATAGGTGTGACAGACAGACAGACAGACGAAGTCAGACAAAAAAGGAACCCTTATTGGGTTAGGTTAGGTTAGAAGTCGCTTGGTTTCCTTCGGAGTCGCTGGACGCTCGGGGTGTGGGCCCCTTGAGCGTCCATTGAGTACGGCGGCGACTCCGAGGAGGACGGCGGCGGGGTTGCGACCCCCGTCCCCGTGAGCACCGTGACAGGTTCCCGGGGGGCTACAATGCGCCCCCCGGCGGCGGGCTCAAAGGCAAGGCACTGAGGGGCCCCTGGTGCAGATCCCACCGGAGAGCCCTGGGGTCCCCTCTCATGTGCCGATGCGACAGCCGCGGGGGTTTTAGTGGGTAAGAATCCCACATACCCCGGTCGAGCCCCACAGCTCCCGGAGATCTTTCGAAGATTTCCCCCGCGTCAAAAAAAAAAAAAAAAAAGGTTAGAAGTCGCTTGTGCACTGAGGCTGCTTCTTATAACATGGAATGCGGTATCAAAGTTGTTCAACCTGCCCTTAGGCCTCTGACTCACTGTTTACCTAGATAACAACAAGCGGGACCAAAGTTTGTTTATAAGTTCTGACCCTGCTAATGGATACAGTATTGCGGGACCAAGGTTTAACATGCCCTCCGAAGCAAGGAGACGCTTAGTTTAAATGCCTTTAAACGGTCACCAATATACGTTATATTGTACGACGTTGGTTAACCAGCCGATCTAGGTTTTTAACTTAATAAGACATAATATAGGTATGAACAATTATGAATTATATAAAAATGTATGAAATGGCCTATTGAAGTAAAGGTATTTCCAATTTCTATAGTGACAACAATTCGCGAGGAAAATCATGGAACAATGGAAGAAGTCAAGTGTCAAGCTTTTACTCTAGGCTTTGGAAACAGACAACTATTATTTTGCTGTCTTTCAATGCCAACTTAAAACATAACACCATACTGTTGATTGTAAATTAATTAGTATTCAAACGGATTACATTATGATTATTTGCATTTTTTAACTATTATGAAGACACTGACCCGGCGATTCAAGGTCACATTGTATATGAATCATCTCTCCATTTTCTAAGAATATTAATTTAGATTGAAATAAAACTACATCTACGGATTATTATATCGAGTTATTGTTTCCGAAGAATAAACTGCTATTTATTCCACGAAGTCGTTTTATTTCACTATGTCGTATTTGGGTAGTTAAATTAAATTTACTAATTTAATAAAAGCAGTCGATTCTGAGCAGACTACTTAAGTAATTTGCCGATCGCGTTGCGTTATCAAAAACGTGAAAAAAGCCCTGTCCGTCAACCTAGAAGCATCAGACTTCTATCATCTCTCAGGTTCATCACGATAAGTAATGACTTTCAAAACCCTGACCCGACCGCTCAAGGTCAAATTATATGACCGATCCTTCGCTTAAAAACATCTTGCTAGACACGATCATGTACCAACGTAGGTGCTAATGAATTTCACAATTTTCACACTGGCCGACCTAATTTGTTCACCTTGCTGTACTCGCAGGGACTCACATAGTTATTTGTAATCACTATGGTTGATTTTATTTTTGTTTGCTCGAGAAGGAATATTTGTCTATTTTTAGGCTGTATGGACTAGAACTCTTTGCCTTCCCGATTAGGGTCAACAAAAAAAAAAGTCTATTTCTTTCATAGATTTAGGATTTTTTTGACTACGCAATATCTTTGATTTCTTTACTCTCTGTGAACGAAACGGCTTGTTGTATTTTAAAATTATCTATTACATTGTAAGATTTTATTGTAGTTACACTCTAGATAATACGTATGTAAATGACGGTGTTTCTGACCGCAAAATAAAGTTGTAATCGTTTGAAAATTGATTGATATCGAAGTGTACATACATTCATCTAGGGCGGGTAAGGGGCTAGAACATGCTTTACTTGCTTCCTATGCTTGCTAAGTTTCTTTTTGTTTTGCTTACGAATGTGCTAGCTGCTTGCCTACTTTGCACAATATTCCCGTGTGCAATTTGGCGAACGGTCCTGGAGGAAGCGCAACAGTCGTGATTGATCTTCAGGGCAAGCCCGATGATCTAGCCTTCCCGAGGTTGCCGCCCGTTATTGGTTTGATTCCTTCAGAAACAAACGCAACAAAAAATCGTTGGGCGAACAACTCCTATACACCAGCCATCTCCCATCCTTCATCCCTACCTTATATATTAACTTTATGTTTGTGTATATATTATAGCAAGTACGTATATTTAAAATCCCGCTATGTATGTATATAGTTGTGTATGTAAGTATATTCGTATGGGAATATATATGTATGTGTACGACCATATTTACATATATGTATTTATTTATTTGCTTTCTGCGGCGTCATGAGGTCGGGCGTTGCGGTCCTGCCATCTCAACAGACCCGTAGATGGTAGGAAGTAGGAGACCTCCCGCGTGTTTTTGCCGTGCGCGGGGACCCGTAATGGGGGGGAAGGGAGGCCTGGAGGTTGAGCTGCTCAGTGGGCCTGCGGTAGTTGTCTGCTGGCGGCAACACGCCTCTTTGGTCCTGGACTCCTCTAACACGGGCGGTTGCGACTGAGCCGGTCGCAATCAATCGGCTGTGGTCGGTCCTTCAGACCAACCGGCTAGTCCTCCTGGGTGATGGGGTCCGCAGTCAGCGATGTGAGCCAATGGCGCGGCGGTAGCGCACAGGTGAACGTTGTGTGGACTCGTGGACAACTTGCTCGGGAGGACTATATTTCACTGATAGCCCTGGTGCTTACAGAAGCATCCCCAAAGGTGCGGACTCCGTGGAGGGTGGGGAATCAGTGAAATGAAGATAGGAAAAACATTCGCATGGATTCAAATATGAAACCGCGCACTGTCCCTAGGGATGACGGGAGTGGCCCTTCAAAGGGCCGCTCTATAAACATGCCGGCCGGTGGAGCTGCTGCGGGACCTGGTGTGTCGGAGGTACGAGGGACCAGAAATGGGACCGAAACTCTGACCCGAAGGGACCAAGGTGGCAAAACTGAGCCGGTACAAAAAGGTTTAGGACCTACTTCGGCCGGCAGAGCTGATACCGGAGGTGGCCCATCAGGGTCTGTATCCGGGACGGCGAAGCCGCTGGGTAGGGCTGAAACAAAAGAGGCGCATATGCGCAAAGCTGCACAGAAAGGTTTAGGACCTACTTCGGCCGGCAGAGCTGATATCGGAGGTGGCCCATCAGGGTCTGTATCCGGGACGGCGAAACCGCTGGGTAGGGCTGGAACCAACGAGCGCAAAAGAGAGTCCGGAGCCTCTAGGAAGAAGCGAAAGACACTCGTTAGGCAGGACGCGGGACCGGTGGAAACCCCACCTACGGAACCACGTCAACAGAAAAGGACGAGGGCGGAAGTCAGCGGTGATTCCACGGGCGTGGCCAGCGTACCAAAAAGGACCAAGGTCGGGTCCTTTAGGGACGCGCTGGCGTGCGTCAAGATGGCAATCGTCGCTGACAACCACCCAGTCGACATGATCAAGTCGGAGCATGTCGAAGACATCCGGGACCTGATTTGGAGGCGAGCTGTCGAAGCTCCCGACCCAAAACCAGACATGATTCTGGGCAACCTCGCATCCGGGGCCTTTCATGTGGCCTGCATGGGTGAGCCTTCCGCCCTATGGCTTCGGTCACTGGGCGGACTTTCAGTAGGCAGCCTAAAACTAAGGGTGGTCGAGGCAAAAGATTTGCCAAGACCGGTAAAGATGGCATGGAGAAGGAGACCGTCGAAGTCTGCAAAGATTCCGGAGGAATTCTCCATGCTACAATGTATGAATAGGGGCCTAGATACGACCGAGTGGAGGGTCGTTGGCCATGCGCTGGACGGTGGATTCGCCCGCAGCATTATCCTGATGGATAAGGCTTCGGCCGAATACATCAGACAGCATGACTACAGTCTGCGCACTGGGATAGACCAGAGCTACTTCAAGCTCCTGGACGATACGTCTGGGAAGGGTGTGGCTCCGGTGTGTCCCCCTGAGCAGACTGGAGACTCTGATCCGGCAGCCTCGACTTCAGCCGAGACTGCCATTGAAAGCGAAGCCCCTTCGAAGGATGATGGGGGGGGCGGCCTGGGCAGACCTGCGCCGGTGTTGGATGATCCGGCCTCATCACCTTTCTCGATGGGGACGGATTGTCTAGCACAAGGCTTTGACGAGCTTGGGCTGCTCTCCTCTCCAGCCGGACTGGAGGGTGACGATCTCCCGATGGGAGAGGATGATATGGCGCGCTAGTAAGCGAGCTACAGCGCCCAATATTCAAGAACCAAAAATGGGCAACTTAAGGTGTGTACAAATTAACTTACACCATAGTAAGGCGGCAACGGCTGTTTTATGTCGTACGCTTAATATGAACAAATACGATGTCGCTCTCATACAGGAACCTTATCTGTATAAGGGTGACATCAAAGGTTTAAATGTTCGTGGAGGTCATCTTTTCTATAAATGCTCCACAAATGATATGAGGACTTGTGTGTTCGCCAGAAATGGCATAATGGCAATGCCTCTTTAGGACTTCTGTTCTAGGGACCTCACCACTGTGAGGATCAAAGGGGAAACAGGGGGGGGCAGTAAAGACACTATTCTAGCCTCCGCCTACCTACCATATGAAAATGAAGACCCGGTATCTGCACTACTGCACAACTTGGTTAACAACTGCGCTCGTGACGACCTCATCATAGGATGCGACGCGAACGCCCACCATGTTGCCTGGGGCAGTACAAACAACAACAAGAGAGGGGAAGCACTTCTGGATTTTCTGGTAAGCTCACCCTTACAAATCTTAAATAAAGGAAATAGACCAACCTTTGTTAATAAATGCAGAGCGGAGGTCATTGATATAACGCTTGCATCTAACAGAGCGAGCAAAGCAATTAGCAACTGGCATGTGTCGGATGAGGTTAGTTTATCTGACCACAACTACATCTGCTTTAGGTATGTAACTTCCAATAACTATGGTAAGATACGAAGGAGGAACCCAAGAAGAACTGATTGGGAATCTTTTAGGAGAGACCTTAAGGAACAACTTGGGGATCCTACGAAGCGACTGAACTCAACCATAGATATAGAGTTTGAGTCAGACAGAATTACCCAGGCAGTTAAGGACAGCTGGACCAAGAACTGCCCAGAGAAAGAGGCGGCAACGCATAAGGAACCGTGGTGGTCACCTGCCCTAGAAAATCTAAGGCAGGAGACCAGACGGGTTTTCAATTGGGCGAAGTCGAACAATGACTTCGCAGTTTATGCCAAGGCTCTTACGCACTACAGTAAGGAAGTGCGAAAGGCGAAGCGTAGATCATGGAGAGCTCACTGCAATAACATTAATAGTCTCCCGGAGGGTATGAGGCTTAGTAAAGCGCTGAGCTCTGCTAAGGTCAATCCACTTTCATCTATTCGGAATGACCAAGGTAAGCTCACTGAAACTGGGAAGGAAACTCTGACGCATATGTTAAGAATGCACTTCCCGGATTCAGTAGAGATACAAGACGTGACTAGGAATGTCATCACTGTGGAAGAACAAAATGCGAGAACTTCCAAAGACGACTGGCGTACAGCAAAGAAAGTAGTTGACGCAGACAAGGTACGATGGGCAATTGATAGTTTCAGTCCGTATAAATCACCAGGACCTGACGATATATACCCCATCTTGCTACAGGAGGGAAAAAGTATTCTTATACCTCACTTGTGCAGATTGTACAGGGCATGCCTAGCCTTTGGACATGTCCCATCAGCCTGGAGGCAGGCAAAAGTAATCTTCATTCCCAAACCAGGAAAGGAGAACTATGAAGATGCCAAATCCTATCGCCCTATCAGTCTTACTTCATTCTTCTTGAAGACTTTGGAGAAGATGATAGACAGGTATATAAGAGATGGCCCACTAAGGAGACGACCGCTCCATGACATGCAATGCGCGTACCAACCGGGTAAGTCCACGGATACGGCATTGCACTACGTGGTCAACCGAGCAGAACATGCGTTGGAGACAAAAGAAATCTGTGCTGGAGCGTTTTTGGATATTGAGGGGGCGTTCGATCGAACAACCTTCGCTTCAATAAGAACTTCAGCACAAAATCATGGCATAGATGCGACAATTGTTAAATGGATCAGCACTATGCTACAGGAACGTGTCATTAAAACTAGTTTATTAGGTGATATGGTTACCGTAAAGGCAACTAAAGGATGTCCACAGGGAGGCGTACTATCCCCATTACTGTGGAGTCTAGTGGTGGATTCGTTGTTAGTGGAACTAAACAGTGGACCATTTCAAGCTGTAGGCTATGCAGATGATATAGTCATACAGGTAAATGGCAAATTTCCAAACGTAGTAACGGATTTGCTGCAGGGTGCTTTGGTTAGGGTGGAAAGATGGTGTAAAGACAATAACCTTTCCATAAATCCAAGCAAAACGGTTATAGTGCCGTTCACGAGGAAAAGACGATTAGAGGGCCTTAGAGACCTAGAAATGTACGGCACCAAACTAAAATGGGCTACGGAAGTAAAATATCTTGGGGTAACTCTTGATAGTAAACTAACGTGGCGTGGTCATGTTGAAAACATAACAAATAAAATCTTTTTAAAAAAAAATCGAACCGACTTCAATATCACTGAAAAGTATAAAATAATTTAAATATTATTGAAGTTGGTGTTAGCTTACCGGCTGTGTATATTTGGCACCAACTTCAATAATATTTAAATTATTTTATACTTTTCAGTGATATTGAAGTCGGTTCGATTTTTTTTTAAAAAGATTTTATTTTAAACTTTTTAGTGATATTTTCATATATAAAGATTGAACCATCGAAAACCGTAAAATTATCTAGGTAGGTCATAACCTACCTAGATAATTTTACGGTTTTCGATTTTACGGTATAGCATACTATATGATCACATTATCGTCTACATAGTTTTACATAATTCATGTTTCTTCAGAAAAAAATATCCGGTCGTAATGAAATTTGCATGGAAACATCATAGTAGTTTACTCTCTCGAATAAAAAAAGAATCATCGAAATCGGTTCATAATTGTCAGAGCAATGTAATGGAGAACATCAGTTTTATGGTTTTTACCAGATAAATTCCTCCACATTGTTCATGGTCCTCCAGGAAGTTCTTATCCGGTTGTAATAAAATTCATACAGATTCAATACAGTGGTTTCTTCTTTCGAATAAAAAAAGAATCATTGAAATTGGTAAATATTTGCCAGAGTTATGACCATTTTTGTCCTTAAAAAGCGACATAAAGTCGTCGATATAGGCTTTCTTGCAACTCTCAGTACGCAGTCACCATTCTTGTTTTTCAGGAACTACTTATTACTATGCAATAATTTTTTTATGGGACCCAATCAATGGATTGAAGAATGGATGGAAGAAAGATTTTTTCAAATCGGTTCATAATTGCCGGAGTTATGCGCGAACATACATAAAAAAAAAAAAAAAAAAAAATATATACAGACGAATTGAGAACCTCCTCCTTTTTTGAAGTCGGTTAAAAAGGCCTTACGTGTCTTCAATATGTGCCGTTCTGCGTATGGCAAAACTTGGGGACTCAAACCAAAGGTAATGTATTGGTTATATACTACGATGGTGAGGCCTATTCTCACATATGGCAGCGCTGTATGGTGGCCTAGGACCAAACTAAGGATCTGCAAGGATTCTCTTAGGAAGGTACAAAGAGTAGTTTGCATGGCAATTACAGGTGCCTTCAAAACAACGCCTACACTGGCTCTTGAGTGGTTACTGGGACTAACCCCACTTCACACTTACATACAAATAGAGGCAAGAAAGTCGCTATACAGACTTGCAAAAGCAGGAGTTTGGAATCGTAACAAGCCCTGTACAAAACATACTTTATTGGATCCCGTGAAAGAACTGGATGATCTAATGGACATGCCCTGTGATAGGATAAATCCAGTGTACATGTTTAACAAGAGGTACCGAGTACATATACCATCCAGAGAAGAGTGGACGAGGGGACTCAAACCGGTTGGTGGAACTCACCTCATATGGTACACTGACGGTTCCAAAATGGAGTCAGGTACAGGGGCAGGGATTTATTCCAAGGACTGTAGTATCAGTCACAGCATGGGGCAATATGCATCGGTATTCCAAGCGGAAACCTATGCCATAATTGCCAGCATCAAAGAAATGCAAAGGAGAAATGTCAAGGGTAAAACCATTCGCATTCTCAGCGACAGTCAGGCAGCTCTGAAGGCTCTGAATTCCTTCAGAGTTGCTTCTAAACTGGTCAAAGAAGGTGTTACAGGCTTGAACAACCTGGGAAGACACAACAATGTCAGCCTTATCTGGGTACCTGGACATGAAGGCATCGAGGGCAATGAGAAGGCAGATAGATTAGCGAGGGCCGGCTCACAGAGACATTTGGTTGGCCCCGAACCATCTGTGGGGATTCCGTATGGAACATATCACCAAGCATTGTATGCACATGCTAGAAACGAACACATGAAGGAATGGAGGGCAGCGTCAGGCCTTAACCACTCCAAAGCGTTCTCTAGCGGAAGGGTGGACTGTGGGGTCAAATTATTAAACCTAAACAGATCACAAATAAGGCACCTGATGGGTGCACTTACGGGACATTTTGGTACCAACGAGCATCTACACAGAATGAGGCTAAGTACTAGTGACATTTGCAGATTCTGCGAAGATGAAAAAGAGTCAATGCGACACATATTGTGTGGCTGCGACGCTCTTGCGAGACGTAGGTTGCATCATCTGGGAGTGGCCTATCCTGCACCAAATGATTATGTACAGCTCCAAGCTGGCGCGATCGTTGCGTACCTGAGGGAGCTCTTCGATACGCCAGCAACAGAGTAAGGGCTAGGGCATGCACAATGGATCCAACTGGGTCGAAGTGCGTTCCGGGAATACCGGGCCCAAATTTATAGCCACCAAGAATAGAATAGAATACATTCATCTATACACTTAAATATACTAAATAAAATTCGACGAAATCATGTTAAAGTCCTAGAATCGAATGGTTTTTTTTAGATTTTCAGCATTGGCAACCCTAACCCCTAGATACCTCTCGAATCGTTACAAAACCACAATAATTACCGGTAATTAGATAGTGTTAATTACAAACTGTCTAACCATCAGTTAGTAATCAATATGTTTGTTAAATACCCACGATCCGTTACGGTAATACCAATCAAAACAAATAGTAAACTAAATGAACCGCTGTCAGAAATAGTGAAGGGGTTTGATTTTTTTTACCCAACGACGTAAATGATGATTAATGAATAATAGTGAATCGCGTTTGGCTTGTCATTTTTTAGACTTCACGACTATATTCCAAAAAACAGGTAGCCAGAGAAATATATTTTTGTATACCGTTTATATTGACTGATTTGATGCAGCCCACACACTGCTGATATCTTAATAGCATAAAATTTACTTAAAATCAAATACAATAAGAAAATGATCTAAAAAGCATTAAATAACGAAAATATATTGAAACCGGTGCCATTCGGTGCTGATTTAGTTAACACACAATACCGCTATTCTTAGCACGGAATGCAATAAAGGTATTTTCGTTATTTAATGCTTTTCAGATAATTTTCTTTGAAGTCGGTTTTTATTTTTTCTGAAAATATTTTATTCAAGTACATGTATGTACCTAATGCATCGATATACTATCTATAGTATATCGATGACCTAATGTCTTTTTTTCGGCACGGTCTTAAATGGCATGATGGATTTTGCTTTATGTCTTTAGTCTTTTATTTTCTTTCCGTTGTCAGCATTGGTTAAACGCTTGTCAGTGTCATCTTGTCAACTGGCATTACATTTTCGGATTATTTCTTACAATATTAATAAGAAAATTGAAATACCTACCTTAAAAAATCTAATATTTTTTTCACAGTTACATGTGCTATATTATCTCTGACTGTTTATTTACTTTTGCCTGGTAATTTGTGCACATATTAAATACGCAGAACGGCATTTTGATTTTTTTTATGATATGGCGTCACGATGTCGCATTTACTACGTGGGACGGTGTGCGACTAACTGCTACAAAACCCAGTTGTGGGATAGGTACTCGCTGAACGTCTGGCGTGCGCTAATGGCAAATCTATTGTAATATCATTGGATATTCCCTATCATTTCTCTAAACAATCTTAATTTTAAAATATTTTGTACTGACATGGTGTTAACGTGATGTTTTTAAATGTAAATGGATACGTCTGTAATGTTAGTACATTTAAGGATATTTGTGGTACACTAACAAATAGCTTAGAGTAGGTACAGATAGCTCACGGGGCGCCCATCTGGGCGCCGAGGCTGGCCATTAGACGCTGTAGAACCAAAATCTACAGCGTCCAGCGGAGGATGGCACTGCGGATTGCACGAGGATACCGAACGGTGTCCTTTGAGGCGGCGACCGTACTGGCACGCTTTCCGCCCTTAGAAATCCTGGCGGGCATGTATGCGAGGGTCTATGACCGGATCCGCATCGCCCGCCAGAGTGGCGGAGGCGAGCCGGTGGCGCTCGAACCTATAAAGCGGCAGGAACGACACATCGCTCTCGCGACGTGGCGCGAGCGGCTCCAGCCGGAGCACATAGCGCGCATACGCGTCGTTGAGGCATTCCTGCCGCTTCTCGAAGCCTGGATTCAGCGACGGAGTGGACGACTCACCTATAGGCTTACGCAGATAATCACCGGTCACGGTTGTTTCGGTGATTATCTGCATAAGATCGGACGTGAAGCGACGACGAGATGCTTCCACTGCGACCAGTCTGACTCTGCCCAACACACGCTGGAGGCTTGCCCCGCGTGGTCGTTGGAGCGTCGAGACCTGGTCGCAGTCATCGGATCGGACCTCTCCCTGGGCAGCGTAGTGTCGGCTATGCTGTCCGGGGATGCGGCGTGGGGAGCGATGGCCGCCTTCTGCGAGACTGTCATGTCCCAGAAGGAGGCCGCTGAGCGGGAACGCGAACGCGCTGATCCCGCTCGGCGACGAAGGCGCAGGCCGCCACAAGTGGCGGCCGCCCAACGTCTCGCTCCCCAGCCCTGAGCCCGGGGCTATAAACAATGGGCAACCTTCGGAGTCACTGGACGCTTGGGGTGTGGGCCCTTTGAGCGTCCATTGAGTACGGCGGCGACTCCGAGGAGGACGGCGGCGGGGTTGCGACCCCCGTCCCCGTGACAGGTTCCCGGGGGGCTACAATGCGCCCCCCGGCGGCGGGCTCAAAGGCAAGGCACTGAGGGGCCCCTGGTGCAGATCCCACCGGAGAGCCCTGGGGTCTCCCCTCACATGTGCCGATGCGACAGCCGCGGGGGTTTTAGTGGGTAAGAATCCCACATACCCCGGTCGAGTCCCACAGCTCCCGGGGATCTTTCGAAGATTTCCCCCGCGTCAAAAAAAAAAAAAGGTACAGATAGCTCGCTGATATTTTTGCCGACTTTCTGTGCACGACACTGGTCTTTAGATTAGTTTTAATTGACGGATCGGTCGGTTAGAAATTCTGGCGGCTAGCCCACCGTCCGCACCGGGGCAGGAGCCTTATAGCCTGGAAACCTGTCACGGTGCTTACACGTACGGGGGTCGCAACCCCGCTGCCAACCATCCTCCTAGGAGTACCACCGTACTCGATGGACATCTTGGGCCCACATAACATATACCTAAGATTAAGATGGTATTACAACACAACGAGCAATGGAGAGAGCTATGCTCGGAATTTCTTTGCACGACAGAATCCACAATTCGGAGATTCGCCGAAGAAGCAACGTCACCGACATAGCTCTCAGAATCTGCAAGTTGAAGAGGCAATGGGCAGGCCACATCGCTCGAAGAACCGACAACCGTTGGGGAAGAAGGGTTCTCGAGTCGCGACCACGAACCGGAAGACGCAGCGTAGGTAGGCCTCCCACTAGGTGGACAGACGACATTGTGCGCGTCCACAGACAAGTATGTTAACTTATCTGTGTGCGCGTCGCAGGTAACCGGTGGATGCAAATCGCCAATTGTCGTTCATTGTGGCGTTCCAAGGGGGAGGCCTATGTTCAGCAGTGGACGTCTTCCGGCTGGTGATGATGATGATGAAGATGGTATTGTTTTTCATGTGCGCGTAGTAGGTATTACGTAAAGGTACAATATAACGTCTGGTGGGGCCTCATTACCATTTCAGTGAATTAGCAATTTAAACAAGGCGTGTTTTATATGTAAACACCATATTGTCCTCGTGTCTGTTCGGCAAGCGGGTATATGCCTTCGAAGCGGCGGCTCAAGTGTTAAGTGATAGCGGATTTACAATCCTGGCAGGAACGCCATCCAATGGGCGATTTAAAGAAAGACTGTTACTTGAGCGAGTTATTTAATACTCCTACAATCTGCGACGTTACAGTGCTTTATAAACTAGTTACGTTATACAGAATGTTCTTTTATTTCCGCGAATACTACACATTGAAATCAAACTACTTTTACGGATTTTATCGCGGTTTATTTTAAATTTTTATGCTTTGCATCAACCATGGTCACGGGAGTACTGAGATGTTGATCAACAACACACAAACTTCTGTTTCATACCCTGCAAACCCTTGAGAGATTTAGCGATATAGCATTTAAAAAAAATTGCAGGAGAAAATATAATTATTATTGATTTATTTATTTATAAATTTATGTACTACGTGTTTCAACTAAGAAGGTGGCCGCCATCTTGCCATTTCAAATATATAATTACTAAAAATGATGTTTCAACAAAAATAGACAGCAAAACAAGACATTACAATAAATAATCAAAATCGGGGCGAATTTTGCATATTGTGTTTACTCTGCTGCCGGTACAAAAAAAATCGTAAAAAATGAGTGAAGCTCCGCAGTCCATCATGGCGGCTATAGAAATCTCTTCCAGCACGTCCAGGAGAGAAACGGTGAAACAAAGAGTTAGGGCGCAGGGGAATTAGTGATTGACTAATTTTAATTCATACCACCGCTTGTAACTAACAGACTTCAAAGCACGGAGGAAGATCCCATTCAACTTATGGATGTTAGCAATTATGTACAATTTGAATAAATCTATCTTTTTAACCGGCTTCAAAAAGAAGGTTCTCTATTCGACGCGTATGTATGTAATATTGATAAAAATGCGTAATATTAATATATGTTAGTCTATGTGGGCTTCTAAACAAATTTACCAAATTTTATGAGTGCATGTATGTATGTATGTATATATGTATGTATGTAGGTTTGTCCACGGATTTCTCAGAAACTACAAGTCCGATTTCGAAAATTCTTTTTGCAATAGTTAGAGTATTTTTCAACTTAGGGTAGAGAACAAGTTTCATCAAAATCGGTCCAGTAGTTTAAGAGATATAAACTTTTTACGTTTTCAGTAAGTTACTGTAACGTAGCCGTTCGAGTTGCGTGATAGTGCTGGTACCTATTTTGGTAAAATAAGTCACTAAAAAGTGTTAAATAAATTATTTAAAAAAAAAACCGACTTCAAAAACAAAAAACGCATTAGCATAACGCATTTTTATCAAAAAAACCGACTTTTCGTTATTTTATGCTTTTTAGATAATTTACTTTGAAGTCGGTTTTTTTTTTTTTTTTAAATAGTTTATTTACATTAAAATTCAAATCAATATATTCCTGCGGACAATGGAACTACTGGGAATATATAGTCTCACTAGTTCAATGGAACAAAGATCTATATAACTACTGGGAATCATTCGTATTCTCTTCAAACCTGCCTAAATAGGGTCTAGAATGAACAAAATCTATAACAACACTTACATTGTAAGAAAAAGCCATTAAGTTTCTCGTGACTTGTACCACACACCGAGTTCACTACGTGATGAGAATGTAGATTTCGACTAAAGTGCGGCAATGCTGCGGGCGCGGTTCGCTTGCCATCCTTGTACTGTAGAATACGACCAGAAATGGATGATTATCACAGCTATCTAGCAGCGTGCCACGTTTTTGCTTAGTAGCCTATTTATGGCGTTTACGTACGATAATTCTTGGAAGAGATAATTTGTTACGTTGAACGAATCAAATATCGTGGTTAGAAATTACAGCATGAAGGTTGAGAATTCTGTGTTTTTGTTCAACTATATAAGCTAGAATAGCCGTGGGCTGTCCTCCCATTGAGTGTCCGTAAGAGGTGACTAAGGGAAAACAAGAAGACGGGAAGCAACGTCTTTCTATTGCATTACCTGCCTTCTATGTACATATACTGTCACCCAAGACTTCTGCCAAGCGTGGGGTTATGGCAACCCCTCTGTTCTAAGGGGCAGGCAATGATATTTTACTATATCATTGGGGGCAGGCCTTTGTTCCCTTCCCTTTAAAAGGGAGGAGTTGAAACGGCTTGGTAATGGCCACGCTTAGGGGCTTGGAGATCGCAGTAGGTATAGATGGTAGGTAATCCGATAGAAAGACGCTGCTGCCCGTCTTCTTGCTTTCCCTTAGTCTCCTCTTACGGACATCCGGACCATCCAACCGGAGATGGGAGGGTGCTATTCATACCCGCACACCACACGGGTCAATCTCCATTACATTAATTTCCGTGGTATTCATGTCAAATCTAAAATAAAAATTGATTATAACAGATTAGATCTATATTGGATCTATAGATGTATTGTGATGAGAAAATAAATGAATTATAATAATATAATATAATATATAGATCAAACGACCTCGCCAGTTAGTTCCGATATATCGATAAAACGTTATATTATATATTCAAATTAAGGTCAATTCATGGCAGCTATGATCTATGGAAGTGAATAAGGCGATCCACGAACGGAACTTTTTTTCCGTTGGACAAAAATGCCTGCTGATGCTGCTCGATGCCCTTCTGTGGCCTGAAGGCACGTTAGATAGGAATGAAACGTATGCATTAGCGTAATTCGTTTGAATAATTGGTGCCATATAACGCCATCTACTACTGGTGCTGCTAATGCAGCATCAGTAGTAGATTCGCATTAATATGCGAAGTACTACTTACAAGTAGTAGTTTTACTAGGTGATACGTTCCTTGTGCAAGGAACCGTCCAGGTAGGTACCACCGCAGTGTCAGATATTATGCCGCCAAGCATTGCTGTGGTCCGGCGTGAAGGGCACTGTAGCTGGTGAGATTACCGGACACAAAGACTTAACATCTAATGTCTTAAAGGTCGGCAACGCGCTAGTGATTCTTCTAGTGTTGCTAGCGTCTATAGGCTACGGTAGCTGCTTACCATCAGGTGGGTCGTACGCTTGCTTGCCACCTCGGTAGTATAATAAAGTCCTACGAGTAAATTGTAGCACAATTATATAAGCCCTACCGCTAAGGCTAAATTACGAGTATCCGGTTTAGCACTGCCCACAGTCTGAACCTTGGTCTGTAAAGCGCCTTATTGTCTATGCTCTACCGTGGGCCGGGTGACGTCACAATGTGGGTATTTTGTAGGTCAATGCTGCAAGTTTGATTTAAGTGCATGTAGGTGATAGGTATAATGAAGTCAGGGCTGCTTGCTATCTTTTGGTGTTTCTTATTTTATTACCTGTGCTTCCCCATCTTTTTATTCTCGCGAGGAAAACATCAACACAAAAAGTGCCCAGTACCCTGTGGTACATCCAATAAAAACTCCGCAGCTGTCAAATGGACACATGAGGGCAACCTGAGATCTCCGGTGGGATCTGCATCAGGTGCCTTGCCTTTGAGCCCAACACCAGGAGGCGCACTGAAGTCCCCCGGACGGAACCTGTTATGGCGCTCACGAGGACGGGGTTCGTAATCCCGCCATAGTCCGGCCCAGAGTCGCCGACGTACTCATTCATTGGAGGACCCAAAACCTTTAGCGACTCCGCAGGGTTATCCCTTTTCTCGGCTAAGGTCTATTCTACTATATCATGAGAACCAAGAATATGCCCCGGCCAAAAATCACCAATTCATAGAACTATCACTTCCCATTGCTATTTAAGAGATTACTTCTGTTCTGAGAGATTTGGCGAAGACCGAACTGCATGCACAAAGGTTTTAGTACGATAAAAATCGCATAAAACATGGCCTCCACCCCGTCAACGAAACTACTACGACTGGGTAAATTTATGTCATCATACCCCAATCATTCGGACCAAAGGATCAGTAAATACATTCACAATTTAACACTACACTCGTAGAATTAAGTAGTTCCTTTGAAAAGATAAAAAGACTATTCAAAGACCACTAATACAAATAAAGTATATGCTCGTTTTGTAGAGTTGCTATAAATATAAAGCAACTCTACAAAACCGCATCGAGGCTGCACATCGCCATAACGAGAGAGCCGGTTCCTGCGCCCGCGCACGCGTTGCGAAAGCAAAAAAGATAAACAAAGATAACCACTCGATCGTGCAAAAACCTTGTTATTGACCATAAAGTAATGAACCACATTGGTAGAACTATTATGTCGTAAGCACAAGGTTCAGCCTTTGAAGATTTTTACTCAAGCCTTTCAGTCACGTAATGACGAGACAAGAAAGACCTGATGGTAGGTAATCTAAAAGAAAGACACTGATGCCTGTCTTCTTGTTCTCCCTTAGTCGCTTCTTACGGACACCCGAAGGTAGGAGATGGGAGGGTGCTATTATCCCCCACGGGTGATCATAATGTAGAAAAGTACTGTTGTGTGTTTCATACTAATTCTAGAGAAGACAGTCTTGATGATTAACGCATATTATGCGTAAACGCAAAATTTACGTTACTGCCTACGGATCACGAGATTATCAATGACCTCACGATAGCGGTTTCCTTATACATCTTTAAGTTCCTCAGTTTTTGTAGTTTTGTTTTTGTTGCGAAAACATTAATGTTTTTACAACCATTATACAACAGTTCCGACGCGCTTGCGTCACGAGCGATCGTTAGGACGTAATACTTTTGACAGTCTTGTACCTTTCAATTGCTTATTTCGACAGTGCACTTTAGCCTCTATAGCAGTGTTTTTTGTCGTTCGGTTAGTGGATAAACTGGTATCAGAATTGTTCGAGATGCCCTTAGGCCTTTGACTTGGCTTAACGATTGCTGTCTAGAACAACCGGGACCGATTTTTACGTCCTCTTTGAATCACAGAGGCGGCCAACAGCGCCTCTGTGATTGTTCATTACAACATCACTGGGAAAAGGGCGAGCGCATAGCACTCCAGCCAGAAGGGCCGGGGAGCGACGAGCACAAGGTCACCTCAAGGAGGCACGGCCTCGGCTGTCGCTTAAGAGAGGGCTGATTCTACCACCGGTTCACAACGCGTCCCCAACGGCAAGCGACTCCGTGAGGTGATGCTCGCCGTTGAGGTCGCATACATACGACCAGGGGGGTGCAACTCTCATACATTGGTGGTTATTAAAATGTAAATAGAATCTACTGCCATCTGTGTTACGGTGTCCGAAAATATAGTTTTATCTAAACTCCGATAGAAGGAGCTAGTGTGTAATTATAACTCGCAAGTAAAGTTTAACAGTAGATGCGTTTATATCCAGAGGACATTTGCGAAGATTTATGCACAAGCTCTACCTCATGGGCGTGCCAGACCGTCTGGTCCTCATCATACGAGATTTCCTCAGGAATCGCACCTTTCGATATCGAGTCGAAGGTGCGCGATCCACTTCCCACCCTATTCAGGCCGGAGTCCCTCAAGGCTCCGTGCTCTCTCCACTCCTGTTCAGCCTGTTCACGAACGACATCCCTCGTTCGGACAGGGTGCAACTAGCCCTATATGCGGACGACACCGCACTATATTTCTCACACAGAAATAAGGCTTTTCTGACGCGCACTCTTCAAGTCGCCGTCAACGCCCTAGGCGAATGGTTCCAAAAGTGGCTGATCGCGGTGAACCCGGAAAAGAGCGCCGCGGTGCTCTTCTCCCGGAGCACCAGATCCCACACTGCGGGCCATCCCAGGAGTCGTTTAGGTCAGATCACCCTCTATGGGCGTCCCATCCCTTGGACCAAAAAGGTCAAATATCTAGGCGTCACCCTAGACTCCCGCATGACATTTGGACCGCATATACGGTCAGTACGCAACCGAGCGGCCTTCGTCCTCGGCCGGCTCTACCCCATGATCTGCAGGCGGAGTAAACTGTCGCTTAGGAATAAGTTGACACTTTACAAAACCTGCATCCGTCCCATCCTATCTTACGCCAGTGCCGTATTCGCACACGCGGCTCCCGTCCACATCAATAGCCTCCAGGTTATTCAAAACCGATTCCTTCGACATGCCGTCGGTGCCCCGTGGTACATGCGGAATGTCGACCTTCATTCCGACTTCGGTCTAGTCCCTATCCGCAAATTTTTCAAAGAAATGTCCGAACATTACTTTGAAAAAGCATGCGTCCACCCGAACCCGCTCATCGGCGCCGCTGCCGACTATATCCCCGACCCCGACCCTGGTCCTGGTCCCTCAGATCGTCGACCTACCGTACATCGCCGCCGTCCGCGGCATGTACTGCTCGACCCACCCGACCCGATGTCCGTCCTCCTGGACCTTGACACAACACCAACACCTACACCGACAACGACGTCACGAGTCGTACACACATCATCAACACACAGACACCGGTCTCGCCGGCGAGGCCGAAGGATCGTACACATGCGACCTCGACATGCATCCCCTCGCTGAGTTTCTTGCCGGTTCTTCTCAGCGGGGGCGCGTTGTGAACCGGCGGTAAACTCACACACTCTCTAAGCGGCAGCCCAAGCCGAGGCCGTGCCTCCCTGAGGTGCCCTTGAGCTAGTCGCTACCTATCTTTCCGGGCTGGAGCGCTCAAAGCGCTCGCCCCTCTTGTCCGGTGAAGCTGTAATGGCCATCTGCGGCCAACAGTACTACTCATACAAAAAAAAAAAAAAAAAAAAAAAAAAAAAAAAAAAAAAAAAAAAAAAAAAAAAAAAAAAAAGAAGATTTATGTTTTTTTTTCAAACTTAATTAAATTATTTTTGTTATTGGGATATTGGTATTTTCTAAGAAGTTG
Source organism: Furcula furcula (assembly GCA_911728495.1). Lineage (NCBI taxonomy): Eukaryota > Metazoa > Arthropoda > Insecta > Lepidoptera > Notodontidae > Furcula > Furcula furcula. The sequence continues at coordinate 13,793,783 of OU452265.1, read as the reverse complement.
TGAAAACTGCTGCTATGTTATGTACAATTCAATGTAAATATTTCTTAGCAATGCAGCGCCATCTAGCGAGCTAAACGTATAACTCGCTAAGCAACGCCATCTAGCAAACAGACCTTCAAATTATAAAATTGAAAGCTTGAGTTGCGCATCTATCTCAGTATAATAAGTATCATCTATGCATACGACCCTTCGGCCTCGCCGCCGCGCCGGCGATATCGGTGTCTGATTGATTAGCATACGGTTGTCGAGAAAGGGTAGGTGCAATGTCTTGGGCCAGTAAGGTCGACATTGAGTCTGTGGGATTAAACGTGTCTGTACTTCGGAGGGCACGTAAAATTTTGGTCCCGGTTTTTGCCATAAAGAGGTCGTTATGTCAAGTTAAGGGCTTCAGGACAGCTACAACAACAGTAAGAAATGTCATCACCGTAATTAATGGTACCATCACTATCGTGTATAGTCTACGAGACACACAAGCTCTACACTATAGAATTTGTTTTTCTTTACACGATCAACATTTTAGCAATAAATCACTACATATTATAAAACAAAGTCGCTTCCCGTTGTCTCTCTGTCCCTATGTATGCTTCTTCTTCTTCTTGCGGTGCCTCTTCACTACTGAAGGTTGGCCGTCAGCTCATCAAACCTAGATCGGTCCCTTGCCAAGTGAAATACTTAGATGGTCCACGCTGGCAATGCCAGTCCACTGTCTGATATTTCTAAGCCACGATAGCTTGCGTCTTCCGACTCGTCTTTTCCCTCAATTTTACCCATCATTATAGCAAGAAGATGGTATCGGTCATGTCTAAAAATATGTCCAAGGTAATTGACTTTTCTTTTCTTGATTCTTTTCATATATGTATGCTTAGATCTTTAAACCTACGCAACGGATGTTGTTGCGGTTTTAAGTTCTTGTTCGTAATAGATAGAGTGATCCAAGAGGAAGGTTTATGTGTATAATTACATGCGTAATATAGTAAAGAAACACTGATCATTTTAGAGATTTCTAATATGATGTCGTAAATAAACACATAGCTTTTGCGGTTACATTGCGCATTACAAACCTTACGAGATAGGTCAAAATAATGTACTACAGTATTGTACACCTTAATAAGGTCTACAAAACATTCCGCGATGGTATATATTTATCTTTCAGAGATAACCCACAATAACCATTTTTTATCCTTTACTGACTGCACCCGTGCGAAGCCGGGGCGGGTCGCTAGTGTTTAAATAAAAGTGTGATGGCTAACCGGTGGCCAGTCAAATACAATTTGGTAGGGTGAAATATATTATAGTCAACCCTACCAATCGTCTTTGGCAGGCCAACAACGGTTAAACATCTCTGATATATTCATACATTATTGCTACGATTTTGAGGATAATAAGAAAAACGGTGTATAGACATAAATTCATAACCTATAATAATAATCTAAGGTTAGTAATGTCTTTTCGGATCTCTGCTGCTGTTGATCACGAATTGGCCTACTTTTTATGAGAATACAGCCCTGACGACACGTGCTGATTTATCTGTGTTATAAATAAACAGATAACGTCTGTTCCGAAGAATCGACATACTCTAAATCATTCGTGAACGGGTCATCGGTCTCGTAAAACTGCGTTTAATGTTTTCAAATCGTAAACTAAACGGTTTCTATGTAATTAGAAGTATTTGCATAAAATAACGATGAATGTGGAGTTGATATTCAAAAAGGAGATGACGATATAAAAAGGTGGATTCATTTAGAACCAATTTACAGGAAACGGTCGGCGACAGATAGGGGAAAGCATACGTCACGTTGAGTTTTGTTTCAAATAAATATCAATGCTTAGGTATTATAAGTTTCACGCTTGTCTGTTATAAGTTGGGTGCAATCACGGCCCATTTGTTACCAACGAGCACCTACACAGTATGAAAAACAAAAGGTCCCCGGAAGCTGTAGGGCTCCATCGGGGGATATGGGATTCTAACCCACTAAAAACCCCGCGGCTGTTGCATCGGCACGTAAGAGGTAACACACGGGCTTTCCGGTGGGATCTGCACCAGGAGTCCCTCAGTGTCTCGCCTTTGAGCCCGCCGCGCATTGTAGCCCCCTCGGGAACCTGTTACGGTGCTCACAGGGACGGGGGTCGCAACCCGGCCGCCGCCCTCATTGGAGTCGCCGCCGTACTCAATAGATGTCCTAGGGCCCACACTCCGAATGTCCAACTACTCCGAAGGAGGCCCTGCCTCTACGGAGACCTTTTGGAGGCTGTCTCATATTTTGCTAACGGCGGGAGAAATCTAAAAAAAAGAAATCTAAGATAAGCTGTCCAGAGTAAAAAAATATCTGAGGTATCCGATAAGTTAAGGCGCTTACTGACCCAATTCTCTTGTTTACAAATTTTACAACCTACGTCTAATCGCTTCTGTTTACCATAATTCAAGGTATGGCGACTCAATGGTGTTACGTCACCTGTAATGTAGGTAAAGCAAACAAACACCATGTATTGAATAACCACCACAATCAAAACTAAACTCTCTTCGATTATAAACCGTGACCATTTTGTTTTAAAGTCTAAAATAGTAAGACTAGTAAATGGTGTAAACTAAATTGAATAACGATCACATCAAAACTCAACCCTCTTCAATTTTATACCTTAACATTTGAGTTTTAAAGTCCAAAACAGTATAACTAAATGGTGTTATCTTGAAAAAGGTTTTCTGTACTAGGTACTAGTTTGTTAGTATTTTTTATCAACTGTTCGCCACCTAGTAAGATGTTATCCAGTGTAATCTGCTGTCAAATTGACGTGATAAAGAGATTTCATCCAAATGGAAATTTCGTGAATCTAGTGACTGTAAGTAGGGCTTTTAGTTATTATTTTATCAGTACCTATCACAGATTAAGATATTTATGTATCGAATCATCATCAGCCGGAAGACATCCACTGCCTCACCCTTGGAACGCCACAATGAACGACAATTGTCTTTTTGCATCCACCGATTACCTCTGACGCGCACAATGTCGTCTGTCCACCTAGTGGGAGGCCTGCCTACGCTGCGTCTTCCGGTTCATGGTCGCCAAGAGAGAACCTTTCTTCCCCATCGGTTATCGGTTCTTCGAGCGATGTGGCCTGCCCATTGCCACTTCAACATGCAAATTCTGAGAGCTATGTATCGAATAAGGACGGGAAAATAATAAATAGTATGAGTTATCTATTTTGTTTCAAGTTAAGCAGGCAGACATTTAATTTAAGTACCTTGTTACCAGTATTAATAGGTCATTCCGTCTTGTAGATAGGTGGAAATATTTTAAATTTGCCCCCGTGGGGTGTTCGGGTAATAATAGCATCCTCACATCTCCTCTCGTTGAGTGTCCGTAAGAGGTGACTAAGGGAAAACAAGAAGTCAGGCAGCAGCGTCTTACTATTGCATTACCTACCACCTAGGTATACTGCGATCTCCAAAGCGCTTCTAAACGTGGGGATTATGGCAACCCCTCCCCTCTCCTCTCCCTTCTAAGGGGAAGGTCTTTGTTTGGCAGTGGACGTTTTTCGGCTGATGATGATGATTTGACTTTGAATGCCCTAACATGTCAAGTAATGAATGGGCAATAGACCCAATATCAATTTATAGAAACCTCTAAATTATCCATAGATATTTAATGAAGGCGAATTGAGCCGACAGCGGACAATGTTCTAATAGGTTCCAATGTAGCTGAGTCATTTGATCCAATAGTGTTATTGTGTGGTGCAAGTGATAAAATATTAGTCATGAAGGAAAATCCAAAAAGCAAATCACTGCACGGCCTCAAGATACTGTAAGCTCTTATCTGCGTTGATAAGACCAACAATAATAACTAAGAAGACCTGAGGGTACACCGGCATAATTGTGACATATGGACGTTCAACATCTCAGTCCTCCCGTGACCATGAGTGCTGCAAAGCATTGGAAATATCGGGAAAGTAAAATCTAGAATAAACCGCGATATAATCCGTAAAAGTAGTTTGATTTCAATACTACACATTCGTATAAATAAAAGACAACATTAAACAAATAAATAAATCAAATAATACACGAAACTATATGCCCCTGTATGGTTTAGTTCAAAAACGAAAAAAATCTAGCAAGTTAAATAAACTTGTTTTTTTTGGGCACACGGTGCTTTGTATAACAGAATTTCAAGAACGAAAAAATTGTATTTGTAATGACAAATAGAGGTGATTTGCAACTAAACTAGCAGAATATGAATGACCTGTATCGAATAATCGTCGGTCTTATTATTATTATAATTTTAACTAAACAATAAATTCAAAATCGCCTCATCTCGCAACATACACCACCGACCGTCGCGCACATTAGAAAGTGTCTGACAATCATAATATGGGCAATTTAGACAATTTATACATGCGTATTGTGTACGTTTTATTGATATAACACCAATGCGTACACGCACGCCTGACCTGCCACCCTCTTTTTAGAAGGCTTTTGAAATAAACTAGAGAAGAAATGGCTAAACAGAAGATCGGATTCAAATCATGCTATCCCTAAATGACGATTCTCACGATAAGAAAAGAAAAGAAAAGAAAAGAATTTATTTATTCAACGACAACGAAAATAAAAAATATAAGGTTGCCAGTGTTTTATTATCATCATCAGCAGCCAAAATACATCCACAGCTGAACAAAGCCCTCCCCCTTAAGAAGTGGGGCTCGCATAATCCGGACGCTTGGCAGACGCCTTGGGGATCGCAGTATATACTCCATCCCAAATAAGCTTGAAGATTACAAGTACGTTTGCGGCTCAATAACTACATAACGCATACATTGTCAACTAGGCGCGTCAGCAAAAACAACTTTGTATTACCAACCTTTTTTTGCTGCCGCGTTAACGGTCAACTATACAGGGGGGGTGTTTTATGACTGCATAATAAAGTTGTCATCGCCTTCAAGCTTATTTGGTTTGGAGTGTAGGTGGTTGGTAATCCAATATAAAGACGCTGCTGCCCGTCTTCTTGTGTCTTATTTGCCTCTTACGGATACCCGACGAAAGATGGGTCTTATTCTCACCTGGACACCCCATGGGCAAAGTCATCAGTAGTCAAACCACGTCCACTACTGAACAAAAGGCCAACACCTTAGTAGGGACGGGTTATCATAATCCCCACGCTTGGCAGGCGGCTTGGGGATCGCAGTATAGGTGGAAGATAAATCCAAAAGAAAGACGCTGCTGCCCGTCTTCCCATTCTCGCTTAGTCGCCTCTTACGACACCCAACGAGAGGAGATGGGGGGATGCAATTCTAACGGGCAAAGTATCTATAACTAAACATTTCTGATCAAGATTCCATCCAAGTCATCCAACTCCAATAAACAAAAAGATGTCTGTGCTAAAACTGCAAACGTTACAACTTCTGTTGCTATGTCAATAAGTTCTAGTTATCTAGCCTGCCATAATAAATTGTAACGAACGACGCAACATATCAAGTATCGATATAACGCTGATCTCAATTCTTTGCACCGCTTCTCGGGACTCGTCCTGTTTACTTCAGCATTTCTACGTTCTAAGAATCTGCGACCGTACAAACTTGTATTGGGTACATTGACATGGTTCTAAACTTATTAGGTTTATGGGGCCTATACTTTTGGGAAAACCAGCCGTTGCTTTGAAATATGGGAGGATAAAATGTAATTTGGAGTGCTGACAAAGCCGCTCAGATTTCGCTTGCAATTTTAAGCTCTAAACTTCATCAAGCCCGTTATCTGCTTACACAGAGATAATTATTATAGTTCTAAACTTATTAGGTTTATCACGCCTATACTTTTGGGAAGACCAGCCGTTGCTTTGAAATATGGGAGGATAAACTGTAATTTGGAGTGCTGACAAAGCCGCTCAGATTTCGCTTGCAAGTTTAAGCTCTAAACTTCATCAAGCCCGTTATCTGCCTACACAGAGATAATTATTATAGTTCTAAACTTATTAGGTTTATCACGCCTATACTTTTGGGAAGACCAGCCGTTGCTTTGAAATATGGGAGGATAAACTGTAATTTGGAGTGCTGACAAAGCCGCTCAGATTTCGCTTGCAAGTTTAAGCTCTAAACTTCATCAAGCCCGTTATCTGCCTACACAGAGATAATATCTCTATAATATTATTATAGTTCTAAACTTATTAGTTTTATGGCGCCTATACTTTTGGGAAGACCAGCCATTGCTTTGAAATATGGAAGGATAAAACGGAATGTAGAGTAGGTACTAACAAAGCCGCTCAGATATAGCTCGCGAGTAGTCGCGAGTAAGCTCGAAACTTCATCAATCCGGTTATCTGGATACACAGATAGACCAGACAGAGCGAATTTATGGTGCATTTATTTCTGTTCACTGGCATTGGAAACCGGAAAGGATCTTGTATGTGTTGGAGCTTGTATAACCAGGTTTTGTAAGGAAATAAAGTAGGGACAGTTCTAGGTTTGAAAATAAAACATTCAAGACAGATTTTTACATAGCTAGGGGTGCCCACGGCGAGGTTGCGATCCCGTCCCCGTGAAGACAGTGGATCATATAATGCGCTTCCGGACCGTAGGCAGCTGGAAACCGATTGCTTTGCAAACTTAAGGTCGCAGGTTCCAATCCCGCGGTGAGTAACGACTTTATGTAGTTTTTCTGTACTAGCTAGGACACTGTAGGCCGATCACTTAATTGTTCGGAATGTAAGATGATCCATGCGTAGTATGGACATGTAAAAAGTCGGTCCTGCGTCTGTCTTTTCCCTGGTCGTGTCGGTCTTCCGTCCCATCGGATTGTGAGGGTAAAGGAAGAGTGCACTATAATATCTCCCACATACATGGCAAATCTTGTAACAGTTGAGCCGCTGTGGTCATATCGGCTAGGGGCCAAATTGAGACTAAAAGTATACCTCTATGACGATCCTGAAAGAAAGTTTCAACATTGTCAACGGTCGGAGTATTGTATACATAGAAAGCATACATTAATTTTAGTAGGACACAGCTTTCAAATACTAATTTGTTAACATGCAAAAATAAATGTCTCTATCTTTCTTATAATATAATGCGTAGGTGGAACGAATCGTGTGAATTTTTAAGACACACAGTAGTTAAGTTTGTTTACCATTCATTGCGTACTAAGTACCTTTTAAAATAAACAAAGCTGAATACACATACGCACATTATAAATAACTTTATATATATTGTATTATCGCTCGAAGAACCGATAACCGATGGGGAACAAAGGTTCTCGAATGGCGACCACGAACCGGAAGACGCAGCGTAGGCAGACCTCCCACTAGGTGGACCGATGACATTTTGCGAATCGCACGCAATCAGTGGATGCAAATAGACAATAACATTGTCCTTCACTGATCATACATTAATCATCTGATGTAGGATAGGTTACTCCCAGATCCTTCGGAGTCGCTGGACGTTCGGGGTGGGGGCCCTAGGACGTCCATTGAGAGGACGGGGGCTTGCGACCCCCGTCCCCGTGAGCACCGTGTCTAGTTCCCAGGGGGCTACAATGCACCCCTCCACGGCGGCGGTTTCAAAAGCAAGGCACTAAGAGCCCTGGGGTCCCCTCTCATGTGTTTGTGCGTAAGAATCCCACATACCCCGGTCGAGCCCCACAGCTCCCGGGGACCTTTTGAAGGTTTCCCCCGAAAAAATAGAGGCTACTCCCAGATGACTCAATCTACGTCTAGCAAGAGATCAGGGTGTACGAGTAGAACCACCATTGATATAAGTTTATTGATGCTAACCACTAAACCAATTTTACCCAATAATAGAGGGTATAAGCAGAGCCGCTAGTCAACCAATAATGCATCCGCAGACACATTAATCATCGTTAAAAACAAGAGAACATTTATGAGGCACGAGTGACGAAGCCATTTCTACCATATTTATAGATAAAGTGTTTTATTTTATTTATACATAAAGTGATGTGATCTATAAAGTTATAACGCCAGCATGGTTTAAGATAAAAATGACAATATCTTTATTTAGTTTAAAGACATTTTACTTCTTAGGTATCGACCGGCCTTAGTGAACAGAATTTTCATGCAAAACTTGTTACATGTGTAATATATCAGTCGGAACGTGAATACGCTAAAGTTTTGCAAAAAGGACTCGCCACACGTACTCGCAGACGGCTTAGGGATCGCAGTATAGGTCCAATAAAAAGACGCTGCTGCCCAGTGAGCTGTTTTTACTAACAGCCTCAGAGTAATTAGAATGGAGCTAGTATCGCGTTGATTCCCCGAACAAATTATTCGTGGCAATTTTGCGGGGTGCGGGAGGCGAAGTAAACACACACAGATAAAATTTCACGCATACCCACACTATAATAAACTCGCAACACATTCAAAAAGATACGCACACAAATAAAGAATGACCTGAACATATGAACAAAATTTGGCAGAGGGGTTAGCGCATCATGATCTCTCCAGTGGTATCTCCTCTAAGACAACAGCTCACTGCTACTGCCCGTCTACTTGTTTTTCCTTAGTCGTCTCTTACGAACACCCAACGGGAGGAGATGGGAGGGTGCTATTCTTACCCGGACACCCCTCGGGGTTGCAGTTTGTTTTGCATAAGAAGAAAAAAGAGTACGTAAATAATGTATTTAACAACATATTGATAGAAACGCACGCCACCAGGGCAAATAATATAAAAATACCGGTTTTACTTAAACAAACTGTTATCTAAGTAGATACATCAAAACTGAATGTAAAATTTAAACTTGCATTTACAATGTCATCCTAAAATCAACCTAAACCACCTGGCAATAAGGTATGATACGTAACCAGAGATAGTTTTAATGAATTAGTCATACGAGTTGCGAACTACTTCACATACAAATGGGAGTAGTTTAATTACTTTTAACTAAGTACATTGTGGAAGTATATGTATTTGACAGAACATAGAACATTTCAAGAAGATTGGGTCACTAAAAAGATATAAGGCAGAAGACTTATCTACAAAACGTTAAACGCTTCCCTTTAAAATCTTCTTGAAAATTTGGGAGATGACTTCTCAAGTAAAATTCAAGTAATAAATAAGACAAGACAAGAAATACATCGATTTATTATATAAACTAGATAAACATTCACGAACAAAATGACATCTAAAATGTGGTCGCGGAGGTTGCAAACTTATCTGTGCTGGTGGCGGAAACTTGAACTAACGATTTTATAATGATAATGGCTTGTAGTTTGACAGTTTCTTATAGACAGTAGCGACACTCCTACCGGCAAAAATAAATTTGTCAGGCTTGTAAAGAAATAGCGACACAAGGGCGCTATTTCTCGCCACCACTTTTTGAACCGTGACACCAAATCTAGTTTATATATCATATCGATGAAGAAATGTGATCGATGGGATGCCAATTACTTCTCAGAATACTTTGTTTTTTTTTTTTGGGAATGATAGTCGCTGTTTTTTTTATGGCAATGATAGATGGTGTTGGCCAAGAGGAGGCGTGCGCTTACTGTTCTAAGGCTTACAGCATTTAAGGGGGAGCGACGAGCTCAAGGGCATCTCAGGTAAAGATGCGCGACTGTTACTAATCCGACGATTCGAATCATCTACAACTACTAATGTACGCATTCGACTTGAATATTAGTAATATACTAATGTTCATAGTCGAATAACCACTACTAATTAGTAACTACTAACGGCGTTTGAACTAGACTATTCGCGACTCAACGACTTTTTCGAGTGAAAGATGAATGAATTATTTGCCGTTCCGGTCCCGGAACGAATAATGTCAGTGCGCCTGACAAATCACAACATTCAATTGGCCGATAACCAAAGTCAAGCGAGTATCAAATTAGTTACTAATTTCAAAAAATCATTCGAATAAATCGAATGATTTATAAAGTCGAATAATTCGAATGAAATCATTCATAGTCGCCCATCTTTTATCTCAGGGAGGCAAGGTTTTGTCGAGTTGGGGATGATTGATGGAATAGAGCAGGGATTTACATCGCGCCCATACCTGAAATTTTCACGCTTTGTACTAACTTACAATTTTTGCGTTTAGTGACTGGCATTTATGGCTTTTTTTTCAAAATCAACGAGTTCTAGTCCTGGCTAGGAATATTAATTTTTCAAAAATCCAATGATGCAGTTTTAGTTTTCATCAGGCCCGTGATTCCTTTTTAAAATGAACATGTCGAAGACCAAGATTATGGCCAACAACACAGTTAGGCTGATTGAAGTAGGTAGACGGGGTGGAACCCCCCGGGGGGGGGGGGGGGATGAAATTAGTTTGTTTTAATGACAATGACCAGGCGTAGCGAAGTAAAGCCTTCCATTAGGTGGACTGACCACATTCTGCTCGTCGGCGTCGCAAGTAACCATTGGATGCAAATAGCCAATTGTCGTTCATTGTGGCGTTGTGTGATGGTGACTGTGATAATGATAATGAATTGTTATAGTGATAGTCTTTAGGATTGTTGGTGTTGGTGTAATCTGCATCACTTATTTGGAATTGTTACAGTTGACACAAGTGTGTCCAAACATGTTTATTTCATAACTTGCGCGTAGGGCAAAATAGCAATGACGTAATACATTCGAATTTTGGTACTCCAGAAGATTTGTGTTAATACAACAATTCGTAAAACTATTGTTCATTTCTCATGTGGGTTTGCAATTCATCTAACTTATTTTTCTTATATCTCAGTGACGAGCCAAGCAAGATGTTCGCCTGATGGTCACACACACGCCTGAATAAAGACAGCTGCATTGCACTGCCGCTTTTTACCCGAGATATCATTAAGTCTCTGATGCCCGGTTGCACCAGCGATCACCTAACTTAGGGAACCCGCAAAGTCACTCTTAAAGAGCCCCTTTCCAAAAAATCGGTTTTACCAACGCTTAGATGTCACATAAGGCGTTAGGAGTCCACTTATTTTTAGGCGCCCGATTGTTCACCCCATAACTGATCCCTAACGCTAGGTGGCAGCCATTATGTGTTATTTTTTGGATGAAGTACAAGTATAATTTGAAAACGGAGAGCTATAAATTTTTAGAAAGTTCAAAATGAGATAGTTTAGCTTAGAAAAACATTGATCGTCGTATTTATAAAATACCTACCTACTAAATAAAATGAACATATATTTTTTTTCAAAATGATAAGATTAAATATTATGGGTAAGTAAATAAAAATCTATGATGCCAATAATTACCGCTGTTTAGCACAAAACTAATACAACTAACTACAAACTATAAAAATCAACATGAAGAAACAAAAAAACAAGAAAGTCATACCTTAATTTTATTGGCCCCAGATGTGTCGGCTTTAAAATACAAAGGAATCGTCACTTATCTAGGAGACCCCTGTAAAAGTGACACCTAGCATGGTGAAAATGAATTTAGGTAAGAATCCGATTTAGGGGTCACTTATCCTAAGGAGCTCCTACGTAAGAAACTTTTGGGGGATTGTTGGTGAAAATGGGCGTAAAACCCTGATAATATCACCAGCTACAGTTGCCCTTGCCGCTTGCCGCCAGAATATTTTTACACTACGGTCTACGGTGGTACCTCCCCGGACTGTCCCTTGCACAATGAACCTACTACCTAGTAAGATTATTAGATCTCGTACAAGAACATAGGCCACCGCAGTGTTAGATATTCTGCCGCCAAGCAGCAGTGTGTAAACATTGCTGTGTTCCGGTGTGAAGGGCACTGTAGCTGGTGAAATTACCGGACAAGAGACTTAATGTTGTCTTTAGGGACTGCAACACACACGTGATTCTTCTGTATTGCTAGCGTCCATAGGCTGCTTACAATCAGGCGGGCCGACGTAGTTGTATAAAAAAAATTTGCAAAAACTTATTACAAGTCTAGGTGTAGTCATTACTGTCATGGGGCCGCAACCAAGTTCTAATTCTACAAGACGAAACGCTAGAGACTAGAGAAACAAATGTATTGGAATGACATATCTCGTCACGTGATTTAGCGAAGAGTATTGTAGAATGAAAACATCGATATAATATATAAAACTAGATAACCATTCACTAAAAAAAATGACATCTAAAATGTGGTCACCGGGATCGCAGATTTATCTGTGCTGGTGGCAGAAACGTGAACTAACGGTTTTATTATGATAATGACTTGTATTTTGACAGTTTCATATAGACAGTAGCGACACTCCTATCGGAAAAAATAATTTTGTTAGCCTGTTGCTTGTACCTAACCACATACCACCGTTGCCTGTACATAACCTAACCCTCCCTCCGTTCCGTAGTCGGGTAAGAAATAGCGACAAAAGGGCGCTATTTCTGTGTGCTAATTTTCGGACCGTAACGGCTAATCTAGTTTAAATATTATATCGATGAATGAAAAACTTAGTAAAGCTGGCAATGTTTGTGCAAAAAACCCAACAGAATGAAAGTGAATAGCATGAAAAGCAATGAAAGTGTATCAACAGCAATGGCGATAATAATCTCTGAATAAATGTTCCGCACGATGGCCAACATTGCTACACCATTGTCAATCAGTTTCATCGGATTTAACGAGGTTTTTATCGACGAGGAAAAAGTGAATTTGTGGTGGTTGCTTTTAGGTTACATTTCCTTCAGACTCGCTGGGCGTTCATGGTGTGGGCCCCAGACTTCGAGAACGGCGACCGAAGAACGACGGCAACGGACTCAGTCCGATCCCCTCGTCATGTGCCACTTTAGTGCTTTCAAAATATCACAACTAAACCTATCTGATTGATAGGGTCCCGGGTAATATTTGAAGAATTCGCCACGAAATCCTAAAAGGTTACAACTTGGAGACACTCCAAGACAAGTGTCGAGGCCATTTAAAACTATGTATTCTCGAAATCAATGAACAATCATGAGAAAATCAGCATGTCTGGGAGAATCTAGGAATTTTTGCAAATACAACGATAAACCAAAATCGTGAAACGTCACGTTTGATCGACATATTGAATTCCAATGTGGTGAGAGTGCACATGTGCCCTCCGTCGCGCAGCGGGAAACCGCTTTACAAACTGAAAGTCTTGCGTTCAAACCCTGCGGGAGTAACAAACTTATGTAGTTGGTCCTTACTGGTTACGCTGTTGAGGATGATCCATGCGTCGCATGGATATGTCAAAAAGGTATTCCTGCGCCTAAACTTTTCCTGGCTGTGTCGTTAGGCTAAGTAATAACAGGTCTTGTGGTAGGATGGCCGCTGTGGGCGTGTCGGTCAGGGGACTATCACTATTCTAGAGATGTTTCTAATAATGGATATAGTTAAGCAAAGAGTAAGATTTTTCGGATGTTATAGTATCTTTCTTATGCTTTTTCACTGTGCATGGGCTAGAGACGTTGTCAAAGAATGTGGAATCATTACATCAATTTGGAGTAACCAAATGTAAAATTTTATGAACCCTAAAACTTCTGCTTTTTTTTTTGGGAATGATAGACGCTGTTGGCCGCAAATAGCGAATACAGCTTCATCGGATAATAGGAGGCGAGCGCTTATAGCACTGGGAGCGATGAGCTCAGGGAGGCACGGCCTCAGCTTGGGCTGTCGCTTAAGAGAGAAGGCTTTAAAACCTCCGCACTTTGGCAATTACAATATTGATGATAGTGGTAGCTAGATAAATGAAGTCAATATGAATCATTCTAACGTCAATCCAATGCTAATTTCAAGAGATTTACTGGCTGACACCAAAGATATACATGAATGCCTTTGTTTGATGCATATTACTTGTCAAGATTGTTTGAGGTGATGTCATAGTCTATTTTAAAGTAACAGTTCAGTTAAAGCTGTTTGCTGTTGCAAATACTTAGCCACTTGCTAGTACTATGTTTATTATTCATATAAAGTGTAGGCAAGCACATAAATGGGCAAAGTGCAAAGCCTGAAGTCATTCACTATTAAGTCAAAGTGAGTGCTCAAAACATTTATGTAACCCGACTGGGGATGAACTTTACGGAAGGCTGAAGCCATCGATATAATATATAAACTAGATTCCCAAAAGTAATAATATAAAAATTCCCAAAAGTAATAATATAACTGGATTAAAAGACCTAAGGCCCATTAGTATGCTGCCGTTTTTATGTCTAAAATAATAGAAAAAGTGGTATCTCAGCAGATAATAGAATTTCTAACTATTAATAATATTTTACCGGAGAAGCAGTCGGGTTTTCGTGCTGGTCGCAGCACAGCAACGGCACTGATAGATGTTGTGGACGATATCTTAACTGGAGCAGACGCAGGAGAGGGAACGATATTGGTGTTACTGGATTTTTCCCGTGCCTTCGACTCCATTAATCACAACCTTCTTATGTCCAAGCTGGCATACTATGGTTTTGACGAATTAGCGCTAAGATGGTTTTCCAGTTATCTTACCGGTCGTTCTCAGCGGGTTGAAATAAGTAGTGATACGGGTGAAAGTTTAGTCTCTGATTCCCTACCAATAAATCGTGGCGTTCCACAAGGATCCATTTTAGGTCCAATTTTGTTTATACTATATAGTGCAGATATTATTAATTGTATTCGACATTGTAAATATCACATTTATGCCGATGACCTACAAATATATAATTCTTTTAAGCCAAATGATACTTTAGAGGCAGTCAGTAAAATAAAAGAAGATTTAGATAATATTAATGAGTGGTCTAATAAAAATTGTCTGGTTTTAAATCCGTCGAAATCAAAATTTCTTGTCTTAGGTTCGAAATTACAAAGGCAGAAAATAAATACCTATGTCCCTAAAATACAAATTTGTGGTGCATTCATTGAACAGACTGAAGAAGCTAGAAACCTAGGTGTTCTAATGGATAGTGGTTTACGATTTCACAATCATGTGGTAGAAGTTGCTAAGCAGTGCTTTTTTAGGCTAAAGGTCTTGTACCAGGTACGCAAATTTCTGTCTGTGGAAGTTAGGATTAGCATTTGCGAGAGTCTGGTTCTGTCTAAGCTGAATTATGCTGACACAGTAATAGGTGAGTGTCTTCTGAGTCACACAAAGAAACTGATACAGCGTGTCCAGAACGCTTGTGCGCGTTTCTGTTTTCCCATACCTCCTAGAGCACACGTGACACCTTTTCTCAACCAAGGTAACCTCATGAAGATGGAGGCTAGACGCTCACTTCATTTTGCCTGTCTCCTTTTCGGGGTTGTGAAAACCAAGTCGCCTTCCTATTTGTTTAATAAAATTCAGTTTTCACAACGTCCGGTCAGATTGGCTACACGCATTGCTTGTCCTAGACATAAAACGGCTGTATTTCGTGGTAGTTTTCGGTATGCGGCCAGTAAATGTTGGAATAATTTGCCTCCACCGTTAAGAAACTCTGCAACAATTGCTACGTTTAAATGTAAGTATAAAAAATATCTTTTGTTACAGCAAAATATATAATTATTCTCATTAACTGGCCGTAATTTAATTTAATTTTAATTAATTTTATTTATTTTTAATTTATTACTTAGTTAATAAAACTAGAAACATAGTGAATGTGCCACCTACGTTTGTCTGCGCACTTTAATAATTTTAATAACATATCTTTAAATGTTGTTTCCTTGCATAGTTGTGCTGTAAATTAAGCAAAAAGAGCGGTGTAATTGCTTTATGTAACTGCTACGGAGGTGTCCACGGAAGACCAGCGTCGTGATGCCAAATAGGTGTCGCGGCATAATGCTGAGTGGGCTCCTTTTTAACGACTGATTGTTTTTATTTTATGTGTACCTACCAATTGTTATTTTACGTCGTTAAATAAATTTATTTCTATTCTATTCTATTCTATTTGGTGTCACGGTTCAAAAAGTGATAGCGAGAAATAGCGCCCTTGTGTCGCTATTTCTTTACAAGCCACATCCTGACAAATTTATTTTTGCCGATAGGAGTGTCGCTACTGTCTATATGAAACTGTCAAACTACAAGTCATTATCATTATAAAATCGTTAGTTCACGTTTCCACCACCAGCACAGATAAGTTTGCAACCTCCGCGACCACATTTTAGATGTCATTTTGTTCGTGAATGTTTATCTAGTTTATATATTATATCGATGGCTGAAGCCAAAAAACCTCTATCGAGATATTTGGTGTTCTCCTATAGGAAATGAGATTGTCAGTGCTCTTAACCCTTGGATCCATATAATTTCACCAGATTCTATTGTCGGTGGCACCAGATTCTATTTATAAGTAGGGCCTGGTATCTAACGGAACCTAGTTGGATGCATTGTGCACCCCTAGCCCTTACACTGTTGCTAAATAATCATTTACTACAAATTCAAATGAGTTAGTAGTTAGTTAGTCCACCAACCCGCACTTGGCCAGCGTGGTGGACTATGGCCTAAGCCCCTTCATCTTGAAGGGAGGCCCGTGCCCAGCAGTGGGACATTAACAAGGGCTGGTATATTATTATATTACATAGGTATCTCATTTCAATTAATAGTAAAGTATACATGATAAAACATTTCATGTTTTTTTATTTACTTATCCTCAGAAGATATACTTAGTATTATTGTTCATTTTTAGTCTGTTTTAACTGTTTGTGTTATAGAGGGCTTAATGTCGGTATCGATATTTTCACACTTATCGTCGATGTTTCTAACACACAGATCGATAACCCTACCACACATCCTTACGCTTTCGCCAGTGTTGTTACTCGTGCATTTGTTTATTTTAACTTTCATTTAATTAAATAAATATATGTAAGCGGTGGGCAATCGACGGCAGATAATGTTTATTTATACACTTTAAAGTCAAACGACCTTTCTGAAGGCCTCCTAAGCCATACAAATCAATCGGAATTACAGTGGAACACGGTTTCGCGTTGCGGAACTACTTATTAGGTACTGAATAAAAAATAAGAAAAAGAAGACTCATACTAAATACCTCACTCGTAAACATCAATTAGCGTTTAAACAATTTTTGATTTGATTATTTCGACTTGCGGACTCTGTTAAAAGAACTTACTATGTAATCAATAGGGACCGGATTTATATGTAAATACCACGTAAATACATATTTTTAATTTCAATAGTTTTTGCTCAGTATGTTGTTTTCTTCACGAATCATGACATTTGGAAAGAGAAAATGAAATTTTTATTTTCCATATTTTGGCATATTTCAAAGATAAGTCCATATTTTTACAAAAATGAATATATTTCTGTAAAAAGGGTAGCAAATAGATGTATACGAAATAAAGTACTTACGATATGCGAAACTAAATCACAAAAATATGTTCATACGGGGTAGGAACAATTTGCGAATGAGCAAAATATTTATTATTCTGTAAACGTGTCACATCGCAGTCACGGGTCGTTACAGTAAGCTATCGGCGCTGAATTTATTGTACTTCCCCGTATTCACCTTATAAATACACCTTTAAAAAATCACTGTCGCGAATAGCGGCCCCTCTGACTCGAACCCGCGACTTCCGGTTTGCAAAGCAAGCGGTATCCCACTGCGCGACTGAGACTACAACAGGAGGCCAGTCACATACTACGATGTTGAAAGATTATTCAGCCAGTACCAAGCCTTATTTTGACCAAACAGAACTAGGTGGTAGGTTCCTTGTGCAAGGAACCGTCCAGGTAGGTACCACCGCAGTGTCAGATATTCTGCCGCCAAGCAGCCGGGTGTAAGCATTGCTGTGTTCCGGCGTGAAGGGCACTGTAGCTGGTGAAATTACTGGACACAAAGACTTAATATCTAATGTCTTAAGGGTCGGCAACGCGCTAGTGATTCTTCTTGTGTTGCTAGCGTCTATAGGCTACGGTAGCTGCTTACCATCAGGTGGGCCGTACGTTCGCTTGAATTTTCATCCATCCATTCGTTAAGAAGCTACGATGCCACAGACAGACAGAGTAACATAAGCGTACAAACATGCCTTTCTTGCATTGGGGGGTAACCCCCATTGTTGTTGTTTTGTAAAAAACATGAGATCCGTGTACTGCAACAACACAAATACTGAAAAGAATTGCCATATACCTGAAACTTATGGTTATTTTTAACTCCATATTTTTCCATATTTTCGCTTTTTAGTCCGTATTATATGTACCTACATATTTTGGAATTTTAAATACATATAAATCCGGTCCCTAGTAATCAATATCTCACCTGTGTGAACTTGGCACCCGACTTTGGAAAAACGATTTTTTTTTAGTTTTTTCGAGAAGCTTTCGGTAAGTAGTGGATAGTAGTGAAACTATTTTCGTTTGTAGTAATACCAAAAAAAAAAAAATAAAATAAAAAAAAATGCTGTCCCCCGAAATTTGAAAAACCATGTTTTTTCTACTGTTTCCATTAGATAATGGTTAGTAGTGGATTGTAGTGCAATTTTTATCGTAAGTAGTAAAAAAGAAAAAAAAAGAAAAAACTTTTTATTTTAGAGTAGTATTTCAACATGCTTTAGAAGTAAATTCAGTTTCTAAGGTCTGAAAGATTACTACTAATGGTAGAATTTACTAAGGAAGGTTCGTAGAGGTTTGTAGTGAACGAATTTTCGTTTGTAGTAACTGTAGTAAAAATCTACATTGACTAGAAGTTACAAAATCAATAAAATCTTGTTTGGGCGTAAATCTCACTGAATAACTCTGGTTTAAAAGGATATACGATTACTACAAACGATGAAATTGACTGAGAAAGGTTCGTAGAGGTTTGTAGTGAACGAATTTTCGTTTGTAGTAACTGTAGTAAAAATCTACATTGACTAGAAGTTATAAAATCAAGAAAATCTTGTTCGGGCGTCATTCTCACTGAATAACTCTAGTTTAATAGGACATACGATTACTACAAACGATGAAATTGACTGAGAAAGGTGCGTAGAGGTTTGTAGTGAACGAATTTTCGTTTGTAGTAACTGTAGTAAAAATCTACATTGACTAGAAGTTATAAAATCAAGAAAATCTTGTTCGGGCGTCATTCTCACTGAATAACTCTGGTTTAACAGGATATACGATTACTACAAACGATGAAATTGACTGAGAAAGGTTCGTAGAGGTTTGTAGTGAACGAATTTTCGTTTGTAGTAACTGTAGTAAAAATCTACATTGACTACAAGTTATAAAATCAAGAAAATCTTGTTCGGGCGTCATACTCACTGAATAACTCTGGTTTAACAGGATATACGATTACTACAAACGATGAAATTGACTGAAAAAGGTTCGTAGAGGTTTGTAGTGAACGAATTTTCGTTTGTAGTAACTGTAGTAAAAATCTACATTGATTAGAAGTTACAAAATCAATAAAATCTTGTTCGGGCGTCATTCTCACTGAATAACTCTGGCTTTAAGAGGATATACGATTACTACAAACGATGAAATTGACTGAGAAAGGTGCGTAGAGGTTTGTAGTGAACGAATTTTCGTTTGTAGTAACTGTAGTAAAAATCTACATTGATTAGAAGTTACAAAATCAATAAAATCTTGTTCGGGCGTCATTCTCACTGAATAACTCTGGCTTTAAGAGGATATACGATTACTACAAACGATGAAATTGACTGAGAAAGGTTCGTAGAGGTTTGTAGTGAACGAATTTTCGTTTGTAGTAACTGTAGTAAAAATCTACATTGACTAGAAATTATAAAATCAAGAAAATCTTGTTCGGGCGTCATTCTCACTGAATAATTCTGGTTTAATAAGATATACGATTACTACAAACGATGAAATTGACTGAGAAAGGTTCGTAGAGGTTTGTAGTGAACGAATTTTCGTTTGTAGTAACTGTAGTAAAAATCTACATTGACTAGAAATTATAAAATCAAGAAAATCTTGTTCGGGCGTCATTCTCACTGAATAATTCTGGTTTAATAAGATATACGATTACTACAAACGATGAAATTGACTGAGAAAGGTTCGTAGAGGTTTGTAGTGAACGAATTTTCGTTTGTAATAACTGTAGTAAAAATCTACATTGATTAGAAGTTACAAAATCAATAAAATCTTGTTCGGGCGTCATTCTCACTGAATAACTCTGGCTTTAAGAGGATATACGATTACTACAAACGATGAAATTGACTGAGAAAGGTGCGTAGAGGTTTGTAGTGAACGAATTTTCGTTTGTAGTAACTGTAGTAAAAATCTACATTGACTAGAAGTTATAAAATCAAGAAAATCTTGTTCGGGCGTCATTCTCACTGAATAATTCTGGTTTAATAAGATATACGATTACTACTAACGATGAAATTGACTGAGAAAGGTTCGTAGAGGTTTGTAGTGAACGAATTTTCGTTTGTAGTAACTGTAGTAAAAATCTACATTGACTAGAAGTTATAAAATCAAGAAAATCTTGTTCGGGCGTAAATCTCACTGAATAACTCTGGTTTAAAAGGATATACGATTACTACAAACGATGAAATTGACTGAGAAAGGTTCGTAGAGGTTTGTAGTGAACGAATTTTCGTTTGTAGTAACTGTAGTAAAAATCTACATTGACTAGAAATTATAAAATCAAGAAAATCTTGTTCGGGCGTCATTCTCACTGAATAATTCTGGTTTAATAAGATATACGATTACTACAAACGCTGAAATTGACTGAGAAAGGTTCGTAGAGGTTTGTAGTGAACGAATTTTCGTTTGTAGTAACTGTAGTAAAAATCTACATTGATTAGAAGTTATAAAATCAAGAAAATCTTGTTCGGGCGTCATTCTCACTGAATAACTCTGGCTTTAAGAGGATATACGATTAATTTCATCGTTTGTAGTAATCGTATATCCTGTTAAACCAGAGTTATTCAGTGAGAATGACGCCCGAACAAGATTTTCTTGATTTTATAACTTCTAGTCAATGTAGATTTTTACTACAGTTACTACAAACGAAAATTCGTTCACTACAAACCTCTACGAACCTTTCTCAGTCAATTTCATCGTTTGTAGTAATCGTATATCTTATTAAACCAGAGTTATTCAGTGAGAATGACGCCCGAACAAGATTTTCTTGATTTTATAATTTCTAGTCAATGTAGATTTTTACTACAGTTACTACAAACGAAAATTCGTTCACTACAAACCTCTACGAACCTTTTTCAGTCAATTTCATCGTTTGTAGTAATCGTATATCCTGTTAAACCAGAGTTATTCAGTGAGTATGACGCCCGAACAAGATTTTCTTGATTTTATAACTTGTAGTCAATGTAGATTTTTACTACAGTTACTACAAACGAAAATTCGTTCACTACAAACCTCTACGAACCTTTCTCAGTCAATTTCATCGTTTGTAGTAATCGTATATCCTGTTAAACCAGAGTTATTCAGTGAGAATGACGCCCGAACAAGATTTTCTTGATTTTATAACTTCTAGTCAATGTAGATTTTTACTACAGTTACTACAAACGAAAATTCGTTCACTACAAACCTCTACAAACCTTTCTCAGTCAATTTCATCGTTTGTAGTAATCGTATGTCCTATTAAACTAGAGTTATTCAGTGAGAATGACGTCCGAACAAGATTT
Source organism: Furcula furcula (assembly GCA_911728495.1). Taxonomy (NCBI): domain Eukaryota; kingdom Metazoa; phylum Arthropoda; class Insecta; order Lepidoptera; family Notodontidae; genus Furcula; species Furcula furcula. The sequence continues at coordinate 13,772,396 of OU452265.1, read as the reverse complement.
TCTTGATTTTATAACTTCTAGTCAATGTAGATTTTTACTACAGTTACTACAAACGAAAATTCGTTCACTACAAACCTCTACGAACCTTTTTCAGTCAATTTCATCGTTTGTAGTAATCGTATATCCTTTTAAACCAGAGTTATTCAGTGAGATTTACGCCCGAACAAGATTTTCTTGATTTTATAACTTCTAGTCAATGTAGATTTTTACTACAGTTACTACAAACGAAAATTCGTTCACTACAAACCTCTACGAACCTTTCTCAGTCAATTTCATCGTTTGTAGTAATCGTATATCCTTTTAAACCAGAGTTATTCAGTGAGATTTACGCCCAAACAAGATTTTATTGATTTTGTAACTTCTAATCAATGTAGATTTTTACTACAGTTACTACAAACGAAAATTCGTTCACTACAAACCTCTACGCATCTTTCTCAGTCAATTTCATCGTTTGTAGTAATCGTATATCCTCTTCAAGCCAGAGTTATTCAGTGAGAATGACGCCCGAACAAGATTTTATTGATTTTGTAACTTCTAATCAATGTATATTTTTACTACAGTTACTACAAACGAAAATTCGTTCACTACAAACCTCTACGCACCTTTCTCAGTCAATTTCATCGTTTGTAGTAATCGTATATCCTTTTAAACCAGAGTTATTCAGTGAGATTTACGCCCGAACAAGATTTTCTTGATTTTATAACTTCTAGTCAATGTAGATTTTTACTACAGTTACTACAAACGAAAATTCGTTCACTACAAACCTCTACGAACCTTTCTCAGTCAATTTCATCGTTTGTAGTAATCGTATATCCTTTTAAACCAGAGTTATTCAGTGAGATTTACGCCCAAACAAGATTTTATTGATTTTGTAACTTCTAATCAATGTAGATTTTTACTACAGTTACTACAAACGAAAATTCGTTCACTACAAACCTCTACGCACCTTTCTCAGTCAATTTCATCGTTTGTAGTAATCGTATATCCTGTTAAACCAGAGTTATTCAGTGAGAATGACGCCCGAACAAGATTTTCTTGATTTTATAACTTCTAGTCAATGTAGATTTTTACTACAGTTACTACAAACGAAAATTCGTTCACTACAAACCTCTACGCACCTTTCTCAGTCAATTTCATCGTTTGTAGTAATCGTATGTCCTATTAAACTAGAGTTATTCAGTGAGAATGACGCCCGAACAAGATTTTCTTGATTTTATAACTTCTAGTCAATGTAGATTTTTACTACAGTTACTACAAACGAAAATTCGTTCACTACAAACCTCTACGAACCTTTCTCAGTCAATTTCATCGTTTGTAGTAATCGTATATCCTTTTAAACCAGAGTTATTCAGTGAGATTTACGCCCAAACAAGATTTTATTGATTTTGTAACTTCTAGTCAATGTAGATTTTTACTACAGTTACTACAAACGAAAATTCGTTCACTACAAACCTCTACGAACCTTCCTTAGTAAATTCTACCATTAGTAGTAATCTTTCAGACCTTAGAAACTGAATTTACTTCTAAAGCATGTTGAAATACTACTCTAAAATAAAAAGTTTTTTCTTTTTTTTTCTTTTTTACTACTTACGATAAAAATTGCACTACAATCCACTACTAACCATTATCTAATGGAAACAGTAGAAAAAACATGGTTTTTCAAATTTCGGGGGACAGCATTTTTTTTTATTTTTTTATTTTTTTTTTTTGGAATTACTACAAACGAAAATAGTTTCACTACTATCCACTACTTACCGAAAGCTTCTCGAAAAAACTAAAAAAAAATCGTTTTTCCAAAGTCGGGTGCCAAGTTCACACAGGTCAATATCTCTACTCACTAGTAGTGTAGATATAAAATATTAATTGGCATCCGATTTCAAGAATTGGATTAATCATCAGCTGCCGACAGACGTCCACTGCTGAACAAATGCCTCCCCCATAGAAGGGAGGGGTTGCCATAATCCTCACGCTTGGCAGGCCGCTTGGGGATCGCAGTATAGGTGGAAGATAAATCCAAAAAAAAAGACGCTGCTGCCCGTCTTCCTGTTCTCGCTTAGTCGCCTCTTACGACACCCAACGAGAGGAGATGGGGGGATGCAATACTAACCCGGCACCCCACGGGATAATGAACACTAACTGATGTTTGTTAGTGCGGCACCCAGTATGAATTAGAAGCAATCTGGAGGTCTCCATGTTTACACCATTTAATTTGATTTGAATCCCACGTGGAAAATTCTCCTGTCTGTATCAGAGGTTTCGTGTTGTGGAAGGGGAAGGATAGATTCGTCAGTGCATACTTTCCATAAACTGACTTTCTCTTCCTTTACCCTTACAACCCGATGGGACGAAGAGCGACACGACCGAGGAGAGGTCAGGTGCAGAAATGACTTTTTACATGCCCATCCGACACGGGTCATCTTTCTTTTCCATCGATATATCGATGTTCTTTTCAGACAATCAGGTGATCGGCCTGTATTGTCCTAACCAGTAAGGAACAACTACAGGAAGTTGTTGCTTGAATCCACTAACTCCGGTTTTCAAAGCCAGCAAGGCTTTGAGGAGATACCACTGGAGAGAGCATGATGCGCTAACCCCTCTGCCAAGTTTCTGTTCATATGGTCAGGTCATTCTTTATTTGAGTGCGTATCTTTTTGAATGTGTTGCGAGTTTATTATAGTGTGGGTATGCGTGAAATTGTATCTGTGTGTGTTTACTTCGCCTCCCCCACCCCGCAAAAGTGCCACGAAAAATTTGTTCAGGGAATCGACGCGATACTAGCTCCATTCTAATTACTCTGAGCAGCAAGGCTACAACTAAGTTTATGTTAATGCTCTAATAATAATGACTGCATAGTAACGTCACAATATACCACAGATTAGCGACGGGTCGTCGTCGACGCAACGAGACCGTTTATCGTCCACGATAAACCAGTTTATAGAACTGTCTAAAGTTAGACTAGCTTATACCGTTGACGAAAAATTTTGTGATCGACGTTGGACGTGGAATGTCGCGATAAACTAGTCTATCGTTAGACTAGTTTATCGGAGAACTGTAAACTAGTTTCTTAGTTTATGACAAAAAACATTCGAAAAACAGTTTGTTCATTCAATGCTAACCCCCCAGATAACCTCCGTTGATATCATTTTTTATTCGTATTGTACTAGCGTCCAGTCGATACAGCTTCACAATGTTTTCTCAAGAGATTTAACAATCAGAGATTCCACGTTCATTATTTTTCATAATTAAAAATAACAATGCTAATTTGTTTGCGGAGACACATTTTGGCATTCAGCTAAAACCTTATCACTTTCAGTGGTTGCCATCTTGTTAGGAACAATGTAAACAATAGATTTAAAAAAATACCTTTTTATGTAAAATATCTATTTTGTTTTAAGTATATTTGCTCACACGGAGTCGAGGTAATCAGGTCAGAATAAAGTAAGTATAACACTGTTTTTTTATATTTTGACCTTGCCTTACGATATTACGCCAAAATTGGTAAATAAAGGCTACAGAGCCTTATAAGGGTTATATCTCGTCAACATAATACACAATAAAGTTACTAGGTCCGGTCAGGTACCGAGAGGGTGCCGATGGGAGCGTGCATTTCTACTCCCCCCTCCCCCCACCGGGAGGTGCTTTAGCGTCTGGAAACTCTGGCGTGGTCCGGAGTGCCTAGGGTCTCTCGAGAGGTTTTAGTGGGTAAACACCACAAAACCTAGCCTCCGCCCACAAAGACCTGGGTACCTGTTGAAGGTTCCCTCCCCGACAAGACCAGGGGAAACCTTCAAAAGGTCCCCGGGAGCTGTAAGGCTCGACCCCCCGGCATGTGGTATTCTTACCCACTGAAACGCGGGGGTTTTAGCGGGGGCTGTCGCATCGGCACATAGGACCCTCGGGCTCTCCGGTGGTATCTGGACCAGGAGCCCTCAGTGCCTTGCCTTTGAGTCCGCCGCCGGGGAGCACAGTATAGCCCCGGGAACCTGTCACGGTGTTCATAGGGACGGGGGTCGCAACCCGCCGCCGAACGCAATGGACGTCCTAGGGCCCACGCCCTGAACGTCCAGCAACTCCGAAGAAAAAACTTGCTAACTAATCTAAATGTGACGAGCGGCAGTGCGTGCAGCTGTCTATAGGTAAGTAGGCTAACGTCTTACACAATGGACTATTTTTGTTTAACTTTGTGGCGAGACAAACGTTTTGCCTGATGTTTACCAACACGCCTGCCTATAGACAGCTGCATTGCACTGCCGCTCGTCACTCGAGACATTAGTTATTAAGTCTCTTATGTCCGGTACCTAATTTCACCAGCTACAGTTCTCTTCACAGTAATGTTCACATACTGCAGTTTTGCGGCAGAATATCTGACACTGTAGTGGTACATCATCATCAGCAGCCGAAACGTCCACTGCTGAACAAAGACCCCCCCCCCCCCCTTAGAAGGTAGGTGTTGCCATAATCCCCACGCTTGGCAGGCGGCTTGGGGATCGTAGTATAGGTGGTAGGTAACCCAATAAAAAGACGCTGCTGCCCGTCTTCTTGTTTTCCCATAGTCGCCTTTTACGGAAACCCAACGGAAGGAAATGGGTATGTGCTATTCTTACCCGGACACCCCACGGAGAACGTAGTGGTACCTTTTTTTTTTTTTGACGAGGGGGAAGTCTTCCAAAGCTCCCCGGGAGCTGTGGGGCTCGACCGAAGTATTTGGGATTCTTACCCACTAAAACCCCCGCGGCTGTCGCATCGGCACATGAGAGGGGAGACCCCAGGGCTCTCCGGTGGGATCTACACCAGGGGCCCCTCAGTGCCTTGCCTTTGAGCCCGCCGCCAGGGGGCGCATTGTATCCCCCCGGGAACCAGACATGGTACTCACGGGGACGGGGGTCGCAACCCCGCCGCCGTCCTCCTCGGAGTCGCCGCCGTACTCAATGGACGTTCAAAGGGCCCACACCCCGAACGTCCAGCGACTCCGAAGGGGCAACCTAGTAGTACCTGTACCTACCTGGACGGTTTTGTTATACAAGGGAGGGGCGCTAATATATTTTCTGGTGATCTATTTCTTTAAACACAAAGATACACAAACAATTGGATTTATTTATAGAATGTTTAGGAAATACCATTTGCCGACCGACGGCCAGAAAAATGCAACTTGGCAAACGGCACCGATCCATTAGCGATTTGCATTACAAAACGAACTAAATGTATTTTTGTATTGAATTCTATACTTTTTCTTACCCGACTGCTCGAGGAGGAGGGCTAGGTTATTCAAGTGTGTGTCTATATTTCTCTGGTACACCGTAGGGCCGTTCGTTTAGTGGGGGTGACCAGTATTTAAAACAAAACGCGACTTTTTTTTTTTTTTTTTGGGAATGATAGACGCTGTTGGCCGCAGATGGCCATTACAGCTTCACCGGACAATAGGAGGCGAGCGCTTAAAGCGCTCTAGCCTTTACGGCAGAAGTAGCGACGAGCTCAAGGGCACCTCAGGGAGGCACGGCCTCGGCTTGGGCTGTCGCTTAAGAGAGGGCTGAGTTTACCACCGGTTCACAACGCGCCCCCACTGAGAAGAACCGGCAAGAAACTCAGTGGGGTGATGCACGTCGTTGAGGTCGCATACGTACGACCCTTCGGCATCGCCGGCGAGATCGGTGTCTGATGGCTAGTGTAGCATACGGTTGTCGGGGAGGGTTCGGCGCATCCCGGTCCAATAGGACCGTCATGGGGTCAGGAGGGTCGAGCAGTAGGTACGTGCCGTGGTCTGCGGCGCGAGTCAGAAGGACTAGGGGCGTAATCGGCGGCGCGGCGGCGAGGATTAAACTGTTCGCGTGACGGGACGCGGATTCAAAGTAGCGTTTCGACGCTTATTTGAGGAACTTACGAAGGGATCTAACTTGAAATCGGAATGAAGATCAACGTTCCGCATGTACCACGGGGAAAACGCGACTATTTTGTGTTATTCTTTATTGATAAAAACAGTAGGGCAGGGGTTCCTAAACTTTAAAGATAACGGCACACCAACCAAAAAATTATTACAAATCAACATTTTTTGAAATTTATATAAGATAATTTTTTTCAGAAATGTGTAATTTATTTGAAACACATTATTCAGAAATTTTGGCGAAACCCTGATGACTATTTTACTGAACCCAGTTTGGGAATCCCTGCAGTAGGGTATCAAAAGTTAAAGTCCATTTTGTTTGTTTGCAGTCGGTTTTTTATGCTTGGTTCGTACTCTCTGTTTCTCTTTACATCAAAAAATCAGGTTAAAGCAAGTATTAAGCTAGCGCTTCACTGTAGTCCCACATCCAGTTACTTCTTAGAACTTTTCAATTCTTACTCGGAGACACAGCTAAAGATGGACTATATCATTGACTATAAATCACCAAGTGCAAATTGCGTTGTCAAACTTCGTATGTCTAGCCGTTCAATGACGTAACCAATTATTCTGAACATTGGAAGTATAAAGAAAAATTATTGCACTACAATTGTTTTTATTAGGTATTCTATTTAGTGATGAAATAACCAAGACTTTCATGGTAAGTTACACGCCTGCCTATACAAAGATAGACAGCTGCATTGCACTGCCGCTCGTCACTAGCTGGAAACACTAGCTATACCTGCTAGTGTTTCCAGCTACGGTGTCCTTCACACCGGCACACAGCAATGTTTACGCTTTGCTACTTGGCAGCAGAATATCTGGCACTGCGGTGGTACCTGCCTACACAGTCCCTTGCACAAAGGACCTACCTACCACCTAGTAATTTTTTATCATTTAAAATCTCGTCAAAGTACTTGAAATGAAGTGACTCAAAAAGCAATTTTTGTTCTTCCCAATAATTCTTCCCTAAGGAGACCAGAGGCTGAAAAGTTATCTTAATCCAATACAGAAGGGTACGTAATTATATGCATAGACAGTGTCGCAATTAGGTACTCACAAAGTACTGGCCATAGTGCGACATCTCAAGAGCGTGATTCTTCCATCAATCATTACGTCAGCTACTCAGTCGTTGACCTACTGATCCTCTCCATCCAATTTGTCCACCTAACTTTCTAACGCCTAATACGTAGTAATTTATTTACACAATTCTAATCACTATTGTTATTGAATTAGATGTGAAATTCGCACACATCGTGTAGTTCGTAGACTATAAAGAGGTTTTGATCAAGTTTTGATTCATCTGGGCGATTACGCGATGACATCATTGATGTCTAGATGCTTTGCAAGTATAAACACGATTTGTGGTACTGCATCTGTTAGGAGCAGGCCAGATGGCGATTTTATCGACTATGTGGAGCGTGTCACATGTATTAAAATTTCTAACTGAACTACTTCTGTCTATGTATTAAGGCACGTCCTTACCGAGAGTGACTGCTCTCAGTGACGACGGTAGCCAGCGTTGAAAACAAACCCTCAAGTAGTAAACATTTTTTACCAAGTCCAGCATCCGAATTATTCCGAATACGAACAAAATTTTCTACATTCGCATGCGAGCCTCCTGTTCATAGAAATGTCCGACCAGACGGTAGTCTGCGTTATTTCTGCGTTTATTTTGATGCAATATACATAATAGGAGAACGAAGGAGACGTTATTACAGTGCAAATATTTATTTACTAATCAAATCGAATCTACTTTATAGTTGTGCAACAATTATGATTTAGTGTTAATTGTCTGTATGTTGTTGTGTAAGTTTTATGTCTTGTGGTTAAATGGCCGAATAACAATGTCTTTGTCAAATTGATATCAAAATCGAATACAAAAGAACGAAAGAAGAACGACGAAGAAAGGGAACTGAAGGCAGTCCTCAATACACGGTTCTCACTGAACAAACTTTGCGCTCGCGTGCGAGCTTTCAAAAATCGGCTATAATCAACACACTGATCAACTGATCACTGTACAAATGCTCGTAACCGAATGTTCATTATATGGTGAGGACGTACCTTAAAAAAGTTTTGAAACTTTCATTACATATAGGTAAACAAGTTTCATTGTCAGTGTTATTGTCTTCGTCTATAAAAAGAGCTAACTCATGCTTATATCACTAAAAGTTGTTAAATGTAGCCAATAAGTTTAAAATTCTAACGCATTTGCCTCTGCGCAACCACACTAATCTAGAGAACCATTAAAAGAAAATGGATGCGGTTTTCCGTGTTATGACGTGCAAAACATGAGGAAAGATGTATTTAAAGAGGAAAAAAAATGAAGATACCGCAATTTATAGTTACTAGAAATATAAGAGTTCATAAAATAGCAATATCAAAGCTTTCTTTTCACAGATGATACATTTTATAGGAATTTAGTAGTATTAGTAAACCTTACACTTTTAATCAGGGATTGAAGTAAAAATGGTAAAGAAATGTATTAAATACGCATATACGCAATACGCGCAAATAAAAGATATCGCTTTATTTGTAAACAACGGAGGCCAAATAAAACCGCAAAATGACAGGGAAACTAGCCATCTACAGTGAAATACTAAATAAAATCCAGATTTCTGAGTAATTTCAAATAACGGGCCACAGAAATTGTTAGTCAGCGACCAAAAAATATTATCAGTCTAATTTTAGACGTGTGTTGTCCACAAGACTTGCTCACTTTCGAGAAACGCATTTCAAGAACGCAGGCAGATGCATCAGGCAAATGTACTGATTTAAGGAGTATAATAAAAAAAAAAAATATTCAACGACACAAAATCTTAAAATAAACGAAAGTATAAAAAAAATAACTAAAAACTACATAATCCATCAGTCTCACTTTTTCAGAAATCTTAACAAGATATTTTTGACATTATATTAGTCTGAGGGAGGTAGGAAAGAGGAAAGAGATAGCTAGGACTGTGTGAAAACTCCAGCTCGTAATTGGAACAGCGATTTGGGTGTGTACCCTGTCTTTACTTAAGGTTGCAGCCAAATTAAGCCACTTAGAATGCGTGCAATGTGTTCCTAAGACCAGTAACATCCCCATACTTGCAGATTCTGTGACGTTAAAATAGAGTCAACAGTAATGTATAACTGCTATGCTTTTGCTATACGTAGGGTGAGTTATTTGGATGCGCTGATGCATCCAAACTCAAATGATTATGAACAGCTTCAAGTTGGTGCAGTCGTGTAGTACTTTGGGGTATTCTTCGAGACCCCGGAAACGGAGTATATAGGAAAGGATTCAAGAGGGTTCGATGTGCGTTTCGGCTTCGGTGTTATTGTGAATTAAAGGAAGGTAAGCGTAAGCACACGGATGGGCAGCGTTCGGGAAACTACTTGAAATCTCGTCTGAAATTCCTGTGTAGTGCCTGACCATAAAGGTTTTTAACCATTGTGTGTTGCCAGAGATGACATAATTATGGTACTGAGATTTAACTGCTCGCCTTTTAGAGAAGCTCAGGGTCACACGACGAGCTATGGAGAGGGCTATGCTCGGAGTTTTTTGCGCGATAGAATCCGTAATGAGAAGATTCACCGAAGAACCAAAGTCACCGACATAGCTCTTAGAATCTGCAAGTTGAAGTGGCAGTGGGCAGGCCACATCGCTCGAAGATCCGATAATCGTGATGATGATGAATCGTCAACAGGGTGCCCAGATGCTATTTGCTTAAATGCTACATGAATACCTTGAACATAAACACTGCCAACTGGGAAAAGTGCGCTGCAAGTTGGTCTGTGTGAGTTTTGGCGAAAGCCAAAAGGTCCAAATTTGAATGTCATGGTCGGTCTGAAAGCTGATCTTATTAGAAATATATATACGAAAAGATGTCCTTTTGCTTCCCAAATCAGACTTCAAACCGTAAACCACCTTAAATTAAATTCAGAACAATTTGTCCTATTTCCAACTCTATTCCAGGCAAAATAATGCCATGTAGACAAAAACTTCACGAAGCGATAGATTGTGTATTCCTACATCTGAAACAGGCTATAATTAACTAAATTGGGTCCAGTCGCATCCTGCACCGACTGGCGTCCCAGTTTCACACGTGTTGAGCCTATCAAACCGTTCTCAATTACTCACTGTTCTTGTCTCGTGAGAAAAATGCATTCATTACAAAACTAGATCGATTATAGTATTACTGGAAGCTTATTGAATATTTGGAAAACGCTACATAAAATTCACTAGAAGAAAAGATATTGAGACTTGGAAGAAGTCTCCTCGGACAAAAGAATAAGAACGAATGCATACTGCATTAATAAAAAAAGCCATCTAAAGTAATACCAAATCAAAAAGAAATGTCGACAATGTTGAAGCACTGCAACAAAATGCTGTTTCTGTGCGTCATCAGAATCGTTTTGTTCGTACTGTTATATCTTTAATATGAGATCTCACATTTTTAAATCTGTTCTTCTAACTTAGTCGAAGAGCCCTGCCGCTAAGTTATATCCTCCTGGCCGATACGACCACAGCGGTCGATCTTTCACAAGTTCAGCCATCTACGCGGAAGATGTTACAGTAGTGCACAAATGCTTGCGTAGACACGAGTGCTTTCTCTCTTCCTTTACTTCTTACAATCCGATGGGACGGAGGATCAACACGACCGGGGAGAGGTCAGACGCAGGACTGACTTTTGACGACATACAGTAAGGAACAAATGCACAAAGTTCGTGCTCTCCGGTTTCCGGTTTGTAAAGCAAACGGATTCTCACTGCGCCACGGAGACTTCGTTAAGTTTGCCACTAAGTACTAAGTTGGTGGTTAAAGTATTGTATACCTTCGCCCAAGGCAGCGTTGCAATAAGACCAGTAAGAATCAGAGAAGCTCACAGACGCGCTTCTAGTACGGTCACGACATGGGAGGACCAAATAATCGAATAACCATAAAAGAGTTCCAAATTGACTCAAGACCAAAAACCGGTGCAGACACCGATTAACATGGATGTCCAGATAGACCTGCAAGGAATAATCTAGGTCCGACAACTCTTCCGTATCGGGAACTAGACGTCTATCGAGTACGGCGGCTCCGGGTAGGACAGCTGCAGAGTTGCTAGGCTCCTTCCCCGTTTCCGTGAGCACTGTGATACGCCCCCGGTGGTGAGCTCAAAGGCAAAGCAGATCCCACCGGAGTTTCCGTGGGTAAGAATCACGCGTACCCCAGTTGACCCCCTATACCTTCGGGGGCCTTATAAAGGTTTCTCCCGCGTAAACAAAAAGAGCCGAGCGGCTTCCCAGAAATAATGTTTCTGGAGAATGATTACTAGGTGAGCAGAAACCAAATAGATATGAGCAAAGAAGTGTAAAAACTTAGTAATGAGCAAGTAACATAAAGATAAGATGAATAAATACCCTGTGGGGTGTCCGTATGAGAAGACTCCGGAAAAGAAGACGGGCAGCTGCGTCTTTCTATTGGATTACCTACCACCTATACTGCAATTCCCAAAACGCTTGCCAAGTGTGGGGACTATGGCAGCCCCTCCCATCTAGGGGGGAGGGATTTGTTCAGCAGTGGACGTCTATCGACTACTAATGATGATGAATGTTGTAATGGAAAGATTGATAAATAGTAACCTCTTCTAAAGCTGATTGTCCAGGGCAATGATTTTATAAAGTGTCCATGGTGTGCCCGGAAAACATAAATAATATTAATATTAAAGTATCTAAATCCTACATATGACCAAATGATAATATTCGGTAGTAAATATCACTCCACTAAAAATACAAAATAGGCAAACCCACACACTGAAATGTCAAACTTGTATGCATATATGTCAATCTAGTATTATATGGCTAAATGGTTGAGAAACCAAAGATTTATAGTAAATAAAATTGTAATACTATGCAAATAGGATTTTCTGTTATTAAAATAACAGAGGAACATGATTTTGACACAAATAAAAATAGAAAATGATACAGCAGAAAATTAAAAAAAAAAAAAACTGTATTATTTTCTATTTGCAAGAACCAGAAGAATCAGATTTGTCAGTCAATATTTTTTGGGGTTCCGGTGATGCATGTAGGAAAATTTCCCAATGAATGATGTATAGAGGATTTATTATTGTTTAAAAAATATGAATGATTCTACAAAATCAAAAATGTAGCAATGGTTCACATAATGTTGTCTTTTATTTACGCAAATACTACACATCGTAATTAAACATCGGGAAAGTAAAACCAAAAATAAACCACAATATATTCCGTAAGAGTAGTTTAATTACAATATGTAGCGATGGGTTCGCTTCAGGCAACTTTTTTTATTCTCTGCTAGATTTTTAATTTAATAAAATATTGTATTCTTTTTCTATATTATATAAATAATACTAATATATTTGCATTTGCTCAAGCGTAATCATCCCATACGTAAAGAACTCTTAGTTATATTTTTGCTCGCCCTTAACCGGCATTCAAAGCAATAATGTTTGGAAGGTTGTTTTCTGGGAATTGGTATGTATAAGAAATTAAATAAATTGATACATTGTGTATTGTGGGCTGATGTTACCATTTAAACTAACAGCAATAAAATAGTAAAAAGAAATCAGTATTTCTTTCAAAACACCAGTATAGAAATAGAAGATAAACTTGTTTAAATATGTATGTATTCAATTTAAAGCACAGATTTAACTTTAGTGTTTATACTATGGATTTAATTGTGCTATTCAAAAAAATTATGCAGAGTAACTACTAAACTGTCTGAAATTTTAAATAAAAAAGTAATTTTAAATTCAGAACTAACTTTATTTTCACTAGGTGACCATAAAGTACAGACCCAAGTTTTTTAGTTTTATCAACTAACTTGTATCGAGGTCAATAGACACGAGAGTAAAGTTTCGCAATGACAAACAAAAAAATAGGGCAGAAATCAAAATCTTGTTGTTATGTCACAATCAACCCTGTAACTAGAAAAAATCAATAAAAAAAGAAACTAACCTTATTTAATTTCGAGGAACTGATATAATCTCGCTATATACGATGTAAAACACAAAACAGCCAAACAACCAAACTTTAATCACGGGCCGATGACTAAACTCATGCAAATAAATATTTGCAAATTATCATTTAGATTATCACAGATGCGCACAACACTTGATGAGTATTTGATGGTGTTATGTTTTTATTTCATATAATCAAACAATAAAAGAGAGATGTATTAAAATAAACGTAAACAAAACAAACTATAAACACACCGAACCAAATCGACCGAACATAACGAACTGAAATGGAATAATTATTTTGATTGGCCGGTGCCATGTCGGTGCGAACTGCGAATGACATGAAGCCTTTGTGTTGCTATATAAAAAAATACCACATTGCATGCATGCATGCATGGCAATTGACAATAAATTGTTAATAATTGCCTCAGGTAATCGCCTTTGGAAAAATAATTTTATTTTTCAAACTTTCATTTGAATCTAAAAAGAACTTATATTTTTGTTAACTGTGTTGCCAATGATAAAATCAATAGTTTTTGGTTTTATTATTTCCCTCCTTCTCTCATGCTGTGTGTGTAGTGTGTAGTGTATACGACCGGGGGGTGTGGTATACGGCCGGGGGGTCTAGTACGAGTTCCGATAGTTTACGAGCTCGATCAAACTGTCAGTTTTCTCCATACATTTCACACCAGCGCCCCTAGCGGTAACTATCAAAAACTAGTACGAGACAAATCTGTCAGTTTGATCAAGCTCGTAAACTATCGGAACTCGTACTAGCCCCCGGGTTCCAATAAACTCCAGGTTTTCGGCTATCGCCAAAACAGCCAGCATGGACTAGGTAACGAAGGCCATGGAAGGAAACCCATTCTTTGGTTTAACTTGGCTGATTGAACGATCGTTTGGCTTTCGCCAAAACGTAGGACCAATCAACCAACGAAACCCGTTTACGTTTGCTAATCCAATTGGCGAACGACCAAGAACGTATAGTTAAATTTACATGTAACTTTTGGTGTACAATAAAGTGTATTTATTATTATTATTATTAACGTCTAGTCTTTAATTATTTATGTATTATAAATAATCAAAGCGTCAAGTAGATTATCCAAGAGAATGCCATAGCACTTGATCTTGATTGTACGCTTTTTTGCTCTGGACCCGAGCCTGGTAGTTCACAGTACGCAATTCATTGCTCAAAACATAAATTGCATTGATTTATTTATCAGGTAGTTGCGTATGCGTTTTTTACACCGTTTTTAGTTCTAAATTTCTGCCGCATTCACAAAAGTTAGTTCACTTTCATTCTAATAGAGTCATATTTTTTAAATATAATTGTCTCGACTGTTGGAGACGTTTATGGTTAATTTTTTTAATTGAGGACGAGATAATTGATATCTCTAAGTACTTGCTATCTTTTTTTTTTGTATGAGTAGTACTGTTGGCCACAGATGGCCATGACAGCTTAACCGGGCAAGAGGGCGAGTGCTTAAAGCGCTCCAGCCAGAAGGGTTGGGGTGGCGACCAGCTCAAGGGCACCTTAGGGAGTCCCGGCCTCACCTTGGGCTGCCGCTTAGAGAATGTGAGTTTACCACCGGTTCACAACGCGCCTCCACTGTGATGAACCGGCAAGAAACTCAGCGAGGGTACGACCCTTCAGCCTCGCCGTCGGTGAGACCGATATCTGTGTGTAAGTGTGTAATCATAGTATTATGTATTATGTAATTGAGTATATAATCACTACGTTTTATTCATTTCATTATAATAATAATAATGTTTATTTCTCCTCACAAAAAACATGTAAAAGGACACATAATATGTGAAACATAATGATATCATCACGGTACAATTACATTGTGAGGAGCTGGCGTCCGAATAGGCATAAGCCTGTATCTCGGATTATCAGGTCCCCACTCTAAAGACATTACTTATGAGAACATCACATAATCATAAACTTATTACAGAAGGAAAAATTACTATAACGAAATAATAATAAATGAGAACCTTAGGCTTCATCGATATACTATTTAGGCTTAATCAAATACACGCTGAAGCGTGCATTGGCGCATGAATATGAGTGAGTGTGTGTGTGTAGAGTGTGAGTGTGAGTGTGTGTGAGTGAGTGTTAACTATACCTATGTATGTGTTTCAATGGGTGAAAGTAGGTACATATGTTATATAACTCAATAGTTAGACTTTTAAGCTAATTGGCTTCGAGTGTCGAAATAATAAGATTTTAATAATAAGAAGAAGATTTGAATAAGACTTTTTTTTTAAATTAGATTTTACGTTTGAAGGTGCAGCAGTTAGTATCTCCGCGGTTTTTGGTAGATTTAAATAGCATTTTTTAAATCTGAGATGGTTGATGGACTAATCCTGAACGTTCGAGAAAAAATTCGAATCGAATCGAATTTTTAACCGACTTCAAAAAAGGAGGAGGTTCTCAATTCATCGTGTATGTATTTTTTTTTTTTTTTTTTTTTTTTAATGTATGTTCACTCATAATTCCGCCAAATATGTACCGATTTGGATGATTCTTTTTTGTACCTAATGGACATTCCATCAAGTTGGTCCCATAAAATTTTTATTCCTTATGAACCAGTAGTTCCTGAGAAAACATGAATGGAATGTTAGAATTATCTGGTAAAACGCCTAAAAATAGATGATGTTCTAATCAATAATGGTTATAACTCATACAAATATTTACCAATTTCAGTGATTCTTTTTTTATTCGAAAGCATGAACCATAAGGATGGTTCGGTATGAATTTCATCAAGACCGGATAAGAAATTTTTCGAAGAACATGAGTGATGGGAAGGAGATATAACTGGGAGAAACCATAAAATAGATGATGTCTTCGTCTACAAAATGGTCATACGCCATCCAGATCATCGTACCGAATTCGATGGTTTCTTTTTGACCCCCGACCAAAAACGAGGTGTTATTAGTTTGGGGGGGGGGGGGGGGTCGTGTCTGTCTGTCTGATAACTGTCTGTTGCCACAGACAACGGGCGGGTCGGGCGGGACGACGGGGGTTTGGTTTGGGGGGGTCGTTTTGCGATGCCTCGCAGCGCTCAAACGAGTGGACAGATTGGCGTATGCTGGTTTATTGGAGATGGTTCTTAGCGATGTTTCTTGAAAATCGGTTTAGCTTTGAAAACCATCAGCTCTTTTCCAAGTCGAGATAGGGATATTTCGTATACAATGGACATTTTTAATTACTTCTATTACTCCGAAAGATCTGAAATTTAGAACATATGTAAATCCGTTGATACTAAAAAACTGGTACTAAGAAAATGGTAACCTTCACCAGGGTCTGATGATGGAGCAGGAAGGTGGTCACAGGATTTCTGCACCAATAAACGTAGACCCACTGAGTTTGGGCTCGTTGTGTAGGTCTCGACGAGTATCTGCTAGAAAAACGATGTTCAGAGTCTGGTGATGGGAGCAAACAGTATGATGTTAACAGGAACTCTGTTCCATGAAATGGAACCCACCGAATTTTAGGTCTGTGGTTGGGTTGGGAGATTTTAATTAAAATAAATTTATACCTGTTGGTATTAAAGCTTTATATCCAAATCGGTATATAGTTGAATAAAGATTTTTCAAGAGAATATGACTAAAAAGAATAAAATAAAATTTTTATAAAAAAAAATAAACCGACTTCAATAGACACCACACTAAAAAGTGAAAAATAACTTCAATATTCTTGAAGTTGGTGCTAAAATAAACACGATACTTACCCCAACACCAGAATCAACTGACCAGCACCAACTTCAATAATATTGAAGTTATTTTTCACTTTTTAGTGTGGTGTCTATTGAAGTCGGTTTATTTTTTTTTATAAAAATTTTATCTAGGTACCTATTACGAATCATATAGCTCATGGCAATTGGTGTTGGGATAAGTGAAAATCAACTACTCAAGAACCTCTTTTTTGATTACGTCGAGTAAAAATATAATAATAGGTAAGTATGTAAAATTATTTATATTTCTGTGCGTAACATTATCGTAAATAAGTATTTAGGAATCATTATTAAGGTGTCAAAACACCATTTTTTCATTCACAAGAAATAATTTCTAATTCTTTCATAAATAATAATTTAGTATTTAGATCATGATTAGCATTTTTATGAGGATCTTCGGTATAAATACTGGATCCCGGCAATTGTAAGTATCGTTTGAGACAGTCCCCCAACACAACTGGTCCATAATGAACACCATCAAATTGAGCTTACTCTTTGTGTTCGCAACGGTTTACACGTGAGTAAATATACTCAACATCGTCCCAATACGTATACTTACTCTTTAGTTTTATGTCGTTATACAGTGAAGAGTTTTACAAGCAAATAAAGCCAAATTAAAGTAAATGGATGGTTTAAAAACTGCTTTAAGTGTGTTTCCCTATTTTAGAGTGGAGTGTAGTGTGTGTGTGTGTGTAGACCTGCTTTATATACTTTTAGACTTTCGCGTTCCATTATCAAACTTAATTCTAATCGGGAATTAACGCGATTTACCTTATATTTTGGCTTGACGTTTCGGCCGGGTTGCACCAGCCGTGGTCACAAGCAGACTGGTTCAGTGAGACGGCTCCGTGCACAAGGCAGAAATATCTTCGTCTACCCCCGTTCTTTCACTTGTAACGTTAAGCCCACTACACACTACACTCACAGTATCTGTTTATTTAACCGCCGGCAAATAGCGAGGTTTTGTCATTTTGATCACTGGTTCCCAAGCAGCTGATAATCTAAAGCCATCTTCCCGGTTGAAATTTTTATATTTCTTTATTTCAATCGCTTCACGAACATCTCTAGAATAAAAGTGTCGATCGGTGGAAAGCACTTTTG
The DNA here is from genome assembly GCA_911728495.1 of Furcula furcula. Classification (NCBI taxonomy): domain Eukaryota; kingdom Metazoa; phylum Arthropoda; class Insecta; order Lepidoptera; family Notodontidae; genus Furcula; species Furcula furcula. The sequence continues at coordinate 13,754,709 of OU452265.1, read as the reverse complement.
GGCGATGAAACTCAATCCAGTGATTTGTATCCGACTGAAGTATATGCTCGGCAATCGCTGACTTGCTAATCTGACGGTTCTTTATTTGGCCGAAACGTCAAGCCAAAATATAAGGTAAATCCACGGATTTATATTTTACTTCGTAAAAACTGGATAGATCACATAAATATATTAATATCACCAATTTAAACTTTATACTACATTCTTAAAGTTTGTTTTTCGTTGACAAAAGTCAAAGTAGAAAAACGAACCGAGTGAGATAGCTCAAAAGTAGATGTGTGTCCTTGTCTGCCCCCTTGTCAAGTAAGTTGCCAACGCAAAATATGATTCATTTTAGTAGTGTTAGGTAGATTTCTTAAAGTTGATTACATTTGCTTGAAAGTTTTTCGTGTAATAAAACATCGAAATATAATATATCTAGGACGATGAAATGTAATATCATAAATTAGCATACAAACAACATGCAATACTTTTATTAACAATAATATTAGTAACAATTTATCATTATGAAGGTAGCAGCACTGAGCTATTGTGTGACTGTCGACATTGTCGTAGTAAGTAACCGGTGTCGCGGTATACTGTTAGAGTAGGGTGACCATTATTCGTCCATTGAGTACGGCGGCGACTCCGAGGAGGACGGCGGCGGGGTTGCGACCCCCGTCCCCGTGAGCACCGTGACAGGTTCCCGGGGGGCTACAATGCGCCCCCCGGCGGCGGGCTCAAAGGCAAGGCACTGAGGGGCCCCTGGTGCAGATCCCACCGGAGAGCCCTGGGGTTCCCCCTCTCATGTGCCGATGCGACAGCCGCGGGGGTTTTAGTGGGTAAGAATCCCACATACCCCGGTCGAGCCCCACAGCTCCCGGGGATCTTTCGAAGATTACCCCCGCGTCAAAAAAAAAAAAAAGGTGACCATTATTATGTATGGCGTCACGTCGGTGGTCTTGGGTAATGATTTCCATACAAACGTTGGTTAAATAAACCTGAATTGTGGAATGAAATACAGATATCCGGAAGAAAACGATAGCTAGGTATTACCACAAATTCAAATAATTTATTGTCTTAATTGTGGTAAGTACAACAGATCTTATATGTAACTAGCTCACCCACGCAGCTCCGCCCGCGCTGCGTTTACGTTAACTAAACTTTCAATAATATACATTTATACATTCGCATAGAATACAAAACCTCCTTTTTTAAAGTAGGTTAAAAACTTTCACCCAGTTTGTACTTGCCCTCCGAAGCACGGAGACGTTTAAAAAAAATCATGACCTTTCAAAAGTGCTAGCGTTAAGCCTATTTGAAATAAACCATTTTTGAGTTTGAGTTTAGTTCAAATGGCGTTAAACGGTTACCCATCTATTTAATGACCTTACCTAACGTTGCTTAACCTGATCGATTTCCAAACATTGTTAACAACTGTCTATGTGTGTTCCCTTACAAATATTTATTATAATTATAGTGAAAAATTGTTAAAATGGGATCAAGCGTATAACCAAGTACACATTTTGAATCCCCTCTCCCAAAGGAACCGTGCCGAATGGCGGGATAAAAAGTATCCTATGTCCTACCTCGGAGTATTAACTCAAATCATGCCAAGTTTCGTTTCAATCCATCCAGTAGTTTCGGCGTGATGCTCAGCCGAGATACAGACAGACAGACAGACAGACAAAAATAAGTATCGGATAAAGAAAGCCCTCCAAACATAATTTTCAAAATATCTTCAATGTACAGAATTGGACCTGTTACAGTTTTATTATCAGTATAGATGACTGCGGACTTCCATTAAATTCCATCCAATTATAAAATACAAATAATAATTATAATTATTATTATGTCACCAAAATTACTATTTGAACGTAAAAATCGTCTCATGCGGTGCGCCTCACACTCTTGACGGAGGTCACGCAGGAGCACCGATGTGGCACCGCCCGTTGTGACCCGATCCGCCGCCAAAAGGCCTTAGAAGTGAGAAAAAGAATCCTTCCACATAGTAATGCGTGGACACCCTATTAGACAGAGATACACTACTACTTTCGGACCTCTCATTCGGCTCGTGATCTTTAGTAGACTGCGCTGTCCAGTTATAATACAGGTTCGTGGGTAAATCGCGTTAATTCCCGATTAGAATTAAGTTAGACCTGCTTTGTACCTAAGTTTCACAAATAAATAATTTGATTGATTGAGTGTACAAAGACCTAGCCCAGGCTTCATACATTTTGGAACAACTCTTTTGCTGTTTCTTCCGGGTTCCGTGCCCGAAGGGTGACAACGGGATCCTATTACTAAGCCTCCGCTGTTCGTCCATCCGTCTGTCTTTCAGCGGGCTGTATCTCATGAACCGTAATAGGTAGAGGGTTGAAATTTTCACAGAGTTTCATCGCCTTATAAGTCATTTGGATTTAATTTGAATTAGTTTTAAAATGTAAAATATCGTAATACATACGCTCGGCCGGTAGTTTTTGGGAACGATACACTCGAATTTGGTGCCCCCTCAACTTCAAAGGTTCCTTGTGCAAGGAACCGTTCAGGTAGGTACCACCGCAGTGTCAGTTATTCTGCCGCCAAGCAGCAGTGTGTAAACATTGCTGTGTTCCGGTGTGAAGGGCATTGTAGCTGGTGAAATTACCGGGCACAAAGACTTAATATCTAATGTCTTAAGGGTCGGCAACGCGCTATTGATTCTTCTGGTGTTGCTAGCGTCTTTAGGCTGCGGTGACTGCTCACCATCAGGCGGGCCGTACGCTTGCTTGCCACCTTGATAGTATAAAAAAATGATGACTGATGGTATTTTTTTCAAATGATCAGGTCTATGGCGGATAATTCATGGGACAACCTGGATAACCAGCATTATGAGATTCATAGGCCAAAAAAGGAAGACGCATGCGATACCAACTAGTAAGTTTTACATGGTTTTACAGTACAAAAAGGCAAAGTACACCGAATGCAAGTGCGTTTCACGCCGTAGTGACGCCGTGTACCTACGTACTTTCGTAGGAACGCCAGCCCCGGATCTACGATTTTTTCGAACCGGGGCAGTAACTTGATAATGGCGCCCCTCCCTTCAGAACTTGAGAAATTACTTAAAAAAACTCAAATCTTTGATCGGCATCACATGTTCACTTGTGGTGTGGGCCTTTTTCTTAAGTCGAAGGTGAGCCAACTAGAGGGTCGTCCATTAATCACGTGATGTTTTTTAGTAACTTTTTAACCCCTCCCCCCTCCTGGTGATATGTGGTGAGGTTTTAAACTACCCCCCCTATCCAAAATCACGTGTATTTTTTTTTACAAACTATATTGAAATTTTCGGAATATTATCTTTAAATACAGCTACTTAGGGCCTCCGCCGACACGATACTTTTTGCATCCGCGTTCGGCAACTCTGTTGCTTTTCGGAAGCTTGATACCGCAGCCGATCGCGAACCCCCGCACACTACTAGCAGATAGCGACCAGCGATTTCGACGCTTTCCGGTCGCTGGATGCAGCAACCGCGCGCTACACCACGCACACTACAGATGCCAGTCGCCGCGACTTTGGTAGTTCCGGGGTTCCCAACTTTAAGGATTTCTCCCTAAATAAATGGAGCATAATACATTGAACTATTTGTATTCTGATTACGTAACATTTATTAATGGGCAATGTTATTAATCTTAAAACCGACTTGTAGTTAAGATCTTAGTGTAAAAAACTTGCTTCGAGGAAAATATATTGAGTTTGATTAATTTTGTTAAAATTTTATTCGTTGAAATATTTTTTCGTACCGTGCAAAGCCGCTTGTAGTGTATGAAATTTAAAACAATCTAAATAAGTAGATACCTAGGTACTTATTAGATATAAAATCAGTCACTATCCGTGTTATACGTATAGTCGCTCCTGTTTGTTTGTTTCCTTAATCTAAACTAAACATTGAATTTTGACCCAATATCTACAATCATTTTGAGGGTTTCGGTACGTTTTAATATTATACGTAGGTATGTATAATTATAAGGTTTAAAACTCCGGCGAGGGAAGCTGATGTCAGTTAATATGTTATGTTAAGCACCGACTTCAATACATTTTCGTTATATAGTACTTTTTAGATCATAATAATATCGTTAAAGTCGGATTTTAATATACTAGAAATATTTTATTTAATCTTTTTATTGACTTTACCTATTATAACGCTCTGAATGCATGAAACTACCACGCAACTAGAACAACTATGCTAGACTTTACTAGGAACAAAACAGTGCATTACATACTAAAGTACCGAACTGATTTTGATGAAGCTATTACAACAAGAATTACCGCAATCGGATTTGTAGCTTCTGAGAAGTATGGGAATAAACATATATACATACACACACAGACACACATATATGTATGTATATATGTCGCAGCCGGATCATTAGTATAGGCTGTCAATTAATACTAAATGTCCTGTTAATTCTAAAATGTAGGGTATGAGGTCAATAGTATCAAAGTCAAAGTCAAAATAACATTATTATGTATAGGTCCCACGGAGGCTTACACAAAAATAATTTTTACGCGGCCGCTACTGAGAAGATCTTTTTATATTTTTTTTTATTTTTTTTTATTTTAGGACAACCAACAAGACTTACACTAATACATTGCATTTTTACATTGGTGAACTTAAAACTAAGTGCAAGCTTAATTATAGGTCGCCACAGCATGCAAAAAACGCGTTAATCTTGGAAGACACTCAGCGGGCATGTCCTATTTTGTAATTTTTTTTTAAACAATTGGGTAAACAGTTTTACAAATTATGTATAGGTAGCCTTAAAATTATAAGCTTACATGATTTGAGCAGTTCAAGCCCACGCAGTTTTATCCTCCAGATCAATCGAGATTTTATAATAAGCCTATTTTGACAATCGGCTTCAAAAAGTTTAAATTTCTTCATTGGAAGATCTCGGATATCCTGTGGCAGTTTGTTATAAAAGTGTATACTTTGGCTCATAAACGATTTGCCTGTTCGGTGGAGACGCGTAGCATGTACAACAAGATCGTGTTTGGGTTGTTATTTGACAAGTAAAGGTCAATGTCTTGTTGTGTCTTAAATGGAAGGTAGAAGTATCGTTTTCACAAATTGTAATGGGAAGGGAGACTAACAATAGCCGAAGGGGTTACTCGGATATACATATGCTTAGATGCCCATATATAGTCTAACATATGTCAATTATTATAATATGTATACGCGTCGAATACAGAACCTCCTTTTTTAAGACGGCTAAAAAAATAAAGTATAATTGGGGATCACTTGATTTGATTTAGGGAGGAAACATTTTTAACCGACTTCAAAAAAAGGAGGAGGTTATCAATTCGGTTGTATGTTTTTTTTTATGTTTGTTACCTCAGAACTCTGTCGTTTACGAACCGATTTGGAAAATTATTTTTTTAATTGAAAGGATATGCTTCCAGATTGGTCCCATTTTTTTCAAAAACAGGTTCTGATGATGGGAACCATGAGTAACTGAGGGAACTCCTTAAATATTATAGGCATCCATATAGCGTTTTTGGTATTTTTAGAAACTAGTCAAGCATTTTCATTCAGAAAGTATCATTTGGTGAAGTGGATCTGATGAAGAAGGCCATAGACGGCCACCGGAACTTTGTAATAAAATTGACAATCCATCCTATCCTAGCCGTGCCTACTAAACGTAGAACTACCGAATTTGGACTTGATGGATAGTTCTCGACGAGTAGTTGCTAGAAAAATGGAGATCAGGGTTTGATGGTTGAGCAGGAAGGTTGTCACGGGATCTCTGCACCAATAAACATAGACCCACGAGTTTGGGTTCGTTGGGTATCTCTCGACGACTAGTTGCTAGAACAATGGTGATCAAGGTCTGATAATGGAGCAGGAAGGTCGTCACGGTATCTCGGCACCAACAAACGTAGATCTACCGAATTTGGACTCGTTGGACAGGTCTCGACGAGTAGTTGCTAGAAAAATGGAGATCAGGGTCTGATGATGGAGCAGGAAGGTCGTCACGGGATCACTGCACCAATAAACGTAGATCCGCCGAGTTTGGGCTCGTTGGGTAGCTCTCGATGAGTAGTTGCTAGAAAAATGGTGATCAGCGTCTGACAATGGAGCAAGAAGGTGGACACGGGTTCTCGGCACAAATAAATGTAGACCCACCGAGCTTGCAGTCCATGGTTCTCGAGAACTACGAGTATAACACCTAGATATCTTCGGTTTATGGCAATTGGTTTGTTTTATTAAGATATTGTCTTGTCACATCTACATTTTTTAAAATTTTTGCTTAAGCTTATATTTTAGTGATGGTTCATAGTTTTGTTATGTAGTGGGTGTTTTTAAAATAAATATTAAACTGGCTGTTTGTCAGAATAAAATATAAGTTTTTAAAAGTTAACCTAATAATACACCAAGGGAACCACTAAAAAGAATATAATAAAAATATTTTTTACAAAAAAAAAGAACCGCCTTCAAAATGCAACTAAAAGAATTCTAAGAATTAGTGGTTTTTACATATACATAATACATTGTTCGACTTGGGCTACAACATATTATAAATACATATTACTATCGAAGTCGGTGCCTAACGTCTAGCAAATACTTACAAGGGCAGTAGGTACCTAACTGTTTTCCAGTTTGGCGCCGTCTTTGATAGTAATATGTATTTATAATATGTTGTAGCCCAAGTCCAACAAAGTATATGTAAAAACCACTAATTCTTAGAAATTATTTCAGGCCTTTTAGTTGCATTTTGAAGGCGGTTCTTTTTTTTGTAAAAAATATTTTTTAAGAGTATTATTATTATTATTATTTTTATTAAAAAATATATTTTTTTTAAGTCGGCCCGGTGCGGAACGAGACTCGTGCAATATGTGTTCAGTGTAATAATAAATATTGACGATGCTAAACGTTACCATGGACTCTTATAAAGCTGCACTGCTTCTTGCTTTACTAATAAAGTGAAAATATAAATCACTGTGAAGGCGGTACTGGCTACATCCAATTACCAGTTTTCAAAAACCTATGTGTTGAAGCAAACATTATCATTCAATCATTCATGTAGATTTGTGTTCAAAATCATGTAGAAGGTGAAATATATATTTGTGCAATACGTGCTTTCTTTGAAATTAAAAACCAAAGCAGCAATATTCCTTAAAAAGTGGTAACTTAAATCGACCCCGAAAATAATCTAGAATACCAGAAAAAGTTGGTAACCCTAAGTCAAAACATGTCACACCAGCGGTACCGTGTGAATCCAATACACTGTAACTTCAGATACAGTGTTTTGAATTAACAACGTTCATTCGATTTCTTTTAACCTGTTTGATGTTATAGCATTCATAGTTTTTTTTACTTTGTATGAAAAATACTGAGATATTGCAATGCAAATTACACTGTTTTTACTAAAAACTACAGGCCTGAAATAGTAAAACACGTCAATTGATAATGCAGTGCATTGTCCAAATAATCTTCGCGGATTGCAAGATACAGTGTTTTGTCAAAACAAAGTAGAAGGGCTAGCGCGACGCGGCTGCGCCAATCAGATTGAGGCTGGGCTATCGATTTCAATTATTATTGGTCGATCTGGCCGAGAGCGACGGCGGTGCAGTGGCTGGAAAGTATGAGCTGATGAACTAATACGTACTGAAATTTAAAAATAAATATAGTATTATAAATACACTAAATATTAAAATAAATCTATCTGGAGAGGAAATGTTGTTATTTAAATATGACTAAATTACAGCTACTACGCAAGGAATGTGGAAGCGAATTCCATAGCCGCACTGCTTGCATGGTAAAAAAAAACATTATAGCTACTATAATAATGAGGAGGAACTTCAAAATGCAGAGATATACTGGAACGTCAAGGCTTGTCACAAGACACGAGCAAGGAATAACGCTCACAAAGATAAAGAGGAGATTAAGGATTGTTAAGTATACAATTTAGAAAATAAAAAATGTACCAGTTCCGCCGCTGACGGATTGGCAGACATTCTAGTTGAGCCCGAAATTCTGACACGATCATATTTCCGCAGACCAAAGATGAAATGAATACACAAATTTTACAATTGCTCCAGTTTATTAAGAAGCTCCTCAGTTGCATCTAAAAACATACATCAGCATAATCGAAAAGAGCTAAAGATCAAGCAAAAAAGATTTTTGTCTGACGCAGAAGAAATTTTTGGAGACGCTTGTGAGACTGATAAGAGTAAAAGATCTTCTTACTTATACCTATCTCCAACATGAAATTCCCAAGAAATATTATAATCAAACAGAAATCTAAGAATTTTAACTTTATTTGAGTATGCAATTGGTACGGAATCGAAAACTAAACTGGAGAATGAGTTAATGTCAACCAGATTCATCACGTATCCGCCACCAAATATGGATAGCCTGAGAATTAGTAGAGTTCACTAACAAGCCAATTGATTTTGCCCACTGACTTATGCTATCTAAATCTTTATTAAGCTTATATATCGCTTACCGAAGCTTATCAATATTGGCATGACGATAAAGCTAAGGATGATCATGCATAGAGATGATAGTTAGAAAACCCTCGCGATAACATTCATGAAAACTGAAAAGAGGAGAGATTACGCCACCCAGTGGAACACCCGCCTCAAGCTCACACCACACAGATGATGTCTCCTCAAAGCGGACAGACTGGGAGCGCCCACGATGGTATGAATATGATCAAAGCAATTGATAGCTGAAAAAGCGACATAGAGAGAGGAAAGAATGCCTAGAACTAAGTCAAAATAAACAGAATTGGAGTCACTACCAAGATCCAATAATACCAGAATAATCAGTTGTTTGCTTTCTATAACCAAGCGTCAAACATCACTTATTTTTACTAAAACTAAGGACTAAAAGACAATTAGGTGTAAAATAGTCTGTCATTTATTTGTAAACAATAAATACCTTCCAGGACTCCCAGAACAGAACAAGGAGTGTAGATATAGGACTAAAATTTGTAACAGAAAAATTTGGCTGTTTGGGAAAAGGAATGACAATGACAAGCGTTCTTCCCAAGACGGGAAAGAACAGGATTCAATTTAAAAGTTTAAGAAACGAGTGATTATTGGTCAAGGTTACTTCAATGTTAGGTAACAACAATTTTAGCTGAAGACCATGATGATATCATTCCCAACCCACTCAGTAACCGAACTCAAAGAGAAAGGAGAAGATAAAGGCAAAGACAGCTAAGAGAGACAATTTAAAGTGGACAACTTAACATTATCAAGAGTAACAAGTGACTTCTAAAAATGTGCATTAATTGAAATCAAGATCTAAATATGGAGCATTCTCAATAGAAAATACCAAAATATATCAAGAACTGCCACGTCTGTGCAGTATTATGGTTCTCCAACTTATACCTACCAATACACTTTTAGGCCCTGTTTTCCCAAGTCAATACACTGTAACTATATGATACAGTGTATTGCCTTAACAATATCTTCCTTAGCTTCTGACAACTATTAGAGCAACACAAGTTATCGACGATAATTCATTATGTATACTCTAAATATATATAAAACTTAATAGGCTGGATAACTTATATAATTATTTTTAAATTGGTAGCAAACACTAAAAACTTTCTAACTTTTGGAGTAATCTTGAAAAAACTAAAAAAATCTATTTTGCTCATTTTCTCAAAATCAGTTTTTCGTAGTTACAGTGTATTGGATTCACACGTTACAGCGCACAGTGGGCGTTAAAACAAGCTTCTCTTTCATAAGATTTTTGATAATGTATTTCTTGTGGTTTTTAAATACAAACAACCGTATTCATAATCATAACGATATAAGATCATTGCGTTCGATTACCACAATACGTAGGTACTGAAAAGACTTTTTAAATAAAATAAATAAATATTTCGCAAGCTTTAAGTGATTTTAAAGATGCACTAGGGGTTATGAAAATGGAGAAAATTTTATCCCGCAGTTCAATCAAGGTTTCATGAACTGGCCGTTTTTCATTTATGTAACTTACTTTGTTGCTTCGGAAGCGCAGGGAAACCGCTTGCTTTAGAAACTGAAGAGCTCCGGGCTCTTCTTTACACTTTGCTAAATGCGACGAAACGCGAAACGCGCGAAGTAAGTTATTTATTATTGGTTTGGACAATACAGGCCGCTTGAAAATAAGATGAAAATGAAATGACGACGTGTAAAGGACGAGGTTTTCTTGCATGAAATTATTATACAATATGCGTTGTTACTGATTGTTTAAAACCTATAAACAATCTATACCTAAGTACTAACTGATGACGGGCCCGTTGGTCTAGTGGTTAGTGACCTGTCTCCTACCCAACAGGTCGTGGGTTCGATTCCCACCAAGTGTCTGGGTGTTTATCTATATAAGTATGTACTTACAAAAAAAAAGTATATATGTATTAGTATCAGTTGTCTGGTTCCATAGTACAGGCTCTGCCTAGTTTGAATCAGATGACCTTGTGTGAATTGTCCCAGGATATTAACTAAATATGTGCAAGCGATGCTGCAGGATAAAGCTAGTACATAATATACAATACAATACAATACAAATACTCTTTATTGCACACAAAAGAAATATACATTTGAAATTAAAACAATTAAAAACAGTGAACAACAAGGCGGACTTATCGCTAAAGCGATCTCTTCCAGTCAACCTTGGGGTACAGGACAGAGCATTCTTATGGGCAGGTGCAGTTATATAAATAAATTTAGTGGATTAAAAAAAATATATATATTTAAAAAAAAAAAAAAAAAAAAAAAAAAAAACTACATATTATAATTTATATTATGATAGACTAATACATATCTATTACCAAGAAAGTGAGAGAAGATCAATTTTTTTAAAGCTAATGTTCAAACTTAAGTGCATTTATTTGAATCATACTGTAAAAACTTCTACACTTGCCAACTCTGGACAAATTATAAAAGGAGGTCATTGGATGGTATTCGTGTACAATATAATAACATTTTCAGACACCTCATGGGTTTTAAATAGGTACTGTAGTGCCTCTAGCAAGTTTACGGAGGCGCGTCTGAACACGTTCAATGCCATTCAGAGAAGCTGAATTGCTTCATATATGGCCAGGGTTGGTCAGTATAGAAACGGTATTATTAAAGAAATCGCGGACCGTTGGTCTATAACGAACATGTTTAGACGTTGGCGTGAAATAGCTGCTTAAAATTCTTTTTTTTACTGGAATGTCTGTTTTTTTTGTTTAGTTTGGTTATTATTTATTTATTCTGTTTGGTTTCTTCCTTTTTTTTGTCAATGTGTCTTTATATTTTTTTTGTATGGATCAATAGTCTGAAATAAACGTATATTATTATTAAATACATTGGTTTAATTAAAAGGCAGATGAAGTTCTCTTTTTATAAAAAAAAACTACGCATTTGTAGTTTTTTTTTCTGTCTAAATTGTTCTTATTGTGCTTGTTTAACGTAAAGATTATATAATTAAATAATACCTGAAAATTGTTTTGGGTGAAGTATATAATATCATTTTTTTTATATTTCATTCAACTTCTTGATTATGTATTTGCATTTCAAAGTTCTTAAGCGATTTTACCATTATTCAGAAGGATTAGTCAAATCCTGGTGACTTAGATGCAAAGCGAACTTGTTTTTTTATAAAGTACCTACTGGGTATTAGTTTATACATACTTATATGTATATCAACATAATAACAACGACATCTATAATACCGCAATAGCAGCATGTGATATTTGTAAAAGGGTTAAGGTTGAAACTCAGACGGTTTTGTTACCATAACCGTAACGTGACCAAAAAGATTCAGCTTTACAATTCAAACACAAAAAAAAGGGGAAACAAATTATATTTTGATACATTTGGAATGTTGTTACAACATTTAATGTTGTTAAGTTAAAAATAAAACTTGTGATTACTAAGTAATTCGATGTTATGGTAATTTTAACAGACCCGTGTATTTGAACTACATAAAATATATTTCATTTTTCAAAAAAATTAAGCTAGTGAACCTTATTTTTGGCCCACTGTGCATCGATGACAGCAGTCGCTAAAACGCGGTGCAGCATTGATGCGGTTGCTAAAACGCGCGACTCCGATACAGCGACCGAGCGCAAGGAGTAGCTCAATGGTCGCTAATGAGTTGCTAAAACGCGATGCAGTCGCAAAGTTGCCAGTCGTTGCAGCTAGAAAACGCTAGTGGGCGGAGGCCCTTAACTGATTAAATGTTGAAGGGGAAGCCGTTGCCGGCAACGGTGAGTCAAGGCCACGTGCCAATAAATACACGTGATGTCTCATTATACCCCTCCCCCCTCCTGGTGATATTTCGTGATTTCTTCGGAACCCCTCCCCCTTTCGAGCCTCACGTGATTAATGGACGGTCCCTAGGCTTCCGTATGCGCTTTATGGAGCAAGTTATTTTTATTTTTAAGCATATTAAGATATTACTTATATTATTATATTTTGGCGCCCCCTGAAACTGCCACCCGAAGCGGGTGCCAACCGGGCAGAATCTTGATAGTGGCGCCCCTCTTTCTAGCGTTTCAGTTAAATTACTTAAAAAAAACTTACAAATATAATTAAATAATGGTTGGCATTTTTCATGAATTGTACTCTTCAATATATATTAGGTACATACGCATTGTGGAGCAAGTTTTTTTTATTTTTAATCATATGAAATTACGATTCTGGCGCCCCATGAAACTGCCACCCGGGGCGGGTGCCCTGGTTTGCCCCCCAAATTAGCAGACTTGCGGCCCTGCGTATCTCTTCTGAAAGTTGATTAAAATTAGTCTGTATACGCTCAGGATACAAGATTTATATATATGTATATTATTTTTCTAGTAAAAATTGCCACCCATCGAATGATGAACATGTACTAGACAGCGGCGACGAATCCAAACGGAGCAATATAATACGTCCCTTATTTAAAACACGTCCAGTAAGTATATTTTTATCCAACAGCCCGTTATATGTAGATAAATAACACCCAGACTGACACCTATGTCATACAGGACAGCTATGTCTGTCTCTTCGAGGACGACGGGCGTTGTGACCCCCGTTCCCGTGAGCACCGTGTCTGGTTCCCGGGGGGCTCAGCGGCAGGCTCATAGGTCTGTCTTCTTCAAGGAGGATGGCGGTGGGGTTGAGAACCCCGTCCTTGGTAGCACCGTGTCCGGTAGGCTACAATAATATTAATAATATCTGGGGACAATCCACACACGGTCATCTGATCCCAAACTAGGCAGAGCCTGTACTATGGAAACCAGACAACTGATACTAATACAATACAATACAATACAAATACTCTTTATTGCACACAAAAGAAATATACATTTGAAATAATAATACAATAATAATAATACAATATAATAAAAATATAATAATAATAATAAAATAATATATAATATAATATATATATATAATAATAATACTTATACATATACATTTTTTTTTGTAAATACATACTTAAATAGATAAATAACACCCAGACACTTGGTGGGAATCGAACCCACGACCTATCGGTTAGCGGACAGGGTGTCTAACCACTAGACCAACGGGCCCGTCAATGCGCCCGGCGTTGGGCTCAAAGATAAGATCACTGAGGGGATTCTCGTGCAGATGGGACTTGATGCGACAGCCGAGGAAGTTTTCATATGTAAGGAATCCATACATACCGGTTGACCGCCACAGGTCCCGGGGACCTTTTGAAGGTTTCCCTCGCGAAAAATAAGCTAGTATGCTTATTCACGCACACAAGTACATGAAAGAGGGGTGCCCCCCCACGAAATCCTAACATGTACCGGTATAGGTATTAGTATTTTTAAGCTCCCCAATCTTGACTAGGTACAAGCAACCTAAAGCCACGTACAGACATCGCGAATGGTTCGTCACGCATGCCTCAACCTGAGGCATACAACGGTACATTTATGCGTGCGTCTCGAACGATACATGCTCAAGTTGAGCACGCAAACCACCACGCACGGTGTTTGTCAGTAATCAACGCAAACAAACCTGTCCGTCCACACGGAGTGCACGGCTCGTACTGACTGAGGCGGACGGAGCGGCGTTCGCGACGAGCGATCGTATGACGCGAATGCTCACTGAGCACATACGTCCACACAGGCCGAAGCATGCGAGACGAACCATTCGCGACGCACGCCGCCCTATGTCTGTATGCGGCTTAACATATGAACTTTAAAACACAGTAATAATTATTCATATGCATTGTTATTTTCAGGACAATATTTTAACGTGTAGCAGCGTTAACAAGTTTGGGTATTCTTCATCCTCATTTGCTATAGTACCCTTAAACTAATGAAGATTTAGACGGAAATGAGGACAACGCACCACGAACTCAATTGACTATACCAAAGATAAAATAAATTCTAAGTCAAATTATAAACTTAAAAATTATTAAATGAATCGAAGAAAATGTACGATCTCGTAATATAACGTAATAAAATAATAATATTACAAAACAATTATTGCTTTATTATTTATAACCCTCAACCTATACACAAGGGCAGTTATAATTTTAACACTTAATATTATGTTTGATTAGAAAGTTATGTCTTCTAAAAAGGTTCAAAGTAGCTCAACGTGTTGTGGAAATAGCTACGCTTGGAGTGTCTCTACGTGATAAAATCCGGAACCAGGAAATCTGTAGAAGAACTAAAGTAACCGACATTGCTTTAGTAGTTAGTAACTTGAAGTAGCAATGGGCAGGTCATATAGTCCGGAGAATTGTCAACCGGTGGAGAAGACGGGTTCTCGAGTGGCGACCAAGGACTGGAAAACGATATGGGACGCCCCCCCCCTCACTAGATGGACAGACGACCTCGTCAAGGTGGCAGGGAGCCGTTTCAAACAGGCGGCACAACATCGGTCGCAATGGAAGTATATGGGGGAGTCCTATGATCAACAGGGACGTCTTGTGGCTGACATGATGATGATGTCTGTTTGTCTATGGCATCGTAGCTCTCTAACGAGTAAAGTAGGGCCAATTTAATAGACCGCATTTGACACTTCATCAAAATTTAACAACTTACCTTGTAACGGCGGGCATTAGTAGTTTATGCACCAAGGGGATAAATCAGTGTCTTATGTCACGGGTGTGAAATTGAATCGCGAGCTATCGAAGGATTCTAGTAACTCCCGAGCGTAGCGAAGGAGTATAGAGTTAATACTAGAATCCTGAGTACCTACAGCGAGAGATTCAAGCTCGCCCAAGACAAATACACCTTTATCCCCGAAGAGAATATACTATTTTTCACACCTACTGCGAGGTAATGAAATACAAATACTAGGAAGTGATTGCTTGGGTTATCTGGAAGAGATTGCTTTTTAACGATAAGGCCAGCTTTTTACATCAACGTATTGTTCAATTTACATATAACTTTTGGTGTAAAATCTCAATGGTACAATGAAGTGTATTTTTTATTATTATTA
This sequence comes from Furcula furcula, assembly GCA_911728495.1. Lineage (NCBI taxonomy): Eukaryota > Metazoa > Arthropoda > Insecta > Lepidoptera > Notodontidae > Furcula > Furcula furcula. The sequence goes on along the minus strand of OU452265.1, from coordinate 13,739,300 downwards.
AATACTTACTGCTGGAAATAAAATACTATCAACACACCGATTTCCGGCGTCCGCGCCCACACTTACTGCGAGGCGAGACAGTAAAATACAAAACTGCTAGAATTAAAATTTAGCGCCTTCTTTTAATCTATTTTTTCTTTTCTAGAACCTAAAACAAGGTTCGGCTCCAATTCGGCTCCTGGCGCTCGGTTCGATTTTCAGATGTATTTTTTCTTCAAGTCTCTGCTTAGAGAGTGTGGTATATGTAAAGAGTCTCCGTGGTAAAAAAATATTGACGTTCGTAATTCAAATCCTGATAACATAAATGGAAAATGACAAAAAATTAATGAAGAATTGGCTTAGGCCTAGCTACAAATTGATTTATTACAAGATTACTTATGACGAGGCTGTATGAGCTAGAGCCCTTTGCCTTCCCAATTAGGGTCAATTAAAAGACAAAAAAAACACATTATTACCCAAGGGAGTTTAGTACAACCAATGATATTATATACAATAGATAGATAATATAGATATGCCATTAGCGCTCGCCAGACGTTCAGTGAGTATCCCCCAACTGGGTTTTGTAGCAGTTAGTCGCCCGCCGTCCCGCGTAGTCAATGCAACATCGTGACGTCTATCATTAAAAATTGAAAATGCCGTCCTGCGTATTTAATATGTGCACAAATTACCAGGCAAAAGTAAATAAACAGTCAGGGATAATATAGCACATGTAACTTTCAAAAAATAATTTAATTTTGTAAAGTTTTTCAATTTTCTTAATAATATCGTAAGAAATAATTGTAAAATTGTATGTGTCAGTTGACAAGATGACACTGACAAGCGTTTAACCAACGCTGACCACGGAGCGCACAAATATAGCCATCTCGTTTTCTCTTCCTTTTCTCGTCATGCATCTGTGCTTGTCAGACTATAGGTAGGAAAATGTATAGCTAGGTATAGCTAACTACAAGTGACACAACTTTTATCGTGCGTTAGTAGGGATATAACATATCTTTAGTAAAATATTATTACCCGGCTAGACTATAGGGATATAATAAGCTACTTTAGGTTAAGGTTCTTCTTCTTCTTGAATTTAAGAGCTGTGCTCTTGTCGGTGAAGCAATTTCCAATCCGATCTATTATGTGTCTTTAATTTGACCTCCTGGTACGACACTCCACCCACTTTTTCTTCTATCTGCTTCATGAAACTTCGCCTTGGTCTTCCTCTTCCCCTTTTCCCTTCTATTTTACCTTCCACTATCGTTTTAAAGAAGGTGTCGTGTCGTATCAAGCATCTTTCCTGTCCTATTCTCAATTGATCTTAAAATTTCTCTTTTTTCACCAACCAATTCCAAAACTTCCTCATTAGTCTTCCTTTCTGTCCAACTTATTCCCTCCATTCTTCTCCAACACCACATCTCAAATGCTTCCAACCTTTCTCTATCCATCTGTATTAATATCCATATCTCACTCCCATACAAAGCGATGCTCCAAATATAGATTTTAATGAGCCGTTTTCTTATAGCAGTAGCTATCCTGGCTTTGAATAAATGTTTCTTGTTAGTGAATGCCCTTTTTGCCATTGAAATTTTAGCAATAATATCAGGTGTTGATCTAGAGTCGTGAGTTATTTGACTACCTAAGTATTTAAAATTCGTTACAAGCACTACTGAGGTTTTGTTATATTAATAATATAATTACATGAAACGTATTTTAAAGCAATTTGTCGGTTGATTGATGGAAACTTAGCAGTTGTTTAAATTTTAGTTTTTGTTTTGTTAATTTTTAATCCAATTTCCTCAAAAGTTGTATTCATTATTTGTAAAAGTTCTTCTAAATTTTCTATACTATCAGCTAATGTTAAGATTATATGACACATAATGCAACATTGCATTGGTGGTGTGAAAAAAATATTATAAATTTTTTCGAAGCTAGAAAATTAAATGCACAATTGCTTAAGTTTTTTCAACTACGATTACACATTTATTGTAATAATGACAAAAGAAACAGACAGATCAAAGAAACTGTCAGATGTCACAGTGGCCTATATTATATTGGCCCTGTATTACGAGTTTGAATGCAGCTCTTTACTTACTTACTGAAATGCATTAGAGTCAAAACGTCTAGTTGTCACATCAGGAGAAAATTTATAGAATCCGGGGTTGTATCCTAATAAGTAATGTTACCTATCATGTTTGAGATACCCCCAATGATCTTATCATTGGATACACCTATAATGTTTGAGATTGATAACCTTACAAACTGCAGTACCTGGTTCCTATCATTTTCGGCTAATTGATACCTTATCACTATGGTATAATATCATTATGATAAATCTGGCATATTTTTTTAAATATTTTGAGTCATCGTTTAATGTTTTTGTAGTTGTAATGTAATGTAGTATTGTTATTCGAAACCTCAGTTTAGTCAGAATTAACGACTTTATACTTAAGTTCCTGTAAAAGTCTTTTCCTATCGTCTTAGACTTCTTCACAATTTTACCTCCCGCAAAATCTGGTGCTTTCGGGTGTCCCGGGATTCGGAAAAAAAACCTATCACCAACCTATCACTATTGGCGGCATCCCCAGAACAGAAACACAAATAATTATCTAATTAATATTACTAGAAACTTATTTATTAGTAATAAGCATTGATAACAATTGTGTTCACAATATCACCACTGACCAGCACCTCCGACCTGAACCTATTATATTAAGTGTACATATGATCCACGCGTCCGAATCCCAGGAGATATTAATAATCTTATCGCGATGTACAATTACATAATATCGTTCCAATGGTTCATTCATCTAATTGATGAGTCATAGTAATTAGAATTTGTAGGAGCTGGATGGCAGAAACATACCGCATTCGACAAAAAAATCTTTTTAAATTAAAATACATAAATACTCTTTGGAACATTGCAAAACAAACTGCCAACTTAAGTGCACTGACATGAGTACCAACATGTTGAGCTACCTTCTAATCTTTTTGACGCTGTTTATGTGAGTGCTTTTTTTATTTATATTATGACTTTTTTGAAGTAAAAACTTCATTTAGGCCTTTAAAAATAATAAAAAACGAAAAAAATAATAGTACGATGAAACCCATTGGAAAAGGATGAGAATATTAAAAAATGAAAGGAAAAATAATTTACGGGCGATCTAAGGTTGGGAAGGGGAAAAAAAGGGGATCCAAAAAATATTTTCGAATTCGAGTTTTTATTTGCATTTTCTGAGAATATTTACTATAGTAATATATATATACACCCTCGGAAAATAGAGATTTCAAAGAACAGAAAGCAAACTTTTTTGAAAAAAGCTGATATTTTGACAGGGGAATTTACGATTAAAAATTAGGGTGCTTTTTCGATAATTAAGCCAAAATAAGGTGAAAAAAAAATGTGCTTGCGTGGAGTCCCTCCGCGCGGAAGAAGTGAAACTTCATTCTCGCTCTGTCTCTTTTTATTCCACCTCCCCGCGCAACGAAGTCAACAAAGTCAGCGGAGTCAGCGGAGTCAGCGGAGTCAGCGGAGTCAGCGGAGTCAGCGGAGTCAGCGGAGTCAGCGGAGTCAGCGGAGTCAGCGGAGTCAGCGGAGTCAGCGGAGTCAGCGGCGTCAGCGGAGTCAGCGGAGTCAGCGGAGTCAGCGGAGTCAGCGGAGTCAGCGGAGTCAGCGGAGTCAGCGGAGTCAGCGGAGTCAGCGGAGTCAGCGGAGTAAGCGGAGTCAGCGGAGTCAGCGGAGTCAGCGGAGTCGACGGAGTCGACGGAGTCAACGGAGTCAACGGAGTCAACGGAGTCAACGGAGTCAACGGAGTCAACGGAGTCAGCGGTCAACGGAGTGACATTTTTTTAAGTCGCATAAGAAGTTTCACTTCAATAATCTTTTACATAGAATTTATTTTTTTCACAAAATTTGGTGAAAACACCTTTTTATGTCCCGAATACACTGTAATTTATTTGCTATGACATATTTATTGAAGTGAAACTTCTTATGCGACTTCCAAAAATGTTATCATTTAACGCGGTAGACGTTATGCGTTGCGTGATAGGTGTTAAACGATAGGCGATAGGCGTTAAATGATAGGTGTTGAACGATAGGCGATAGGCGTTAAATTTGTTAAGGTTATGAAAGCGCTCATGTGACGCCGTCACTGAGTGAGTAGGTGAGTGAGTGAGTGGGTGAGTGGAAGAGTGGGTGAGTGGGTGGGTCGATGAGTGGGTGAGTGGGTGAGTGGGCGAGTGGGTGAGTGGGTGAGTGGGCGAGTGGGTAAGTGGGTGAGTGGGTGAGTGGGTGAGTGGGTGAGTGGGTGAGTGGGTGAGTGGGTGAGTGGGTGAGTGGGTGAGTGGGTGAGTGGGTGAGTGGGTGAGTGGGTGAGTGGGTGAGTTTACTCCGTTGACTCCGTTGGCTCCGTTGGCTCCGTTGGCTCCGTTGGCTCCGTTGGCTCCGTTGGCTCCGTTGGCTCCGTTGGCTCCGTTGGCTCCGTTGGCTCCGTTGGCTCCGTTGGCTCCATTGGCTCCGTTGGCTCCGTTGACTCCGTTGACTTCGTTGACTTCGTTGATTTCGTTGACTTCGTTGCGCGGGGAGGTGGAATAGAAAGAGACAGAGCGAGAATGAAGTTTCACTTCTTCCGCGCGGAGGGACTCCACGCACGCACATTTTTTTTATTATTATTTATTTATTAAGGTACATCAACAATATACATATTACACACTTACAATTTGAAATGGCCAACAAAAGCATCTTATACATATATGTCGCCTCCGGGTCATTAGTATGGGTCGTCAATTGACTACAAAATACAAAGTATCGTGTTGATTCTTAAATGTAGGGTAGGAGTCATTTCACGAATTGTAATGGAGAGGGAAACTAACTAACGTTGGCTTTATAAGAAGTGTTCCGAGCGCGGAGAGGTCAGCCCCTCCTGACCCCATGACGGTCCTATTGGACCGGGATGCGCCGACCCCTCCCCGACAATCGTATGCTACACTAGCTATCAGACACCGGTCTCGCCGGCGAGGCCGAAGGGTCGTACGTATGCGACCGCAACGACGTGCATCACCCCACTGAGTTTCTTGCCGGTTCTTCTCAGTGGGGGCGCGTTGTGAACCGGTGGTAAACTCAGCCCTCTCTTAAGCGACAGCCCAAGCCGAGGCCGTGCCTCCCTGAGGTGCCCTTGTGCTAGTCTCTACTTCTGCCGTAAAGGCTAGAGTGCTTCAAGCGCTCGCCTCCTATTGTCCGGTGAAGCTGCAATGGCCATCTGCGGCTAACAGCGTCAATCATTCCCAAAAAAAAAAAAAAAGGAGAGTTCAGCCTGTTTGTGGCAGTCTGTCTGGGAAGGTCTGTCTGAGGTAGTCTGTTTGAGTCAGTCTATTGTGATATTTCTGGATGAGTGGGACTAGTTCCTGATGTAGCTTGAAGGTCGGAGTAGGAAGCTGGTCGGTAAGGGTTGGCTGTGAGGGGATATGGTGGAGGCCAATCGTTAGGTAGGTAGGGTTTCGATGCCCTACTCTAATCATGATCTGTTGGTATCCTTGGTGACGCAAGGGTCACTCAAGTGAGGTTTTGTAAGAGTCGCTTCTGGGCGCTAGCGAGTGAGTTGCGTATTTGAGAGATGAGGGAATGGGTGAGGATGCTGCTGCCACTCAGTTTGTTCTTGTTCGTTATGTACCTTACCCGTGTTTAGACATATATCAATTAAAGACGTACACAACATTCATAGAAAAAACAAATTGAAACTGTAGAAAAAACAGAAAAGACATCATCACATCATCATCACCAGCCGGAAGACGTCCACTGCTGAACATAGGCCTCCCCCTTCGAACGCCACAATGACCGACAATTGGCTATTTGCATCCACCGGTTACCTGCGACGCGCACAATGTCGTCTGTCCACCTAGTGGGAGGCCTACCTACGCTGCGTCTTCCGGTTCGTGGTCGCCACTCGAGAACCTTTCTTCCCCAGCGGTTATCGGTTCGCCGAGCGATGTGGCCTGCCCATTGCCACTTCAACTTGCAGATTTTAAGAGCTATGTCGGTGACCTTGGTTCTTCGGCGAATCTCCTCATTTCGGATTCTGTCGCGCAAAGAAACTCCGAGCATAGCTCTCTCCATAGCACGTTGTGTGACTCTGAGCTTATCCAAAAGGCCAACAGTTAGGGACCACGTCTCAGTACCATATGTCATCACTGGCAACACACACTGGTTAAAAACCTTCGTCTTTAGGCACTGCGGTATTTTGGACGAGAAGATTTCGCGTAGTTTCCCGAACGCTGCCCATCCGAGTTGGATTCTTCGGGCGACCTCTTTGTCGAAGTTGGACCGACCTACCTGGATAGTTTGTCCTAGGTATATATAGTGGTCAACAACTTCGAGTGTATCGTTCCCAACAATTACCGGTACGGGTGCAACATGGACATTAGACATGATCTTCGTCTTGTCCATGTTCATTTTAAGACCCACCTGTTGGGAAACGCTACTGAGGTCGCTGAGCATCGTATTGAGGTCCTCCAGCGACTCTGCCATAATGACTATATCATCGGCAAAACGAAGGTGAGTGATGTATTCGCCATTGATATTGATGCCGAATCCGTTCCAGTCCAAGAGCTTGAAAACGTCCTCCAATGCGTTTGTGAACAGTTTCGGAGAAATAACGTCTCCCTGTCTCACACCTCGCTGCAATGGAATTGGTTTCGTGCTCTCGTCCTGTAGTCGGATCGACATGGTGGCGTTGTTGTACAAACACTTCAACACTTCGATGTACCTATAGTCAATGTGGCACCGCTGGAGAGATTGCAATACTGCCCAGGTCTCGATTGAATCAAAGGCTTTCTCGTAGTCCACAAACGCTAGACATAATGGCCGATTATACTCCTCGGTCTTCTGTATAATCTGGCGGAGCGTATGTATGTGGTCTACGGTGCTAAAGCCTTTTCGGAACCCGGCTTGTTCGGGAGGCTGGAAGTCATCAAACCTGCGTTCGAGACGGTTCGTAATGACTCTCGAAAACAGCTTGTATACATGGCTCAGGAGTGAGATAGGTCTATAATTCTTCAATAAAGTGTTATCACCTTTTTTGAAGAAAAGAACCACCACACTCCTGTGCCATGCTTCTGGCGTTGTACCCTCGAGTAAGACGGAATTAAATAACTTCTGGAGGACTAAAAGTACCGGTTTTCCACCCGCTCTCAGAAGTTCTGATGTGATTCCGTCTTCACCCGGCGCCTTGTTATTCTTGAGCTGTTTGAGAGCCATTCTAATCTCGTACAGGCTGATGTCTGGGATGTCCTCAGTGTAGTGTCGGGTTAGTTTGGCTCTGGTGTCTTGAGCTGTTCTATCAATGGGTTCCCGTGTTGAGGTGTATAACTGTCCGTAAAATCTCTCGAGCTCTCTCAATATCTCCGGTTTCGATGAGATGACACTGCCGTCATCGATCTTCAGCTTCGTCATATGACTACGCCCAATAGACGAATTCTGTGCGAACACTTTAGAGCCTTGGTTCCGCTCAATTGCGTCCTTAATACACGCTGTATTATAGGAACGCAAGTCGTGTCGCATGGATTTCGAGATTCGTCTATTGAGTTCAGCATATTCCGACATATCAGCTGAAGATTGCAGTCTCATCTCAGTCCGGTTTTCCATTAGCTTAATGGTTGTATTGGAGAGCTTTTGAGGTTTTTTACGGCGTGGGGTCTTATAGAACTTGGACCCCACTGCGTGGACAGTTTGCACCAACCCATTGTTTATCTCGTCCGCAGTTTCGCAGTCGGCGAGGCACTGGAAGCGATTATGCAGTTCAAGTTGAAAGTCTTCGGGGTTCTGGATTTGGGCGGATCCTGGACGGAGCGTGGACTTCATCAGACGAAACCTTTCGAGCTTAACATTGATATTCAATGTGCCTCTAACAATACGGTGATCACTCCCGGTTTTCACCCTGCCGATCACGGAGACATCATCGAATATATGCTTCTTGGTCGTCATGATGAAGTCGATCTCATTTTTGGTTGAACCATCGGGGCTTATCCACGTCCACTTCCTGGATGGTCGCTTCTTGAAGAAGGAGTTCATCGCATAGAGTCCCTCCTTCTCCATGAAGTCGACCAGCCGCTGGCCCCTTTGGTTCCGCTGCCCATACCCATACGACCCCACTCTCAACTCATCGCCATTCCGAGTGCCCACCTTTGCGTTAAAGTCCCCCATAACAACGGTGAAGTATGTTTTGGAGGTATGTATGGCTTCTGCTATCTCCTCATACATAGCCTCTACTTCATCGTCAGGGTGTGCCGAGGTCGGCGCGTATACCTGTATGACCTTCAGCGAATACCGATCGGTTATTCTGAGTATAAGGTACGCTACCCTGCTCGACACACTATCGACCTTTACCACGTTGTTAATAAGGGACTTACGGACGAGAAACCCGACACCACCCTGGGATTTTCGATCTCCTTCCCGGAAGAAGAGCAAGTTTCCGGAATCAAGGGTTATCGTATCCTGTCCCTCTCGTCGGATTTCAGATAAACCCAAGATGTCCCAACGTAACTTGCTCAATTCTTAAGAAAAGACATAATTAAAATAAATTAAATATTAATTAAAAATCAATCAATTATCTATACTTATAATAAAACTGTAACAGGTCCAATTCTGTACATTGAAGATATTTTGAAAATTATGTTTGGAGGGCATTCTATAACCGATACTAAAGCCAAAAATGTATTTTTTTTTATTTTTGTCTGTCTGTCTGTCTGTCTGTCTGTCTGTCTGTCTGTCTGTCTGTCTGTATCTCGGCTGAGTATCACGCCGATACTACTGGATGGATTGAAACGAAACTTGGCATGATTTGAGTTAATCCTCCGAGGTAGGACATAGGATACTTTTTATCCCGACATTCGGCACGGTTCCCTTGGGAGAGGGGACTAAAGTCAAAATGTGTAGTTGGTTATACGCTTGCTCCGATTTTAACAATTTTTCATTATAATTATAATAAATATTTGTAAGGGAACTCTCATAGACAGTTGTTAACAATGTTTGGAAATCGATTAGGTTAAGCAACGTTTACGTAAGGTCATTAAATAGATGGGTGACCGTTTAACGCCATTTGAACTAAACGTCTCCATGCCTCGGAGGGCAAGTACAAAGCGGGTCCAAGTTTTTAACCTACTTTAAAAAAGGAGGTTTTGTATTCTATGCGAATGTATATTATTGAAAGTTTAGTTAGCGTAAACAGAGCGCGAGCGGAGCTGCGTGGGTCAGCTAGTACTTAAATATGAATGAATTGAAATATAAATTTTCAGGAGATAAAAATTTAGTTAATTTATGTTTAAAGTATAAGGACGACCTTGCTCCGAGGAGAATAATAGAAGATATCATCACAGAATATAAATCACTTTTATTATAACACACTGTTTCCAAACTAAAAACTAGATAAATTAAATTCACAATACACAGTTACTTCCAACTCTTAACAGTCTCGTGGTTGACACTCGAATACCCGCATTGTGCTCCCAACCATGGTTTTATCGGTAAAAATCCCTACCATCACAAAACCCCCAAACGTCTCACAACGACCAATCACAGCCCGCTTCAGTTCTCTTTAATGCGGCCCCGTGATTGGCCGGCGCTACGAATCAATTGAATAGCTTCTACTTCTGTCAGTACTCTAAAAGTAGTTGCCAGTATATTAAAATATTAAACAATGAAAATAAAGAATTAAATAATTTGCGATAAATCTCTACAAAATTGCAAACCCTAACAATCGACCATCCTGACGACGTGTGCGTCCCCGCACACGACCCAGGTGGAAACCCTAACAATCGGTATCGAGTACATGGTCAGCAGCACGAAAGTCCCCAAATACTATAACCATTACATGAATTAACAATTAAACATTCTAATACAATCAAGTAACAATTTGTACAAACTATAGTTTAAAACCTGTTTTATTTTTATTTTATTTACATCATTTAAATATTTTACATTACAATAAACTTCGTTAGTTAATTAGATAATTAATTCCATTCCTTTTATTTTATTAAAAACAAATGTATCATCAATATAATTGCTGTTAGGAAAACTGTACACTTGTATAATATTGTAAACATCTAGTTATCCATTCTATTCTAATTTATTAGACAACGAATCGAAACCACATCGAAATATCAATATGTACATATATCAATAATTGCCGTTAGGAAAACTGTACACTTGTATTTCTATTCTAATTTATTAGACAACGAATCGAAACCACATCGAAATATCAATATGTACATATATGGACTTACTCAGGTCTACGAAAGACTGGTGACTGGCACACCAGCGCAAGCCGATCGATTGCTTCACACGACGCAGGTGAGACTACTTAATGGCATTGGGATCGAATCGAGTCCATGAGGACTGCCCAACTACCATTTCAAAATAATATAGACACCGACTGGCGGATATACAAGCCGATCGATTACTTGATACCGGACAGTGGCACAATGCATCGTGGTGGCTCACACAAGCCGATCGATTACTTGTGGAGACGCACCATCGTGGCACCGAACGTATCAAACCATGGCACGATCGATTCGATACCATGCATGACCGGCCGACTACCAATTCGAAACACCAACTGGCGGCACAAGCCGATCGATTACTTGATACCGCACAGTGGGTCGATGCATTGTGGTGGCTCACACAAGACGATCGATTACTTGTGGAGACGCACCGTTGTGGCACCGAACGTATCAAAACATGGCACGATCGATTCGATACCATGCATGACCGCCCGACTACCAATTCGAAATCAGATTAAAACCAACGGCGTGCACAAGCCGATCGATTACTTGCGACGGCGTAGTGGGTCGATGCGCACAAACCGATCGATTGCTTGCGATTTATCTGGAAAGATACAAAAGACCTTCTGTAGCAACATTACTCTTAACATCTCAAATTATACACACAAAATTATGGATTCAAATTAATCACTATCATTACTATTCTACTACATTAGCTTTAGATTCATTTTCGTGAACTTCTATTGAACTTATGTGGCTCAAAGGCCTGTAGTTCATACTTTTGTTTTGCATGCGTGCTGCTAAACCGCAAAACATTAATGTCTTGATAGGATTCTATAAACATGGACATAAGCTTTTTGCTTTGCCCATCACTGTTAATGCAGGGTTTATATTTCTGTCTTATCTTACCTATCTTGAACCCCACTGCGAATAACAGACCGCTATTAAGGAGTTTTTAATCGACTATCAAGTATCACGTTAAGAATGAGCTTTGACCCCATTCATGCTGCCACCAAATAACACCTCTGAATACACCTATGTTTTATTTTAACGTTGTTAAGTATCCAGCGAACCCTCCCCAAAAGCCTATCTCAATCTTTCTCATCATGTTAGTGCGTTTAGCGATTCAAGGATAGTACGATTGAATCAACAACCATCAACACCAACTAAACAGTGTTTAAAACCTTTTCAAAAGCAAATCTTGTGAAAGCATGTGATGCAGAATAACTACAGTGATCGCTTGCCAAGCGATCCCCTGATCGACCCTAATTGTGTAAATTATAATCTTCAAAAACGAACACAGATTGTTTGTTTTCTGGACAGGTATAATCAATCAAGTAAACACACCCACAACTACAAGTAGGTGCGTATAACCTTACTTAGATCTTACGAAGGGCCTAAGGTGGTCAACATACAAATCATGAAACGGCATCACTATTTTTGTTTTTGCGACATTGTGGAGTAATCCCTCATTCGCTTTTAAATTATGTTTTTTTTTTTTAATAAGAGACTTCTATGCAAACGTTTATACATATATATATATACCAACGATATTGTACCATAATTTTAATTTTATTTACTTTTTTTGTAGCCCTACACGGTCCATAATTATACTTAGCTTTAAGCTACCAATTTAATAAATAACCAGCTTGTAAATATTATGGAATGCAATAAACGATATGAATATATTAATTTTAACATTGTTTTCTGACTGACGAACCAGAATTGTCTGTTCTAAGGTCTTCTTTTGACACTGAAATGTTCAATGTCGCCGTGGTTCATACGACACAGTTGTCACCCCTCGGAACTACCCATCGAATACTGCTTTTATTACCATGTAAATAACTTAATACTTGACAGTCTTTTAAAACGTAATTATTTATGTAATTTAGGCACTTTTCATCACAATCGCTGTTAATACTTTTGATCCTACAGATTTGTCTCCCAGTTGGACAGTGCAACCAGTAGTCATTAAATATTGTTATTACACTCAGAAATTGGTCATTGACGGCTACGGGATTTCGCGGTAGCTTATTTGGCGACATGACCCACTTTTGAACCAGTCCTATGTTACAGAACAATCGAACTCTGGCAAAGTTTACACATACAGCCACCCACTAGATATTCTCAGAATTAACCCCGGTACAGAAATGTGGAATGCAGTTCACTGACCGGTAATTATTAAAATACCGTACCTAGCAGATAACCCTAAACTTTCGCAGAAGGAAAATAACAGCTAAACTTTATAACTGAGTAGAGGTTCTTCGCTTCTGCTAAAGTCTGTGATGTAGTATAGTAAGCGACGATATGCTTGCTCTGCTCAGAAATTGGAACCCAGCTATCATCCCAACTTATTGTAGCAGTGCATGCTAGACGTAGAGCCAGCACCGAATTAGACGTAGAGCCTAACGCTGCTGGGATCCGTACTCACTATCGAATTTCTGCTCAACGTAGAACTGACCGTTAAACTATTAGACCTTAAGTAGTTTCACTGAAAACCATAACCCTCGTGACGGTAGTGCTGCAAATTTATTGAACACGAAAACGTGACAAGCCACTGTCGTAGCATCGAGCTCGAGCCCTTGCTGCTTAGAGAACAGCACTACGGGTAATACCGATGACAGGCCTGTTCAGCAAGTAGAGGTATCTAGTCTTCAATGACAGGAATAAGATAATTTTAAGTTAACAGCCGATAATCAATGCACATTCTAAATGAACCATCCCTTTTACGAACAAGCAAACTAAGACTAGTTTGAGACGGGCTAACTATTCCGGGATACAACATTTTCTAATAGACGTTGCTAATTTTCAGACATATTTTTTTTCCAACGAGCCTGATTATTATAATGCTGTGATTGTGACTACATTTGACGGTGGTCCCGTTATGGCCTTTTCCGAAAATTGCACTATTCTCACGACAAAATACAAAATCTATCAAGATCCGACAAATGGCTGATGATGGTACTATCACAACATCAACACGTCCGCACTTAGCTTGATAAGAGTACTTTAGACATGTATTACTGTTTCTACTCTCTTTCATGTGTACTATTCGGGTGCAATGCGTTTTTTTTTCAATACTGCTACTAAATGGTAGATAAATCAGCCAATACCGTGGCTGCATCGTACAACCCAAAGACATCGACTGATCAAGCTGTAAGGGAACATTCACTCATTTGTCAAACTCAGGTTAAGGAGAATTTATTACCTACATCAAGAAATTGCAACTGAGTCAAGTTTTTATAAGCGATTAATGTTCGTGCGCTTCCGCTGAAGCCGCATCAACACTGGCTTGTCTTACATGCATTCACCACCCCCTGATACAACTTGGGCAGTAACGTCTATGCATAGTTGAGGTGATAACATACCCAGACTTAACAAAGGACCATGCCCATAGTATGGAGCTGAAAGTCAGCAATGCAATGCCCAAATTGCACTCTATGTCATAAGATAACTTTCTAACAGTATTTATATGATATCTAGATTTAATGTTATTTATAGCACCGGTTCAATGATATTGGACATTAAACATGATAACTTCCTACTGGTTTTTTTTTTACATTTTATCGTTCACAGACAGCATTGCTATTAGTTTTTCACTAGGAACTTCATGATCATCACAAGCTAAGTCAGATCAGTGTTCTTTTATATACTTATCTGTATGTTATCAGATAAACATGTCAGTTATTTAGAATTATCTAGTCTGTCTCCATTGTATAATGTCAATATGTATGTGAAAACAATTTGGTTATACACTGGTACTGCAATGTTAACAATAACGTCTTATTTTTTTTTTTATATCTAGTGCTTCATATGATTTAAAATTAACAACATAATTCTAGTTTTTATTTATTAGAGCAATCTTATAATATACTTTATCTGGGCATTTATGGGGCACAGATGGGTATTGTCCTTTGTAAAACCGATGAGAGATGATTAGACAAAGTCCTAATTTTTGTACAACATATCCATTCGTTAAAGTGGAGTCACTGCCAAAAGGTACAAAGGCCGTGAAGAGTCCTATTTTCCGTACTGCATTCATAAATTTTGAGTAACGGCTCGGCTATTCTGACTTAATTAAACCTATACATGTAATAGAAAAAGGATAGCACCAGTAATTCATACTGGTGAACGCATACTGGTGAACGCATACTGGTGAACGCATACTGGTGAACGCATACTGGTGAACGCATACTGGTGACCAGTCAGCAACTTTGGCTCGTAAAGAGAGTTCGATCTTAAAAAGGACTGATGATCTTTAATGCCACAAAGATATTGCAAGAGTTTATCAGGATATGAGCATCGCGATGCCAGAGAGCCAGACCTCAAAGTTAGATACTTATATCTGCGAATAATACAATCTACCGCACGTTTTCCCTACAATATCACGTTGATTGTGTGTCAATTCTTCATAATAAACCTCGTACCTACTCCTTCGTCCTAAGACTCCTAAGTAGCCCCCCCCCCCCCTTCAAGACATAAGACCCGGCTATGTTCTGCTCGAAAGGAAAAACAAACAGTAATTTCTCTTGCCATTCTTACCAGGCCAATAGAATCGAACTACCAGACCTCGGCCAGATCCTAGAACTTCTAAATACCAAAATCAGTGATAGTTCTATCACCCTCCCGTATAGCGATGCACACTTGTTAAACAAATATAATTAATTTAACAAAGCATGCATGCGTGATTTGAAGGATTCAAAATCTAAGTCTTGGTTTTTGCGTCCTGGGAAGATTGCAAGACCATCCCTAACGCATTTACAATATCGAAAACCACTTTTTTTTTAAAATGAAGGACTACGTGACCTGTTAGATTGTCCCGCGTCGACACGTGGCTCTGTGCTACCGGCAGTCAGCGGACCGATTGCGATGGCTCCTTCCACGTCGGTCGTTGTCCCGCCGTGATTGTTAACGCTGATTCCGATCCACCTTTGTCATCCTCGCAGCCGTCATTCCGTAGCTCACGCTTGACTCGCAACAAAAAGGTTGTGTGAATACTATGCTACAGACTTACACGTGTATCGTATTATGACGGTAGCTTGTAAATAGTAGTAGAGAGCATTTTATATAGGCAAGCTAAAATTACTACCTATCTACCTAACACAATCACTGCCATACGCTGTAGGAATATTTTGGTATCAGGTCACCCAACAATAACCGACGAGACCATTACTAATACTGCAATATGACACTAATACTGCGCACTTCAGCTATAATTTGATACAATACAGGCAGTGCTATCATCTTCCATATTATTCCATATCATGCAAGAAATGAATACAATCTCCCAATTATATTATTAGTTATAGGCTATCCGAAACTGTTACATACCTATGTATTTTTTTATAAGAATACAATTGGTATGGATGTATCTGTCAATCATTGGACTACCTATTGAAATTTCTCCGTCTTGACCGTCTTCTGTTGTTATTTGCAGAAAATAGCGGATTATACTACGGTTTAAGACATTTATTTTCTCAAAAGATTACAAGATAATCACTTACAGAGAAAATACAAAATATAATATACGAACAGTTTGATTTGCTCAATTAGCGTTGTACATAAAAATAGGGGTAGGTACTTTTAAAAATATTTAAACATTTTTATTTTTCCAGGTATTGCGGGTACCTTCATTTCATTTAGAAATCACAATGCACTATAATAAATTTTAAGCAGCAAGCCGATATAGAAAAACTACAACGCATAGAGATAAATATCAATTCAAACTAATTCAAAAGACAAAGATTACTTAATTCAAAACACTTCTTGTCTAAAAATTGTAGATTTGGGCGTGTACTTACGTTTTGTTGAAGTTAGTTGCGATAGCCACTTCTGATCTATATCGACGACCTTGCTCCGAGGAGAATAATAGAAGATATCATCACAGAATATAAATCACTTTTATTATAACACACTGTTTCCAAACTAAAAACTAGATAAATTAAATTCACAATACACAGTTACTTCCAACTCTTAACAGTCTCGTGGTTGACACTCGAATACCCGCATTGTGCTCCCAACCATGGTTTTATCGGTAAAAATCCCTACCATCACAAAACCCCCAAACGTCTCACAACGACCAATCACAGCCCGCTTCAGTTCTCTTTAATGCGGCCCCGTGATTGGCCGGCGCTACGAATCAATTGAATAGCTTCTACTTCTGTCAGTACTCTAAAAGTAGTTGCCAGTATATTAAAATATTAAACAATGAAAATAAAGAATTAAATAATTTGCGATAAATCTCTACAAAATTGCAAACCCTAACAAAAGGTATAAATACAATTGTGAAATATGTCAAATGAGTCAACATTTTCTAAGGTTCCGCATATGGTAAGTATTGTATTCACAACACGAGCGCACTATTGGTGAATGCCGGCCGGCCTATGTTAGATCTGGACATCGGAAGGTTAAATATTTTAGTAACGGGGTATCTCGGATATCTCGTATAAAAGATAAAAATAAAAAACCAAAAACTTGGTTTTTTGAATTTTTCTCATAAGTTTTAAGTTTATGTGAAAAAAGCAAAAGTTGTAGATCTTTTTATTACCTACAACTTTGCCATTTGACTTTTTTCCATAAGACTTGTAGTTATGCCGGAAATCGTGATAAACCATTTTTTACTCTTAACCACCCCACTTCCCCTTCCCGACCTCAGATCGCCCGTAAATAATTTTTCCTTTCATTTTCATAATATTCTCCTCCTTGTCCAATGGTTTTCATTCTACTATTATTTTTTTGGTTTCAAAAATTATCGACCCTGGTCTATTTAGCATCGTTGAGATTTGAAAGTTGTTTGAAAGTCGATGAAACGAAAAGGCGACAGTATTTTTTTTTAAAGATTTCACTTCTACCACGTGTAGTATTTTTTTTAATAGGTAACTCCGTTTTCGTTATATTCTGTTGTGATCATCGATGTATCGATGCTTGTGATGAATAGAGTTGCTAGATACAACAGGCTGACCATTTCTAGGTAATTTTTCCCTTGTTTCCGGAAAATATATAAATTTCGCTTTCTATGTACGTAAAGTATTTGATTATTATATAATATTTCTTTACAGGTTCACTAAGAGTAGTCCTTTATACAGTTCGGTCGAAAAAAATACAATTAATTTACGTCAGAGAGACGAATCCGATATAGCCGAGTAAGTCAGATTATCAATATTATGAAGGTATGGCCTCAGTGGCGCAGCGGATAGCTTTAAAATCGAAAGGTTCCGGTTTGTGCAATTTTTCTTACCGGTCAGGACATTAAAGGCTGATCACCTGATTCTCTGAATAGAGAGATCCGTGATCCATGCGTTGGATTGGCATTTAAAAATATCGTTCATGCGCGCTGACTTCTCCCCGGTTTTGTGGTGTCTGTGTCATCGGATTGTGAGTGTAAAAGAAGAGAGGGTGCATTTGTTGAAATCACTTGTGGACTATAATATCTCCCGCGTAGTTGGCTGAACTTGTACAGGTTAACCACCGTGGCCGTATCGGTCAATAGAGACGTATGGCAACCAAATGGGGAAGTACATTCACGGTATAGAAAATCTCGCCCAAACAACGCGACTCACACAACGACCATTTCATAGAAGGACCATTTCTTAGAAGGACCATTTCTTGGAAGGACCATTTCTCAGAAATGGTCCTTCTATGGCACGGGCTCCGGGATAGTTGTCCGCTCGCTCTGCCGCCGGTATAATGTTAACTTGGGCATAGTCACGAGCTGCATATCCTTACAATATTTGGAAATAACTTATTTCAAGGTGGGTAGGTTATGAGTACTTTTTTTAACTCCCAAGCAAGCGTGTGGCCTACCTGATGGTAAGCATTCACCGCAGCCTATAGACACTAGCAACACCAGAAGAATCACTAGCGCGTTGCAGGCCCTTAAGATATAAGATATTAAGTTCTTTGTGACCGGTAAATTCACCAGCTACAGCTATAGCAATGTTTACACAATGCTGCTTGGCGGTAGAATCTCTGACACCCTGGTGATACCTACCTGGACTGTTCCTTGCACAAGGAACCTACCATCTAGTAAACTTTCAGCTATTGTTATCATGCTTATTTGTATTATTTAACTTTCAGCGCCAAATACAAGCCGGCACCTGATGAACATTATTTAGACGCAGGTATAGAAGATGTATATGAATTCACCACGAAACACAAGCCAGATATTTATAATCATAATTTAGATTAAGTCTTTAACAGAATGAGGAAGGCATTCTGTAACAAACATATGGATTTAAAACTACGCGTAAGAATGCTCCAATGTTACATCTGGCCGTTAGTTTACTACGGTTACGTTTACGGTTGGACTATAACAGAAGTTGCGCCAAAAACTAGTTACCGTCGTATGTTGAGAATAAACTGGACAAAAAAAGTATTTTATTCTATTGTTGGTGGCTAAGAATCGGGCCCAGTAAACCACAGGAACGCACTTCGACCCAGTTGGATCCATTGTGCATCCCCTAACCCTTACTCTGTACCTGGCGTGTCGAAGAGTTCCCTCAGATACGCAACGATTGCACCAGCCTGGAGCTGTACATAATCATCTGGTGTAGGATAGGCTACTCCCTGATGATCCAACTTATTATTATTATTATTTGTTAATGCACAAGCAGCTTAAATCTGATGCGTGCATATCACTGTTACGTCTCGTAAGAGCGTCGCAGCCACACAATAAGTGTCGCATTGACTCTTTTCCGCCTTTACAAATCTGCAAGTATCAATAGTACTTAGCCTTATTCTGTGAAGGTGCTCAATGCTACCCAAAAGTCCTGTGAGTGCACCTATTAGGTGCCTTATTTGTGATCTGCTTAGGTTTAATAATTTAACCCCACAGTCCACCCTTGTGCTAGAGAACGCTTTGGAGTGGTTTAGGCCTGACGCTGCCCTCCATTCCTTCATGTGTTCGTTCCTAGCATGTGCATATAATGCTTGGTGATATGTTCCATACGAAATCCCTACAAATGGTTCGGGGCCAACCAAATGTCTCTGTGAGCCGGCCCTCGCTAGTCTGTCTGACTTCTCATTACCCTCGACGCCTTCGTGTCCAGGTACCCAGATAAGGCTGACGCTGTTGTGTCTTCCCAAGTTATTCAAACCTGTGACACTTTCTTTAACCAGTTTGGAGACAACTCGGAAGGAGTTTAGAGCCTTCAGAGCTGCCTGACTGTCACTGAGAATGTAAATGGTTTTACCTTTGACATTTCTCCTTTGCATTTCTTTAATGCTGGCAATTATGGCATAGGTTTCCGCTTGGAATACCGATGCATAATGCCCCATGCTCTGACTGACTCTGCAGTCCTTGGAATGAATTCCTGCCCACAGGGGCAGGGGTGGCGGTTCTAAAATGGAGTCAGGTACAGACCTGACTCCATTTTAGACCGCCAGTGTACCATATGAGGTGAGTTCCACCAACCGGTTTGAGTCCCCTCGTCCACTCGTCCCTTGATGGTATGTGTACTCGGTAACTCTTATTAAACATGTACACAAAAAGTAACGAATCACGAAGTTCTAAGACGAGTTAAAAAATCCCGAGGACTCTTGAACCTACTCAAGAAAACAAAAGTCAATTACCTTGGACATATTTTTAGACATGACCGATACCATCTTCTTTAGGTTATAATGATTGGTAAAATTGATATGAAAAGAAGAAGATTAAGGCTGCGATCTCATTAGGCAAATAGTTCGCGACTGATTGTTTGCCTTCCATATATCTTAAGATGGAGCGTTCATTCATCGCAAGGGTTTGCCAACTCGTTTAGACAGCGGCCGATTTGCAGCGATAGTTGTTGCGATGAACGCGCGCATCTAATTTGCAGGTCAGCATCGGTAATAGTCAGAGTTAACTGATAGTCGGCTGCAAATTACTTGCCAAATGGGTCCGAGAGCGGGTTACGGGCAAACACTGGCGTAACTAAAGCAAGGAATACACAGTTACGTTGAAATGATCCGTGATTCCTTAAAATGTATTTTTCTTCAAATCAAGTACGATTGCATTGTTATATAAACTGGAAAAAAAGTTATAATACCAAAGAATTTTATTCTTGAAATTATAAAATGAAAACTGATAAATTGTAAATACATCCAATCAACAATCCTTTTATTAACCCCCGACCAAAAACGAAGGGAAGTTATAAGTTTGACGCCTATGTCCGGAAGTCTGTCTGTCTGTATGTCTGTATGTATGTCTGTGGCATCGTAGCGGTCCAACCAGTGAACGGATTTGAATGAGTGTTTTTTATTTGAAAGCTGGGCTAAGCGAGATGGTTCTTAGCTATGTTTTATGAAAATCGGTCCAGCCGTTTGATGACCATCAGCTATTTTCCGAGGCGAAATATCTCTAGATATTTCGTATATAATAGACATTTTTCATGACTTCTATTAGTCCGGAAGATCCGAAATTTAGAACATATTTAAATCTGACTATACTAAATAAAATGGTAACCTCGACTAGGATCTGATGATGATCAGTAAGAAGGTGGTAACAGGATCTCGGCCCCAATAAACGTAGACCCATCGAGTTTGGACTCGTTGGATAGGTTTCGACAAGTAGTTACTAGAAAATTGGTGACCAAGGTCTGACGATGGAACAGGAAGGTGATCACGGGATCTCGGCCCCAATAAACCTAGACCCATCGAGTTTGGACTCGTTGGATAGGTTTCGACGAGTAGTTGTTAGAAAAATGGCGATCAGGGTCTGATGGTGTATCAGGAAGGTGGTCACAGGATATCTGCACCAATAAACGTAGACCCACCGAGTTTGGGCTCGTTAGGTTGGTCTCGTCGAGTAGTTGCTACAAAAATGGTGATCCATCATCAGACCCTGGTCTGATGATGGAGCAGGAAGTTGGTCACAGCATCTTTGCACTAATAAACGTAGACCCACCGAAATTGAATTCGTTGGATAGGTTGCTGCGAGTAGTAGGTACAAAAATGTTGATCAGAGTCTGGTGATAGGAGCAAGTAGAAAGGTGGCAACAGGAACTCGGCTCCATTAAATGTAAGACCCACCAAATCATAAATCTGTAGTTAATCTTGACGAGTAGTTACTGATCAAAGTCTGATACAGGTCTGGTAGGTCACAGGAAAGTCATTTTAAGAGTTGGTTTCCCTATGTTTTTTATTTCAAGTGAAATAAAAACGAACGGTGAGCAGATTCCGACTTGTTATCCGAGTCTGATAAAAAAATACTGTGAATCTGAAAAGCGAAAATGTAAAGTATGATTCCCAGTAGTTCCATTGAAGAAGAAGAAAGAGAAAAAACTTTATTCGTGGCCAACAGTGAAGAATGAAGAATGAAACAAAAGTAAAATAATAACTTAGTGAGTAGTTTGCCACGAAAGGGTCCCAACTCAGCATAAAGCGGCTTGCATGCAAGCCGCGCTGGTCTTCCGTTGGATCCCCCGGTGACTCCACGGACCCTCCACCAAACACAGCCACTGCCCACTCAGCTAACATAAATAATGCACAATAAAACAAAAATAAAAAACAAAAATCGAAAAAAAAAGAAAATGTGCGTGCGTGGAGTCCCTCCGCGCGGAAGAAGTGAAACTTCATTCTCGCTCTGTCTCTTTCTACAGTCAGTCAGTCAGTCGGTCGGTCGGTCGGTCCCTCACTCACTCACACACTCACACACACTCAATCACTCACTCACTCACTCACTCATTCACTCAGTGACGGCGTCACATGAGCGCTTTCATAACCTTAAGAGCGCTTTCATAACCTTAACAAAGGAGATGTTCCATTTTGGGCCAACACTATGTACACTACATGGAAAAATAAGAAAAACATAGGAGAGTTTCATAAAAATACTTATAAATTAATTTGAAGCAGAGTACAATTGTACAAAAATGATTACTTTTGCAGTTATTTAGTATGTCCACCCTCTTTTTAGGGCAGCCATGACAGTTGCGTTTGACGTTGGTTTACTACTTGACAGTTAATGCTATAGTTGACGTTTCGTAATAGATTGTTTACGCGTGGAGTACATAATGTACTTCGCAGTTTTTAGTGATTATTTATGTTTGCGGACATTCATTGACTGTTTCTTTCTTGACCTGGGGCTTTACCGTATTGATTATCGCCTGTGATTTGGATTGGAATCCGCAACAAGTTCAATCGCAGGTATAGTCAGTTGTCAAAATGACATTTTAGTTACGTATTTCCGATCCATCATATTATTGTGGGGTGTTGCTACTAGTATTATATTCTCTTTGGTGTTGCTCTCCTTGGCCAAGATATCTTAAATGTACAATAAAACGAAGCAATATTAAAAAAAGATAACATTACAAAACAGTTACTATATTGAATAGTTATATGTACATATAGTGTACATGGTGTTGGCCCAGGCTCCATACATTTCTGGAACAACTCCTTTAACGCTTAACGTTTAACACTTAACGTACAACGCTTAACGTTTAACGCGTTAAGTGATAACATTTTTGGAAGTCGCATAAGAAGTTTCACTTCAAAAAATAGAAAACCGAAAGAAAATTATACATAATAAGTACCTAAGTAAGTACATATTTTGAACGTTGAGGCAACAAATAAAATCAAAAACAGAATCTAAATACACAATATACAAATCTCTCTATATTAAAACCCTGACATTAAACAGTAAACAGTGTGATGAATGAAATGTAATGATGAATGATATTGTTACGTGCGGGTGGGTAATTAAATGCCGATTAACTTCCACGAATATTTTATTCCACGTACACTCACACTGTATACACTATACACGCAGTATACACACAAGGCACAGTAGTCCGAGTCACACAGTACTTCTCAGTAGTCCAAAGTCTTCGCAAGGGTCGCTGGTACAATAGGCATGATGACTGTAACTCAGTACCAATTAAACTGTGGTTTTAAGTACTAGAACAGATAGCACTGATTCCAAAAATGAATCTCATTTGCATAATAATGAGAGATTTTCGTGATTTTTATATAAATAAATTAGTAAAATTCAGCTAATCGCCATTTTTTATTAAATACCAATCAGAGTGAATGACGTTATACTGGTGGTGTATAACAAACAACTGTCAAACTGTAACAAACTGTAATGTCTGTTACCTTGTATACGATAAAAAATCTAACCCCAACAATTATAGTTTCTTACGCCCAATATTATTTAGTAAGTTTACATCTTACTAATAATAGTAAGTATATTAGTAACTAAATAACTTACATCAAAATGATCTTCACAGAAATAAATCGACGAATTTAGACTTATGGCGGAAGGGTCCCGTCGTGCAAGAGTTAGCCACTTAACTCGTATTGTTTTCGTGTTTGAAACATAAACATGTAACTTATAAGGGGTTTGTATTGACGTGCTTTTACACAGAGGCACACCACAAAACTTGTATTTAGAATTCATTTTCAGGTTCTTGTAAAAATTGAATAAAACAATTATATTTCTCTAATAAAGCCCACAGATGGACAGATGTTTACACCGGACTGACGTCACAAAATGGCGGCATGCACCAGCCTTCGTTTTGGAACTAAATTCAAACTGTAATTTTATAATTGAAAATAATGCTAATTGTAAGTTTAATACAAAAATATGATTATTTTCGGCAATAGTATACCGGTAAGTACATAAAAGAATATTTTTTTCAAAATTAGTCATCATGCCTATTTTCTTCGATCGCTTCCTTAAGATGTTTCCGCTGTCGCTTGTAAACACAATTGGAGGGAACTACTTTCTATTGAGAATTCGAGATCTTTCGGTACGGATCGATAGACCTATAGACTAACAATGCATTTTGAGATCATTGCAATTAAGTAATAATTAACGGAGTAATTAACACTTTTATGTCCCGGTCGTAACAATATAATGCCACTTATACAATAAAATGTTGTTAAATAGCCGTACATGGTGGGTATATCATACTAGCGACCCACCCCGGCTTCGCACGGGTGTAATTGAGAATAAAAAAAGATGTGAATAATTTAAAGTTACTGCCTTTGATTATAGAATTTCTTCATAAATAATGTTTGTAGCTGACTTTTCGTAACGCAATATGAACAAATTTTGTTTAGAAGTGACGCGTGAAAGGGCTACGAATAGCTGTCTTGTCCATGGGCAAAGAACTCAACGCTTAGGTTTAAGCCTGCAACGTTGAATCCCTGAGCTTGTGATTTGTTAATTGTATTTATAATTTTATTAGAAACTGCAGACGTGTACCGGTGCACAATTTGGGTGGATTAAGGACGGGAACAGGACACCATTTCTTTAAAACCAATTTATGGAAGCAATACGCACTTCCTTGTTCGGTTTCATCGTTAAGACCTAAACGGGGGTCAACCGGGAAATTCATACCCACTAAAACCCCCGCGGCTATCACGTCGGCACATTAGAGGGCGGACCTGGGCTATCTGTCGGGATCTGCACCAGCTGATACCACTCAGTGCCTTGACTTTGAACCCGCCGCCGGAGATGCACATTATAGTTCCCCGGGAACCTGTCACGGTGCTCACGGTTACAGGGGTCACGGGGGAAGCCTTTAATGAGATTTACGGGACCCTGTTGGTGGTCAACCGGGTATGTAGGATTCTTATACACTAAACCCCCAACGGCCGTGCTATCAGCACATAAGAACCCCTTCTTGGGCTATCCGGTGGGATCTGCACCATAATACCCTCAGTGGCTTGCCTTTGACCCCGCCACTGGGGGCACAATAAAGCCACCCGGGAACCTGTCACCGTGTTCACGGTTACAGGGGTCACGGGGGAAACCTTCAATAGGTCCCCGGGACCCTGTTGGCGGTCAACCGGGTTATGTAGGATTCTTATACATTAAATCCCCAACGGCCGTTAAATCTGTACATAAGAAGGAGACCTGGGCTATCCGGTGGGATCTGCACCAAGATCCCTCAGTGTCTTGCCTTTGAGCCCGCCACTATTGGATTATTAGGGTTATGGGCCGAAATGAAACGAGGGAATTTAGATATTAGTTAACTGTTCAATATTTTATTATTGATTCTAAATGCAAGGAAGGTTGTACGTCTGAAACTTGTCAACGCACAGTAAGAATGCTCAGATTCGACTGACAGGGGAACTCACCCAGATCAAACAATTAAATACAAACAAAGATGACGGTACTTCCGTAAGATTCATTTTTGCAAGTCAAATTCAAATATGCCAACAGCCACCGGGGGGCACAATAAAGCCACCCGGGAAACTATCATCGTGCTCAAAGATACGGGGATTGCGGGGGAAACCTCCAATAGGCCTCCAGGATCCTGCGGGCGATCGACTGCGATAAGTGTCCCCCATGGATGTTCACACAAAAGATGGGGGCTGCACCGTGTACCCCTCAGTGCAAGGCAAGGGCCTTTGAAGCCGCTGGGGGGGGGGGGGGCGCATTATATATAGCCCCCCGGGAATCTGTCACCGTTGCCACAGTTAAGAGGGTGGCGAGGGCAACATCCAATATGTCCCCGGGATCCCGTGGGGAAATCAACCTGGGTATTTGGGATTCTTACCCACTAAAACTCCCGTGGCTGTCACATCGGCACATGAGAGGGAAACCTGGGCTCTCGGGTGGGATCTGCACCAGGTGACCCTCAGTGCCTGGCCTTTGAGTCCGCATAAAAAAATAGTTTTAAAGTACACAAAAACAATCCCAAAGAGAGATTTGAACCCGGACTCTGCTGTGCTTAGAAGACGCTTCCGTAACCTCCAGACCACGGCTACTCTTTTTCTATTATTCGAATTACTTGATCATATTCTTGTTATATGTCTGCGCAGTCCCATAAAACTTAATTAGGTTTTCTATATAAGTACATAAACCTTCAATGAAAAATTATCTAACTGATGCCGATGGTGAAAACCGCTGCGTGGTTTAGGAGGTGCTATCGGATATAGACAGGCTCGGACAGCGACTTTGTTTCACACTATGTAAAGATACGCCGATAGGGAACAACACCAGCCAACCTGTAAAAAAAAACCCTGACTGACAGACAGACAATAATTCCAATAAAGTTTAGGCTTTTATATCATACGTACAATACATGCATATTGTATTCCTACCGAAACAGACATTTTGGAAATATATTTTCATTATTTTATTTTCTATCTATCTATACTTATAATAAAACTGTAACAGGTCCAATTCTGTACATTGAAGATATTTTGAAAATTATATTTGGAGGGCATTCTATAACCGATACTGAGGCCGAAAATGTATTTTGTTTAATTTTTGTCTGTCTGTCTGTCTGTCTGTCTGTCTGTCTGTCTGTCTGTCTGTATCACGGCTGAGCATCACGCCGAAACTACTGAATGGATTCAAATGAAACTTGGCATGATTTGAGATCTTACTACGAGGTAGGACATAGGATACTTTTTATCCCGTAATCTAGCACGGTTCTTTTGGGAGAGGGGATTAAAGTCAAAACGGGTACTTGGTTATACGCTTGGTCCGATTTTATCAATTTTTCTCTATAATATAATAAATATTAGTAAGGAAACACTCATAGAGAGTTGTTATCAAGGTTTTGTAATCGATCGGGTTAAGCAACGTTAGGTAAGGTCATTAAATAAATGGGTGACCGTTTAACGCCATTTGAACTAAACAGGTCCGTGCTTCGGAGAGCAAGTAAAAAGTGGGTCTCAGTATTTAACCGACTATAAAAATGGAGGTTATGTATCCGATGCGAATTTCTGTTATTAAAAGTTTAGTTAACGTAAAAATAGCGCAGGCGGAGCTGCGTGGGCCAGCTAGTACTTATAATAAAACTGTAACAGGTCCATTTCTGTACATTGAAGATATTTTGAAAATTATATTTGGAGGGCATTCTATAACCGATACTGAGGCCGTAAATGTAATTTTTTTGATTTTTGTCTGTCTGTCTGTCTGTCTGTCTGTATCTCGGCTGAGCATCACGCCGAAACTACTGGATGGATTCAAATGAAACTTGGCATGATTTGAGATCTTACTACGAGGTAGGACATAGGATACTTTTTATCCCGTAATCTAGCACGGTTCTTTTGGGAGAGGGGATTAAAGTCAAAACGGGTACTTGGTTATACGCTTGGTCCGATTTTATCATTTTTTCTTTATAATATAATAAATATTAGTAAGGGAACACTCATAGAGAGTTGTTATCAAGGTTTTGTAATCGATCGGGTTAAGCAACGTTAGGTAAGGTAATTATATAGATGGGTGACCGTTTAACGCCATTTGAACTAAACGGGTCCGTGCTTCGGAGAGCAAGTAAAAAGTGGGTCCCAGTTTTTAACCGACTATAAAAAATTAGGTTATGTATTCGATGCGAATGTCTGTTATTCAAAGTTTAGTTAGCGTAAAAATTGCGCAGGCGGAGCTGCGTGGGTCAGCTAGTACTATAATAAAACTCAAACAGCACTTTTTCTGTACATTGAATATTTTTCCAAAATTTCTATGTGGGGATACTATACTATCGACATAGAGGCCAAAACAATTTTTTTTGGAATTATTGTCTGTCTGTCTGTCTGTCTGTCTGTCTGTCTGTCTGTCTGTCGTTCTGTTTGTCCAGGTATCATTTGAAAACCCGTGGATGGATTCTGATAGGACTTTCACTGATGTGTTGTGTAGAAGTAGGGGTATAAATTGGTATATAAGACATCACGCTATGTTTCATAGGGCCTAAGCAGTGAAACATTGCACATATTACCACGTAATTTCCTTTGTATGTGAATAGGGTAATTATAGACTGATCAGTTAATCATTAAGATATTATGTATTATTACGCTATATACAATAGGGTCTGAGCAGACATTTAGTTTGCATAAGATATGGCGGTGGCGAAAGGTCAATTTTTGTAAGGGGTAAGCCGGTCCGGTACACCGAGGACATTTTCATTTTCATTTTCATTTTATTGAATAAGTACAGTAACAAACAATCAGATTACACATTAAAAAATTATCAATTCATAAAATCGTTAAAAATCCGACGTTCTATACAACTGCACACAACATTGAATACAAAGTTCATTTTAAATAAAAGTTAAGGATAACAAAAATTAAGGATACAAAACAATAAAATGATTTAAAAAAATGGTATAGACTTGTAAACATAATGGATTTCAATAAATAGATTAAATGCTAGTAAAAAATATAAATAGTATTAAATTAAACAATATTAAAAAGCAATTTTATCAGGGGGTTTGAAACTTCATTTTGCTAACATGATTCTTAAACTTAACAAGATTACAATTAAAAATATCACATTCATTGGCTATTTCATTGTAGGTTCTCAACATTCTATGCAATGGATTATTATGCGATACATTATTATTAGATACTGGAATGTTGAACAACTTATGACTGCGTCGAGACCGGGTTGGTACATCAAACAGAACTTTTTCACATAGATTTGTACCAAAATTACCACCAACAACCCTATGGAGCATACTTAAGTCTGCAATAATACGTCTATTTTGAAGACTTTTGAGATTAAACCTGTTCAGTCTATCTTCATATTCTTTTACTTGCTTTCTAAGACCGTATCTAGAACAAAGGACTCTAAGAAAACGTACCTGTACAGATTCTATATGTTTTATATGTTTAATATATATGGGTGACCAAATAGAAGAGCAGTATTCCAGATTGCTTCTAACTAGCGATACATAGAGCGTTATCCATGATTTAACATTCTTAAATGGCTTTGCTGTGCGTATGATAAACCCTAACATTTTATTGGCTTTGTCTGTGATGTATTCATAGTGTGATCTAAAGGAAAGTGAAGTATCAAAAATAATGCCTAGATCTCTGATTTCACTAACTTTACTTAAAACTGTGTTATCTATCCTATAATTTAAACAAAAAGTAGTTTTATTTTTACTGAAAGTTATAGTTTGACATTTTTTTACGTTTAAAGACATGCGATTATTGTTACACCAAGTATATATTCTATCGATATCAGACTGAAGTATTTCGCAGTCTTTTAGACTGTATATTCTTCGAAATATCTTTATGTCATCAGCATATGCCAGACAGTTACTGTGTATATTATTAAGAAGATCGTTAATAAATAAAAGAAATAGTAATGGACCCAAATTAGAGCCTTGCGGGACATTTTCATTAGATTTCTGTATTGTTCTAAGTACTTTGCTGATAGCAATATGACATTATCTATATCTTTGAAAAGTTAAAATCTGTAAATCCCGAGCGAGTCCAAACTAGATTAGGAAAGAAATAGGCAAGGGAAAAATACCATTTCATTTCATTTAAAAGCCAGCGGTTAGTATTACTATTTATAACACAAGAACGGCTGAACCGATTTGGCTGAAAATTGGTGGGGAGGTAGCTTAGAACCAGGAAACGGACATAGGACTTTTTATCCCTGTAGTAACCTACAGGTTAAGCAACGTTAGGTAAGGTAATTAAATAGATGGGTGAACCGATTTGTATGATTTTTTTTGTGCATGTCGGGTAGGTCTGAGAATAGGTCATAAAGTATATTTCATACTGCTAGGTTAAGGTTAAGCAACATAAGGCCAGGTCATTAAATTGATGGGTGAACTGATTTGTATGAAATTTTGTGTGCATTTCGGGTAGGTCTGAGAATAGGTTATAAAGTATATTTTATGCCGCTGATACCATGATTGACGAGGATATATAGGAACGAGAGGAGGGTGCAAGAGAGGGAGAGGGGAGGGTGATGGAGTGAGTGATCGGAGAAGTTAGGTGGAGCAAGGGGGGGGGGGGAGTGAGAGGGACACGTTAATAATAATATCTATAATATCTTGGGACAATCCACACACGGTCATCAGATCCCAAACTAGGCAGAGCCTGTACTATGGGGAAACCAGACAACTGATACTAATACTTAAATACATTTTTTTTTGTAAATACGTACTTAAATAGATAAATAACACCCAGACACTTGGTGGGAATCGAACCCACGACCCATCGGTTAGCGGACAGGGTCACTAACCACTAGACCAACGGGCCCATCAACGGGCAGTTGGGAGAAGAGAGAGTAGGGAGAGGGTTCACAGAGGACAACGGGGAGAGGAAGAGGGGAAGTATGACGGGGACCGAAGCGGGAGGGGAGAGAAAGAGCATAGAATTAGATTTTTCTTATAAGAGAGAGAGATGGAGAGAGATAAATCAAGAGAGTAGGGAGAAAAGGGGAGCAAAATGTAATTAAAGCGCGGGTGGAGCTGCGCGGGTCAGCTAGTTATTTTATTATATTTGGGAAACAAACAAATGATACCACTTATTACTAATATAAGATCCAATAGTACAAAAATCAATTTCGTTTCCACTAATAACTAAATCATAACATTAGAGAGAAGCTAACCACGTATGCATGATTTTAAATAAATAAAAAAGTAATAAATATAAAAAATATATTAGAGATAAAAAGTGCTGGAGTTAATATTTAAAACATATAAATAAAAAAAACAAAAACAAAGTTTAAAAATACAAAAATAAAAAATGTGCGTGCGTGGAGTCCCTCCGCGCGGAAGAAGTGAAACTTCATTCTCGCTCTGTCTCTTTCTGTTCCACCTCCCCGCGCAACGAAGTCAACGAAGTCAACAAAGTCAACAAAGTCAACGGAATCAACGGAGTCAACGGAGTCGGCGGAGTCGGTGGTCACTCTCTATCCACCGACTATCCACCGACTATCCACCGACTATCCACCGACTATCCACCGACTATCCACCGACTATCCACCGACTATCCACCGACTATCCACCGACTATCCACCGACTATCCACCGACTATCCACCGACTATCCACCGACTATCCACCGACTATCCACCGACTATCCACCGACTATCCACCGACTATCCACTCACTATCCACTCACTATCCACTCACTATCCACTCACTATCCACTCACTATCCACTCACTATCCACTCACTATCCACTCACTATCCAGTCACTATCCAGTCACTATCCAGTCACTATCCAGTCACTATCCAGTCACTATCCAGTCACTATCCAGTCACTATCCAGTCACTATCCAGTCACTATCCAGTCACTATCCAGTCACTATCCAGTCACTATCCAGTCACTATCCAGTCACTATCCAGTCACTATCCAGTCACTATCCAGTCACTATCCAGTCACTATCCAGTCACTATCCAGTCACTATCCAGTCACTATCCAGTCACTATCCAGTCACTATCCACTCACTATCCACTCACTATCCACTCACTATCCACTCACTATCCACTCACTATCCACTCACTATCCACTCACTATCAACTCACTATCAACTCACTATCCACTCACTATCCACTCACTATCCACTCACTATCCACTCACTATCCACTCACTATCCACTCACTATCCACTCACTATCCACTCACTATCCACTCACTATCCACTCACTATCCACTCACTATCCACTCACTATCCACTCACTATCCACTCACTATCCACTCACTATCCACTCACTATCCACTCACTATCCACTCACTATCCACTCACTATCCACTCACTATCCACTCACTATCCACTCACCCACGCACCCACGCACCCACTCACCCACTCACTCAGTGACAGCGTCACATGAGCGCTTTCATAACCTTAACAAATTTACGCCTACCGCCTATCGTTTAACACCTATCACTTAACGCGTTAAGCGATAACGCGTTAAGGTGATTCATTTAACGCTTAACGCGTTATGTAACATTTTTGGAAGTCGCATAAGAAGTTTCACTTCAAAATCCATACACGGGTAGCGAACCCGGACAGTCCGTAGTTAGAGGACGCTTCCATAACCACTTGGCCAAGGAACTTTTGTTATATCTTTCGAATTACCGTATCTTATTGTTGTAATAAATTTGTACCGCCGTCGGTTGAGTAATAATACTTCTTTTTTACCCTGTAAAGGGATAAATTATAAAAAATATGAAATTCTAATTCAATTATATATAGACGGGCCTGTTGGTCTAGTGGTCAGACACCCTGTCCGCTAACCGATGGGTCGTGGGTTCGATTCCCGCCAAGTGTCTGGGTGTTGTTTATCTAATTAAGTATGTATTTACAAAAAAAAAAGTATATAAGTATTAGTATCAGTTGTCTGGTTTCGATAGTACAGGCTCTGCCTAGTTTGGGATCGGATGACCGTGTGTGGATTGTCCCAAGATATTATTATTATTATTATTATAATTAATTTTCTTAACGAATGTCTGTGCAGGACCAAGGAATCGCGTTCTCCCATACAAACTTTGCCCCCCTGTTTGACCCCCTTAGAGGTTGAATTTCGCAAAACCCCGTCTTAGTGAGCACCTACGTCTTAAAAGGAACCCCCATGCAAAGTTTGAGACTAGTTTCTGAGATTTCGTGATGAGTGGGTTTTTGTCTACTCTTTTATATAATAAGAAGAAGATTAGGCTGGAGTCATGCAAGAGAGTTTCCTGCTGTCTCTGGTGATCGTTAATGTGATTTTTAACCGACTTCAAAAAAGGAGGAGGTTCTCAATTCGTCTGTATATATATATATTTTTTTTCTATTTATGTTCGCGCATAACTCTGGCAATTATGAACCGATTTGAAAAAATCTTTCTTCCATTCATTCTTTAATCCGTTAATTGGGTCCCATAAAAAAAATATTGCTTATAAGTAGTTCCTGAAAAAACAAGAATGGTGACTGCGCACTGAGAGCTGCAAGAAAGCCTATATAGATGACGTTTTAGTCGCTCGGACTCGCTCGGTCAGACAAAAATGGTCATAACTCTGGCAAATATTTACCAATTTCAATGATTCTTTTTTTATTCGAAAGAAGAAACCACTGTATTGAATCTGTATGAATTTTATTACAACCGGATAAGAACTTCCTGGAGGACCATGAACGATGTGGAGGAATTTATCTGGTAAAAACCATAAAACTGATGTTCTCCATTACATTGCTCTGACAATTATGAACCGATTTCGATGATTCTTTTTTTATTCGAGAGAGTAAACTACTATGATGTTTCCATGCAAATTTCATTACGACCGGATATTTTTTTCTGAAGAAACATGAATTATGTAAAACTATGTAGACGATAATGTGATCATAACCTACCTAGATAATTTTACGGTTTTCGATGGTTCAATCTTTATATATGAAAATATCACTAAAATGTTTAAAATAAAATCTTTTAAAAAAAAAATTGAACCGACTTCAATATCACTGAAAAGTATAAAATAATTTAAATATTATTGAAGTTGGTGCCAAATATACACAGCAGGTACGCTAACACCAACTTCAATAATATTTAAATTATTTTATACTTTTCAGTGATATTGAAGTCGGTTAAATTTTTTTTTGAAAAGATTTTATTAAGTTTAGACTTAAAACCGTGCAACCATTGCAGATTCCTTAATGTCGGCGGAATATTATTCCAACATTTTGATGTGGCATATCGAAAACTACCTCCGAACGTCGCTAATCTATGGTGCTGTGTCGAGAGCTGCGCCGCGCACTGCCGGGACCCACAACCTCTGGCTGGATACCCATTTCAACTTATCGTACAAATAAAACACTCAGAACAGTTTTTTCATACGTGCCTTTTTTTTTGACGCGGGGGAAATCTTCCAAAGATCCCCGGGAGCTGTGGGGCTCGACCAGGGTATGTGGGATTCTTACCCACTAAAACCCCCGCGGCTGTCGCATCGGCACATGAGGGCGGACCCCAGGGCTCTCCAGTGGGATCTGCACCAGGGGCCCCTCAGTGCCTTGCCTTTGAGCCCGCTGCCGGGGGGCGCATTGTAGCCCCCCGGGAACCTGACACGGTCTTCCTAATAAATAAATATAATGGTGCCTTATGCTTTAAGACTCGGAACGGAAGACAGGCTAGGTGTAGTTTGCGGCGGTGCATCATTTTCAGTACATTGTTTTCATTTAAGAATGGCGTCACATGAGCTCTTGGCGGAATATCGAAACAAAAAAAAAGCAAAAGAATTATTTTTTGAGACCTCGACAGTAGACGAGGACCATACACCACGTCCATGTAGTTCAATTTAGACAGGACCATTGCCTCCACAAGCTGGACTCGCAAACTTTCTTTAATATGTGGCATCAGTGTATAAGGTTACTTCCGATGGGTGACAAGAAATATATAGCTGTACCGTATATCATCTGCATACATGTGAAAATTAGAATGCTTAATTTGTGCTTTTATATCAGCTATATACAGGATAAAGAGGATTGGCCCCAAGATACACCCCTGTGGTGCACCCCTATTAACAGCCATGCTATTAGATATACTAGTAGAACCATCTCTACTTGTCAATTTTACATACTTTGGCGATTACTTAGGTAGCTATTAAACCAATGTAATGCACTGTAGTCAAACCCATAAAAACTTAATTTAGGCATCAGAAGATCAATATTTATTGAGTCGAATGCCCTGGAAAAGTCCAATAATAGTGATAGTGCACATTCCCCGATCCATAGAGACAAGTAGATTGTCAGTA
Source organism: Furcula furcula (assembly GCA_911728495.1). Lineage (NCBI taxonomy): Eukaryota > Metazoa > Arthropoda > Insecta > Lepidoptera > Notodontidae > Furcula > Furcula furcula. Next base: position 13,704,650 of record OU452265.1, on the reverse strand, counting down.
ACATCCAACATGGCTGTTACTGTGCTCCGTCATTTCCTAAAACCAGACTGAACATCAGGTATAATATTGTTTATTTCAAGGAAATCAGTTAGTTGAGCACAAACAGCCTTTTCCAGAATTTTCGAAAGGCAGGGTAAAATCCTAATTGGCCTGAAATCTTTCAATTCAAGTGGTTTATTATGTTTAGGTACAATGGTGACTATATTAAAAGAAACAATGGTGACTATACTAAAAGAAACAATAATATTTTTTTTTTTATAATATCTTGGGACAATCCACACAGGGTCATCTGATCCCAAACTAGGCAGAGCCTGTACTATGGAAACCAGACAACTGATACTAATACTTATATACATTTTTTTTTGTAAATACATACTTAAATAGATAAATAACACCCAGACACCTGGCGGGAATCGAACCCACGACCCATCGGTTAGCGGACAGGGTCACCAACCACTAGACCAACGGGCCCGTCGAGTCAATGGTGACTATAGATAGATAGACAATTCTTTATTCCGCACAAACAAACAGATACAAGAAGAATAAGACACAAATTAATAAAACATGCAACAATAGGTGGCCTTATCGCTAAAAGCGATCTCTTCCAGGCAACCTTTGGATGGAGAGGAAAATAAGGAAGTTACAAAGAGCAGAGGGTGCGCGCACTAGACATGAATAGGTAACATTAACACAATGACACATATGTTGTAAACTATAATAATATATATTCATATGAGTATAATATATAAACATACATCAAATAATACTATTATAAACATACATAAATCAGTACGTACTAATATAACAAGAAAATTACACAAATACCGATTAACTTATTCCGCCAAATAAAACTTCTTTACCAGATCCTTGAAAATTGGCAGTGACGAAGCACGCCTTATAGAAATGGGCAAGGAATTCCACAGGCGAACCGCCTGCACCGTGAAGGATTTGTCATAGAAGGAACTGCTATGTAAGGGCATTGTAAGACAAAGGTTTTCCAAGGACCTAAGACTATTGGCGACTATTGGCGACCACGAACCGGAAGACGCAGCGTAGGTAGGCCTCCCATTAGGTGGACAGACGACATTGTGCGCGTCGCAGGTAACCGGTGGATGCAAATCGCCAATTGTCGTTCATTGTGGCGTTCCAAGGGGGAGGCCTATGTTCAGCAGTGGACGTCTTCTGGCTGGTGATGATGATGATGATGAAGACTATTGGTGCTAGAATTCGACAAATAATCGAAACGTTCCCTAAGATAAGAGAGGGTGGACGGGTTAAACAATATATTATAGAGAAGAGATAAAATGTGAAGATTTCGTCGGAGACGAATGGGTAACCACTTGAGTTTTGCACGGAATTGGGAAATATGGTCAAATTTACGCAAGCCAAATATAAACCTAATGGACAAATTTTGCAATCGCTCTAGCTTATTCAATTGAACCTCTGTCACGTCCAGATAACAAACGTCAGCATAATCTAGTATAGGGAGAAGAAGTGATTGTGCAAGCGCAACTTTAGTGGCAGTGGGTAGAAAATTACGAAGCCTTTTTAAAGAGGCTGCTGAAGCAAACATTCTGCGACTAATGGCATCCAACTGTGGGCCCCAATTAAAACACCGGTCCATTATAACACCAAGATTCTTAACGGAATCACTATAAGGAACAGCAATACCGCCAAAATTAATTTGCGGAAGTGTCTGGTAATTCACCTTAGAGATCATCCGAGAGCTACCTATAATAATGACTTATGTTTTAACTGGGTTAACTTTTAGTCCATAAGATTTGCTCCAATTAGCAATACGACACAGATCAAGATTTACAGCTTCTATAGCTACATCCAAATTAGTGAGTGAGGCCTGGGAATAAATTACGAAATAATAAATTACTAAAAATTTATAAATTACTATACGAGTACTAAAAGAAACAATGGTGACTACACTATATTATATTCATCACATCGTAGTCGGTGCCAAAATAATCTGTAATCGTATCTTTGTATGTCTTGGGTAATGGGACAGCCCTGATACACCAAAATTTATCGTTTGGTTCCCATTCGCCCATGGTTGGGAATGAGTTGGTTGGATTTGTCAACTTATTCCCAAAATAGGGCAAAGGTTTTTACTTGCACATTTTACCCTTACGATATTTATGAAGGAAATATGTCTAATTTACCCGTAGGGTGTCCGGGTAAGAAATAGCACCGTCCCATCTCCTTCCGTTGGGTGTCCGTAAGGGCGACTAAGGGAAAACAAGAAGACGGGCAGCAACGTTTTTCTAATAGATTACCTACCACCTATACTGCGATCCTCAAGCTACCTGCCAAGCGAAGGGATTATGGCAACCCCTACCTTCTAAGGGGGATGCTTTTTATAATTAAAAAGCATCCCCCTTAGAAGGTAGGGGTTGCCATAATCCCTTCGCTTGGCAGGTAGCTTGAGGCAGGTGGCTTGATAATAATCATAAATCATTTATTTCAAATAGGCTTAACGCCTAGCACTTTTGAACAGTCCATTTTTTTATTTTTAAGAAGCTACCACCGTATCACAACGCGGCCTCAACTGAGAAGATCCGGCAGGAAACTCAGCGGACTTGACATTTTTTCACTTTTTTTAAGCAGTGTTTCTCATGTTACAATTAGATCAGTATCAGTGACAGTGTGTCTTGCAATTCAAAAGATCAAATGAGAGAGAAAACAAAAACGACGAAAGTACAACAAACTAAAAGGCCAAAGGGATAGTAGTTTTGTTCAGCAGTGGACCTTTATTGGCTACTGCTGAGGTATAATGACAACACGAGCTATGGAGAGAGCTATGCTCGGAGTTTCTTTGCGCGACAGAATCCGGAATGAGGAGATTCGCCGAAGAACCATGGTCACCGACAAAGCTCTTAAAATCTGCAAGTTGAAGTGGCAATGGGCAGGCCACATCGCTCGGCGATCCGATAACCGTTGCGGAAGAAAGGTTCTCGAGTGGCGACCACGAACCGGAAGACGCAGCGTAGGTGCCACTAGGTGGACAGACGACATTGTGCGCGTCGCAGGCAACCGGTGGATGCAAATAGCCAATTGTCGTTCATTGTGGCGTACGAAGGGGGAGGCCTATGTTCAGCAGTGGACGTCTTCCAGCTGGTGATGATGATGATGTCTAATTTCGCGATGTTGCAACTGACGACAGTATTTGTAATTCCCAAAGGCCGCTATCATCATCATCATCAACCGGAAGACGACCACTGCTGTACAAAGTCCTCCCTCTTAGACCGCCACAATGAACGACAGTTAGCAATTCGCATTCACCACCGATTGCCTAGAGAAAGCCGCTCTGGAAAGCGGCGACGCAATTGAGGATGATAACACATACTTAACTAGCCACTGGAACGCTCGAGGATACTTTAGTGTCATTGAAATACAACCAAGGTGGCAAGCAAGCGTGCAGTCCGCTTGATGGTAAACAGTTACCGTAGCCTATAGACCCTAGCAACACCAGAGGAATCACTAGCGTGTTGCCGACCCTTTAAGACATTAGATATTAAGTCTTTTGTGTCCAGTGATTTCACCAGCTACAGTGGCCTTCACACCGGAACACAGCAATGTTTACACACTGCTGCCTGGCAGCGGATTATCTGACACTGCGGTGGTACCTACCTGGACGGTTCCTTGCACAAGGAACCTACCAACCAGTAATAGTAGTAGTATTTAATCTGAAAAGCGATAAAATGATGTTTCTCAGTAGTTCCATTGTTCTTAGTTCCATGCAAAGAGGACGGTTCCATCCATGGCACTATAGTAATAATAATAATATGCCCGCAGGGCAGCTTGTGGCGAGCTGTTGGTGCGTAACGACACCACGGACCCGAGTGCTCCAGAGAGTCGGTCAGGGCCCCCACCTCGGCGTGTCTTCTTCGGTCGAGTGGAAACCGAAGAGGGCCCGCAGGACTCTCAGCTCTGGCTTGCCTTAATTGGCCGTCCAGAGAGGAGCTGTTAGAGCTATATGCTCCAGGGGTGGAAGTGTTAAAGGGCATAACGCCGCGAGTAACTTCGGAGAAAGCGCAGCACACCTCTCGACACCCCTGAGTCACTCACACCGGTGTTGCTCTCTGTCGTCATCGGACGATCATTTGGGGAGCCCATCTAGTGGGTGGCAAGCCACCACTTGTCACAAAATAATTATGAACGTAATTATGGCAAGTGACCCCGGCCTTTGCAATAACCCAGTCGCCAGTCCACCAAATGCTCAACTCCATAAACCTAGAATTCTTTTCACATGCTTGCAATAGTGCCTACCACCTACCGAGGTCAGCTGCTGTAATTTCATCATTGTGGCAGTTGACCCCGGGAGGTGTTTTACACACCATTTTCTTCTTCTAAAACAGGCCTCTACGTGTTGGATCCGTCCCCCGGGCTAAGCCCGTGAGTAAATAAAACATAAAAAAAATAATAATAATAAACAATTTATTTCAAATTACCAAGATTCATCATTTGTTAGTATACACTTACAATCTATGTTAGTAGGTAATATACAATGGAACAAGTAACTAGACATGGAGGGAGACCCAATGTCTCAACATAGGACAATCGAACCTGTCTGCCCAAACCTTTAGAATACTGTTGGAACTGGTTCGGACACGGTGCAGCATCGAAGCAGCCCTTTTTCTAAGGATGGCATGAAAGCCATCCGTGCGTGCTTCGGCAAACATACCTGATGCGCTACAGTATCTTGGCAGTCCCAACAGCATTCTAAATATATTATTATATTGAACACGATGGGCATTGAGTGTTCCCTGAGTACAGTCGACCCACAGGCTGCACGTGTAGAATGTCTGGCAATAAGCTTTAAAAAGAGTGATTTTTACTTCCCTTGTACAACGCGCGAACCTACGGGCTAACATATTCCCCCGGACAGCCAATGCCCTTCGTTCCCTCTCAATATCAGCGTTATCCTTGAGATCCTCCGAGACCCAGTGACCCAAGTACTTATATGAGGAAATTCTATTCAGTGACATACCATTCAGCCACACAGGAGGCACTGTATCCACGCTGTGCTCACGAGGTTGAAAAACTAAAACTTCACTCTTGCTCACATTGTACTTGAGCCCATGGGCCTCAGCATACGCCTCTCACATCTGCACCATTTTCCTCAAATCACTATACTACTATACACTACACTATACTATAGTGAGACTAAGTATTGATTTCCAGTAGTTCCATTCCTGCGGACAATGGTACACTTTTCATACCTCTAGTTCTATTGCTGCCATCCATTCCATCACCAGCCGGGAAACCTACACTGCTGAATTACTTTAAAACAAAGAATAAATATTAGCTTAAATGCGAACTTACCTGTCCGGTAGTTGTGGTACCTCTGGTATAGTATACGGGTATGCGACCCTGGCTTCCCTAGCTATTACTGTCCCATCCCTTGCCCTCTTGGGTGGTAATATCCTACTTTTCGTATTTCCTTTTTACACCACCTATCCTTCCCTTTCCCTTGTTATTCGTGAGAACGCAATCGTTGGTCATAAATAATTTAACTAACCAAAATGGCGGCGATATGGTTCGCCACCCATCACGTCTCGTTTCTCACGGGGACGAAAAGTGGCCCATGGGCTCTGCCTACCCCTACGGGATAAAGGCGTGACTATATATGGATATGTTAAATGCGAAAGGGATAAAATTGAATAATGAAACAAAGTTTAGCTTACAAGGTTTATATTTTGATTTAAACCAAACTCAGCCCTTACATGCAATATATTTCGCTTTAAATACATAAAAAACTATCTCTAAAGTTGTCAAGCCAAAGTTGTCACACAAATTGGTGCTGAAGCTTGGGATGTTGGTATCCCAAGATACAGGCTTTGCCTAGTTTGGGATCCCTTGTTAATTTTAAGTTTATTCTATCGTTTGTTGTTTCGTATTCTCAAAGTTTACTGGAATTGTTAAGTAATTCTGTTTAATAAAGAACTTTATTTATTTATTATTTACTAGCTGACCCACGCAGCTCCGCCTGCGCTATTTTTACGTTAACTAAACTTTGAATAACAGACATTCGCATCGAATACATAACCTCATTTTTTATAGTCGGTTAAAAACTGGGACCCACTAATTACTTGCTCTCCGAACCACGGACCCGTTTAGTTCAAATGGCGTTAAGCGGTCACCCATCTCTTTAATGACCTTACCTAACGTTGCTTAACCAGATCGATTACAAAACCTTGATAACAACTCTCTATGAGTGTTCCCTTACTAATATTTATTATATTATAATGAAAAATTGATAAAATCGGACCAAGCGTATAACCAAGTACCCGTTTTGACTTTAATCCCCTCTCCCAAAAGAACCGTGCTAGATTACGGGATAAAAAGTATCCTATGTCCTACCTCGTAGTAAGATCTCAAATCATGCCAAGTTTCATTTGAATCCATTCAGTAGCTTCGGCGTGATGCTCAGCCGTGATACAGACAGACAGACAGACAGACAGACAAAAATTAAAAAAAATATTATAAGTATAGATTACATTTTCGGCCTCAGTATCGGTTATAGAATGCCCTCCAAATATAATTTTCAAAATATCTTCAATGTACAGAATTGGACCTGTTACAGTTTTATTATAAGTATAGATTAGAAATATAAACAGCGATTTGCTGAGAGATAGACAACGATAGAAAAATATATAGATACTTAGGTATATAATAGAAGGAAATACAAAATAACATCAATAAACATAGCAACAACTTTTCGTAGTATCACTTCAGGGCGTGCCCTTGATATTATCTTCAATACGTGTATTGGAGATATCAATATCAACGTGTTTGGCTAAATTTAAAAAGTTGTGCTCGTGCGAGCACAATAGATAAGTGTTCCGCCTATAGTTACTACTAGCTATTTCCTGCGGCTTCGCCTGCTATTTTTTTTACAGAGTTTACCAACCCCTAACACACCCCCAAAAGTTGTTTTTGAAAATTCGCGAAACACGTATTGATTTATTTTATTTAGAGAATCTTTTCAGTAAATTTCAAGGCAATCGAACCATACAATAAAAAGTTTCATTTAACCCCTTTAGGAGACGAATTTTCAAAAACCCTTTCTTAGTGGATGCTTACGTCATAAGAAGAACTTACTGTCCAAATTTCAGCTTTCTAGGTCCAGCGGTTTGGCCTGTGCGTTGATGAATCAGTCAGTCAGGACAAGTAATTTTATATGTATTGATGAGCAAGAGGTACCTACAGCTATAGGGATGTGATGACGGGAACCGGCAGGCCCATGAATTTATATACAGGAAAGGAGTTCAGGACAGTCAATGGAACCGGATGCTAGTTAGAGAAGGAATACAATATCGGCTACCTCACGCCGCTTATACAACGGTAGTTTGTGATGTTGTTTGCAATAGGCTAGATAGTTGTGAGATTCATATTGTTGTCTAGAGTGGTAACAAAGTTGCCTAGTAAACTTTTTTTGTACATTTTCTATACCATTAAGCTGTCGGCGGTCGAACCGTGATCGCGGTGCGCGCTTCGCGTGCTAACATGATTTAAATCGGAATCATCGGTCGTTTAGCGTATATAGATACAGGGTGTAAGGGACTACATACCGAAAACTTTTATATATGATTTCTCATATTGTCGTTTCAACATTACAGAAACCATTTATATGGAAAATGACAAATGACTAACTTGTTAATTTTTGATCATGTAAGGAATACCTGCGGAATAATATTTATTTCTCAAATTACATTGCTAATTTCAATCAAGGCCAAGCATGGATATTATGGCAACCCTTCCCTTCTAAGGGAGAGGCCTTTGTTCATCATCATCATTAGCAGCGGATAGACGTCCACTACTGAACAAAGGCCTCCCCCTTGGAAGGGAGAGGTTGCCATAATCCCCACGCTTGGCAGGCGGCTTGGGGATAGACCTTTGTTCAGCAGTGGACTTTTCGACTGCTGATGATTGCTAATGTTGCACAAATAAGTAACTTATTGTTTTTAAAGTGAAATTAGGCTTTATTATTATACCAATAATGATGTTATCCTAATTTTATAAAAAAATTGCTGTTTATTTTTGGAAATTCATGAAAAAACCGATGAAAAATTTCAACACTGGAATTCAGACTCAGTACTGGATCCCTGGTATCGGTTTTCGGTACGATGTCCCTTACACCCCGTAGATACATAGGATTCCACACTTGGGATGCATACTCAAGATTACGACAGACAGACGTACAAGAGAACGATATAATATTTTAAGAGTTTTTATTTCGTTGAAGTCTTTAGCACTGCGCACCAAAAACCGAAGCGCTTTGGAAGCCTTAATATCTATTTTAGCACAATAACATGCCATCATGAAATACGCCAAGCTCTCGTACAAAGGACTGCCCTTGCAAAGTAACTGATTTCAGAGAACCTATAGCCAAATTCCACGCAATTGCGTTTACGAACAAGTAATAAGTTTAAAAAACTAAAACCCGACTACGGATAAAATCGCAGTCTAATAATGTGATATTATATAGCCTATAACCAGTGGACAATCAAGACGCTTCTAACGACACCCTACCTACAAATTATGTTAAGTAGATTAGAAGATATGCGCGAACAGATGAACATACATACATACATTCTTGTTAAAATCATAACCCTGCCTCCGTTCCGTAGTCGGGTAATAAAAGTCAATTAGGGTCAAATTAATAGATCACATTTGCCACTTCATTAAAATTTATCAACGTAGCCTAGAAAGGGGGGCATTCTATTCTATTCTATTGTTGGTGACTATAAAATTGGGCCCGGTAACCACCGGAACGCACTTCGACCCAGTTGGATCCATTGTGCATGCCCTAGCCCTTACTCTGTTGCTGACGTGTCGAAGAGTTCCCTTAGGTACGCAACTATTGCGCCAGCTTGGAGCTGTACATAATCATCTGGTGTAGAATAGGCTCAATAGGCTCAATACTCCCAGATGACTCAACCTACGTCTCGCAAGAACGTCGCAGCCGCACAATATGACTTTCTTCAAGTCCTTTTTATTTTATTTTTATGTGTGTACAATAAAGAGTATAAATAAATAAATAATAAATAAATATGTGTTGGATTGACTCTTTTCCATCTTCGCAGAATCTGCAAGTATCAACAGTAATTAGCTACTCATTCTGTGGAGGTGTACATTGGTACCAAAATGTCCCGTAAGTGCACCTATTAGGTGCCTTATTTGTGATCAGCTTAGGTTTAATAATTTAACCCCACAGTCCACCCTTGTGCTAGAGAAAGTCTTGGAGTGGTTTAGGCCTGATGCTTCCCTCCATTCCTTTATGTGTTCATTTCTAGCATGCACATTATAATGGTGTGCATAAAATATTATTAATTTTTTCGAAGTCAGAACTGCACAATTGCTTAACTTTTTTCAATTACGATTGCATGTTTATTGTAATTATGACAAAAGAAACAGACAGAGCAATGAAACTGACAGATGTCAAATGTTCTCTATTAAATTGGCCCTACATTAGTGACACTGCATTTAGTAGTTTTTTTTCCATTATTTGTTGTTTCGCCAATAAAACTTTGTTTTCGATAAAGTTGTGCAGGAAAACGGGGAGTTAGTACGGTCCTGTTTGTTAGTGTTAGGAAAATTTTGACTCAATTTCAATTTTTTTTAATGTATTTAGGTGCCATTAAATTCCTTAAGTTGATCGACAATTGTGCTGCCGAATCGTATGAAGGATTTAATAGCCCATCGATTAATCCCCTTCAGAACAACAGGGTCTATAAGGTTTGATTCACAGCGTGAGATATGTGTCATGCGATCATCAATTAATTTTGGGCAATCTTGCAGGAGGTGATTAAAAGTTTGGGGAGTCGCCCCGCAAGGGCAGTGTGGGTCCGGGGTTAAATAAAACCCATGTAAGTAGGTCTGTTGTAGCCGTGGCCAGTAAGTATTTGTGTAAGTTGAAATGAGATTACGGTATTATAAAAGAGGTTTTTGGCGTCGGCTATTGTGGGAAGGAGTTCTTTGGTGTGAAGCTTGAGGTGCGCTAAGATATCTTGTAAACCAGGTGTTGACGTGTTCTGATGCCGGCTTTTACATAAGAAATTGGGAATTTAATATAGTCAGGGGCTTTGTGCGAAACTGCTGCAGCCTTGGCTGCTGCGTCAGCTGCCTCATTATCGGCTATTCTAAAGTGGCTTTTTATCCGGATGATTTTGACCGTATTAGGATTTTCAGCTAGATTTCTGTGGATTTGAGAGACTATTGGTTGTGTGTTTGAACGATTATTAAGAGCATAAATAGACGAAGAGTCGGTGAGTATAAGGGTGTGTGAATCGATTTGTGGAGGCAAGTTTACTAGAGTGTAGAATTGCCAGAAACTCCGCTTGAAGAACGGTGCACGTAGAGTGGAGTTTAAACTTTTTGTAGTGACTGGGGATACACGGTACAGGCAGCTGACGTAGGCTGCACCGACAGATCCATCTTCTTGTTTACTGCCGTCTGTGTATATTGTAAAGGTGTTGGGGAAGATATGTGCTTCTATCTCCTCTTGGTTGCGGGCACTAATTATGGGGCTGGTGAGTCTAGCTGCTGGGTGAAGAAGTACATGAGGTAGGGTGGGGATTTCGACAGAAATGTCCGCAGGAACTAACTCTGTGGTTTTGGTGAGTTTCACCTGTTCAGTCGCTGCAGCTTCTCTGAACTTGAGGTCAAGGGGCGTGATCTGCGCCCTGCATTTAGTAGTAGTAAGTTTTTATCAGAAAGCTTGTTTATTTGAGATCTCCTAGGCTTATATGCATTATAGTTACTCACAACCATAGGCGCTGCCAGGATTACTTTCAGGGAGGTGCATCTGCATCTACACATTATAAATTTAATGTAAAAAAATATAGATATAATTATTATTTTTTACAAAAAAATGTTTTTATTGAACGAAAAAAAGTGTGTTGTACAAATAAGAATACATTAGGCCCCACACTAGCATACCCTGTGTTGTGGGATCTAGTCTCTTTCGTCGCTAGGGAACAGAAAAAGTAATTATTTAATTTCAAACAAAACAAAGAAAAAAAAACAAAACGGACTGAGCATGCATGTGTAGATATTGTGTATTTGTGTTGTGAGTGTGTGTGTGTGTGTGTGAGTGTGTGTGTGTGTGTGAGTGCATGTGTTATTATGTAAATAAATGTAATGTCAAATTCAAATCGCGCGGGATTGAATATGTGTTGCTAATCGAAAGCATACATAATCTCTGTAGTCGATGGTTAGCGTTATTGCTCGGGCAATCCCAGCTGCATCTTAGAGCATTAAACCAAATGGTAAATTTAATTTAATTTTAGCATTAAACCAAATTTACCATTTGGTTTAATGCATTAAACCAAATGGTAAATTTGGTTTAATGCATTAAACCAAATGGTAAATTTGGTTTAATGCTCTACGCGCTGCCCACACTGCCGCGCGACCGACAAATGCGGGTAATTTCCCGGCTGCGCAAAACCAGTTGTCTATAGTAATTTGAACAGCGACACTACATATTTATAGTCTTTTTGAGGTAATTTCATGTGTAGCTTAATCATTATTGTTCAAGTTATGAGTGACTGTTCTTTCCTGACAGGGGGTGCAAGTGCACCCCCATGCACCCGGCTGCCGGCGCCGTGCTCACAACATCTAGCTATGGCATCAGGAGAAAATTTAGAGAAACCAGGGTCGTATCCTAATTAAGTATACCTACCCAATGTTTGAGATTGATAACCGCAAACTGCACTACCTGGTCCCACAGAATAAGTACCTACTCAGTAGTTATTTAGTAGTTATATTTTCATATGTTCCTATCATTGCTGGCTAATTGATAACTTATTATTATGGTACAATATTATCATTATGATAAGTCTGACATACTTACCTTTATTTTTTTAATATCTTAAGACATTATTTAATGTTTTTGTAGTTATTGTATTTCGTTGGATAAATTCAATTCGAAACCTCAGTTTAGTCAGAATTAACGACTATATGCTTAAGTTCTTTGCCCATCGTCTTGGATTTCTTCCCAATTTTCCCTCCCGCAAAATCGGGTATTTTCCCGATTTACGAAATAACCTATCTATTGGCGACATCCCCAACAATGTTAGGTACCTACTGCTTATTTATTAGTAATAACTAAGCAGTGATAACAAGTATGTATTCATCACAATATCACCACACCGCCGACCTGTAGGTTAAATTATCTATACATTTAATCCACGAGCCCGAATTCCAGGAGAATATTAATAAATCTTATCGCGATGTACCTACATTTACATAATAACGTTCCAATTTAATTCATAAATTCTAGTGAGTCATAATAATTCGAATTTGTAGGGCTGGATGGCAGAGACAGACCTCTTTAAAAAAACATTCATTATTTATTTAAATGGAACATTGTGAAACAAACTGCCAACTTAAGTGGACCGACATGAGTGCCAACATGATGAGCTACCTTGTAATATTTTTGACACTGTTTAGGTAAGTGTTTTTTTTTTAATTTATATTGTAAGGAATAGCCAGCAAAATGTGTCTCGACGATTGAAACCACGGAGTACTCTTATTTCTTTTATTCATAAACTGGCAATAATATAGACAGTAAACATCTTATTATCATTTTCACTATTTCACTTGTTTCATAATACACTTTTTATACGTGTCTTATCTTTGTTGACCGCTCAATTTCAACTAACTCACACTAAGACCTTCCCCACTAATTATAGTTTCTTTGCTTTGTTCATTAATCAATATATTACTCTTTACTCAGTTTCATTGATTTAATGTTTTATTATACAATGTAAAATAGTTAATTAATTTAATAAGTTAAAGCCATTAATTTAGTTTTACAATTATAAATATTCATTGTTTTGATTGTTCAGCGGAAATAGGTACGTATTTTATAAAGATATCAATAGCAAAAGTATTTTCTATTCAGTTATTTCTTATTAATTTTTAAATAATGTGTCATTAAATAAATTAAACTTACAATATTATGACTTATTTTTTTAATAGGTAACACCAATTTAGTTATATTCTACTGCGATAATTAGAGTAGCTACAACAGGCTTACCATTTCTTGGTAATTTTTCCCTTGTTTCCAGGAATAAATAAATTTTTCTGTCTAGGTACCGACGTAAAGTATTTGTATTTGTTAATTAATTAGGTAATATTTATTTACAGGGTCACTAAGAATAGTCCTTTATACAGCGCGGTTGACCAAAATACAGTTCAGTTATGTCAGAAAAACGAATCTCATATAGACGAGTAAGTTATGTTATTTATCTATCTATATTATGAAGGTAGCTTCAGCGGCGCAGCGGAAAGATTTAAAATCGAAAGGCGGAAGGTTCGAATCCTGCGGGGAGCAACAACTTTGCGTCATTAAAGTGAGAGACTGGTGAGATCCACGATCCATGCGTCTGATTGGCATGTAAAAACGTCGGTTGTTGTCTCATCGGATTGTAAGTTTATAGGAAGAGAGGGTGCGCTTGTGGCGTCGTGCTTTTCACTTGCACCATACCCTAAACTTGTACCATACACCAAACTCATTCGTCTTGCGCACGCATGTATCACTTCATTCTTCTTCATTAATTATGCGCGCGCAGTCCGTCCATTCATTCATACATTCATTCATTCCTTCGTTCGCGGAACGTTAAGGTCAGAAGACGGACTCGGAGATTGTTGGATTGAATTACTGTTATTCTGGTGTAATTGAGTAATGTATAAAAGTTAATACATATAATTTAATATGACAACGAATCTGGTATGCTGTGTTTATATTTCATAGAGGTAAAACCCATAACGGGCAAACCCCCCTATAGTGGTGACTTCTGACAAAAAGAAAAGACAACCGTGAAAAAAATTTTGTTTTAGAGAGTTCGAGACTTAGATGACGTTTGGTCCAAGTTAGAAGCGGTGAGCGATTTTTACAAAATTTACAAATTATGATGGACGACGAATTTAGTGATGCAGAAGGCAAAGATGATAAGCCCTGTGTTTCTCGGGAGGTGCATAGAGTCGGCACGCCCATACGTTGTCCGACATTCTGTCCCGACGAACCAGCTTTATGGTTTGCACAGTTAGAAGGCCAATTTATACTGTCTAGAATAACGCGACAATAGCAAATTTTACTACGTAACTACGCAGCTCGATACTAAGTATGCGTTGCATGTGAAAGATGTAATTACAAAACCACCGGACAGTAATAAATACGAAAAATTGAAGACAGAACTTATACGTCGACTATCCGCATCACAGGAGAGGCAGATTAAGCAACTGTTAACACAGGAGGAGCTCGGCGATCGAAGACCATCGCAATTCTTGCGTCACTTACAAAATATAGCCGGTCCATCGGGTGCTTCGGAATTCATTAAAAGCATCTGGACAAATCGTTTACCTCAGAACATTCAAACTGTTATTGCTTCACAGATTGCTGATTTAGAGGTAGAAAAGCTTGCTGAAATTGCCGACAGGGTGTACGAGTTAGCTCCATCATGTCCTCAAGTGGCTACTGCATCTGCCTTCACTAACGACGCTCCGCTTGACATGAGTAAGCAATTAAGTGACCTCACTAGGCAAGTAGCCTTACTTACTTCGCGGTTGAATAATAGCAATGGACAACGGTCACGCTCACGTTCACGCTCTCTCAGAACCAAAGAAGCTACTACAGGTCTGGACCTAAACAGCCATCACCGAACCATCCGCACTGTTTTTACCATTATACCTACGGTAGTAAAGCGAACAAGTGTAAGCAGTCCTGTACCTTTGACTCGGAAAACAACAAGGGCGGTCGCATGTAGCGGCCAACGACTGCCCTTCTTCAACAGGCCGTCTATTTATAACGGATCGGACTTCGAAAATGCAGTTCCTTGTGGACACTGGCTCTGACTTGTGTGTTTTCTCCCGATCAGCAGTTAGGGCGCCCTGCTTTCAGTCAAAATATGATCTAACAGCTGCTAATAACACTGTCATTCATACGTACGGACCAATTCAGCTGCAACTCAACTTAGGTCTCCGAAGAAACTTTGTTTGGAATTTTACCATTGCGGACGTATCTCGACCTATAATAGGAGTTGATTTCCTTAGTTTTTATAACTTGCTGGTAGACTGCAGGACCAAAGACTGATCGATAACCATACGTCACTCACAGTTTCGGCGATCCATTGTAAGTCCACTGAAGATATCGCGTCTGTAAAGGCAGTGGTAGGAGAGACAGAGTACCATCAAATACTTCGACAGTATCCTGAAATTACCCGCCCTCCAGGTAGACATTCACCTAGCAAGCACAGTACACTACACCATATCCGAACAACACCAGGTCCTCCAGTTTACTGTAAACCTCGACGCCTCGATCCAGCTCGTATGCAAATTGCAAAAAAGGAGTTTGAGGACATGCTAGTTAGTGGTGTAGCCAGGCGCTCAGAAAGTGCATGGTCTTCTGCATTGCATCTGGTTAGGAAAAAGGACGATGGATGGAGACCCTGTGGAGACTACAGAGCACTGAATGCAAGAACGATACCCGACAGGTATCCTATCCGTCACATTCATGACTTTTCTTACCAGCTGTCAGGATGTTCAGTCTTCTCAACGATCGATTTAGTCAAAGCTTACAACCAAATTGCTGTCAATCCAGAGGATATACCGAAAACAGCCATCACAACACCATTTGGACTCTTTGAATTCTCGTACATCACCTTTGGTTTGCGGAATGCAGCTCAGACTTTTCAAAAATTCATGGACGAAGTCTTACTTGGCCTTGATTTCTGCTATGGATATGTCGATGACATTCTAGTGTTTTCAGCGACCCCAGAGGAGCATAAATGTCACCTACACCAGTTGTTCGAACGGTTGAGAGAGTACGGTGTTGTCATAAACACCTCAAAATGCAACATTGGTCAGTCAGAAGTCGTTTTCCTTGGTTACTGTGTGTCAGCAGAATGAACGAAGCCTCTGGAGTCGAAGATCCAAATTATCCAGAAATATCCAATCCCTAAGACTGTTAAAGAGCTAAGGCGTTTCTTAGGAATGGTAAATTTTTATCGCCGTTTTGTTCCGAAGGCTGCAGAATTGCAAGCCCCTTTGCATGCTGTTCTTTCGGGTCCAAAAGTTAAAGGATCACATCCAGTCAATATGACCCCTCAGCTAATACAAGCTTTCGAAGATTGTAGATCGTCACTTGCAAAGGCTGAATTAGCAATTGTCACTGACGCATCGAACGCAGCCTTAGGTGCTGTACTCCAACAGTTCAAAGAAAATATTTGGCAACCTTTAGCTTTTTACTCACTCAAATTATCTAGTGCACAAAGAAAATATAGCCTCTATGATCGAGAGTTATTGGCTGTATACGAAGCTATAAGGTATTTCCGTCACATGGTCGAAGCTAGAACATTCGCCGTGTTTACAGATCATAAACTACTCACCTTTGCTTTCAAATCAAGTCGTGAAAACTGTACGCCGCGTCAGTTTAGATACCTTGACCTGGTAGAGAGAACGTTGTAGCTGACGCGTTATCACGGGTGGAGGAAATATCAGTTGCTATCGATTATAACGAACTTGCAAAACTTCAGGATGACGATCCAGAACTGCAAGAGTTACTTCGCCACGGTTCCGCATTGAAGCTAAAGAAGATGACTACGGTAAATTGTAACTTACCTGTATACTGTGATGTTTCCGTGCAGACACCTCGTCCGTATATCACGCCGCAATTGAGAAGGCAAGTCTTCGATTCTCTGCACAACCTACATCACCCTGGAGCTTCAGCTACAGTGCGACTGGTCACTCAACTCTTCGTTTGGCCAGGGATTTGCAAAGACTGTAGAGAGTGGGTTAGGCAATGTCTAAAATGACAGACCAAAAATCTCTCGTCATACCAAAGCTCCACTCATGACTCCATCCTTCAGATTTTCTCATATTCACATCGACATCGTAGGGCCGTTAACCCCTTCTTCTGATTACAGGTATTGCCTCACCGTCATCGATCGATTTACTCGTTGGCCTGAGGCGTTCCCACTAAAAGACATAACGGCCGAGACGTGTGCAGCTGCTCTAGTATCTGGTTGGATAGCCAGGTTTGGTTGTCCTGCTCGGGTGACTACAGATCGTGGTCGCCAGTTTGAGAGCCATCTCTTCCAAGCTCTCACATCTTTGGTTGGTGCGCGACAATTCTGCACTACAGCCTATCATCCTGCTGCAAATGGCATCGTAGAACGTCTACACCGTCAACTCAAGGCAGCCATCATGTGCCACGACTCATTAGAATGGGCTGAAGCTCTCCCTTTGGTGCTCCTTGGTATGCGAAACTCTTGGAAGGAAGATATTCAGACTACGCCTGCCGAACTCGTTTATGGAGAAGCTCTTCGTTTCGGTCAGTTTCTGTGTCCGAAAGATGACTTTACCGCAGCTGACATTACACTGTACGCTACTCGGCTGCGCCAGAACATGACTAAGCTGACCCCGAGACCTACTTCGTGGCATACTACTTCGCCATTTTATATTCCTCGAGATCTGAATACTTGCTCACATGTGTTTCTTCGGCAAGATCGCGTCCGGAGCTCACTAGAACCACCTTACGCTGAACCATTCAAGGTAGTGGAAAGGCATCCTAAGTTCTTTACTCTGGATATTCGAGGAAAGCCAAATAACGTCTCCATTGACAGGCTGAAGCCAGCTTATATGATGAAGGAAACTACGAGTTCGGAACCAGTAACAAAAACAGTATCAACGCCTACTACTACTGGTACTACCAGCGATGAGAAGAAGACGAGAAGTGCTCGTCGTGTTCGGTTTCCAGATTTTTATCGACCGTAGTTACGGTCTGGCCAGGGGGACTATGTGGCGTCTTGCTTTTCACTTGCACCATACCCTAAACTTGTACCATACACCAAACTCATTCGTCTTACGCACGCATGTATCACTTCATTCTTCTTCATTCATTATTAAAGATGGGTTAATACCGATATTTCTCAAGAGTAGGTAATAATATTATATTCGCCTGGCAATATTATAATATTGTAACTAATTTAACAGTATTAGTAATATTTTATATTTCACTAATATCATTAAAATAGACTTGGCAGGCATA
The DNA here is from genome assembly GCA_911728495.1 of Furcula furcula. Lineage (NCBI taxonomy): Eukaryota > Metazoa > Arthropoda > Insecta > Lepidoptera > Notodontidae > Furcula > Furcula furcula. The sequence continues at coordinate 13,686,586 of OU452265.1, read as the reverse complement.
TCACGGCATCACTAATCTACGGACAGATTACTGAATATTATCTATCCATCTCATTCCTACGTTAATATTTGTATGAATGATCTCTTAATGAATCTGATGAGTGCCAATCAAGTGAATCCGAACTATTCCGAACTAATCCGAATGGTATTATCCGGTCTATTTAGGATGGTTATTACAGAGATTAGGCTAATATAAAATATTAGCATATGATAGTTCGTCGGATTACTAATCCACGAATCCCTTCAATATTAACCCCTGGAGGACCGGCGCTGACCGGCGCTGTTACTAATACTAATATATCAGCCACACCATTATTCATTATGCACGCGCAGTCCATCCATTCATTCATACATTCATTCATTCCTTCGTTCGCGGAACGTTAAGGTCAGAAGACGGACTCGGAGATTGTTGGATTGAATTACTGTTATTCTGGTGTAATTGAGTAATGTATAAAAGTAAATACAAATAAATTAATATGACAACGAATCTGGTATGCTGTGTTTATATTTCATAGGGGTAAAACCCATAACGGGCAAACCCATAGCGTATAGGGATACGCTTGTTGCAATCACTTGTGGACTATTATCTCCCGCATAGTTGGCCTGTCTTATAAAGGTTAATCGCTGTGGCCGTATCGGTTAAGAGCAGTGGCGTGCAGTCCATATAGGCAAAAAGTGTTTGCCTACCCTGTGATTTCCGGAACAATACACGATAACAAAAATAATTTATGTGCTCAATAACATTTTGTTTTGAATTATTTCATCATTATAAATAAGCAAAAGCTCGCGAAATGTCAATCAGTCAAGCGCGCCGCGGCACCGAAAAAACGTGCATTCAACTATTCCTAGGTACGCGGAGATTTAAATTCCCCGCGCACCAAGCCGCGAGGCCCGCTAATCAAAATTTTAAGATCGAAACTCTTAATTCTCACACATTCACACATTTTCTTCTAACAAACTTACACACACCAGTAGGCACGCCGACCATTCAAACAGTATAAATGTCACCACACCATGCAAAAATAGACAGTGCCTCTCGGGTGTGCTCGGGTCTGCTCGGGTGCTCTCGGCAGCAATGACGACCTTGGAGGAAGGACTAAAGAAATGTCGACCAATAGCAGCTCAATCTTAGCCTAATGCATCGAACGGGATGGATACTCATCCATGGAATGAATGGGTGATCGATGAATGAAAATTACTACAAATTATAAAATACCAGTTTTTTTTTTATTCAACATGAACTAGTGCTTGACTGCAGACCCACCTGATGAAAAGTGGCGACGCAATCGAAGATGGTAAGGCGCACTAGCTTATTAAAAGCCTATTCACTCTAGCCTTGAAGACACCCACATTATAATCGGCCGGGAAAACCGACGCAGGCGAACTGTTCCAATCCTTAGCTGTCCTCAATATAAACGAAGAGGCAAATCGTTTAGTCCGGACTGAAGGCACTTTCACCACATAAGGGTGTGTATGTGCAGTGCGTCTCGACGTCCGATGATAGAAGGGGGATGGTGGAATCAAGTCATGCAGTTCCTGTGCACACTCTCCAAAATGCATCTTGTAGAATACCGAGAGGCTGGCTACTTTGCGCCTGTGCTCTAGGCTTTCTAGATTGGCTTCTACTAACCCAGTATCACCAATCAGCCTCTTAGCACGCCTCTCCACTGAGTCCAAAGCAGCTAGATGGCATTTTGCAGCACCGGTCCATATATGACTACCGTACTCCACACACGACCGGACTTGCGCTTTATACAACATCAGAAGCTGTCCCGGTGTGAAGTACCGCCGGACCTTAGCTAGGACACCCAGCTTTCTTGCAGCTACTTTGGCTTTGGACTCAATGAACCGCCCAAAATTTAGGTTTGAGGAGACTTCAACTCCCAACAACTGAAGGCGGTCGGTGTATTCCAAGGATGCATTCTGAAAAGTAGGAGCCAAGTTAAACGGACTCCTTTTGGCGGTGAACAGACACGCTTGTGTTTTGGTGGCATTGAATCTCACAAGATTGGCATCGCCCCATTCGGAAACTGCCTTAAGTGTGAGATTCGCACGCTCTACCATGGCCTCTCTTTCGGACTGGATAATATCCTTACTGGCCCGAGTACTCGGCAGATATCTTTCCACAACAGTGCTGTCATCTGCATACCCATAGATACCGGGTATCATCAACAGATCATTAATGTGCAGCAGGAAGAGGGTTGCGGAAAGAACGGATCCCTGAGGAACTCCGGCATTAGTTATCATCGGCTCCGATGAGCATACAGCAAGCGCTTCCCCATTTTTCTCGAGGGCCTCGCCCCATACATGCGTGGCATACACTAGAAGGTCCCCTGTCGATCGATTTTGGCGAAACCCGTACTGTCGGTCGCTGAGGAGATCATTTTGCTCTAGGTATGCCATGAGTTTGTTCAAACATCCATTTTTTGTCGGTTTTTATTCTATATTTTTTTATTATACGATTGATAACGATTGTTTTCGCAGTATGTGTATGTGTTTCCAAATTATAAAACTTACTTAGTAGAAAATGGAAGTGGTAACGTGTGATCGATATTCTGGCCAAGTGTGTATAGAAAAATTAAAAATTCACGCGTTTTCGACACGTTCTTACGAAATTAAAAGATAAATAACTGAAAATGGCCAAAGGTAAAGTCACGCGAAGGTATAATGATTAATAATCTAAAATATTTAGATTTAAAGTATATTTACAATCAGTTAGCCAGCTGGAAACATAGAATCTAAATATCATTAATTTTTTTGATATTTTGAGGTATTTAAGAGATATTTTGAGTAATATTTTGAGGTATTTTTTTTATAGATTATTTATAATCATCTTAATGTATGTGTACAAGACAAGTAACTCGCAGTCATATTTGTAAGTTTTTTAACTCTATTATTGTTTTTATTGACTGTGTAGTATGTCTGGTTCTTTAAGACGCTCTGCGGCCTAAATGGCTGGATGGATTTTAACGTAGGTACTTACCTACTTCCTACGTGTCGTCTTGTAATAGATCCAACCGTTTATTTTCTTTTTGACAGCACCAATAGAACGTAACTGCGTCATGTTACGCAAAAGTTCACTTTTAAAAGTTCATTTAAAGTGAACTTCACTTTAAGTGAACTTTTAAAAGTGAACTTTTGCGTAAGATGACGCAGTTACGTTCTATTGGTGCTGTCAAAAAGAAAATAAACGGTTGGATCTACTATAGTAGTGGAAGTGAAATAGAATATGTATAAGTATATTTATTCGAAATAAAAACATAAGTATTAGGTACTCATCAAATTTTTTGTGTTCACATCATTCATTAATGTCAATTTAGGTCCCCGTGGGGTGTCCGGGTAAGAATACCACCCACCCATCTCCTTCCGTTGGGTGTCCGTAAAAGGCGACTAAGGGAAAACGAGAAGACGGGCAGCAGCGTCTTTTTATTGGATTACCTACCACCTTTACTGTGATCCCCAAGCCGCCTGCCAAGCGTGGGGATTATGGCAACCCCTCCCTTCTAAGGGAGAGGCCTTTGTTCAGCAGTGGACGTTTCGGCTGCTGATGAGGTTGAAGTTACTTTTTGCCTACCCTGTCATATAACCCAGTGCACGCCACTTGCTTAAGAGGGTATAGAGACGCATGGCAACCAAATGGGGTAGTACATTTACGGTATAGAAAATCTCAACCAAACAACGCGACTCACACAAAGACCATTTCTTAGAAAGACCTCTTAGAAGGACCAATTCTTGGAAGGACCATTTCTCAGAAATAGTCATTCAGTGGCACAGGCTCCGGGATAGTTGTCCGCTAGCTCTGCCACCGGTATAACGTTTTTATTTTTTAAACTACCAAGCAAGCATGCGGCCCGCCTGATGGTAAGCAGTCATCGCAGCCAATAAACGCTAGCAATACCAGAAGAATCATAAATATTAAGTCTTTTGTTCGGTAATTTCACCAGCTACATTGCCCTTCACACCGGAATACAGCAATGTGGTGGTACCTACCTGGAAGGTTCCTTGCACAAGGACCAGTATCTAGTAAACATTCAACTATTACTATTATTTGTATTGTTTCAATTTCAGCACTAAATACAAGCCGGCTCCTGATGAACATTATTTAGACGATGGCGTAGAAGATGTCTATGAAATCACCACGAAACACAAGCCAGATATTTATAATCATCATCTAGATTAAGGCTGCGATCTTTATTAGGCAAATAGTTCGCGACTGACTGTTTGCCTTCCGTATATCTTAGATGGGTCGTTCATTCGACGCTTAATGTTCGCAATTTGAGGGATTTGCCAACTCGGCCAGGCAGCGGCCGATTTGCAGCGATAGTTGTTGCGATGAACGCGCGCATTCAATTTGCAGGTCAGCATCGGTAATAGTCAGAGTTAACTGATAGTCGGCTGCAAATTACTTGCCTAATGGGCCCGTGACCGGGCTACGAGCAAGCACGGGCGTAACAGAAACGCTTAAATAATCCATGATTCTTTAAAATGTTTTTCTTCAAATCATGTACATTGTTTTAAACTGGAAATAAAGAAATAATACCTATGTATTTTATTCTTAGTATCACTATAGAGTATAAAATAAAGTTGTTTCCCGCTCTTTGTCTATCCCGACATTCGGCACGGTTCCCTTGGGAGAGGGGACTAAAGTCAAAATGTGCACTTGGTTATACGCTTGCTCCGATTTTAACAACTTTTCATTATAATAAATATTTGTAAGTGAACACTCATAGACAGTTGTTAACAATGTTTGGAATCGATCAGGTTAAGCAACGTTAGGTAAGGTCATTAAATAGATGGGTGACCGCTTAACACCATTTAAACTAAACGTCTCCGTGCTTCGGAGGGTAAGTCCAAAGTGGGTCCAAGTTTTTAACCGACTTTAAAAAAGGAGGTTTTGTATTCTATGTGAATGTATATTATTGAAAGTTTAGTTAACGTAAACACAGCGCGGGCGGAGCTGCGTGGGTCAGCTAGTTAAGTATAAATACATTTTCTTACCACCCGTGCGAGCCGGGGCGGGCCGCTAGTACATTATTAAATGAAAACTGATTAATATTAAATACATCCAATTAACATCCTTTGATTTATAAACTGTTGATTACAAGTGAAACGGTGAGCACGTTCCGTATTGTTATCCGAGTCTGATAAATCAAAACATTTTTAATCTGAATAGCGAGAAATTGATTGTATGTCTGAGTCATTCTCATTCATCATCAAGGGAGAGGTTGCCATAATCCCCGCGCGTAGGGATCGCAGTATAGGTGGTAGATACTCCAATAAAAAGACGCTGCAGCCCGTCTTCTTGATTTCCCTTAGTCGCCTTTTACGGACACCAAACGGGAGGAAATGGGTGGGTGCTGTTCTTACCCAGACACCCCACGGGGTGTTTTCTCAGTAGTTCCATGCAAAGAGAACGGTTCGATGGCACTAGTGAGACTATTTATACCCAGTAATTCCATTCCTGCGGACAATGGTACACTTTTCATACCTCTAGTTCTATTGTGTGCCATCCATTCCATCACCAGCCGGGAAACGTCCACTGCTGGATTACTTTAAGATAAAGAATAAACGTTTGCTTTGACGTGTAAGGGATACAAGTGAAAAATGAAACAAAGTTTAGTTACAATGTTTATATTTTGATTAAACCAATCTAAACCCTTACATGCAATTTAATATTCGTTTTAATTATACACAAAAAAACTATCGATATTGTTGTCAAGCCAAAGTTGTCACAAAATGAGTGCCGAAGGTTGAGACGTCGTAGTCGCCGGGGAAGGCCTAACCCGAAAGCCACAAACTGCAACGCTTCAAGCAAATTCGCTCAGCGCTGCAAGCGTCAACTTCGAGCGTTAAAAACAAATGTGCGTCCAAACAGCGCTGTAAATTGTAGCGAAATTTGCTATTAGCGAATTTGCACGGGCGACGAATAACGCGTATTTTCTATAAGCATCGATAGAAAATGTACGAGATAGTTCTACAGCGTACACGAAACAGTGCCACGTGCCATCACATCAAATTACCAATTATGTATGTATATTACTTTGTTTTATTGACGCTTCAAGCGAACATCTGAATTTCGTGGCCTCATTTTGACGCTTGTAGCAAATAGCACCCTCAAGCGGGGCGCATTTAATTATTATAGTACTTATATTCTATTCCTTTACTTTAATTTTGTAGAGTAGTATTTTCTCGTACACAAAATACGCGCTTTGACGTGGAGTTGCGAAAACCAGCCCGTTATACTAAAGTAGTATATAACAGTCAAGTAAAGTAGTATTTAACAGTTCTGTAAAGTAGTACTTAAAAGTTCTGTAAAGTAGTACTTTGCTAATGGAGCAGCGATGTCCGTGGTATACTCATCATTTTTTGTGACACATACATAATATTCATTTCCTATTTATTTCTTTTTTAATGCAACTTCTTGTTGATCCGAGATGGTCTGAAAAAAAAACATCTTTTTAATTTATAATTTTTTTTTAAAGCAGAGCAAAGCAAAGCAGAAAACCGAATTTGTCACAATCGTAATGGAGTCTCAATCGGGTGTCGCTAGAATTTAGTGTCGTCGTACACGGGCCACCGGCCACATCCACAATCGTCGCCACTTGAAGCTAGAAGCGGCTACAATAGAAGCAGTCGCGCGACAGCCACTTGCGGTTCATGTTGGACACTTGCTGTCGGTGGCCGCTACTTTTTTTAACTCGTGCTTGCAGTGAAATGAAAGGAGATAGGGGTGGGGAATCGCGCGAGTGGCTAGACGCGAGCAGTGGCAATTTGTCGCGTGTGGCGACCACCGGCGGAAGAAAACAACAGGAAATAGGTCGGCGGCTGCGTTTTGTGGTTGTGGCTAGTGGCCCGTGTGCGGTGACCCTTAGTCACTTTGACAGGCCCGTTGGTCTAGTGGTTAAACACCCTGGCTGCTACCCGATGGGTCGTGGGTTCGATTCCTACCAAGTGTCTGGGTGTTGTCTGGGTATCAGACGCAGGAACGAACTTTTTACATGCCCATCCGACGCATGAATCATCTTACTTTACAGACAATCAGGTGATCGGCCTACATTGTCCTAGCCAGTAAGAAAAACTACACAAAGTTGTTGCTCCCCGCGGGATTGGAACCCGCGACCTCCGGTTTGCAAGGTTTAAAAATAACTATATCAAAAGAATCATCAGATCAACCTGAACTTTGGTGAGAATCGCCTCCTCCTAACTTCATTGTTCTCCACAGCATCGGCTGACACCACCTGTTGAGGGAAAATTTAACAAAATCAGGGATATTATCAGACGGATCGAAGCTTGTACGAGACAAATCTAGAGTGAACAGGCATCTTATGGGTAAGCGCTTTCCATCATAGATCACATCTTCACTTAACACCATTTGAGATTGTGATCAAGCGCAAACCAATTGCTTATAAAAAAAAATACCAGTGAAGTGCGAGTCGGACCCGCACCCCTCCATACCATCTTTGGACATATTAAAGTAGGTAATTTTACTATTCGTGTAACAGGTAGCAAAACAAACCGCATAACTAAGTTTAATTGTCGAGGTTTTTTTAGAATTACAAAAAAACTGTGCAACTTAGAAAGATCATTTTATTTTTCCCGTAAATATAGATAAGATAAGACTGGTATTTTTTTTTTACATTTTTGATTATCAGCCAAAAACTACGTGACATAAACATTAGTATATCGATGGACATAAACCAAAATAAAAATCAGTTTTGCAATGTGCAAATGAAGCCCTCTCATATGATACCCCACTTGATATAGTAGTCCCACTTTGAAATTTTGATGACACATTTCGACCCCCATTATAAAAAAAATTAAAGAAAAATAATATTTTTTTTATATGCAATGGGGTTGGGTAAGTAAGATCTAAAACTATTCCAAGTTTCAAAGGTTTCGTCGCGCGCACTTTGGTAAGTTTTTACTTTCGCACTTTGGTAAGTTTTTAGTTTTTTATTGTAATCGATAGCATAATGGCAACTTTTTAAAACCACCATACATTAGATCGCACCATGCCTACTTTTTTTATTTTTGCCACAGTTACATCGCAATTCACCAACTTTTTAGAAATTCAAATCTATCGATCGCGTAATGCCTATTTTAGTAGGTACAGTTACGTTGAAAATATTTATTTTGAAAATCATGCTGCCATGATTATTCCCTGTATTGTAACAAATAGATTATATTTTTCTCATAATTATTTACGTACGTTTACGTTTTTTACTTATTTATTTGCGTCTCGTTTGTCACGGAGGCGAAAAGCGGCCCTTGGGCTCTGCTTACCCCTACGGGAAAAAGGCGTGATTTTATGTATGTAATTATTTACTATATTGGTTTTTAACATTATTGTTATAATCTGTTATAATTTAGTAAATAATCACTAAAAGTCGGCATGCGAGAGCGAGCGGAGTGAGCTAATTTAGGTTACGCAATGTGTCTTGCATTCGTGTTAGGTTAGATACTTATTTTTTTGGATTACAGTAACTTAGTTTGGAGTTGGTTGCTTTAAATAATATCGGAAGTTGTAACATTTTTGGTTCTAACTTAATAACACGAAAAATTCATAGGTACCCAACGCCATGGTGACATTTCATTCACCAACGGAATCGTCGGGAAAATTATTTCCGATTTTTAACCGACTTCAAAAAAGGAGGAGGTTCTCAATTCGTCTGTATATATATATATATATATATATATATATATATATATTATGTATGTTCACGCATAACTCTGTCAATTATGAACCGATTTGAAAAAATCTTTCTTCCATCCATTCTTCAATCCATTGATTGGGTCCCATAAAAAAAATATTGCTTAGTAATAAGTAGTTCCTGAAAAAACAAGAATGGTGACTGGGCACTGAGAGCTACAGGAAAGCCTATATCGATGACTTTATGTCGCTTTTTAAGGACAAAAATGGTCATAACTCTGGCAAATATTTACCAATTTCAATGATTCTTTTTTTATTCGAAAGAAGAAACCACTGTATTAAATCTGTATGAATTTTATTACAACCGGATAAGAACTTCCTGGAGGACCATGAACGATGTGGAGGAATTTATCTGGTAAAAACCATAAAACTGATGTTCTCCATTACATTGCTCTGACAATTATGAACCGATTGCGATGATTCTTTTTTTATTCGAGAGAGTAAACTGCTATGATGATTCCATGCATATTTCATTACGACCGGATATTTTTTTCTGAAGAAACATGAATTATGTAAAACTATGTAGACGATAATGTGATCATAACCTACCTAGATAATTTTACGGTTTTCGATGGTTCAATCTTTATATATGAAAATATCACTAAAACGTTTAAAAAAAAATCTTTTTAAGATAAGATAAGATAAGATAAGATTCTTTATTTTGCGTAAACATGTGTATACATACAATCTGCATGCAAGATGTTACAACAGTAATTTATTGAGTCAACATGTTTGTCATATAAATGACGTGCAAATGATTTATCATGCGAACATAAATAAAAATGGTACAGTCTCATTAAATTAGGATACAATTTATAGCAACAAACAAAAACAATATTCAAGAAAATGATAGAATTAACGTAAATATAAATTGATTATTAATTATTAAATTGAATTATATATTTGAAGTTATAAATTAATTAATAGTAACATGTCAAATACATTAATGTCAAAATATAAATTCATAATTTGTCACTAAGAAATTCATTGATATTATAGTACGCTTTGGCAGTTAAAAATGATTTTATCCTATGTTTAAATTCTGCATTAGTAAGTTCCTTCCAGCATTTAGGAAGCTTATTATAAATTACTGGTGCCATTGCAAGAACACTTTTGCGCACAAGTGCAGTCCTACCAGAGTTCACACATAGTCTGCTGTTATCGCGCCTGTTGCGGGGAAAAAGATCTGCCATGCGCGGAAATAAATCAGGATTAGACTTAACGAATAACAAAATTTCAAGAATATATAATGATGGCAGAGTGAGTATCTTATATTGTTTGAAGTAGGGTTGGCAACTATCGGTAGGTTTTAATTTAAACATGGCCCTCAGACACCTTTTTTGGGCTTTAAATATGCTTTCTTTATTAGTAGAGTTGCCCCAAAAAATGACTCCATATCTGAGAACCGATTCAACTAGTCCGTAATAAGCAGTAAGGAGCGCATCAGTGCTAAGAGTTCGCGATAATGTGAATAAAGCAAACGAACAACTACTTAGTCTTTTGCGTAATATTTCGATATGAGCTTTCCAGTTAAGAGACTTATCTATAGTTAACCCTAAAAACTTTGTCGTATTTACTGTGTCAATTTTTGTATTATTATAGCTAATGTCATGATTAAATGTCAAACGTTGGCTAAAATTAATTAGTAATGTCTTATTGATATTAATTTTCAAATTGTTGTTTTCTAACCATTCTATTATCAAAATTAATGTATTATTTATATCATTTGCAAAGGTATCTTGGTTTCTACATGTTACAGTGACAGTGCTGTCGTCAGCAAAAAGAGTCATAGGGTGTACAGTAGCTTTAGGGAAATCATTAATATACAGTGTGAAGAGAAGCGGGCCTAGGACACTCCCCTGAGGCACACCATACATAACTTTACGTTCTTCCGATGAGAAAATTTGTTCCATTTTTTTGGTGTTAACTGTACTAATTTGTGTTATTTGCTTCCGGTCACTGAGGTAGGATTGGAATAGTTTTAAGATGTTTCCTCTTACTCCGTAAGCTTCCAGTTTTTTTAATAAAATGCTATGTTGGACATAGTCAAAAGCCTGTGTCATGTCACAGAATATTGAAGAAACTGGAGTACTACTATCCATGTTTCTCAATACCGTATCCAGAAAGTCATACACAGCCATATTTATGGTTTTATGTTGTCTAAACCCCTTCTGCTCATTACATAATATATTATTTTTTTCTAAATATGTATTTAATTCTTTATAAAAGTACTTCTCAAGTATCTTAGAAAATACCGGTATTAATGAAATTGGTCGGTAATTTTCTATTTGGTCGTTATCCTGTTTTTTATGAATCGGCTTGATTATGGAAGTTTTTAGAGCATCTGGGAATGTACCTTGACTAATACTTAGATTTATTATATGACATAATGGTTTAGATATTTCATCAGCAACTTCTTTGACTATCTTTGTACAAATACCATCATAACCCACGCTGTTTGTATTATTTAAAGAAAAAATTATCTTTAGTACGTCTTGTGGTAGACACGGAGCCATAAACATTGAATCTCTTTTGGTTGAAATATGTTTAGTTATACCTACACCTGCTCGATCATTTGGTTGAATCTTATCAATAAAATAATTATTAAACAAATTAGCAATATTCTGTGGGTCCGTAATAATCTGCTTGTCTACCTTCAGTTTATTGATATTGTTTTTTGGTACATTATATTTAGTTTCATTTATTAATTGCCATGTCGTTTTCGTTTTATTTTTTGATCGCTTTATTTTGTCATTATTTTGTACTCTTTTTGTCAAATTTACAATTCTTTTAAATAGTTTCGAGTAATTATTAAGTTTTTTTTTATTATGTAGAGTAGGTTTAAGTCTATATTGCCACAACAGTTGCCGTTTCTTTCTACTACACAATTTTACTCCCCGGGATATCCAGTTTTTCCTTTTATGTATTTTAACCGTAATTAATTTTGACGGAAAGCACTGATCATAGAGTAAAGAAAATATATCGATAAAGGAATTGTACGCCGAATTTGCGTTTTGTAATTCATAAACATTATAGAAAGATAAACTACTAATATAAGCCTTGAATTTTTTGATGTTTTCCTTACTGTAATCACGTCTCATTGTACGCCAGCTACTAAGACAACATACTTTTTTAATCGGGCATTTAAGGAGCTGAGCAGTGTGATCTGATAACGCTAATTCTAATACTGTAGCTTTACAGGACCTACCAAAATTATGCGCAAAGTTGTCAATGCATGTTTGGCTTTTAAGGCGTGTGGGCTGATTGAGTGCTAATTTCAGATTAAAATTTGCTAACAGATTTTCTAACTCTATTGATTGACAATTTTTCTTCAGCATATCTATATTAAAATCGCCCGCTATAACAATATATTTGTAACGCTTTTTTGCTAGCTCTATTAAAAAAATATTGAACCGACTTCAATATCACTGAAAAGTATAAAATAATTTAAATATTATTGAAGTTGGTGCCAAATATACACAGCCGGTAAGCTAACACCAACTTCAATAATATTTAAATTATTTTATACTTTTCAGTGATATTGAAGTCGGTTCAATTTTTTTTTTTAAAGATTTTATATGATACAAAGTTTAAAAAAACTGAGAAAAGGCAAGCCCGCTGAGTTTCTTGCCGGATTTTCTCAGTTGAGGCGGCATTGTGATCCGGTGGTAGGTTTAAAAAAAAAGACCATTCAAAAGTGCAAGAGTTAAGCCTATTTGAAAATAAAGATTGACTTTGACTTTTGACTAGAGGTACTAGGCAGTAGCTTATAAGTAGTAAAAAAAAATGTTGTGTTGCTGGTGGCTCTGAACCTGGTGAAATTCTTCACACTCAAAATAACTACATGGGTCGTATGAGTAGATATGTATTACTATAGACTCAGGGATCGGCAGTAGTACAGTGTAGCTATCCATGTTCAGGTGTACCGCTTACCGTCAGGTGAATCGTGCTTGCCTCCTCTAGTGATGAGTTACAATACCTGGTCAATAGCAGATCTAACTAGGTCTTCTTCATTGGGTGGGCCATATTCTCTGAAGCCGGGTGGTCCGTACTCGAGGAATCCTTCTGGAACCGGTTCCAAGGACCTTAAAGATGACAATGTTCCGTTAGATCTTGTGTAAGATGATATGTGGTATATCGTTAGTAGGGATACTAAATGTGATCACGAGGCAAGTCGTCGCGAGTACCCCTAAGACATCCTTTTCTCGGTTTAATCACAGGATGTAGTTAAGAGCTGAAGAGGCCCTAGGCTGAATGGAGTACCCAGAGACTTTACACAGCTTCGATGGACCGGCACCGGGATGGTTTTAGTGACTTAAAGTCCCAGATATCTCGGCCTTTGCAACTATGGAGACCGACCTTTTAAAGATTTCCTTCCCAATAAAAAATGACAATTTTTCTTATTTTTTCTGAATTCTGAATTCTTAGATCCGAATAACTTAAGGTCGAAATCTGAAGTAGGTAAAGAATATTCATAGGATTTATCAACATACCTAGTAGTTTCTTTAACTCCATTGAGTTCTGTGACGATCTCGACTGCTTGTATCTACAAATTAAAAGAAATATTAAAAAGAATCGACAATTATGAAAGTAAACTCATAATACTCGTAAGCAGCTGCATTTTCATCAAATAGCAAAAACTCGTGGTAACTTCGTGTGGTAAAAAAAATATTAGTAAGAACCAGCGTATACCTATGGCAAGCATGATAGCCACCCTGACGCTCTTCCCTGTCGTTCCTACACTGCTTTGAAAAACCGACAAAGAACTACGCTTGAAGGAACAATTATTATTCCTTCAAACGTATTTTTTGCCAACTTCTACCAAAAAGCAAAAAAAAAATCGAGGTAAGACGTTTGGACGGTTAAAACGTTCGCTGATATAATAGTTCATAAAAGACACATTCGGGTATATGTAGCCTCTGTAGTGCAGCAGGCGACCACTTGCTTTGCAAATGCAGATTCTAATCCCGAGATGAGTAACAACTTTGTGTAGTTATTTCTTACGGGCTAGGAAAACGCAGACCGATCACTTGATTGTATGGAAAGTAAGATGATCGCCCATCCTTCGCGTAGGGATGGGCATGCACAAAGTCGGTTCTGAGCCTGACCTCTCCCTGGTCGTGTCAGCCTTCTATTTCATTGGATTGTGATAAAGAAAGGGAGTACATTAGTCCACTATAATATCTTACTCGTAGATCTTGTGAAAAATTGGCTGCTGTGGTCGTATCGGCCAGGTGAACATAATTTTTATAATACCAATGATGACATGACCTAGAATTACTACACCTACTTTGATTTCTTTCTCCAGATTTTCTAGTGCCTCTGCAATATTGTTAGCACCAGCGACTTCATTTTCCTGCACTATTTCTTGGATCACCACATCCGGTATCACTTGAACTTCTTCCACCTTCTCAGTTATCTCTTCTTGAGGCACTTCAGATGTTTCTTCAACAAATTCAGAGATTTTTCCAAGTTCCAAGGCTTTTTCTTCAAAGTTTGATTGTAATTCAATGCTTCCCTGAATAGTCGGCTGGACTTCAAGTAAGTTTTCAGAAGTCGATTGCTCTTCTGATTGTGTTGTCTCGATTTTTGTGATGGCATCTTGAGAGTCAGTCACGGTTGTCGTTTCTACTGCTGTTACTTCTGTGTTTACTATAAATGGAAAAACATTTATGCCGCTTTTATAATCTAGACAAAATTTAGACAGGAATTTTAACATAAATTTTGATTGTCATATTGACTATATTTTGCAAATTGTTATCAAATAGACATTATAATTTAGATCAATAACTAACAATTCTTTCCCTGCATGCTGGCTAATTTTACCTCTCTAATATTTAGTATATTGATTTATATTTTTCCGAATTTATAATTACCGTCAAAATTAGCAACTTCTTCATTAATTGCTTCAATAATTCCAGAAACTGTTCCAGTTTGAACATCAGCAGCGAAGAATGACTGTTCAGTAATGACATCAGGAAGACCCTGGTTGGTGACTTGCAGAGGAGACTCATCGAGCTTTGGAGGGCCGTACTCCCGGAGGGTATCAGATCCGGATGCTTCAGACTCTTGGAAGAGTATCTCTTCAAGAGTATTTTCTGATGGTTTCTGTGGATTACAATTTATTAAAGTAGTTATTAGGTATTTTTTTAAGCTTCCGTAGCAGATCCGCATATTAGTTGGATGCTTACCTGAACTTCTGATGGTAGGTAGAAAGCTGGACCCTCTGGTTTCCATCCACTCGGAAGGTAGGGTCCTGAGCCAGCCGCGACGGACCCAACAGCGAAAATAATTACAACCAACACCTGTTTTATAATGATTTTTTTTACCAACTTGGCGAAGTGATAAGCAGGATTTACATGATAGTAAGCGACGCTTGTTGACGCACTGCACTACATTACATAAATTATTAAGTCCCTTGATCCCGGTAATTTCACTAGATACAGTGCCCCCTTCCCTCTAATATGGTTGAGGGGAGTGATGGCTGCTGCTCGAGTCAACTCGTGCACGGGTGCTGCTTGGGGGGGACTGGTCCGACTACTATCCCTTTGGCCTTTTAGTTTGTTGTAATTTTTGTCGTAATTATTGTTTTCTTCTTTTCTCCCTTGCTGTATGTTTCGGCAGGACACACTATCGCTAATGTCGATTCAATTGTAACAAATAATGTTTAAAAAAAAAGTGAATAAATGACAAGTCCGCTGAGTTTCTTGCCGGATCTTCTCAGTTGAGGCCGCGTTGTAGTAACCCGGTGGTAGTTTTAAAAAAAATCACCATTTAAAAGTGCTAGCATTAAGCCTATTTGAAAATATTTTTTTTGAATTTGAACTTCACACAATCACACAGTAATTTCACATGACTGATTGGCGGCAATTGAGCTGGCCTTGTTAATGCGGGGCTTAGATGCGGGGTATTATTAAATTAGGTACTGCTTAAAAATTTGGTAAATTTGGGTTTAAGGCCATGATAATGGCGGCTGAGAACAAAATTTTAGAATCAAGTAATATGCATCTCCAGGCTACTAAGCCTGGAGATGTATATTACTTGATTCAAGACCTTCGTAGGAGGAGAATACTCCTCCTACGAAGGTCTTGGGGATCGCTGTATATGGAGAGAAGGATGATAAACAGAAGACTCTGCTGCCCGTCTTCTGGATATTCCTTTAATCCCCTCCTACGACACCCAATGGGACCTTTACTGTTACCGAATGGGGTGGGGTAGAACGCGGCGACGCGGCAGGTCTTGGCATAGGTACCAAGCAGGGCCCTAAGTACTTCTTTTTCACGCGGGAAACCTTCAAAAGGTTCAAAGGGAGATGTGGGGCTCGACCGGGGTACGTGGGATTCTTACCCACTAAAACCCCCGCGGCTGTCGCATCGGCACATGAGAGGGGACCCCAGCGATCTGCACCAGGGGCCCCACAGTGCCTTGCATTTGAGCCCGCCGCCGGGGGGCGCTTTGTAGCCTCCCGGGAACCTGTCAAGGTGCTCACGGGGACGGGGGTCGCAACCCTGCCGCCGCGTTCTCAGAGTCCACGTCCAGCGACACCGAAGGAGGGCCCTAAGTACTAGACTAACATCGCATTCAATAATTAATAATTCTGCAGATATAAGGAAAAATAATAAATAATTAAGTACTCTTACCTTCATTTTCCGATGTACTGAGATCTATCGAACTTAATAAAGAATGGTGATTTAAATATTGAGAGCGCAATTTATATGATCATAACTGGTGATATATAAATAATGTAAAGTACATGGATCCTTGATATGGAGTTTTCAAATATTTGCTGAACGGATTTTGATTGATTTAATTGGTTTGTGCAATTCATAATGAGGAAATCTTTGTACTGAAGGTCACTAATGTTTGAGCATTGTTCAAAGCGGAAAGAGATTAGTTAAATATAATAATACCAGCTAAAGGGAGCAAGATGAAGGGGCTTATAATGCCATAGTTCACCACGATGGCCAACTGCGGTTTGGCGGACTTCACACGTTATTCGAAAGCTAGTTTCTCTTCAGAAACGCGGTTTCCTTACGATCTTTCCTTCACCGAAACGCACAAAAACGATTAGCACATGATTAATTGAAGAAATCAGAGGTGCGAGCCGGGGTTTGCCCCTGCGCTCCTTGTTACCAAGGCAAGAGCTCGCCCACTGAGCTACAGCTCAGTACAGTAGCCCCGCGTACAGCAGTTACAACTGCTTATAGATTTTTGTTAGCGATCCATAAAACCAAGAAGTTTATCTTATCAATCCATAAACATAAGCAGTGCCAGTATTATGTCCCAAGAATTAAGAGTACAGTTAGTGGAATCTCTTGTTCTTTCCAAACTAAATTACGCAGACACAGTTTACGGGCCTAGGTTACTGGCGAGGACGCAGCGGCTCATTCAAAGGGTCCAGAGCGCATGCGCTCGGTTCTGTTTTACCATCCCTCCCAGAACTCATGTAACACCTTTTCTAAACAGTTATGGAATATTAAAAATGAAGTCTCGTCGAAAATTACACTTAGCGTGTCTGCTTTTCGGAATAATAAAATATCAACAACCA
Organism: Furcula furcula; assembly: GCA_911728495.1. Taxonomy (NCBI): domain Eukaryota; kingdom Metazoa; phylum Arthropoda; class Insecta; order Lepidoptera; family Notodontidae; genus Furcula; species Furcula furcula. The sequence goes on along the minus strand of OU452265.1, from coordinate 13,669,329 downwards.
GCGTATTTATATAATAAGTTAAACTGGATGTCAAGTAGAAGGGACTGTTCTATTAGGAAATGCTCACAGCAGTTATCCACCCATTCTCACAAGACTGCAGCCTTCAGAGGCAGTTTCAAATATGCTGCGTCCAAGGTGTGGAATAATATTCCACCACCTTTGAGAACCATAAATTCATTGGCTTCCTTCAGAACACGACTGCGACAATATTTTATGGATGCACAACGGGAGTGTGAGAATGTAAATATTGATTTGTCTTTTATATGAGTCTGATCTTTTATATGATTTATATGAAATTAATAGGTGTAATTTGTTTGGTGACATTTGTTGAGTCAAACTTTACCTATAGTTTATGTGGATTGTCCCATAATAACAGTATGCAAGGCAATACAATACATTTTATCGCGCATAATTAGATAGGTACTACATATATATATAACACATAAATAATTTTATTTTTTTATTGTTTTTAATTGATTAGGTGTAATAACTTTAACTATTAATATATAATACCTACATATATTATACATATACTTACTTAAATTAGATACATTATTATTAGTAGTAAAATAAGCTTATATAAAATTATAATCGTTTGATACCCGTGAGTCACCTAGGGCCCGGTTGAAAATCAGCGCCAAGTCTTGGCTTGGCATTATGCTGAACCTGGTGCCTGTTGCTGCAGAGCAATGTGAGGCACATGCACATTATGCTGTCGTATAAACTTAACGTAACATAAGTTTTATTTTTATTTTTCTATATTTTGTTAACTTTTAGATGTTAAGGGTTTTTGTTTGTATATGGTTTTTTGTGTGCCTCGTTATTTGTAATCTGTGGCAATAAATGCTTTTTCTTTCTTCTTTCTTTCTTTCTTATTAGCAAGTAGGTACCCAAGTACCCAATATTTTTTTTTTTTGTGTAGGAGTAGTACTGTTGGCCGCAGATGGCCATTACAGCTTCACCGGACAAGAGGGCGAGCGCTTTAAGCGCTCCAGCCAGTTGGGTAGCGACTAGCACAAGGGCACCTCAGGGAGGCACGGCCTCGGCTTGGGCTGCCGCTTAGAGAGTATGAGTTTACCACCGGTTCACAACGCGCCCCCGCTGAGAAGAACCGGCAAGAAACTCAGTGAGGGGATGCATGTCGAGGTCGCATGCGTACGACCCTTCGGCCTCGCCGGCGAGACCGGTGTCTGTGTGTTGATGTGTTTGCCAAGTACCCAAGAGACCATGGCACATTTTGCCATCTGCCTCGCGTGTCTAAAGGCCCATTTACACGATGCCAGTTTCTTGCCTGTTCCATACAATAATATTTGAAGCAATAAATGCATATCACAACTAAACAACATATCACATTCTTGCTCCACTGGCCAAGATTTGCATTCAATAATTACATTCAATTTTTTTAACAGTTACTTACCATTCTTGAAAATCAAATATTGCACTTAAATTATTGCGTTCAATTATTGCTCTTGTATGTACAAGAAAATGGCATCATGTAAATCAGTCTTAAAAGCCCTACACACGGCACTAAAATCAGTGGCAATATCGGGACAGTGGTGGTGGGGATGAAATCGGCTACTACTCTACACACGACCCAACCAGTTAGTACAGAACCGACCGTGCATGCAACAGACTGCTCGTTGATCCGAGATGCCGCCGACACTATCAAAACAGCAAAAAAAGGCATTGCCTTGGCACTTACTATGGTGCCAACAGGCGTGGGTTCGATTCCCACCAAGTGTCTGGGTGTTTTATCTATATTTTCTTCTGTTGGTCGGGTGTTCTATCTATCTATCCTTTTGAGGTGGGCGTTAATAGCTGCGACACAGTTTTTAACTAATTTACCTATTATCGTACTTATGTAAATGTTAACATATGTTTTAGTTCCAATAAAATATGATTTGATTTGATATAAGTATGTATTCACAAAAAAAAGTATATAAATGTATTAGTATCAGTTGTCTGGTTTCCATAGTACAGGCTCTGTCTAGTTTGGGATCAGATGACCGTGTGTGAATTGTCCCAGGATATTATATTATATTATACCTTATTATACCCATTCATTCGTTCATTCTTCACACAGAGCGGAGCGCCTGCACGTCGTATCGCCGCAGCACTCGAGCGCATACTGCGTAGAAATCAGTCCCGATTTCGCTACACACGAGCCGACAACGCTCCCTAGACGATAATCGTCCCTAAATCGGGAGCTCGCCCGAACCGATTTCAGACCCGATTTCTAAACAATAAAAATTGGATACGATTTGCCTATACACGAGGGACGATTTAGGTTCCTCCCCACCACTGTCCCGATATTGCCACTGATTTTAGTGCCGTGTGTAGGGCTTTTTAACCTACACTAGGAAGAATTTGATAAACTGATTCTGGCAAACAAAAAAGCAAAGGTTCTCGAGTGGCGACCACGAACCGGAAGACGCAGCGAAGGTAGGCCTCCCACTAGGTGGACAGACGACATTGGGCGCGTCGCAGGTAACCGGTGGGTGCAAATGGCTAACTGTCGTTCATTGTGGCGGTCTAAGGGGGAGTCCTTTGTTCAGCAGTGGATGTCTTCCGGCTGATGATGATGACAAGACGAAAGAGGTGTGGATATTGTACAAGGGCCAGTCAAAAATGCTATCATGTCAGCAAGAAAAGAAGAATAAGAAGTTTGTCTTCCTACTATGTGATTATTTCTATCCTGCAGCCAGGCCTAGCAAGACTTGCAAATTCAAGAACGTTGTTTTTAAAACCGAACCGTCCATTTCTTTACAAAAATAAACATTTGTGTGACAATTCTTGGTGGCTATAAATTTGGGCCCGGTATCCCCGGAACGCACTTCGACCTTTGTGTGACAATACTTATCTATTCCGTCAAGAATTCTTTAGCGGCGTTGTGCACTGTTTTGTAATGGGGAAAAAAAATTAGACTCGTGTCAGGACACGTGGCCTGATCGAAAATCTGAATCGGCGCTTGCGCGAATGTTTGTGTGTGTTTGTGTTACAGCGTGCCACGCGCATCCATGGATGGTGACTGCTGATGGCTCGACCGTCTATGTAGTTAATGTAAAATAATTGTAATAGTTCTGAAGTGTTAAATTTTTAATGTAAGATAAATTGACATGTTTGTGTACGATAGCGCATATGAATATTTTACCACATAATTCGTGCAAAATTATTCCCTAACCATTCTAAAATATCAAAAATGCACAACGTTAATAATCAAGTTTTCATTTCTGCCGGCACTCCCGGAGTGCAACCCGTTGGTTTTTTGGTTGGCTGTTGGCCGCAGATGGCCATTACATGCTTTACCGGACAATAGGATTCGAACGCTTATAGCACTCTAGCCTTAATGGTATGAAGGGGCGGCGAGCTCAATGGCACCTCAGGGTGGCACGGCCTCGGCGGGTCTGTGCCGGGCACTATACGAACATGGTACGGTTTGGTTGCATACTTGCATAGTAGTTATTCTTTTATACAAACTTTATAGTACTAAACTTAACTTAACTTAAATTTTTTTTTTTTTTTTTTGACGCGGGGGAAATCTTCGAAAGATCCCCGGGAGCTGTGGGGCTCGACCGGGGTATGTGGGATTCTTACCCACTAAAACCCCCGCGGCTGTCGCATCGGCACATGAGAGGGGGGACCCCAGGGCTCTCCGGTGGGATCTGCACCAGGGGCCCCTCAGTGCCTTGCCTTTGAGCCCGCCGCCGGGGGGCGCATTGTAGCCCCCCGGGAACCTGTCACGGTGCTCACGGGGACGGGGGTCGCAACCCCGCCGCCGTCCTCCTCGGAGTCGCCGCCGTACTCAATGGACGCTCAAAGGGCCCACACCCTGAACGTCCAGCGACTCCGAAGGAAACTTATTATACTTAATTTTATGTAACTTTATTTAACTTTGTAGTTATACTTTTTTTATTTTTTGTAGTAGGTAGTTATTTTTTTATTGCATTTTTCTTTGCAACCAAAGTGGCAAAGAAAAATGCAATCCGAAGCTAGCAATACCAGAATAATTTGGCCTATTTGAAATAAACGATATTATCATTTTCAGAATAACTAACGCGTTGCCGATCCTACAGACATTTGTATTGAAACTTGTTTTCACTATGTAATGCAAAAACCTTTGTTGTTTGTTTGTAATAATGAATCATTCATTCATTCATTTCGTACGATAACTTTACCAGTTACATACTTTACCCTTCACACCGGAACACAGCAATGTTTACACACTGCTGCTTGGCGGCAGAATATTTGATACTTCGGTGGTTGGTACCCACCTGAACAACCGATCAGGTAGGTACCTACCACCGAAGGGGTTCCTTGCACACGGAACCTACCAACTAATAGTCTCCGTCTTTTGTTTTGATAACACGACCATGCGCGGTTTCAATGATTTAATATGGATATAATAAACCATAGATATGTTATATCCCCACTAGTACTCGCCAAAAATGGTGATATTTTCTCATATATATAGTTAAGGTATGATACCTATCCTTTCCTTATTATTTACTTTTGTACAGTAGGTACTTTGTGCATTTTGTAAATTTCAATTTTCGATTTTCAAAGGCTCACGTTATTCGTTACATTTCACCGACTCATGCGTCGGTTACTGCTAGTTCACCCAATTTTGGGTGAATTTCGTTGTTTGTATAAAATATAATTGCCTGGTTAGTAAGCAGACGCTTATTCACAGGGCTTCTTTGTATAGTGATATACCAGGTGGTAGTTTCCTTGTGCAAGGAACCGTCCAGGTAGGTACCACCGCAGTGTCAGATATTCTGCCGCCAAGCAGCAGTGTGTTAACATTGCTGTGTTCCGGCGTGAAGGGCACTGTAGCTGGTGAAATTACCGGACACAGAAGATTTACTTCTATCTAATGTTTTAAGGGTTGGCAACGCGCTAGTGATTCTTCTGGTGTTGCTAGCGTCTATAGGCTGCGGTGACTGCTTACCATCATGCGGGCCGCATACCTACTTGCCATCTTGGGAGTATAAAAAAAAGCAAGTTAATTATAAATAAAGAAACATTTATTGATCAATTATATAAAAGAACACATTTAAAACATTCGAGTTTTAAAACAGTTACCTATTGTTTTTAAATTTGAAATTGAACGTATAATAAAATTAAATATAATATGCAAATATACATAATTATTTCTAAAAAATAATTATTTTTGAGTCAATTATAGCCGTTGGAGCGGGCGGTTGGCGCGTTCCCGTGTTTGCCGCCGTGGCCTTGGTGACCGTACCCGTCGCCATGGTTACCGCCGCTCCGGATGTTCGCAGCGTTGCTGTCATATCCGGCATCTTCGGACTCCTCGTAAGAGATCTGGGGCTTGAAGCCGCGTTCATCGGCCTCGTAGCTGACCGTCTAAAAACAATCGGTATTTAGCACTCGATATAAACTTAACTTATTCATTATCAGCAGCCGAAAACACGTCCACTAATGAGCAAAGGCCTCTCCCTTAAAAGGGAGGGGATGGCTGCCGCTCGAGTCAACTCGTGCGCGGGTCCTGCTTGTCCCCCCAAGCAGCACCCGCGCACGAGTGGTCACACTGGTCCGAGTATCCCTTTGGCTTTTTAGTTTGTTGTACTTTCGTCGTATTTTATTATTTTTTTCTGTCTTATTTGATCTTTTGAACAGGAAGACACACTGTCGCCTGTCTATATTTTGTGCTGTCGCTCTGATCTAATTGTAACATGACACATTGTTTAAAAAAAAAGTGAAAATATGACAAGCCAAAAAAATTACCATTCAAAAGTGCTAGCGTTAAACCTATTTGAAAATAAAGATTTTTTATTTGATTTGAGTGACAGATAAATGCAAAAGAAAGACGCTGCTGCCCGTCTTCCTGTTCTCGCTTAGTCGCCTCTTACGACACGAGGGGAGATGGAGGGATGCAAATCTAAATACGGGGCTTTATTTATTAGGACACAGTAATCCTATTTTCGTATGTAAATAATTCGACCATTCTAGTCATAGGAATAAAAAGTATGCCCTTCGGAGTCACCGGGCGTTTGGGGTGGTAGACCTTAGATGTCTATTGAGTACGGTGGAGACTCCGAGGAGGACGGTGGCGGGGTTGTGACCCCCATCCTATTGAGCACCGTGATAGGTTCCCGGGGGGCTATAATGCGTCCTTCAGCGGCCGGCTCGAAGGTACTGAGGGGTACCTGGTGCAAATCCTACCGGAGAACTCAGGTTGACCAATCATGTACCGATGCGTACACCAGTTGACCTCGGGTCCCGGGGACATTAAAGGATGCGAGCACAAAAATGGACTGGTAGAACATAGGTGGGGCTCTGTGCATTACCACCAAAGCGTCCCCGTGGTGGTGTAGGCCCCTGTGTCATCATCACCAGCCGGAAGACGTCCACTGCTGAACATAGGCCACCGGTTACCTGCGACGCGCACAATGTCGTCTATCCACCTAGTGGGAGGCCTACCTATACTGCGTCTTCCGGTTCGTGGTCGCCACTCGAGAACCTTTCTTCCCCAACGGTTATCAGTTCGCCGAGCGATGTGGCCTGCCCATTGCCACTTCAACTTGCAGATTTTAAGAACTATGTCGGTGACCTTGGTTCTTTGGCGAATCTCCTCATTCCGGATTCTGTCGCGCAAAGAAACTCCGAGCATAGCACTCTCCATAGCTCGTTGTGTGACTCTGAGCTTATCCAAAAGGCCAACAGTTAGGGACCACGTCTCGGCCCCTGCGTCGCCCGGAAAAGAGGAATTGATGAAAGGTTGTCCTGTTCAACTCCTCTGTGATGTTGTTTTTTATTTTATTCAATCTATTGACCAGATAGCTGTATTGCACTGCCCCTCGTGACCCGATACATTAGTTATTAAGTGTTCTGTGCGTACTTTCACCACACCGGAACACAGCAATGTTTACACACTGCTGCTTGGCGGCAGAATATTAAACCCTGCTGTGACCATACTAGTCTATCTATACTTATAATAAAAATGTAACAGGTCCAATTCAACATCAATGGCGAATACATCACTCACCTTCGTTTTGCCGACGATATAGTCATTATGGCAGAGTCGCTGGAGGACCTCAATACGATGCTCAGCGACCTCAGTAGCGTTTCCCAACAGGTGGGTCTTAAAATGAACATGGACAAGACGAAGATCATGTCTAATGTCCATGTTGCACCCGTACCGGTAGTTGTTGGGAACGATACACTCGAAGTTGTTGACCACTACGTATACCTAGGACAAACTGTCCAGTTAGGTCGGTCCAACTTTGACAAAGAGGTCGCCCGAAGAATCCAACTCGGATGGGCAGCGTTCGGGAAACTACGCGATATCTTCTCGTCCAAAATACCGCAGTGCCTGAAGACGAAGGTTTTTAACCAATGTGTGTTGCCAGTGATGACATATGGTACTGAGACGTGGTCTCTAACGGCTGGCCTTTTAGAAAAGTTCAGAGTCACACAACGAGCCATGGAGAGAGCTATGCTCGGAGTTTCTTTGCGCGACAGAATCCGAAATGTGGAGATTCGCCGAAGAACTAAGATCACCGACATAGCTCTCAGAATCTGCAAGTTGAAGTGGCAATGGGCAGGCCACATCGCTCGAAGAACCGATAACCGTTGGGGAAGAAAGGTTCTCGAGTGGCGACCACGAACCGGAAGACGCAGCGTTGGCAGGCCTCCCACTAGGTGGACAGACGACATTGTGCGCGTCGCAGGTAACCGGTGGATGCAAATAGCCAATTGTCGTTCATTGTGGCGTTCTAAGGGGGAGGCCTATGTTCAGCAGTGGACGTCTTCCGGCTGATGATGATGATGATGATGATGAGGTCCAATTCTGTACATTGAAGATATTTTGAAAATTATATTTGGAGGGCATTCTATAACCGATACTGAGGCCGAAACTGTAATTTTTTTAATTTTTGTCTGTCTGTCTGTCTGTATCTCGGCTGAGCATCACGCCGAAACTACTGAATGGATTCAAATGAAACTTGGCATGATTTGAGATCTTACTACGAGGTAGGACATAGGATACTTTTTATCCCGTAATCTAGCATGGTTCTTTTGGGAGATGGGATTAAAGTCAAAATGGGTACTTGGTTATATGCTTGGTCCGATTTTATCATTTTTTCTTTATAATTATAATAAACATTTGTAAGGGAACACTCATAGACAGTTGTTAACAATGTTTGGAAATCGATCAGGTTAAGCAACGTTAGGTAAGGTCATTAAATAGATGGGTGACCGTTTAACGCCATTTGAACTAAACGTCTCCGTGCTTTCGGAGGGCAAATACAAAGTGGGTCCAAGTTTTTAACCGACTTTAAAAAACGAGGTTTTGTATTATATGCGAATGTATTATTGAAAGTATAGTTAACGTAAACACAGCGCGGGCGGAGCTGCGAGGGTCAGCTAGTATTAAATAATATCGGTCCAGTTAGTTGAATTAAGGAAAGGTCACCTGTTTCCTGCCATCGGGCAACACGACATGGTACTCCCCCTGCGCTCTCTCCTCCTGCCGCTCCTCGTGGTGGCCGAAGTCAGTCCCCTCCTGGTAATCATTCACCATGTAACCAAAGTTGTAGTTGGCTGGTTCCTGCGCACGAAATACGGGTGTGATTTGAACACCATTGGTCCAAGGTTGACCAAGGCAATTGTTGGCGGTGAACTATGGGTGTGATTTGAACACCATTGGTCCAAGGTTGACCAAGGCAATTGTTGGCGGTGAACTATGGGTGTGATTTGAACACCATTGGTCCAAGGTTGACCAAGGCAATTGTTGGCGGTGTACTATGGGTGTGATTTGAACACCATTGGTCCAAGGTTGACCAAGGCAATTGTTGGCGGTGAACTATGGGTGTGATTTGAACACCATTGGTCCAAGGTTGACCAAGGCAATTGTTGGCGGTGAACTATGGGTGTGATTTGAACACCATTGGTCCAAGGTTGACCAAGGCAATTGTTGGCGGTGAACTATGGGTGTGATTTGAACACCATTGGTCCAAGGTTGACCAAGGCAATTGTTGGCGGTGAACTATGGGTGTGATTTGAACACCATTGGTCCAAGGTTGACCAAGGCAATTGTTGGCGGTGTACTATGGGTGTGATTTGAACACCATTGGTCCAAGGTTGACCAAGGCAATTATTGGCGGTGAACTATGGGTGTGATTTGAACACTATTGGTCCAAGGTTGACCAAGGCAATTGTTGGCGGTGAACTATGGGTGTGATTTGAACACCATTGGTCCAAGGTTGACCAAGGCAATTGTTGGCGGTGAACTATGGGTGTGATTTGAACACCATTGGTCCTAGCGTGACCAAGGCAATTGTTGGCGGTGAACTATGGGTGTGATTTGAACACCATTGGTCCAAGGTTGACCAAGGCAATTGTTGGCGGTGAACTATGGGTGTGATTTGAACACCATTGGTCCTAGCGTGACCAAGGCAATTGTTGGCGGTGAACTATGGGTGTGATTGGACACCATTGGTCCAAGGTTGACCAAGGCAATTGTTGGCGGTGAACTATGGGTGTGATTTGAACACCATTGGTCCAAGGTTGACCAAGGCAATTGTTGGCGGTGAACTATGGGTGTGATTTGAACACCATTGGTCCAAGGTTGACCAAGGCAATTGTTAGCTAATACTGGGTGTGATTTCTTGTCTTGGGTAAGGTCTTCTAATTCTTATTGTTAGTGCGATCTACTCAGAAAGAGCTTACAGTATTTTTAACCGACTTCAAAAAAAGAAGGAGGTTATCAATTCGATTGTATGTTTTTTTTGTCATTATTTTCAATGTAATAAATTCACGAAAATATCAGAAATTATCATGATGCTGATGAACTTACGGCATTGATTTCCTCTAAAGCGTTTCTGGCGAATGAAGCAGCGTTTTGGTCATAACCGGCAGGTTCCTCAGGGTTGAACCGTCCTTGGGAGCCAACGGCATGATCTTGACCACCGGACCTAAGGACAAAAGGAAAATCAATGTAACAGCATGGCATTACCTTGTACCAATAGAATAAAAACAGGTGGAGTGCACACCAATACACATTTATTAATACACATTTTAATGAACGGCTGCTTATTGTGTGATGATTAGACATATCCCGTGGGGTGCCCGGGTAAGCATAGGCACCCTCCCATATCCTACCGTTGGGTGTCCGTGATAAGGGAAAACAAGAAGACGTATTTTACGTGAGTAATAATAATAATAATATCCTGGGACAATTCACATACGGTCATCTGATCCCAAACTAGGCAGAGCCTGTACTATGGAAACCAGACAACTGATACTAATACATATACATATATAAGTACTTTTTTTTGTAAATACATACTTATATAGATAAAACACCCAGACACTTGGTGGTAATCGAACCCACGACCTGTTCGGTAGCAGACAGGGTCACTAACCACTAGACCAACGGGCCCGTCAAAGCACGTACGTAGCAGCGTATTATTATTGGATTACCTACCACCTATACTGCGATCCCCAAGACGCCTGCCAAGCGTGGCCATTATGGCAACCATTCCTTCCGCAGTGAACAAATTGAACAGTGAAAAAATTGTAGTGTATTTTACCTCGTCTGCCTATAAAGGTAAGTTATAAAATTGAAAATTTTTGACACATGATTAAAATGTGTTAATGGTTAAGCTGTAACAGCTCAGTGGGCGAGCGCTTGCCTTGGAAACAAGGTGCGCAGGTTCGAACCCCGGCTCGCACCTCGGATTTCTTTAATTAATCATGTGCGAATTGTCTTTGTGAGATTGTTACTAGCTTTCGGTGAAGGAAAACATCGTGATGAAACCTGCATGTCTGAGAAAGCCTAACTAGCTTTCGAATGACGTGTGAAGTCCGCCAACCCGCACTTGGCCAGCGTGGTGTACTATGGCCTAAGCCCCTTCATCTTGAAGGGAGGCCCGTGCCCAGCAGTGGGACATTAACAAGGTCTGGTATTATTATTATTTATGGTTAAAATATCGAAGTCAAGCAAGAATATCGTTTTGATATGTTTCCAATCCGCCATCCCCAAGCCGCCTGCCAAGCGTGGGGATTATGGCAACCCCTCCCTTCTAAGGGGGAGGCCTTTGTTCAGCAGTGGACGTATTTCGGCTACTAATTAATGATGAATGAATGTTTCCAAAACGTCTAACGACTGACGATATATTATCAATGTATTAATAGAATGACTGTAGACACATCGATATTCCTTCAACAAGCCCCTACTACTACTCACTAATCACTGACTGGCCTGGGAACTGGCCGGAAGTTCACAATCACTAGCTAGCTACAGCCTTTATAAGTATTTTAAGAGTGGACGGGCCTGTTGGTCTAGTGGTTAGACACCCTGGCTGCTACCCAATAGGTCGGGGGTTCGATTCCCACCAAGTTTCTGGGTGTTATTTATCTATTTATGTATGTATTTACAAAAAAAAATGTATATAAGTGTTAGTATCAGTTATCTTGTTTCCACAGTACAGGCTTTGCCTAGTTAACCGGCTTCAAAAAGAAGGTTCTCTGTTTGACGCGTATGTATGTAATATTAATAAAAATGCGTAATATTAATATATGTTAGTCTATGTGGGCTTCTAAACAAATTTACCAAATTTTATGAGTGTATGTATGTGTATGTATATATTATGTATGTATGTATGTATTTTTGTCCACGGATTTCTCAGAAACTACAGGTCCGATTTCGAAAATTCTTTTGCAATAGTTAGAGTATTTTATCAACTCAGGGTATAGTATAAGTTTCATCAAAATCGGTCCAGTAGTTTAAGAGATATAAACTTTTTATGTTTTCAGTAAGTTACTGTAACGTAGACGTTCGAGTTGCGTGATAATGCTGATACCTATTTTGCTAAAATAAAAGTCACTAAAAAGAGTTAAATAAACTATTTTCAAAAAAAATAAAAACCGACTTCATAGTAAATTATCTGAAAAGCATAAAATAACGAAAATATATTGAGGTCGGTGCTAGCACATCATGTTAACTAAGACTAGCACGAGCTGACACTGACTTCAATATATTTTCGTTATTTTATGCTTTTCAGATAATTTACTTTGAAGTCGGTTTTTATTTTTTTTTAAATAGTTTTTTAGGATCAGATGGCCGTGTGTGGATTGTCCCAGAATATTATTATGATTTATAATTTTAAGGGTTTAATAGCCTGCACTTACCTTCCAAAACCCTTAGCCTGTGCCCCATGGCTCCCGAATCCGTGAGCCCCGTGGCCACCGTGACCATCATGGTTCCCTTCCAAAGTCCTTGCCGCTAGTATTTGAGGTACAGCTCCGAGATTCTGACCAGCAGGTCCGGATGGGTACCCGGCTCCTCTACTGGAAGGCGGTGGAGGCAGGTAGCTGGAATATGATTGAAGATTTTTACATTCAAATCTAGACCTTATCCACCTAATTATGTTATCCACCATCTGCTTGTAGGAACTTCTTCTTTTTTTCTACCTATAACTACCGCCCTAAAATGTAAACGTATCTATCCGTGTGCAACAGGGTTGGTTACATTTGAAGTATCATTAATTTATCACTCTTTGTACCCTTTTGTAACTGTTGTAAAATAAATAATAAAAAAAAATATATGTATAAAGTATAATGTGTGTGATGTGAAACCTTTACTTAAAAAAAAATTGTGAGGTAGCTCATCTTTAATTTTTTCTTCATTAGCTGTAAGTATATATTACGTAAGTTGGTACTTAAAAGAAATATGTATTTTATTCGTATACTTACGGAACGTACATTTAAAAACAATTATATAAGTAAATAAAATACACAGCTCTCAGAATATGCAAGAAGTGGCAATGGGCAGGCCTCCTGCCAGGTGGACAGACGACATTGTGCGCGTCGAAGTCTACTGGTAGAAATAAATGCAAATAGGCAAATAGCTAACTGTAGTTAATTGTGGTGTTTCAAGATTGAGGCCAATGTTTAGTAGTGAACGTTTTCCATTTGGTGATGATGATGGTGATGATGATGATGATGATGATGAATGACGTGAATGACTTACCTATTTGCTGGAGGAAGTTCGCCCGTCGCGAACGCAACCACGCAAACAGTAGTTATAATAACTATCTGTAACATACAATAAAATATTAAATGTATTCTTGAAATAACAAAACAAAAATAATATAACTAAAAAAATATGTTTACACTTGATCGATAGATAAATAATAAAATAAGTAATAAATAGAGAAGTAAATATTGAATTGATTTTAGATTATTACTACTTTCTTAATATATTTTGATACAGGTAACATATTTTGTAACTTTGAGATCATTTTTTGTAACAAATGCTTATGGAATGTATATCGTACGTTTAAAATTCAAAATTAAACTTTCGTTCTTTTAGGTTTCTTTATTTTTAATTAATTTTACTATATATTCACACTTTCTATTTTAAAGTCGGAACCAAACTAGACTCTATATTTTTACAAACTATACTTTTTATTTTGTAATTTTAATACCTTCATGTTTGCAAGTAAAAGCACACTTAAACTGATACATACATCGTGATGTCTGTTCCTTTTATATGTGATATGTTTAGGAGGTAGGGGATGAAATATCGACAGTCATTAGCGACATAAAAGATGAGCTTTCAAGGTACTGCCACAAAATAATGAGAGTGCGGTTTTAAGAACAGGTTAAGCTGTGGAGTCGCTTTCTTACATTAAATGTTTAAAAAAAATACTTGAATTGCGATGCCTTGCGCGATGCCCGTTGGGTGACTGGATAAGAATCGCACCCACACTTCTCTTCCTGATCGGGGGGAAACAAAAAGACGGGCAGCAGCTTCTTTCCATTTGACAAAGGGGTTTCACTTCTTCATTTACAATTACAGCTAGGACTGCCAACCTACCTACTGATAATTTAGGTACAGTAGCCACAGCAGATCTTTGTGTCTCTGAAGTTAAATTAATGGTTATTATTAATGGTTATTTAATAGTTTGGCGAACCATTGCGCAAGTACAGTTGTGTGTTGTGCATAAAAAACACAAAAATAACTACTGCGCAGCGTCTTGAAGCTAACTTCAGACACACAAAGGTCGGCCGTGACTACCTACTGTATCTTGGTTAGAATGAATAATAATATATTATTTTTAAGCTTTGAATAGTACTGCGGGGATGTTCATGTCGTAGTAAGACGATTGGCCAATCAGCAAGGTCTGATTTGGCTGAATGTCTAGGATGTGACAGGCATAATAATAATTTTTCTTTATTGAAAAGGTTATTCGAATGATAATGCTCTTTATCATCCTTAACTGTAGGTATATACTGCTTTTGATTTTTCATAAGGTGGCCTACAAGTATTAGAATAGCTTGCCTGCATCTTGTTGTCAAGCCCGCTTATAATGTCTAGTTTTAAAGTCTAGTCTCAATAGGCTTTTTTTAACAAACTAGTAATTTAAAATCCTAGCTAACATTGTCGCTTTCCTTTGTGTGGGATTGCAGTCGAATACTTAAAAAATCAGTAAAATAAATTAATGTCTAATAGCGACTCCATACCATTATCTGTGCCCTAATCTCACTCAAGGATGAACATAGCTGGCGAAACAAATCGCGAGGCTTCCTACACCACGCACTAGCTTTATTCACATTGACCTTACTCTGAATTAGTAATGGAATTGTCACATATCTTCAATACGCTATACCTTTATATATGCCTCCGAAAAGGGAGGCAAAGCCCGAAATGGCTCGAAAACAGAACTATCATATAATCTTTTTCCTGTACCTCTAGGATAAGTTTTTGATAGTTATCGAGCATCGAGATCCGTCAGTCCATACATTTCACACCAGCGCCTCTAGCGGGGAGTAGCGGCAACTATCGCCAACTGGCCTAGGTTATAATGTACTCATATAGGTATAATTGGATATAATTATTCGTCGCTGGACATTCGGGACGTCCTTTGAGTACGGCTCCGAGGAGGCCGGCGGCGGGGTTGCCACCGCCCGTGTGCACCGTGTCTGGATCCCGAGGGGGGCTGTATATGCGCCCCCCGGCGGCGGGCTCAAGGGCAAGGCACTGAGGGGCCCCTGGTGCAGATCCCGCCGGACATCCATGGGGTCCTCCCTCTCATGTGCCGATGCGACAGCCGCGGGGGTTTTAGTGGGTAAGAATCCCACATACCCCGGTCGAGCCTAGTGACGTAGGGGTCAATAAAAGAAAAGGATATTAAAGTTAAATCATTATTCTTTCGGAGTCGCTGTACGTTGTGGACTCCAGGACGTCTATTGTGTACGTTGGCGGGGTCCCCACTCCCGTCCCCGTGAGCACCAAGTCTGATTCCCGGGGCTGTAATGCGCCCCCCGGCGGTGGCGGGGCAAGACACTGAGGGATTCCCGGTGCAGATCCCACCGGAGAATCTTGCTGGCACCTCTCATGTGCCAATGCGACAGCCGCGGGGATTTTAGGGGGTAAGAATCCCACATTTGCTAGGTGTTTGGTTCTTTGTGTAAAGCAAGGTCGACATTGCTAATATTCCGGTTTTAAGGGTAGCTCGTGTAATTACCAGACACAATAGACTTAGCAACTAATTCCATGGTTGTGGAGCGACAGTGGAAGGTAGCTGCCTATAGGCAGGCGTCTTGCTTAGCAATCGGCTACATGCTGCACATTACTTTTAAGCCATTTGAGCCGAGAAAGAGACTTAATAGAGGGTGTAATAAATAATGTCCGTTACAACATTAAAGAAACCATTTATATGGAAAATGAGACTTGACTATAATTTTCTAGCATGTAATGAATGCGTGCGGACTAATATTTATTTTTTAAATTACATTACTAATAATTACATTGCTAATTATCAACAAATAAGCAATTAATTGTTTTTAAATTTAAATTAGGCTTTAATATTATAATAATAAATAATAATAACACCAGCCCTTGTTTATGTCCCGCTGTTGGGCACGGGCCTCCCCTCAAGATGAGGGGGCTTAGGCCATAGTCCACCACGCTGGCCAAGTGCGGGTTGGCGGACTTCACACGTCATTCGAAAGCTAGTTAGGCTTTCTCAGACATGTGTTTCCTCACGATGTTTTCCTTCACCGAAAGCTAGTAACAATGGCACAAAGACGATTCCGGGGTTCGAACCTGCGCACCTTGATTCCAAGGCAAGTGCTCGCCCACTGAGCTGTTACCGCATATTATAGTTATTTAATATTATACTTAATAATAAAAATTGTATACTAATTTTAAATTCATGAATAAGCCGATGAATAACTTCAACACTGTTCAGAATCATGAATGTTCAGAATCATGTACTGAATCCATCGATATACTATAAACTGCTTATCTGGTTACTTATTATATATCGATAACTGAATCCCTGGTATCGGTTTTCGGCACGGTGTCCCTTACACCCAGTATAACTTATGTCTCGTGTGATGAGCGGCAGTAGTCTATAGGCAGGTGTGTCGCTTACCATCAGGCGAATGCCAAGCAAGGCATCTCGTTGAACCTAAACCTAAACGTAAACCTTAAATTAAATATGCCTTCTCCTTCAACAAATTTTTATGGAAAATCTTTTTCTGTATGTCTTACCAATCTCGATAAGGCAAGCCAAATCCCTACATATAAGTATTTAAAAATCTTATACCTACTATCTTTCTTTGTAGTCATTGTTTTTGTTTTTCAATTGCTGTATTTTATTGTTTTTATATATATATTTTAATATATATTGATATTTATTATCATATTTAGATCGTTATATATTTTGTAGTACATAGTGTACGTATTAAGATATATATAAATATGTATATTTATGATTATATTGGTATTTATTATTTATAGCTTTGTTTTTTCTGTTCTTCACTTTACTTTCTTTATTTTTTTGTTTCCTAAGTATATCATAATTGTTGCACTAGCTAACTACCCCACTTTTATGTTTCATTCTCTCTTTTTTCCATCCCAAGGTTGCCTGGAAGAAATTGCGAATAGCGATAAGGCCGCCCTTTGTACATATTTATGTGCTTTATTTTAAGTTTGTGTGTACAATTAAAAGTATATCTACTTATCTATCTCTTTGCTAAATAGAATAAAATTCCCATAAAAAGGTATTCATATTGGTACTGCCAAGCAGTATAGGTGGTAAGTAATCAATTAGAAAGACGCTGCTGCCAGTCTTCTTGTTTTTCCTTAGTAGTCTCTTACAGACACCCAACGGGTGCAGATGGGAGGGGGCTATTCTTCTTCTTCAAGTTCTGAAACTCGTATTAGGTACGTTATTCTATTACATTGTTGGTGGATATCTTAGAGTAGATACCACTGGAGAGAGTATGATGCGCTAAACCCCTCTGCCACATTTTTGTTCATATGTTCAGGTCATTCTTTATTTGTGTGCGTATATTTTTCAATGCGTTACGAGTTTACTATAGTGTGGGTATGCGTGAAAGTGTATCTGTGTGTGTTTACTTCGCCTCCCGCAAAAGTGCCACGAAAAATTTGTTAGGGGAATCGACGCGATACTAACTCCTTTGGTACTTTCTCTGAGGTGGATATAGATTTGGGCCCGTTAACCACCAGAGCGAACTTCAACCCAGTTGAATCTATTGCCCTAACTCTGCTGGTAACGAGTCGAAGAGTTTCCTCAGAGAGACGCAACGATTGCGCCAGTTTGGAGCTGTACTAAAACATCTGGCGCTGGATAGGCTACTCCCAGATGACTCAACCTACGTCTCGCAAGAGCGTCGCAGCCACACAATATGTGTCGCATTGACTCTTTTTGACCTTCAGAATCTGCAAGTATCAACAGCACTTGGTCTCATTCTGTGGAGGTGCTCGTTGGTACCAAAATATCCCGTGAGTGCACCTTGGTGCCTTATTTGTGATCTATGTTTAATAATTTAACCTCGCAGATGCTTGAGAAAGTTTTGGAGTGGTTTAGGCCTAACGCTTCCCTCCATTCCTTTGTGTGTTGGTTCCTATCATGCGGGTAATAATGCTTCTTGATGCATTAAATAATTCTACTACTAGTACTACAGTACTACTATCCTTTTGACCTTTTAGGTTGTTGTAATTTTTGTCGTAATTTATTATTTTCTTCTTTTCTCCATTGCTTTATGTTTCGAACGGCAGGACACACTATCGCTAATGTCGATTCAATTGTAACAAAACAATGTTTAAAAAAAAGTGAAAAAATTACAAGCCCGCTAAGTTTTTTTGCCGGATCTTCTCAGTTGAGGCCGCGTGGTGACCCGGTGGTAGCTTTTAAAAAATTGACCATCCCAAAAGTACCTACTAGCATAAGCCTATTTGAAAATAAAGATTTTTGAGTTTGAGTTTGATTCAAGTAAAATAAAATAGTCACCTTACACATAAGTTCCTGTCTGTTTTCCTACATCTTCATAACTACACAGTTAGTACCTTTTGTGGCGGAGCGGTAACTCGCTCGCTATATGATCCAAGCTCGTGGGTTCAAGTTTCTCTGGGAGCAACAATATTTTCCTCACAGCCTGATTGTCGGAAAAGTAAGATGATTCATGCGTTGGCATGTAAAATGTCGGCCCTACACATGATCTCTCCCCGGTCGTATTGGTCTTCATCGGATTGTGAGAGTAAAGGAAGAGAGAGTGCACTCGTATCTTACGCAAGGACTTGTGCACTATAATATCTCCCGCTTAGTTGGATAATCTTGTCTTGTGAAAGATAGACCGCTGTGGTCGTATCGGCCAGGAACCTGCACAGGCCTAAAGTATTACAGTTCCTTTCCACCCAAAGGTTGCCTGGAAGAGATCACTAAAGTCCAATCAGGCAATCATTAATTCACTACAGTAAACTGACATTTGTTAATGTCACTTTATAAAATAATATTGCCATTTTAATAGTATTAGTGATGTTCCCATTCTATAGTGATTCAATCACTTGCCCAAAGTTAATGAGAACATATCTAATACTAACAATAATTTTAAATAAAAATTATAATTTGTTGACAATAGATCATCGATATACTATAAACAAGATAAGCAGTCCATCTGCAATTTTAGTATTACGATAAGTATTTGGACAGTTTTTAAACGCGCAATAAGGAATTTAGATACGTCCTTACGCTAGCTGTTGTCGGCTCGTACTAATTTGAAATAGCGATACAACCGTCTCCGTGGCGCTATTTTTGTGACCACTTTTCGGGCCGTGACAGCTAATCTAGTTGGTATAGTATATCGATGCAATAGATGATAACTATAAATAAATCTAGTGAAATTGACGAACAACAAGGCTGCATGGCTATAATAAGTTGACCTTGGCTTTACACACGCCGTGACACGCCGTCATCTTATTTATCATTGGGCTTCTAATTTCTGGTCTGAGTGGACGAATGTTTGCTCACAAGTACTGACTAAGTGATCAATAGGATCATTTTGTCACTTCACTATTCTTTTTTCATCAGAAGCTGGTAAGGAGTCATCCATTAATCACGTGATGTTTTTTAGCAACTTTTTTAACCCCTCCCCCCCTCCTGGTGATATGTGGTGAGGATTTAAATTACCCCCCCCCCCCCCCTATCCAAAATCACTATTTTTTTTTACAAACTATATTGAAATTTTCGGAATAGTATCTTTAAATACAGGTAACTGATTAAATGTTGAAGGGGAAGTCGTTTCCGGCAACGATGAGTCAAGGCCACGTGCCGCTGTTTGGTTTAGAAATCGTGCATTCAACTAAAAATAAATACACGTGATGTCTCATTATACCCCCCTCCCCCCTCCTGGTGATATTTCGTGATTTTTTCGGAACACCCCCCCCCCCCCCCTTTCGAGCCTCACGTGATTCCTAACACAGTAAACGTCAGTCAGTTTAATCTAGTGAATTAATGATTGGCCTATAGTAGCGATTAAGGCCGCCAATTGTACATTTGCTTTAGTACTGTGTTTTTATTGTTTTGTTATGTTTTATGTAAATTGTACAATCTATCAGCAGCAATCTATAGCAGTTATCTATGTATCTATCTAAATGAAATAACCATTGAGGGATTATGTACTTACGAAATCGCTTATTAAATTATAGCGGCAATGTTCTTATTGACGAAAAACATTGAAATTAATAAATTGTAGGCAAGATAATTGGGTAGATATAAAACAAAACATTCAAATTAATACAAACGTATTTATTTTGCTCTAAAATACTACATTTAAGCAACTTACAAGCTATGAGGTACATTTTTTTATAATTTTTTGTAATTCAACTTGATAACCATAAATATTTGAGTATTTTACAAAACACGATTTCCATTTACAACGCAGGGCATCTAGCTTACAAAATCCATTAGGGTATCTCCACACATATCTGAAATCGGCTTATATTGATTCAATGTTCGGAAACGGTAGTAACCAATGTCGAAGGCTCTTTCAGTAAAATTAAAATCTTATTCTGTAATAGTACTTCTATTACAGAATAAGATTCCTGCCTCAGTCGGTTTGTTTTATGTGTCTTTCTTACCACGCTTAACGCAACGAATCCCAACCAGAGCGCAAATCCAAACCAAAGACTCAATCTAAAAAAAGTAGAATTGGCTCTGTGAGCTTTACAGAATAACATTTTAGTAATAGAAACGATTTGATTCTATATTGCGAGTTCTAATTTTGATTTTGAATCACTATAAGCCGATTACGGGTTAGTGTGATCGGAGGTTTACGTAGGTCGTTTTTAATATGGTCCGTCTCCTGATCTAGCGAGGTCTGATGCGTTTTCGTCGTATCCACCCGACCTGGCTGAGTCAACTGGTTCCAACGAGATCCTGGGCTTGAAACCTCTCTCGTCGGCCTCATATTCCACTACCTGGAGGACAGACAGGCAAAGTTAATAAATATGTAGTTTGTATGATCTCTTCTATATGGACCCTTTTAAACACACGAGGAATTCCTCACTTAGATTTTTTTTTATACTAGTAAGGTGGCAAGCAAGCGTTCGTTCCGCCGAAGTGATGGTAAGCAGTCACCGCAGCCAATGGACGCTAGCAACACCAGAAGAATCACTAGCGCGTTGCCGACCCTTGGGACATTAGATATTAAGTCTTGTGTCCGGTAATTTCACCAGCTACAGTGTCCTTTACATCGGCGAACAGCATCACAATGTTTACACACTGCTGCTTGGCGGCAGAATATCTGACACTGCGGTGGTACCTACCAGGACGGTTTCTTGGTTTCTTGCACAGGAAACCTACCACCTAGTTGACTGTGGCGGTCCAAGAGGGGGGGTCGTAGGGGTCATGATCCCCCCCCCAAATCTCACACTCATTCACATCAAATTGACATTCGTTTTAAAATGACTAAACAATTTTATCTAAAATAGGTTACGTACTTGAAACACTCAGATGCAAGGTGGGAATCGAACCCACGATCTATTGCTTAGCAGCCAGGGCACTAGACCAACGGGCCCGTCAACTATGACCCCAAAATCTAGTTGATGTAATAATTGTAACTTAAACGCAGAAAAAAATTGGTGAAAAGAAGTTAAAGCGTTTTCGTGTAAGTGGATCATATAGGCGTACTGCATTTACATACGAACCGAGACATTACCTAATTAGTTATCAAGTCTCTTGTGTCCGGTAACATCACCAGCTACAGTGCGCTTCAAACCGGAATACAGGAATGCTCAGACATTGCTGTTTTTAGCGCATTATAGCCCACCGGTAACCAGACAGGAGGCTCATGGGGACGGGGGTCGCAGCCTCGTCACCGTCCTCCTCGAAGTCGCCGTCGTACTCAATGCACGTCCTCGGGCCCACACCCAGAACATCTACCGACTGCATAAAAGACCTACCACTTATTTACTCAGTGCACCTGCTAAAATGTATTAGCCGTGAGCTTGGAAGGAATATCCTGGAGAATCCTGACCGCCTCACCTGTTTGGTGCCGTCAGGAAGGACCACGAAGTAACTGCCTTCAGCTCTGTTGTCCTGCCTCGACTCGGTGTGGCCAAAATCGCTGCCAGTTTCGTAGTCATTTACTTTATAAGTGAAGTCATAATTCGCTGGCTCCTGGAATTGAAAATAATGAATCTGCGTTGAAAACTTGTGGCTAAGGGAATTTGAATACGATTTCCTATTTGGGTGAATCATACGTCCTAAACGCTTACTATTCGCTAGCGGTGAAGTGAAAACATCGTGTGGAAACTTATTTTTCTGTCGGGAGACTCCGTAAGGTTCCGGGTTATTTGGGATTTTTTTCCGATAAAATTTAGTCGGTAGCTTTCATCGACTAGCTTTCGGCTATCCTTAATCACGACGAGCGACTCTGACTACTCAATTCGGACCTCACTAGTCTTTCCAGCCGTGGACGCTCGCTATAACACGTCCCGAGGGAGCAGAGAATGCTTGCTCCCCCAGGCAACCTCGCGGTGCTCGCGACGACGCAGTCTAATACCCAGCGGCGGGCTCCAAAGGCAAGGCACTGAGGGACACCAAGTGCAGATTCCACTGGAGAACCCAGGTCCTTCTCTCATGTGCCGATGTGACAGCTGATGGGGGTTACAGTCAGTTGACCCCCTACAGCGAGCCTTTTTAACAGACCCCGGGTTAACGAGTAAAATAGGCCAGTCACCACTCTTCAGTCGTATTGGTCTTCCGTCCCATTGGATTGTGAGAGTAAAGGAAGAGAGAGTGTACTTGTGTCTACGCAAGCACTTGTGCACTATAATATCTCCCGCGTAGATGGCTCGATCTTGTGAAGGGGTTGCTGTGGACACATCGGCCAGATGGACGTTATTATTATTACCTGGTTTAGAAGTTCATCGAGAGCCTCTTTAGCGTACGAGTATCCCTGGCTAGAGAGAGAGTTGTACTGGTCTGGTACTCCATATTGGTCGGAAGGCATCGAGTCCCGAGCTGAGGGGACACCGTAGCTTTGCGATGGAGAAGACCTGAAAAGGTTTAGTTAATTTTACATTCTTTAAATTTTGTAGAAAGAAAACTATTCTAGACTAAAATGCTTGGATAAAATGACAAATATAATATCAGTGGTTTGACATAAAAGTGTTTCCCCACTACACCCGACCATATAACAATTAACAACATGGCCTACCATGCACATGATATTTTATTAATTTTGACAGGCATGTGCATGGCACTGCTGGATACGTAACGGTCTATTGGCCGTTGCTTTAGATTTTTTTAGCTGTAACGTTCAGAGCAGGGCCATTTTTGGACCAGTCTAGCGGGCAGGTACTTTAATTTGGTCTTAGGTTCCCAATCTAAAGACCTTCCTTTTACCTTGAGGGCCGCTTCGTTAAATTCCTAACCAGAAATCTTTGTTACGTACCTGGTGTTGCTAGTAGAATAAGAAGATACAATGGCACTTGTCTTGTCAGCACGGCTTGGAAGACCATACTCTTGGGCCAAAGCCCTTCCACTGGGCACACCGTAAGTGTTTGACAGATCGCGGGGAGCAGAATCATAACTGAAATCCTGGGAGTAAGAATCAGAGTTCCTTGCCGCTGCATTGTAAGAAGACCTGGATTGAGTATTGAAGGAACGAGAACTGCCAGTCTTCTTAGCACTATTTCTAGAAGAATAACTATCGATGCTCCTCCCTGAAGTCACAGGGTAATCTTGCAGAGAATTGCCTGACAAGTAAGAACTACGAGAAGCGGGTGGACCATATTTCTGGGAAGGAGTTCTTGCTCCAAAACTCTTCTGTGGTGCTCCGTATTCCTCTGAAGGCGTTCTGAACTCTGGTGTTCCATATTGCGATGACGGAGACCTCGCGTAATCAGATCCTCTTAAAGACGGAACGGTGTATTCTTCAGACAAAGGTGCACCGTATTCTTGGGATATACCACTTCGGGCATTTGGTGCACCATATTCTGTAGATAATCCTCGAGATGCAGACTGGCTTCTAGCATTAGGAACACCATATTCTGTTGCAAGGGCTTGTGAACTTGTAGTCTGACTTCTTGCATTAGGGAGCCCGTATTCTGTAGATAAACCAGCTCCTATCTGGCTTCTAGTATTAGGGGCACCGTATCTAGTGGAAAGATTTCGAGAGCTTGCAGTCTGACTTCTCGCATTAGGGACCCCGTATTCTTGGGATATTCCACTCCTGGAGGTTGGCGGTAGGTAGGTTTGGGGACTGGTTCTAAAACTTGAAGCAGCAGTTCTAGCGTTCGGTGGGCCATATTCGGTAGATAATGAGTTTTGAGAGACACCAAAGGATTTAGCGGATGGGGCGCCATATTCTTGAGACAGGGATCTTTGGTAATTCGAGTCGTGGTCGTGGCTGGAGTGAGCTGAGGCGTAGCTGTCGCTGTAATTCAGATTTCTTTTATTAATACACTTTAGTGATGAGATGCATAGTTTTCCTGATTGTTTTGGGCAATTGTGAACCTTCCGAAACTATCTCATAAGTAAACTGGTGAATTGGTGAAATGACGACGGTGACGAGTAAGGAAACTGACTAGTGGTATGCTAACCACTCATAGGGAGTTGTAATTACTCATACAAGGCCGTAGATGGGTAATCGTTTAGTGTCATTTGAACTGAGAGTCTCCATGCTTCGGATAGCATGTAAAAAGTCGGTTCCGGTTGTTTTTGTTTAGACAGCAGTCTTTATAACCAAGTCGAAGAGTCTATAGTCTATAGGCTTAGCCTCTTATTCTCTGTTTCCAAGTTAAAATAACAAACAAACAGATAGCAACTGCGCTCATGGACCCGTCACCTCAGGCTTAGTTCATTAACTGCCGGTCCCAATCTCCTATCAATCCCTTACTATAAGTTAAACTAGTTAACATCGATAGCTTTAATGACATATTTCCGTTTCAATAATAACATATTAACAGCCTGTTGGTTGTTCAAATGACAGTCTGTCAGGGTTTTATTTATCGCTCCATTTCGGAGGTTTATCGCGGGATATCGACGACTTGATCGATGATTTTAACATATAATTAGGGATCGATAGGATATTGGGACCGGCAGTAAGTATTTTCTGGCGATTTCACTCTCTGGCTGGGCGAATTAATATATAATAATAAAAATTAGATCAATTTGTGGATATAACGTCATCAATTTGTGGTATTAAGACTACTAAGTATGTTACTTGAATTAATAAACATCATCAGCCGTAAGACGTCCACTGCAGAACATAGGGGAGGGTATGTTTTGCTATAATTCCCACGCTTAGCAGTCTTGGGGGTTTTAGGAGACTTGAAATGATAGAACTATTATAATACATAGTGTAAAATGGGAAAAGGAAGCTAGTAACAACTCAGTGGGCGAGCGCTTGCCTTGGAAACAAGGTGCGCAGTTTCGAACCATAATCGTCGTCGAATCGTCTTTGTACGATTGTTACTAGCTTTCGGTGAAGGAAAACATCGTGAGGAAACCTGCATGTCTGAGAAAGACTAATTAGCTTTCGAATGACGTGTGAAGTCTGCCAACCCGCACTTGGCCAGCGTGGTGCACTATCGCCTAAGCCCAATCATGTTGAAGGGAG
The DNA here is from genome assembly GCA_911728495.1 of Furcula furcula. Classification (NCBI taxonomy): domain Eukaryota; kingdom Metazoa; phylum Arthropoda; class Insecta; order Lepidoptera; family Notodontidae; genus Furcula; species Furcula furcula. Next base: position 13,643,922 of record OU452265.1, on the reverse strand, counting down.
GCCCGTGCCAAGCAGTGGGACTAAAACAAGGGCTGCTTTTAGTTAGTTAGTTTTTTTGCACTTACCCAATAGGAGGTTCGGCGAGGGCCAACGATAGTAAGCATACTAGAGGAACAAACATCTGTAAGAAAAACGTAAAAAATCACTGGCTATATATTAATTCAAAAACGTATGCCATAGACATAACCCTATGGCCCTATGTGCCCTTGTAACCTGATAATAGTGATAATAAACAATAATAAACGAATTCATAACGGTTATTTAGATTTAAGATTGTAACATTGAAATGAAACTAATTTTACGGATTATATCGCGGTTTATTTATGTTTTTTTTAATTAGTTTATTTTTAAATGTGTAGTATTCTTTTAATGTAGTAGTCTAAGTGTTCCTGTTTGTATTGATATAAACTATTCTATTCGCGTAAATATCAGAAATCATTATTTAAGATTGTAATAGTTTCTTTTTTAAGATTTTGATCGAAATTATCGTTTCTTATATTTCTTTTCATGTTTCTTATATCGTTACTAAACAAATTAAAAAATTCTCACCTTCATCTTAATAAACTGACGTCAAGCAGCGGTATCCTATAAAAATAATACAAAGGTTATTTTATATCTAACAAAGTTTAGTTACAATTCAGATAAAAAAATATTGAATTCCTTTTTCTAATTTTATAATTAGCCATCTTAAGGTAAGTGAAAAAGCACCCTAGCTTAAGGACAAGGAAAACGACCCAGCTGTTGCTGTGACGTGCCCTTAGCTGTAAAAGGGCAAAGGAAGATACCTCAGCCACCACAAAAATTTCTCATAGAGCACCAGACTGGCATCCTCTAAGTTAGTTGTGTGAACTCGTGTGGTATTTATACACTTTTATATAATTCACGGTGGTGACGAAATTAAAAATGTTAGTCCTGGGCGGGAATCGAACTCCCGACCAGCAACCAGGGTCATCAACGGGTCGAATTTTAAAAACGGAATTTTCTGATTTGCCATAAATCTCCTAAAAACTACATTCTCTCCAAAATTTGGACGGATTTAAATTTGGACTAGAATACTGTTTACATCGAGGTTTTTGACATAATGCTTGAATGCACCTACCCTTATTAGAGTTGACCGAACGGGGAATGAACTCCGAATGATTACGCTAAGATCTTGACGAGTATTTATATGAATCAAATAACAATACTGCCTTCTCCACATTGTTAGATTTGCTGTTAGCAGACTTTAAAGTCAAGGGAATTTGGTCATTATCTTCTTAGCTTTATGGAAGTTGCATGGGTTTGTATGGGTGTTTGTTGCATGGTGAAGCCTTCCATTATACATTGATGGTCCGTGTCGACACACGAGTGATCCAATTCTCGATACATTGTATCATCACGCTTGCACTAAAATTAGGTACGGACAGAATGACAGCTGCCAATAAAATTCAGTAAACCCACAACCACACAAGACATATTCCTCTAGTATTACATACTCTTTGCTCAAATCCTCCGAAAAATCCTTTATATCACCACCATCAGCCGGAAGACGTCCAGCGCTGAACATGGCCTATAGGGCTGCGCTTTATATCATAAAAATTGTATCCCTAAGATATTTTGACTGATTTTTTTACACTGAAATGACCTGCCTCATATTGTATTGATAGTAGCTAACATAATTATGTACAATACATAGGTAATGTTTCTGGTTAGTTAGCACTTAGCACCAATTTTTAATTTTAGATCACTGGGCATTTTATATATTTGTCTGTGCATGACATTGGGTCCATGGGTTGCGAACGGGTTCCAACGGAAGACCAGTGCGGCTTGGAAGCAAGCCGCTTAATATAATGATTTCTGATACTTACGCGAATATTACACATTGAAATGAAACTAATTTTACGGATTATATCGCGGTTTATTTTTGATTTTAATTTCCCGACGTTTCGAATACTTTACAGCATTCATGGTCACGGGCGGACTGAGGTGGTAGCTGTCCATATGTCATAGTTGTCTTAGGGTACCCTCAGGTCTTCTAATTATTATTGTTAGTCCGATCTACGCAGAAAGAGCTTACAAAATGAATGAAAATGAATGAATGAATATATGAATGCTGTAAAGTATTCGAAACGTCGGGAAATTAAAATCAAAAATAAACCGCGCTATAATCCGTAAAATTAGTTTCATTTCAAAGCCGCTTAATGTTGAGTTGGAACCCTTTCGTAGCAAGTTAACTAATCATAATCATATTTTTTGTTATTTTTTTTTCTTGTATCGTCTTCGAATAAATGTATTTCTTTAGTATCTGTGGCAGAGCAGGAAACCGCCTGCTTTGCAATGTACAGGTAGCGGGTTAAAATCCTTTAGGGAGCGACTACTTTGTGTAGTTGTTCATTACTGGCTAGGACAATACAGGCCGATGTCCTGATTGACTGCAAGTAATATGATCCATGCGTCGGATGAGCATGTAAAAGCAAGACGTTCGCCTTGTGGAAAGCGACATGTCTGCATATGGACCACGACACTGTACTGCCGCTTGTAACCCTAGACATTATTTACTAGATCTCTTTAGTCTTATAATTCCCGTGGGGTGTCCGGGTAAGAATAGCACCCCCCCATCACCTCCCGTTGGGTGTCCGTAAGAGACGACTAAGGGAAAACAAGAAGACGGGCAGAAGCGTCTTTTTATTGGATTACCTACCACCTATACAGCGATCCCCAAGCCGCCTGCCCAGCGTGGGATTATGGCAACCCCTCCCTTCTAAGGGGGAGGCCTTGTTCAGTAGTACGTTTTTCGGCTGCTGATGATGATGATGAGTCTCATAATTTCATCAGTTAGAGTGCCCTTCACACTGGAACACATTAATTATAGCAACAGAACACTGCGGCGGTGATACCAACCTGAGAGATCTCTTGTACTATAACTACCTAGTTAACTGCCAGCTAAAATGGGCCAAAAGGTCACATTTGGGCCTATTGCGATTGATCCAGCCATGTTAATGCAATAAATGTTTGTCCTGGGTGGAAATTGAACCCACGAACCTTTGCGTGGCACTCATTGTTAAGTTGATAGAGAATTGTAAATAGAGCAACTATTGACAGTGTCCAATACAACATGGTTAAATCGGTGACTTGCACCATTGCAAAGTTAATCTAAGATTAAACTTGTCGGTTTTCTGTAATACCTATTATCTTTATTTCACTAATGTGCTGGACTGTTGTATAACAATTTATAAGACATTCTAGCACATTTACCATTTCAATTTTATGACATACTAGCGGCCCGCCCCGGCTTCGCACGGGTGGATTTTTGTTACAGGGACGTAAATATAAGTAGTATTTACGACCCCTTTATCTTTTGAAAAGTTTTCAGCATCTATGAGTATAGATGCTGAAAACTGAGTACAGGAGCACCATATGGTCCTCCTGTGAGTAGACGTTAAATATTCGATACGCCACGAAAGTAAATGTAAAAATGATACTGCTTTAAATTCCGGAAAATTAGTATTACTTCAAACTATACATTGAATAAATTATAAGTCCAGCAGGAGAAACATAAGTGAGGACCATGATGTCAATACAATGCAGTTTTTAGCATAGAAACTTTTGTGCAAGCATCATTTTTATTTTATACTACCAAGGTGGCAGGCAAGCATGCGGCCCGCCTGATGATAAGCAGTCACTGCAGCCTATAGACGCTAGAAACACAAGAAGAATCACTACTTGCCGACCCTGAAGACATTAGGTGTTAAGTCTTTCGTGTCCGGTAATTTCATCAGCTAATTCACACCAAAATACAGCAATGCTTACACACTGCTGCTTGGTGGAGGAATATCTGACACTGCAGTGGTATCTACCTGGACGGCTCCGGGAACCTACCACCTAGTAACATATAACTCTATTGTCATAAAACAGCAGTATGTAAATATTTCTGTATTCTGGTTTAGCGGGGAAATTACTGGGCTCAAGAGACTTAATAACTAACGTCTCAAGAGACGAGCCGCAGAGCAGTGCAACGGATTTTTTTAATGCGGGGGAAACCTTCAAATGGTCTCCGGGGGCTGTGGGGATCAACCGGGGTATGTGGGATTCTTACCCACTAAAATCCCCGCAGCTGTCGCATTGGCACATGAGAGGGGGACCCAGGTCTCTCGGGGGGATCTGCACCATCTGCATTTGAGCCCGCCGCCGGGGCGCGCATTGTAGCCCCCCGGGAACCTGACTCGGAGTCACCACCGTACTCAATGGACGTCCTAGGGCCCACACCCTGAACGTCCAGCGACTCCGAAGAGTGCAACGGCTGCGTTAACCACTGATTTGACTCGCACAATCAAAACGCAGCGTTGTAAACTGTAGTTAACTTTCAACAAACCATAGTACAATCGGCCCCCATTAAACTCTAGGACATCGCAAACGACAGGTTGACACCTGTGTCAAATGATAGCTATTCTATTTGATAGCATTAATCCAACGTAAGATGAGCTTTGGTTTCGCAATATCACCATTATAAGGCAGATCAACGTACACAGTGATTGTATTCTTTATATTGTTAAAATGGACTCGAATCCTTGAGTGTTTTAAAAGGCGAACGTGCGTGCTGTAAAAATTAGAGATGTTGACACGCACTACGAGAACCAGAAGACTACTAAGGTGATAGGTTTGTGGCGGTCGCGCCCAATGAAACTATACCACAATTGTTGGATAGCTTGTATTCCGTGTTTAGTTTCCACAAAAGGTACTTACCTAAGTACTTTTTTATGAGATATAAATATGTAAGTATCTTCTTTGCATAGAGAAAGTCAATAATAGATGGGTTTCGGTCAAGGCCGACTTTTCCTATTCTCGGTTTGATTTTGAAGGTAGAATATCTACCCCTGCAATAAGAAGGAACTATATTTTGCACTTCCTCCGCGGGGTGTCGGGTTAAAATTGCATCCCCCCATCTCCTCTCGTTGGGCGTTGTAAGAGGCGGCTAAGCGAGAACAGGAAGACGGGCAGCAGCGTCTTTCTTTTGGATTTATCTTCCCCAAGCCGTCTGCTAAGCGGGGGCATTATGGCAACCCCTCCCTTGTAAGGGGAGGCCTTTGTTCTGCAGTGGACGTCTATCGGCTGCTAATAGGCATGATGACTGCAACACAATACCAATAAATCTGTGGTTTTAAATATTAGAACAGATTGCACTGATTCCAAAAATGCATCTCATTTTCATAATAATAGAGAGATTTTCGTGATATTTAAGCAAATAAATTACTCAAATACAGCTAATCGCCATTTTGTAATAAACGCTGATCAGAGTGAATGACGTAAATAAACAACTGCCAAACTGTCATCTCAACATTTTCTTTGATACAATGATACAATTCACTTTTAATACCTAGACAGATGTTTATTTACACCGCCGTAGTGACGTCACAAAATGGCGCCATGCACCGGCCATCGTTTTGGAACGAAATTCAAACTCTATTTTAAAAATTGAAAATATTGCTATTAATTGTAAATTTAATACAAAAATATGATTATTTTCGGCAATAGTAGACCCGTAAGTACATTAAAGAGTATTTTTTCAAAATTAGTCAGTTCATGCCTATTATGATGATATTTTGCACTAAAACCCCTAATTAATAAATACTACTTACTTTCTGTTATGTTATGTTGTAATAACAAGATTGGCAGGCGCTTTGGGAATCGCAGTGCTATGGTAACTATTAGGTAATCCAATAGAAAGACGCTGCTACCCGTCTCCTTGTTTTTCTTTTACCCTCTTTCGGACACCCAACGGGAGGAGATGGGAGGGTGATATTCTAACCGAGACATTTCACGTGATATAACAGATTAAGTATCCGTACTGAGGGATGTGATAATGTTAGGTACATCAACGGACTCTGACTGCCGAACCTACAAACGTCAATTAAAGTTAATGATAACTACCTAAGGCATTTTTTGAAATCGGATTATTTCGACACTCGAAGCCAATTAATACTTAATACGCTGATAGTGTGTAGAGATAAAATTTATCTCGTATTCAATAATCGAAATTAATCATAAATGGCTCTGACTGTCGACAGAAATAGATTTTAAAAAGTGACTTAATTAGAATTAAAGTTAATTGGGGTTTGTGAGTGCGGCAGTGAGTGCGTCATTTTTACACTTATGTCATAAGAAACTTTTGCGAAATTTTGTACGCTACACAAATAAATTTACTTATATAATATAATAATATTTTATTAGGTTCTTATCAACATAAAAATATTTTTAGAAAATTAATTACTTAATATAAAACCTTCAAACCATATAACTTTTTGAATCCATTGTCTTATATTGGCAGCCCCGTTATTTTATCGTACACTTTTAAAGACGAATCCACATGAAAACCGAACTTTATTGTCTCGGATGTGGTAATTTCATTCACCAGACCACCACTATGCATCACATTTTGTATCGGCGGTCCCCAAAAATGATGGCTCTTGTAAGCTTTTCTGAAATTAACAGCCAAATTACCCCTCAACGATGCTTTGTATACAACTTCTATCTCCAAAAAACCGGCATTTGCCGATAAAACCGCTGTAACCGCTTGACCAGGCTGCAATTCCGTTTCAACACCACTAGTCGTGCCAATTGTTTCAGTTTCTGTCTTCTCTTCACTAACCCCCCAGTTGGATGTGTAAGAAAAACCGGTATTACCCGATATTTTTGCAAAAATAACATTCACATCGTATTCAATTTCTTGGGAAACCGATAATTCTCTTTCGCGGGACCAAATTGTCGTTAAACTATTTTCTACAGTATGACTTATACCTGTGTTCACTTTTATCGGTTTATTCGAAGCGTTTTCGAAATCTTGGGACATGACTATTATAGGGCGTTTAGTGATGCCCTTTAGTCTTGCAGATTTTATCGATAGAACTCGAGTAATTTGTTCCCATTTGTAAGTTGTGTACAGATCACCCCAAGGCGTTGGACTTTTTAAATATATTTGACTTGGGCATCTGCCGTAATGACTTTTCAAAGCCTCTTGTAGATTTTCGTCGTCAATACTGAAAGATTGAATGTCTTCGTCCGTAATTAAATTAACTTCGACACCTGAATAGCTTATTGTGACATTACCATTGTGTTCCATTTTTAAATCAATATTGATTCTGCATTTTGTAATTTGTATAAAAACACACAACACTAGCGCTTTTAAATACATTTTTTTTTATTTCACTTTGGGATGGACTGCTACACTGATAGTGTAATGATACTGCGCTGCCTACAATTTTACTAATATGAATGACTTCCTCTGTGAAGTCATATATTGAACTTCCTTATCAAAAAAAAAACAGTGACCATGTTTTTTTTTTAAATACATATCTGTTTAATTACTTATACCTATGGAATGGATAAACAATATGGATTCAAATATCGTTATAATCAGTGTAGGTAATAATTGTATCCATAAACCATAATATACAGACAACGATTATTTAAAGTCAATAAGTAAGTATAGAAATGTTTAAACGAATGCATATGATAATAATTATAGACCTTTTATTTGATACCAGAAGTCATCGAATAATATTTAAACTAGATTTGGTGTCACGGTTCAAAAAGTGGTAGCGAGAAATAGCGCCCTTGTGTCGCTATTTCTTTACAAGCCACATCCTGACAAATTTATTTTTGCCGATAGGAGTGTCGCTACTGTCTATATGAAACTGTCAAACTACACGTAATTATCATAATAGAAATGTTAGTTCACGTTTCCGCCACCAGCACAGATAAGTTTGCAACCTCCGCGACCACATTTTAGATGTCATTTTGTTCGTGAATGTTTATCTAGTTTATATATCATATCGATGCCAGAAGTCCATTATCATCATCATCACCAGCCGAAACGTCCACTGCTGAAGAAAACCCCTCCTCGAACGCCTCCCCCTTAGAACGGAGGGGTTGCCTTAATAAACTGTACTCTGTGGCCTTAATCCCCGCGCTTGGCAGGTTTTGGGGATCACAGTAGTTATATGTAGGTAGGTAATTCAATAGAAAGACGCTGCCTCCCGTCTTCTTGTTAGTTTTCTCTTACGGACGCTCAAAGGGAAGAGATGGGAGTGTGATATTCTTACCCGGACACCCCACGGACTGGTACGATAACTTCCTCTAAAGTAGACATTGGATTTAAAAAAATATAATAAACTAAAAAAAAAACGTTTAGTACTCATATTGCTTTTTTAAAAAAAAATTGCATATGATTACCATGCGAATTTGAAACATTCCGTCGCTGCAGTACTATCAATATTTAAAAAAAGATTAGTAAGTCAGTGGCCTACATATTTAAACTAGATTTGGTATCACGGTACAAAAAGTGGTAGCGAGAAATAGCGCCCTTGTGTCGCTATTTCTTTACACGCCTGACAAAATTATTTTTGCCGATAGGAGTGTCGCTACTGTCTATATGAAACTACTACACGTCATTATCATAACAAAAGTGTTAGTTCACGTTTCCGCCACCAGCACAGATAAGTTTGCAACCTCCGCGACCACATTTTAGATGTCATTTTGTTCGTGAATGTTTATCTAGTTTATATATCATATCGATGCCAGAAGTCCATTATCATCATCATCAGCAGCCGAAACGTCCACTGCTGAAGAAACCCCTCATCGAACGCCTCCCCCTTAGAACGGAGGGGTTGCCATAATAAACTGTACTCTGTGGCCTTAATCCCCGCGCTTGGCAGGTTTTGGGGATCACAGTAGGCATATGTAGGTAGGTAATTCAATAGAAAGACGCTGCCTCCCGTCTTCTTGTTAGTTTTCTCTTACGGACGCTCAAAGGGAAGAGATGGGAGTGTGATATTCTTACCCGGACACCCCACGGACTGGTACGATAACTTCCTCTAAAGTAGACATTGGATTTAAAAAAATATAATAAACTAAAAAAAAAACGTTTAGTACTCATATTGATTTTAAAAAAAAAAAAATTGCATATGATTACCATGCGAATTTGAAACATTCCGTCGCTGCTGTACTAAAAATATTTAAAAAAAGATTAGTAAGTCAGTGGCCTACATATTTAAACTAGATTTGGTGTCACGGTACAAAAAGTGGTAGCGAGAAATAGCGCCCTTGTGTCGCTATTTCTTTACAAGCCATAGCCTGACAAAATTATTTTTGCCGATAGGAGTGTCGCTACTGTCTATATGAAACTACTACACGTCATTATCATAACAAAAGTGTTAGTTCACGTTTCCGCCACCAGCACAGATAAGTTTGTAACCTCCGCGACCACATTTTAGATGTCATTTTGTTCGTGAATGTTTATCTAGTTTATATATTATATCGATGGTGGCTTACTTCTAATAATCTGTACCTATTAAGAACTAAATTGCCAAATTTCAAGTCTGTACAGCCAGCGAGGACTGGCTCAACCACCGGATCACTGGCAGGGGAATCCTCGGCGGGTCACTAGTGTGTATTATATATTATCAGTTTTTTTTTTATAAACTCAATCTGACATGATAATTAGGGTCATGAGCCAATTATTAAAATAACAACTAATAACAAAATAATAGGTACCTATTTAAGAACAACTAATAATAGGTATTTAAGACTGTCATGGATATCGCTATTCAGATGTCATCACCGCAAATATAAACGTTGCTGTGTTCCGGTGTGAAGGGTATGCAGCAGTTGTATACTCCATCCCAAATAAGCTTGGAGGCGATTACAAGTTCGTTTGCGGCTCAATAACTACATAACGCATACATTGTTAACTAGGCGCGTCAGCAAAAACAACTTTGTAGTACCAACCCTTTTTTGCTGCCGCGTTAACGGTCAACTAATACAGCGGGGGTGTTTAATGACTGCATAATAAAGTTGTAATCGCCTTCAAGCTTATTTGGTTTGGAGTGTAAAAGTGGGTGAAAAAATAATAATTATAATTAGTCCGTCAGTTAGATTATCAATAAATATTTGACACGTATAACAAATAAATAAAAATTGCCAAAGATATAGAGCGTCTAAGTTCGGGAGTGGGGGCTTTTGACGTCATGCCTCAGTAAAAATTGTATACCGGCGTGACGTCACGCGACATTTCAAAGCACTATTATCTTTGTCATTTTTTGTTTAATAGACAAAAAGAAAAAATACGTGTCCAATATTTTTTGATAATATAAATGACGGAGTAAACAATTTTTTTGTCATCTAGCCTCTGTGAAGGTGATAAAGAGTCAATGCTACACATATTGCGTGTGCAGCACCGACGTTTTTGCGCATAGATATAATGTTTAAACTATATACAGGATATGGTTTTGCATTTTTGCCATATTTGTAGACCTAACAGTTAAGGATCATGTTAATTGATTAAAAATAGTTTAATAATTCAGTGGTTAATAACTAAAAGATAATTAATGATTCACGATTAACGTTCAACCAGAAAATTGCTCTCGAGGGCTCAGAATCGGTCCCAAGGTTGGCAAACCGCGCGTACTCTTGTTTATCTACTTTGCGCGAAGAGCGGTGCCAGATGGGGTTATTTTATAGTGACGGTTGCACACGGGATTTCTTTTCGTACCAAACATAAAAAATAATTCATAATTTTACGTCTATCATTTAATGATTGATTTATGTTCTTTATAAGGTATATATCAACCTCCGTAAATATGGCAAGAATGGAGAACCACACCCTGTATAAACATTCACTAATCCGTCGGCAGTCGATACGTTTTTTTTTTGGGAATGATAGACGCTGTTGGTCGCAGATGGCCATTACAGCTTCACCGGACAATAGGAGGCGAGCGCTTAAAGCGCTCTAGCCTTTACGGCAGAAGTAGCGACGAGCTCAAGGGCACCTCAGGGAGGCACGGCCTCGGCTTGGGCTGTAGCTTAAGAGAGGGCTGAGTTTACCACCGGTTCACAACGCGCCCCCACTGAGAAGAACCGGCAAGAAACTCAGTGGGGTGATGCACGTCGTTGCGGTCGCATACGTACGACCCTTCGGCCTCGCCGGCGAGACCGGTGTCTGATAGCTAGTGTAGCATACGGTTGTCGGGGAGGGGACGGCGCATCCCGGTCCAATAGGACCGTCATGGGGTCAGGAGGGTCGAGCAGTACGTGCCGTGGTCTGCGGCGCGAGTCAGAAGGACTAGGGGCGTAATCGGCGGCGGCGCGGATTAAACTGTTTGCGTGACGGGACGCGGATTCAAAGTAGCGTTTCGACGCTTCTTTGAGGAACTTACGAAGGGGATCTAATTTGAAATCGGAATGCAGATCTACGTTCCGCATGTACCACGGGGCACCGACGGCACGTCGGAGGAAACGATTCTGGATAACCTGGAGGCTATCGATATGGGTGCGGGCAGCGTGCGCGAAAACTACACTCGCGTAAGTCATGATAGGGCGAATGCAGGCTTTGTATAATGTCAACTTATTTCTGTGACATTTTACTCCGCTTGCAGAGAAGGGGATACAGGCGACCTAATACGAAAGCCGCTCGATTGCGGACGGACCTAATGTGGTGTGCATTACCCCAGCAAGAAAGATGCTCGTAGAGAAGATTGAGTTAAACGAATAATTAGAGCATAATCTGCTGTAAATGTGCGCGGAATAAAAAATTTGTGCATCCTTTCGTTTTCGAGAAAAATCCGAAAAACGATTCTTGCTGGGGTAACGTTGTTCCAGCAAGAAGATTCTAAACCAATGATCGGAGAGAAACATAAACTTCAGGAAAGATAGCTTATATTTGTGCGTAATTGTGCGCTGAAAATGAAATTTGTGCGTCTTAAGATTTCAGAGTTATTACAATTCCTGCTGGGGTAACGTTTTGCAGAATCGTGTTTCTCGGAAACCAGTAATTGTGCACCTGTAGAATAAACGATTATCAGTAGCTCTTAATTTGTGCGTATTTGTGCATTAATTAGATTTTCAAAAATATTTACCGTTTTAGCGTAATAATGGATTTATGAAAACCAAAAAAAAGGTCCTAGCGCTTAAACGAACAAAAATTCATACACACTGAAAACGGTATTCGGTCCTTTTTAATACTCTTAACATCCACGTAAAGTTTCAAAACATATTATATACGCATTATTGAATAATATCACTTTGAATCAAGACTGATAATGTCTAGCTTTGACGTCAAAATACAAAAAACAAGACCAACCCTAGAGTTTTTGGTATAAACCAAGAATTAGAGCACTTAATGAAATACATATCCTGAAAATTTCAGCATCAAATATCGCATAATAAAGAAGATACAAACAAAAACTAGAACCCCTGTTAGATTACTGGTTATCCGACCAAATTGGAATGAACCCAAAAAAGCGAGGATTTCATACATACTCGTGACCTTCTTAACTTTGCACACAAACAGCTTTGCCTGGGTACACTGAAGTATAAAACTGTTAACGGAAGTTACTTTTATTCTAAATTTAAATATAATCAAGAACCAAAGTTGGTGCCTTTCTTTTTATAAAGTATGTACTATGCGTTTCAACTAAGTATGTGTCCGCCATACTGCGGAAATTCACTCGTTTTTTACGTTTTTGTATCGGCAGCAGAGTAAACACAAAATGAAAAATTCGCCTCGGTTTTGATTATTTGATGTAATGTCTTATTTTGCTATCTATTTTTGTTAAAACATAATTATTAGTAATTATATATTTGAAATGGCAAGATGGCGGCCACATTCTTAGTTGAAACGCATAGTATCTAGTTACTTATAGTTCATGTAGGTGAAGACTTCAATACAATGTCAGTTATATTATTACCCAATTAAACTTTATTTTAAAACTAAATGTATGTTGCCTGGAAGAGATTGGTTTTTAACGATAAGGTCACCTTTGTACATTGATTTCTTCAATACGTTGAATCAATTTACATGTAACTTTTGGTGTAGAATAAAGTGTATTTATTATTATTATTTTAGTTTTATTTTCTCTAGTTTTCACACCCGGACTTTTTAAAGGCTTGCGTGGGGACGAATCCAAGACGTAGAGGTCTGTTGGGTGAAATTAATTATATGAAAGACACCTGTCAGAATAAACTGCTGGAAATAAGATATAAACAGCAGTTGACTGTGGCAGACTACTCTGGCCTATTATAAGTATGTGGAAAGATTACTATATGTTTTTGAGTGGATATTTGGTTGACTGAACACTGGGCTGTTGTAAAAGGCCGGGGTCTCTTGCCACCTACTCATTATTTTTTGACAAGTGGTGACTTGCCACCCACTAGATGGACTCTCCATACGGCCGTCATAAGACGGCGGAAGGCAACAACGGTGTGGGTGGCTCAACACCCCGGTGTTGAGAGGTAAGCTGCGCTTTCTCCGGAGTTACTCGCGGCGTTATAACTTTTAGCACTTCCACCCCTGGAGCATATAGCTCTAACAACTCCTCTCTGGACGGCCAATTAAGGTAAGCCAGAGCTGAGTCCCGCGGGTCCCCTTCGGTTTTCACTCGGCCGACGAAGACACGCCAAGGTGGGGGCCAACTCGCTGGAGTAATCGGGTCCTTGGTGTCGTTACGCACCAAGACTAGTAAGTAGACTATCTTTCCATACATTTACAATAGTTCCCTTGGCTGCCGAGGTAAACTGTTATTTTTTCTTCAATTAAGTTGTTGACCTCGGTAGGTACCCACCAACCACACCACAGAACACTATTACTCAAGAACCACACACCATTTAATTGTAAAAAGGCCTCTATGTGTTGGATTCGTCCCCACGCAAGCCTCTTAAAAGACCGGGTAAATCCCGTGAAACAAAAAACATGAAAATAATAATAATATTTTGGGACAATCGACGAACGATCTTCTGATCTCAAACTAGGCAGAGCCTTTAAAATGGTAAACAGGCAGCTGATACTAATACTTATAAGTATACTTTTTTGTCATTGTGCGCGTCGCAGGTAACCGGTGCATGCAAATAGCCAATTGTCGTTCATTGTGGCGTTCGAAGGGGGAGGCCTATGTTCAGCAGTGGACGTCTTCCGGCTGGTGATGATGATGATACTTTTTTTGTAAATACATACTGATATACTTATGACGCCCAGACACTTGGTGGGAATCGAACCCGCGCCCCTCGGTTGGTTGCCAGGGTCTCTAACCACTACACCAACGGGCCCGTCAATTGTGAGGTGGAAAACCAGAAATTAAATTAAAACTGCATTGCAAATTCAATATGAGCAATGGAAAACGAAGATTTGCTACAAAATTGTTTGACCTTCTACCTGGATGGACGATCTAGTTACCTTTTTCCTTGTCATTAGATTCTTCAGTGGGCGGGAGTTAAATAGTGTTCTAAGTTCCTTAGTTTAGCCCATAAAATAAGATATATGTTTTTTTTCACCCACCAATTTTGTTCATGAAACTAGTTTATCCCATTGTAAAGTAGGCAACACTGATCCCTGTTTAAAAAGTAAGTAGGTTGCGCTCGCTTAGCTCGAGTGCTACGCTAAGAAAAAAAAAACGAGAAAATACAATCAAACTGAAAGGCCAAAGGGATAGTAGTCGGAGCAGTCCCCCTAAGCAGCACGCACGCACGGGTTGACTCGAGAAGCAGCCATCACTCCCCTCAACCATATTGGAGGGAAGGGGGTGACCCGCCACACGAAGCCGCCACAAGCAGAGCGATTCGATAGCGAGCATGACATATTTTTTTGTGATGAAACTGGGAAAGACAAGGCTTATGTCTTTCCCAGTTTCATCACTAACAAGTATAAATTTTAAAAAACCCCGACATACATAACATTATATCAAATAAAATTATACATTCATTTGTTATATCTTGTAAATATTAGAGATTTTGTAATTATACCAAATATTACTTACCCCAATTTTATGGTCTTTACCAGATAAATTCCTCCAAATAAATCATTGTTCTCCAGGAAGTACTTAATCGGTGGTGATCAAATTTATACAGATTCATTATATACAGGTGTGTAGGTCCTGGGGGACTTCTTGAGGGAATAATTTAAATAAAAACTCAGGTTCGTTGAATGTCTTCGATATTGTGTATTACCGGCTCGCAAGTTAAAGTGCAAGTAAGAATATTATAAGTAATTTATGCTAACGCCTTAATTACGTGCTAATTACAAAGTGCTATAAGAATATAGCAAGGCGCTACGGTTCCATGGGAATCCTTCTATTCATCAGCTATCTTTGGACTGATGCTGTGGAGTTCCAACATGCCCCCGGGTGTTGAAATACTACGATTTCAACAAGAATATGAAGACACCGGCAGTGGGCAAATCCTATTGAAGGCTCGTCTAATTATTCCTGCTGATGTCCGAATATCTGCAACTCGAACAACTCCATCGGCACCAGGGTAGACGGCGACCACTCTTCCTAGTCTCCATTTAAGCGGCGGAAGATTGTCCTCCTTTACCACAACTAAGGTGTTCAGCTTCAAACCATCCTTGCAAGAGCGCCACTTCGTTCTCTGCTGTAATTCGGCTACATACTCCTTGCTCCATCGGGCCCAGAAGTGTTGGCGGAGCTGCTCAATACGTTGAAAACGATTTAAATGGGTGATGGACTACTCCTGGAGATTATGCTGTGGCAGTGAAGTAATGGGTCGTCCAATTAAAAAATGCCCTGGTGTCAGCGGCGTGCAGTCGGCAGGATCAGAAGACAGCGGCGTCAATGGGCGAGAGTTTAATATACCTTCAATCTGTATTATTGTAGTGTTAAGATGCTCATAAGTAAGGTTACAATTACCCAGCACACGCTGTAGATGATATTTTGTCGACTTAACACCCGCCTCCCAGAGTCCACCGAAATGAGGAGTATATGCGGGAATAAAATGGAATTTAATCCCATCATTAGCAACAGTTGCAGCCAAAGAATCCGAATTAGATTTTAAAAATTTAGAAAGATCATTGTACGCACCAACAAATGAAGTACCGTTGTCGGAATACAAATTAATAGGTTTTCCTCTTCTTGAAATAAATCTGTTCAATGCCAATAAATACGAATTACTCGTTAAATCCCCTACCAGTTCCAAGTGTATAGCTTTGGTGGTGAAACAAATGAAAATAGCAACATACACCTTAACCAACCTACATCCACGACCTTGGCGACTAGCAGACATGATGGAGCCGGCGTAATCAACACCAGTACTTTCAAAGGGGTACCCACCAGGGAGAAGACGCTGCTGTGGTAAGTTCCCATCAACGGCGTAATCACTCTACCCTTGAGTCGTTGACAACGTACACATTTATGGTAGCAGGTCTTCGCTAAATTACGGCCACCTATTGGCCAATACGATTCCCTAATGGAAGCCAGTAACAGCTGCGGGCCAGCATGCATTAATCTTTTATGTTCAAAATCGAATAATAATTTTGTAAATTCGTGAGCGGACTGTAGTAAAATAGGGTGCTTTTTATTATGAGAAAAAGTTGAATTATCGAGACGTCCTCCTACACGCATTATTTTATTTTCATCAAGATATACATTAAATTTTAGGAGGGCGCTCTTCCGAGGAATACTTTGTTTTTCAATAAGCATTCTATACTCGGGAAAGGATTCTTTTTGTGAAGTAATAATGATAACGTTCAAAGCGTCTTGTAGTTCCTCTTGTGATAAATATTTATTAATGGATTCTTTCCTACAAAATTTTATAAATCGTAGCATAAAAGCCACCGAACGTACAAGGCGTAAATAATTAGAAAAACGTTTAAATTCTATAAATGTATTATTTTTATTAAGGTCGAGAACAGCGCAAAGTGATACTTGAGGTCGAGTTTCGGGCAAATTGTCTAACTCTAATGGTTTAAGATGGGAGGGCCAAAGAGACGAATCATGCCTTAAAAAATCGGGACCACTCCACCATAAATCCAAACCTTGCAGATTACTTATATCCACACCACGAGATATAAGGTCTGCTGGATTTTGGTCGGTAGGTACGTGTCGCCAGGTGCAATTACCAGCCTTATCTAAAATCTCAGCTACGCGATTGCGTACAAACGGCTGAAGTTTTGAAGGCACCATTTGCAACCATCCCAACACAATAGTCGAGTCGGTCCAGTAGAAAACATGATTGACATGTAGTCGAAGGGATTTTATAACCTTTTCACACATTCGAGCGCCCACTACGGCACCACACAACTCCAATCTTGGAATTGTGGTGGGTTTAATTGGTGCCACCCGACTCTTCGCCATTAGCAAACGAACCATTATATCCCCCTTATCATTAACGCTACGCACGTAGACGCACGCACCGTACGCGCGTTCTGAGGAATCTGTGAAAATATGAAGCTCTAGCGTCTTGTACGAATCGCAAACTACTATTCGTGGAATACGCAAATTATTTAAGAGAGGTAGGTTTTGGACAATACCTTTCCAGATGCCTTGAAGCTCCGGGTTTAAGGGTTCATCCCATGACAGCTTATCAAGCCACATTCGTTGTAGCAGCATTTTCATGGTAACAACAGCAGGAGATAGAAGTCCCAGGGGGTCAAAAATGCGTGCAATTGCCGAGAGTAAGTCACGCTTTGTGTTACCTTTAAAGGACATTGAACCTATTATAAACCCTAGTTCATCTGAGTTCGCAAACCAGTCAAGACCTAACAGCTTGTTGGGCTCATTAGATCCCATATTTAAGTCTAACGATGAATCAGTCCCATCAGATACCAACTGAGGTGCGTTAGATTTCCACTTTCTTAGTGGCAAACAAGCTGATGCCAGCGCATTGGTGACTTCTGTGCGAATGAACCTAACTTCATCTAAGTCATCCCCTCCTGTTAACAAATCATCAACATAAAAATCATGGGTGATGATATCAGCAATCCTATCCTTACATTCGAGGCCTATTTGTTTCAAACAACGCGTCGCAAGAAATGGTGCACTAGCGGTACCGTAAGTGACGGTGTTTAATGTATAAACCTTGACAGGATCGTTAGGGTTGCTACGCCATAGTACCTGTTGCAAGTGCCTATCAGATGGATGGACGACTATTTGTCTATACATCTTCTCGACGTCAGCGGACAATACATACTTATGCTGTCGGAATCGAAGTAGTATAGACAGCAAATCGTCTTGAACGGTAGGACCGACCATCTGGATATCATTTAAGGATATGCCTGAAGATGTAGGGCAGCTCGCGTTATAGACTACGCGAAGCTTAGTTGTGATATTATTCTCCCGTAACACACCATGATGCGGGATGAAACAATTATTAGAATTTGATTTGACTTCTTTATTCTCTGTCATGTGGTTAAGCATCTCGTACTGACATAAAGTCGTGATATAATTTACTAAAATCAGGGTTACTTTTCAGCCTACGTTCTAGAGAGTATAAACATTGTGAAGCCCTATTAAATGATTCTCCCAGAACAGAAGGGTTTTGTTTAAGAGGAATACGAACACAAAAGCGACCGTCTGGCAAACGTGTCGTATTTTTAATGAAATGTTGTTCGCACAACTTTTCCTCTGGCATATAGCTAGAAAATTGTGAGTTAATTTCCTCTAAACGCCAAAAATTAGTCAGATCCGATCTGATCCTTTCTAAACTATCGTCAGAAGGTGAGTTAATTTGAGCGAAATTACATCTAAGATCGGTTGGCAAGTATCTATTACAATTTACACTAATAGGACCGGAGATTATCCATCCTAACTTGGTTTCGAATAAAACTGGCATTCCATGACCTAACCTTATTTGCTGCGATCCTAACAAATTCCAGAATAAATCAGCCCCGATGAGGATTTCTGGTTCAGTTGGCTCAAAAAAGGTGCAGTCAGCTAACTGGATGTTAGAGGGAATTTTAAGTCCAGAGATATCGAGTTTTTGACACGGCACAGCGTTAGTAATAAATGGCAAAACAAAACAAAATAATTTAGCACCGTAGCTATTATTAAGTGATGTCATATTGACTTGACATGTTTTGCCTACGCTGCAGCTCACATTGTTTATCCCAAGTAGTGATTCATTGACCTGAGTAGTCGATAAGTTCAACCTTTTACATAATTTTTCAGTCATGAGACAGGATGTGCTTCCGCAATCCAATATTGCACGCACTACGACTTCACGATTATCACGATCATACAACTTAACTAAAGCGGTTGACAATAAAACGCTGCACTGTTTGACAGCGCTGTGAGGCGCTGCAATATTGGCAGATAACGCGACATTGTTTGTATCGCAGGACGCGGACGGCGAACACTGTGGCGAAGAAGAGTGATCAGCCGATGTGTTGCTAAACGATTTTTCATTATGTGTATTTGCAACACTCCTAGACTCCGGCGACACATGTATTAATGTATTATGCCGACGCTTACATAACTTGCAACCCGGTTTTTTGCAATGGTTGGCATAATGACCCGTACGGAAACAGTTATAACACACCTTATAGCCTGGCAATAATTTAAGACGCGCTTCATTAGTTAAGGCAAGAAACTGTGGACAATTAATTAAAGTATGGTCACCTTTACACTTAGGACAAACCTTATATGATGATTCAGTACTAGAATTATTAGGAATTTGTGTTGTGATCATAGTCTTTAACCTTGGATTAGACTTGGTTATAGTGTGGGGGTGGTTATTACGGGATAACTCCATGGTTTCAATTAAATCGGCATGGCTGCGAATTACGCTAATAAATGCATCAAAAGTTATCTCGCTATCCTCTTTTACACTACCTTTGAACTCTTCCCACTGTCTATATGTTTTCTGGTCTAGTTTACGAGTGATAAGGTAGATCAACAACGTATCCCATTTTTTAACAGGTTCACCTAACGACTCAAGGGCGCGCAAGTTCTTATTTATCTGATCGATCAATCCTTTCAAAGCAATAGAAGACTCCCTATTAATAGCTTCGATGTTAAATAAGGCCGATACATGATTCTGAATCAGTAACCGCTTGTTGTCAAATCGATCACATAATACCTTCCACGCTACAGCATAATTGCTAGATGAGAATTCGATTGACGTAATGACCACAGCAGCAGCTCCCTCCAGGGAGGCACGCAGGTAATGAAATTTATTAATTTCATCAATTTCATCATTAGAATGAATGAGGCTGAAAAAGGTGTCACGAAACTCTAACCAATTGCTATAGGAACCAGAAAATTTTGGTAATTGTATGGTAGGTAATTTAACAGGTTTATAATTACTGGCA
Organism: Furcula furcula; assembly: GCA_911728495.1. Lineage (NCBI taxonomy): Eukaryota > Metazoa > Arthropoda > Insecta > Lepidoptera > Notodontidae > Furcula > Furcula furcula. The sequence continues at coordinate 13,623,857 of OU452265.1, read as the reverse complement.
CGAGTACATTTATCACTTTTTTCAGATTGATTATCTTTATTGTATTTTATTAATATATTTTGTGACCTAGACAAAGCTTTGTAATATAAAGTCTCAAATTCAGTACGTTCAGATAACTGTGTTTTAATATCATCAGCAATGCATTCCAACCGCAACTGTACCTCATCATATTGCTCGTACAACGATTCAATTTTGCCCATCCGTAGCTGTAATTCCGTGATGTCACAGCTGCTTAATGTTTTATCACCCAGTCCGTCAAGATAGTTGGTAAATACAGTTATACGACCCTTGAAGCTTCCTCGCTTTTTTATTAACTCCTTTTCCTCGGACATACTGGAAGTCGGGTGTTGTCGGCCTGGAATTTATATAAAACAAATTGTGTACAGACAGATAATTAAAATAAAAGACAATGGTACCTACCTATTTCATACGGGTTTGTACTACTGATTGAGATAATTGTAAATAACAATATTATAACTATGCAACAACAGCTAATGTAAATAATATGTACTGTATATAATGTAAATATAAAATTACTTTTTGAAATTTAATAAAATAATTTGATACGAAATAAGTTTTTCTTTGCCAGAATTTACCTACAATTACTAACTAGTACCTAGTTAACATGAAGTGCATACATATACCATTTAATAGCAAAGATACAGACAAAAATAATGCGGCTAAATGGTTAAAACACAACGATAAATTGTATTCATATTAAAATATCTATCGAAGACACAAGTACGGAATGTATTACACCTACCTACGCATCACAAGTATAAAATTAATGATTCAGCAGTTTTGCTTTATAGCACAATAGAATTAAAATATGTAGAACTTAATGCCTACTATACTGTCCTTAAAGTATGGTTTTAATCCTTACTGCTGATAATTAACACGTAGATATAACACGGCACAATAAAACAACACAACCTTGAGTGACCTCCAAGTCCGGCAGGACGTTGACGATATTATTTCCAATAATCCAATTAATTCTTCAATTATATAAACTTTTCTTCATCCGGCTTGACAATGGACCATGTGTAGGTCCTGGGGGACTTCTTGAGGGAATAATTTAAATAAAAACTCAGGTTCGTTGAATGTCTTCGATATTGTGTATTACCGGCTCGCAAGTTAAAGTGCAAGTAAGAATATTATAAGTAATTTATGCTAACGCCTTAATTACGTGCTAATTACAAAGTGCTATAAGAATATAGCAAGGCGCTACGGTTCCATGGGAATCCTTCTATTCATCAGCTATCTTTGGACTGATGCTGTGGAGTTCCAACAACAGGTTCCTTCTTTCGAATAAAAAAAGATTCATTGAAATTGGTCAATATTTGCCAATGTTATGACCAGATTTGTCCTTAAAAAGCCATAAAAACATCAACCTCCAGCATTCCTACAGTTTTTTCAGAGTCGTACTTATTCGTAAGTAATATTTTTTTATGGGACCCAATTAATGGAGCGGTCTATCCATACAATTCGAATTCGAATTGAGAACCTCCTCCTTTTTTGAAGTCGGTTAAAAAGGAGGAAGTTCTCAATTTAATTGATTGTATGTATTTTTAACACGCTTTTACTTGCTTGAGCTATATGTATGATGGTAATGGAATCTTGCAATGCAATTTTGATTTTGACTCAATGTAGTCTCGCGGTCACGAACGGTGTCGGTAGATAATCGCTTGCACGAGCCGCCCCGAAATACATGCGGGCGGGGTAGGAGCACGTACGTTCGTTCAAACGATTCTAATTGAAAACTGGTACACCGTTCGTGTCCACGATAGTTCGTACACAAAGGTCAGTGAACTTTCTCGGAGAGCGGTTATTATTATAAGTATTGGAAATATAGATTTTTTATTGCAATGCGAATCATTGCTATTTACACCTATAAACTTGCAATGCATTCTGTGGTTATCGTAATTAAATAGTAATTAACAGAACTGTAACAATATATTGTAAAAATAATGACAAACTATAACCACCTGATGGACTATTAAGATAACCGCGATTGCTGATAAACATTATGAACGTAACTGTACAGACAACAGCTTCACATAATACTGTCATTTAAAGAAGGTCACGATTATGTATGAAATCCTCGCTTTTTTGGGTTCATTCCAGTTTGGTCGGATAACCAGTAATCTGACAGGGGTTCTAGTTTTTGCTTGTATCTTCTTTATTATGAAATATTTGAAGCTGAAATTTTCAGGATATGTATTTCATTAAGTGCTCTAATTCTTGGTTTATACCAAAAACTCTAGGGTTGGTCTTGTTTTTTGTATTTTGACGTCAAAGCTAGACATTATCAGTTTTGATTCAAAGTGATATTATTCAATAATGCGTATATAATATGTTTTGAAACTTCACGTGGATGTTAAGAGTATTAAAAAGGACCGAATACCGTTTTCTGTGTGTATGAATTTTTGTTCGTTTAAGCGCTAGGACCTTTTTTTTGGTTTTCATAAATCCATTATTACCCTAAAACGGTAAATATTTTTGAAAATCTAATTAATGCACAAATACGCACAAATTAAGAGCTACTGATAATCGTTTATTCTACAGGTGCACAATTACTGGTTTCCGAGAAACACGATTCTGCAAAACGTTACCCCAGCAGGAATTGTAATAACTCTGAAATCTTAAGACGCACAAATTTCATTTTCAGCGCACAATGACACACAAATATAAGCTATCTTTCCTGAAGTTTATGTTTCTCTCGGATCATTGGTTTAGAATCTTCTTGCTGGAACAACGTTACCCCAGCAAGAATCGTTTTTCGGATTTTTCTCGAAAACGAAAGGATGCACTAATTTTTTATTCCGCGCACATTTACAGCAGATTATGCTCTAATTATTCGTTTAACTCAATCTTCTCTACGACCATCTTTCTTGCTGGGGTAATGCTCACCTAATGTGCGGGCCGAAAGTCATGGCGGAGTCCAAGGTGACCTAGAGGTAGTTAACCTTCCTAGTCCAGGGGATAGGGCGATTGAATAGGGATATTGGGGCTAATCGTCAGTGATCTCGCTGTGATTCACGTGCTAAGTAAGACGCTGCAGATCGGAACCAGGGTTGCCAGATATCAGCTAACTCAATTCACCTAATTTTGCATACCTACCGAGTAGCCTAAATCGCCTGACATTTTGAGCTAAGTAGCCTTTAGCCCAAGAAAGGAGAACACGTTAAAAAAAACCTCGTAACAGTCTGTCATACAGCGAGTTGGAATGGGTAATTTATATTGCCACAAGCCCCTGTATTCACAAGTCACAAACGTCAGAAATCGCCTCGCTTGCTTTATCAAACTTTTCGAGAATTTTGCACCTCGCTAGTTTTGGATCAATTGACCCAGTTTTTATCCTGTTAATGGATACAGGATCACCTCGCTAGTTTAGAACGTGTTCGTCACAAGCAGCAAATTAACTTGAGCGGTAGTAGGTAATTTTCGAGATCGGAACGTTTCCGAGGTTTGTGAACACAGGCCCTAGATTCGTGACGTCTCATTCCGGCAGCTCTAGCTAGACAATTGCATAGAAGAAAGCATGGAAAGAATCTGAGGATTCCTCAGACTTCTTTCCTCAGTGTTGTTGGACGATTGCTGTTCGTCAAAGCATACAATTAATAAGAAATTATTTCATAAATTTGGGGTAAAGTCTAAAGCGCCCGTCCCTTTTTTTTTCTAGGTAGCCTAAATGGCTTCTGGTAGCCGATTGAATTTGGTCGCCATTCGACCCCAATTAGCCTAAATGGCGATAAATCGCCTAATCTGGCAGCCCTGATCGGAACCACCAAAATTACATCTAAAATGTGGTCGCGGACTCATCTGTGCTGGTGGCGGAAACATGAACTACTTCACTATTATTATCACAATGACTTGTAGTTTGACCAAAGTTATAGTGAAAAATCATCGATTTAATACCTATATAAACTAGATTTGGTGTCACGGTTCAAAAAGTGGTGGCGAGAAATAGCGCCCTTGTGTCGCTATTTCTTTACAAGCCACATCCTGACAAATTTATTGTTGCCGATAGGAGTGTCGCTACTGTCTATATGAAACTGTCAAACTACAAGTCATTATCATTATAAAATCGTTAGTTCACGTTTCCGCACAGATAAGTTTGCAACCTCCGCGACCACATTTTAGATGTCATTTTGTTCGTGAATGTTTATCTAGTTTATAAATTACTAGCGGCCCGGTACGTGCTTCACTACGTATAAAATGAAATATTAAAAAAAAAATTGGAACATCAAATTCAGAACAAAAAATATAAACACTAAAAAGCAATAATTATCGCTGACAATTTGCTTTAATCGAAGCACGTCCAAAATGAAATGACCGCATAAATGACATAACAACATGCTTTTACTGTCAACACTGAAAAAAGTTTTAAATCTGAAAAAGGTTCAATTTTACAGCAAAATCCCCATTTACTTAATGATCCGCCATTTATTGAATTCATTTGTGTGAATCACAAAAAATGTGATATAATGATTTCTGATACTTACGCGAATATTACACATTGAAATGAAACTAATTTTACGGATTATATCGCGGTTTATTTTTGATTTTAATTTCCCGACGTTTCGAATACTTTACAGCATTCATGGTCACGGGCGGACTGAGGTGGTAGCTGTCCATATGTCATAGTTGTCTTAGGGTACCCTTAGGTCTTCTAATTATTATTGTTAGTCCGATCTACGCAGAAAGAGCTTACAGTATCTTGAGGTCTTGCAGTGGAATGCTTGTCTTTGGATTTGACTAAGTTTATCACGGGATCCCAAGCTGGTGGTAGCACCCAGCCATCTTCTCTATTGAAATTTGGATGCTTTTTAATTTCAATAGCATCACGAATCATCCTTGGTAGGTAGCGCTGTTCTTTTGCGAGGATTTGTGGTTTGTCAAATCTAATATAATGACGGGTGCTAATATAGTGACGGGTCTAATATAATGTGATAAATAAAGAACCGCTATACCGATTTTGTGCAAACTTCACATAAATCATCTACTAAATAGTCCGAACAAAGCCTAAACATTTGGTTTGGATAGGTGAGCCCGTTCTTGAGTTATAAAATTACAACGAAAAGTGGCATTGATTTTTATAGATAGGTATAGATATCGATGTGAAAAATCCTGAATGGAGTTTGACAGTTTCGTATAGACAGTAGCGAAACTCCTATCGGCAAAAATCATTTTGTCGACCGGCCTGTGCCTTGAAAAGAAAAAAGCTTTTAAATAGCGACACAACTATGCAACTTTTCGAGCCGTAACACCTAATCTACATATTATTTAGTTTAATTATAATATATTATATCGATGGTCTTGTGAGACGTAGACCAGTGACCGACATAGCTCAAAGGATTAGCCAGCTGAAGTGGTGGTAATGTTATTAAATAATAATAGCAGCCATTGTTTAAGTCACACTGGTGGGCACTGGCCTCCACTTAAGATGAAGGGGCTTAGGCCATAGTCCACCGTCTTGCCCTGTGCAAGTGCGGGTTGGCGGACTTCAAAAGCTAGTTCAGTTCAGATTTCTCAGACATGCAGGTTTCCTCACGATGTTTTCCTTCACCGAAAGCTAGTAACAATCGCACAAATACATGATTAATTAAAGCAAACACAAACATATCAGAGGTGCGCGCCGGTGTTCTAATCTGCACACCTTGTTTCCAAAGCAAGCGCTCGCCCACTGCGCTGTTACTGCTACTGTGCAACATACGTAGGATAAATAATGCGTAGCCTTGATCACAACACAGAACCAAAGGGGTGCCTTGGGTACGGAACGGATAAATCATTGACTGCTATATAATAAATACATCACGATTAAAAAAACAAGCTTAGTATGATAAAGATGAAGTAATGTTTCAAACAACAAAAGCAAAAATAAAACAAAATTATAGTATGAAAATTACAGTCTGTAATCATGAATTCATGACCAGTGTTTACTGCGATAGTATTGATCTTGATCGATTTTTATTAAAAACATTTTCTTTTCTTTTTATAGAAGTTTATCACAGAAGTTTATGAACGAACTGCTATATGTCAATGTCAGACTGACATTCCATCTATTGATATTGAAAGGATGTTTCAATTCAACGTCAAACGGATTTAAATGTCGTCGAAAGTGCGAAGGTTCTGTACTACATATTTGTGTAATTAATTACAAAATATTTTTAATTGTTAATCAATATTCCTAACACAAAGGAAGTAGGTATAGTAAATACAAAACACTGTAGTTTAATATCGCTTAGATTACAATCAACAGTTCTTTAGTTTTTTTTAATTGCGCTCCTATATAATTCATCACTACCATTATTTATTATTTTGTTTGTGTTTTTAATTTCCTTGAATTAACTGCACGGTGTTAAGTGTTACCACAATAGAGCCATGGTAGAATTTCAAGGGTTTTTTATATGCCTGCCTCTGTATGCTGCTGGGTAAGTGAGAATTATAATTTTTATTACTAATATTTCTTTGTTTTTACATATTCCGAACAACTATAATAACGACTTCGTAATTATAATTGTGTAGTTAATGTGCTGTTTTTTCTAGCAGCCAAAAACCTCAACCTTCTTTGATTTTTTTCACTTTGAGAGATCGAGTGAAAGTTGAAAGTTTGGTATAAACATTATATTAATTTATTATGAGATATTAATATTTAGTGACCGATTGTCGCTTCGCATACGGCGCATCCGTTCTAAGCTCTAAATTTAAAATTCTTATTTTTTTTTTCATCATCATCACCAGCCAGAAGATGTCCACTACAAACATAGGCCTTCCCCTTGGAACTCCACAATCATTGACAATTGGCTATTTGTATCCACTGGTTGCCTGTAACTTTTTTTTATTATAAACATGTGAACGCCTCCAATTAGACATTTTTTTTTTGTTTTTAGTACTGTCCATATTTTGAAGTCCACTGTGCTTATTTTCTGTGCGAGTGTGGAGAAAGAACAATTTACTTCACTAAAAAGTATATACCTCTTTTTTATTTCTCCTGTTGCTAGATTCTTGCGCGGACTGAGGCCTCATTTTACTGTGACCCCTTAAGTGTAAATTTCAATAACATAACATTCAGCTGTCTCGCGCAGCTCCACCCGTATAATTTAATAATATAATAATATTTTTTTCAGTATTTACATTTTATATTACTGTTGGTCCCAAACTAGGCGAAGCCTGTATCTTGGGCACCATTACAAATTATAGTTAAAAAATTTACTGTGATACTTTCTTTTTATATGCGTAAGAAACTTCTAACAATAATAAATATAGCAAAAAAATAATTAGCAAAATTGGTCCAACCATTCACATGTGTTGCCGTGACCAAGGGAAATAGGGATTCATTTTTATGTCTAAATCTACACTAATATTATAAAAAGGAAAGATTTGTATGTTTGTAACTAATAATCTCAAAAACTACTGGACCGATTTTAGAAATTCTTTCACTATTAAAATGCTACATTATCCCTGAGTAACATAGGCTTTATTTATTACTTACTAAAAATAAAGGGATGGACCGCTAGTATAGCTATATAATGTCATAACTGTATGCTAAATATACTATAGGTAAAATCTAGGTGGGTAGGTATAGGTAGGTAGGTAGGTGCAATCTTGGTTCAATGAGGTACACATTCATAGTTATTGTAAGTGACACGCTAATTGCAAGCGTTTGTACAAACAATACTTTGCTCATTGCAGAAACGCTGGTACGTACATACCGTTTTAGTTTGAAAATAGGTTGTGTTACGAAGGATCACATGTGTGTTAGGATGCATGCGCAGGGTCTTCGACCATATTTTTGCTGGTGAGAACAATGTTACGATGGTTGAGATGTTTTTTATATTACAAATTTCATCTTAATTTTTCCTGATTTTAAAACTGGCCATACACATTCAGGTCTACCAGACAGGTTTACCTGAAAACCTGCACAGTTGTGCAACATACACACTTTGGTTTCCTGTACAGAGAAACCTGTCAAGTGTCAGGTATACCTAAAAGTGTATGGCCAGCTGAAGATTTCTATGTATTTTTCCATCCTTAAATGTAACAGTTTATTTTCCAAGTTCCTCGTGTTTTATGTTCCGTAGAAGGCTCACAGTGATACTTAAATATCTTACTCATGATGATATATGGATATATTATCATTTTTATGTTTGTTTTGATGTTATTGTTAATTATATTTTCCTTTTTTATTTTATTGCTTTTTTATCAAGTATATTTATTTGAATTATTTAATTTTAATATAAGTAATGAGTATTTTATTATTATTTTATTATTATATTGGCTGTGGTGTCACCTTTTGAGGTGCTGGCAGAATACCAGCGCTGAGTCATATTGTCACATTTATATATGAACCAGCAAAATTTTGAGGCAGCAGAATAACAATTAAAACTAGGGACCGGATTTATATGTATTTAAAATTCCAAAGTATGTAAATATAATATGGAATAAAAAACGATAATATGGACCAAAAAGCGAAAATATCGAAAAATATGGAGTTAAAAATAACCACATGTTTCAGGTATATGGCAGTTATTTTCAGTATTTGTGCTGTTGCAGTACCCGGATCTCATGTTTACAAACATGCAACCCCCTATGCAAAAAAGGCATGTTTAAGTTTGTACGCGTCTCTCGTAGCCTCCTAACGAATAGATGGATGAAAATTCAAGGTCGTTCTGTTTGGTCAAAATAAGGCACTGGCTGAATAATCTTTCAACATCGCAGTATATGACTGGCCTCCTGTTGTAGCCTCAGTGGCGCAGTGAAAACCGCTTGCTTTGCAAACCGGAGGTCGAAGGTTCGAATCTGACGGACCGCTATTCGCGACAGTGATTTCTAAAGGTGTATTTGTAAGGTGAATACGGGGAAAGTACAATAAATTCAGCGCCGATAGCTTACTGTAACGACCCGTGACTGCGATGTGACACATTTACAGAATAATAAATACATGTTTTTCTCATTCGCAACTTTTTCCTACCCCGTATGAACGTTTTTATTGTGACTTACCTACGCTTATCGTAAGTACTTTGTTTCGTATACTCTACATCTATTTGCTACCCTTTTTACAGAAATATATTCATTTTTGTAAAAATATGGACCTATCTTTGAAATATGCCAAAATATGGAAAATAAAAATTGCATTTTCTCATTCGTGAAGAAAACAACATACTGAGCAAAAACTATTGAAATTAAAAATATTTATTTACACATTGAAATGAAACTAATTTTACGGATTATATCGCGGTTTATTTTTGATTTTAATTTCCCGACGTTTCGAATACTTTACAGCATTCATGGTCACGGGCGGACGGGCGGGTGGTCCGCCGTCCGAAACGTCGGGAAATTAAAATCAAAAATAAACCGCGATATAATCCGTAAAATTAGTTTCATTTCAATGTGTAATATTCGCGTAAGTATCAGAAATCATTATATTTATTTACATATAAATCCGGTCCCTAATTATGGGCTCCCACACATAACTGCGATGCGATGCGATGCGGCGAGAAACAAATGAATTTTCGATACAAGTTGCAGGAACTATAACTATTGTAAAAAAAAAGGAATAAACAGCAGTTGTGTGGGGTCAAAATGTATTTTGTCTTCCTGTGTGTCTCAAATAAATGCATTCTCTTTTTATTCTTTCTTTATATGGGTACTTAATACATTCTATAATTATGCGGCTTTAATCTTGTCTTACGTTTCCAACTCCAATTGATATTACAGATTAAAACATTGTATTAATCTTGTGATTAGATTAATATAAGTAGGTAAGTAGGTAGGTAGGTATATAAATTAAATCAAAATTAAAGGTGATAAACAAAACGTATGTGTTGCTCTTGTTACTAGGTTGTTCTTATTCGCAGATTTTGCGATTGTAAGTAAACTCATTTGTTGAATTTGTACCAGAAATACAAGATTGGATTCGGTTTTCTGGAACAATATCTACTACACAGGCTACGTTATCCCTGGGTAACATAGGCTATATTTATCACTAGAAAAAACATGTCCAACCTTACGAAGCCAGGGCGGATCGTTAAGTTCAATAAAGTCCCAGTAATTGCATCAGCTACAGTGCTCTTCACACCGGGACAAACGGACGCTGCAGTCAGCGGTAGGATATCTGAATGACACTGAAATGGGAGAAGACCTTTGCACTGAAAGATAGCAAGTCGTTATGATATCATATTGAGATTATGGGTCCAAGGTTCAATAAAAGTTGCAATGGTTTGGATACGGATAGACGTTTTATAATCTCACATGTACAGCGGCCAGAGAGGAAGTTGAAAAACATAGACAACAAATCTTTAATAGTGATGTGACACAATCGTAAGTGTTGTGATTATATTGAGACTAACACATCATGCTTAATTTTGTTTTGAAAAAAGACGTAAATACTAAGCTTAAAATGGTTATATTGATGAGATCATTATCATTGTTTTTGACAGTCGTTTCATGAAAGAAGCGTCGAGACGCTACTTTGGAAGCGCGTCCCAGCACCGCCGCCGCTGATTAAGACCCCGGTCCTTCAGACTCGCGCCGCCGGCCACGGCACGTATTGCTCGATCCCCCAGACCCAATGTCGGTCCTATTGGATCACGACATTGCGCTGACCCTCCCCTCGACAACCGTATACTACACTATCTAACAGACACCGGTCTCGCCGATGCGATCTCAACGACGTGTGACTCACTGAGTTTCTTGCCGGTTCTTCTCAGTGGGGGCGCGTTGTAAACCGGTGGTAGAATCAGCCCTCTCTCTTTGGGCTGTGCCTCCCTTGAGCTCGTCGCTCCCCCATGCCCTTGAGGCTGGAGTGCTCTTGCCCGGTGAAGCTGTAATGGCCATCTGCGGCCAACAGCGTCTATCATTCCCATAAAAAAAAATCGACCGTAGGCGTCGTAGTAGATCACCAATATCTTATAATGATGTAGTAGATATATCGATAATCTCGTACTCGATAATAGAATAGAATGTATTTTATTTCACACAGAATACAGATTACACAACAAATAACTATAGTATTTAACGACGACGTGCACGTCGTCTGTGTGAAACAGGGCTCCCACTCAGCTTAATACTGTGTTGAGGAACAAGCCCCAACACAGCGCTGGTTTTCAGGAGCAAGCCCTAACTGACCCCACGAACGCAACCCTAGGTAACCAAAAAACAATAACAAATTATGCACTAACTAAGAATATTTGTAATTATACTTAAACCTAACAAGACAAATAAAAACACGCATAACAACAATTAATTTAAAAACTATCTAAATAATAAAAACAAATTAAACCGCTCTAATCACATACTAATAATAATAATAGCATAAACGGCTCGTAGAATCGAAACAATTAGACAAAAAAATCTTCATTCGAATTAAGATAATTGACATACATAATTACTACCTACTTACACCAAGTACCCATCTCCTCCCGTTAGGTGTTGTAGGGGAAAACAATACGGGCAGCAGCATCTTTTTATTGGTTTATTTACCAACTAAACTGCGATCTCCAATTCGCTAGCCAAGCGTGGGGATTATGGCAACACCTCCCTTCTACGAGTGTGGCCTTTGTTCAGCTGTGGACGTCTTTTGGCTACTGATGATGATTGTTAAAACACACTAACTTATTAAAAGCCCATTCAGTTTAACCCAGAAAATACCTTCATTATAATCGGGCGGGGAAACAGACGTTGGCAAAATGTTCCAGTCCTTAGCTGTTCGAATTATAAATTACGCTATTCGCTTAGTTCTTACTGAAGGAGAGTTCACCACGTAAGTGTGTGTGGAGATGGAGATGGGTGGGTGCTTACCCGGACACCCTACACTGTAGGTAATTATTACCACAGTGGCTTCAGCTACTGTAGCCTCACTAATCATAGTCTTATATTATTTTCTATTTTTAACCGGCTTCAAAAAGAAGGTTCTCTATTCGACGCGTATGTATGTAATATTGATAAAAATGCGTAATATTAATATATGTTAGTCTATGTGGGCTTCTAAACAAATTTACCAAATTTTATGAGTGTATTTTTTTCATACACTCATAAAATTTGGTAAATTTGTGAAATCCGTGGACAAACCTACATACATACATACGTATGTATGTAGGTTTGTCCACGGATTTCTCAGAAACTACAAGTCCGATTTCGAAAATTCTTTTTGCAATAGTTAGAGTATTTTTCAACTTAGGGTCCAGTAGTATAAGAGATATAAACTTTTTATGTTTTCAGTAAGTTACTGTAACGTAGCCGTTCGAGTTGCGTGATAGTGCTGGTACCTATCATGGTAAAATAAGTCACTAAAAAGTGTTAAATAAACTATTTAAAAAAAAAAAAAAAACCGACTTCAAAGTAAATTATCTAAAAAGCATAAAATAACGAAAATATATTGAAGTCGGTGTCAGCAGGTGATAGTGTTAGTTAACGTGATTAGCTAGGCTAGCACCGACTTCAATATATTTTCGTTATTTTATGCTTTTTAGATAATTTACTTTGAAGTCGGTTTTTAATTTTTGAAAATAGTTTATGTTAAATTAGTTAATCGTTTATTTGAGAGACGTGTTATTAATTAACATTTGCAAGGTTGAATTTTAATTTAAAAAGGTAACTACTTACATGCTAATAGTTTTTAAAATTTCGTTCACTATAAGCTGGTTATTGCTGCTACACCATGGAAATATCAGGGTCCTACCATCAGCTCTTATAGCAGTATTATTGTAATCTTACTTCTCGTTAGAAAGCGACATAGCCATAAACTATGTGCATTGATATCTCTACCTCGTGGCCCCTCGAGCCCCAAGAAAGTAAAGTTAAATCCCCGACTCATAAATGCGATTTGTTAATAAACGTCTTGACAGATTTTCACCCATCATACAATTAACAAAAAAAAAAAAGCGGCCCATTCGTTTGGGATCTACAATACCTACTACAGACATAGAGATAGGCAGGCGTTAAACATAACACTCGTTTTACGTCGGAGGTTGTTAAGAGGGAAGGTTACATAAATAAATAAAAAAAAACACATTATCATACATAATGCAACAAGCGTGCAGTCCGCTAAAAAGTCACGTGCTTGAATACAGAGTACTATGCGTTTCAACTAAGAATATGGCCGCCATTTTGCCATTTCAAATATATAATTACTAAAAATTATGCAAAAGCAAAATAAAACATTACAATAAATAATCAAAACCGGGGCGATTTTTCATTTTGTGTTTACTCTGCTGGCGGTACAAAAATCGTAAAAAACGAGTGAAGTTCCGCAGTCACGATCATCTTTTTTTTTTTTGGGAATGATAGACGCTGTTGGTCGCAGATGGCCATTACAGCTTCACCGGACAATAGGAGGCGAGCGCTTAAAGCGCTCTAGCCTTTACGGCAGAAGTAGCGACGAGCTCAAGGGCACCTCAGGGAGGCACGGCCTCGGCTTGGGCTGTCGCTTAAGAGAGGGCTGAGTTTACCACCGGTTCACAACGCGCCCCCACTGAGAAGAACCGGCAAGAAAGTCAGTGGGGTGATGCACGTCGTTGCGGTCGCATACGTACGACCCTTCGGCCTCGCCGGCGAGACCGGTGTCTGATAGCTAGTGTAGCATACGGTTGTCGGGGAGGGGTCGGCGCATCCCGGTCCAATAGTACCGTCATGGGGTCAGGAGGGTAGTCACGATCATCATGGCGGCCACATTCTTAGTTGAAACGCATACTTCGCGTGTCTGAACCTCGACGAAACGTTGGGGTTAGTCGCCGTTAACATACAGTCCGCGATACCGATGCCGCCTTTGCCGGCTGCGTGTCTGTTGTTGCAGCCTTGCAGCCGGTCGGCCGCAAAAACAAAAAAAAAATGGCGGGGCATCGGCGGCATCGGTGTCTTTGACGTCACAGAAGGTGTTAAAAACTTGGTTAAAAAGTCGGCACCCTTGGTTTCAATACAAAACGTGATACTTGCGTTATCTATGTAAATCTATATCTGTGGTACTAACAAGTATAAATTGTAAAAGCACAAAAAGCCCGACTGCGAACAAACAAAATGGGCTTAATTACATTATACATACATTATACGTATACACATGTACAGTTCGACTCGTCTCTTTAACACCTTACATTTGATACCCTTAATGATGTTTTTAGAAGAAAAAATACAAAATGGCGCCTAGCGGCCGCCATTTTTTTTTGAGAAATTTATAACTTTTTTTTTTATTATTTTACCGCTTCCACAAATAAGACGAATCTAACGACATAATATAAGTCACTGTCCATCAAGCCGTTTATCCTGTAGGCCTGTGCCAAAGTAATAGACATACATACATACTGTCGAAAACATAACCCTCTTCCTTGAGCATTCGGGAAAATAACCCCTCCCCTGTCCGACCGTATATACTCCATCCCAAATAAGCTTGAAGGTGATCACAAGCTCGTTTGCGGCTCAATAACTACATATCGCATACATTGTCAAGGCGCGTCAGCAAAAACAACTTTGTATTACCAACCTTTTTTTGCTGCCGCGTTAACGGTCAACTATACAGCGGGGGTGTTTTATGACTGCATAATAAAGTTGTAATCGCCTTCAAGCTTATTTGGTTTGGAGTGTATGTATGTAACCCATTTGTTGAACATCTCATATATTTTTGCTCGAATGCCCCAAGAAGAGGGCTATGGTTTTCGAGAGTATGTATGTCTATTACTTTGGCACAGGCCTGGACCACAAAATATAGAGAGTACAGAAGGCAAGCTTCATACAATGAGCGCTCGAGTAACGCACACATAGACATCGCTCACCGACTCGACATCTCGGTATATCTCGGTTTAGTGCGAGCGCGAGAATTATTTTAGTTATTGGATTTTATTTCCGTTCCTCCTGGTTTATTCTCAACAATCAATCAAAAAATTAGATAAGAGTGCCACTACCACGGCAGTTTTTGCATAAGCCAGAGTTGATAACCCTAGCGCGACCGCCGAGCGTAGGTATGAAAAGCGAGGTACATACATAAGCTTGCCTTCTGTACTCTCTATCTTTTGTGCCTGGACAGTGACTTATTATGTCGTTACATTCGTCTTAGCTGTGGGAGTGACATATTACATTACAGAACATTACAGAAACCATTTATAGGGAAAATTACAAATGACTAACTTGTTAATTTTTGAGCATGTACTTAATTAATGCGTGCGGAATAATATTTATATTTTAAATTACATTGCTAATTTTGCACAAATAAGTAATTTATAGATTTTAAATTGAAATTAGGCTTTATTGTTATACCAATCATGATGTTTTACTAATTCTATTTAAAAAAAAGCGGCGTATAGTTTTTTGGAAATTCATGAAAAAGCCGATGAAAAATTTCAACACTAGAATGTTCAGAATCATGTGCTGGATCCCTGGTATCGGTTTTCGGTACGATGTCCCTTACACCCATAAATAAGGAGGGGGTTCTGGACACTCCTTTTGGACCTTGCCAGAGTCCCCCCAGCATCATACGCTCGCTCGAGCACCCGGGGAGCAGAAATGCAGGCTCCGCCTGGCACCCTCGCGCTGCTCCACGTGGTCACACACCTTGGGGTCGCATTTAGCATTGATGCACAAAGCCCTCACCCTGTGCGTCCGCGACCAACGGACGTCCTGTGTTTTTCTTTACAAGACCAAAATTGGAATAACAAATGTAGGTATGAGCGCAGGAGTGGCCAGCCAGACAATAGGCATGATGACTGCAACACAATACCGATAAATCTGTGGTTTTAAATATTAGAAACAAATTAGAACAGATTGCACTGATTCCAAAAATGCATCTCATTTTCATAGCAATAGAGAGATTTTCGTGTTATTTAAGCAAATAAATTACTTAAATACAGCTAATCGCCATTTTGTAATAAACGCTGATCAGAGTGAATGACGTCAATTCGGTGTAAATAAACAACTGTCAAACTGTCATCTCAACTTTTTCTTTCATACAATGATTCACTTTTATACCTACAGACAGATGTTTATTTACACGCCATTTTGTGACGTCACTAACGTCACAAAATGGCGCCATGCACCGGCTATCTTTTTGGAACGAAATTCAAACTCTATTTTAAAAATTGAAAATATTGCTATTAATTGTAAATTTAATACAAAAATATGATTATTTTCGGCAATAGTAGACCCGTAAGTACATTATAGAGTATTTTTTTCAAAATTAGTCATCATGCCTATTGGGTCACCGGTGAACCATCACTCCTATATTCATACATTTCATCATCATCATCAGCATCCGAACGACGTCCACTGCTAAACAAACGCCTCCCCCTTAGAAGGGAGGGGTTGCCATGATCCCCACCCTTGGCAGGCGGCTTGGGGATCGCAGTATAGGTGGTAGGTAATCCAATAGAAAGACGCTGGTGTTTTCTCTTAGTCGCCTCTTACGTACACCCGATGGGAGGAGATGGGGTACATTTCATTCATACATTTATCGTTTCGATTTTAATCTTGTATAGGAAAACAGGGTTATACAAAGTGTGAAAAGATTCGGAGTGTGGACAATGCGCGCGCGACCTCCGTGCGTTGAATTGGCAAATTACCTTTTTGTACGATCGGTTCGTCCGTCCTTTGTAAACTAAATAAGCGATTTTTAATGGATAAAGTACGCGCGCTAAATGATTTAGGCGATTCTTAATGGATAAAGTAAAAAAAGGTCAAATATTTATTACCTATAGAACATAATGTTGTCTTTTACTTACGCGAATATTACACATTGAAATCAAACTACTTTTACGGATTTTATCGCGGTTTATTTTAGCTTTTACTATCTCGACGTTTCGAATACTTTGCAGCACCCATGGTCACGTCACGGGAGGACTGAGATGTTGAACGTCCTTATGTCATAATTATGCCGGTGTACCCTTAGGTCTTCTTAGTTATTATTGTTGGTCCGATCTACGCAGTAAGGCTAAGACGGGAGCAGAGCTCCCGCCTTAGCCTTCGTGGTTATTAAAGCAAGGCTCCTATTTTGGCAGGTGGTAACCACTTACTAGGTATATCTACTCCTCAGGTTAACAACTATGAAGAAATTACAAAAAAAAATAATATTATTTTGTTTTTATCATATTAGGCTAAATCGGTTTTATGTCTTGTGAGTGATATATCAAACGATTTTATATATAACTAGCTAACCCGCGCAGCTCCGCCCGCGCTTTAATTACATTTTGCTCCCCTTTTCTCCCTACTCCCTTGATTTATCTCTCTCCATCTCTCTCTCTTATAATAAAAATCTAATTCTATGCTATTTCTCTCCCCTCCCGCTTCGGCCCCCGTCACACTTCCCCTCTTCCTCTCCCCGTTGTCCTCTCTGAACCTTCTCCCTCCTCTCTCTTCTCCCAACTTGCTTCCTCTCACTCCACCCCCCCTTGCTCCTCTTAACTCCTCCGATCACTCACTCCATCACCCTCCCCTCTCCCTCTCTTGCACCCTCCTCTCGTTCTATATATCCTCGTCAATCATGGTATCAGCGGCATAAAATATACTTTATAACCTATTCTCAGACCTACCCGCAAATTTCATACATATCGGTTCACCCGACTCTCGAGCGCGTACCTGAGAGTTTCTCTGATTTTGTTCAGCAAGGCGTTGTGAACGTTCAGGTGAAGATTCTCCCATACGACGTATTCTTGCTGCCCGTGCTTGAGAACTATGTTTAGAAAGTTGAGACCTGGCTCTCTTAGGCATTTTCAAATGTTTAAGAAAATGCTAATAGCGTGTAATATTCTAGCTCTGAACTGTTGTTTAGCCCTGAAAAGAACTGTTGGTTAGCCCTGAAAAGAACTGTTGATTAGCTCTGAAAAGAACTGTTGTTTAGCTCTGAGAAGAACTTTTGCGTAGGTGTAGTTTTAAGAAAGAAATCTAAAAAAAATCGCACGAAAATTATTAGACTTCGCGCACGACCATTGCGTAGGGAACCGACCGACCTCGCGTCTGAGCCACGTGGGTACCTTACTCATAGATTTAAACTCCCCTCCCGCATGCGCACCCCCGCCTTGGTGACGCTCACTTCGCAACGGGCCGTGCAGCAGAAATCTTTTAATTTATAAGCAGTAATATTTTAATTTCGCCATAACTTCAAAACCAAATGTCCAATTTTAATAATTCAAAGACCAAATATTATCTACATAAACTGTACTTAATGATGAAATAATTTATTTTGATAAGGATTAATAGCATGAGTAAAATAAATGCGTTTAAATGTAGTCCAAACAAAATTCAAGATTTTTAAATAAAAAAATGGTTGTTGGGCCTCACTCGACATAGTGTGCCGCGGACTTTTTTTGTAGATATTTATAAGATCTACAATTAATTAGAACATTTTATGGTTCTATCTTTTATAGTTTAGGCAGCGTACGCAAAATAAGTAACTTTTCTGGTTGATTTTTTACACCTTGTGTCCGAAAAAACCCAAATATATAACGGAACCCTATTTTTTTCCAAAATAAAATTTAGCCTATGTTACTCGTGGATAATATAGCTTTCGAATGGTGAAAGAATTTTTAAAAACGGTCCAGTAGTTTTTGAGCCTATTCATTACAACCAAACAAACAAAGTTTTCCTCTTTATAATATTAGTGTAGATGTATGTTATGCATAGTAAAAATAGTGATTTTAAAATTATATAAATTGTTTATTATATCAACTGATCATTATATCAAATAAAATTATAGATTCAGTTGTTGTAAATATTAGAGATTTTGTAGTTATATCAAATATTACTTACCCTGTTGGTCTAGTGGCCCTGGCCGCTACCCAATTGGTCGTGGGTTCGATTCCCACCAATTGTCTGGGTGTTTTTTATCTATACAGATGTATCAATACAAAATTACGTAACTCTTTGTTGAATATCTCTTTTTTTCTGAATTTGTCCCAGAAAAACGAATCTGATCTTGTATTTCTGGTACAAATTATAAAAAAAATTGAGATAATTAACAAATGAGTTATATAATTGAATGTATGTTGTGTTTGTATTGATACACTGAATAAGACCACCACGGATCGGATACGTGTTTTTTTAACGTTCTGTATAATATTAATTAACCTTTGTAATATTATGATTATTAAAAAAAAAAAAACAATTAAAACCTTGGACATTCTCTCGGTGTCAACGGTTACGATGATAAGGACAAAAATAGTAGGCATCTTATTTATTATAATGAATAACTTTTGTTATTATGTCTTTTCACTTCAAAGAGAAAGTACCTAATAATAGAAATTATGTTGTCTACTGGCTTGTTTATCTGTGTTTATCTGTCTACTGAATTCATGGTAACTAGTATGAAATAAGTACCAAAGAAAAAAAAAAAAAGCTAAAAGTAAAAAAAAAAGAAGGAAATAACAGTGCGAGATTCAGGTTATTTTTTTATGCAGTGCGTATATTTTCATTTATTTATTAGAACCTTAAAACAGTTATACATTACACCAAAGAGTGATAAAGTGACTATTACCATGGATGAATGAACTACTTCATTCATCCATGCTATTACTAAATGTATAACCCACACCAAAGTTCACGAAGTAATATTATTTATAATATTGTATTTATGAAAGCGCGCAAGACTCATCTCAGTAGATATTTTTTTTGTAAAATAACGTAATTTTATTTTATTTCCCTACAATTTAATCTGAGCCATATACTAGAAGAAGAAGAAAGATTTTTATTTCGACACAAGGTAGTAACATCTGCCATTCCTTAGGAAGTTACACACAAAATACTTACACAAAAACAACATACAGAAGTGAAGAGAAAAAAAAAAGAAATTCATATATGTAACAGAATATAAAAATGGCCCCTATCTCAGCTTTATGCTGCTTTATGTAGGTGCCACAGTGCTGATTTTCAGACAGTTCCAAACTCACTACATCATCAGTGATATAAATTATGAAGTTTGTAAAGAAAATAAAAGTTGTGGTTCACGAGTCATGACAAATTAACACAATCAATAGAACCGAGATACTCAAATACAAGTCTTTTTTTAAATCTTGTTTTGGAAAGATTAAAAATATAAATGTCTTCGTGAAGTGCGTGTTATACGTCTCTAATAGTCTACGCAAGGGAGCGCGCACCCCAGCATTTGTTTTACACCTTGCAGTGTAAAACAGCTGGGGCCCTCGCATCCCGCGACTGATTACAGATCTAGGCACAACGTAACATATTTTGTTACTATGATCATTGCAGTCAAACTTGTTGTTACACAAACCATATAGAAGAGTTCGTAGCATTTTAATAATGTAGTATATGAAATTCTACATCGATAACATTTGTAATGCAAGTTACGTATGTTTTTTTTTGCACCATTTCTAATTGATTTATATATTTGCTGTAGATGGGATTCCAAATTTGTACAGCGTAGTCTTATTGAGTACGTACCAAAGTTCTGTTTAAGGTTATAAAGGTTGCACGTTTAAAATCCTTCGAGGACCGCATTACGAATCCATACAATTGAAAGGCTTTATTAATTAATTATAAATATGGAGGTCAAAATGTAATTTTGAATCCATTATTACTCCAAGATCACGAATGGAGTTGACTTTATCCAACGGTATGTTGTTTATAGAATAATCAAATTCATAAAGTTAACTATTTTTTGTAAAAGTAATTACGATACATTTGGGTATACTAAGTTGGAGTTTTTTAGTATTACAGTAACAAGAGAGTCTATTAAGGTCCTCATGGAGAAGTAAGCAGTCTTGAGCATTTTTACACGGCTTGAATATCTTTATATCGTCGGCGTACATTAAAAATGTTGAGTTAGAGAAACATACTTTAATGTCGTTAGTAAATACAATAAAAAGCAATGGACCTAAAATGGATCCCAGAGGAACCCAGAGGAGACACTAATGTAGTCTGATTCAAAACTATTAATAGCAACCTTCTGAGTTCTGTTAAAAACATAAGATATGAACCATCGAAGTAAATTTCCTCGAATACCAATATATGCAATTTTGTCCGTAGTTTATGATCCGCCTGGCCAAAAGCCTTTCGAAAGTCAGTATATACGGCATCAACTTGGACGCGTGAATCCATATTTTCGAATAAATAGTTTGTAAATATCATGAGATTTGTAGCTGTAGAACGACGTTTTACAAATCCATGTTGCTCTGGAACAATGAGATTGTGAATATGCGGATATTAAGTACAGTGTACAGTGTATAGATATTGGTCTATACTTTTCTATATTATTTTTATCGCCACTTTTATAGACAGGGGTTACAGGGGCACGCTTCCAGATATCAAGAAAAACACCTTCGTGCAAACATTTATAAATGAGATTTGAAGTGAATTAACAGTATTATTAGCTGTATTTAAAAGTGTCTCTAGTAAAATACATGTCACTAATGCATGCAGAAGCATCCGCAGATACATCAGGAGGTTGCCAATGATTGGGATCGAATCTGGAAGGTTCATAGATTGAAGAAAGGAAGGATAAAAACTTGTTGCATATGGTAGTGGGATTATTTGAGTGTAAATCTTTAAGGTACATATTACTAGGAACTCGAGACCTACCTTGCTGATTAGAAAAGTATGCCCAAAAATGTTTGGTATCAAGAGATATGTTATATTCAACCGATTCAATATAATTCTGAAATCACCTTTCACACTCACACCTAAAACGTTTAGGATGAACTGAAAAAATTGCATAGTCACTAATATTATTATACTTCTTCCATTTTATCCAAACCATTTCTTTCTCCTTGAAAATGCGAATTAATGCTGGAGGGCAAAAAATCTTTGTTTCCCAATCTGAACCAGATTGGGAAACAAGGATTTTTGGCCTTGAGGTCGGTATAATAATATGCTTCCCTAATAATACCATACAAGACATCATAGAAGTAAGCCAGGTCCCGACTAAAACTCGTCATACGAAAAGGACATATTTAATACTCATGTAAAATAGATGTAATTTTGAACGAATCCCTCAACAGTTTTGGTGATAAAACGATAAATTATAGTCATACATTTGTTAACATACAACAATAAAGGTCATCATCAACATCTTATGGTGCACATATTAAAGCGGGTTTCAGACTGCGCTATACTATTGTGTTATATAGTATAGCAAAGAAGGACCTAATGCTATACTATATAGCATGGCGTTCACATTACGCGATATTATCGCAAGCATTTATAGTATATAGCCAGACGTGTTGTGTCCACAGATCGTTGTGTCGCTCGTTTCGCTTGCGGGACGGCCGGGAGTAAGGGAGGAAGAAGAGGGCCGCACCTGATATAGCACAGCATGAACTCAGCACATCGCGCATTGCACCAATTTATAGCATATACTCGTAGTAAGCCAATAACATATAGTACAGTACAGTGCGAACGTGTCCTTAACAATGTATGGTGCGCGATATTGTTGTGCTATGAGCTATTATACTATATGCTATTATATTATAGCGTAGTCTGAAACCAGCGCCTGGAGTCCAATTGACCAGTGATTAAATACAAATTTGTACGCATAGTTATGTTAATAAACAAAGTAAGTAACTTGCATGACACTGCGTTGCAAACATAATTTTACATATATTACAGATGATTATTTTCTTTACAACACGTATTTTACACGCACTTATACACAAAGTGCCAATCCACTAACAAAATGTGTACTTTCAAGTCTATTTTATTTACGTTTCTTTTACGCATCAAATTTAAATATGTTAAGTGAAAATGTAATAATTAAAAAAAAACAAATATAACTAAAAACAATAAAGGAGTTGTTCCAGAAATGTATGGAGCCTGGGCCAGCACCATGTACACTATATTAATATATAACTATGCAATATAGTAACTATTTTGTAAAGTTCTCTTTTTTTAATATTGCTTCGTTTTCTTGTACATTTAAGATATCTTGGTCAAGGAGAGCAACACAAAAATGATAAAATACTACTGTAGCAACACCACAAAATAATATGATGAACCGGAAATACGTAACTTAAATGTAGTTTTGACAACAACTGACTGAGTGAACATACCTGCAATTGAACTTGTTGTGAAATAGCACTCATACGACGGATTCCAATCCAAATCACAGCCGATAATCAATACAGTAACGCCCCGGACCAATAAAGAAGCAATCAATTAATGTTCGTAAACTTAAATAATCACTAAAAACACCTAAAAATAATAGTTATTCGCATAAACAATCTATTACGAAACGTCATACCTATAGCATAAACTGTCAAGTAGTAAACTAATGTCAAACGCAACTGTCATGGCTGCCCTAAAAACAGGCTGGACATACTAAATAACTCCATAAGTAATCATTTATGTACAATTGTACTCTGCTTCAAATTAATTTACAAGTATTTTTATGAAACTCTCCTATGTTTTTCCTATTTTTCCATGTAGTGTACATAGAGGTGGCCCAAAATGGAACATCTCCTTTATTGCAGGTAGTTTTCGGTTGGTTCCAATATAGCAGTGATAAATGCAGTGTTTATATTGTAAATATCTTCTTGTACACCAAGAAGATATTTACAATAGAAGATTTTATAAAGAGTATTCTATTCTATTCTATAAATGCATAGAGTAGATTGCGTTTCACGAAAGTATAATTTAATTAGGTGTTGTCATTAAATTTAAAACTATTTACCCTCAATATAGGGAAAACACACTCTAATATAAATCACACGGATGTATTCATTAGTCCAAAATTACGTAAATGCGCAGTACCTTAATTTATATTTTTTTATTTATGCAAGTTATACATAACGAAGAACGTTACGAACGTTACGTCAGAATTAAAGACAGAAATCATTTTCAATCATTTTATACTCTCATAAAGTTCGGCTTGGCTGTTGTGGCCAATTGCAACGGGCAAATAGAATCATGCCAATAAATTGAGAACATAAATCGTTTATCGTATATAATTTTAATCATTTATTTATTCATAAAAATATTTTATTATTTTATGGATGATAATAATGATTCATGGATTTCATAATATTAATAATAAACTTTTATTACAGGAAACTATGGCCCATGGAAACAAATACCTTAAAGACTAACATACATATCATATTATATTATTAAAACAAATACCTTAGACTAACATACATAAAAGGATTAATGTCGGAAGGCGTATACATATCGAAATCCTGGCTTTTCAATCACGTTTTTCCCCGGTTTTTACTTCTTTTCTAGGTGTAGAAATGTTTCAGCTTCCTCAGTAATTTTTGTGTGATATATTGCTCGCTCGTCAACAAGATGAATTACAATTCTATTGATGATGAGAAAAATAATCAATCTCTATGCTTTGCAAAATTTCTGTCAGACGGCGAGTAGTCCTCGAACCGGCAAAAAAGACACTATACAGAACTCATGTGCACATACTAATACGTCTCTTGTGCATTTACTATAGTAAAATCGAGCCTCAGAAATCTTCTTCTATACATATAAAATTACTTGTCCTGACTGACTGACTGACTGATTCATCAACGCACAGGCCAAACCGCTGGCCCTAAAAAGATGAAATTTGGACAGTAGGTTCTTCTTATGACGTAAGCATCCATTAAGAAAGGGTTGTTGAAAGTTTCACTTCTCATCATCATCATCATCAGCCGGAAGACGTCCACTGCTGAACATAGGCCTCCCCCTTAGAACGCCACAATGAACGACAATTGGCTATTTGCATCCACCGGTTACCTGTGACGCGCACAATGTCGTCTGTCCACCTAGTGGGAGGCCTGCCAACGCTGCGTCTTCCGGTTCGGGGTCGCCACTCGAGAACCTTTCTTCCCCAACGGTTATCGGTTCTTCGAGCGATGTGGCCTGCACATTGCCACTTCAACTTGCAGATTCTGAGAGCTATGTCGGTGACCTTAGTTCTTCGGCGAATCTCCACATTTCGGATTCTGTCGCGCAAAGAAACTCCGAGCATAGCTCTATCCATGGCTCGTTGTGTGACTCTGAACTTTTCTAAAAGGCCAGGCGAAGTTTCACTTCTAAATGGGGTTAAATGGGGTGGAAAAAAAAATCGCGGGTGTAGCCGCAGGGAATTGCTAGTATGCAATATAATCATAATGACATTCAAAAGCTATGCTAGCGCTTATTCGAAATACATAATTAATTTCATTTCATAATTAGTGATCTTCGAAAAAATGGAATTAAAACATGGACCCTGGTAACATTATTTTACTCGTACCTACCTGAAATGGCGGCAAATCAGGCTCGTACTTGTTCGAAGAGATTTAAAGTCCTTTGGTGAGATTTTCAAGCGCACAAAAGTTTTTCATCTTTATAATTAGTTATCTTTCACTACTTTTCAATGTTTTGTCGTAATTAGAGAAAAATGAGGAAAACCAAAACACTTTAACAAACGCGATCGTCTCTGACAAACAGGATGACAAACTTAACCACGAAGGGAACTCTTTCGGAAAACGCACTATAATAAAAATCAGTAATAAACAATGTGGTAGAATTATTAGACTCAATCCACTGCTGTCGGTCTTCGGCTGTGTGGATCTTCGTACTTAAGGAAATGTCCAGATGTTCTGACACTTGATCTGTAGATCTCATAGATCTTCTACCCCTCGATCTTTTCCCCTCTACCTTTCCGGTCACAAGCATCTTCGCCAGATTGCCAGGCTGCCTTCGGGATATGTGGCCGAAGTAAGCGAATTCTCCAAATTAGCTTCGTGCATATTATTGAGACTCGAAGTTTTTTGTCTAGTCCCAGCTCTTTCAATATGGACATATTTGTACGTCGAGCAGTCCAGGGTATCCGCAACATACGTCGCCAGCAACACATCTCAAAAGCATCAACGCGACGTCTATCAGCGGTTTTCAGGACCCAAGTTTCCTAAGACACTGAACAACGTAGCGTCGCGTAGCGGAACGGCAACGTCGCATGCCATGCAGAGGATGTTATCTTGAATTTTGACAGGAACGTGCATGGCCTGCCCGGGTTTGGAACGGTCTATTATTGGGAGTTGTTTCATAGAAAGTATATTTTTTGCCTGATACATAGTCATATTTTTGTTTTTTATCAATATAAGCTAGTGGTAGCAATCCCACCTGATGGAAGGCGGCGATGCCATGGCTATTTACCCTTGCCTTGAAGACACCCACATTATAATCGTATGGGAATCCGACGCAGTCAAACTATTCCAGTCATACAATACAGTAACATAGCATCTATTTACGTTGAATACGGAACCTCCTTTTTTAAAGTCGTTTAAAAACTGGGACCCCACTTATTACTTGTCCTCCGAAGCACGGAGACGCTTTATACAAATGACATTAAACGGTCACCCATCTATGTAATGACCTTGTATAACGTTGCTTAACCTGATCGATTGCCAAACATTGATAACAACTGTCTATGAGTGTTTCCTGAGTATAATTTACTATTTTAATGAAAAATTGATAAAATTGAACCACGCGTATAACAAAGTAAACATTTTGACTTTAATCCCTCTTTCAAGAGAACCGTGCTGGATTACGGGATAAAAAGTACCCTATGTCCTATCTCGTAGTATTAACTCAAATCATGCCAAGTTTCATTTCAATCCATTCAGTAGTTTCAGCGTGATGCGCGGCCATGGTACAGACAGACAAAAATTTAAAAATTACAGTTTTGGCTTCAGTATCGGTCGGTATGTCGAATGCCCTTCCAAAACAATTTTCACAATATCTTCAATGTAGAGACCCGTTGGACCCGTTACAGTTTTATTATAAGTATAGATGGGAAAGCAAATAACTTAAAATTCATTTTTTTTTATTTCAAATAGGCTTAACGCTAGCACTTTTGAACGGTCAATTTTTTAAAAGCTACGGATCACAACGCGGCCTCAACTGAGAAGATCCGGCAAGAAACTCAGCGGGCTTGTCATTTTTCTCCTTTTTTTTTTAAACAAAGTTTGTCTTTTTACAATTAGATCAGCACCAGCGACAGTGTGTACTGCCGTTCAAAATATTAAAAAAAAATACGACGAAAATACAACAAACTAAAATGCCAAAGGGATAGTAGTCGGACCCGTCCCCCCAAGCAGCACCCGCGCTTAGTCAGAACTGATGTAATATTCACAGCATAGTCGCACAATAACGCACTATTATCGTGCGCCTTCTCGTACGATACGATGATTGAAGGGGGATGGCGGAATCTAGTCGTGCAATTCCTGCGCACACTCTCTAAAATGTATTCTCAGGCTATAGCCAGATTAATGGAATGTTTATTTTATTTACAGGTTGCTGGTGCTAGGTACCTCGATCACAGCTGGAGTATTCGTCTTCCAAGTGGCCGTGGTGCCGCTCGTCTTCAGATACTCGAAAACCTTCCGGAGGCACTTGGTGTTCCTCGATTTTGGTAAGCGCAGATAATTTTTGCCCGAATGCCTGAGGAAGAGCGCTATGTTTTCCGAGAGTATGTTATGTATGTATGTATGTAGGTATGTCTATTTCTTTGGCACGGCCTACAGCCTAAACGGCTTGATGGACTGCGAGTTATAATATGTCGTTTATGGGCCAAAGTATACGCTTTTATAACAAACTGCCACAGGATATCCGAGATCTTCCAATAAAGAAACTTAAACCTTTGATAAAAAGCCGATTGTCTCCGGTTGCCGAAAATCTCGGATTACCTGGAGGATAAAGCTGCATGGGTTTGAACTGCTCAACTTATGCAAGCTTAGAATTTTAAGGCTACTTTTGTATAATTTGTTTAATAATTTGTTAACTGTTTACATTATTGTTTAAAAAAAGACAAGCCCGCTGAGTTTCATGCCGGATCTTCTCAGTAGCGGCTGCGTTACGATCCGGTGGTAGTTTGTAAATATGATTTTTGTGCCTGTGTGGAGCCTATACATAATAAAGATATTTTGACTTTTGACGCTAGATTCGTCTCAATTGTGGGACGCCGTTAGCCGCCATTTTGTATTTTTTTTTACTTGGAAAAACATCGATATGGGTATCAAATTAAAGGTCTTAACG
Organism: Furcula furcula; assembly: GCA_911728495.1. NCBI lineage: Eukaryota > Metazoa > Arthropoda > Insecta > Lepidoptera > Notodontidae > Furcula > Furcula furcula. The sequence continues at coordinate 13,595,924 of OU452265.1, read as the reverse complement.
AGACGAGTTGAAATATAAAGGGTGTAAGGGACCACGTACCGATTTTTTTTATTACATTTCGAATAATATCCTCTACAACATTACAGCCATTTATATGGAAAATGACAAATTACTAAGTTATTAATTTTCGAGCATGTAATTAATATATGCGGAATAATCTTTATTTTTCAAATTACATTGCTAATTTTCTAAAATAATAATAGTTAATTGCCTATTAATTAATTGCCTATGTACTGTTTTTGTCGGTTTTCGGTACGATGGTTACACCCAGTATATACACATGTGTATACATTTTATGTATGTATAATGTAATTTAAGCCCATTTTCTTTATTCTCAGTGGGGATTTTTGATCTTTTATCTACACTAATATTATAAAGAGGAAAACTCTGTTTGTTTGGTTGTAATGAATAGGCTCAAAAACTACCGGACCGTTTTTAAAAATTCTTTCACCATTCGAAAGCTACATTATCCACGAGTAACATAGGCTACATTTTATTTTGGAAAAAAATAGGGTTCCGTAAGATATTTGGGTTTTTTCGGACACAAGGTGTAAAAAATCAACCAGAAAAGTTACTTATTTTGCGTACGCTGCCTAAACTATAAAAGATAGAACCATAAAATGTTCTAATTAATTGTAGATCTTATAAATATCTACAAAAAAATCCGCGGCACACGCGCGTATCTATGTCGAGTGAGGCCCAACAACCATTTTTTTATTTAAAAATCTTGAATTTTGTTTGGACTACATTTAAACGCATTTATTTTACTCGTGCTATTAATCCTTATCAAAATAAATTATTTCATCATTAAGTACAGTTTATGTAGATAATATTTGGTCTGTGAATGATTAAAATTGGACATTTGGTTTTGAAGTTATGGCGAAATTAAAATATTACTGCATATAAATTAAAAGATTTCTGCTGCACGGCCCGTTGCGAAGTGAGCGTCACCAAGGCGGGGGTGCGAATGCGGGACGGGGAGTTTAGACGGCTCAGACGTGAGGTCGGCTCCCTACGCGTTATATACTCTTATCTATGCCCTACGCAGCGGTCGTGCGCGAATTCTAATAATTTTCGTGCGATTTTTTTTAGATTTCTTTCTTAAAACTACACCTACGCAAAAGTTCTTCTCAGAGCTAAACAACAGTTCTTCTCAGAGCTAATCAACAGTTCTTTTCAGGGCTATCCAACAGATTTTTTTCAGGGGTAACCAACAGTTCTTTTCAGGGCTAACCAACAGTTCTTTTCAGGGCTAAACAACAGTTCTTTTCAGGGCTAAACAACAGTTCTTTTCAGAGCTAGAATATTACACGCTATTAGCATTTTCTTAAACATTTGAAAATGCCTAAGACAGCCAGGTCTCAACTTTCTAAACATAGTTCTCATGCACGGGCAGCAAGAATACGTCGTATGGGAGAATCTTCACCTGAACGTGCACAACGCCTTGCTGAACAAAATCAGAGAAACTCTCAGGTACGCGCACGAGAGTCGAGTGTCGAACGTTCGCAACGCCTTGCACAACAAAATCTGAGAACCTCTGAGTTACGTGCACGAGAGTCTGGTGAACCGATATGTATGAAATTTTGCGGGTAGGTCTGAGAATAGGTTATAAAGTATATTTTATGACGCTGATACCATGATTGACGAGGATATATAGAACGAGAGGAGGGTGCAAGCGAAGGAGAGGGGAGGGTGATGGAGTGAGTGATCGGAGGGGTTAGGTGGTGCAAGGGGGGGGGGGGGGTGAGAGGGAGCAAGTTGGGAGAAGAGAGAGGAGGGAGAGGGTTCAGAGAGGACAACGGGGAGAGGAAGAGGGGAAGTATGACGGGGACCGAAGCGGGAGGGGAGAGAAAGAGCATAGAATTAGATTTTTCTTATAAGAGAGAGAGATGGAGAGAGATAAATCAAGGGAGTAGGGAGCAAAGGGGGGCAAAATGCAATTAAATCGCGGGCGGAGCTGCGCGGGTCAGCTAGTAATTTATATACTTGTTAACAAAAGGAAGCACGACCACTCGGGGCGCGAATCTCCATGCAATAGTCAGTGCTGTCCGATCCCCAAGACGCCTGACAAGCGTGGGGTTGATGAACCCCTCCCTTCTAATGGGAGGCATTTCGTCCAGCAGTGGACGTGTATCGGCGGCTGATGATGAATAGGCAACGTGACCATCGCACGAATGTCGCAGCGAAATTTCTTTCAAAACTGGTGGTGTTATATACAGGGCGGAATTTTGTAATGCCACCTGAAGTGAAAGAACTCTTAATACTGTAGATAGAAAATTTTACTCAAAAAAAACATTCCTTTATTTTTTAAAAGAAAGAAAATTGCATTCGAAGATTGTTAAAAATTCGCTTGCCGCACCCGGTAATCGAACCGACTAAAATCTCTAAAAGTTGCACCCTGTACTTTTATTGCATCGATCGTTAGGGTCAATTATAAGGATAAAATCTCTGTAACAAACTTCATAAATTAAATAAAAGGAAAACAATGAAATCTTAAATTATTTTAATTATTTACAAAAAATGGTAAACTAACTAAAATGGTAAAAAAAAAAAAAAAACTAATTAAGAGTACTTCCCCTTCAGGTGGCATTACAAAATTCCACCCTGTATTTACTTTCAAATATACTAGGTAGGTGGTGTTATGTATTTACTAGGTGGCAGGTTCCTTGTGCAAGGAACCGTCCAGGTAGGTACCACCGCAGTGTCAGATATTCTGCCGCCAAGCAGCAGTGTGTAAGCATTGCTGTGTTCCGGCGTGAAGGGCACTGTAGCTGGTGAAATTACTGGACACAAAATACTTAATATCTAATGTCTTAAGGATCGGCAACACGCTAGTGATTCATCTGGTGTTGCTAGCGTCTATAACCTGCGGTGACTGCTTACCATCAGGCGGCCGCATGCTTGCTTGCCACCTTGGTAGTATAAAAAATAAAATAAGTTGTCATGTTTTCTAATAACGAGAAAAATCTGCTTCTAAAACTGCGGAAGTTCAGTTGTTCGAGTCTAAAATTTCGAAATCTTGTTCCCTGAAAACATAGGTTGAGCAAACTTCGGCGACTTTGCTATCATTTTATTACTAGCATAATAATACTGTTACCATAGAGTTTATATATTAAGAATACCATTAAAGACCATTAAAGTTGGTTAAGGAACCCACTTTTTACTTGACCTCTGAAGCACGGAGACGCTTCATTAAAATGGCATTAAACGGTTACCCATCTTTGTAATGACCTGAGTTACCCACGTTGCTTAGCCTGATTGATGGCTAAACATTGATAACAACTGTCTATGATTGTTTACTTATTATTATTTATTATAATGAAAAATTGGTAGAAACGAACCACGCGTATAATCAAGTAAAGATTTTGCCTTTATCCCCTAGTCCCCTAGACCCCTAGTGGTTGGCCACAGTGAACGCGCGGTGACTTGAGCCTAGCGCGGGCGCGGCGGCGGGCGCGCCGGGTGGCCACAGTGACGCGCGGGCTGTTGTGGCGATAACACTTATTGCAGGTGTCGCAAACCTTTTATGAGGATTCTGTATTTTTTACTGGATAGGCCAATCCTGAGATGGGAGGCGTTGATCATAAGAGATGGTGTGCTGGGTGCGCACGAAATAACTAAAAACAGTTAAATGAATGGAGATTTAAAAAAAAAAAATATTAAGAATTGAAATTGTAGTCAAAAAAGTTTATTTTATTTATTAAGGAACATTAACAATAAACATATTATACACTTACAATTTCAAATGTCCAAAAAAACCTTTTTTATACATGTATTTAAAGTTATTTAATAATAAAAAAATACTTAAAACGAGCGACAAGACCGAAATGGTTTGATACCCCGCCAGCCGCGCGATCGGTCGCTTGTTGACTAGGCCCGCAGTGTGGCCAGAACGAGCGGATAGGAACGTTTGAAAAGTACGCCCGCAAACTCGCGCAAGCCGGTCGCGCTAGGCTCCCGCGCAAGTCACTTCAGTGTGGCCGCAAGCGGCGTTTTCATATGTTTGATATTTCGCGCCCGCCGCCGCCGCCGCGCTAGGCCTGCAGTGTGACCGACCACCTAGTCTCCCAAGAGAACCGTACTGGATTACGGGATTAAAAGTATCATATGTCCTACCTCGTAATATTAACTCAAATCATGCCAAGTTTCATTTCGATCCATTTAGCAGTTTCGGCGTGATGCGCGGCCATGGTACAGACAGACAGACAAAAATGAAAAAAAAATACCGTTTTGGCTTCAGTATTGGATATAGAATGCCCTTTAAAAATAATTTTCAAAATAACTTCAACGTACAAAATTGGACCTGTTACAGTTTTATTATAAGTATAGATTTGCTGAATGCCTCAAATATAGTAGCCTCGATCGCGGCTATATGTTTGAGCCGTTTGGGGTTGAGACATTGGATCCGTGGGGTCCTAGCACTCATCGTATTTTTAGCGATTTGTCTAGAAGGCTAGTTGAGTCAACAGAGGGCCTAGACAAGATGCAATCGCTTCATAGTGAATCTATTTCTTCATTCGCTAACGGTGTCAATTCCCTACAATTTGTCACGTGATTTTTCGATGACTTATGTCATTCTCATACATTTTTATACTTTCTATTAGCGATAGCGATTGTAGAATGTTACATTGTCTAGGGGGGCAGGGGCCAGAGAGCTGGTACATACCTTGCGCAGCATATAAGCTTTACCATCCAGCGGGGCAACGCTGTCAGCTTCTGCAGGCTTAGCACGATGTGCAACTTTTGACAGATACGTGTGACTCGTGTGAGTATGACGTAGTAATTCAAACTTTTGTATAGAGAACTGACGTTTCGGTGTTGTAAACTACGTCATACTCCACACCAATCTGTCAAGATTGCAAGTCGTGCTAGGCCTGCTGGGCACATTACCAGGCGACAGCGATGTAGTACCAACCTATTTATTGTAACTTATTTGTTTTTTTTTGTTTGTATGTATATTACTATCTTTTCTGTATATATAGATAATGAAGTTTTTTTTTAATTGACAGTGCAATGGCCGTTTCACATAGACTATGATGAGCCTGCGTCGAGCGGCGTCGTTGGGGCCCGTAATCTTAGCATCGAATATCAATCCAAAGTTGACAAATGCAAGGTTAAATTAGGTTAGTGCATTTTTGAGTTCCCAGGGGGCTAAAATGCGCCCCCCGCCGGCGGGCTCAAAGGCAAGGCACTGCAGATCCCAACGGAGAGACCTGGGTCCCCCTCTCATGTGCCGATGCGACAGCCGCGGGGGTTTTAGTGGGTAAGAATCCCACATACCCCGGTCGAGCCCCACAGCTCCCGGGGACTTTTTGAAGGTTTTCCCCGCGAAAAAATGGTTAGTGCATTTTTAGCTACTCCGAAGAGGACTGCGGCGGGTTTTCGACCCCCGACCCTGTGAGCACCGTGAAAGGTTCCCCGGGTTGGGTCTATAAGGTTCAAAGGTACTGAGGGACAGCTGGTGCAGATCCAATCGGAGAATCCAGGTTCCCCTCTCATATAACGTTTATTTAATCAGCAATTATCTGATCTATCTTTTATGACCACCGATATAATATATAAACTAGATAAACATTCACTAACAAAATTACATCTAAAATGTGTTCACGGGGGTCGCAGACTTATCTGTGCTGGTGGCGGAATCGTGAACTAACGGTTTTATTATAGTACAGCCATCGGCACGTAACTTGGCAAGATTTGTTTGATGCGCAGAAGTCATTTTTTAGGTCTCTTTGGTTATCAAGCAGTTCCCGGGGAACAAGGTAACACGTTCCGGGCGCGTTATTGGTTAGCCGGTCGAGCCTTGCTCCCCGCAACTCGTCTACGTCCCGTTTGCTCCCGAGTAAACTTGCGTGCACTAAAATAGTTCAGTTTGTTTTTGTTAAGTTTTTGAAAAGTTATTTTATCACTCTAAGTAAATTCCGACTTTTCATCCTGCAACCTGCCGGCCGCCAAGCATTAAATCAGTAATTACTTTATCACAATATTTTATTTTAAAATACATATTTTCTTAAGTAAGTTTAACTATTTGGATTTCATTTATTACACCTCATTACGAGTATATTTCAATAATTCCTCTGTTTTCCTTATATCGGCACGTAACTTGGCAAGATTTGTTTGATGCGCAGAAGTAATTTTTTAGGTCTCTTTGGTTATCAAGCGGTTCCCGGGGAACAAGGTAACACGTTCCGGGCGCGCTATTGGTTAGCCGGTCGAGCCTTGCTCCCCGCAACTCGTCTACGTCCCGTTTGCTCCCGAGTAAACTTGCGTGCACTAAAATACACACATCAAAAGTGTCTAGGGATCAACATATATTTTTGCAATAACTTTTCTCCTGATTGATATTAATTAAAATTTTCTTTAAGGATTCATCAAATAAAGTGTTTTCGTTTGTCACAGTAACGATAAACCAAGTCACCTTTGCATTAATAAAGAAATTTGCCATTTGCCTAATAAAGGGATTTTTGACATTTGAACCACTAACACAAAAGTTCGAAAAAAAGACTGAAATAACAGTTTTCTTTAAAATTTTATTGGGTAACTTAAACAATTAATAATCCGTGTTTCTACCGCGAACACTAACAACACAAGAACATCGGTTTGGCATACTCAAAATGAGTTCATCCAAATCACGCTGTGGAATGGCCGCCCATGTTCGTTGCAACAACAAAAAAAGGTCTTCTTGCGACTGGATACCCTCCATATTCGGCAGAGCTCTTCTCTGTAGCATATCCCATGCATGCTCAATCGGGTTCAAGTCTGGCGACTGAGCAGGCCAGGGCAGGACATTGATGTTAGCTGCGGCGAGAGTCTGTCTTACAACTCTTGCGGTGTGCGGTCGTGCATTATCATGCATTAACTGAAATAAGGGACCGATTTGCACTTGTAGAGGAACGATGACGTCTGATACAATCGTCTCAGCATAAATTTGAGCGTTGAGGTTGCCTCTGATCCAAATCAACTCAGTTCTTCCGCCGATCCAAATACCCGCCCATACCATGATGGTTCCACCACTATAAGGATGGACTTCCTGGCAGGATTTTAATCGCTGTTGGCGTCCAGGGGTTCTCCAGTGTCGTATACGTCTTGTATCCGGTCTCATACCAAAACGAGACTCATCAGAAAAGCACACGAAACGCCATTGTTCTTCTGCCCATTTTTTTTGCCCAAAAATGCTTGATCCCTAGACACTTTTGATGTGTGTAGTTCAGTTTGTTTTCGTTAAGTTTTTGAAAAATTATTTTATCACTCTAAGTAAATTCCGACTTTTCATCCTGCAACCTGCCGGCCGCCAAGCATTAAATCAGTAATTACTTTATCACAATATTTTATTTTAAAATACATATTTTCATAAGTAAGTTTAACTATATGAATTTCATTTATTACACCTCATTACGAGTATATTTCAATAATTCCTCTGTTTTCCTTATTTTTATGACATGACTAAAAATATGGCAATAAAATTGCAATATATTATATTGACCATGTTTTGTTGCAACTAAGTGCACTTGCGCGAACTTTCCCCCACTACGCCAAAATCTTGCCAACTTACGTGCCGAGGATTATAACAACGTGTAGTTTGACAGTTTCATATAGACAGTAGCGACACTCCTATCGGCAAAAATAATGCTGTCAGGCTGTGGCTTTAAAAGAAATAGCGACACAAGGGCGCTATTTCTGTGTGCCACTTTTCGGACCGTAACACCTAATCTAGTTTACATTTATATTGATGTTTATGACTTATACTTGTAAAAATATATTTCCAGGGATATGGCATATCCTACCAAAGACAACGTACGAGAAGTTGAAAGGGAATTTCACCGCGACCACAGACAAGGACGAATTGGACAGAATATTGGACAAGGAGTTGGTGAACTCTAATTTGCCGATAATACTATATTGTCATGGTGACTGGAATACATTGAATAGTAAATTACGAGTAGAATAAGAGGTATTTGGGACATCGAGTACAACGGCGGGATTGCGACCCCCGTTCCCGTGGGCACCGAGACTGGTTCCCGGGGGGATATAATGCGCCCTCCGGCGGTGGGCTCAAAGAAAAGGCACCAGCCTTGCGTATCTTTAGCCACCCAAGTGACTATCAGGCTTCAGTTGTCCACCGAACTTTGATGTCAACTGAAAGTGTTTTAATATTGGTATTTATTGGTCACTCAAGTTAGGCAATACCGAATGAAACATTTGGCAGATATTTGATGGTCACTTTGCTTTAGTGATCATCATTTTAGTTGTCAAACGAGAAACGTAATAGGGGGCTGGTCCCCCTTCCCATGGGCCGATGCGATAGCCGCGGGGGTTTTAGTGGGTAAGAATCCCGCACAAACTTCCACAGTCCACTTATAGTGGATACTATGTGCCCGCCCATGGTCCTTCGAGCCGGATTTTTTTATATATCGCTTGATGGTCGTGCGACACGCCTGCCTATAGACAGCTGCATTGCACTGCCGCTCGTCACACGAGACATTAGTTATTAAGTCTCTTGTGTCCGGTAATATCACCAGCTACATTGCCCTTCACACTGGAACACACACTGCTGCTTGGCGGCAGAATATCTGACACTGCGGTGGTACCTACCTGGACGGTTCCTTGCACCTAGTGAAAGGTTCACGGGTTCGAGTCCCGCGGTAGTTTTTTTTTTATCTTGGGACAATCCACACACAGTCATCCAATCCCAAACTAGGCAGAGCCTGTACTATGGAAACCAGACAACTGATACTAATACTTATATACATTTTTTTTGTGAATACATACTTAAATAGATAAATAACAGATACTTGGTGGGAATCGAACCCACGACCCATTGGGTAGCAGCCAGAGTGTCTAACCACTAGACCAACGGGCCGGTGAAAGTTATTTATAAATAGCTGAACTGTTTGTTGTCCCGTGAGGTGTCCGTGTAAGAATACCAAGGGAAAACAAGAAGACGGGCAGCAGCGTCTTTCTATTGGATTACCTACCACCTATACTGCGATCCCCAAGCCGCCTGCCAAGCGTGGGGATTATGGCAACCCCTCCTTTCTTAGTGGGAGGCTCTGTTCAGCAGTGGACTGATGTACTGTTTGTTGTAGGAAACTCTAATTGCAGAGCGGCATCTCACAGGATCGATATGTACAAGGTTTTCCAAAAACTGGACTACCATACAATCACCTTCGATTATAGAGGTTAGTAAATTATAACTAACTATTGCCTTATAATAATATTATAGTCATGGGATACTCATCCCAGCATACCTGTCCGGTAGTTGTGGTATAGTATACGGGTATGCGACCCCGGCTTCCTTAGCTATTACTGTCCCATCCCTTGCCCTCCTGGGCGGTAATATCCTACTTTTCCTATTTCCCACTCTAACTTGCCAATCTTCCTTTTCACAACACCTATCCTTCCCTTTCCCTCCTTATTCGTGAGAACGCAATGGTCAATATATAAATTAACCAAAATGGCGGTGATGTGGTTCGCCACCCATCAAGTCTCGTTTCTCACGGAGGCGAAAAGCGGCCCTTGGGCTCTGCCTACCCCTACGGGAAAAAGGCGTGATTTTATGTATGTATGTTTTATGTATAATAATATTAAGTACGCTCGTGGGGTGACCGGGTAAGGATACGGCTTGAGGCTTCGTGTGGCGGGTCACCCCCTCCCCTCAATATGGTTGAGGGGAGTGATGGATGCTGCGAGCAAGCATTTCGTGCGCGGGGGACTGGTCCGACTACTATCCCTATGGCCGCCTAGTTTGTGGTATTTTCCTAGCAAATTTTTGTATAATCCTCGGCACGGTAAGTTGCGCGCGGTAAGTTGGCAAAATTTTGGCGTAGTGGGGGAAAGTTCGCGCAAGTGCACTTAGTTGCAACAAAATATGGTCAATATAATATATTGCAATTTTAATGCCATATTTTTAGTCATGTCATGAAAATAAGGAAAACAGAGGAATGATTGAAATATAATGAGATGTAATAAATGAAATTCATAATGTTAAACTTACCTAAGAAATGTATTTTAAAATATAATATTGTGATAAAGTAATAACTGATTTAATGCTTTGCGGCCGGCAGGTTGAAGGATGAAAAGTCGGAATCTACTTAGAGTGATATAATAACATTTTCAAAAACTTGTAACAAATACTTAACAAAAACAAACTGAACTATTTTAGTGCACGCAAGTTTACTCGGGAGCGAACGGGATGTAGGAGAGTTGCGGGGAGCAAGGCTCGACCGGCTAACCAATAGCGCGCCCGGAACGATGTTACCTTGTTCCCCGCGTCCCGCTTGATAACCAGAGACCTAAATAAACTATTTAAAAAAAAAAAGAAACGACTTCAAAGTAAATTATCTAAAAAGCATAAAATAACGAAAATATTATTGAAGTTGGTGTTAGCGTTATTTTATGCTTTTTAGATAATTTACTTTGAAGTCGGTTTTTTTTTAAATAGTTTATTTAACACTTTTTAGTGACTTATTTTACCAAGATAGGTATCAGCACTATCACGCAACTCGAACGTCTACATTACAGTAACTTACTGAAAACATAAAAAGTTTATATCTCTTAAACTACTGGACCGATTTTGATGAAATTTGTACTCTACCCTAAGTTGAAAGATACTCTAACTATTGCAAAAAGAATTTTCGAAATCGAACTTGTAGTTTCTGAGAAATCTGCGGACAAAGCTACATACATACATACATACACTCGTGAAATTTGGTAAATTCGTTTAGAAGCCCACATAGACTAACATATATGAATATTACGCATTTTTATTAATATTACATACATACGCGTCGAATACGGAACCTCCTTTTTTGAAGTCGGTTAAAAATAACTTCTGCGCATCTAACGAATCTTGCCAAGTTACGTGCCGCTGGCTGTATTTTTCTTTCTCGTGTTTTATCTTTCGTACGGCAAGACACACTGTCGCTGATGCGGATCTAATTGTAATAAGACGAAAACTGCTTAAACTAAAAGTGAAAAAATGACCAAGTCCGCTGAGTTCCTTGCCGGATCTTCTCAGTTGAGGACGCGTTGTGATCCGGTGGTAGCTTTTAAAAAAATTGACTAAATTTGAAATTTGATTTTTCAACACACTTTCTCGTAAAGTGAGTCTTATTACATCGCTTTTAGGGCTATAAACCGAGCATACCTGGGCCACAAAATAATGTGCCTGGACGGTTCCTTGCACAACTCGTGCGCCGGTGCTGCTTGGGGGGACTGGTCCGACTACTATCCCTTTGGCCGCCTAGTTTGTTGTACTTTGGTCGTATTTTTTTTCTGTCTTATTTGATCTTTTGAACGGCAAGACATACTGTTGCTCTGATGAAAAAATGACAAGCCCGCTGAGTTTCTTGCCGGATCTTCTCAGTTGAGGCCGCGTTGTGATCCAGTTGTAGCTTTTTTTTTTTTTTTAAACATGACCTTTCATAAGTCCTAGCGTTAAGCCTACTTGAAATAAACTATTTTTGACTTTTGACTTTTTGACAAGGAACCTACTATCTAGTAAAATATTTTATAGCTATGTTACTTATCCACCAGGGTACGGAGACTCAACAAAACTGACGCCCAGTGAAGAAGGCGTGGTGGAAGACGCCCTGGTGGTCTACGACTGGCTTCTGAGAACCCTGGACAGAGCTGCCGTCAAACCCCCCATATTCGTATGGGGCCACTCTTTAGGTAACAACTATAAATTATAAAAAACGACGAACAAACAAAATGGACTTGAATTTCATTATACATACATAATACATATACACATGTATACATATTTCAACTTGCCTCGTTAAGTCCTTTCATTTGATACCCATATTGATGTTTTTAGAAGTAAAAAAAAATACAAAATGGCAACTGACGGCCGCCATATTAAAATTTTAATAAAATATATATCCTATGTCACTCACACAACTGAGACGAATCTAAAGACATTATAAGTCAAAATCCACCAAGCCGTTTAGGTTGTAGGCCGTGCCAAAGAAAGACATACATACATACTTACATACATACTTACATACATACATACTTACATACATACTTACATACCTACTTACATACATACTTACTTACATACATACGTACATACATACATACCCTCGAAAAACATAACCCTTACCCTTAACCCTCGGGCAATAAATAAATAAAGCTAAGAATGAGTTATCTGGTTATAAGCAAAAAAATTATAACAGACTGCCTAGTTTGGGATCAGATAACAGTGCGTGGATTGTCCCAGGATTTTTTGAAATGAAACTTCTAATGCGACTTCCAACAAGGTTGCGTTGAACGTATAACTCTCCTGGGGAGGGGGAATAGAAAGAGACAGAGCGAGAGTGAAGTTTGACTCCTTCCGCGCGGAGGGACTCCACTCACTTTTTTTTTATATTTTTCCCCGCGGGGCGCCTGGTTTTTGCATCCCCCTCCCCTCTCGTTGGGTGTCGTAAGAGGCGACTAAGGGAAAACCAAAAAATGGGCAGCAACTACTAACTTTTTTCTTTATTAACCGACTACGGAACGGAGGGAGGGTTATGATTTTAACAAGAACTAGCTGACCCACGCAGCTCCGCCTGCGCTATTTTTACGTTAACTAAACTTTTAATAACCGACATTCGCATCGAATACATGACCTCCTTTTTTATAGTCGGTTAAAAACTGGGACCCACTTTTTACTTGCTCTCCAAAGCACGGACCCATTTAGTTCAAATGGCGTTAAACGGTCACCCATCTATTTAATGACCTTACCTAACGTTGCTTAACCCGATCGATTACAAAACCTTGATAACAACTCTCTATGAGTGTTCCCTTACTAATATTTATCATATTATATAGAAAAAAATATATAATCGGACCAAGCGTATAACCAGGTACCCATTTTGACTTTAATCCCATCTCCCAAAAGAACCGTGCTAGATTACGGGATAAAAAGTATCCTATGTCCTACCTCGTTGTAAGACCTCAAATCATGCCAAATTTCATTTGAATCCATCCAGTAGTTTCGGCGTGATGCTCAGCCGAGATACAGACAGACAGAGCGACAGACAAAAATTAAAAAAAATACATTTTCGGCCTCAGTATCGGTTATAGAATGCCTTCCAAATATAATTTTCAAAATATCTTCAATGTACAGAATTGGACCCGTTACAGTTTTATTATAAGTATAGATATAGATGTATGTCTGTTCATCTGTTCCCGCATATCTTCTAATCTACTTAACATAATTTGAAAAGTAGGGTGTCGTTAGAAGCGTCTTGATTGTCCGCTGGTTATAGGCTATATAATATCGATTTTATCCGTAGTCGGGTTTAGTTTTTAATACTTATTACTTGTTTCCTTCGCAGGCACAGCGATATCTTCACATCTGCTCGGCAATCTGAGCGAGCTATCGACAAGTATTTTAAATCGTTCCACACCTCTGCCATTACCGAACGGACTGATTCTCGAAGCGCCGTTCAACAATTTAGCTGATGAAGTAGCTAAACACCCACTTTCCAGGGTATTTCCTTTTCTTTTTTTAATATTTACATAGTATAAAACAAGGTCGCATTCCGCGTCTGTCTGTCTGCATATCCGCTAACTCCTAAGCCACGTAAAGATCACCATCAGACAGATAATTTTTCATCCAAGGTTTATTGTAAGTATATATTATAATTATAAAAATATATAATAATATACTTACTGGCGGTCCGTTCCGGCTTCGTAACGGTGTTTTTTTTTTCTAGTAATATGTACAGGTTGTAAGGGACTACGTACCGAAAACTTTTTTTATAAGATTTCTCATATTGTCCGTTACAACATTACAGAAACCATTTATATGGAAAATGACAAATAATTAACTTGTTAATTTTTGAGCGTGTAATGAATACGTGCGGAATAGTATTTATTTTTCGAATTACATTGCTAATTTCAATCAAGCCTCCTGCCAAACTTGGAGATTATTGCAACCCCTCCCTTCTAAGGAAGAGACCTTTGTTCAGCAGTGGACTTTTCGGCTGCTGATGATTGCTAATTGTGCACAAATAAGTAATTTATTGTTTTTAAATTGAAATTAGGCTTTATTATTATACCAATAATGATGTTATCTTAATTTTATTAAAAAAGCGACATTTTTTTTGGAAATTCATGAAAAAGCCGATGAAAAATTTCAACACTAGAATGTTCACAATCATGTACTGGATCCCTGGTATCGGTTTTCGGTACGATGTCCCTTACACCCCGTATAGCCTACTAGTTGACCCGCGCAGATCCGCTCGCGCTCTTTTTACTCAGAAACCTTCATAGGCACAACACTTTGTTGAAGATCATGATAAGAATGCATAGTTTACGATTCTATAAAGGACATACAGACAGACAAACATTCATTTACCCCACTGAGTTTCTTGCCGGTTCTTCTCAGTGGGGGCGCGTTGTGAACCGGTGGTAAACTCAGCCCTCTCTTAAGCGACAGCCCAAGCCGAGGCCGTGCCTCCCTGAGGTGCCCTTGAGCTCGTCGCTACTTCTGCCGTAAAGGCTAGAGCGCTTCAAGCGCTCGCCTCCTATTGTCCGGTGAAGCTGTAATGGCCATCAACAAACATTCATTTATATAAATAGCCTATGTTACTCAGGGATAATGTAGCATTCTAATTAATGAAAGGATTTTTGAAATTGGTCAAGTAGTTTTTGGGTTTATTCGTTTCAAACTTATTAATAGTGCCTTAATCCCCACGCTTGTCAGGCGGCTTGGGGATCGCAGTATAGATGGTAGGTAATCGTCCGAAATACCGCAGTGCCTGAAGACGAAGGTTTTTAACCAGTGTGTATTGCCAGTGATGACATATGGTACTGAGACGTGGTCCCTAACTGTTGGCCTATTGGAGAAGCTCAGAGTCACACAACGAGCTATGGAAAGAGCTATGCTCGGAGTTTCTTTGCGCGACAGAATCCAAAATGAGGAGATTCGCCGAAGAACCAAGGTCACCGACATAGCTCTCAGTATCTGCGAGTTGAAGTGGCAATGGGCAGGCCACGTGGCTCGAAGAACCGATAACCGTTGGGGAAGAAAGTTTCTCTCTTGGCGACCACGAACCGGAAGACTCCGCGTAGGCAGGCCTCCCACTAAGTGGACAGACGACATTGTGCGCATCGCAGGTAACCGGTGGATGCAAATAGCCAATTGTCGTTCATTGTGGCGTTCGAAGGGGGAGGCCTATGTGCAGCAGTGGACGTCTTCCGGCTGGTGATGATGAATCCAATAGGAAGACGCTGCTGCCCGTCTTCCTGATTTCCCTTAGTCGCCTCTTACGAACATCCAATGGAAGGAGATGTGAAGTTGCATTCTTAACCTACCACTCCACAGGTTAGCCGTTAACAACACCAGAAGAACCACTAAATATCATCATCCGAAACGTCCGCTGCTGAACAAAGGCCTCCCCCGTAGAAGGGAGGGGTTGCCATAATCCCCACGCTTGGCAGGCGGCTCGCACTAGATATTAGATATCAAGTATTTTTATTTTTACTTCAGTTGGTAACATGGCTTCCGTATTATGAGTCGATGTTTGTGGCTCCGTTCCGTTCGACCGACGAACAGACATTCAGATCGGACGAGTATTTGGCGAAAACGAAGTCGCTGCCGGTGCTCATAATACATTCTAAGGACGATGTGGTTGTACCCTTTGTGGTTGGACTTAAGGTGAGAATTTAAAGTAGTGCGATATTTTGTCGTACGATATTTAGTCGTACGATTTTTTGTCGCACGATATTTTGTCGACGGATATTCTGTCGTATATTTTTGTCGTACGATATTTTGTCGTACGGAGTTTTGTCGTACGATATTTTATCGTACGATTTTTTGTCGTAAGTTTTTTGATCGTAAGATCGGTTAAGTTTGACTTGTAGAAGGAGTTTGAGTTCTTCAGAGTCACTGGTCGTTTAGGGGTTTGTGTCCTAGACGTCCATCGAGTATGACGGCGACTCTGAAGAGGACGGTGGCGGGGTTGTGACCCCCGTCCCCGTGAGCACCGTGTCAGGTTCCCGGGGGGCTACAACGCGCCCCTCGGCGGCGGCGGGCTCAAAGGCAAGGCACTGAGGGGTCCCTGGTGCAGATCCTACCAGAGAGATCAAGTCCCCTCATGAGACAATGCGAGAGACAATGGATTACAATCTCTCATAGCCTAGCCTTTGTCGTCTCTGTGTCCGTTAATTTCACCAGCTACAGTGCTCTTCACGTCGGAACACAGCAATGCTTAGTTATTAAGTCTCTCGAGTCCAGTTATTTCATCAGCTACAGTGCCCTTCACACCGGAACACAGCAATGTTTACACTGCTGCTTGGCGGCAGGATATCTGACACTGCGGTGGTACCTAACTGGACGGTTCCTTACACAACCTAGTTAACCATAACGATATCGGATAGTGTCGTGCTAAAAACTACGTCCGATAATATTAAATCTGATCGTGTCGTTGGAAAAAGAGTATTAGACGAAAATTAAAAAGAAATATCCGATAAAATGCCTACTAAATACCATCCCAACAAAACATGGTTTCTACAAAATGTTGTCCCTACTAAGCATCGTCAAAACAAAACATCGTCCCTACTAAGCATCGTCAAAACAAAACAAAACATCCCTACTAAGTATCGTCAAAACAAAACATCGTCCCTACTAAGCATCGTCAAAACAAAACATCGTCCCTACAAGCATCGTCAAAACAAAACATCGTCTCTACAAAGCATCGTCAAAATAAACTATTTAAAAAAAAAAAAAACCGACTTCAAAGTAAAAAATTATCTAAAAAGCATAAAATAACGAAAATATTATTGAAGTTGGTGCAGAATATACACAGCAGGTACGCTAACACCAACTTCAATAATATTTTCGTTATTTTATGCTTTTTAGATATTTTTTTTTACTTTGAAGTCGGTTTTTTTTTTTTTTTTAAATAGTTTATTTAACACTTTTTAATGACTTATTTTACCAAGATAGGTATCAGCACTATCACGCAACTCGAACTTCTAATTTACAGTAACTTACTGAAAACATAAAAAGTTTATATCTCTTAAACTACTGGACCGATTTTGATGAAATTTGTACTCTACCCTAAGTTGAAAGATACTCTAACTATTGCAAAAAGAATTTTCGAAATCGGACTTGTAGTTTCTGAGAAATCCGTGGACAAACCTACATACATACATACATATATACATACACTCGTGAAATTTGGTAAATTCGTTTAGAAGCCCACATAGACTAACATATATGAATATTACGCATTTTTATTAATATTACATACATACGCGTCGAATACAGAACCTCCTTTTTTGAAGTCGGTTAATAAAATACCGTCCTTACTAAGCATCGTCAAAACAGAACATCATCCCTACTAAGCATCGTCAAAACAAAACATCGTCCTTACTACGCATCGTCAAAACAAAACGCCGTCCTTACTAAGCATCGTCAAAACAGAACATCATCCCTACTAAGCATCATCAAAACAAAACATCGTCCTTACTACGCATCGTCACAACAAAACATCGTTCCTACTAAGTATCGTCAAAACAAAACATCGTCCCTACTAAGTATCGTCAAAACAAAACATCGTCCCTATTAAGTATCGTCAAAACAAAACATCATCCCTACTAAGTGTCGTCAAAACAAAACGTCGTCCCTACTAAGCATCGTCAAAACAAAACGTCGTCCCTACAAAATGCCGTCCCTACAAAATGTTGTCCCTACAAAATGTCGTCCCTACAAAATGTCGTCCCTACAAAATGTCGTCCTAACAAAATGTCGTCCAAACTGGACATCATCTCATCCAACTGTCGTACGACTCGTTCCAGTTGTACCGATCGATAGTGCAATCTCGGGCGGACGGCGGCGCGACTGTTAAACTGCACGTGTACGACAAACGAGATAATCTAGGACATAAATGGATATGTCACGCCAAAGATCTTCACGTGGTTGTTGGGTAAGTGCACTAGTAGTAACAATATCTTCAGCGAATTAAGTGTAAGGACCTCATGCTAGTCTCATACCTTTTTAAGACCACGACGGGCAAGGTGGAAAACGGTGACATCTTGCGGCAGATAGAACTATGTGTCCCGGACAAGTACGTGTGGCGAAGACGGCGGCCGCAACTGTACTAGCGGTACCGCTCGCTCGCACTAAATTACTAACTGCCGAACCTACAAACGTCAATTATAGTTAATGAACATTAATCCTTTTTTTGTTATCGGATTATTTCGACACTCGAAGCCAATTAAAACTTAATACGCGGATAGTGAGTAAAGACATCAATCTATCTTGTATTCAAAAACCGAAAATAATCATAAACATAAAAATAGATATTTAAAATTGACATAATTAGAATTAAAGTTAATTGGCGTTTGTGAGTGCGGCAGTAAAAGAGGCGCCGCTGACGCATGCGATTCGCATTCTCAGTCTCATTGCGACAGAAACTGATCTATTCCACTGTACTCTGAGTGAATTCACAAGGATAGCTACATCATCATCATCATTACCAGCCGGAAGACGTCCACTGCTGAACAAAGGCCTCCCCCTTAGAACGCCACAATGAACGACAATTGGCTATTTGCATCCACCGGTTTCCTGCAACGCGAACAATGTCGTCGGTCCACCGAGTGGGAGGTCTGCCTACGCTGCGTCTTCCGGTTCGTGGTCGCCACTCGAGAACCTTTCTTCCCCAACGGTTATCGGTTCTTCGAGCGATGTGGCCTGCCCACTGTCACTTCAACTTGCAAATTCTACGAGCTATGTCGGTGACCTTGGTTCTTCGGCGAATCTCTTCATTCCGGATTCTGTCGCGCATAGACCACGTACCCACGTAGTAAACATTTTATAATAATAGTTATTTTTCTTTCTTCCTACCACGTAGTTATTTTTATACTACCAAGGTTGCAAGCGTGCGGCCCGCCTGATGGTAAGCAGTCACCGCAGCCTATGGACGCTAGCAACACCTGAAGGTTCACTAGCGCGTTGCCGAATCTTAATACATTAGATATTAAGTCTTGTGTCACTTACACAAGACTTAATATCTATTCATATAATATTAATATCTATCCAGTAATTTCACCAGCTACAGTGCCCTTCACGTCGGAACACAGCAATGTTTACACACTGCTGCTTGGCGGCAGAATATCTGACACTGTGGTGGTACCTACCTGGACGGTTCCTTGCATAAGGAACCATTTAGTAGTAAACATTTTAAGATAACATTTATTTTCTTTCTTTCCAGGGAATTCGTCACGAGTCACAAAATTAAATAATTAAACAGAAAAGAGATATTTCAAAATGTATGGAGCCTGGGCTAGGACTTTGTACACTATACTCTAAAATAGGGAAACACACATAAAACAGTTTTTAACTGTCCATTTACTTTAATTTGGCTTTATTTGCTTGTAAAACTTAAGAATTTTTACTTAAAATTGCAACACATAACATAAAACTGGCATGGCGGAAAAGTGTCACTGTCATGTGTCATTTTTATTATCAATGGCGTTATAAGTATTTTTATTAGAGTACTCTTTGTATTTTTGTTTCTGTTTGCTCATACATCATTTTAATAATTAAAATATCAATGTTAATCAATTCACTACATACAATACATGCACACAACCAACGGTGACAAGTGTGACAGCAGCAGTAGCTATTGACAGCTGGCTGGCTGACAGTTCAATTCGACATCAGTGAGATGCCATCTTAGGACGCCATGTTGAATATAGATATAAAATAAATGATAATTATAATTAATATTACAACAATAATAGTAATTTAAACGAAATATTTATATTTTTCTCGGATTCTATGGATTTTTCTCGATTTTTTGAGGTGGTGTACATATTCCTAGCCCATTTTGCAACAACTCCTTTAAGATAATTGTTGTAATAAGATTCTCCATCCATTTGCTCATAATGGTGCTTTGTACAATTTGAGAATTATTACATTAGTGATAGTAGATTTTTAGCAATGACTGAACTGTAAGTCTCTCACGCATTTATTATTTTTAACAGCAGCTGTTAAAATTTAAATTAAATATTACAATTTAAAGGTGATTTACCAATTTTCTCGTAATTTAGCATGAATTAAAATTTAGATAAATGTCACAACAAACGCAAGTGATAAGCGATTTAGTTGATTTTTAGCAGCGATTGAACTGTGATGCATTTAGTATAATATTAGCGATTTAAGGCGTCTGCCCACTACCCCGCACCCGTACCAAACAATGTTCCTACAAACGAATCAGCCTCGGAATAAAAATTTAATATTACTACGCAAACCGGTGTTGGGTGGTGATGGAACTGTGTTTTTTTGGACCATAGACGGTGATGGAACGGTATTAGGTTTTGTTAGACCTTAATTCATACAAACTTCTTTTTTCTTGATTCGTTTAAACTACACCCATAATTCACTTGAGGCCATTGTTTACAACTATGATGCTTCTGTGCAGGATGCGTTGGATATTTATTGACTGAATATGTATTTGGTTTAATTGACGGGCCCTTGGGTCTAGTGGTTAGATACTCTGGCCGCTACCTAATATGTCGTAGTTTAGAATCAGATAACCGTGTCTAGATTAACTCAGGAGATTATTATTTTATTTCATGTATTGTAACAATGTCATTTACAAATTTGAATATTTAACATTTTTATATTATTTTATCTCAGACATAAATTATATCAATTAAAGACGTACACAATACGTACGGGGCAGACGGCTTTCTTTAGTCTCGGTACAGCTGGTTATTACACAAATAACACTATCTTCAAGTGCCGTTGTATTATTTGCGCACCCATCCAAGGGTGCAATACCACTTACCATCAGGTATCCTCGGTTGACCGAGCTTACAATCAGTAAAAAATAAGGCTGATACCATTGTAGTCGTCCAATTATTATTTTTTTGTATATTTATACACTTATTTATTTATTGTTTAAGTTGATGGGAAATAAAGTTATTAATTTATATTGAGTTGTTTTATTGTGTAAAATTAGGCTTCTGTGGGGTGTCTGACTAAGAAAGCCCCCCCCCCCCCTCCATCTCTTCCCGTTAGGTGTCCGAAAGAGGTGACTAAGGGGAAAACAATAAGACTGGCAGCAGCGGCTTTCTATTTCCTACCACCTATAATGCGATCCCAAGAGGCCTGCCAAGGGCGGGGATTATAGCAACCCCTCCCTTCTAAGGGGCAGGGGGGGGAGGTCTCATTCTCAATTCAATTCAATTCAATATTATTTATTTGCTTAAATGTGGTAAATACAAGGATGGTACATTAAATACATATTGAGCGTCACACATTTGCCATTACATAGCATGCAAAATAGGTACAAAGTGATTATAAATTGAACAATAGAGAATGTCAATTATAATACATTAATTAAAATAAATACCATGTCAACTAAACAATGTCAATTATTAATGAATTAAAACAAAAACGTCATTTATATATTAATTATGACAAATACCATTGATATTATTACTAACAATCCAAGAACTCCTTGTATAAAAACAATGCTATAACAGCCATTTTTTTACAATATTAACCAGAAAATGTCAATTATAATACATTAATCAAAATAAATACCATGTAAACTAAAAAAAAGGACAATTATCTCAGCAGTAGACATTGTCGTTATTGCTGCTAATGATGACGATTAGGCACCTAATAGTGCACTGACGGGACATTTTGTCACCAACGAGCACCGTGTCCGTTTCGATTACTGGACCACAGAGTCGTAGAAGAAAAACGACTACGTCAATATTACGAAGGAATTTGCTAAACACTAGCAATGAAGGTCGCAAATTCGCAGATCCAATATTCAGAAAGTTATGAAGGGATAACCGTGGCCGAGACATAGGGAACTGCGCGGCCACGCAGTTCTCTTAAACAGACCTGAGTAGAGGTTTTACTCTTTTTGCTAACCGCTGATATGATTTCGAAGAAATTGCAAAAAGTATAAAAAATACCCCAAATGTTTGTACTTCACGACCTACCAAATTTAAATGCTATGGCCGCGGTGTTGACCAATGGAGAAGCAATTAGCAAAAAGACAGGGGGAGGGATATAGGGAACGAGAGAGAGGGAGAGGGTTGTGACAGTAGGGGGTGATGGGGGTAAGGTGAAGTGAGGAGGAGCAATAAGGGAAGGGAGTGAAGGAGAAGAGGGTTGAAGGAGGGGACGAGGAAAAGAGGGTGAGTGACGGGTAAGTACCTTAGCTTTTTTTGAGAGAGAGAAATAAATCAAGAGAAAGGGGAGCAAGATATAGTAAAAGCGCAGTTGGAGCTGCGCAGGTCAGCTAGTTATTAGTAAAAATATTTTCACGAATGAGAAGCGTGCAAAGAATTTGCATATCTGTGAGCGACATAATAATTTTGTTTCATCATCATCATCATCATCATCAGCCGGAAGACGTCCACTGCTGAACATAGGCCTCCCCCTTAGAACGCCACAATGAACGACAATTGGCTATTTGCATGCACCGGTTACCTGCGACGCGCACAATGTCGTCTGTCCACCTAGTGGGAGGCCTGCCAACGCTGCGTCTTCCGGTTCGTGGTCGCCACTCGAGAACCTTTCTTCCCCAACGGTTATCGGTTCTTCGAGCGATGTGGCCTGCCCATTGCCACTTCAACTTGCAGATTCTGAGAGCTATGTCGGTGACCTTAGTTCTTCGGCGAATCTCCACATTTCGGATTCTGTCGCGCAAAGAAACTCCGAGCATAGCTCTCTCCATGGCTCGTTGTGTGACTCTGAACTTTTCTAAAAGGCCAGCCGTTAGAGACCACGTCTCAGTACCATATGTCATCACTGGCAACACACACTGTAATTTTGTTTCGTATAACAAATATTTAACATAATGATTATGACATTGTTTTTACATTCTCCAATTTCTTTACTGCATAATAACTTTATCTTTGCTTTATCATCTGATAAAGCAGATTCAATATTAGCGTACTTGCAAGTATGTACAGTCCAAATAAATAATATAAACAATCATGAATTACCTAATTTCTGTGTGGTAGGTAGACGTCTTGTCGTCCGGAGTCGCTGGACGATGGGGCTTTATTGTAGGCCTTAGGACGGCGGTGACTCCGAGGAGAAAGACGTCAAGGTTGGGCCCGACCCCCGCCTATTCCCAGTAGTTCTATATTTTGTTCTACATGTATGACTACTAAGAAAAAAAAATCCTACTAGTTCTACACTCATGTAGAACTAGCAGGAATGCATTAAATATTATTTTTTCATTCCTAGTAGTTCTACGCGATGACGTACCTACTGCAAAAAATCTATACTTATAATAAAACTGTAACAGGTCCAATTCTGTACATTGAAGATATTTTGAAAATTATATTTGGAGGGCATTCTATAACCGATGCTGAGGCCGAAAATGTAATTTTTTTAATTTTTGTCTGTCTGTCTGTCTGTATCACGGCTGAGCATCACGCCGAAACTACTGAATGGATTCAAATGAAACTTGGCATGATTTGAGATCTTACTACGAGGTAGGACATAGGATACTTTTTATCCCGTAATCTAGCACAGTTCTTTTGGGAGAGGGGATTAAAGTCAAAACGGGTACTTGGTTATACGCTTGGTCCGATTTTATCAATTTTTCTTTTTAATATAATAAATATTAGTAAGGGAACACTCATAGAGAGTTGTTATCAAGGTTTTGTAATCAATCGGGTTAAGCAACGTTAGGTAAGGTCATTAATTAGATGGGTGACCGTTTAACGCCATTTGAACTAAACGGGTCCGTGCTTCGGAGAGCAAGTAAAAAGTGGGTCCCAGTTTTTGACCGACTATAAAAAATGAGGTTATGTATTCGATGCGAATGTCTGTTATTCAAAGTTTAGTTAACGTAAAAATAGCGCAGGCGGTGCTGCGTGGGTCAGCTAGTATTACATAAACTTTATTATTGAGTGTGCTAGTAAACTTTTAAAGGATACTTTCTTTCTTTTAAAAAAAAAACCATGACCTTTCAAAAATGCTAGCGTTAAGCCTATTTGAAATAAACTAGGTTTGAGTTTGAGAGGGGAACCCCGTACTGAACTCGCTGGTGTAATAGTTGTTCAAGCAAGCCTTAGACTTGGCTCTGACTCACTTTTTACGCCCTCCGAAGCGTTCCCACGCACAGTATAAATGCCAAGAAATGGTCTCCCATCCAAGGACTCATTTGTTACTTGTGTTCACGTAAATAAAATCATCATCATCATCAGCCGGAAGACGTCCACTGCTGACCATAGAACGCCACAATGAACGACAATTGGCTATTTGCATCCACCGGTTACCGGCGATGCGCACAATGTCGTCAGTCCACCTAGTGGGAGGCCTGCCTATGCTGCGTCTTCCGGTTCGTGGTCGCCACTCGAGAACCTTTCTTCCCCATCGGTCGAGTGATGTGGCCTGCCTATTGCCACTTCAACTTGCAGATTCTGAGAGCTATGTGAGTGACCTCAGTTCTTCGGCGAATTCGGATTCTGTCGCGCAAAGAAACTCCGAGCATAGCTCTCTTCATAGCTCGTTGTGTGACTCTGAGTTTCTCTTAAAGGCCAGCAATTAAGGACCACGTCTAAAAAAATATATAGATATGTCGGGATTGGAAGAACCAAGAAGGCTGGTTTGCTTGGAGGCAAGTTCCGCGAGTAGACGTCAGGCGGCGTCACTGGGGCGTGCTAACGAAACACAACAGCCGGCCGGCGCGATCGCCATATTGGGTGAAAACAGTCGCCGTCGCTGGATACTTGAAGCTTAACTCCCGTGGTTCGTTGTCTCTATAGCAAACTATTGTTACGAATGTGACCTGGGAATAAACGAGTGTATTATCAATTCAACTCATCGTTTGTTGTTGGGGAACCTGGAACCAATCAGGGTCAGGGATCTGATGTTCCGTGATACGCCAGGAATCAGGAGGTGATGGCCATCTGCCGACATATAATTAAGTATATTAAAATAAACTTTTTTTTGGAATTGATAACCTCCTCCTTTTTTGAAGTCGGTTAAAATACCTATGCGACAATATTCTTCACGAGTAAAATTCCAGGTATTAACAGTTTAAAGATAATTACGGGTGTTAAAGTAAAGGAAATGTACTAACATTCTTTTATCTAATTTATGTAATGCTTCAGATTTTTGTTTACAAAAGTATTAGTTTTATCATTGCCTAGTTCATCTGAATGTTTTTTATTTGTTACCGCTTATATTTGCGGGTTTTTGTTGGTGGTACCTACTGACGTGCCGACATTTTGCGCGATTTAAAATCGCACTTTTCGTACTACGGTTTAGTACTACAATGCCGGGCCGGCCACACACCTTGCGATATAGCTACTGCGCAAGTATACCATGGTATGGTATCTTAGAAATGGAAAAAGCTACCAGTAGCACATACTTCACACATCATTCGAAAGCTAGTTAGGCTTTCTCAGACATGCAGTAACAATCTCAACCTCTGATTTCTTTAATTAATCATGTGCGAGTCGTCTTTGTGCGATTGTTACCTACTAGCTTTCGGTGAAGGAAAACATCGTGAGGAAACCTGCATGTCTGAGAAAGCCTAACTAGCTTTCGAATGTCGTGTGAAGTCTGCCAACCCGCACTTGGCCAGCGTGGTAGACTATGGCCTAAGCCCGTTCACGTTGAAGGGAGACCCGTGCCCCGCATTATTATTTGAAAAACAATTACCACATGAGAATTGCTACATTTGCTTAGAAGTCCACATAGACAGAAATAAAATGATATTCTGGGACAATTATGAATATTACGCATTTTTATTAATATTACGCGTCGAATACTGGACCTTCTTTTTGAATCCGGTTAAAAATAGCAACTGCGCAGCGTCTTGCAGCCAACTTCAGACACAAAGATCTGCCGTGACTACTGTATTGTGGTTTGCTCGATACCCGAGACGTTAGTTCCGTCGCACGTCCGCGGCAATACAGTTTCAATACACTTTGCTGCTTGGTGGCACAATATCTGACTGTGACTAGATTGCCCCCTGTATAAGGGACCTACTTGGTAGGTACTATCGCTAACACGAACGGTTTTCAATCAAACTCGTTTGAACGCGGTTACGTGCGGTTACCCCACCCGCACGTATTTTGGGCCGGCTCCTGCAAGCAATTGTCGTCCTAAAGGTTTAAACCCCCCCCCCATCCCTTCAATATGGTTGACGGGAGTGATGGCTGCTGCCCGAGTCAACTCGTGCGCAGGTGCTGCTTGACTGGTCCGATTACTATCCTTTTGGCCTTTTAGTTTGTTATATTTTCGTCGTATTTAGTTTCTTTCTCGTGTTTTATCTTTCGTACGGCAGGACACACTGTCGCTGATGCTGATCAGAATGTAACAAGACAAAAAAAAAAAGCTGTTTAAAAAAATAGTAAGAAAATGATAAGCCCGCTGAGTATCTTGCCGGATCTTCTAGGTTGAGGCCGCGTTAGGCTAGAGCGCTTCAAGCGCTCGCCTCCTATTGTCCGGTGACGCTGCAATGGCCATCTGCGGCTAACAGCGTCTATCATTCCCAAAAAAAAAAAAAAAAAGAGGCCGCGTTGTGATCCGGTGGAAGCTTTAAAAAAAATTAACCATTCTAAAGTGCGAAGCCGTTACCTAAGCCTATTTGAAATAAATATTTTTGAATTTTGAATTTTTGACACCGTTTCCGACCGCGAGAGTTCGAGGAGGAAACCTTCAAAAGGTACCCGGTCTCCCAGGAGACGGAGGCCGAGTTATGTGGTATTTGTACCTACCAAAACCTGACCCTCATCGATTCCATGGCGAGACTCTGGGCCCTCCGTTCGGACTTTCGCCAGGGTCTCTTCAGCACCAGACGCTCGGTAAAGCACGCCCCACTAATACCTTAGTGGGTCGTACCGGCCTACTAAATAAGTCTTATCATCAAGTTGCGACAAAAAAGTCGCACGGATAATAGCACGCCTTAACAAACAACATCTCGTGACCAAAGTGTATGAAAAACAGTATATATACGCTGACAATTTGTGCAGATCATTACACCTTCAACACCGCTGTTCAATTTCACAGTCAAACAAAAAAAAATCTGCCAAAATGTTCAAGTTTCTTGCTATTCTGTTGGTGTCTTCCTTCCTCATTTTTTCCGTAAGTATTTTTGTTTATTCCTCTTTTTTTCTTAACTTACTTACTTATGTAAATAAAAAATAAAGTTGATGGGTTTGGAGCCATACTCCGAAAGAGAACAACCTCCTTGATGAGTAGAATACGTGGTAGCTCCAACGCCATCCTGAAACTAATAGCAAGCAGAATGGACTCAGATTGTCCATTCATGGATCACTGAAGGGTACTGCATGTTGTGCCCATACTTATGCTATCAATTTATAATATTTAAATCAATTATTTATATTTTTTCATAATTATATTTTACTAGCTGACCCACGCAGCTCCACATGCGCTATTTTTACGTTAACTAAACTTTTAATAACAGACATTCGCATCGAATACATAACCTCCTTTTTTATAGTCGGTTAAACTGGGACCCACTTTTTACTTGCTCTCCAAAGCACGGACCCGTTTAGTTCAAATGGCGTTAAACGGTCACCCATCTATTTAATGACCTTACCTAACGTTGCTTAACCCGATCGATTACAAAACCTTGATAACAACTCTCTATGAGTGTTCCCTTACTAATATCTATTATAATTATGAAGAAAAATTGATAAAATCGGACCAAGCGTATAACCAAGTACCCATTTTGACTTTAATCCCGTCTCCCAAAAGAACCGTGCTAGATTACGGGATAAAAAGTATCCTATGTCCTACCTCGTACGTAGTAAGATCTCAAATCATGCCAAGTTTCATTTGAATCCATTCAGTAGTTTCGGCGTGATGCGCAGCCGTGATACAGACACAGACAGACAGACAGACAAAAATAAAAAAAAATACATTTTCGGCCTCAGTATCGGTTATAGAATGCCCTCCAAATATAATTTTCAAAATATCTTCAATGTACAGAATTGGACCTGTTACAGTTTTATTATAAGTATAGATTTGATTTAATAGTTTCTAAATTTACTGTAGTAATTTTAATTAATGCTTCAAATTGTATAATGTGAAAATAAAATGAAAATGAGTAGTAGTTTATGCACCAAGGGGATAAAGTAGTGTCTTATGTCGCGGGCGTTCAATTGAATCGCGAGCATAACGAAGGATTCTAGCAACTCCCGAGCGCAGCGAGGGAGTACAGAGTTAACTCCCGAGCGTAGCGAGGGAGTTAATACTAGAATCCTGAGTACAGCGAGGGATTTAAGCTCGCCCAAGACAAAGGCACCTTTATCCCCGCGGTGAATACACTACTTTTCACACCTACTGCGAGGTAATAAAATACAAATATTGCTAGAATTAAAATAATAACAATATTTTGGGACAATCCACACATGGTAATCTGATCCCAAACTAGGCAGAGCCTGTACTATGGAAACCAGATAACTAATATTAATTGACAGTGAAATAACACCCAGACACTTGCTGGGAATCGAACCCACGACCTATTGGGTAGCGGCCAGGGTGTCTAACCACTAGACCAACGAGACCGTCAATAATATCAACATAGTGATTTGCCGCGTTATCATCTAAATATTTTATTTTCTTTTCTAGAACACTGGGTTGTGCTCGTCGCGCTCGGTTCGATTTTCAAATGTTTTGTTTTTCGTGCAGTTCTCTGCTTAGAGTAGTAATATATATCTGTGGTAAAAGTGTTGAGGAATTTTCGTTTGACGTTCGAAATTCAAACACATTATTACCCAAGGGAGTTTAGTACAATATTATTACCCGGCTAGACTATAGGGATATAATGAGGCACTTTATGTCATCTTTATATGACATATAATGTGACATTATCGAGCAAGTGGTGTGAAAAATATATTTATTTCCTAAACCGGCGCACAGATTAAAAAAATAAACAAAATCTATGATAACAAAAGAAAACATGCAAGTAAAAATTTTTACAATAAAATAGTTGGTCGCCACTGGTCTAGCAAATGAGGTTGGCTACTCAGCATATAGCTAGATCGGTGACATGACCGATCCAGCACTGTTTTTCAGAGCCAACCCCAGTATTTTCATTTTCAAATTGCATAATGTGGATATGGACATTTATGGTCTGAAATAAATGCATATTTATTTACTAGCTGAACCCACGCAGCTCCGCCCGCGCTGTGTTTACGTTAACTAATCTTTCACTAATATACTTACATTCGCATAAAATACAAAACCTCCTTTTTTAAAGTCTGTTAAAAACTTGGACCCACTTTGTACTTGCCCTCCGAAGCACGGAGAGGTTAAGTTCAAATGGCGTTAAACGGTCACCCATCTATTTAATGACCTTACCTAACGTTGTTTAACCTGATCGATTTCCAAATATTGTTAACAACTGTCTATGAGTGTTCCCTTAGAAATATTTATTATAATTATAATGAAAAATTGTTAAAATCGGAGCAAGCGTATAACCAAGTACACATTTTGACTTTAGTCCCCTCTCCTAAGGGAACCGTGCCGAATGTCGGGATAAAAAGTATCCTATGTCCTACCTCGAAGTATTAACTCAAATCTTGCCAAGTTTCGTTTCAATCCATCCAGTAGTTTCGGCGTGATGCTCAGCCGAGATACAGACAGACAGACAGACAAAAATAAAAATAAAATCATTTTTGGCTTTAGTATCGGTTACAGAATAATTTTAACAATATATACCCTCCAAACATAATTTTCAAAATATCTTCAATGTACAGAATTGGACCTGTTACAGTTTTATTATAAGTATAGATTTATGTGCACCCTGAGACATCGAATGTATGTTCAAGATAATATTATGAATTAGAACCTCGAAACGCTATTTTGAAAGCGCGTCCCAAATCCCAGCCTTAAATCCTATAATCGGTTCCGCGGCTGATTTGGTCCTTCGGACTCGCGCCGCGGTCCGCGGCATATTTTGTTAGGACCGACACCTACTCGACCACGACATTGCACCAACAAAGGTCTTGGGTTCGATTCCCACCTTGAGTCTGGGTGTTGATCATATCCCTTTGTATCAGTTCTCTGGTTATCATAGTACAAGCTCTGCCTAGTTGGGGATCAGATGACCGTGAGCGTATTGCCTCACGATATTGTTATTATGATCTATATATTATTTACCCGTTGGGTGTCCGTAAAAGGCGACTAAGGGAAAACAAGAGGACGGGCAGCAGCGTCATTCTATTGGATTACCTACCACCTATACTGCGATCCCCAAGATACCTGCCAAGCCTGGGGATTACGGCAACCCCTTCCTTTTAAGGGAGAGGCCTTTGTTCAGCAGTGGACATGTTTGGACTGCTACTGCTGCAGGTGATGACGATATACTATTTAAACAATAATCTTTTCTATTGTTCCAGGTTGAATGCGGTAAGTCTCTTTCCTTTTTTCCAATTTTAGTAAGTCCACGTAACCATGTGTCTGAGGTGCCAATGTGCTGGCAGCAAAAAGGTCGACGGTGGTCTCACCAGCTGCTAGCAAAGGGACTAGAGACGTCGGAATGGCCAAAATGTATCGATAATTATACATCGTTATATTTTTAACCGACTTCGAAAAAGGAGGAGGTTCTATGTTCCACTGTATATTTTGTGGGTTCTATACTTATAAGGTAAAAAAGGAAACCTCAGTGCCTTGCGTTTGAGCCAGTCGTGCGCGCCGCTGGGCGCATTATAGCCCTGAGGGCCTTACTAAGACAATCGCTTCATAGCGATTCTATTTCTTCATTCGCTAACGCTGTCAATTCCCTATCATTTGTTACGTGATTTTTCTATGTTTTATGTCATTCTCATACACTTTTATACTTTCTATTCGCATTAACGCTTGTAGAATGTTACTGTTTGGTACCTGGAAACCTGTCACGGTGCCCGCAGGCACAGTCGGAGTCGCCGCGGGAGTTGTCGTCTATTGACTACGGCGGCAATACCGTTGTTGACGGTGGCGGGGTCGTCCCCGTGAGCACCGTGTCTGATTCCCGGGAGGCTACAATGCGCATTCCCCCGGCGGCGGGCTCAAAGGCAAGGTACTGAAGGGCTTTTGATGCAGATCCCACTGGAAAGCCCTGGGGTCCCATGTGCCGATGCGACAGCGACAGAGGATAAAGCTGCGTGGGCTTAAACTGTGATACTCATGCGAGCTTATAATTTTAAGACATCTTTTGTAAAAGCGATTTTTATTGTTAACATTATAATTGAATTAAAAAATGACAAGCCCTCTGAGTTTCTTGCCGGATCTTCTCAGTAGAGGCCGCGTTGTGATCCGGTGGTAGTTTTAAAAAATTGACAATATGTAAGTGCTCTCGTGAGGCCTATGCTTAATAAAGATATTTTGATTTTGACAGCCGTGGGGGTTTTAGTAGGTTAGTATCTCACATACCCCCGGTCGAGTCCAAAAGCTCCCGGGGACCTTTTGTAGGTTTCCCCTTCAACAACAGCCCACAACTATTAACTAGTTGTAGGTTGCAACAACTAAGGCTCAATTCATACCAAGACGGCAGCGGCCGGCAGCGGCCCGGCGGCGGCGCCGGCGAGCACTTTTACTGTGAAAGAATACGTAAAATACCAGTATCGCTTGGAAAGCTCAAAGAACGCTGCTCGCAGCCGCGCGGCGATTCGCGTATGGTCAGAGCGGCCGTAAGCGTCCGCTAGCGGCCGCCGGCCGGCGGCGACGCGCGGTTTGTGGGGCGTAGTTTCCTTGTTGAATGTACGAACTAGACTCAAGGCGCGAGGCGGCGCGCGACTGCGCGCTCTTCGCGCCTCTTCTGGCCGCTGCCAGCCGCTGCCGGCCGCTGCCATCTTGGTATGAATTGAGCCTAATACAGTGCTTAGACTATACCCATGAATAAAACATTGCACTTCCACCTCCATTGTTACCTGAAGACTTATTATGTCATTTATAATTTATATATATTTTTTTTTTGTTACAGGTCTCTTAGGAAGTAAGTATTCTGCAGCAGTATGTAGATATTGCTGTATGCCGGTGTGACCCCTCACATCGGCATCTACAGTGCTCCTACTGTAGCTGGTGTAATTGCCGGATACAAGAGACTTGATAACTAATGTCTCGTGTGACGAGTGGCAGTGCAATGCAGCTGTCTATAGGCAGGCATGTCGCCTACCATCAGGCAAGCGTCTTGTCTGTCTCGTCATTAGGTTGTATAAAAAAGAAGTTTGACCACTGCGCAATGTCTTTTCTTTTTAAAGAAAAAAAAATCAGCGACATCTTATTCTAACTAACCCTGCACATACCCTCCGTGGCGCAGGGGGAAACCGCTTGCTTTGTAAAAATTGTCTGTATAGAAAGATGATCCATGCGTCGGATGGGCATGTAAAAGTCGGTCCTGCGTCGTACCTCTCCCCCGGTCGTGTCGGTCTTCCGTCCCATCGGATTGTGAGAGGTATTAAGAAAGAGAGAGTGCACTTGTGTACGCAAGCGCTTGTGCACTATAATATCTCCTGCGTAGATGGCTGATCTTGTGAAAGATTGGCCGCTGTAGTCGTATCGGCCAGGAGGACATTATTATTATTAGTACACATTGTAATAACTCTCCGTACTACTCTTACGGAATCGCAGTTAATTTTAAGTTTTACTTGTAAGAGGCGACTAAGGGAAATCAAGAAGATGGGCAGTGTATTTCTATTGGATTAACTACCACCTATACTGCGATTCCCGAGACGACTGCCAAGTGTGGCGGTTATGTATGGCAGCCCCTCCCTTCTAAGGGAGAGGCTTTTGTTCAGCAGTAGACGTGTTTCGGCTGATGATGATGATGATTAGTTAAAGTCCTTGTTTGTTAAACGTAAATTAAAAAATTTCAGGTCTCATGGACGTCGTGGCAAATGACACATCGTGTAAGTAACTAATTACACTTAAATTTATTCAGGTGCTTAAAGATAGCTGTAACCTCTGTTCGGTAAACGATCAGTTGGGTAACCAACGTCAGGCAAGGTCAAACCTTAGATGGGTAACTGAGCGTCTCCGTGCTTCGGGGAGCTCGTAAAAAGTCGGCTATTGCCATCTAGACAACAGTCGTTAAGCTAAGTCAGAGGCCTACTTTGGATTCGCTGGACGTTCGGGGTGTGGGCCCGTTGAATGTCCATTGAGTACGGCGGTGATTCCGAGGAGGACCGCGGCGGGGTTGCGACCCCCGTCCCCATGAGCACTGCGACTGGTTCCCGGGGGGCTACAATGCCCCCCCAGCGGCGGGTTCAAAGGCAAGGCACTGAGGGGCCCCTGGTGCAGATCCCACCGGAGAGCCCTGGGGTCTCCCCTCTCATGTGCCGATGCGACAGCCGCGGGAGTTTTAGTGGGTAAGAATCCCACATACCCCGGTCGAGACCCACAGCTCCCCCGCGTCAAAAAAATGTCAGAGTCCTAAGGGCAGGTTGAAAACTTTGACACTTTGGCCACTAAAAATAAGATAAAAAAAAAATATCATCTGCAACACTTTAGTTAGAGTGTTTAATTGTGTGGTGATAAAAGAAATAAAGATCCCCGGGAGCTGTGGGTCTCGACCGGGGTATGTGGGATTCTTACCCACTAAAACCCCAGCGGCTGTCGTATCGGCACAAGAGAGGGGAGACTTTGGCTCTCCGATGCGATCTGCACCATCCTACTCTCAGTGCCATGCCTTTGAGTCCGCCGCCGGGGGGCGCATTGTAGCCCCCCCCCCCCCCCGGGAGTTCCCGGGTTGACTAGTTAGTCACGATGCTCACGGGGACGGTTAGTCACGATGCTCACGGGGACGGGAGTCGCAACCCCGCTGCCGTTTTCCTCGGAGTCGCCGCCGTACCCAGTGAACGTCCACAATGTCCAGCGACCCCGAAGGGGCCAAAGTAACCTAATAGAGGTTTAAAAGGAGGAAATCACAGTTAACGCGTTTGACCACGATAGACCATCTAGATTAGCTGTCACGGCCCGAAAAGTGGTCACGAAAATAGCGCCACGGAGACGGTTGTGTCGTTATTTCAAACTAGCTGACCCACGCAGCTCCGCCTGCGCTATTTTTACGTTAACTAAACTTTTAATAACAGACATTCGCATCGAATACATAACCTCCTTTTTTATAGTCGGTTATAAACTGGGACCCACTTTTTACTTGCTCTCCGAAGCACGGACCCGTTTAGTTCAAATGGCGTTAAACGGTCACCCATCTATTTAATGACCTTACCTAACGTTGCTTAACCCGATCGATTACAAAACCTTGATAATAACTCTCTATGAGTGTTCCCTTACTAATATTTCGATGGGTCCTACGTTAAATATCGTATGTGTAAAACCCGCACTTTACAGGAGAGCAAATTAAAGGTATTTTTCTACGCTAATTATTAAACGTTTGTTTTCATACTATTCGGTAAAATAAGGCATTTTCTATGGTTTGTACAAATTTCAGCTTCAAATTTAAAGAACAAGCGTAGAAAAATACCTTTAAATTGCTCTCCTGTAAAGTGCGGGTTTTACACATACGATATTTAACGTAGGAGCCATCGATTTCCTATATTATAAAGAAAAATTGATAAAATCGGACCAAGCGTATAACCAAGTACCCATTTTGACTTTAATCCCCTCTCCCAAAAGAACCGTGCTAGATTACGGGATAAAAAGTATCCTATGTCCTACCTCGTAGTAAGATCTCAAATCATGCCAAGTTTCATTTGAATCCATTCAGTAGTTTCGGCGTGATGCTCAGCCGTGATACAGACAGACAGATAGACAGACAGACAGACAAAAATTAAAAAAATTACATTTTCGGCCTCAGTATCGGTTATAGAATGCCCTCCAAATATAATTTTTTAAATATCTTCAATGTACAGAATTGGACCTGTTACAGTTTTATTATAAGTATAGATTAGTAAAAGCCGACCACAACTAGCGTAAGGACGTATTGAAACGCCTAATTGGGCGTTTAAAAACTGTCCAAATACTTATCTTAATACTAAAATTGCAGATTTTTTTTTCTTTAATTTCTAGCTACATGTATATTTGTGTAAGTATACATAACCGCGACCACATTTTCGATGTCATTTTGTGCGTGACTGCTTATCTTGTTTATAGTATATCGATGGGTTTGACCTTATTTCCAGCAAAATGTATTCCATCTAGGCATTTAATCAATTCGCAAATACACAGTTTGGTAATAGTTTTTTTTTATTTTCAGCTTTACTTGGCGGTGTTTTGGACACAGTAGGTGGTATGTATATTTGCCCTATTTAATACATTTGGTAACATCTACATGGGGGGGATTTGCGGTAACTGCTCATTGGTCGAGCGATTGCCTTGAAAACAAGGTGCGCAGGCTCGCACCTCTGATTTCTTTAATTATTCATGTGCCAATCGTCTTTGTGCAATTGTTACTAGCTTTCGGTGAAGGAGAACATCGTGAGGAAACCTGCATGTCTGAGAAAACCTAGCTAGCTTTAGAATGACGTGCGATGTCCGCCAACCCGCACTATTCCAGCGTGGTCGACTACGGCCTAAGCCCCATCTTCTTGAAGGGAGGCCCGTGCCCAGCAGTGGGACATTAACAAGGGCTGGTATTATTATACATTAGGTACAGAAGATAGGTACCTTACAGATAATAGATACCTGTATCTATACTGTATTCGCGTATATATATTCCATTCCAATACAAATCTGTAATATTCACATATTATGTTAGTCTGTATGGGCATCTAAACAAATGTACCGAATTTCATGAGTATTATGTAGGTTTGTCCAACGATTTCTTTTGAGTTTGCAAATTAAGAAAGAGTACAAGTTTCATCAAAATCGGTTCAGTAGTTTAAAAGGTATTGACTTTTAATGTTTTCAGTAAGTTACTCTAACGTAGGCGTTCGAGTTGCGTGATAGTGATACCTATAAACCTATAAAATTCACTTAGGTAAGTGTTAAATAAACTATTTTTGCGAAGGTTTCAAGAATAGCTAACTAACTTCAATATGCTTAAAGTAGGAATAGAACCCTCGGTGCGCGAATCAAACTAGCACTTGACCTGTTTTTAGGGTTCCGTACCTAAAAGGTAAAAAAGGATTATGGTGAGACTTCGTCTGTCTGTCACACCTATTTATTTCAGGAACCGCTGACGCTATCGATTTGAAACTTGGATATCGCAAATGAAAAAAATATATTTTTACTTGTAGTTTTTTTTATGGGAGTCGAAATGGGTCATAAAAATTTCAAAGTGAGACTACTATATCGAGTGGGGTATCATATGAAAGGGCTTAATTTGTACATCTCAAAACAGATTTTTATTTTGGTTTATGTCACGTAGTTTTTGGCTGATAATCAAAAATGTCAAAAAAATACCGTCCCCCAATACCCAATATCTCCGAAGTTTGTGGAGGGAAAAATATGAAATAATTATGGGTAATACATGTCTGTCTATATTTTACAGAAAAAATAAAATAATATTTCTAAGTTGCACAGTTTTTAGTAATCCTAAAAAAACCTCGACAAACAAACTTAGTTTTGCGGTTTGGTTTTATTGCTATCTGAAGTGATACATTAGTAGTAAAATTACTTTAATACTTGTACCTCCAAAGATAGTATGGAACCCTCGGTGCGCGATTCCTACTCGCACTTGACCGGTATTTTATTATTATTTTTTTGCTTGTTTCAGGTCTAGCCAGCACAGTTACGAGTGAGTATTGATAACTTTTAACCTCTATGGCGCAGCGGAAAACCATTCGCTTTGCATCCTGGAGGTTGCGGGTTTGACTCTAGCAGAGAGCAACAATTTTGTGAAGTTATTCCTTACTCACTAGGACAATTCAGGCCGGTCACCTGTTTGTCTAAAATAAAAAATAGCTATAGGCATTTTTAAATTGAGAAACTTCTACCAAGGTGGCAAGCAAGCATGCGGCCCGCCTGATGGTATGCAGTCACCGCAGCCTATAGACGCTAGCAACAACAGAAGAATCACTACCGCGTTGACCTTGAGACATTAGATATTAAGTCTTTGTGTCCGGTAATTTCACCAGCTACAGTGCCCATTACACCGGAACACAGCAATGTTTACACACTGCTGCTTGGCGGCAGAATATCTGACACTGCGGTGATACCTACCTGGATGGTACACGAGGAACCTACCACCAAGTGAAAAGCCCTTCAGGTTGGAATACTATAAGCGCCTGCCGTATTGTTCGGTGGAGTTGTCATGGCCATCTGCAGCTAACAATTATCCTCATTCCCAAAAAAAGGCAACTATTTCATCAGCAGCCTGAAGACTTCCACTGCTGACTGGGCCACCATAGGCCTCCCACTTTAAACGCCACCATGAACGACAATTGGCTATTCGCATCCACCGGTTACCGGCGACGCGCACAATGTCGTCAGTTCACCTAGTAGGAGGCCTACCTACGCTGCGTCTTCCGGTTCGTGGTCGCCACTCGAGAACCTTTCTTCCCCATCGGTTATCGGTTCTTCGAACTATGTGGCCTGCCCATTGCCACTTCAACTTGTAGATTCTAAGAGCTGTCAGTGGCTTTAGTTCTTCGGCGAATCTCCTCATCCCGGACTTTCTCGCTATAGAAACTAAGCATAATATCGTAATTACCTACCCAAGACGCCTGCCAAGCGTCGGGATTAGCCCTCCTTTCTAAGGGGGAGGCATTTTTTCAGCAGGATGAATGTAATTACATGGAAAATTATTTTATTTTCAGACGGTACTACCGAAATTTTGGGCACACTGGGTGGTAAGTAAAAATACGTCGGACGCCCTAGGGCCCACGCCCTGAACGTCCAGCGACTCCGAAGGAAAAAAACCTAACCAACCTAAAAGTATTAAAAGGAACCCTTATGGTCTGACTTCATCTGTCTGTCTGTCACACCTACATTTCAGGAACCACTGATGCTTTCGATTTAAAACTTGGAATACTTATAGACCTTACTTATCGCAAATGAAAAAAAAATCTTTATAGATACTTTTATTTTTTTACTAGCTGACCCCCGCAGCTCCGCCCGCGCTGTGTTTACGTTAGCTAAACTTTCACTAATACCTATACATTCGCATACAATACAAAACCTCCTTTTTTTAATGTTAAAATCTTGGACCCACTTTGTACTTGCCCTCTGAAGCACGGAGACGTTTAGTTCAAATGGCGTTAAACGGTCACCCATCTATTTAATGACCTTACCTAACGTTGCTTAAGCTGATCGATTTCCAAACATTGTTAAAAACTGTCTATGATTGTTCCCTTACAAATATTTATTATCATTATAATGAAAAGTTGTTAAAATCGGAGCAAGCGTATAACCAAGTACACATTTTGACTTTAGTCCCCTCTCCCAAGAAAACCGTGCCGAATGTCGGGATAAAAAGTATCCTATGTCCTACTTCGGAGTATTAACTCAAATCATGCCAAGTTTCGTTTCAATCCATCCAGTAGTTTCGGCGTGATGCTCAGCCGAGATACAGACAGACAGACAGACAAAAATAAAACAAATTACATTTTTGGCTTTAGTATCGGTTATAGAATGCCCTCCAAACATAATTTTGAAAATATCTTCAATGTACAGAATTGGACCTGTTACAGTTTTATTATAAGTATAGATTCCATGGAGGTCAGAATGGAGCGTCAAAATTTTCTAATTGAGACTAATCGAGTAGAATATCAATGAAAGGGCTTCATTTGCACATTTCAAAACAGATTTGCTCCCTAGGGTCGGTGAAGTCCTACGTAGTGATAAATGTCTTTGTATGTAACTAACTATTCTTTATTCTTCTTCACAGATGGTATCACTACTCTAGCAAATGCAACTACCGGTAATTACACTTATATTATACTTACTGTTTAATGAAAAAAAAACAAAAAGATATTTGCCCAGGTATTAACAGAATCATACCATGATCTCTAATCTTACAAACACACACATCATATCACACCAACAGCCGAAATACGTCTACTACAGAACTAAAAGCCTCCCCCTTAGAATGGAGGGGTTGCCATAATCTCCACGCTTGGCAGACGTCTTGGGGATCGCAGTATAGGTGGTATAATCTAATAGAAAGACGCTGCTGCCCGTCTTCTTGTTTTTCCCGAGTCACCTCTTACAGACACCCAATAGGAGGAGATGAGTGGGTGCCATTCTTACCCGGACGGGTACCCTTCTTGCAAGCACAAAAAACGGTAATCACACGTACTGTCGCGGGCACGAACGGTGTACCTACCAGTTTCAATCAAAATCGTTTGAACGAAGTTTCGTGCGCTTACCTCTCCCGCACGTATTTTGGGCCGGCTTATGCAAGCGATTGTCGTCTTATAGATGACTGCCTACACACGGTGACCTCTCAACCAGTGGGGTGAAATGGGTGAAACTCTCATACATTGGTGGTTATTAAATTGTAAATAGAAACTCCTGCCATCTGTATTACGGATTCCGAACATATAGTTTTATCTAAACACCGATAGATGGAGCTAGTGCATTAATTAATGGTTCCTAAAGGAAATTGGTAATGGCTGGCTTGGCTGATCCTTTTAAAAATAGATTGGCTGCTGTAGCCGTGTCTGTCCGGAAAATTATTATTATTCATAGAATAGAATACCCTTTATTTGTACACCAAAGTAAAACATAGAAATCTTAGAAAATAACCTAAATTAGGCACAACCACAGTTATAGATTTACGTAGATAACGCAAGTATCACGATTTGTATTGAAACCAAGCGTGCCGAATTTTTAACACTTTCTGTGACGTCACGGCCGATATTTAGTGACGGGAAATCGAATCCGTTTCAAAGACACCGATGCCGCCAATGCCCCGCCGATTTTTTTTAGTTTTTGCGGCCGACCGGCTGCTAGGCTGCAACAACAGACGTCAAAGTCAAAAGTTAAAGTCAAAGTCAAAATATTTTTATTATGTATAGGCCCCACGGAGGCACTTACACAAAAATCATTTTTACAAACTACCACTGGATCGTAACGCGGCCGCTACTGAGAAGATCCGGCAAGAAACTCAGCGGGCTTGTCTTTTTTGTAATTTTTGTAAAAACAGTTTTACAAATTATACATAAGTCAGCCTTAAACTTCTAAGCTTGCATGAGTTGAGCAGTTCAAGCCCACGCAGCTTTATCCTCCAGGTAATCCGAGATTTTATAATAAGCCTTTTTTGACAATTGGCTTTTTATCAAAGGTTTAAATTTCTTTATTGGAAGATCTCGGATATCCTGTGACAGTTTGTTATAAATGCGTATACTTTGACGCTTAAACGATTTGCCTGTTCTGTGGAGACGCGTGGCGTGTGTTTGTTCCGGGTATTAATATTATGTGTATCACTATACTTTTTAAAAGAACTGATATTTTTTTAACATAAACTAAATTTTCAAATATGTATTGTGAGACAACCGTTAGAATATCTATCTCTTTGAATTTCTCTCTAATTGAATCAATAGGAGCCAGATTGTAAATGGCTCTTACAGCTCTTTTCTGCAGAATAAAAATTGTATTAAGTTCTGCATACCATATGACATAACACTGTGAAAATAGCTGAAATAAACAATTCTAGCGGTTTCAACATCAGTTAAACATCTAATTTTCTTGACTGCATAAGCCGCGGAACTTAGCCTACCCGACAACTTCTTAATTTGTGGGCCCCACTGTAGTTTGGCGTCAATTGTTATACCTAAAAACACAGTCGACGCCTCAAGGTCCAACGAGGAGTTACAAATTTCATACCTTTAGTTTTGGTCTCATTAAGTTTTAAATTGTTAACATTGAACCAATGGACGACCATAGAAAGGACATTGTTCACTTCGTCATAATCATGGAGTTTACGCTTAACTTTAAATAGAAGAGATGTATCATCTGCAAACAATACAATATTAAGTTTGTCCCCCACGAAGTAGGGTAAGTCATTAATATATATTTAAAACAAAAATGGGCCTAATATTGAACCTTGAGGGACGCCCAGGGAAACCACGGAACCTGGAGATCTCTTACCGTTTACATCGACCCTCTGAATTCTATTATTCACGTGCGCGGACTGTAAGTAAGCGGAGACCAACCCTGACGTTTCTTCGGGGTTTGGACACGTGGAGTACTTAAATGCATTTGCGTTATCTATGTAAATATATATCTG
Source organism: Furcula furcula (assembly GCA_911728495.1). Lineage (NCBI taxonomy): Eukaryota > Metazoa > Arthropoda > Insecta > Lepidoptera > Notodontidae > Furcula > Furcula furcula. The sequence goes on along the minus strand of OU452265.1, from coordinate 13,554,852 downwards.
TGGGTACAACGGATCTTTGTGTGTCTGAAGTTGGCCGCAAGACGCTGCGCAGTAGCTATTTTTCTGTATTTGTATTGACAACTCACAACAATAGTTGCGCATAGGTTCGCCTAACCTAAATTCAGATACATGAAGACCCTTTGTGTGTACTGTAACTGAACTACCCATAGTTCAGTAATAATTTGTTTGACCTGTAACTAACTATTGTACATATATTCTTTTTCACAGATGGCATTTCTGTTCTTCAAAACGTCACAGAGGGTAATTATAACACATTTCTCAATAAATGCGTAAAGTAATTTTGAAAGTGATTAATTGGTGTTAGAAAAGGACATTTGTTTTGAACACAGTGGCGCCACTCTGGAGCGCCAAGTTATACTGGACAGACGGTACACTGGATCATGCCACGACCGAGTTTTTCACGAATCTGGCAAAAAGTATCAAAATAGTACCAGTTGTCTCTAAAAAAAGCATAGATATAATATTTAAACTAGATAAACGTTCACTTACAAAATGACATCCAAAATGTGGTCATGGGGGTCGCGAACTTATCTGTGCTGGTGGCGGAAACATGGACTAACGGTTCTTCTTCTTTTACTATCATATGACTTCCATCAAATTGATGATTTCGATTGCAAAATAAATAAGAATATCAAGTAGGTAATAATGAAAAAAATGGAAATTGGAAAACTTTCTTGCTTTTATTTTTTGGCAAAATATGGAGAGACTTTTTAATGTACCTATATATTTGCGAACAATAAATGTTTTGTAATCAATCTATTCTTACGGATTATATCGCGATTTATTTTAATTTTCCCTTGGGATCCTGTGATAAATATAATTAAATCCAAAACCAGACAAAACACTGCACGGCGTCAAGATACTGTAAGCTCTTACTGCGTAGGTCGGACCAACAACAATAATAACCAATAAGAATTGAGGGTACATGAATAAAAACAACAACAATAACTGAGGGTACACCGAAAATTATGACAGTATAAATAGAGCGCAGGGACGTTTAATATCTCAGTCCGCCCGTGACCATGGGTGCTGCAAAGCATTCGAAACGTCGGGAAAATTAAAATAAATCGCGATATAATCCGTAAGAATAGATTGATTACAATGTCGAGTATTCGCGTAAATAAAAGACAACATTATAATAAATGTTTTGATTTGATTTGCGTTCTCGGTCGCTACGGTTCGGGTTCGCCGAAGAACTCGTAAAAGTTGAAGTGGCAATGTTCAAAAGTTCATCGCGCGATATGAAGACACACTAACCATAATTTACCTATTTTTATTAAGTACATTATATGAATTATTTTTAAAATATTATTGTTTGTTACAGGGCTCCTGACCAGTGTTTAAGAGGTAATTTTTCATCCATTATAAGCTATAATTATAAGCTGCACTACTGCCATGCGTACTGCATACATTTACATTTTAAATTTCAATTTAAATTTTCAATTTTATTTTACTATTTTTTTATTTTATTATATATTTATGGTAATAAATGTAAACCTTTTGTGGAACTGAATCACTAAACGTCAAACAAACTTTTGCACAGTTTAGCTGGTTTTAGAGCACTGTGATCTTTTCTTGTTTCTAATAATAGATTTATTTAAAAAAATGGTTTTGATCGAAAGATTTAACAGTTGCCAAAGCAGAAACTATCGCGAGGTATCCCAGGTATACGGCCCAGAAATGTATACGTATATAATTTTATTCGAAAAACTAGTCACACTTGGTCCTCTTGGTAAATTATTTGATCCTTTTGGTCAATTGTGTCCTTCGGCCAGTAGCGGGATATTGCTGCTTAATAGTGTTATTTATTTAGATTTTAAACATTTTTTGTATACACAAACACAATGCAGAGATAATAAATTGTATTTGTTTCATTTATTTTCAGATACGCAAGAACCCCTCCCTACACCAACAAAAACTGGCTTACTCTACGGGTTTTCGAAATCGGTTGTTAATAAATATATAATTTAAATTAACACTTTTGTTGTGTTGGCATTTATGCTATAGGTAGATATATTATGTACTACGTACTCAACAGCTACTAGTTGAGATATCAACAGCTAGATTATTTCAATTTAGATTTGAGGATCCGACGCACAAGCTAAGTTAATCTGTGACATTAATATTAGACCATAATATTCGACCATTGAGATAATTTAGCTGTGAATTTGATGTATTTTCTAGTGTACACCTACTACTAAAAGCTTAGTGTTATCAGCTGCATTAAAGGTGCGTGATTTAAAACGACAAGTATTTTAACTGCAAATATGCAGTCAATAACGTGTGAAAACATACACGCACGCACTTTTATGTGTTATTTTTATTACCTATTCCTGCGTGATAAATTATGTCGTAATATGGAATCTCTAATACGCTCTAGCTATAGTACTAGGTATGCCAACTACAGTGAAAGGGTTAATATTGTTTAATTCATGTTTTTTATGTTCTATTTTTTTTTGTTTTTCTGTTTTGTTGATTTAATAAACTTGATTGTTGAGTATAAATGACTTTGTTTTTTTTCTTACAATGATACTGAGACTATCTATTTACTTATATTTTATTAAAATAAAAAAACTGCGTTATCTATATCTATACTTATAATAAAACTGTAACAGGTCCATTTCTGTACATTGAAGATATTTTGAAAATTATATTTATTATATTTTCTTCTTCTTCAGAAGAAGAATAGAAATAATATAAATATATTGAATAGAAATTCAACAATAAAATTTTAGTTTTATTGAAGTGCACCATCAACTGCCCATTATGTTTCTCTTTCTCATTTTCTAGTTAGGTTGCCTGGAAGAGATTGCTTTTTAGCGATAAGGCCGCCTTTGTACATTGATATCATCAACGTATTGTTCAATTTACATGTAACTTTTGGTGTACAATAAAGTGTATTTATTACTATTATTTGGACAGCATTCTATAACCGATACTGAGGCCGAAAATGTATTCCTTTTAATTTTTGCCTGTCTGTCTGTCTGTCTGTCTGTATCACGGCTGCGCATCACGCCGAAACTACTGAATGGATTTAATTGAAACTTGGCATGATTTGAGATCTTACTACGAGGTAGGACATAGGATACTTTTTATCCCGTAATCTAGCACGGTTCTTTTGGGAGAGGGGATGGGTACTTGGTTATACGCTTGGTCCGATTTTGTCAATTTTTCTTTATAATTATAATAAATATTAGTAAGGTAACACTCATAGAGAGTTGTTATCAAGGTTTTGTAATCGATCGGGTTAAGCAACGTTAGGTAAGGTCATTAAATAGATCGGTGACCGTTTAACGCCATTTGAACTAAACGGGTCCGTGCTTCGGAGAGCAAGTAAAAAGTGGGTCCCAGTTTTTAACCGAGTGTAAAAAAGGAGGTTATGTATTCTATGCGAATGTCTGTTATTAAAAGTTTAGTTAACGTAAAAATAGCGCAGGCGGAGCTGCGTGGGTCAGCTAGTTATGAAAATAAATACCGATCTACATATGCAATGAATACAGTATCTATTAGTAAAATTTCTTCAACCCTTTGGAATTTATTTCCAAATGTTACCTGCGAGGTGTCCTGGTTAAATAGGACCCTCCCGTCTCCTCCCGTAGGGTGACCATAAGAGGCGGCTAAGGGAAAACAAGAAGACTGGCAGCAGAGTCGTTTCTATTGATTACCTACCACCTATACTGCGATCTCGAAGATGCTTGCCAAGCGTGGGGATTATGGCAACCCCTCCCTTCTAAGGGGAGGCCTTTATTCAGCAGTCTTTCGGCTGTTGATGATGATACATGAGGTTCGGAGCACCTGTTGGTCTAGAGGTTAGACACCCTGGCAGCTACCCAACAGGTTGTGGGTTCGATCACAGAATACTTAAGGTTCGATTCCCACCAAGTGTATGGGTGTTTTATCTATTCAAGTATTTACAAAAAAAAGTAGGTAGAAATATAAATATTAGTATCAATTATCTCATTTATGGAAATACAGGCGAAGCAGTTTCGTAATCGTCGCTAAATTGTCATAAATCTGAAATAAATAATAGAAATTAATTATTTATTTCATTGATTCAAAGGACAATGCCCATATGTGCCCCCGAAATGCCCAGATAAAGTATATTACACGATAAGTATATAAAAGAACACTGATCTGGCTTAGCTTATGTGATGATCACGAAGTTCCTAGTGAAAAACTAATAGCAATGCTGACTGTAAACGATAAAATGTATAAATAACCAGTAGGAAGTTATCATGTTTAATGTCCAATATCTTTTGAACCGGTGCTTTATATGACATTAAATCTAGATATCATATAAATACTGTTAAAAAGTTATCATATGTGTTACAGACTTCCGGTATCTGTTTACACCAGCTCAACCTTTTAGTGCAAATACTTTCACACGGTCATAGTCTATGTTCTATTTGTAGATCAAAGTCTTAAATTGAAAGCCATCAGCGAGCTATGCGGGGAATAATAACTAAGGTGGTCCCTAATGCGGCGCAGTCCAACTCTGCATCCACGGGGATGCCATTAAAATATATCTGATAACGTTTTAGTGACCAACTGCTAATGTATCTAGCTCGTAGCTATGATAAAAATTGTTTCTCTCTAGTCAATTACTAAAATATGTTTTATAACGCCAACAGATTGGTTTTGCAACAGTACTCTCCACCTAATCCAAACTTACTTGCTCAATATGGAATATAGATTCTTGGACAGGACCCCGTCTATTCTACGTCCTTGGTCTACTGCGTGGGACCTAGACATCCGCGAGTAAACCATTACAACATTAATCCTAATTGACGCATGTAACTACCTAGCTCACCTAGTATAATTTGATGGCTAGTAAGAAAAACGCTGGCGTATTTGCTAAACTGACGGTCTCGAGAGTAGTAGGCAACGATTTTCCAAAACCACGGTTTAGCTGTTCGTCGACAACCGACATGATGTATATTGCTATTTAGCAGTACATGCATTGTGCGCTCTGTAGTCTAATTATATACTCTAGAATAAACCCCTTTTTCCACTACAACTCCTAGACTCGCATAATCAGACAGATTCCCTCATAACGTATTGCATCACTGATGCGTACAGTGCGTGGGAGTAGCAACACCATGCTGAAGGTTATTAGTACCTAGTAAGCCAGATTGTCCAATTATGAGGCACTGGGTACATTAACATGTGCATGTACCCGGTGTGAAACAGCGTGGGCAGGTACTTAAACTAAAATTATGCATTAAGTAATTAAATTCTGTATATAACCCATTATAGACCTTGTCTGTGTCTGTATTTTATTGTATTTCACTGTTTTTTTACTGTATTTACTGTATTTTACTGTATTTTACTGTATTTTACTGTATTTTACTGTATTTTACTGTATTTTACTGTATTTTACTGTATTTTACTGTATTTTACTGTATTTTACTGTATTTTACTGTATTTTACTGTATTTTACTGTATTTTACTGTATATTACTGTATATTACTGTATATTACTGTATATTACTGTATATTACTGTATATTACTGTATATTACTGTATATTACTGTATATTACTGTATATTACTGTATATTACTGTATATTACTGTATATTACTGTATTTTACTGTATATTACTGTATTTTACTGTATTTTACTGTATTTTACTGTATTTTACTGTATTTTACTGTATTTTACTGTATTTTACTGTATTTTACTGTATTTTACTGTATTTTACTGTATTTTACTGTATTTTACTGTATTTTACTGTATTTTACTGTATTTTACTGTATTTTACTGTATTTTACTGTATTTTACTGTATTTTACTGTATTTTACTGTATTTTACTGTATATTACTGTATATTACTGTATATTACTGTATATTACTGTATATTACTGTATATTACTGTATATTACTGTATATTACTGTATATTACTGTATATTACTGTATTTTACTGTATTTTACTGTATTTTACTGTATTTTACTGTATTTTACTGTATTTTACTGTATTTTACTGTATTTTACTGTATTTTACTGTATTTTACTGTATTTTACTGTATTTTACTGTATTTTACTGTATTTTACTGTATTTTACTGTATTTTACTGTATTTTACTGTATTTTACTGTATTTTACTGTATTTTACTGTATTTTACTGTATTTTACTGTATTTTACTGTATTTTACTGTATTTTACTGTATTTTACTGTATTTTACTGTATTTTACTGTATTTTACTGTATTTTACTGTATTTTACTGTATTTTACTGTATTTTACTGTATTTTACTGTATTTTACTGTATTTTACTGTATTTTACTGTATTTTACTGTATTTTACTGTTTTTTACTGTATTTTACTGTATTTTACTGTATTTTACTGTTTTTTACTGTATTTTACTGTATTTTACTGTATTTTACTGTATTTTACTGTATTTTACTGTATTTCACTGTCGTAAGATTGGTATATTTCATATATAATTCTCATCAATGCATATTTCCCCGCTTGCTAAGAGTATATTATGCTTGCTACTCTGATAATCATTATCTCAGAGGATAACTAGCTAAAAAAACAATTCTTCAACCTTATGATACCCCCGACGACTGTCAACTCTACTACAACAATAAGTATTCGTGAGAAATATAAGGTTCGGGTTGATATTGACGTAAATTTGTACAAATGCATAACATCGTGGCGGTATTACATTACTGTATTCTAAATAGACTAGGAAGTCAATTGCTATTTGCATACTAAGTTTTTTTTTATATTAAAAGTTATGAATTAATCTTAGAAATGTTCTGAGGTAAATAAAAATATCTTTTGATTTACCATTGACTACCCAATTATTAAGACTAATTATCAGCATGATATTCATCTTCAAAAATCAGCAATACCGCACAAAACATGAACATTAATATAAGAAGTTTCCAATGAGTTTGAATATCAACCACCAAATCCTTTCATTGTAACTATAGAAGGTTTGATCCTCCGCTTTAAATAAGAGCTTCGTAAGCTTAAGTTCTGTAAGAATTTTTTTATTTTTTTTTTACTACCAGTGTCTGCGCATGCAATAAGGTGCTAACCATTACTATTTGCTATATTCATGTAAAAGTCCATATAAACATTTTAAGTTATAAATAAAACGCTACTGACCTTTTGTGCCGATGTGAAGAGCCAGCCGCAGCGCCTCGTAGCACGGCATCTTGCAGCCCCGTACTACATGGCCCTCTCCTAACCGCGTAGCATTTCCGATCTCTTGTGGATCCTTGAAGACTAATCGGTGAGCTGTCGAACAGTTTCGCCACAGTCATACATGTCGTCCCACTGGTTAATTTAATTTTTTGTCGTTGCTTGATTCTTCATCCGGTAGTATAATGGAATAATCTCATCATCGTTTTGAAGTCCGCGGCGCCTTTTTCGTTGAACATGCCTTCGATCGATCTCCTCGTAGTCAGGTGAACAAGAAAAAAAATCTTAGTTTTCTTCGTCATCTCTTGAAATTGTTGTGTAGTTTCCATAAATCTTTGTACCAATTCCATCAACATGTGGACCTGAATATATCCCACTTCTGAAGTGTAATACTTCAGGTAATCAGGATGGTCACAATAATCAACACATAAGCATTTGACGGTCAATTATATTTTATAAGACAATCGTGCAGAGTTTCCACTTACAACTGTTCTCAACGACGGTGACAGAATGAATGACTCAAACGTTGTGACACTTCTATTTATATAGACAAACAGATAAGCTAATCAAGAGTCATACTTATACAATAACTATTACATATTTATCATTAATTAATACTATTTAGACTGGAGATTGAATAAGAAGAATTATCAATTAATAATACCTATAAACATAAACTAGTTTAAATATTACTCATAATGTGTATTTTGTTACGCCGGAAGCTGTCAAGCGGACGGCGACATAATAACATTTTATTTAGTAGGTAGTTTAACACAAATCAAAATAATGCAAAGCTACAGAACAAATAAGATCACAAATATAATCGATATATAATTATGTAAGTGCACTAAAAGTTGAGCTGGTGTAAACAGATACCGGAAGTCTGTAACATGTGTGATAAATAAATACTTTCTGATATGGGATTCATTAAATCTGCGATATGGAGTTCATAAATACTGTGTGATAAATAAATACTGTGTGATATGTAAATACTGTGTGATAAATAAATCCTGTCTGATAAGGAGTTCATTAAAGCTGCGAGATATGGAATAAATAAATGCTGTGTGATATGTGATAAATAAATACACTGTGATATAGGATACATATGGATGTAGATGTTGTAATTCATAAATGCAATAATAGAAACTGAGACTGGGATATAATTTATGGTTTAGTAATGTAAGATTATTACAAGCTTAATGCCTATTAATTACGACTACATGGATAGATGTTCTGCTTTTGTGTCTTTTTGTTTTCAGATGCCGTATAAGTGACAAACCAGGCTGAACATGATAATACTGATCGCCGTGGGGCACGGCAAATGCAGGATGGCCGAGTGTTACAGACTTCCGGTATCTGTTTACACCAGCTCAACCTTTTAGTGCACTTACATAATTATATATCGATTATATTTGTGATCTTATTTGTTCTGTAGCTTTGCATTATTTTGATTTGTGTTAAACTACCTACTAAATAAAATGTTATTATGTCGCCGTCCGCTTGACAGCTTCCGGCGTAACAAAATACACAATATGAGTAATATTTAAACTAGTTTATGTTTATAGGTATTATTAATTGATAATTCTTCTTATTCAATCTCCAGTCTAGATAGTATTAATTAATGATAAATATGTAATAGTTATTGTATAAGTATGACTCTTGATTAGCTTATCTGTTTGTCTATATAAATAGAAGTGTCACAACGTTTGAGTCAGTCATTCTGTCACCGTCATTGAGAACAGTTGTAAGTGGAAACTCTGCACGATTGTTTATAAAATATAATTGACCGTCAAATGCTTATGTGTTGATTATTGTGACCATCCTGATTACTGTGTTAAACTACCTACTAAATAAAATGTTATTATGTCGCCGTCCGCTTGACAGCTTCCGGCGTAACAAAATACACAATATGAGTAATATTTAAACTAGTTTATGTTTATAGGTATTATTAATTGATAATTCTTCTTATTCAATCTCCAGTCTAGATAGTATTAATTAATGATAAATATGTAATAGTTATTGTATAAGTATGACTCTTGATTAGCTTATCTGTTTGTCTATATAAATAGAAGTGTCACAACGTTTGAGTCAGTCATTCTGTCACCGTCATTGAGAACAGTTGTAAGTGGAAACTCTGCACGATTGTTTATAAAATATAATTGACCTATGTATGTATTACATATGACATAGAGCTGCAATTTGGGCATTGCATGGCATTGCTGACTTTCAGCTCCATAGTAATATGGTCCTTTGCAGCACAGCTACGGCGCGGCTGCAGCGCTGCAGCTGCTCTATGCTTTTTCTTTTCAGCCGCACTGCAAATTTGAATCAATAAAGGACCGTCTAAAAGGCCCCGCCGCCGTCCTCCTCGGAGTAAAAAAAAATAAAATTTAAAACTGTTTATTTCAAATTTTGTTAATTACATTTACAAAAAACTCACTGCTTAATCTATTTAGAAAAGATTATGTGCTTGAGTGATGCAATACACGCTCGATACATCCTACTTTACCACAATTCAAGAGTTATTTACATTACGTTATGTTACTTATGCAGAGGCTGTAAGTATATATTGTCCTACAGTAAAATGGTGGTGGTGGTGGTGGTAATGTGGTTAGTGGTGGCGTAGTCTCCGCCGTACTCAATGGACGTTCAAAGGGCCCACACCTCGAACGTCCAGCGACTCCGAAGAGGGTGATGCTATTCTAACCTGGCACCCCACAGATGAATTATTATACAACTAGCTGACCCACGCAGCTCCGCCCGCGTTGTGTTTACGTTAACTAAACTTTCAATAATATACATTCGGATAGAATACAAAACCTCCTTTTTTAAAGTCGGTTAAAAACTTGGACCCACTTTGTACTTGCCCTCCGAAGCACGGAGACGTTTAGTTCAAATGGCGATAAACGGTCACCCATCTATTTAATGACCTTACCTAACGTTGCTTAACCTGATCGATTTCCAAACATTGTTAACAATTGTCTATTAGTGTTCCCTTACAAATATTTATTAGAAGTATAACAAAAAATTGATAAAATCGGAGCAAGCGTATAACCAAGTATACACATTTTTTTTTTTACTCCCTATAAGCCAGTGCTTGACTGCAGTCCCACCTGGTGGAAAGCGGCGACGCAATCTAGGATGGTAAAGCACACTGGCTTATTAAAAGCCTATTCACTCTAGTGAAGACACCCAGGTTATAATCGGGCGGAAAAACTGACGCAGGCAAACTGTTCCAGTCCTTAGCTGTCCTTATTATGAATGACGATGCAAATCGCTTAGTTCGACTAACGACTTTTGACTTTAGTCCCCTCTTCCAAGGAAACCGTGCCGAATGTCGGGATAAAAAGTATCCTATGTCCTACCTCGGAGTATTAACACAAATCATGCTAAGTTTCGTTTGAATCCATCCAGTAGTTTCGGCGTGATGCTCAGCCGAGATACAGACAGACAGACAGACAGACAGACAGACAGACAGACAGACAGACAGACAAAAATAAAAAAAATTACATTTTTGGCTTTAGTATCGGTTATAGAATGCCCTCCAAACATAATTTTCAAAATATCTTCAATGTACAGAAATGGACCTGTTACAGTTTTATTATAAGTATAGATTAAAATGTAACTTATTCATATTATGATTCACCAAAAGCGGCCGTTTTAGACCCACTGATCACCATCTGTCTACTAACTACTCATCAAGATCTATCCAACGAGTCCATGGGTTTACGTCTAATGGAGCAGAGTTCCTGTGACCGCCTTCCTAATTTATCATCAGACCCTGATCACTGGGTGGTAGGTTTCTTGTGCAAGGAACCGTCCAGGTAGGTACCACCGCAGTGTCAGAAATTCTGCCACCAAGCAGCAGTGTGTAAGCATTGCTGTGTTCCGGCGTGAAGAGCACTGGTGAAATTACCGGACACAGACTTAAGATCTAATGTCTTAAGGGTCGGCAACGTGCCAGTGATTCTCCTGGTGTTGCTAGCGTCTATAGGCTGCGGTGACTGCTTACCACCAGGCGGGCCGACACGCTTGCTTGCCACCCTAGTGGTATAACAAATATTTTATTCCAAATGAATGAATTTTAACTCTGTGGGTCTATTGGTGCAAAGATCACGCAAACATGTTCCTGCTCCATCATCAGACCGTGATCATCGTCTTTGTACCAACTACTGATCGAGAGCTATCCATTGAGTCTAAATTCGACGGGTCTACGTACAGTGGAGCAGAGTTCCCGTGACAACCTTCTTCATCAGACCCCAGCATTGGCATATGTTACGTATATAATATTCTTTAGTATTACCATATCTCAATATGTAGAGAGCTACGAAGCCACAGACAAAGCCATCCTAAAAGACATAGGCGTCGAACTTAAAATACCCCACGTTTTTGGTCGGGGGTTAAAAATAACCTTTAACAATTATTATTAACTAGCTGACCCACGCAGCTCCGCCAGCGCTATTTTTACGTTAACTAATCTTTTAATAACAGACATTAGCATCGAATACATAACCTTTTTTATAGTCGGTTAAAAACTGGGACCCACCTTTTACTTGCTCTCCGAAGCACGGACCCGTTTAGTTCAAATGGCGTTAAACGGTCACCCATCTATTTAATGACCTTACCTAACGTTGCTTAACCCGATCGATTACAAAACCTTGATAACAATTCTCTAAGAGTTTTCCCTTACTAATATTTATTATATTATAAAGAAATAGTAGTTTATGCACCAAGGGGATAAAGCAGTGTCTTATGTCACGGGCGTGAAATTGAATCGCGAGCATAACGAAGGATTCTAGTAACTCCCGAGCGTAGCGAGGGAGTATAGAGTTAACTCCCTCGCTTTGCTCGGGAGTTAATACTAGAATCCTGAGTACAGCGAGAGATTCAAGCTCGCCCAAGATAAAGACACCTTTTTCCCCGAGGAGAATATACTGCTTTTCACACCTACTGCGAGGTAATGAAATACAAGTACTAGGAAGAGATTGCTTATTTTATCTGGAAGAGATTGCTTTTTAGCGATAAGGCCACCTTTTTACATCATCAACGTATTGTTCAATTTACATGTAATTATTGGTGTAAAATCTCAATGTTACAATGAAGTGTAAGTATTTATTATTATTATTAAATACTTACTGCTAGAAATAAAATAATATCAACATGCCGATTTCCAGCGTTCGCGCCCACACCTGCTGCGAGGCGAGACAGTAAAATACAAAACTTCTAGAATTAAAATAGTATCAACAGCGTTAGCACCTACTTTTTATCAATTTTTTTTCTTTTCTAGAACCTAGAACAAGGTTCGGCTCCAATTCGGCTCCTGGCACTCGGTTCGATTTTCAAATGTATTTTTTCGTGCAAGCCTCTGCTTAGAGAGAGTGGTTTATATACCTACTGTAAAGTCTCCGTGGTAAAAAAATATTTGACGTTCGTAATTCAAATTACATTTTAATGAAGAATTGGCTTAGGCCTACCTACAAATTGATTCATTGCGAGATTACTTATGACGAGGCTGTATGAGCTAGAACCTTTTGCCTTCCCAATTAGGGAGAACTAAAGGACAAGAAAAAAACAAATCACATTATTACCCAAGGGCACGAATTTATATTTACTTCGTAAAAACTGGATAGATCACTTAAATATATTGATATCACTAATTTAAACTTTATTCTACATTCTTAAAGTTTGTTTTTCATTGACACAAGTCGAAGTAGAAAAACGAGCCGAGTGAGATAGCTCAAAAGTAGATGTGTGTCCTTGTCTGCCCCTTTGTCAAGTAAGTTGCCAACGCAAAATATGATTCTTTTTAGTAGTGTTTGGTAGATTTCTTAAAAGTTGATTACATTTGCTTAAAAGTTTTTCGTGTAATAAAACATCGAAATATAATACTACTAGGACGATGAAATGTAATATTATAAATTACCACACGAACAACATGCAATACTTTTATAATATTAGTAACAATTTATCATTATGAAGGTAGCAGCACTGAGCTGTTGTGTGATTGTCGACATTGTTGTAGTAAGTAAACCGGTGTCGCGGTGTACTGTTAGAGTAGGGTGACCATTGTTATGTATGGCGTCGCGTCGGTCGTCTCGGATGATGGTTTCCATACAAACGTTGGTTAACTCAACCTGAATTGTGGAATGAAATACAGATATCCGGAAGAAAACGATAGCTAGGTATTACCACAAATTCAAATAATTTATTGTCTTAATTGTGGTAAGTACAGCAGATCTTGTAAGTAATGACTGCGGACTTGCATTAAATTCCATCCAATTATACATACATACATAAAATCACGCCTTTTTCCCGTAGGGGTAGGCAGAGCTCAAGGGCCGCTTTTCACCTCCGTGAGAAACGAGACGTGATGGGTGGCGAACCACAGCGCCGCCGCCGCCCGCCCGCATTTTGGTTAAATTATATGTATATTGGCCATTGCGTTCTAACGAATAAGGAGGGAAAGTGAAGAATAGGTGTTGTGAAAAGGAAGATTGGCAATCCAAAAATCCAATTATACAATACAAATAATAATTATAATTAGATATTATGTCACCAAAATTACGATTTGAAAGCAAAAATCGTCTCATGCGGTGCGCCTCGCAACATTCAGATTGACGGAGGTAACGCAGGAGCACCGATGTGGCACCTCCCGTTGTGACCCGATCCGCCGCCAAAAGACCTTATAAGTGAGAAAAAGAATCCTTCCACATAGTAATGCGTGGACACCCTATTAGACAGAGATACACTACTACTTTCGGACCTCTCATTCGGCTCGTGATCTTTAGTAGACTGCGCTGTCCAGTTATAATACAGGTTCGTGCCCAAGGGAGTTTAGTACAACATTATTACCCGGCTAGACTATAGACTATATAATGACCTACTTTATGTCAAGTTTATCTGACACATAATGGAACATTATCGAGCAGGTGGTGTGAAAAATTGATAAAATCGGACCAAGCGTATAACCAAGTACCCATTTTGACTTTGATCCCCTCTCCCAAAAGAACCGTGCTAGATTACGGGATAAAAAGTATCCTATGTCCTACCTCGTAGTAAGATCTCAAATCATGCCAAGTTTCATTTGAATCCATTCAGTAGTTTCGGCGTGATGCGCAGCCATGATACAGACAGACAGAGATACAGACAGACCGACAGACAGAGAGAAAAAAAAAAAATTACAGTATTGGTTATAGAATGCCCTCCAAATATAATTTTCAAAATATCTTCAATGTACAGAATTGGACCTGTTACAGTATACAGTATATTATATAGATTAAGGTGCTTTCTGTTCTATACGAAAGACTTCAACGGGTTTCACTTAGTAATTACAGAAATCTAAAATTTCAATTTAACTAGTAATTTTATGAATAGGTATACATTAATTATTATTATTTCTCATAATGAAACTTTAATAAATAATAATATTCTGGGACAATCCACACATGGTCGTCTGACCCAAAACTAGGTAGAGCCTGTAGTATAAGCAATCAGACATCCGAATGGTAGCTTTTAAAAAGTTGACCATTCAAAAGCTAGCGTTAAGCCTATTTGAAAATAAAGATTTTTGATTTGATTTGATTCGATACCTATATACTTTATTTCGTTCGTAAGTACATACTTAAATAGAAAAATAACAACTAGACTTATTGGAAAGCGGTCAGGGTGTCTAACCACTAGATTAACAGTAACAGGTCTGTCAATAATACTTTAACACACAATATTTGAGACCATACAAAGTTGTATGTATGTTGAGATGGATGGTTGACGTTAGGTGGTTTGACCGCGTCCTCCTGGCGGCGGGCTCAAAGGCGAGGCACTGATGCAGATCCCACCGTAGAGCCCTGGAGTCGTCTCATGTGCCGATGCGACAACCGCAGGGGTTTTTGTGGGTAAGAATCTCACATACCCCGGTCGAGCCCTACATCTCCCGGGGACCTTTTGAAGGGTTCCCCACGCAAAAAAATAAATATGTGGTTGGACGTGCAGCGAATACTAGTCACTATAGGGATATTCACTTTTCTATTGTGGTTGTAGGCTGTAGTGAAAGAAAGAAAAGAAAATAAAGAAAAAGCATTTATTGCCACAGATCATGAGACACAAAAGAAAAGATTGAATAGATTTAAATGAAATGAAAAAATCTCTAATATTTACAAGATATGATATTTTATTGACAACTGAATCTATAATTTTATTTGATATAATGATCAGTTGATATAATAAACGATTGATATAATTTATAATATTTTAAAATAACTATTTTTATTAAGCATAACATACATTTAATATAAAATCGTTAGATATATCACTCACAAGACATAAAACCTATTTAGCCTAAAACGATAAAAACAAAAATTCTAATAAAATAAATAAAGTAAATTCTATCCTAATTGTTAACCTGAGGAGTAGGATATAGCTAGTTAGTGATTACGACCTGCCAAAATAGCTTGACGGAGCCCCGCTTTGCAGGGCTCCTATTTCCGGTTGGTCGTAAAAAAATAACCATGAAGGATAAAGCGGGATCTTCATTCCGCTCCGCTCCCGCCTTAGCCTTCTACCTTAACCTATCCGAGCCGAATTGCTCTGAATCAAGGTGTTAACCATGATGGTATCAATATAAATTTTAAACGATAGACCTAATGATTTTAGATTAGATAAACATTATATCCAATAACATTATACGAAAGAAGTTTTAGAATATATAAATAAATTATATCAACAGTTGGTATATCTCACGTTCATTATATCTTGTGAACGTTATGTAAATAAAAATAGACCAAATTACTTTATATGAAATGGGACGCACCCCTTTTTATTTGCCCATCATCATACGAAGCATTGCATATTTGTGCTAATTTTACCAACAAGGTAAACGACGGAACCTTTGGTAGGTACTACTAAAGTTTAAACTTGACAAGCAAGTAGAGTTTTGGCTACTCATAGAACCCTACGAGCTAGTAGAGTTTGAACTAGCAGTAGAAACCGACGAGGTAGTAGTGACGACGACGTTAGATGAGGAGCCAGTGGACTTTGAGTCTGAGTTAGTAGTTAAACCCGACGAGCTAGTGGAGTATGAGTTAGCAGTTGGACCCGACGAGCTACTGGAGTCTGAGTTAGTAGTTAAACTCGACGAGCTAGTGGAGTTTGAGTTAGCAGTTGAACCTGCTGAGCTAGTGGAGTCTGAGTTAGTAGTTAAACTCGACGAGCTAGTGGAGTTTGAGCTAGCAGAAGAAACCGATGAGCTACTAGCGTTTGAGCCAGAAGTAGAACCTGATGAGCTACTGGAGTTTAAATTACCATTAAAATCGGGCAAGCTACTATGGTTTGAGTTAAGAGTAGAACCCGGCAAGCTAGTAGGTTTTGAGTTAGCAGCAGAACCTGACGAGATATTAGAGTTTGCGGTAGCAGCAGCATCTGACGAACTAAAAGAGTTTGAATTTACAGTGGCATCCGATGAGCTAGAAGAGTTCGAGCTAGCAGTAGAACTAGAGTTTGATGTGCTAGTGATGGCTGATGTACCAGCGGAGTTTGATGTACCAGTGGAGTTTGACGTAACAGCCGAGTTTGATGAACTAGTGGTAGCTGATGTATCAACGAAGTTTGATGTACCAGTGGAGTTTAATGTACCAGTGGAGTTTGATTTATCAGCCGAGTTTAATGTACTAGTGGTGGCTGATGTATTAACGACGGATGATGTACCAGTAGAGTTTGATGTACCAGCGAAGTTTGATGTACCAGTGGAGTTTGATGTATCAGCCGAGTTTGATTTACTAGTGGCGGCTGATGTACCAGCGGAGTTTGATGTACCAGCGGAGTTTGATGTATCAGTGGAGTTCGATGTATCAGCCGAATTTGATGTACTAGTGGTGGCTGAGTTACCAGTGGAGTTTGATGCACCAACGGAGTTTGATGTACCAGCGGAATTTGATGTACCAGTGGAGTTTGATGTATCAGCCGAATTTGATGTACTAGTGGTGGCTGATGTACCAGCGGAGTTTGATGCACCAGCGGAGTTTGATGTACCAGCGGAATTTGATGTACCAGTGGAGTTTGATGTAGCAGCCGAATTTGATGTACTAGTGGTGGCTGATGTACCAGCGGAGTTTGATGCACCAGCGGAGTTTGATGTACCAGCGGAGTTTGATGTACCAGCGGAATTTGATGTACCAGTGGAGTTTGATGTAGCAGCCGAATTTGATGTACTAGTGGTGGCTGATGTACCAGCGGAGTTTGATGCACCAGCGGAGTTTGATGCACCAGCGGAGTTTGATGTACCAGCGGAGTTTGATGTGTCAGCCAAGCTTGATGCACTAGTGGTGGCTGATGTACCAGCGGAGTTTGATATACCAGCGGAGTTTGATGTACCAGCGGAATTTGATGTACCAGTGGAGTTTGATGTAGCAGCCGAATTTGATGTACTAGTGGTGGCTGATGTACCAGTGGAGTTTGATGCACCAGCGGAGTTTGATGCACCAGCGGAGTTTGATGTACCAGCGGAGTTTGATGTGTCAGCCGAGCTTGATGCACTAGTGGTGGCTGACGTACCAGCGGAGTTTGATATACCAGTGGAGTTTGATGTGTTTGAGGTACTATTAGGATCTAAGCTTGAACTGTTAGTAGAGCCTAATCCATCGGAAGATACAGAGGCTTTGGAAATGTTTGAGGTGCCAGTAGAGCTTGATGAAGTCTCAATAGTCTTTGAGCTATTTTTTGCTGATTCCGTGGACTCTAACGACTCGTCTATTGAAAAAATAATATTTTAATCAGAAAAGTCTTTTTTTTTGTTTTGCGCCTTTATGGTGAAATGAGAGCATGAGATGAGAGAGATATCACGCTTAAAAACTACGTAAAATAAAATAAAATTTAAGAAATAAAAGAAATGTTATTGAAATGAACTGTGGAACAGTTGACTCATCGATATAATATATATATATATAATACATTCACGAACAAAATGACACCTAAAATGTGGTCGCGGAGGTTGCAAACTTATATGTGCTGGTAGCGAAAACGTGAACTAACGATTTTATAATGATAATGAATTGTAGTTTGACAGTTTCACTTTTTGAACCGTGACACCAAATCTGGTTTATATATTATATCGATGACTTTACTCGAGTAATATCACCCAGGTGATTAAAGTAGAATAAGCCGATGAAATGATATGACAGACAAACAAACGAAGTTTAACTGTAAGGGTTTCTCTTTTCACTTACTAGAGGGCGTAACTTTTAGGTAGGAACAGTAAAAAAATATATATCTTCTTCTTTTTTTACATAGTCTAAAACAAAGTCGCTAACCGCGTCTGTCTGTATATTCGCTGACTCTATCTTTTGACATTTTTGGTTATCAGCCAAAAACTACGTCACATAAGCCAAAATAAAAATCTGTTTTGAGATGTGCAAATGAAGCCCTTTCATATGATACCCCACTCGATATAGTAAATTCAAATTCAAAATTCTTTATTATGCATAGGCCTCACGGGGGCTCTTACATATTGTCATTTTTTACAACTACCACCGGATCGTAACGCGGCCCCACTTTAAAATTTTGATGACCTATTTCGACCCCCATTATAAAAAAAGTAAAAGAAAAAAATCCTTCCTTTTTTACCTTTTAGGTATGGAACCCTAAAAAGGATAAGGAAATTTAAAGAAACTAATTAAAGTCAATAGTAAAATTAAAGTCACCGACATAGCTCTCAGAAACTGCAAGAAGAACCTATAACCGTTGGGGAGGAAAGGTTCTCGAGTGGCAACCACGAACCGGAAGACGAAGCGTAGGCACGCCTCCCACTAGATGAACAAACGACATTGTGTGCGTCGGAGGTAACCGGAGGATGCAAATAGCCAATTGTCGTTAATTGTGGCGTTCTAAGGGGGAGGCCTATGTTCAGCAGTGGACGTCTTCCAGCTGATGATGATGATTTGCTCACCATCGAAAAGTCTTTGCTTGTGGTGGCTTCGTGTGGTGGGTCACCCCCTTCCTTCTAATATGGTTAAGGGGAGTGATGGCTGCTGCTCGATTCAACTCGTGCGCGCGTGCAGCTTGGGGGGACTAGTCCGACTACTATCCCTTTAGCCTTTTAGTTTGTTGTAATTTTGTCGTATTTTTTTTTCTCTCTTGTTACCCGGCTACGGAACGGAGGGAGGGTTATGATTTTAACAAGAATGTACGTTTGTATGTATGTTCATCTGTTCCCGCATATCTTCTAATCTACTTAAAATAATTTGACAAGTAGGGTGTCGTTAGAAGCGTCTTGATTGTCCGCTGGTTATAGGCTATATAATATCACATTATTAGACTGCGATTTTATCCGTAGTCGGGTTTTAGTTTTTAAAACTTATTACTTGTATAAAATCTTGATTTATCTTTCGAACGGCAGGACACACTATCGCTGATGTTGATCCAATTGTAACACGACAACATTGTATAAAAAAAAAGTGAATTTAACAAGCCCGCTGAGTTTCTTGCCGGATCTTCTCAGTTGAGGCCGCGTTGTGATCAGGTGGTAGCTTTTAAAAAATTGACCATTCAAAAACCTATTTGAAATAAATATTTTTGACTTTGATGATGATGATGAATGTCAATGTATCAGTCAAATATTAATATGATTGCAATATGTATAACTTACGAGAAGTCGGAGACTGCTCACTCTGCTGAAACAATGACAGAAAATGTTAAATACCTGGTTTGAATAGTGCTTGCATGGGTACTATGGCAACATTCCTCTTAGGCTTTTGTTCAGCAGTGGACGTCTTTGGCTGTTGCTACTGCTGATGATGATGATTGTATTAGTGCACAAGTGCTTGCATAGACACAAATTCACTCTCTACCTTTACTCTAAGGCTGCCTGTCCACCGGAGCGGAGCGAGGCAGCGGAGCGGAGAAACGAGAAATATTAACCAATAAGATTGCACAAAAACCCCGCTCCAAAATCTTAGTGCAATCTTATTGGTTAATATTTCTCGTTTCTCCGCTCCGCTGCCTCGCTCCGCTCCGGTGGACGGAAGACCGACACGACCAGGAAGAGGTGGGGCACAGGTACCACCGAAGTACTTCGAAGTCTTTTTTTTTATACTACTAAGGTGGCAAGCAAGCGTACGGCCCGCCTGGTAAGCAGTCACCGCAGCCTATAGACGCTAGCAACACCAGAAGAATCACTAGCGCGTTGCCGACCCTTAAGACATTAGATTTTAAGTCTTTGTGTCCGGTAATTTCCCCAGCTACAGTGCCCTTCACGCTGAAACACAACAATGCTTACACACTGCTGCTTGGCGGCAGAATATCTGACACTGCGGTGGTACCTACCTGGACAGTTCCTTGCACAAGGGACCTACAACCTAGTGAGTCCATTGAGTACGGTGGCGACTCTGAGGGCGTCGGCGACATGACTGCTGCCCCCGTCCCCATGAACACTAGGGAACTACAATGCGTTTCCCGGCTGGCTCGAAGGCAAGGCACTGAGGTATCTGGCTATCTGGTGCAGATACCACAAGAGAGCCATAACTTGTTTTAAGCAACAATGTGTGTGATGAACGTGCCTTCAGTCAGGATTAAGCGATTTGCTTCTTCATTTGTAATAAGGCCAGCTGAGTACTGGAAAACGTTGCGTAACCTAGCGGTATGAAATATACTTTACGACCTATTCTCATTTCTACCCGATATGCACACAAAATTTCATACAAATCCGTTCAGACGTGTCGGAGGAGTTTGGTAACGAACACAGCGACTCGAGAATTTTATATCATCGTCATCATTAGCAGCCGATAGACGTCTAGAGCTGGACAAAGGCCTCCCCCTTAGAAGGTAGGGGTTGCATTAATACCCACGCTTGGCAGGCGGCTTGGGGATCAAATTTCATATATTAGAGAAGATTTACTTACTCCTATAATCAGCAGTGCTGCGACGGTGATACATAAAAACAATTTAAACATTATTAATAACTGTTTTTAAACTGTGAGTCAACGAGTTGTGTCCAAATATTCCGTAATCTTATGTTATATCGAAATGACGACCAGGCTTTATATACAGCAAATCTTGCACCTGAATACATTTTATGTCATTTAAATATTATTATGCAAATTAATGTTTGTATGAACTGATACAAGAATGTAACTGCTAGGTATTTTCAATTCGACGGGCCTGTTGGTCTAGTGGTTAGATACACTGGCTGCTACCCAATTGGTCGTGGGTTCGCTTCCTACCCTGTTTCTGAGTGTTATTTATCCCTTTATAGGGCAGAACCGAAATTTGTATGACGCGCGTGACCACATTACATGTCTCACAATAGGGTCAATTTTCAAGTCACCGGTATATGAATTATCGGTCAGTATTTTTACGTAGATCATAAACGGGCGCAGCGCATTAAAGTACCCACAGTAGTTTTGAGTAACAATATATTTTTGATTCAAATGTAATAAAAAAAATGCTATAATTTTTAGTTTGTGCATAAATAATAATAATAAATAATAATATCTTGGGACAATCCACACACGGTCATCTGATAAGTACTATGGAAATAAGACAACTGATACTAATATTTATATACATATTTTTTTTGTAAATAAGTACATACTTAAATAGATAAATAACACCCAGACACTTGGTGGGAATCGAACCCACTACCCATCGGTTAGCGGACAGGGTGTCTAACCACTAGACCAACGGGCCCGTCAAACAATACTACAAGTAAAAATTTCAAAAGAAATGGTGAAAGAAATATCATCCAAACTTATCGAAGTCTCAGGAGACCGCCGGGCTGGTAGCTTTTTCTGCCAACGTATAAGCTTGGCTATACAAAGGGGTAATGCCGCCAGTCTTTTAGGTACCCTTCCCTCCCAGTGCGGCGACTTTGAGGAAGTTTTTTACCTAGTTTAAGTGTACATGTTTGTAAATAAACTGTAAATATTTAGTTTCAATAAATAAGCTGAGCTAGTAAAAATACTATATTTTCATGTAAAAGTGGTAGAATTATCTAGGTATAGTTTTTGCTCAAAGATATTTTTGGATACCAAAGTTAGTAGTTAGTATAGTTGTTGCGTTGATTTCAGTAGAAGTTGCAGGTAATGTCAGTAGCCGTAAAATCTGGTTATTTTATTAATATCTATTTGAACAAATACAATACTTGTTAAAGTTTTTTTATTGTTTTAGATGTTACCTCCTAAATATAGATTTAGAAGGTATGGATGACGAAGATTTTCAGTGTGAAGGGTGGAATTGATGATTCAGATAGGCTAGCACTTTTGAATAGACATTTTTTTAAAAGCTACCACCGGATCACAGCGTGGCCTCAACTGAGATGATCCGGCAAGAAACTCAGCGGACTTGTCATTTTTTCACTTTTTTTTTAAACATTGTTACAATTGAATCGACATTAGCGATAGTGTGTCCTGCCGTTCGAAACATAAAGCAAGGGAGAAAAGAAGAAACAATAAATTACGACAAAAAATACAACAAACTAAAAGGCCAAAGGGATAGTAATCGGACCAGTCCCCCCCAAGCAGCACCCGCGCACGAGTTGACTCGAGCAGCTATCAACTAGATAAACATTTACTAACTTATATCTGTGCTGGTGGCGGAAACGTGAACCATCAGTTTTATTATGATATTGACGTGTAGTTTAACAGTTTCATATAGACAGTAGCGACACTCCTATCGGCAAAAATAATTTTGTCAGCCTGTGGCTTAAAGAGATAGAGCGACAAAAGGGCGCTATTTCTGTGTGCCATTTTTCGGACCGTAACACCTAGTTAAATATTCGATCGATTGGTTCTCTTGAATATCTGAACAAAGGTTCTATTAATTAACACGTTTACTGCGGGCCCAATTGTTTAAGTTTTTTTATTGTTTTAGATGTTACCTCCTAAATATAGATTTAGAAGGTATGGATGACGAAGATTTTCAGTGTGAAGGGTGGAATTGATGATCTAGTGATTAGACACCCTGTCCGCTGACCGTGGTTTCGATTCCCACCAAGTGTCTGGGTGTTTTATCTATATACTTAAGTATGTATTTACAAAAAAAAAGTATATAAGTATTAGTACCTATCAGTTGTCTGGTTTCCATAGTACAGGCTCTGCCTAGTTTGGGATCAACCGTGTGTAGATTGTCCCAGAATATTATATTATTATTATTATTGTTCTAGCCAATAAGGAACGACTACACAAAGTTGTTCCCACCGCGGGATTCAAACCTGCGGCCTCCGGTTTGCAAAGCAAGCGGTTTCCCAGTGCACCACGGAAGCTACAGACGAAAAATGTATCTAAGTACTTAATGTCAGATGTCTAGTTATCATAGTCAAGGCTCTGCCTAGTAGTTTGTACGGCGGTGACTCCGAGGAGGACAGCGTGTTGTAGACAGTTTCCCGTGGGGCTATAATGCCCCACCCCCAGCCCCCACCCCCGGCGGCGGGCTCAATGGCAAGGCACTGAGGGGCGTCTGGTGCAGATCCCACTGTTGAGCCCAGGGGTGTCATGTGCCGATGCAACAGCCGCGGGGGTTTTAGAGGGTAGGAATACCCACGAGCTCCACAGCTCCCGGGGACCTTTTGAAGGTTTCCCCCGCGGAAAAAAATGGTTCTGCCTAGTTTGGAATCATTACCCGTTATATTTCGTTTCCGTACGTAAAATACTTCACGATTCGGTGTTAAATTACAGACACCAGCCTGTTATACCAAAATTCAAAACAAAAGAAATATACAGTTTTAGCAAACAACCTTGCGGGGACTATGGAAATATGGTTATATTATTTGTTGAATATCAATTGCAAACAAGTGTACGAAAATAAATGAGTTTAGTGACTGGGTATGATTCGTTTGTTCAGACGTAATTATACCATATTTTTGCGATTTTAACGACCCGAGCATTTTGCATAAATTTTCAATTTTGCAAATGAATGTAGAGAATATGATTTTTATATTTCTTTCTTTATTTTAAATTCAATTTAGTGACGAAGCAATCAAGAGGTTTGCCCATCGATATATTAGCAAAGTCAAAAATCTTTATTTCAAATAGGCTTAACGCTAGCACTTTTGAATGGTCCATTTTTTTAAAGCTACCACCTGGTCACTGCGCGGCCTCAACTGAGAAGATCCGGCAAGAAACTCAGCGGGCTTGTCATTTTTTTAACTTTTTTTTAAAACATTGTTTGTTTTGTTACAATTGAATCAACATTAGCGATAGTGTGTCCTGCCAATCGAAACATAAAGCAAGGGAGAAAAGAAGAAAACAATAAATTACGACAAAAAATACAACAAACTAAAAGGCCAAAGGGATAGTAGTCGGACCAGTCCCCCCAAGCAGCACCCGCGCACGAGTGTCTCGAGCAGCAGCCTTCACCATCAGCCAACCATATCTGTGCTGGTGGCGGAAACGTGAGCCATCGGTTTTATTATGATAATGACGTGTAGTTTAACAGTTTCATATAGACCCCCGTGGGGTGTCCGGGTAAGAATAGCACCCACCCATGTCCTCCCGTTGGGTGTCCGTAAAAGGCGACTAAGGGAAAACAAGAAGACGGGCAGCAGCGTCTTTTTATTGGATTACCTATACTGCGATCCCCAAGCCGCCTGCCAAGCGTGGGGATTATGGCAACCCTTCCCTTTTAAGGGGAGGCCTTTGTTCAGCAGTGGACGTTTCGACTGCTAATGTATGTATATAGACAGTAGCGACACTCCTATCTTCAAAAATAATTTTGTCAGCCTGTGGCTTGAAGATAAATAGCGACAAAGGGGCGCTATTTCTGTGTGCCATTTTTCGGACTGTAACAACTAATCTAGATTAAATATTATATAGATGGGTTCTCTTGAATATCTGAACAAAGTACTTGTACTTAACACGTTCACTGCGGGCCCAATTTTTGTCAACTGTCTGTTAAAGCGGATGAGGTGGAATTAGCCCAAACCTGAACTCTTTTACAGCGCGGATGAGGCTTTGTCTGCCTCATGTTTGAATAGTTCAATAATTTGACCAGAAACATGAAAAAAATTCAAATTTTTTATTTCAAATAGGCTTAACGCTAGCACTTTTGAACGGTCAATTTTTTAAAAGCTACCACCGGATCACAACGCGGCCTCTCAACTGAGAAGATCCGGCAAGAAACTCAGCGAGTCATTTTTTCACATTTTTTTTTACGACTATTGGTAATGTCACTTATGTAATTTAATTTAACCAAACCCAGCTTCACGTGGAGTCCTGACCCTTGCTCTAAGAAACACCAAAAATATTAATGAGCTCTTCTTATTGCAGCACTCACAAACGCCAATTAACTTTAATTGTATTTAAGAAACTTTTTAAAATCTCTTTATTTCGACTGTCGGAGCCGTTTATGATTATTTTCGATTATTGAATACTAGATAATATGTTATCTCTACTCACTATCTGCGTATTAAGTATTAATTGGCTTCCAGTGTCGAAATAATCTGATTTCAAAAAATGGATTAATGATCATTATCTATAAGTGACGTTTGTAGGTTCGGCAGTTAGACCACAAAACGCACCAAACTGGGGCAGCATTAGTGACGGGAAATAGTATATTTTATTTATTTTATTTTACAATTTTTGGAAGACTATCAACTATGGATAACTTAAATAGGTAATATAATACAGCCAAAAAGTTATTACAATGTCTCCACTAATAGACCTATACTCTGTCCATTTTATTATTAATTTTTTGAGAGCTGACGCCCATAAAGTTTCGTATTGTTAAAGTTACAAAATTCACAGAAATAATATTGTACCTCATGGACGCGTACCACACTTTAGTGACTTGCCACACAAAACGATTACTACGATTGTGCCACAGATTACAAATAATCGATAGAAATAAATGCGTTTTCATTACTTTCGTCTTGTTTACATTAACTTTCATTCATTTTATTTTGAGGGCCTCATGCATAATATAACAATGAAAGACAACAAATTTTTAAGTTCAACCTTAAAAATATTTATGACGGGATCCCAAGCTCTTCTCTATTGAAATTTTGATGTTTTTTTAATTTCAATACCCTCACGAATCATCCTTGGCAGGAATCGCTGTTCTTTTACGAGGATTTGTGGTTTGTCAAATCTAATATAATGGCGGGAGCGATCCAGAAATCCTCAGTAGTCTTTGCGCGACAGAATCCGCAATGAGGAGACTCGCCGAAGAACCAACGTCACCGACATAGCTCTCAGAATCTGCAAGTTGAAGTGGCAATGGGCAGGCCACATCGCTCGAAGAACCGATAATCGTTGGGGAAGAAAGGTTCTCGAGTGGCGACCACGAACCGGAAGACGCAGCGTAGGTAGGCCTCCCACTAGGTGGACAGACGACATTGTGCGCGTCGCAGGTAACCGGTGGGTGCAAATCGCCAATTGACGTTCATTGTGGCGTTCCAAGGGGGAGGCCTATGTTCAGCAGTGGACTTCTTCCGGCTGGTGATGATGATGATGATGTTATCAAACGATACCATTACCGCGCAACAAACACAACACACTTGGATGCTGACTTTGGCAGAAATTATATCGTTCAAGTATACTTGAGCCGTCTGTGGTCACCATCAATGTAATATTTATACTAGATAAATATTTAAAAACAAAATTACATCTAAAATGTGGTCGCGGAGGTTGCGAACTTAAATATCAGTTGGTGGCGGAAACGTGAACGGTTTTATTATGATAATGACGTGTAGTTTGACAGTTTCATATAGACAGTAGCGACACTCCTATCGGCAAAAATAATTTTGTCAGGGTGTGGCTTGAAAAGAAATAGCGACACAAGGGCGCTTTTTTGTGTGCCACTTTTAAGACTGTAACACCTAATCTAGTTTAAATATTATATCAATGTTGGTCACTCTCAAACTTTAGTTTGTGCAGTCTAGACTTGCGCAAGTATATCACAAGGAGTGTAGCCTGCTTAAACGAGGATGTCCTGAGTGAGTGACTGACTGTCCTATCAATGCACAGCCCAAACGGCTGAACCTAGAAACATGTGAACAATAGATTCCTGTTATGATTTATTTATTTATTTATTTTATTCTTTATGCACAAAACAGTACATAGGCGGACTTAATGCCAGAGGCATTCTCTACCAGTCTACCTTAGGGTGATGCAGAGACAAATCGTGGTAGGTGCAAACAAAACAAGTGAAACTAAATAATCATAGATAAATACACACATCAAAAGTGTCTAGGGATCAACATATATTTTTGCAATAACTTTTCTCCTGATTGATATTAATTAAAATTTTCTTTGAGGATTCATCAAATAAAGTGTTTTCGTTTGTCACAGTAACGATAAACCAAGTCACCTTTGCATTAATAAAGAAATTTGCCATTTTCCTAATAAAGGGATTTTTGACATTTGAACCACTAACACAAAAGTTCGAAAAAAAGACTGAAATAACAGTTTTCTTTAAAATTTTATTGGGTAACTTAAACAATTAATAATCCGTGTTTCTACCGCGAACACTAACAACACAAGAACATCGGTTTGGCATACTCAAAATGAGTTCATCCAAATCACGCTGTGGAATGGCCGCCCATGTTCGTTGCAACAACAAAAAAAGGTCTTCTTGCGACTGGATACCCTCCATATTCGGCAGAGCTCTTCTCTGTAGCATATCCCATGCATGCTCAATCGGGTTCAAGTCTGGCGACTGAGCAGGCCAGGGCAGGACATTGATGTTCGCTGCGGCGAGAGTCTGTCTTACAACTCTTGCGGTGTGCGGTCGTGCATTATCATGCATTAACTGAAATAAGGGACCGATTTGCACTTGTAGAGGAACGATGACGTCTGATACAATCGTCTCAGCATAAATTTGAGCGTTGAGGTTGCCTCTGATCCAAATCAACTCAGTTCTTCCGCCGATCCAAATACCCGCCCATACCATGATGGTTCCACCACTATAAGGATGGACTTCCTGGCAGGATTTTAATCGCTGTTGGCGTCCAGGGGTTCTCCAGTGTCGTATAAGTCTTGTATCCGGTCTCATACCAAAACGAGACTCATCGGAAAAGCACACGAAACGCCATTGTTCTTCTGCCCAATTTCTGTGTTCAAGAGCCCATTGATATCGAATCCTACGATTGTGCATTGCTATAGGTGGTACCCGTAGTGGTCTTCGGGAATGAAGGTTCACTTCATGCAAGCGGTTTCTGACTGTTTGGTCGCTAATTAAGTTCCCTGAAGAGTGATGAAGCCTCACGGCTAACATCATGGCAGTTATTGTTGGAGCTCTTCGAGTTAAGATTTGAATATATCGGTCTTGTCTCCGTGTGGTGCAGCGATACCGTCCTCCATGGCGCTCAGCCACGGTACCAGTGCTTCGGTAACGTGTCCAAAGTCGACTGATAACACTCTGACTTGTATTCAGAGCTAAAGCCACAGTACGTTGCCGGGAACCAGCTTCTATCATTCCCACGGCTCTGAGCATTTCTTCCCTGCTTAAATGACGTCGCCGCTCCATAATAACGTTGGTTTTAATCAGTAGTAGGGAAACAGTAGCACTAATAATGTCTTCAATGCGTTGTATGTTTTTATAGGGAAAATATTGACAGCTGATTTTCATCTTTTACTCGAATTTGATTCACAGTTCCTGATTCAAATTATGAAATGCACCAAAAAGGATCCATATAAATTTATAAAATCATAAATTTATTACAAAGCCACATCTCAATCTCAAGAAATCCGCTTAAAAATGCTTGATCCCTAGACACTTTTGATGTGTGTATTTTAAAACTATAATTTAACTTACAATAATTAATATAATACTATGTCGAATATTTCTAAACTGGAGGGTAGAATGGTAGAATGACCGAACGCACTGAACGCGTATATAAGTCACTGCTCTGGCGGTGCAGGGGACATTCATTGGTTAGATCTCGTGCGGAACGGTTGTTCCAGTAGTTGTATAGTGCGGTCACTCTGTCATTCTCCGTAGATTTGTTACAATGCGGTCATGCTGTTAAATTGTTTCGATGTATTTCTTATTGAGTAATGAGTAATTGTCACCTCAGTGTTTGTGTTGGTGTGGTTTATTAGGGGCTGGAGGAGACCACTTGGGGGAGTCCCCACATTTTTATAATTACCTGTAAATGTGTCACAGTATGTGTAACCTTTGTGTCAGTGATGTTTTAGTGTCAATAAACCAGTTTGGGTATGTACTATTGTTCTTTTTTTATTATTTCCACTGAGGGTTTCTAAAATCAGAAGTGGGATTGGATTCTAGCCTATCCGCTTCGTTCTGATGCATTTTGTTATATTCGTCTCAATTATTTTCATGTAGTTTTGTTTTTCTCGAAAAAAAATATATGCGGGTAGTTGTTTCGACAAAACTATTAGCGATGCCCACAGGTTGTACGATTCATGTCGATATTATCTAGTCTTTGTTATGGTAATAGTTGTTACTGGAACACGAATAAGTTTGTGTTAGGTGATATTCGCTAGTCTGGTGTAATGGTTTTCTATTGACGGCTTCTGACAAAATTAGAACTTTGTTTTGTTACATGTTTTGTAAAGGTGTCTTCACCATTCCACAAAACTAACTAATACCGGTTTTGTTTATTTGGTTGTTGTATTGGTTTGGTTTTTCTGGTTGTTGGTTCGATTTTGTTTGGTTTATTTATTTCTTTGCTTCGTTATTTGAAGCAGTGAGTTGATTCGAGTGGGTAGATTTGAGTTCTGACTGCTAGAATGCAATTGCTAATAATTTAGGCAGTTAAGTTGAATTTTGTTTAAGGTGATATTTTTTGTTAGTCTCAATCGGACATCGCAATTTGTGAAGTGTAGTTTTGTTTTTCGCTCATTGTTTATTTTTTTCGGTTGGTGACTAATAATCGTATTTGATATCTGGTTAGATTTGGACATGTTTTGTGAAGGAAGGCCGAGCGGTAATAGTCTGGTGGATCATACAGGCCTAATATATTGACGAGGCCCGATTTTTTTCCATGTACTTGTTGTGACTACCTACTGACTATTTTTACGGCCTTGTCAAACTTTTAAATTCTGTTTCTGTAGTTATGTTGACAGAAGGTGTAAGTGCTGGTCGCCAAGGCGATTGTGCATTGTGGCGTTGGCCGCTGCTGTATTTGGCTGCTACACACTGGCCTTGATCGCTGCGCCATGGTCGTGATGGCCAGACACCGAAGTAAGAAAAGCAGCTGCAGTTGTGACTGTGTGGTAATGACAGCCGCACTGACGTAAGTTGCACACTGTTCTTTGGTGAAGATAAACATTTATAGAGGTATGTTCTTTCGAAACTATTTATTGGTCAAGGGTAAACTGTGGAAGCAATACGCTAATTGTTTACAGTGGTTTTCAAAGTAGTTCCGAATCCAATTGAAAATTTGGATGTAATTTAAGATTGGTGGGTGGGTAGAACGCTTGCCCACCAAGTGGTTTTCTGATGCGCTGGTAGCATACCGTTGTGGAGGATTGGAACTCTTTATTTGACATACCTTTATGGTATTGTGGTTGCTAAGTCTTGGGTTCGATTCCCAGATCTGGCTTAAGTCTTGTTTGATTTCCGGGTCAGAGTTTTTTGGCTTTCCTGTTGGTAGATTCTCATTAACAGGCTAAAAGCGATATAGAAACTAGCAAGGGGTCGTTGCCTTGTTTAGTGTCACTGACCAAATTTGCAAATTTGTGGGTGGGACTGCGCTGTTAAGGTGCTGTGGGCCTAAACCAAAATAAACCAAAATTAAAATGCTTACGTGTTCTATTATTCTGTTCGCTGTGGAAAAGTACATACAGATGGGTGCTTGCTGTCGCGTGCTAAGGCGAATGGAGTCTTGAAGCGTGTGCTACAGGAGCACGTGCGTTTGTCTCCAAGCCGGCTTTCGCGTTGGTGGTGTCGCCATGTCTTCGCCATGCGTTGGGAAGTATATTTTTTTGTTATCTTAGTCACGAGCCATGGGATCGCTACCTATGCTGTGTGTGGTATGCGTGTCTGGTAGACTGGGAGCCATGGGCGCGTATCTTACGGTCGCTACCTATGCCGTGTGCGGTGTGCGTGTCTGGTAAACTGGGAGCCATGGGCGCGTACCTTACGGTCGCTACCTGTGCCGTGTGCGGTGTGCGTGTCTGGTAGACTGGGAGCCATGGGCGCGTACCTTATGGTCGCTACCTATGCCATGTGTTGTGTGCGCATCTGTCCGACTGAGAGCCACGGGCGCGTACCTGATGGTAGCTACCTATGCCGTGTGCTGTAAATGTTTCTGACAAACTTCAGGGTTTAGCTCAAAGGGTAAAACACATTAAGGGAAGTTTTGTCTTGCGGTTGGGATAGCCTCTGTCTCGGATGTCCTCGTACTCAGATATGCTATCTTGGCTGACGGATACACTTCAAGTAAGGTTTGGTTTCATGTTATTGGATGCTGTCTTGGAGTGCGCTCAGACATACGATCCTAGTATATGGAACATGCCTGGGATGGTTTTGTGTTTTAGTGTTTTCGCAAAGGGTAAACACATTATGGGAAGTTTTGTCTTGCGGTTGGGATAGCCTCTGTCTCGGATGTCCTCGTACTCAGATATACTATCCTAGCTGACGGATACACTTCAAGTATGGTACGGTTTCATGTTACTGGATGCTGTCTTGGAGTGCGCTCAGACATGCGATCCTAGTATATGGGACATGCCTAGGGTGTTTTTATATTATGCTCGGACACGTGGTCCTGGAGCTGTAGTACACGCAGGGTCATGCCACAGGTTGGCCGCTGACGTGTCGTGGTGTAATTGATAGTTTGGGTTGAAATATGCTTTTATCTGGAACCGATTCACACACGCAAAGCTATATCTCGCGTAAGTCCGCGTAGATCTCTAGCGAGTCGTGAGGTGGCGCTCCCCCGACGGGACCTGCCCCGGGTGTTCGGTACAGTTATCAGTTTATTTTACACCCTTGTGCTTAGGCTGAGTTAGGGGAACTTAGCTTACATATGTCGAATTGTTGTGTTGACACAGTTTTCTCACTTGATAGTTTGGGTTAAGGCATGCTTTTATCTGGAACCGATACACACACGCAAAGTTATGTCTCACACAAGTACGCGTAGATCTCTAGCGAGTCGTGAGGTGGCACTCCCCCCGACGGGACTTGCCCCAGGTGATCGGTACAGTTATCAGTTTGTTTTAATACCCCTGTGCTTAGGGTGAGTTAGATGAGCTTGGCTTACATATCTGTGGAATTATTTATCGGCACATAAGTTTTTCCACTCTGTTTTATGGGTTCTTAGACATGACTTTGTGCTGCAATTTTGAGCCATTACGCGTGGTTTTGGGATGACCACAATGTGTGAGGGTAACTGGTTGCACCAGTGGGGCACACGCTGGCAAGATACCGATGTAGAGCCTGTAAGTTTCCTAGGTTTCAGGGTGACCTGTTAGAGACCGATGTAAAGCCAGGTTGCGCACAAGGTATCGGTTGCGCAGGAAGAGACCTGAATAAAGCCTATGACCGTGTATGTTTTCTGACTTTTTCCTGTTTGTTTGTGTTTTGTGCAGGACAAGTCAACGTAACTGGGCTGTGCTCGTAGCAGCCTAAACTCCGGGATTTCCTGTGAACTGGACAGTGGAGTCCGCTTCTTCGAGTGGTGCTGTGAACGATGGTGGAGTCCGCTTCTTCGTGTTCTTCTCGGAGAACAGTCGTCAAACTTTAACGAGCCCGGGGACGGTCTCATGTCAGGAGAGACCGTGTCG
Source organism: Furcula furcula (assembly GCA_911728495.1). Classification (NCBI taxonomy): domain Eukaryota; kingdom Metazoa; phylum Arthropoda; class Insecta; order Lepidoptera; family Notodontidae; genus Furcula; species Furcula furcula. The sequence continues at coordinate 13,522,012 of OU452265.1, read as the reverse complement.
AATATTTCTAAACTGGAGGGTAGAATGGTAGAATGACCGAACGCACTGAACGCGTATATAAGTCACTGCTCTGGCGGTGCAGGGGACATTCATTGGTTAGATCTCGTGCGGAACGGTTGTTCCAGTAGTTGTATAGTGCGGTCACTCTGTCATTCTCCGTAGATTTGTTACAATGCGGTCATGCTGTTAAATTGTTTCGATGTATTTCTTATTGAGTAATGAGTAATTGTCACCTCAGTGTTTGTGTTGGTGTGGTTTATTAGGGGCTGGAGGAGACCACTTGGGGGAGTCCCCACATTTTTATAATTACCTGTAAATGTGTCACAGTATGTGTAACCTTTGTGTCAGTGATGTTTTAGTGTCAATAAACCAGTTTGGGTATGTACTATTGTTCTTTTTTTATTATTTCCACTGAGGGTTTCTAATATTAGAAAATAAAATATACTAATATATATTTTTATATATATTATATACATAATTATCTTCGAGAAGAATCTGCCATTTTACTGCGCAAGTATTCCTGTAACTTTGTTTTAAATGTATAACGTGTTGTAGCCATCCTGAGTTCTAGAGGGAGCGCATTCCAGAGGAGAATGGACTGGACGAAAAAAGAAGAATGTATAAAATCAGTTCTGTGAGAAGGACATAGAAGAAGACGATTATTAGAAGAACGAAGAATTTTATCATGAGTAGAGCATAGATAAGTAAACTGCGAAGTTAAATAAGGAGGTGAGTTAGGTGAAAAGAGTATAGAAAAAACTATTTAAAAAAAAATAAAAACCGACTTGAAAGTAAATTATCTAAAAAGCATAAAATAACGAAAATATTATTGAAGTTGGTGTTAGCGTACCTGCTGTGTAGGTATATTCTGCACCAACTTCAATAATATTTTCGTTATTTTATGCTTTTTAGATAATTTACTTTGAAGTCGGTTTTTATTTTTTTTTAAATAGTTTATTTAACACTTTTTAGTGACTTTTATTTTAGCAAGATAGGTATCAGCACTATCACGCAACTCGAACTTCTACATTACAGTAACTTACTGAAAACATAAAAAGTTTATATCTCTTAAACTACTGGACCGATTTTGATAAAACTTGTACTCTACCCTAAGTTGAAAAATACTCTAACTACTGCAAAAAGAATTTTGGAAATCGGACTTGTAGTTTCTGAGAAATCCGCGGACAAACCTACATACATACATACATACACTCGTGAAATTTGGTAAATTTGTTTAGAAGCCAACATAGACTAACATATATGAATATTACGCATTTCTATTAATATTACATACATACGCGTCGAATACAGAACCTCCTTTTTTGAAGTCTGTTAAAAAGAGTAGTCAAAGCTCTTAGAATTCTGCGCTCACGAATAGGAAACCATTGGAACAGGGCACGATGCGTGGAAATATGGTCATATTTACGGAGATTATAAACGAACCGAATGCAGTTATTCAGAAGGCGATCAAGTTTATTGAGTAGATCTGCATTCAGTTCATAATAGCACACATCACCATAGTCTATTATCGGAAAGATTAAGGTCTGTACGAGCATTGCTTTTATATTTGATGGTAATAAGTTTTTTAATCGATAAAGAGATCTTAGAATTCCAGTGACCTTCTGGCTGATGTTCTTAATTTGAGTTTGCCAATTGAGTGTGTTATCAATATACAATCCAAGGTCTCTGACACTAGAACTAAAGGGGATGACAGCACCGTTAAATTGCAGGGCAGGCAGAGATGACTCGTTAACTTTTCGGAAATTTCGTGAACTACCTACAATGATAGCTTGACATTTGGCAGGATTAACTGACACACCAAATTTGTCAGACCATTTTTTAATAGCAACTAAATCAACGTTTAATTTATTGATTGCGTCAGAGACGCTATCAACATCCACTTGTGAGTACAATTGTAAATCATCAGCATAAAGATGATACGCACACTGAAGTTCAGGAGTCAAGAGATCTATAATAAAATTTAAAAAAAAAAAAATTGAACCGACTTCAATACACTGAAAAGTATAAAATAATTTAAATATTATTGAAGTTGGTGTTAGCTTACCGGCTGTGTATATTTGGCACCAACTTCGATAATATTTAAATTATTTTATACTTTTCAGTGATATTGAAGTCGGTTCAATTTTTTTTAAAAAAGATTTTATTTTAAACTTTTTAGTGATATTTTCTTAAATAAAGATTGAACCATCGAAAACCGTAAAATTATCTAGGTAGGTTATGATCACATTATCGTCTACATAGTTTTGCATAATTCATGTTTCTTCAGAAAAAAATATCGGGTCATAATGAAATTTGCATGGAATCATCATAGTAGTTTACTCTCTCGAATAAAAAAAGAATCATCGAAATCGGTTCATAATTGTCAGAGCAATGTAATGGAGAACATCAGTTTTATGGTTTTTACCAGATAAATCGCTCCACGTCGTTCATGGTCCTCCAGGAAGTTCTTATCCGGTTGTACTAAAATTCATACAGAATCAATACAGTGGTTTCTTCTTTCGAATAAAAAAAGAATCATTGAAATTGGTAAATATTTGCCAGAGTTATGACCATTTTTGTCCTTAAAAAGCGACATAAAGTCGTCGATATAGGCTTTCCTACAGCTCTCAGTGCGCAGTCACCATTCTTGTTTTTCAGGAACTACTTATTACTACGCAATAATTTTTTTATGGGACCCAATCAATGGATTGAAGAATGGATGGAAGAAAGATTTTTTCAAATCGGTTCATAATTGACAGTGTTATGCGCGAACATACATAAAAAAAAAAATATATATACAGACGAATTGAGAACCTCCTCCTTTTTTGAAGTCTGTTAAAAATTGAAAATAAAAGAGGAGAAAGAATACCGCCTTGAGGAACGCCAGTACTAATGTTACACCAAGCCGATGACGACTCATCTACACGAACTGACTGCTGACTTTCCCGAAGATAAGAAGAAAACCATTCCAATGACTCATCAGACACCATCAGGTGGGAGAGGATAGATAGAAGAATTTTATGACTGACAGTATTGAAAGCATTGGAAAAATCAACCAGCACCAGAACAGTAACTTTATTGTTCTCCATACCAGTTCTTATATCACCAGTCACTTTAAGTAACGCAGAAATAGTGCTGTGCCCGGTCCTAAATCCAGATTGAAAACAATTAATCAGGGAGTTACGATGAATGAAATTAGAGAATTGTTTATGGACACAAGCCTCAAGCACTTTGGACAAGAAAGGAAGAATAGAAATTGGACGAAAATGACTGGGAAGAGAGGGATTAGGGATTTTGGGAAGAGGTCGAACGTAGGCTTTACACCATAAGGACGGAAATACACTGGACTCAATGGAAAAGTTGACAATATGCGTTATAGCCGGTAAAAGGAAGTCCAGTATTGTTACAATCATGTGTCTGCTGATATTGTCACAGCCAATGGCATTAGATTTCATGGACAAAATTATCTTCCTGATGTCTTCAGAGCTAACCGGAATGAAGTTAAAAGAATTGATTGCTGGAGCCTTTAAACTAGCTATATAATTGACTGTTTGGTTTATTGTTTGATGATCTAATGAAGAAGCTGTGGTGAAATGTTGATTCAGATCATCTAACTTTATTATGGTTGGAAGGTCAAAATGACTTTGTTTACCAATGCCAAGAGTTCCGAGGAATTTCCAAACATCAGCAGAAGAAGAAGAAGATATATTATCTAGAATATGGCGGCATTTAGCGTCGCGTATCATCTTATTGCACAAATTCCTAGCAGTTTTAAAGAAAGTTGTCTTCGGAACGATCATTTTTAAATTTCCGAAAAGCACGGTTTCTTCGCCTCATCGCCATCCGAATCCCCCTAGTCATCCACGGTGCAGGTAATCGCTTCAATTTAACCTTCTTAACGGGAGCATGCACGTAGTAAAGCTTATTAACCATGTCATTAAAGATGTTGATGTTATCATCAACTGTGCTAGCATCTACAAGGGGCTCCCAGCAAATTTCAGCAGCATCTTTATGAAGCTTCGAGACATCCATGCGAGCAAAGCAACGCCTATACAGAACCTTAGAGTTAGGTTCAGGGGGTTTTAAAATATAAGAAAAGAAAATAAGATCATGATGAGAAAAACCAGGGGCATCATGTTGGCCATGGGAAAAAACAAGAGAGACTGGAAGTGAGGATTAAATCAAGCCAAGTGTCATCAGAAATATTATTGTGATGAGTAGCTTGAAGAGGCAATACATGCAGACTAGCTGACTCAATCAAACGAAGAAGATTACGGGAGCGAGAAGAGTTAAGTGCTAGGAGGTTAGTGTTAAAATCACCCATGATGATGTGATGTGCATATTCAGAACCCAAAGATTCTAGAACAGCTTCTATATCAGTGAAATAATTAATTGCAGGCGGGCAATAGACAACACCAACCACAATTTTGACTCCTTTAACACAAACCTCTAAAAAAAGAAATTTAGCCAAAGATGAAACATTTGAAGACGAAGTGGCTAAGATTCTATATGGGAAATCGCTGCGTAGATAAATAGCAACACCACCGCCACCTTTAACAGTTCGGTCATTCCGAACCAGAATAAAACCAGGTAGTGCGTAGGTTGTTGATAGAAGGTGAGGTTTAAACCAAGTTTCAGAAATCAGGATGGCCATGGACGTTACTGTTAATAAAAGTGTCATACAATTCGCTGTGATGGCTAGGTATGCCTTGAGCATTAATATGGCAAACATTGAATAACTTATTAGACTGTTGATTAAAATTTTGTTGCAAAAAGTCACTAAGATTATTCTAGGGAACAAAAACTATTATCACTAGAATCAGCAGATTCAATAGCAGAACAAAAAGAATCAGAACAAAAAGATTCAATAGCAGAACAAAAAGATTTATGACTCCACTAAGAAAGGATTTTTTTAAATTCAACCCTCAAGGGGATCAAAAAGGGTGTTTTCGTATGTATGAAACTTTTTATTTTGTGAGTCGATTGACATAAAACTTAGTGATAAGATTTTTTTTTAAAATAAATAAATAAAGTATTTTGCGAATTTTTAAAAACATCCCTTAGTGGTGTACCAGGGGTTAGTGAACTTTGTATGGAGAAAAGTTCTTCAGTAGTTCGATTGATTGGAAATTTGGTGAAAATTCTTTTTTATTTTTTCATAAACCTACCTACCTTACCCAGGTAGAAAGGGGCTGGAAAGTGGTTTTACACCCTTCCTCAATCAACCCCTAAAGGGATAAAATGGGGGTGTTAACATTTTAGTTAAACTTTTTACTATACGGACTGATCAACTTGAAACTAATTGAAAAAAACTTTTTAAGTAGGATAATTTCATCATCATCAGCCGGAAGCCGAAATTGGGGTCTGATGATAGAGCCCATAAATGTAGTACATTGAACGTAGAACAACGTACAACAAAACGTGTTAATTTTCGTCAAACATAAGTACCTATAGGCATTTATTTTACAAAACAAAAAGACTTCTCGTTATTTCGGAGTTACTCCTGAGCTGTAACAGTCAGTATCAATTACTTATAATATCATTGTGTGGTACAGTCGTCAGTCTGGGTGCCGGACACGATAGGAGCATGGTATGCTTGAAGTGTATATACAGGTGTGGTTCTGCATTCTTCCCATATTTACGGAGGTTGATATATACCTTTTAAAGAACATAAATCAATCATTGAATGATAGACGTAAAATTATGAATTATTTACTTATTTTTTGATTTTACTATCCCGACGTTTCGAATGCTTTGCAGCACCCATGGTCACGGGAGGACTGAGATGTTGAACGTCCTTATGTCACAATTATGCTGGTGTACCCTCAGGTCTTCTTAGTTATTATTGTTGGTCCGATCTACGCAGTAAGAGCTTACAGTTTCTTGAGGCCGTGCAGTATTTTGATTGATATTGGATTTAATTATATTTATCACAGGATCCCAAGCCGGCTTGGGATCCTGTGATAAAAAAAATAAACCGCGATAAAATCCGTAAAAGTAGTTTGATTTCAATGTGTAATATTCGCGTAAGTAAAAGACAACATTATGTGAATTATTTTTTTATGTTTGGTACGAAAAGAAATCCCGTGTGCAACCGTCACTATAATATAGACGGGGTCTGGCACCGCTCTTCACAAGAGTACGCGCGGTTGCCAACCTTGTGGGACCTATTCTGAGCGCTCGAGAGCTCTTATTCTGGTTGAACGTTAATCATGAATCATTCAAAAAAGCTCAAAGCAAAGGCGGGCTAAAAGGCAAGGAACTGAGGGGTGCAGATCGCACTGTTCATATGCCGATGCGATAGCCGCGGGGGTTTGAGTAGGTAAGAATCCTGTGGGATACCTCGGTTGAAGGTGGTCAAAACTCCTTAGCCCTGAGCCTGAAGCGTTAATGGGTAAAAATGAAACGCAAAATTGCTTGCTGCTGTCCGTGTTTATTAAAAAGTTAAAAAAAAAGATCAATTTTGTATTACAATAATAGAAAAAGTACAAAAATACAAGTTACTTAACTGAATTTACATTTTTAAGTTTCTCGAGTTAGGAATCAGTTTCAAAGGACTTAATAAGTTTTAAACAATAAACACGGTGAAATAATATTAGCTATGGAATAATCTAAATGCCTAAATAGTCTGCCATTTTTCATTTTTGAGGTATCCTCTTTGATCTTTCATATGCTTTGTCGTAGTTGATGTTTAATCTGTAAAACGCGTAAATTCAAAATTAATTAACATTTTACAACAAAACTGGCTAATTTGACTGGTAACCAGTCAAATACAATTGGTAGGGTGAAATATGACATATGTAACCTTAACAAATGTCTTTGGCTAGCCACTGGTCACCCATCACTCCTATATTCATACATTTATTACTACTATTTCATTCTTGTAAAGAAAAACAGGGTATACATCAGTGGCGTGCACAGAGGGTAGGCAAAAAAATGTATTCGGCTTGTTTCACCTATTTTAAATATGTTATTATACCATTTCAAATATCTATATGCAAGCAAATACTATAGACATATTAATTAGCATTTGAAAACATTAATAAGTTTATTCAGCGGCTCCATACTGCCAAAAATACTTTGCCTACCCTAGGATTTCTATAAACAGTCTTAATTTAAAAAAATATTAGTTTGGACATGAGTTAACGTAATTTTTTTTAATGTAAATGGATATGTTGGTAATATTGGTTAATTTAAGGATATTTGTGCTGGAACACGAACAAATAGCATAAAGCCTAAACAACTCGCAGATATTTTTTCCTGCTTTCAGTGCACGCCACTGGTATACATATACAGGGTGTCCCGGAAATCAACGTCAAGCCAGAACCGGGTGATAGGCTAAGTCATAACTGTTATTAGAAAAACATAAAAAAAACTTTGATAACGTATATAAAAAGTCATTATAAAAATCTGTTGCAGGGTCTAGATTTGTAATAGAAAGACGCTGCTGCCCGTCTTCTTCCTATTTATTAAATATCTAAAATATTCCTCTTACGAATCGGACAGGACTTTTTAAGAGCCTGTATTAAGATTTGTGCATTTTTTTTCTAATAATTTCATAAACATCATCAAAGAAAAACCCTCTGAAAAACTTTCTTGCAAATCGTGTGGTTACAGAGTGGAACAAGCTCCCTGAAAGTGTGATAAAGGCACTCGACAACATCTCGAAATCTTAATGATACACATGCATCAGCTAGTAGCTGCTAGTGTGTTTATAATATAATAATAATAATGTTTCATATGTGTTACATAAATTTGTTAAATAAATAAATATCTAATATGTATGACCTACTATAATATTTTTTGTCTTTCTTGTATCTGTTGACAATGTAAAAAATGCTATTGGTAGTTTGGGACTAGATGACCTTAAATAATCGAGGGTACTACGCCAGAAGCATGGCACAGGAGTGTGGTAGTACTTTTGTTCAAAAATGTGATGATACTTTAATGAAGAAATATAGACCTATCTCTCTCCTGAGCCATGTATACAAGCTGTTATCGAGAGTCATTACAAACCGCCTCAAACGCAGATTTGATGACTTCCAGCCTACCAAACAAGCCGGGTTCCAAAAAGACTTTAGCACCGTACACTACATACATACGCTCCGTCAGATTATACAGAAGACCGAGGAGTATACTTGACTATTATATCTATCATTCCTGGACTACAAAAAAGCCTTCGATTCGAAAACTAATAATTTCCCTTTTATATTAGTGGTAATAGTAACTTACCCTCAGATTTTTAATTGGCATTATTCGTTTTGACTACAGTTTTAGCATAAGCTTCACTACTAGCGTATGCGCTGGTTCCAGAACCTGCATTGTTGCCAGAGTTGTTTGAGTCGTCATCGGAACCTGAGTCGTTATTGGTGTTTACGTCCTCATCTGAACCTGAACCATAACCATCGTGTCCGTCGTTTTCAGAATCTGAGAAGAAGATGACGTAGATATTTTTATTTCACTAATCAGTCTAATTTAATCATCATCACCAGCCGGAAGACGTCCACTGCTGAACATAGGCCTCCCCCTTCGAACGCCACAATGACCGACAATTGGCTATTTGCATCCACCGGTTACCTGCGACGCGCACAATGTCGTCTGTCCACCTAGTGGGAGGCCTACCTACGCTGCGTCTTCCGGTTCGTGGTCGCCACTCGAGAACCTTTCTTCCCCAGCGGTTATCGGTTCGCCGAGCGATGTGGCCTGCCCATTGCCACTTCAACTTGCAGATTTTAAGAGCTATGTCGGTGACCTTGGTTCTTCGGCGAATCTCCTCATTTCGGATTCTGTCGCGCAAAGAAACTCCGAGCATAGCTCTCTCCATAGCTCGTTGTGTGACTCTGAGCTTATCCAAAAGGCCAACAGTTAGGGACCACGTCTCAGTACCATATGTCATCACTGGCAACACACACTGGTTAAAAACCTTCGTCTTTAGGCATTGCGGTATTTTGGACGAGAAGATTTCGGGTAGTTTCCCGAACGCTGCCCATCCGAGTAATAATCTAATTTAATACTTAATAAATATTAATTCATAGATGCAGTAACAGCTCAGTGGGCGAGCGCTAGCCTTGGAAACAAGGTGCGCAGGTTCGAACCCCAGCTCGCACCTCTGATTTATTTACTGCTGATCCCAATATCCTATCGATCCCTCAATACACGTTAAAATAGTTACCATCGCTAGCTTTACTGATATATTTCCGTTTCAATAATAACATATTAGCAGCTTACTGTTGGTTGTTCAAATGACAGTCTGTCAGGGTTTTAGTTATCTCTCCATTTCGGAGGTTTATAGCGGGATATCGATGACTTGATGGATACTTTCAACTTACAGTTAGGGATCGATGGGATATTGGGACCGGCAGTTAATGAATCATGTGCGAATAGTCTTTGTGCGATTGTTACTAGCTTTCGGTGAAGGAAAACATCGTGAGGAAACCTGCATGTCTGAGAAAGCCTAACTAGTTCTCGAATGACCGTGTGAAGTCCGCCAACCCGCACTTGTCCAGCGTGTTGGACTATGGCCTAAGCTCCCTCATCTTGAGAAGAGGCCCGTGCCCAAGAGTGGGACATAAACAAGGGCTGGAATGTATGAGTATTAATTCATAGAATGCTAATGTTATGGCGAATGGCGCGCTTGTTGGTTAGTGGTTAGACACTGACCAATTGGTCGTGGGTTCAATTCCCACCAAGTGTCTGGATGTTTTATCTATATAAGTATGTATTTATAAAAGAAATGTCTGGTTTCCATAGTACAGGCTCTGCCTAGTTTGGGATCAGATGACCGTGTGTGGATTGTCCCAGAATATATTATTATGTATTATTATTAGGGCGTACTCAGGCGGCAGTTGGAACCGCGTATGTAATGTGCAATGGAAACCGGTAAATATGTGAAATATAGTATAAAATATTGGCGCTTAATCAGCCTGCATTATCCAACCGTGGGGCGAATGCAAAGGGATACAGTAGCGAATATAAGCTGTATTTTTATGAGCTTTTACCTGAGTTTTTACCGGAACCAGATTGGTTAGTAGTTTCTGACCCGCTGCTGGCTTGTGCCTCGCTACCAGCATTTGAGTTTTTGGTGGAAGCTGTTGCACCGCTCACGGCTTTAGCTAAGTTTGATGAACCACCTGTCAGAAACATAAAATACACACAATTGGAAAAATACGATATAGATATTTTTATATTGGTAATCAGGCTAAAATTAGCCTAACAACAAGAGTAAATAAGTTCAGAAAAAAAAAATTAAAACCAACTACAATTAAATAGCGAAAATATATTGAAGTCAGTGCCAGTCGGTGCTGATAACACGCATTAACGCTATTCTTGCACCGGCATCGATATATTTACATTATTAGCGGCGTATCGTTTACCATAAGGCGAACGCAAAGGGATACAGTAACGAATATAATCTGTATTTTTATTATGAGCTTTTACCTGAGTTTTTACCGGAACCAGATTGGTTAGTAGTTTCTGACCCGCTGCTGGCTTGTGCCTCGCTACCAGCATTTGAGTTTTTACTATCACCTGAGTTGTTGGTGGAAGCTGATGAACCGCTCGCGGCTTTAGCCAAGTTTGATGAACCACCTGTCAGAAACATAAAATACACATAATTAGAAAAATACGATATATATACATATTTTTATATTGGTAATCAGGCTAAAATTAGCCTAACAACAAGAGTAAATAAGTTCAGAAATTTTTTTTTAAAACCAACTACAATTAAATAGCGAAAATATATTGAAGTCAGTGCCAGTCGGTGCTGATAACACGCATTAACGCTATTCTTGCACCGGCATCGATATATTTACATTATTAGCGGCGTATCGTTTACCATAAGGCGAACGCAAAGGGATACAGTAACGAATATAATCTGTATTTTTATTATGAGCTTTTACCTGAGTTTTTACCGGAACCAGATTGGTTAGTAGTTTCTGACCCGCTGCTGGCTTGTGCCTCGCTTCCAGCATTTAATTTTGAGTTTTTACCATCACCTGAGTTATTGGTGGAAGCTGTTGCACCGCTCACGGCTTTAGCTAAGTTTGATGAACCACCTGTCAGAAACATAAAATACACACAATTAGAAAAATACGATATAGATATTTTTATATTGGTAATCAGGCTAAAATTAGCCTAACAACAAGAGTAAATAAGTTCAGAAAAATTTTTTTAAAACCAACTACAATTAAATAGCGAAAATATATTGAAGTCAGTGCCAGTCGGTGCTGATAACACGCATTAACGCTATTCTTGCACCGGCATCGATATATTTACATTATTAGCGGCGTATCGTTTACCATAAGGCGAACGCAAAGGGATACAGTAACGAATATAATCTGTATTTTTATTATGAGCTTTTACCTGAGTTTTTACCGGAACCAGATTGGTTAGTAGTTTCTGACCCGCTGCTGGCTTGTGCCTCGCTACCAGCATTTGAGTTTTTACTATCACCTGAGTTGTTGGTGGAAGCTGATGAACCGCTCGCGGCTTTAGCCAAGTTTGATGAACCACCTGTCAGAAACATAAAATACACATAATTAGAAAAATACGATATATATACATATTTTTATATTGGTAATCAGGCTAAAATTAGCCTAACAACAAGAGTAAATAAGTTCAGAAAAAAAATTTTAAAACCAACTACAATTAAATAGCGAAAATATATTGAAGTCAGTGCCAGTCGGTGCTGATAACACGCATTAACGCTATTCTTGCACCGGCATCGATATATTTACATTATTAGCGGCGTATCGTTTACCATAAGGCGAACGCAAAGGGATACAGTAACGAATATAATCTGTATTTTTATTATGAGCTTTTACCTGAGTTTTTACCGGAACCAGATTGGTTAGTAGTTTCTGACCCGCTGCTGGCTTGTGCCTCGCTTCCAGCATTTAATTTTGAGTTTTTACCATCACCTGAGTTATTGGTGGAAGCTGTTGCACCGCTCACGGCTTTAGCTAAGTTTGATGAACCACCTGTCAGAAACATAAAATACACACAATTAGAAAAATACGATATAGATATTTTTATATTGGTAACCAGGCTAAAATTAGCCTAACAACAATGGTAAATGTGTTCAGAAAAAAAAACAACTACAATTAAATACAATACAATTAATTAAATTAGGCTTTTGACTCGATCGAGACCCTATCTATTCTGGAGGCCTTGCAGCGTTGCCAAGTTGACTGATCCCATCTCTTCCCGTAGGGTGTCTGTAAGAGGCGACGAAGGGAAAACAGCGTCTTTCTATTGTATTACCTACCACCTATACTGCGATCCCCAGACGCCTGCCAATCGAGGGGATTATGGCAAAGTCTCCCTTCTAAGTAGGAGGCCATTGCTCAGCAGTGGCCTGGACATCTTTCCGTTGCTGCTGATGATGACTTCTATCCTTTAATATGTGCCAGAGACTCTATCTCCAGAGACTCTCCAGGTAAGTACCGCAGTATCAGATATCCTGCCTCTAAGCAGCAATATGTAAACTTTACTGTATACCTCGAGTGACGAGCAGCGATGCAGTGCAGCTGTCTATAGACCGGCGTATCGTTCACTATCAGGCGAATGCAAAGGGATACAGTAGCGAATATAAGCTGTATTTTTTATGAGCTTTTACCTGAGTTTTTACCGGAATCAGATTTGTTAGTAGTTCCTGACCCGCTGCTGGCTTGTGCCGTGCTACCAGCATTTGAGTTTTTACCATCACCTGAGCTCGAGCTGGAAGCTTCTGCATCGGCCTGAGCTGAGGTTGATGAATCATCTGTCAGAAAAAATAAAATATATACACATGATTAGAAAAATACAATGATCATACATATTTTTATTTTGCTAATCAGGCTAAAATTAGCCTACAAAAATAAAAAAAATATTTTCGGAAAAAAAAAACAACTTCAATTAAATAACGAAAATATATTGAAGTCGGTGCCAGTCGCTGTTGCTATTAGTTAACATGCCATAACGCTATACTTGCACCGACTTCAATATACTATCGTTATTTAATGCTTTTTAGATCATTTTCTTGGAAGTTGGTTTTTATTTTTCTGAAATTATTTTATTTAATACCTTGATCCCCAAGCCGTCTGCAAAGCGTGGGGATTATGGCAACCCCTCCCTTCTAACGGGAAGGCCTTATAGTTCAACAGTGGATGACTTCCGGCGGTTTATGATGATGATGTACATATGTATGTTATTTATAAGTATATGATAATTACACAATGATTTATGATATTTACGCGAATATTACACATTAAAATGAAATTAATTTTACGGATTGTGCCAAATTTCCAGACAGGGAAAATCTAAAACATACCATACACTCATGAAATCTGGTACATCTGTGTGTCTGAATATTACGTATTTTTATTAATATTATACTGTCGGGATGTTGCATATATAGTGAACGTGCTTTGAAACTTCGCATGCGCGATACAGAAATCGGTGGCGCCATCTGTCTTATTGTATGTGGTATTTCTCTTCATCGCAACGCTACCACATATGGCGCCATTAGCTTATGTTGAGTCACCACAATATACATAAAAACTTACCAGAACTAGAGTCGCCATCATCGTTGGAGTTGTTACCGTAATAGCTTCCGTCATTTTCGCTTGAATTTGATCCATCTGCCATAAACAAAATAGATATACTATACAAAATAGATATATATATAGGTATTATTATTTTGGTGCCTACTTATGTATTGTATACAAAACACCCTAAATAAAAAAAAGCTTATTTTATTCTTGTCTTAGTTTATTGAAACTAAATATTTACAGTTTATTTACAAACATGTACACTTGAATTAGGTAAGAAACTTCCTCAAAGTTGTCGCCGCACTGGGAAGGATGGGTACCTAAAAGACTGGCGGCATTACCCCTTTGTATAGCCAAGCTTGGCAGAAAAAGCTACCAGACTTCGATAAGTTTGGATGAAATTTCTTTCACCAAACCGTGCGTCTCATGAGACCAAGGCCCCATGGTCTCCACCGCAAAGGGCGCAAATATATAGCTCGAACCTAGAGCTGCATACTTGCGTCGCTTTGCATCACTAGCGGTCGCCGCTTGTCTTAGTTTTAAATAAAGAAATAATGTTTACGAGTACTCAAGACGCCCCCGGTAATTGGTGAGGTTGACAGGTTGTAAAGTATCCTATATAAAAGTGAACAACTTGCCAAAGGTTGCCTGGAAGAGAGCGTGACTAGTGATACCGCTGCCAATAGTACATTTGCTGTATTACTGTATTTTTCTTGTTTTGTTAGGTTATAAGTAAATTGTACAATAAAGAGTTATCTGTCTATCTAACAAATTTATTTTTTAATTAAAATGTTAGAACAAAAAAAATTACGTATTCTTTAAATTTAATTCAAGAATAACATATTAAAATGGTGAAGAAATTAGCATATACAGGGTGTGGTTCTGCATTCTTGCCATATTTACGGAGGTTGATATGTATGTATTGTAGTAAACCCTGTAAAGAACATAAAATGACGTAAAATTATAAATTATTTTTTATGTTTGGTACGAAAAGAAATCCCGTGTGCAACCGTCACTATAAAATAACCCCGTCTGGCACCGCTCTTCGCACAAAGTAGGTAAACAACAGTACACGCGCGGTTGCCAACCTCGGGACCTATTCTGAGCGCTCGAGAGCTCTTATTCTGGTTGAACGTTAATCATGAATCATTAATTATCTTTTAGTTATTAACCACTGCATTAGAAATCTATTTTTAATCAATTAACATAATCCTTAACTGTTAGGTCTACAAATTTGGAAAAAATGGAAAAAATGCAAAACCACATTCTGTAGGTATATTTTAATTTCGTTATTCAAACTAATTTAATACTTAAATAATTCATAGAATGATGTTATTAGGGCGTATTCAGTAGGCAGTAGAACCAGTAAAGACGTGAAATATAGTGTAAATTCTTAGAATATGTATAAGTACAATTACTATAGAATGCTTATTTTTAAGTAAGAACCGTAGGCACGAGTAAGAACATCGAAAATAATTATAATAGCTATAGCTACTCTACCGTCAGCTGTATTTAGCCACGTTTGCGCTTGTGACAGATCAACCCCATCATACATATCAACATAACTAAATAGTTCACCTGCCTTTTGGAGGAAGGACTAAAGAAACCTGACTAGGCTGCCTACGGTTTGTTCAAGGGGACCATAGACAAACGCGTACTCTATTCTTGATATACAAACTCTATGTGTAAAATATTACCATTGCTTTATTTTTTTATTTAACCTTATTTTTTTTTTTTATTTAACCTTTTTTTTTATTCTTACCTTTCTTAACAAGACAAGCAAGACGTTCACCTGAGGGTCAGCAACCCGCCTGCCTATAGACTCGTCACACGAGACGTTAGTTATTAAGTCTCCAGTGATTTCACCAGCTACAGTGCCTTTCACACCGGAACACAGCAATGTTTATACGTTGCTGCTTGGCAGCGGAATACCTGACACTGCGGTGATACAGAACTAGACGGTTCCTTGCACAAGGAAGTTATCACCTGGTACATAATAAATGTAATACTAATAATACCAGCCCTTGTTTATGTCCCACTGCTGGGCACGGGCCTCCCTTCGAGACGAAGGGGCTTAGGCCATAGTCCACCACGCTGGCCAAGTGCGGGTTGGCGGACTTCACACGTCATTCGAAAGCTAGTTAGGCTTTCTCAGACATGCAGGTTTCCTCACGATGTTTTCCTTCACTGAAAGCTAGTAACAATCGCACAAAGACGGTTCGCACATGATTAATTAAAGAAATCAGAGGTGCGAGCCGGGGATCGAACCTGCTCACCTCGTTTCCAAGGCAAGCGCTCGCCCACTGAGCTTTTACAGCTATAATAAAAGTAATACTCGTAAATGTGAATACTTAATAAACATACCATCCGAGCCTTTACCCGAAAGAGCACCTGAAACAAAAATAGTTTTATTATTCCATGAACAATTACATTAAATTATTAACAATTTGTATGTATACAGGTATGCCCCGTGGGGTGAAAATAGCACCCTCGCATCTCCTCCCGCTGGGCGTCCGTAAGAGGTGACTAAGGGAAAACAAGAAGACGGGCAGCAGCGTCTTTCTATTGGATTATCTACCACCTATACTGCGGTCTCAAGACACCTGCCAAGCGTGGGGATTATGGTAACCCCTTCCTCCTATGGGGAAGGCCTTTGCCACGCATGGCACGCCTGGAGGAGGGCTACTACCTACCAAGTAAAAATAGAAAAAAATAGTTTTGTTAACAACTTACCGGTCACTTTATTAACGACGCCAGATAAAACTGTAAACAAGACATGATTGGTTAGTATTCATCATCATCACTAGCCGGAAGACGTCCACTGCTGGACGTAGGCCTCTTGGAACTCCACAATGAACGGCAATTGATTATTTGCATCTACTGGTTACCGACGCGAACAATGTCGTCAGTCCAACTAGTGGAGGCAAAACAGGCCTCCGTCTTCCCGTTTGTGGTTGCCATTCAAGAACCTTTCTTTCCCATCGGTTATCGATGCTTCGAGCGGTTTGGCCTGCCCATTGCTATTTCAACTTGCAGGTCCTGAGAGCTATGTCGGTGACATTAATTCTCCTCATTCCGGATCTTATCTCGCAAAGAAACAGGCTGCATTGTCCTAACCTAGAGTATTTTAACCAGCGACTTGCGGTTCACAAAGCAAGGACTCTGTGTAGTTGCTCCTTACTGGATAGATAGATAGATAGATAGAGAACTCTTTATTGCACACCAAAAAGTACAGGAAAACAAAGAAGTACAAAGAAAATATACAATGGTATACATTGGGCGGTCTTATCGCAGGTTGCGATTTCTTCCAGACAACCTTAGGATGGAAAGGAACGATCAGATAGCAAAAGAAGGTAGCCAATGGTGTACAGAAAACAAAATAAAATAAAACGAGGAAAAGCTAAAAATCTACATGTAATATAAATAATAATATATAAGAAAAATATTATATATACCTACATTGAAATAAAAAAAAATATATCTATATATTCGATATACTTATAACATAATATAACATAGTTTATCTATGGTGAGGAAATAAGTAATAATACTATAAAACATATTATGATAGTATAGAGGTGATATCGTGGATGAAAAAAAAATAGAAAATAAAAAAAAGTCATGGCTAGGAGACCAAGAAATATTCCTTCAGGAGCCTTTGACAGCAGGAACTGAAAAAGAGTTACCGTAATATGCTGTGGAATGCGTTGGAATTTTAGGATTAAATGGATAGGACAATAATAATAATATAAATATTGTATTTTTTTGTATTTCGCCATTTTGTATTACTTGTTACTACAAAAACATCTTTAAGGGTATCAAATAAAAGGTCTTAACGAGGCGAGTTGAAATATAAATTTATGTATATGTATTGCTTTTATAATTTGTACTTGTTTTTAACCCACTTCAAAAAAGGAGGAGGTTCTCAAATCGTCGTGTATGTATTTTTTTAATACGTGTAGATAAGATTACTTACGCTCAAGCGTTGGGTGTTGTTGACTCTGAAACAATTGAAAAATTGTAAATTGCAATAAAAAACAATAATTGTAATATAATAATAATGAACGAATGAAAAATCATGAGAATGATAGAAAATTCTCTAGATAAAGTAGTAAGTATCAGTGGCGTGCAGAGAGGGAACGTATTCAGCTCCTTTAACCTATTTTAATTATGTATATTAATGTTACGGCTCTGGACTAGTGTCGAAATATCGAGACGTCTTTTGTTTGATAAAAATTCTCACTTTTTAGTTGTAAGACAATAGCCTATTGTTTTATGTTTGCTATCAGTTCCGTGAACCTCAGTATTGTTTTATTTGTGCGCTATTGTTTAATTGTTTTCTTTATTAGGGTATTTACAACTTGCGAATGATCCAGAAAATATAGTCCTGTATAAAAGCCGCCGTCAAGCCGACCAGCGTTAGTGTGTTCTACGCTGCGATCCCGGAAGTATCTCAACGCGATACAGTGAGCGATACGCTGCGATACCGGAAAGAGTGTTAGTGTGCGTTACGCTGCGATACCGGAAAGATCCCAACGCGATACAGTTAAGTGATAACGGTGAACGACTAAAGCTTGTGATAACGGACACCGAGTGATATATCTGCGATCAGGACTGTTAAATTGCTGAACTCTGAAGTGTGTGATGAAAATAAAACATCTTCACAGAGCAAACGGCATTTTCAAGAACCCTGCGACGTAACATTAATATACCAGTTTAAATATCCATAAGTTAGCAGATTATATGGACATATTCATTTGCATTTAAAAAAAAAACTTTAATTATATTATTCAGAGGTTCTATACACATAAAAGAACATTCCTACGATTTCTCTACATAATATTAACTTTTAAAATATTTTGTACTGACATGGTATTTACGTGATGTTTTTAAATGTAAATGGATACGTCTGTCATGTTAGTTCATTTAAGGATATTTTTGGTGGCACACTAACAAATAGCTTAGAGTGCAGATATCTCGCAGATGTTTTTCCCTACATTCTGTGCATGCCACTGATAAGTATATTAATATTTTATGGCAATCTATACATGGTCATTCGATCCCAATCAAGGTAGAGTCTGTACTTTGGAAACCAGACAACGGATACTAATTATTTTATAGTTTTTGTAAAGTCATACTTATAGAGATAAAATACCCAGACAGATGGTAAAACCTACGGCTTATTGGCTAGCGGCAAGGATTAACCACTTGACCAACAGGTCCGTCAAGAAATAAACGATAATATTAATAATAATACCCTTGTTTTGTCCCACATTTGGGCACGCCTCCTCAAGATGAAAGGGCTTAGGCCATATCCACCACGCAGGCCAAGTGCGGGTTAGCGGACTTCACACGTCATTCGAAAGCTAGTTAGGCTTTCTCAGACATGCAGGTTTCCTCGCGATGTTTTCGTTCAGCGAAAGCTAGTAACACTCGCACAAAGACGATTCGCACATGATTCATGAAAGAAATCAGTGGTGCGAGCCAGGGTTTGAACCTGCGCACCTTCCCAAGTTTCCAAGGCAAGCGCTTGCCCACTGAGCTGTTAATGCTCAAAGAGACGATAATAGAAAATAATAATAATAATAAGATAAAACTGGATACTTGATCGATATAGCTGTGCCAAACACTCATAATTTGCAAACAACAATATCCGAAAAGCTTACGAATTACACCGAGCTCAAAGACGAAATTACTCGTCTCTGGCACCTACAAAAAGTAACCATAGTCCCAATAGTCATTTCTACAACCGGGGTCATACCAAAACAGTTACACCAGTCTCTCAAAACCCTTAACCTACCTCCAAATATGTACCTATTACTCCAAAAAGCCGTAATTCTGAACACATGCCGTTTGGTTCGCAATTTTTTGCAAACTGAACAGGAGAGGCCTAACCCAATTCCTCAATCAACTACACACGTCCCACCCCCTGATGAACACTTGGCTTAGGCCCGTGCCATCAGGTATACCGGTTCATTTGCAACCGAGATAAACTAAAGTTTAAAATAAAAATAAATTATAATAATATTTTATATTTATATTTTAAAATGTATGTATTTATATTAATAGTTTAAAGAATAAATAAATGGAATAATAATAAATATATAAATAACAATAAAATTTTAATTATTCTTACCTGGGGGACCACAATGGCCACAAGGAGGGCTAAAGCGAATAACTTGAACATTTTGACGTATTACTGTAACGTTTAATCGTCTGAAATATCCTGAAGATGTGGTGAGGTTTCTAGGCACAGGGGGCATTTTATACCAAAATTTCAACTGCTGAACAAATTTCACGGTAAGAGAATATATAATTTATTAATAGTGTAAATAGCCATAAATTATGATCGCCAGATTGCAAGTGCGCAATATTTGCGATTGACGCGATTCCAATTTTTTCGAGTTCCGTACACTTGATTTATTATTATTATTATTTTATACTACCAAGGCGACAAGCGAGCATGCGGCCCGCCTGATGGTAAGCAGTCACCGCAGCCTATAGACGCTAACAACACCAGAAGAATCACTAGCGCGTTGCCGACCCTTAAGACATAATGATTTCTGATATTATAAGCGATTTATTTATAACTAGCTGACCCACGCAGCTCCGCATGCGCTATTTTTAAGTTAACTAAACTTTTAATAACAGTGATTCGCATCGAATACATAACCTCCTTTTTTATAATCGGTTAAAAACTGGGACCCACTTTTTACTTGCTCTCCGAAGCACGGACCCGTTTAGTTGAAATGGCGTTAAACGGTCACCCATCTATTTAGTGACCTTACCTAACGTTGCTTAACCCGATTGATTACAAAACCTTGATAACAACTCTCTATGAGTCTTCCCTTACTAATATTTATTATATTATAAAGAAAAATTTATAAAATCGGACCAAGCGTATAACCAAGTACCCGTTTTGACTTTAATCCTCTCTCCCAAAAGAACCGTGCTAGATTACGGGATAAAAAGTATCCTATGTCCTACCTCGTAGTAAGATCTCAAATCATGCCAAGTTTCATTTGAATCCATTCAGTAGTTTCGGCGTGATGCGCAGCCGTGATACAGACAGACAGACAGACAGACAAAAAATAAAAAAATTACATTTTCGGCCTCAGTATCGGTTATAGAATGCCCTCCAAATATAATTTTCAAAATATCTTCAATGTACAGAATTGGACCTGTTACAGTTTTATTATAAGTATAGATTTTAATTACCCTGCGATAATCCGTAAAATTAGTTTCATTTTAATGTGTAGTATTCGCGTAAATATCAGAAATCATTATGTGAACACACTACGGACTGGAAATCGCAGGGTAATTAAAATTATAAATAAACCGCGATATAATCCGTAGTTTCATTTCAAGTCCTTAAGCCATTATATGTTAAGTCTTCGTGTCCGGTAATTTCACCAGTTACAGCGTCCTTCATACCGCAACACAGTACTGCTTACACACTGCTGCTTCTCTGATACTGTTTTGGTACCTAACACCTAGTTATTGCCAAATCCCGTGGGGTGTCTGGGTAAAAATAGCATCCTCCCATCTCCTCGATTGGGTGTAAGAGGCGACTAAAGGAAAACAAGAAGACGGGCAGTACCGTCTTTCTATTGGATTACCTACTGCCAAATACTGCGATCTCTAAGACGCCTGCCGATCACGAGGATTATGCCTACTCCTCCCTTCTAAGGGGGAGGCCTTTGTTCAGTAGTGGACGTCTTTCGGCTAATGATAATGATAGCACGACGGGAGGAGAGGAGTTTGTACCTAAAGTCTAAATATGTTGAATGTTTTTTTTAACTCAAAATAAGTGCTTGAGTACCTCCCACAGTCCCACCTGATGGAAAGGGGTTTTTAAAAGCCTATTCACGCTCTTTTTTAACCTCCGACCAAAAACGAAGGGTTTTATAAGTTCGTAGAGGGAAGAATGTGAAACAATTATAGGTAATAGATGTCTACCTATATTTTACAGGAAAAATAAAATGATGTTTTTAACAGTTGTAACATTTGTACAGTTTTTAGTATCCTAAAAAAACCTCGACAAACAAACTTAGTTTTGCTATCTGAGGAATAGTAGAATAATTTTGATACGTCCAAAGATTGTATGCGGTTCGCGTATCCAACTCGCACTTGACCGGTTTTTACTATATGATATCATAGCTATTCACTCTAGCCTTGAAGACATCCACATTTTAAACGGACGGGAAAACCGACGCAGGCAAACTGTTTCAGTTCTGTGCTGTATTTTAATGTTTAATATATTTTGTATATTGGTTTAGACGCATAATGCCCACTTCGCAAAACGTCCACTTCGCAAATAGGACACTTCACAAATTGAACACTTCACAAAACGTCAACGTAGCATAATGTACACTTCGCAAACGTCCACTTCGCATAATGTACACTTCGCATAATGCACTCTTTGGGAAATGTCCACTTTGCAGAACTCCAACATTATATAAGAATATACATATACACGGAACCCTAAAATAATATATTAATCACTTCAATATTTAAACATATTGCGCTTTTAATTTTATTTGTCTTTGTACAGAATAACACCGAATTAAACATTTCGGTTATTTATGAACATATGTATTTATTTATTGCTGACGTCACAGCAATTAATCAGAATATTCATTAAAGAACTTGTATTATGATTTTAGTACACGTTTATTAATGGTATCGGATAACAGTTCACTATGACGGGCCCGTTGGTCTAGTGGTTAGACACCCTGGACGATGGGTCGGAGGTTCGATTCCCGCCAAGTTTTAATTTGATTTGTTTTGAAGTTTCTGGGTGTTATTTATCTATTTAAGTACTTATGTATTTACAAAAATAAAATGTACTTAAGTATTGGTATCAGTTGTCTGGTTTCCATGTCAAAGTCAAAAGTCAAAAATAGTTTATTTCAAATAGGCTTAAAATAGTTTATTTCAAATAGGCTTAAGCTACCTCCGGATCACAACGCGGCCTCAACTGAGAAGATCCGGCAAGAAACTCAGCGGCCTTTGTTATTTTGTCACCTTTTTTTAAACAGTGTGTCATGTTACAATTAGATCAGAGCGACAGCGTGTCTTGCCGTTCAAAAGATCAAATAAGACAAAAAAATACGACGAAAGTACAACAAACTAAAAGGCCAAAGGGATAGTAGTCGGACCATTTTCTCATGGTACAGCCTCTGCCTAGTTTGGGATCGGATAACCGTGTGTGGATTGTCCCAAGATATTTTTTTTATAAGTGGTAGATTCCTTGTGCAAGGAACCGTCCAGGTAGGTACCACCGCAGTGTCAGATATTCTGCCGCCAAGCAGCAGTGTGTAAACATTGCTGTGTTCTGACGTGAAGGGCACTGTAGCTGGTGAAATTACTGGATACATAATACTTAATTAATATCAAATAATAACTATATAATAATATTCTGAGACAATCCACACACGGTCATCTGATTTTATATTAGGCAGAGCCTGTACTGGGGCTTCGAGGAGCATTTCAAGCGCCTGGTCCCGCGAATCGACAGGGTTGCAGCGGCCTTGTACAGGCTGCTCCCCAATCTCGGGGGGCCGAGCGAGGAAGTTCGTCGCCTCTACGCCGGAGTCGTGCGGTCCGTAGTCCTCTACGGGGCGCCCCTCTGGGCGCCGAGGCTGGCCATTCGACGTTGTAGAACCAAAATCTACAGCGTACATTGTGGATTGCACGAGGATACCGGACGGTATCCTTTGAGGCGGCGACCATACTGGCACGCTTTCCGCCCTTAGACATCCTGGCGGACATGTATGCGAGGGTTTATGAAAGGATCCTCATCGCCCACCAGAGTGGTGGAGGCGAGCCGGTGGCGAGCCGGTGGCGTTCGAATCCATCAAGCTGCAGGAACCGGCCGCCCAACGTCTCGCTCCTCAGCCCTGAGCCCGGGACTATAAACAACGGGCAACCTTCGGAGTCGCTGGACGTTCGGGGTGTGGGCCCTAGGATTCCTCCATACCCGCCATACTCAATGGCGGCGACTCCAAGGAGGAAGGCGGCGGTGTTACGAACCCCGTCCCCGTGAGCACCGTGTCAGGTTCCCGGGGGGTTACAATGCACCCCCCGGCGGTGGGCTCAAAGGCAAGGCACTGAGGGGATTCTAGTGCAGATCCCACCGGAGAGACCTGGGTTCCCTCTCATGTGCCGATGCGACAGCCGCGGGGGTTTTAGTGGGTAAGAATCCCACATACCCCGGTTGAGCCCCACAGCTCCCGGGGACCTTTTGTAGGTTTACCCCGCGTCAAAAAAAAAGGCAGAGCCTGTACTATGGAAACCAGATAACTGATAGTAACGCTATTATATTTTTTGCCCGACTGCCCCAGGCGGAGGGATGAGGGTAGAGTATGTATGTCTGTACGTATGTATATATGTCTATTTCTTTGACACGGCCTGCAGCCTAAGCGGCGTGATAGACAGTGACTTAAAATTATGTCCTTAGATTCGTCTAAATTGTGTGAGTGACATAGGCTTTTCTTTTTCCAAAATATATGGCGGCCACCAGCCGCCATTGTGTATTTTTTTAGTTCCAAAAACATCATTATGGGTATCAGATTAAAGGTCATAATGTGACGAGTTGAAATATATTTACATATACGTCGTATACGTATACGTATTATGTATATTTGCATGCATTTTGTTTGTTCGCAGTCGGACTTTTTTTGCTTTTATAATTTGTATAAACCACGAACCGGAAAACGCAGCGTAGGCTCCCGCCTACGCTACCTCCCGCCTACCTCCCACTAGATGGGCAGACGACATTGTACGCGTCGCAGGTGCATGCAAATAGCAAATTGTCGTTCATTGTGGCATGCCAAGGCCTATGTCCAGCAGTGGACGTCTCACGGGTGGTGATGATGATGATGAAAAATTCAAATCTATACTTATAATAAAACTGTAACAGGTCCAATTCTGTACATTGAAGATATTTTGAAAATTATGTTTGGAGGGCATCATATAACCGATTATAGTACATAACATAATTTTCAAAATATCTAACTAAACAAATAAAAATAAAATAAATAAATATCGATACTAAAGCCAAAAATGTATTTTTTTTTATTTTTTTTTTGTGTGTCTGTCTGTATCTCGGCTGAGCATCACGCCGAAACTACTGGATGGATTGAAACGAAACTTGGCATGATTTGAGTTAATACTCCCAGGTAGGACATAGGATACTTTTTATCCCCATATTCAGCACGGTTTCCTAGGGAGAGGGGATTAAAGTCAAAATGGGTACTTGGTTATACGCTTGGTCCGATTTTATAAATTTTTCTTCATAATTATAATAAATATTAATAAGGGAACACTCATAGAGAGTTGTTATCAAGATTTTGTAATCGATCGGGTTAAGCAACGTTAGGTAAGGTCATTAAATATATTGACCCGGACGAGTACCAAGTACGTTCCCGGGGCCCGTCGACACAGCGGGTTGAGGACACCGTGGGGTTTTAGTCGGTAGCTGACAGTCTGTCAGTAGTCCGACATAACCCGCACCGCTACCCCCGTGGCGGTGTGGGTATCCGTAATGTATTTCCCCAAGTTAAAAAAAAAAAAGTTCATACATATATTGGTGACCGTTTAACGCCATTTGAACTAAACGGGTCCGTGCTTCGGAGAGCAAGTAAAAAGTGGGTCCCAGTTTTTAACCGACTATAAAAAGGAGGTTATGTATTCGATGCGAGTGTCTGCTATTAAAAGTTTAGTTAACGTAAACACAGCGCGGGCGGAGCTGCGTGGGTCAGCTAGTTTATAATAATATACCAAACGAAATAACAGTTTTAAATACAGATAGCGTTTTTAAATTGAAGCTTAAATTAATGATTTCTGATATTTACGCGAATACTACACATTGAAATGAAACTAATTTTAAAGATTATATCGCGGTTTTTTCTTGATTTTTTTTTGTTTTTTTATTTTTATTTTATTAGTTTCATTTCAATGTGAAGCTTAAATTATTTTGAAAAATGTTTTATTTTATGAATTTCTTCTCCTTATCTCATCATCAGCCTACACTGTCCCACTGCTAGGCAAAGGCCTCCCTTCCATTCTTACATTCACCCCTATTTCTGACATTAATTTCCCAATCCCCACAAAACGCCCGCAGCTCATCGCACCATCGTTTCTTCGGTCTACCTCGACGTCGAAATCCCCCAGGGGTCCATTCTGTAGTGACTTTGGCCTTGTGGTTTTCTGGCATGTGGCAAATGTGACCAGCCCAGTCCCATTTCAGTTTGGCCGCTGAGATGATAACGTCAGATATATGTGTGATAGAACGCAGTACTGTAATTTTTGTCGTAATTTATTGTTTTCTTCTTTTCTCCCTTGCTTTATGTTTCGAACAGCAGGACACACTATCGCTAATGTCGATTCAATTGTAACAAAACAAACAATGTTTAAAAAAAAAGTTAAAAAATGACAAGCCCGCTGAGTTTCTTGCCGGATCTTCTCAGTTGAGGCCGTGTTGTGATCCGGTGGTAGCTTTTAAAAAAATGGCCATTTAAAAGTGCTAGCGTTAAGCCTATTTCAAATAAAGATTTTTAACTTTGACTTTGACTGTAGTCCTCACCCTGTCACTGAGCTTGAACCCTAACATACTGCGTTCCATGGCTCGTTGGCAAACTTTGAGTTTGGACTTTTGTGCCAAGGTCAAGGACCAAGTCTGGGCACCGTGTGTGAGGATTGGAAGGATACACATGTCCACGAGTTTCCTTTAAAAATAAATAGAAATTGGAAGGAAGTCATTAATAGGGATTTTAATAGGTATCGGAAAATAATTATGGACGACTAGTAGTAGCCCGCGGCTTCGTCCGCATTGACTTTGTTAGTAAAACGTGTTTTGAATTAGGGATCATGGTTTTTCAAAATATTGTTTACCCTGGACCTAATAAGTATCAAGTAGACATATTTAATGACATATCATGTTCTTTTGAGTAAGGCATCGTAGCTCCTATCGTGCCTTAA
This sequence comes from Furcula furcula, assembly GCA_911728495.1. Taxonomy (NCBI): domain Eukaryota; kingdom Metazoa; phylum Arthropoda; class Insecta; order Lepidoptera; family Notodontidae; genus Furcula; species Furcula furcula. Next base: position 13,495,499 of record OU452265.1, on the reverse strand, counting down.
AGGGTTTCTTAAATAATCACCGCTATTATTTAAAAAAAAAACGGTCAAGTGTGAGTTGGACTCATTGAACCAATTGGACACCTTCATTGAACCTATTAATGTTATTTTACTATTCGTCTAACACATCAGATAGTACACACCAAACCGTAAAAGTAAGTTATTTGTCGAGTTTCTTTTGGGATTTCTAAAGAACTATACTACTTCGAAAAATCATTTTATTTTTCCTGTAAGATATAGATAGATAAGTGTATCACCTATAATTATTTCAGATTTTTTCCCTCCACAGACTTTGCAGATAAGACGATATAATACACCAATCCTAGCCCGCGGACAACCACTGCAGCATCGACGCATCGCCCAATCAGAGCGCGGGACCCAACACATTCGCGGATAGCTAACCCACATAATATATTATTTTTATTAACATTTTCACCGAAGAAGCTACTGTATTATATATCGCCAATGACTATTCAGCGTGTTATGTCTATCTCATTGACATAATTTGATCCTACGGAGCCAAATAAATATTACGGAGCCCGGAGACCTATGGAAAAAACCAGTGAAGATAACTAAAACGCAAAGGTTATTGAAGGCTGCAGTGAGCGCGCATTTTGGTGAGATGTGCCAACCATCACTATCCCAAACCTATCCCAATCATTTGTGTTAATACTGTGTACTGTAATATTCCAGCGTTGGATTTTCTACGATCGGCAGTGAGGTCAAAGTCCAATTCTAGTTACAAAACCCAACTGTAAGTACATTTTAAGCACTTTGCTTCCTATTTGTTGTCAAAATGACTAGCGTAGACGGAGGTGCAGACGAGGACATCCGCGAATATAATAAACGTCGTGGAATAGTAAAAGGTCGCCTTACTAACTTTAAAAAGTACATTAGTTCGTTTAAAGGCCAGTCTGCACCCGCTAACGTTCAAACTGAGTTAAAATTACGTATTAAAGGAGTCGAGACTTTATTTACTGAATTTGACGACGTTCGAAATCGTATTGAAAGTTTATGCTCAGAGACTGAAATTGAAAATCAACTGAGATATCGAGAGGAGTTTGAAAACGATTATTATTCTTCTTTAGCTGAGGCTCAGTGCATAATAAGTTCCGATGAAGGGTCACACCAAAGTTCAAGTTCGACGCATAATATTGTTCAATCTGTGAAACTACCTACTATTTCCTTGCCAACATTTAATGTATAAGCAACATTAGATAAACTACTAAATCAACAATTCAAAAACTACTCATTAAAATACATGTAGTAATCAACAATTAATAATCACAGTAAGTAATACTGTGATATTTTTTACAATTAAAACTAAATAATCTGCTTATTTGATCTATTGCAACACATAAGGTTAATGTTTTTTCCTTAACAATTAATGCTAATTTCAGGTCCCTGTTTATAGGCGACTTCTGTTTATCCATTAAAGTTAAAAAAAATAACAATCGTTTTTTTTTAATGATAAGTTATTTAATCGTTTATGCCACGATTCAACTAAATTAGTTGTTCTATGACATTGTCCTTCGCAGTTTCATAAGTCTAATGAAAAAGACTCGCTATCTAGCCAAGTGGAAACAAAGTAATTATTAAATTTTATCATATTTTTACTGCCAGCCAGCTTCTTCCAACCATCCAACTCCGGAACTGCTCCGCTCGGTCCTGCGTCACCAGTATCATCAGCATGCTTTTTTGAGCATTCATAATTAAAATAAAATTGTTCTACTTAATCCCTTAGAGATAACTGACTAACTGATCCTATGATGTAGGCGCGTGGACTGCAGATCACGTAAAGTTTCCGTTTGTGGCATCGAAGCTCTTTAACGAGTGGACGGATTTAAAAGCTGGTTTAATCGAGATTGTTCTAATCAATATCGGTTCAGCCGTTTAAAGACCACCTGCTCTTTTCCTAGTAGATAAATTACTTTTTAAATTCTGAGTTCATTTCCCGATGTCGTTTTATTTTTATTTATTAAGTTTACACTCTTAAACGAGATAGGTCTCTGACTGACTGTACCGCTGCAACAATCCATTGTGCAATGAGTACCATTGTGTTAAATAAAACTTTATTACTATAATAATATTTTGATGTTTTTGTCGTGGAGCACTTCGGGAATGATTTCGGAAACTCGTGGAGTAGAATAAAATATAAATGCAATATTTTTAAAATTTAATAAATTATATTAAAATTCTTTGGATTACTTTGAGAATGAATGTATGAAATTCTTATCTTTTCAGAACAATTAGAATGGAGTACTTTGGGAACAACCCGTCTCACCACCACTTATTCATCCACTTTTATGTTCCATTCTTTCTTTTTTCCATCCCAAGGTTGCCCGGACGAAATTGCGAATAGCGGATGAGGCAGCCCTTTGTATTTAAGTACATGCCTTATTTTATGTGTAAGTTTGTGTGTAAAATAAAGAGTAAGTATATCTTTAAATCAATTTTTTTTCGCGTTTTATACTCAAAACCAACCATTACCATTAGAACGCCTGTAAAGGTCAATTTTAAAAAGTTGTGATAACCGTGTTTCTTAATTTCTTTTGCTCCGTACACTGACTAAGTTTCAAGCCCGTGTGATGAAAAAAAAAATTCCTTACCTAATTTGTGAGCCCATTAGGTGTGGAATTTCGAACATCCGTTCCTATTGTTCACTCAGCTTATTTGAATCATGTTCGCGACGTTCTGAAGGCTTATTCACTTGAGCTTGTAAATTATTCTTGGTGTGTATCTAACTTAGACGACTTGTGATAAAATTTAATATGTTAAAGTGCTTTGTGTCTTGCCTGACGAGGCACTGCTTAACAGCAGAAGGTAAATGTTAAATGTGAGCCACTGTGATTTTGGATCGGTCATGCTCGCCATCGAAAAGTCTTTGCTTGTGGCGGCTTCGTGTGGCGGGTCACCCCCTTCCCTCCAATATGGTTGAGGGGAGTGATGGCTGCTGCTCGAGTCAACTCGTGCGCGGGTGCTGCTTGGGGGGACTGGTCCGACTATTATCCCTTTGGCATTTTAGTTATTAGTTTGTTGTATTTTCGTCGTATTTTTTATTTTTATTTAATATTTTGAACGGCAGGACACACTGTCGCTGGTGCTGATTTAATTGCAAAAAGACAAACTTTGTTTAAAAAAAAAATGTGAAAAATTGACAACCCCGCTGAGTTTCTTGCCGGATCTTCTCAGTTGAGGCTGCGTTGTGATCCGGTGGTAGCTTTTAAAAAATTGACCGTTCAAAAGTGCTAGCGTTAAGCCTATTTGAAATAAAAATTTTGAATCTTTGAATCTGTTGATTCCAAATTTTAAGATTCTACGTTAAATGGTTTTGGTTTTACATCGTATTATCGAAGTCGGCGGCTCTAGCAAAGACTTAAGGTAAGTTTACATTACGAAATTAGTGGCATGAAATTAATTTCGTGACATTAGTTTTACCAACAGTTTCACGTGTAATTTAATATTTTCGTAATGCATGCAATAATTTCATGAATGCAAATGAGTTTCGTGCACTGCGCGATTTTTTGGTGAAATTAGTGTCATGCAATTAATTTCATAGTGTAGACCATAGATTTAAAATTTTACACTATGTGTAGACGCGACGTGAAACTAGTGTCGCGAAAGCGCCTGCGCTGTGTGTGCAATATAGATAGATAGACTTTTTATTTTCTCTGCCACAAACGAAACTTAGTCTATGAATTAATTTAGGTACATACAAATTTAAAATTAAGAGACAATCACATGTAAAAATAAGAATAAAAAGTACATTTGTGAGAGACCGGTGCCCAAACTAAGCCGAGGCCTGTATTTTGGAACACCAGGACCCCCATAATAAAAATGAGGATAGTCTGTGATAACAATCATGATTTAAGTAGTGTGTATTTTTTTAGTTACATTTCCAAAGAGAAAATCTAAAAAGTATGCACTTAGTATCACAAATGTGGTAAGTATAGTGAAAAATATTAAATCTATGGGTAAGTATTAATATGTGCATGCACATGAGTATTTGAGGATGAGTATACGCGCATGTATAGCTTTGATGCTGATGGCGCCATGGTTACTGCGATACTGTGGATCACAGACTACTCAGTAAGAACTACGTTCAGACCGCCATGTCGGGTACATTGCCTTTGAACCGTAATGCAGGCATTTAAACTTCAATTTGACATTTGTTTTTTTTTTCTTTCTGCACGTTTAGCTAGGGCAAAGGTTTAACGATCATACAGCCTAATTATTTTATCGGGTTAGGTTCCATCTTCTTTTATTATTTTAATTTTATGACTTAGGAACTAGGTAGAATCTAAAAAATAAATAAAACAGCCTTTTAATAATTACTTCTTTTTATTTTTATATTTTTTCTTAAACTTATGTAGTGCCTTATTTTGCATTGGTTGCAATTTACATTTCTCGGCCCTAATAACATCAATCCCTTTTAATATTTTATTAATTACATTGCACCAATTAAAGATGCAGAGTTTGATAGATATTTTCAAGAAATATTCAAGAACAATTTTTTTATGAATTTGGCAATCAAGAAACGCAAATGAATATTTGGAACTTATTTCTTGTTTAATTTTTTCACCTACATTAGTTTCATGACCTTTTTGTTCCAAATATTCATTTGTAGTTTTAATAATATTTCCAAAACTGGTAACTATACATTCGGATGGATAGTTTAATTTTCTAAGGGTTTTTGTTTTATATTATTTTTGTTTAATAAAGTCGTGAATACTGCTATCTTTTGTAAGTAAATTATTTCTGCATTCTTTACAATTAATTTTGTTAAGTATTTTGCGTGTTACCCATCCAGCCGTATACGCCCTTGAATGAATGTTAAGGCGTTCTCGTCTTGCCTGTTCTTGAATATTTTCTTCATTAAATTCAATATCTTTTAAAACAGGTATTTCCTCTGGTATAGGTTGAGATATTGGTGCAGTGTTTAAATTTTCAAAAAGGGATTGTATGTTTAATATGCCTTGGCTGGCATCTTCCTCACAATTATAACTTTCAGAATGAAAATTTATGAATCTCGTCACTAATAATGATTTAAACGTATTTATAAATGCATAAGCAGTTGGATCATTACTCCTATAATTATAAGCACGTACTTGGCCAAAAAAATTTTCAATTATATCTGAGTTGAAGTATCTGGGCCTCATAATTTTAATGTTTTTTGAGGCCAACAATTGCCACACTCTTTTAAGGCTTTTTAGAGTAATGATCCAATTTTTAATAGAGGGTACACTTTTAAGTGTCCCATCCTTGGCAATAAACTTTATATTCTCCAAAAATTTTATGGCTTTGTTCCAAAATTCATGATGTGCTGATTTTGATGTTACAGCTTTACGTAATTTTTTGCCTTTTAATGCCCTTTCATTACTATTTGCGCCATTGACACTGTCAAATAAGTCGTCGAAAAACGACACTGCTTCTGCTGTGTTCTTCATAGTCTCACTTACAGGCCTTCCATCAGGATATACAGCTAAAATAAAAAAGTACAGTATAAATATAAAATATAAGTATAAACGTTTAGGACGTAGAGGGTTTACATGGAAAGAGACTCCTCGAATGTTGAAAAATGTTCGACGGGTGCGCCAAGGAAAACCAGCCTCAGATTTTATTGACTGACTAGTAATTCCACTGACTAATATTACATGAATAAATCATTAGACACAAAAAGGCGAAGAATAGAGTGACATAAATAAATATATTTATGGAGTACGACAGGAACTCCCCAGGTCAGTCTGGAGGATGACGTTGTTTTCAACACTGAAACGTCATTCCTTATACCAAAATTTGAAATACTACGTCATAGTGATGTCATACTCACTTATCTGTCTTAGGGTCCGAACACTATTTTAATTGCAATCAATATCTGTGTCTGGTCTATGTGAACGGACACATAAGCATCTTTATGGAATATACAATGAGTAGATGAATATATATTCTTTTCTATGGTAATTATTAAATACAGTTACTGTTTCATAGTAACTTACCACTATTTTTAAGCAATTAACTGAATATTAAAAAAAAATAACATGCCAATTTCGTCCACATGTTCTGAAATGTTATATTAATATATTCTGTAAGTACTTACGAAAAGCGGCAGTGTATGATAATGCTGCTGACACTGACTTGCTCAAAACACGTACACAATTCTTAACCTAAAACAAAGCATAACAATAAGTAAACAGTAAGTACTCATAGTCATAATTCCAAATGAGGAAATGCTTATATCTTAAGTGCCAGAATCAAATATTATTTATCTGCATTCATCAACATTTTAAACAGCATATTATTATATCATTAAGAAAGTACAAAAAGCCCGACTGCGAACAAAAAAAGTGGGCTTAGATAAAATTATACATACATTGAATAAATTCCTATATATTTCAGCTGGTCTCGTTAAGACATTTCATTTGATATGGGTATCAAATGAAAGTTGATGTTTTAGTGATGTTTTCGGAAGAAAAAGTAAAAAATGGCAGCCGCCATATTAGTTTTTGTTAAAAAATATAAATGTCACTCCCACAACTTAATCGAATTTAACCATGTATTGTAAGTCACAGTCCATCAAGCCATTTAGGCTGTAGGCCATGCCAGAGATATACCAACATAGTACTCTTCTTGGGGCATTCGGTCAATAAACATTTCTCTAGGTGGTGCCAAGATTGGTACCCAGTACAGACAGAAAGTTCAAACCAAATAATATTTTTGTTATATGTGTACTATAGCGGACACGAATGGTGTATCAGTTTTCAATCAAAATCGTTTGAATACCATTATGTGCGCTTACCCCGCCCTCGTGCATTTTGGGCCGCTCGTGCAAGCGATTGTCGTCCTTAAGGTGGTACAACGTTCGTGACCACCAGAGTACATAACTAAAATATTTTTTCATATAATAGTTATAAGTTAAGGTCAATATTTACCTTCATTTTCTTTATTTTTTCTGGAATAACATGTTGATCTGTCAATTTGTGTAGGATTCGCGATTCGCCATGTTTACAGTCAGCATTGTAAACGTCAAGAATATCATTCCATGTCACCCTCTTTCCCTCGAACATCATATCTTTTGTTAACAGATTGTTTCTAATACCTTTAAGCAAGTGAGGTGGATCGTATATCACGCTTAAGGAACTGCCATATAAATGAATAGTGTCATCTGAAACAATAAAATAATATACTTAGCTTAATTTAGCACTAAATCAAGTTATATCATTACACATATCTACTACTCAATTTCAACTTACCAATGGAGTCTCCTGCACGTAATTGTTCTTTTTTGGTATCATCTAATAAACTGTTTATAGCAGATTGAAAACTTGATCCTTGATCTGACACTAGGGCAATTGGTATAAGCCCCGTGTCTGCCACTGCAGCTAAAATAGCTTTTATTATTCCTTTTAATTGCAAGCTTGAAGTAGCACCTTCACAGAAATAGAAAGCGACTGGTTGCTGCCATTTAAAAACAGCACCCCGTAACATGAATACGAGGGCATGATCAGCGAACTGGTTGATCTTTTTATTTAAATCAACAAAGCCCACAATGTTGTCTTTATTGGCGGCATAGGTTAGTGCTGTTTCAATTGTCATTTCATCATATACAACTGTACATAATTTTTTTCTGCTATCCCACTGTGTTACCTGTAACATACATAATAATTCTTCAAATTATCGTCTAGAGTAGTGCACTTATACAAAAAAGGTAGTGGTATCAACTTTATTATTCTGCGATATCAGTGACTTTAAGCTAGTGTTCTTTTATTACTCACTGTAGATAACAAATAGGGATGAATATATGAGAGCATACTAAGATCTTAAGAGCTGTCTACTTAGTATAAATAAAGATTCCCACATAATGTAGAAATTTTAAATACATATGTAAAATAACACATAAATAATTTTCACAATAACACAATGAAATGTATTTTTTACGTTTAATTTCCCTCAAAAAGTTTAATTATTACTTGCTTTGATATCAATAAAGTAAAATAAAATAAAGTAATAAAAATATACTAACTGTATATGCATTTGATGTAATTGAATTACAGTTAGTATTCATTTTGTGTTTTGTATTACAATGCTGCCGATTCTGTTGTCACACACTAGACTAAATTTTAGTTTAGTCGTGTCTTTCCTATTCAGAGATCCATGAATTAAACTAAATTAGGTATAGTTTGATAGAATATAATGGTTTTAGTTACTCAACTTAGTTTTAAACGTATTTTGCTATTCTGTTGTGCACAGTTTACGTAATTTATGCCTAATATTAGAAACTTCAAACTAAAATTAGATCAAAATAGTCGGCATTTAAAAGATGTCGATTAAAATAAAATAGAATAGACTAATATAGAATGAAATAAATATTAAAATTAATATTAGAATAAATATTAATATAACTAATAAAATAAAAATTAAATATTTTTTATTAATAACAATAAATATTACAATAAAATAAATATTAATAACGATTAAAAAAATATAAATAATAAATTAAATATTAATAAATAAAAAATATATATTAACATAAATATTAAAATAATATAAATATTAATAAAAATTAAAATAAATATTAATAAATATTAAAATAAATATTTAAACAAATATTAAAATAAATATTTAAACAAATATTAAAATAAATATTTAAACAAATATTAAAATTAATATAAGTATCGTAGCCGGAGAATTATTTTAGTTTAGTGTAATCAGATGAACAAGAGAATTGTTTTCAACTAACATGATTTGACCAATGAAAACCTCACTATCAACTCAATTTAGTAGCTGTCGAAATCAAATTAAGCACTTAATCATCTGTTGATACCACTAAACTAAAATTTAGTCTAGTTTAGTGTAGTGGTGACAACAGAATTGGCACCATTACTACATTAATGACATTATTATATTAAATTAATTAAACAATAAAGAATATTCATTTCCCATATAAAGAATTAAAAGTTATTAAAAATGTATTTTACCTGTTGTCTGATATGTTCAAAAATTTTGGTGTTGATCCCAGTGTCAATATTTAACTGGCTTATCATTTTCTTTAATGTAGTCTTTGACGGAAGAATAAATATTTTTTGGAGAAACTTATATGATTTAGGGCCTTGTTTATATATGGCAAGGGCAATAATTTTCTCCTCTCTTGTAAATCTGCGGGCCTTTTTGTTTTTCGAACACATTTTAATTTGCATCCACAAAACTTTCTTTGTCAGAGGATTCATATTTTTAGTTAACTCCTCTAAAGATTTTTCATTACTAAACTTCAATGCCTTTTTGGCCCTAGATTTATAATTGTTTTCTCGTTTTGCTTTTTTATATTCTTTATAAAATAACTGACATCTTGGAGATAATGCGTTTATGTTTCTTATTAATCTCCTTCTAACCAACTTTCTAGGGGTTTTAATAGATGAAACTGTAAACAAAAAAATATTAAGTGAACATAAAAATATTACTTATTATCAATATACAGAAATAACTTCAAGCAGTTCATAATACAGTGTTGATTAATTATTACCTTGTGTATCAGGGATTCCAGTGCTGGTAGTTGCATTAGCAGGTTCCATTGTAGTTACGTTAAAAGTAACTGAAAAAGAAATTAAGTAACTAATTGAATTCTTTAGTGATACATGAATAAATAACATTGTCTCTTGGTAGTCAGTGATATAAACATGGTTACATACTAATAATAATAAAGATAGATAAACCACTCTTAATTCCACACTAAAAAGAACAGGAAATACAAATTACAAACATTTTATACATTGGGCAGTCTTATAGCTAGTTGCGATTTCTTCCAGACAAGATACATACATCTTATAACATTTAAGTTATATTGCAGGGAAAAAATCTACAATTATCTTGCTGATAGTGAATCAAAAACTACATTAATACAAATATTAACTATTTATTCAAAATAAAATGACAGCGTACATAAGGATTCTTTTTTATACTACCAAGGTGGCAAGCAAGCGTGCGGCCTTATTTAAACAGTCACCGCAGCCTATAGACGCTAGCAATACCAGAATAATCACTGCCGACCCTTAAAACATTAGATATTAAGTCTTTGTGTCCGGTAATTTCACCACACTGCTGCTTGGCGGCAGAATATCTGACACTGCAATGGTACCTACCTGGACGGTTACTTGTACAAGGAATCTACCACCTAGTAAAATAGTTTAATTAGTATTATAGACTACAATAATATACTCCAGTGCAATGGAAGGAAAAGGAGGTCTTTGAGCAAAATTATATATTTTTAATACTACATACCATTCACTTCAGAGCGGGCCACTTTATGAGGTGTGCAGTCCATAGGTTTTGAATATGAATGATCAATATGGCGCTTACGTGCATAAGTGTGATCAAAGTGTGTCTTCTTGGAAACTAGAAACAAATAGAAATATTATTTTTTTGTTGGCTATGGGTCAAAACATAATTTAGTTTCATTCAAGGATAACTTACCCGTTTCTGTTCTGACCGATGTTGGGTTTCCTGAAGAAATCTCCATGTCTGTAAACAAACTTGGATAGGCGTCACTCTTGAGACGATTTGTCGCCGTGTTGACAAACTTTTTCTCAAAATGTTTGCGACACACAAACTTGTTCTCGGTGACTTCACTATTTCCAAAACCTATGCACTGTAACCACCGCATCCTATTTTCTTCCTTTGCAGGAAATTGATGCAATTTAACGTCCTGTCGTAAACTTTTGCACTTGGGTATACAACACTTTCGAAACATTGTTAAAAATGCCGAAGTTTAACCCGATATCGCTGTATTTGTGGATTTAAAGAGGCGGAATTTAATCGACGCAAACACTTCTCATCAACACGAAATAAGCAATGGCGGACGGACGGGAAGGACCGGCGATTTAGCTGTCAAACATTAAAAAATGGCGCCTGGTGTTCCCGGGGGTGAAGCAGATGAGAGAGGGACGCGGAACGTCTATATGAATGCCTGCACTGTCAATCTATACGGACCAATTCTTTTGTTCATACATTACCGGGCGTGACTGTGGATTTCGCGACACTAATTTTTTTACGAAATTACTTTCGCATATATCGAAACTACCTTCGTGAAACTGAATTCAACATGATGACACTAATTTCGTAATGTAAATTCTGCATTACAATGGCAGTAGGTAACTAATTGTTTTCCAGTTTGGCGCCGTCTTTGATAATAAGATGTAGGTATTTATATATTTTGTAATCCACGTTCAACTATGTAGATGTAAAAACCACTGATCCTAAGAAATTATTTCAGGCTTTTTAGTAACATTTTGAAGGCGGCTCTTTTTTTTTGTAGAAATTATTTACAAATATACTTAAACTAGGTGAAAAACTTCCTCCAAGTTGTCGCCGCACTGGGAGGGAAGGGTATATCGCGGAGCGATGCTAAAGGGAGGATCCTCCGACCGAGCGAGGTGTGATGCTCGACCAGGGCCGAAGCCCCCAACGGTTGTTGTTGGGATGTTGTATATATATTCAATGTACTTTGAAATTTCGCTTGCGCGATTCAGGAACATCTTTATTTTGTACTCTCATACGTAGTAGTAGGTCGCTACATCACTCCCCCCGAAGACTGGGAGTCGATGCACTAATGGTCTTCAAGTGTCAGCTCGTCCTTGCGCTCCAGTCGCTATGCCAATGCCGCTTGTACAATTCCAGTGTGCGTAGTTCCAGTGCAACGGGGCTGATGCTGCGTAGTGAGTCGAGGTGTGCAGTGCGTATGGCTGGCTGCTGCTTGACGAACCGGTTTTGAGGTAAGCACCCATCTTACGTGGACCGGCTGTCGGTTCAGGGGTGCTGTGCCATGATGAGGCCGAAGGTTTGACCAGGCTTGCATCTGCTACAAGGCGGTGGTCGTCCGATGAGGCATACTGGCTGGTTTGTGACTCGCTGGTTGTTGTTTGCTGGAGACTTGCTATTGGGGAGAGAGTGATGGCGAAGCTTCGACGGCTGCGTTGATGTTCGATGCGAAGGCTGTGTTGATCACGTCGGGGTCACCAATATCGCGGAGCGATGCTAAAGGGAGGATCCTCCGACCGAGCGAGGTGTGATGCTCGGCCAGGGCCGAAACCCCCAACGGTTGTTGTTGGGATGTTGTATATATACTCAATGTACTTTGAAATTTCGCTTGCGCGATTCAGGAACATCTTTATTTTGTACTCTCATATGTAGTAGTAGGTCGCTACAGGTACCTAAAAGACTGGTAGCATACCTCATTGTATGGCTAAGCTTATACGTTGGCAGAAATAGATAGATAGAGAGATAGAGATTCTTTATTGCGCACAAACAAACAGATACAAAAAGAATAAGACACAAATTAATGAAACATGCAACAATGGGCGGCCTTATCGCTAAAAGCGATCTCTTCCAGGCAACCTTTGGATGAAGAGGAAAATAAAGAAGTTACAAAGAGCAGAGGGTGCGCGCACTAGACATGAATAGGTAACATTAACACAAAGACACATAAAAACACATATGTTGTATACTATATATTCATATGAGTATAATATATAAACATACATCAAATAATACTATTATAAACCTACATAAATCAGTACGTACTAATATAACAAGAAAATTACACAAATACCGATTAACTTATTCCGCCAAATAAAAGTTTTTTACCAGATCCTTGAAAATTGGCAGTGACGAAGCACGCCTTATAGAAACGGGCAAGGAATTCCACAGGCGAACCGCCTGCACCGTGAAGGATTTGTCATAGAAGGAACTGCTATGTAAGGGCATCGTAAGACAAAGGTTTTCCGAGGACCTAAGACTTCGACAAATAATCGAAACGTTCCCTAAGATAAGAAGGGGTGGGCGGGTTAAACAATATATTATAGAGAAGAGATAAAATATGAAGATTTCGTCGGAGACAAATGGGTAACCACTTGAGTTTTGCACGGAATTGGGAAATATGGTCAAATTTACGCAAGCCATATATAAACCTAATGGACAAATTTTGCAATCGCTCTAGCTTATTCAATTGATCCTCTGTCACGTCCAGGTAACAAACGTCAGAATAATCTAGTATAGGGAGAAGAAGTGATTGTGCAAGCGCAACGTTAGTGGCAGTGGGTAGAAAATTACGAAGCCTTTTTAAAGAGGCTGCTGAAGCAAACATTCTGCGACTAATGGCATCCAACTATGGGCCCCAATTAAAACACCGGTCCATAATAACACCAAGATTCTTGACGGAATCACTATAAGGAACAGCAATACCGCCAAAATTAATTTGCGGAAGTGTCTGGTAATTCACCTTAGAGATCATCCGAGAGCTACCTATAATAATGACTTGCGTTTTAACTGGGTTAACTTTTAGTCCATAAGATTTGCTCCAATTAGCAATACGAGATAGATCAAGATTTACAGCTTCTATAGCTACATCCAAATTAGTAAGTGAGGCCTGGGAATAAATTTGAAGATCGTCTGCATATAATATGTGGTACGAAGAAGTAGGTAAGATGCTGAGATATGGTGTTTATGAAAATTGCAAATAATAAGGGAGATAAAACGCCGCCTTGTGGAACGCCAGCAGAAGTGTTACACCAGGTAGAGAAAGACTCTTCCAGACGAACACGCTGCCGACGACCATGCAGATAACTGCGAAACCAATCTATTACTGATGGAGATATGTTAATTGAGCGAAGTAAAGCTAGTAGTATATCAAAATTTACGGTATTAAAAGCATTGCTAAAATCTAGCAATGTTAGCACAGTTAACTGACCGTTCTCCAAACCAAACCGTATATCATCTGAAATTTTAACTAGCGCAGTAACCGTGCTGTGCCCAGGGCGGAAGCCAGATTGGAAAGGATTTAAGAGGTTATTTTTAGAGAGATAGAGACTAAGCTGCCTGTGGACAAGACGCTCTAACACTTTAGATAAAAAGGGAAGGATGGAAATAGGATAGGATGGAAAAGTTACCAGCCCGACCGTCTTCTGACACTTCGATTAGTTTGGATAACATTTCATTCACCAAACCTTGCTTCGCAAGAGACCAAGGCCCCATGGACTCCACCGCAAACGGCGCAAATGTAGGTCATCACTATTCGCGTGCTCCCAGCAAGTATGAGATTTGTCTTCTGTACATATCACGGATACAAAATACGGACTTGATAGGCGTGATTTTAAGAATCAAGCTATATTTTACAAGGTTTAGAAGGAACGCGCAGAGCCCCCTAGCTGTGCCTTCGAGACACTTAGCCTTTTAAGGCATACCTCGTCAAATTTTCTATCGGGCACCTACTGAGATACACATATAAGCCTTAGTAAACTTGTAGATAATATAATTCACCATCAGCAGACGAAAGACTTCTGAACAAAGACCTCCCCCTTAGATGGGAGGGGTTACCATAATCCCCACGCTTGGCAGACGTCTTGGGGATTGCAGTATAGTTGGTAGTTAATTCAATACAAAGACGCTGCTGCCCGTTTCCTTGTTTTCCCTTAAGGACACCCAGTGGGAGAAGATGGGAGGGTGCCATTCTTACCCGTAAATCCCATAAAATAATTAAAAACTAGAAAAAATAATTTAATTAATTACAATTGAAAAGGTATTGTCTTCCAAATTTCCATATTAATGAGAAATTAAAATTAATGGTTAATTACTTAACGTATGACGTCTGTGTGCATTAACACCAACTGTACAATCTAAACGGTTATTGAATCGCAATTGAAATATTATATTTTAATAGCTGTTAACTGAAACCCAGACATGCGAGGAAAGAATTGTGCGATATATTGCGTACTTTAATAAGTTTTAAAGAAACAATTTGGTCAACCAAATTATATCGATGATTAAATACCAAACTTTAACTTTACCTTTTCTATAATATGTATGTATATGTCAGAATCGAGCAACCAATAGACTATAGTCTAAATATCGAAAATTCATTTGTTTCTCGCAGATATTTGCGATGCGATGCGAATTCGCATTTATGTGTGGGAGCCCTTAGTCTATGTATGTAGAGGCGGTCGATGGTATCTATGACGTGACGCTGGCAGCCGTAAAAAAGTAGCAGATGAAAAAACAAATGAAGATAATGGAGGGAAATTGAAGAGGCAGTTTCCCTCCATTATCTTCATTTGTTGATGGCAGATGGCAGTTGGGGCAGATTGTAAAAGGACAAACTTTGTTTAAAAAAAAAATGTGAAAAAATGACAAGCCCGCTGAGTTTCTTGCCGGATCTTCACAGTTGAGGCCGCGCTTTTAAAAATTGACCGTTCAAAAGTGCTAGCGTTAAGCCTATTTGAAATAAAAAAATTGTATTTTTTTGAGTCGGCTAGTGAACAAAATAAGCTTATAGTGAATATCAGGGGGTGGTCACTTTGTATGGAGCCAATGTAAACACGTACGAGTCTTTGTTATGGCAATACGTTTAGCTCAGTGAGCTTACTCCAATACATAAGAAGCCGCTCGATCGAACCTCTTCTTACATTACATTACGTGTACATTTTACTGTAGTTTTTGAAGTGAAAACTTCTTTAACATCGTTGTGATTTGAAAGTCGATGAATGCGACAGTATTTTTCTTTGTGGATCTTCTATCACGTGTGAATTGCACACATGTTTTTTAAATTGTTATTGTATTGTTTTCTTTCTTTTTGCTGTTTCATTTCCTTCTTTACACATTATTGTAGTTTTTTATTGTAATTACATATAGGTACTTATTGTTTTTCCTTTTATGAACACGGTTGAAAATTAAAATAAACCTGAATTTCGATTTAGTTTATGAATTAAAATATAATAGTGTATCAGTATTTCGCCACCGTAATCTATAATCTATAATACATATAAAATTACTTGTCCTGACTGACTGACTGATTGACTGATTCATCAACGCACAGGCCAAACCGCTGGACCTAGAGAGCTGAAATTTGGACAGTAGGTTCTTCTTATGACGATGCTAAGAAATGATTTTAGTGAGGTTAGTCGATACTAAGAAATGATTTTTGAAAATTCGACTCCTAAAGGGGTTAAATGGGATGTTTTCTTATGTATGAAACTTTTTATTGTATGGTTCGATTGACTTGAAATTTACTGAAAAGATTATCTAAATAAAATAAATCAATACGTGTTTCACGAATTTTCAACAGAGATGGAGGTCGCAACCCAGCCGCTGTTCTCCTCGGAGTCGCCGCCGTACTCAATGGACGTCCACCCACACCCTGAAACTCCAGCGACTCCGAAGGGAGTTTGTTTAGGCTAACGTAATAGCTATTGTGTGTTACTTAGATCAGACATTATACTCGGTCTTTGGTGATTGAATGGCTTGCCTTCATTGCAACCAGCGGTTCCCACAATACGCCCACAAGGGAGAAACGCCATACGGCTAAGGACAGCACCGGATCTACTATTTTTTCGAACCGGGGCGGACTCTTGATAGTGGCCCCTCTCTCCAGCGTTTGAGATAAATTACTTAAAAAAACACTCAAATGTAGGTAGTATAATGGTTGGCATTTTTCGTGAATGGGACATTTATAACCCTTTAATAAATATGCTCTTTATTTATCTATTACTTACTCTTTGTGGGGCAATTTTTTATTTATTTTTAATCATCTGAAATTACGTTTCTGGCGGCCCCTGCGAGTGCTTTGGTTTGCGCCTCTGCAGGCCTAGCACGACTTGCAGTCTTGACAGATCGGTGTGGAGTATGACGTAGTTCTCAACACCGAAACGTCATTTCTCCATATAACAATGTGATATACTACGTCATAGTGACGTCATACTCACACTTGTCAGTCAAGATTGGCACATCATGCTAAGCCAGCTGGGCTTGGCTAAAGAGTACGTCATCATTCATCCAGCCCCGACATATACAGGGTTACAGGAAAAGTCGTGCTAGATCCGTTGAGGGCGTCTAGTACCCATCATTTCTGACTTATTTCACTATGAAACACCCCACCCTAAACTTAACCAAAATAAAAAAAAATATACTTAAACTTAACTTAAACAAAATAAAATTTAATAGCCTAAAAATCGGCAATTTTCAATAAAAAATTTCAAGTCGAAAATCTCGAAAAGGGTTAAGTTTAGGGTGGGGTGTTTCATAGTGAAATAAGTCAGAAATGATGGGTACTCCACGCCCTTAGCGGATCTAGCACGACTTTTCCTGTAACCCTATATATTTGAAACAGCAATTTTTATAAAAAATATCCAAAATTATTTAAACGGTATAATTAATTCTGCGATAGGACGAGACGAAACATTGTCATTTTCATTGTAATTATATTTTTGTTTATACTACCAAGGTGACAAGCAAGCGTGCGGCCCATCTGATAGTTAGCAGTCACCTCAGCCTATAGACGCTAGCAATACCAGAAGAATCACTAGTGCGTTGCCGACCCTTAAGACATTAGATTTTAAGTCTTTGTGTCTGGTATTTTCACCAGCTACAGTGCCCTTCACGGCGGAACACAGCATTACTTACACACTGCTGCTAGGCGTTCCTTGCACAAGGAACCTACCACCTATTAAATAATATGACGTAAATAGTATTTATTGCACAGAACAAAAATCAGTACAATTTCTATAGAATGCTTACATGCAAGTAAGAACCGTAGGCACAGGTAAGAACATACACAACACAACAGGTAGGGGTTTTAGTGGGTAAGAATCCCACATACCCCGGTCGAGCCCCACAGCTCCCGGGGATCTTTGGAAGATTTCCCCCGCGTCAAACCAAAAAAAAAAGGTAATACATCAAAATACATAAATATCAGGTACACGACAATAGGTACTATACCGTCAGTTGTATTTATCGATATTTGCGCTTGTGACAGATCAAACCTATTACTACTTATCACTTAAATATCAATATAACTCTTGTAATATAACTTTAAATAGTTCAATTTTCCTGCCTCGTAGAGGAAAATCTGCCTACGCTTTGTTTAATGGGACCATAGACAAACGCGTACTCTATTCATAATATATAAACTCTATGATTTATTGTATGACATATTAGATGGATAAGATAGAACGTTTTTACCGGGGGGAAACCTTCAAAGGTAGTGGTCAGATCCCCGGGAACTGTGGCTCGACCGGGTTTTTTTTTTTTTTTGGGAATGATAGACGCTGTTGGCCGCAGATGGCCATTACAGCTTCACCGGACAATAGGAGGCGAGCGCTTGAAGCGCTCTAGCCTTTACGGCAGAAGTAGCGACGAGCTCAAGGGCACCTCAGGGAGGCACGGCCTCGGCTTGGGCTGTCGCTTAAGATCGACCGGGCTATGTGGGATTCAAACCCCTACGAAGCTGGACGTTCGGGGTGTGGGCCCTAGATGCCCATCGATTACGGCGGCGACTCCATGGAGGAATGCAGTGGGGTTGCGATCCTGTTCCCATGAGCACGGACGGTGATGATATCCAATGCGTCCCCCGGCGACGGGCCTAAAGGCAAGGTACAAAGGGATTCCTGGTGCAAATCCCACCGGAGAACCCCCAAACATCTTATCCCAATCAATCGTGTTAATTCAAATTCAAAATAATAATTATAATATCTTGGGACAATCCACACACGGTCATCCGATACCAAACTAGGCAGAGCATGTACTATGGAAACCAGACAACTGATACTAATACTTAAATATATATATATTTTTTGTAAATACATACCTAAATTACCCAGACACTTGGTGGTAATCGAACCCACGACCTAGCAGCAGCCAGGGTGTCTAACCACTAGACCAACGGGCCCGTCAAAATATCTTTATTACGCATAGGCCTAACGAGGGCACTGACATATTGTCAACTTTTTTCAATTACCACCAGATCACATCGCGGCCTCTACTGTGAAGATCCAGCAAGAAACTCAGAGGGCTTATCATTATTTAATATAATGTGTTTTTTAAATAATTTTGATGATAAATATTTCTTAAAGTTATAGGCTTGCATGAGCGCCCACGTAGCTTTATCCTCCAGGTAATCCGAGATTTCCCCCCCGTGGGGTATCCGGGTAAGAATAGCACCCACTCATCTCCTACCGTTGGGTGTCCGTAAAAGCCAACTAAGGGAAAACAAGAAGACGTGCAGCAGCGTCTTTTTGTAGGATTGCCTACTAACTGTACTGTGATCCCCAAACCGCCTGCCAAGCATGGGGGAATCAGAGATTTTATAGTATCCTTTTTAGATAACCAGCTTTTAATAATGCTTTTGAATTTATAATCACAGCTCTCATATGCGGTTTTCATCATCATCATCACCAGCCGGAAGACGTCCACTGCTGAACATAGGCCTCCCCCTACAAACGCCACAATGAACGACAGTTAGTTATTTGCATCCACCGGTTACCTGCGACGCGCACAATGTCGTCTGTCCACCTAGTGGGAGGCCTACCTACGCTGCGTCTTCCGGTTCGTGGTCGCCACTCGAGAACCTTTCATCCCTAACAGTTATCGGTTCGCCGAGCAATGTGGCCTGCCCATTTGCCACTTCAACTTGCAGATTTTAAGAGCTATGTCGGTGACCTTGGTTCTTCGGCGAATCTCCTCATTCCAGATTCTGTCGCGCAAAGAAACTCCGAACATAGCTCTCTCAATAGCTCGTTGTGTGACTCTGAGCTTATCCAGAAGGCCAACAGTTAGGGACCACGTCTCAGTACCATATGTCATCACTGGCAACACACACTGGTTAAAAACCTTCGTCTTCGCGGGGGTTTTAGTGAGTAAGAATCTCACACACCCCGTCTGACCCCCATAAATCCCTCCCGGGGACCTATTGAAGTTTTCCCCAGCGAGAAAAGAGGTAACGTAATTATTATTCCTACGCACACTCACCTAAATGTATCCTTACAGTATAGTCTTAGCAAATGTGTTATTGTGACATTGCTACTATATTTTATTTAGGCGTTAACACGCCTACCGTTGACATCAAACTAATTTCACGGATTATATCGCGGTTTATTTTAGATTTTACTATACTATGCCGTGAACATGGATGCTGCAAAGCATTCGAAACGTCGAGATAGTAAAATCTAAAATAAACCGCGATATAATCCGTAAAAGTATTTCGTAGTATTCCCGTAAATAAAAGAAAACTTTACTTAGATCCTCTTTCTAGGCTACAAAAAGTTTGAAAGGAGCATTCAATGTAAAGATTGAAAGAAGAGATCTTAGCTATGAGCATTTGTGGCCTATATCTTACACGAATGGTAGCAATTGTTTCATTATAAATAAATAAATAAATAATAATTTATTCTCAGACATTTGGTCCATAAAACAAAATGATTTTTAAAATAATTCTGAAGCATGCACAATTATACAATATTATTTGGTAAGTATATCAATTAAATTTTTATTTGTAGACTGGAAAATACTAGGTGGACAAAGAGGGTGACTGAGTGGACTCCGTTAGGATGGAAGAGAAAACAGGGAAGACCAAGAAAGAGATGGCGGGACGTGTTTGTTCAACAATGTGGACCGGACTGGATGAGAAAAGCAAGAGACAGAGATCTGTGGGTAAAGTTAGGGGAGGCCTACGCCGTTAAGGCGACTACTGAGTGAAGCATTGTAATTATACATATTTAGAACAAAAAGTAATGTAGAGTAGAAATAAAGGCTTTTTTATTTTTATTTTTATTTTATTTTTATATATCAATTAAATTATGAAACAGCACCTGAGTGACGGGCAATGCGTCGTCACCCAGTGCCGCATCATGGGGCTGTCGAGCCTGTTCGCAACTATATTTATATAGTTGTTGGAGCTGTCGCGCACTCGGCGCATCAAGGATGCAGTTCTGTTGCGTAGTATTGCGAAAAAGTCTTGAACGCCTGATTCCGCAAACATACCCGACGCACTGCAAAAGCGCCGCAGCCCCAACATTATTCTAAAGGCGTTATTATACTGGACACGCAGAGCATTGTACGATCTTTGTGTGTAATTAGTCCACAGGGCGCACGTGTACAGGGATTGGCAGTAAGCTCGAAAAAGCGTTATCTTTACCTGTTCCGTACACCGGGAAAACCTACGAGCCAACATGTTACACCTGACCGACAATGCTCTGCGTTCCCTTTCAACATCCACATCATCTGTAAGATGTCCGCTACCCAGTGTCCCAGGTACTTAAATTGAGTTACCCTAGTAAGTGGGGCACCCCCTAGGAAAACTGGTGGCACCGTATCATAGTGCTTGCCACCTGCCTTAAACACGAGAAGCTCGCTCTTAGTTGAATTGTACCTGAGACCATGGGCAGCAGCATAATCTTCACATATTCGAAGGAGCTTCCTAAGGGCACTTATAGATGGACTCAGCAATACCATATCATCTGCATAACTTATATTATTGTCAATGTGTGCGTCAATAGAACATCCAATATTGACATTGCTGAGTTCAACCATAAGCTTATTAACGCAATTATATAAAAGCAAGTGGTCCAATTAAAAATAATTTCTAAGACTTCGTAATTTTTAATTCATTTTCGATGTCGGACGCTGCAATGGATGAATTTAATTTAGAAATACCTTTTTTTCCCGTTGATTTACTTCAAATAGGCTTAACAGCTTAGCGCTTTTGAACGGTCAATTTTTTTTTTAAAGCTGCTACCACAACGCGGCCTCAACTGAGAAGATCCAGCAAGAAACTCAGCGGGCTTGTCTTTTTTCAATTATATATTACGAGATTGTTTTTTAAACAATATGACAATAAATATATCTTGTAAGAGTATTGCAGTTCATGCCAGTAATACATAGGTAACTATAAAAAGAACACAAGAAAATACACATGTTGACTAAAGTGTGTGCTGTAACAATGTGTGTTGCTTAAGCTTTTCAGCTATTGCCAAGGAAGGTACAGATGCGTGAATTAATGCGCGATACGATACATATATACATAGAGTGATTGGTGCTTTTATGACATGTTGGTGTACAATAAATAAAAAAAAAAAATATAATATAGAAATAATGGCAAGAGACCTGATGGAATGACACTGATTCCCTGGGAGAGGGGACGGGCTCTTGTTTGGGATGCCACTTGTGTCGATACACTGGCCTCCTCCCACCTCAGGGACACGGTGTCTAAGGCGGGCGCTGTGGCGGAGAAGGCTGATCTGCAGGGTTATTGCGTATCTTTAGCCACCCAAGTGACTATCAAGCTTCAGTTGTCCACCGAAATTTGATGTCAACCGAAAGTGTGATAACATTGGTATTACGTATGGCTTTCGGTGGACATCAACCTACGGTGTACTACGGTGCTCATCACTTGTCTTTTAGCCATCTCTACTTTTTTATCGACATTATGCGACCAAGTTGAATTTCCCCCCGAACCATTATACAAAGAACATTTAGTGGTACTTTTTAATTTGCAGGTATTTTCGCCTAGTGGATATTGGGAGCATAGACAACAAAAGTTTAATAAAAAAAAAACCAAAGATATTGTGAAAAATCCTAATTCTATAAAAAAACAAACTCACTAAATTAAAATAAAGTTTTCAAGAAATTCGAGGTGTTTTACATCTTTTCATGCCATTTGCCGCTAAACTATAAGTCAGTGACAAGAGAAAGGCAGCATCCGAAATTAATCAAAAATAACTATGTACCTACTTCAGTACATTATAGCTCAATGTATTATCGCGGACAAGAATGCTGTACCAGTTTACAATCAAAATGGTTTGCACGTCGTTACCTACGTGCGCTTACCCCGCCCGCATGCATATTGGGCCAGCTCGTGCAAGCATTTATCATCATAAAGGTGGTACATCGTTCGTACCGCGAGAGTAGTAGGTACACTCGCGGCACGAAAAAAAATCTTCACCGATTCATCTAAATCTCAACTTCACAGCGCCCCCACCATAGCCCCCAAGGATACACTCCAACCAAATACTTTCTTTAGGTCACAAAAAAAAGTTATAATCCTGCGAAAATAGGTGTCACATTTTTACCTACGTTGATAATGCTTCTAGTCAACGTTTCAAATAGCCGGCGTATAGTGACGATCACCTTCAACAGTATAAAACACTGCTTCTTATTAGTTGCTTTCACGATGGTCATCGCAACTTGGGTGACCATCAGTTTGATGTACACTTTACTTACATAATACCAATTATAGGTTATCGATACAGAAACATCTGTCAAATATTGTCTACGGTGATCATCACCGAGAATCGGTGCTCATGACGTCATTTCAGTTGGTCACTCAAGTTAGGCAATACCGAATGCATCATTTGACAGTTATTTGATAGCCACTTAGCTTTGGTGATCATCACTTTAGTTGTCAAACGAGATACGTAATAGCCCCGCTGGGCAAGCGGCGCAAATACATGTCTCTAGCAAATACACATATATATGTGCCGCTTGCTGTGGAAACGTTTGGTCCATGGAGCTCCAGCACAAGAAACTTTTTCCAACAAATTTCTCCACGACTGATCGCCTCCACTGGTGACAAGAGGGCTGGCTCTTTTCTCGCTCAAAGAATCATCATTGCAATTCAGCGAGGAAATGCAGCCAGCGTTCTTGCCACCATTCCGCGCGGTCACGATTTATTTGATAATTTGTAAATAGTTTGGTATCTTTTTAATTTAAATGATAACTGTACCTATCTATTATCAATAAACCATAAATTTATTTTAATTTGAAAAAATAAAAAATAATAATAAACTACGAGTAGGCAAATAAGTTTACTGAAAATAATTTTTGACTCCAATAGATGATTAAGAGTATGACAATCGCTTAGCAACAGTAACCATCACAGGTAACGCGATGGAATGCCTATTTTTTGTTTTTCTAACAAAAAAGACCTACAGTTACTTTTAAAAGAATACAGTGAAGAGAGGTGTCTGATTGGAGGAGGTAGATTGTTCCAACATTTCGCTTTTATTTTTGGTCTTGCTACTCTTGCCGGTCGGGATGGGATGTTGGCGACCATGTAGCCGGTCCTTAAAGACCAGTCCTTAAAGGCCCGTGCTTTAGTTGGTCACCAACAGTTCACCACAAGCTTCCCAACGAGTTATTAATTATCATTTTCTGTTCTGTACCTAGCAAAAAAAATAGGTATATGTACACATTACGAGGCAATTCTGCACAATACGGGTGTGCTTTGTTCCAAGTGTTTGCGAAATATGTTTTCAGACAATGGGTTTCGCTTGAAACCAATTAATGACTGATGCATATTAATGACATTATTACGATAATTTATTGAAATTCGATGATGGAGAGATGGCTGGATAACATTGAAACCAGCTGTTCAAATTTTACGTATTGGAGTTGCATTAGCGAATATGAACGTGCCAATTTTTATTTTTTTGTGGATAATACAGAGGCTTGCTTAAATATAAATAATAATAATACCACTGTTGGGCACGGTCCTCAAGATAAAGGGACTTAGGCCATAGTCCACCACGCTGGCCAAGTGCAGGTTGGCGGACGTCAAACGTTATTCGAAAGCTAGTTAGGCTTTCTCAGACATGCAGGTTTCCTCGCGATGTTTTCCTTCGTTAGCTAGTAACAATCGCACAAAGACGATTCGCAAATGATTACAGATGACGTAGATCAGAAGCTTGAACAAGTGATGGACATCCTTAGGGAAGAAGGAACGAAGTATTGCGAAAGGCGAAGTACGGGCAAAAAGTCTAAGCTCTCGACAGAAACTCTCCGATTAATGGAAGAGAGACGTGAAACTCCTATGTCAGGTTCGCCAGGACAGAAAGTGCGCAATGTGCCCTAGGCAGTTGCGATCATATAATCCTGCTAGGTGATTTTAATGTTAACATGTTAAATACTAATGAGGGAAGAACAAAAAAGATCTATGAATTTTTGAATAGTCTAAGTCTTACACAGTTAGTATCATCACCAACACATTACACTGAAAATAGCCAGACTCTCATAGACTTGGTATGTACTGACCTTCCTGTGAGGAGCCTGGCTGTCGAAAGTTTTGCTTCCATTAATAGTCACTCAGTTATCGTTTGCGAGTTAAATGTTAAGAAACAAAAATTTCAGCCACGAGTTATACATTATAGGCCCATTAAAGATATTTGCGAGGAGAGTTTTCGCATGGATCTTTCCTCATTTGACTGGGACCGTATACCTGCATTGGGTTCAGTGAATGAGATGGTCAGCGAGTTTAATTGTTACATCACTACATTGTTTGATATCCATGCGCCGCTTAAAACTTTTGTTAGTAAAGATCCATCATATCCATGGATAACAGATACTATTAAACTCATGATGCGATTACGGGACAGTGCGCTGACTAAATACCGCCAAACCAAGTCAGATTCAAAGAAGTTATATTATAAGGAGTTAAAAGCTCTAGTTGTTACTTCTTTACATAACGAAAAAAGTGCTTACTTTAGGCAACATATCAATAAGAAAATAAAAGATCCTAAAACCCTGTGGAAAAATATAAAAACAACTATAATACCTTCTAAAAGATATCAAGATCTGCCGCCACACTTTACTGATCCACATGAAATCAATGACCACTTCCTTAACGTACCTGGCAATGAACAAACCACCATCTCGCACATGACCTTTTATGAGTTTCATAGACATAGTACAGCTATTTTTTCATTGATGCCGGTGACACAGGATACTGTATCGAATACTCTGCTTCAACTAAACTCTAACGCTGAGGGTTGTGATCGTATAAACTTGGATATGCTCCTTTTGACTACACCAGTCACACTGCATGCAATTACTGGTATTGTGAACTACTCTATTGCATCTTGTACGTTCCCTGATGTTTGGAAGGTAGCATTAGTCAAGCCGATACCAAAACATGTCAATCCGTGTGAAGTAAAAGACCTGCGACCGATTAGTATATTACCATGTCTCTCCAAAGTGTTAGAGAAAATCGTATGTCAGCAGTTGTCAAATTATTTAGAACATAATAACGTACTACCGGAACTCCAATCCGGGTTTCGGAAAAGGCGTAGTACGTCAACAGCACTAATAGATGTTACTAATAATATTTTGTCTGCCCAAGATCAGGGTATGTGTACACTGTTAGTGATGCTTGATTTTTCTCGCGCGTTTGATTGCATAAACATTCCACTGCTCCTGTCCAAGATGAGCTACTACGGTTTTGACCATGGAACCATTCAATGGTTTCATAGTTATCTGCACAACCGCAGGCAAGTAGTCGAATTACGCTCAAGTGACGGAAACAGTCATATGTCTGATATGACTTTAGTAAATAGGGGAGTACCTCAAGGTTCAATATTGGGGCCAATACTTTTCAACTTATATTGTGCCGACATAGTAGACAATATTAAACATTGTAAATATCATATATATGCCGACGACATTCAGCTTTACATTTCATGTCGGCCAGAACAAATAGACACTGCTATTAAAGTTTTACATGAGGATTTACATAGAATTGCTACATGGTCTGATAGGAACTGTCTAATATTGAACCCCACTAAAACTAAGTATATGGTACTCGGCACAAATCAGCAACTAGCGAAATTACCTACAGCTCTTAATATTACACTTTTAGGGAAGCCAGTGGAGAGAGTGTTTGAAGCTAAAAACCTTGGACTAAATCTAGATACAAGTCTTCGATTTGAAAAGCATGTCGCAGCTTCTGTTCAAAACTGTTTTTATAGAATTAAGGTGTTATATAAAATAAGAGCGTATTTGTCGCAAGAACTTAGAGTTCACTTAGTAGAGTCTTTAATTTAATCTAAATTAAATTACGCCGATACTGTCTACGGTCCTCGGTTACTGGCAAGAACTCAGCGGCTTATTCAAAGAGTTCAGAATGCATGCGCACGGTTTTGTTTTCCAATACCTCCAAGATCACACGTAACGCCGTTTCTAAATAGGCAAAGTATATTAAAAATGAAATCTCGTCAAAAACTCCATCTTGCGTGTCTATTATTCGGTGTCATAAAATACCAAGATCCGCACTATTTATTTAAAAAGCTAAAATGGATGTCTAGCAGAAGGGACTGTCCGAGCAGGCAATGCTCTCAGCAATTAGCCACGCAGCCGCACAAGTCCGCAGCCTTTAGAGGTAGCTTTAGATACGCTGCGTCAAAGGTGTGGAATAATATTCCGCCGCCTCTGAGACTTTTGCAAACTGTAAATACCTTTAAGTCGCGGCTTCGACAATACCTTTTGGACGCGCAGCAGGAGCTGGGTGATATTAACATGCAGAATATATCGCACATTTGAGGTGTAATGAGCATTGATCCTTTAATTATTCTAGTTTAATAATTACGAACAAGGTATTTGATAGGTACTTTGTAGCTGTTCGTTACTGGTTAGGTCAATACAGACCGATCACTAGATTGTCTGTAAAGTAAGATTATCCATGCGTCGAATGGACATGTAAAAATCTGTCCTGTTCCTGGCCTGGATCTCGATGTCCTTATTATTTCTTTTTTATTTTTTTATTCTTATTATTATACGTTACATAGCATATTATTATTGTATTATGAAATTGAGTCACACAATGTATTTGCAGCACTTATAGAAGTAGGTAGTATTGTAATCGTATCTAATATATATAGCGTCATACAAAGTAAGGCTATTACTTATAGTAGTTGTAATGGTAAATTTTACTGACAATATCCACCAAATGGGACAAGGTCCAGTTTGAACGTCATTTTGGTGACGTGGCGAGACGCGCGAGTACGCGGCGTGCGGCACTCGGGCGTCCCGGCACTATGTCTTGTCTGTTTTATTTATTTTTGTATGTTTAGATGTAGGTAATTATGTGTGCGTGCAGTTGCGACAGATGAGTCTTACGGTAGTAAGTATATAATATCCTCTTTGCAGACGCGCTCACGTTTGTCGCAGCGGCACGCGTACGGGTGTCCACGGAAGACCAGCGTTGTTGCACCTTATAGGAGCAATGACATATGCTGAGTGGGCACCGTTTCAACGACAGATAGCATTTAAGGTTTTATTATTTAAGACTTTTATTTTTTACTTTCGTTGTGTCGTTGAATAAATAAATTCTTTTCTTTTTTTTTTTTTCTTTTCAATAAAACCATAAAAAGGTTGGTACGACGCGAACTCCGATCCGACAATACATGGCGGATTCAAAAAGCTATCGAGCAAAATCAGGGGTCTAAAGTGTTCTTCCAGCCTTTAGGTAGGAGCCACTTAGCAAAGCTGACAACGTCAGCAGGGAGAGTCGTCACATCCCAGTCGGAGATTCTGTATGCCTGACATCCTTCTCAACCCGAACCTAGTCCAGAAGATTGCAGAGCTATCCTGACCCGCCACTGCTCTGAGGATTTGCCCGAGATAAGCCTAGATGAACTCGTGTTGGCCCTTAGACAGCTTAAAAATGGAAAAGCCCCAGGTGAAGATGGAATTACAACAGAGCTCTTAAAAGCTGGAGGAGCTCCTGTGCTGAGAGAGCTTCAGCAAATGTTCAATTCTGTCCTCTTCACTGGGAGAACTCCACGGGCATGGAACAGGAGCATGGTAGTTTTGTTTTTTTAAAAAGGCGATAAAACCCTTTTGAAGAACTACCGACCAATATCGCTTCTGATTCATGTCTATAAGCTGTTCTCAAGGGTCATCACGAATCGTCTTGCACGAGGACTAGACGAATTCCTACCCCCAGAACAGGCCGGGTTTCGAAGCGGGTATAGCACCATAGACCACATACACACGGTAAGGCAGATTGTACAGAAGACTGAAGAGTACAATCGGCTCCTGTGCTTAGCGTTTGTGGACTATGAGAAGGCTTTTGACTCCATCGAGACTTGGTCCGTTCTGTAGTGTTATGCGCTAAGCAAAATAACCTCGAGTTCGACGCCGCGGCACCGGCGAATTGCGTTTTCGCATTCACTAACTTTGCTTACGCAGCACTAGCGCCACGAGAATTAACGGCGTTTTGGTGGAACTACTTGCGGTCGAATAATTTGATAGTTCGTAGGTGAAAATCGTATTCGTTAAGCAAAATTTGTCAATCGTCTTGCCCTCGACTTCGCCCATAGCCTCGACATAACTTGTCAAAATAGAAAGCTTGTATTTTGCAGCTTTTTGTAGGCGAATTTGTGAACGAATTGCCACCGCTGCTTTAAAAGTTTTTGAATTGTATTATTATACGTGGATATTTATTGTTTTTGTGTTTAGAATAGTGTTAAAGTAGCTGTACGTGTGTTGTGCATCGTAGATTTACTAAGAGCCAAAAAATCTGATGATTTCCTTAAGCGTCGTCAAGTTCGTGAATTACATAATTCAATTAAAGGCTTTTTGAAGATTTACTAATATTTCAACCTTTGATTATATATACGTCTAGATAGCGTGTTCGATGTTCAAACACTTGACAATATCAAGTACACCAAAACATCAAATTGGTATACTTGGTTGTTTAGTATCACTTGAACTGTACCGATGGTTTGTGCTCGCAAAAAAAAAACATTATGCAGAATTGTGTAATCAAATCGTGAAAACATTAACTAAGTAAAATGAATAAAGATCCTAACTTAATTTTCCATTCATAAGTCTTAAGATTCTGTGAAGGATTATTATAAAAACTCGATTGTTTTTTACGACAATTTGTACATTGTCCGACTAGACTGGTGTTGCTAGGTAATAATGGGGGAATATATCTTAAGTCTGGGGTAATTTTTCTTTTAACAAAAATGAATTCAATGAAACGTAATACGGTAGATAGTGACTAAAACATAAAATAAATCAATTAAAATAATTTTTATTTTTTTTTATAAATTAAGGCAAATAGACGTCCACCTGATGGTAAGGGACACGCCATTTAATTTAATTTCAATTTCAATTTCAATTTCAATTTCAATTTCAATTTCAATTTCAATTTCAATTTCAATTTCAATTTCAATTTCAATTTCAATTTCAATTTCAATTTCAATTTCAATTTCAATTTCAATTTCAATTTCAATTTCAATTTCAATTTCAATTTCAATTTCAATTTCAATTTCAATTTCAATTTCAATTTCAATTTCAATTTCAATTTCAATTTCAATTTCAATTTCAATTTCAATTTCAATTTCAATTTCAATTTCAATTTCAATTTCAATTTCAATTTCAATTTCAATTTCAATTTCAATTTCAATTTCAATTTCAATTTCAATTTCAATTTCAATTTCAATTTCAATTTCAATTTCAATTTCAATTTCAATTTCATTTCGTTTCATTTTATTTTATTATTACACATTTACACAGTACATATCAATGCATAGCCCACAACGCTATCGCTATTTATGGGAAAAATATTTATAACTGGAGATCCCCAAACACGCACACAACCACAGATGACGCGAGTGTACAACGAAGCCTGCACGCACACACGAATTATGAGGTTGTGATGCTTATGAACGTAACGTTACAAGACTATTAGGTATCTAGACGTATATATAATCAAAGATTTCAACATAGAATAGAATATAATACTCTTTATTTGCACACCAAAGTAAAACATACAGAAAACTTAGAAAACATAATTATCTACATCGACATAGAAGATGACTAGTGCATTAACTAATAAATTGAAGGAAAGAAGAAAAAGGGTATCTATTTGAATCTCTCAATTCGTTTTCATATAAGTAACTAACTTGTCTCGTAACTAATTTATATTTTTCTAACTCCTATATATACCTGCTGTACTGTGTACCTATCTATTTCCTTGTTCCGTTTCCCTGTTGTTTCGTTTCCCTGGGACGTGCCGTGGGTTAAACCTCGGTGTCTTCAACTAGCTGACCCAATTGTTTATTTGTATTAGATATGTTATTCAAAATATTGTGCATAACCTATCTAATATAAATAAACAATACAATGCCAGTGAATACTTACTTATTAAATGCAAAAGTACCTAAATAACTTGTTTGAGTTGATTTATGTTATTAAAATAATTACTGTTTTCAGATTCTATATAAGTATCATCTCAGGCTAATGGAACGAGGAACTTACAAGATGCTAGTGGCCACAAATGTGGATTACTACCTATATATCGCAGTCCTCTCACACAAGTTATTCATGTTGTAAATGCAAGGCTAATATTGTAAAAAGGAATTCACGAAGTTTCTACAAAATACAGGAGAGTGGGTGATAGCCGGTTTCATTGTAATGTGTAGTATTTACATAAATATAAGAAAGAATTAATTTAATAAAATATTTAATATTAATTATGTATTGTTTTTTCAACAAATAAAATATTTAAAAAAAGAACTTCATACCTTATTTGGAAACAAACAAACAATAGTTAAATAAACTGGTAAAATTTGTTTGTTTACAAAAATAATATTAAAAAAAATATATAACAGGTGAAACCGCAGGAAAAAATCTTACCTATGGAGGGCAAAGTTTAGGATTGTAGAATTCATTAATTCCACAGATTACACCTACATACAAAAAACTACTTATATTAGTATTAACAAACAAACAATTATTATTTACAATAAAACATTTATTAAAAATATTACACAGTTAGTAGAAAAATACTTAGATTAGAACTATCTATGTAAACCCCTGTTTTTCTTTAGAAGATAAAAGTCAATAATTCATTTTCTTTCATCATTACACCTGTGTTCATACATTTATTGTGATATTGATAGCACCTAAACACAGCATGTTACAGTTGATGTCATTCTAAGATTATTTCTTATATCGACTTCCAGAGCCCGCAAAACCTGCTATGTTGTAAGAAATCCAGGCTGGTGTGATCGAAACTTTGAGCCATGCTCACCAAAATTTAGGCATGCATCAGTTCTATCGCTACACTGAATTCTTCAATAGCTTTCAGTCAAACTAGCCATTTATAAATTTCTGAGCTGGGGCACTACGATGCAATAGTCGCCGTCCTGTGTTCCTTTACAGCTGTCTCTCAAATGGATTTCCTCCACTGCAACCGCCATCAATATATGAATATATCTCAATGAAGTTGACAAGGACATCCTTCTTATCTTCCCTGCACTAAAATAAATAAATTGTATTAGTTTAGTTCAGTGGTAAATTATACCTACAGTAAAAGATAAAGAATTATCAAAACACAGCTGACCTTAGCCCATCGTTGTTAACTTTTAGTCTGTGACTAAGGTTTTGATGCAATCATAGTAGTATTCAGGATTCATTTTTCCTTGAGTACGGTGTGTGGTATGAGGAGTACGAGCAAGTCCAGTCGCGAGAACCTTATGCTTTTCTAACGTTTCAACTCGTTGTTCACTTCACGTTTTAAGAAAAAAGCCAACTTATTGCTAATTTTATCGATTGACTATACCATATCCGTTTTCCCAAAAAATTAAATGTAAACACATCGATATACAACAGTTACCTAGACAGGGTATCCAGGTCCTGCATGTGAAATTTCCCCAATTCAGGTTTTATTTTTCCCCAAAAAGATACATTTTTATACAATTTTCCCCAAATTAATTTCGTATCTAATCCTTCCTTAGCTATACCTAATAATTTTATAAAACTAAAAACGAGTTAGTTTCTTAGTTTATTTGTTACGCTTTCACGTATTTGGCTGAATTTTTGTCATATAGAGATAGATGGGAACTTGTACGTTAGAGGCTACTCTTTGGCAAAGAATTATTAAACTGTTCCAGAGGGACAAGAGGAACCAAAATTCACATATCTATACTACTAGTATGAGATGAAACTATAGCGGAGATTATTAAAATAAGATCTCTATCCATCAAAAAACACACCTTCCCCCGCCATTCTGACCATTAGCCATGAGTATTTTATTGTTTTACGTGTGATTCTGAAATATGTTTGATGAAACGATTTAAAATGATATAAACTTTCTGAATTAGACTTTTGTTTCTCCACAAGCTTTCGCCAAGCAAAAATGTGTTCCCCAAAATTTTCCCCATAGTTTTCGTTTCGCCAAAAGTTCCCCGAAGTTTTTATTTTTCCCCAGAATGGGAAAAAACCCCCAATCTGGAGACCCTGTACCTAGACTAGATAGACACTTGAAACGCGACATGACATTGACAATGACAGTCAAAATGTCAAAGCAAGCCAAACACAAATACATATCAATAAAAAACAATGTATAGTGCATTCCTGTGCCTAAAACTGAAAGTATGATATTCATTGAACCATCTTTTGCATCCAGAAATTTTATTATTGATGGCATTTCCATTAGAATCGTGTTTAAAATAAAAACCGATTTTTACCGAAAAAAACTTTGAGCAGTCCTTAACTCGCCTTAGATAACGGCAGCGAACGGCACGGCCTCCAGTTCGTCGTCGAGCCGAAATGTGATAGAGAATGCGGATTTATGCTCGACGTCGAAATGAAGACTAATTCGACATCGAGCTTGCTGTCGAGCGTAGTCACGATTAGTTACTTTAATGAATTGCATAGCTGGAGGCCTTGCAGCGCTGCCAAGTGGACTGGCGATACATCGAAGTGATGAGATGTCTATACAATGCCGCGACGATGACCGTGCAAGTACAGAACCTGCAAACTGAACATATCTATATGCGTCGAGGAGTGAGACAAGGGAATGTCATATCCCCGAAATTGTTTTCTAACGTCTTAGAAGATATGTTCAGGACGCTGGACTGGGAAAAGTGCGGCATCAATATTAACGGCAAGTACATCTCTCACTTGCGATTCGCGGATGATATCGTCATTATGGTCGAAACGCTGGAAGACTTGCAACGAATGCTGAATGGCTTAGCTGACTCTTCTCACCGCATCGGTCTCCGGATGAATTTAGATAAAACAAAAGTAATGCTGAACAAGCATGTTGTTCCGGGACCGGTTGCTGTAAATGGGATACCTTTGAAGTTGTCCAGGAGTATGTGTACCTAGGACAGACGCTCCAACTAGGTAAGGACAACTTTGAGAAGGAAATCAAAAGAAGAATACAGCTGGGCTGTGTCACGTAACGTATAGTTTAGTATAGAGTAAGTCGTCTCGTTACGATATAAGTGTGAGCATAGGTGTAGAGGTCAGGTAGAGGAAACCCGGAGACCACTACGACGACAGGTAGGTACCTAAGGGGAAAGTAGCGATTAAAGGAATGAGAACACAGGACTTACAATAACACTATAATATATTTACAGTTCTCTAATAGATTCACAGTTCGTTTGACGGAGTCGGGAACGCGGACACTTATTTACGTAAAAGATCACATAACTTGCTTGCACGTAAAGGTTCCTGGGCGCAGGGAAGCCTGCCCTAGCGCCTGCAAAAGCGAGGCGGCGTACCTAGATGGCACAGCCGCAGCCAGGCCGTTAGACGCCGGCAGGTTCAGCACCGGCCACGAAAGTCAGCCAGCAGGCCGGCCGATGTAATGGGGTGCAGGCGTCAGCACGCCACAACAGCAGCGCCCGTAGTCTCGTGGCCTCTGGCGTAGATAGTCACCGATCCCGGCTCAAGACCAGGCTCAACTCAGCCTCCAGTCTCACGATTTCAGAGTCTCGACCCTCGACTCTCCACCACAGCCTCTAGAACTTCAGCTCCAACTCAGTCTCTAGACTGACGTTTATTTCTTTATCTCTCAACTTGACAGCTCCTTCTCTGAATTTTGAAATTTTAAAATATTAAAAATAAATACAAATATTTATAAAATGATGAGGTATGACAATGGAGGTTGATATATGAGGAATGAAATGAGGTGATACACTACAGCTGGTCAGCATTCGGAAAACTTCGTCAGGTCTTCTCGTCACCGATACCGCAATGTCTGAAGACTAAGGTCTTTAATCAGTGCATCCTACCCGTCCTACTAGTCCACCAATTTAAGGTCGCTCAGCGAGCTATGGACTCCATAGCTCGCTGAGCGACCTTAAATTGGTGGACTAGTCGTACCGTAAGTGGCCACGTCTCAGCACCGTACGTCTTTACGGGTAGGATGCACTGATTAAAGACCTTAGTCTTCAGACATTGCGAGCTCGGCCTTTCTCTGAGGGATCGATTAAGAAACGAAGTAATCCGCCAGAGAACAAAAGTTACTGACATAGCTCAACAGATTAGCAAGCTGAAGTGGCAGTGGGCTGGTCATATTTGCCGCAGAACCGATGACCGGTGGGGAAGACTAGTTCTGGAGTGGAGGCCACGAACTGGATAACGTAGCGTAGGACGCCCTGTGACCCGGTGGAGTGACGATTTACGCAAAGCAGTTGGCAGTGACTGGATGAGGAGAGCCGAAGACCGGGCTCAATGGCGTGTATTGGGGGAGGCCTATGTCCAGCAGTGGACTGGTGTAGGCTGATAATGATGAATGATGATGATGAAATGATTAATAAAATAAATCAGAGGTGCGAGCCAGGGTTCGAACCTGCGCACCTTGTTTCCAAGACAAGCGCTCGCCCACTGAGCTTTTACTATGTGTGCTTAAAGATACCAAAAATAAAAAAAGTTATGTATTCAAAAACAGTTAAACAATACGTGGGGCGCACTAAAAGTTTCCGGAATGAATAAGAAAAAAATACTATTAAAGATCAAAAATTAATTTATTGTTTCTCAAAATATTCTCCCTTTGCGTAAATGCACTTTTTCATTCGATTAAACCTATTTTGAAAACTTTTGTGCCACTCCTCCGTGGTGACCTCAGAAACTTGTTTTTCGTACTCTTCGACAGCCTCTGCTGGTGACGAAAATCGTTGACCGCGTAATTGGTTCTTAATTTTTGGGAACAGAAAAAAGTCACAAGGTGCCAGGTCGGGGCTGTATGCAGGATGGCTCATAAGTTCTACGTTTTTCACCTTCAAAAATTCGTTTGTTGGTCTGGCCGTGTGGGAAGTAGCATTGTCGTGGTGCAAGATTCGAGTTCGTCAATCATTTCCAGCAAACAAATTGTCGTGTACCAGTCACTATTCACGGTACGACGATTCTCTAAAGTAGTGTCCAGTTTTATTATAAAAAGAAGTAATCATCCGCTTAGATGCACTTTTTACGCGCGCCGCTTTTGTTGACTTCGGCTCATCTTGAAAGACCCATACGCTCGATTGCTGCTTTGTTTTGGGATCGTAGCAATAAATCCATGTTTCGTCACCTGTTACTATATCCCACACCAAATTTGACGCACCTTCGTTGAACCTGGTAAGCATGGAACTTCATCGCCAAAAGCAGATTAAAGCCGAGCGATGCTCTGTTGAGCTGTCAAATTACACTTAAAAGCGTAGAAAATCATACTACGAAAATTTTCCCGAGTTAAATCCATGTTTATGTAGACGCATTTTTTAAAATGGCACCATAATGTATAAACAATTGACAGTCAGATGAAACAAACTGCATTCTACAGCCAAAGAGTTCCATTTTAAAATGTTGTAATTACTTTTTAAATATTTTTTATGTAAGTGACCAGTTCCGGAAACTTTTAGTGTGACCTATGTACAATCTTTGTAACTAAAAATGCAAGGTTTATAAAGAAGAAGAAAGAAGAAGAAATAAATACAATAAACGTACAATGGTTATTATAAAAGGAAAATGTAAATACTCGTACATTATTTTAAATATGCATCGCTACAATCACTATTATACTAGGTCGGTAGATAATACGTTTGGAAAAAATAAACAAAAATTGAAAAAAGTAAAGCAATTATGCAGTTCTAACTTAGAAAAAAAAAATGTTAGTTATAACGACACAGAAAAACTCATAAAAGTATCAATATTGTACCTACTACAGTTATTTATTTTATTATAATAGAACAACCAACGAGACATACACTATTACAAGACTATGTTTGTTACATTTTTGTACTTATTGCTAAGTGCTGCCTCACTTAAAGGCTGTTACAACATGCTTATGGAGTTAAAGTACCTATTTATAAAATTTGTCATTACTTTCCATCTTGGTTAATTTTTTATGAGCTTAAGATCTAACTACTGTGATCCGTGTGATACAATTTTTGAACTTTACTGATAAAGGACTTAATTGTGTCGGAAAAAATGTCAGTTATATCACTGAACTTATTGCATAATTTAGTCATGCGTGGAACAGAGGAGTTGGCACCTAGGACGGAAGAAAAGAAAGGCGGCGTTAATGGAGTTATAGGGCAGTGCGGACGAAGACGCGTCACTCGGAACCTAAATTTAAGTCAAAGTTAAAAATAGTTTATTTCAAATAGGCTTAACACTTTTGAAAGGTCATGTTTTTAAAAAAAAATAGCTACCACCGGATCACAACGCGGCCTCAACTGAGAAGATCCGGCAAGAAACTCAGCGGGCTTGTAATGTTTCCCTTTTTTTTTAAACTGTGTGTTATGTTACAATTAGATCAGAGCGACAGTGTGTCTTGCCGTTCAAAAGATCAAATAAGACAGAAAAAAAATACGACGAAAGTACAACAAACTAAAAGGCTAAAGGGATAGTAGTCGATCAGTCCCCCCAAGCAGCACCCGCGCACGAGTTGACTCGAGCAGCAGCCATCACTCCCCTCAACCATATTGGAGGGAAGGAGGTGACCCGCCACGTAAATTATTAGTGACATATAAAGGAGATGTTCCATTTTGGGCCAACACTATGTACACTACATGGAAAAATAGGAAAAACATAGGAGAGTTTCATAAAAATACTTATAAATTAATTTGAAGCAGAGTACAATTGTACAAAAATGATTACTTTTGCAGTTATTTAGTATGTCCACCCTGTTTTTAGGGCAGCCATGGCATGGCATTGCGTTTGACGTTGGTTTACTACTTGACAGTTAATGCTATAGTTGACGTTTCGTAATAGATTGTTTACGCGTGGAGTACATAATGTATTTCGGAGTTTTTAGTGATTATTTATGTTTGCGGACATTCATTGACTGTTTCTTTCTTGACCTGGGGCTTTACCGTATTGATTATCGCCTGTGATTTGGATTGGAATCCGCAACAAGTTCAATCGCAGGTATAGTCAGTTGTCAAAATGACATTTTAGTTACGTATTTCCGATCCATCATATTATTGTGGGGTGTTGCTACAGTAGTATTATATTCTCTTTGGTGTTGCTCTCCTTGACCAAGATATCTTAAATGTACAATAAAACGAAGCAATATTAAAAAAAGATAACATTACAAAACAGTTACTATATTGAATAGTTATATATACATATAGTGTACATGGTGTTGGCCCAGGCTCCATACATTTCTGGAACAACTCCTTTTATCTATATCTCAACACTATGCACTAAATTCATACTCAAACTCTCTTTCTCTCTATCTCACACACACACACACACACATACAGTCACTCACAAACATACACACACTCACACACACACACATATCGCAGGATTTTAGTAAATATTTGTATTCACTCAAGGTGAGCAGTGTTCTTCATCGTCCGTGCTCTGTGGCTATCGATTTTATCCTTGCATGTAACGTTGTGATGGCGCTGCTGGTACCCATAACACAAGTTAAATCTTAATTTTGGTACCAGAGTTCAAAGTAACGCTGTACTCTTTGGGATTTAATTTATTTAGAATGTTTTTACATGAAATTTTGTATATGTGTTGCCATGTCACCTTTTTGTGAATAAACATTTATTTATTATATTATTAACTTTCATTTGATTTGATTCATTTATGTTATGGGAAGTAAAAACAAAAACAAAATGGCGGCTGATTAGTGTTTGACAGTGACAGTGACTCATAATATGTCATTAGATTCGTCTTAGTTGCGGG
Organism: Furcula furcula; assembly: GCA_911728495.1. NCBI lineage: Eukaryota > Metazoa > Arthropoda > Insecta > Lepidoptera > Notodontidae > Furcula > Furcula furcula. The sequence continues at coordinate 13,456,997 of OU452265.1, read as the reverse complement.
AATGACATAGGCTATTATATTGTTTAAAAAAACTATTTAAAAAAAAAAAAAACCGACTTCAAAGTAAATTATCTAAAAAGCATAAAATAACGAAAATATATTCGGTGTTAGCACATCATGTTAACTAAGACTATCACGAGCTGACACCGACTTCAATATATTTTCGTTATTTTATGTTTTTTAGATAATTTACTTTGAAGTCGGTTTTTTTTTAAATAGTTTATTTTACACTTTTTAGTGACTTTTATTTTAGCAAAATAGGTATCAGCACTATCACGCAACTCGAACGACTACGTTACAGTAACTTACTAAAAACATAAAAAGTTTATATCTCTTAAACTACTTGACCGATTTTGATGAAACTTGTACTCTACCCTAAGTTGAAAAATACTCTAACTATTGCAAAAAGAATTTTTGAAATCGGACTTGTAGTTTCTGAGAAATCCGTGGACAAACTTACTTACATATATATATACATACATACATACATACATAAACTCATAAAATTTGGTAAATTTGTTTAGAAGCCCACATAGATTAACATATATTAATATCACGCATTTTTATTAATATTACATACATACGCGTCGAATAGAGAACCTTCTTTTTGAAGCCGGTTAAAAAAATTGCGGACCCCACCGCTGTACGTAAGTTGGAACGCGCAGAGCTCCCACCCTGTGCGTTCGTTACCTACGAGCCCCTTTAAGGCAGATACCGCGAAAAATTTCTATCGGTCCTTTGACTAGACGTTCCGAACACAATCCGAACAATAGACAGCCCTAAAAACATATTTCTATCAACCCCTTTCTCGTTTCCTCGTGTATATTGACCCTAAAGGCGTTTCTATTCACCCCTCACTGGTATCTAATCACCCCTCACTGCACTTCGATTCCGAAAAAAACTGCCAGCATCCTGATTTTAGCGGAAAAAAGAATGAAACGATTGAATAATTAAACTCAACTTTGTATTCCTAAAAGATATAAAACTTAGCTCTCAAAATGTACAAATTCAATAGACTTTAACAGCAAAAACCATGCAAAAAGCCCAAAGTCACTTGTACAAACACGTTCACTATAACCACCTTTTTCTTTAATTCATTTAAATTGACGTAAATTGTGGCTTGCCAGCACAAAGGAAAAATGTTGCCGTGTAATAAATAGTAGAAATAAACATTCGTTAATAGGATACACCGTGGGGTGCCAGGTTAGAATTGCATCCCTCATCTCTTCTCGTTGTGTATAGTAAGAGGCGACTAAGCGAGAACAGGAAGACGGGTAGCAGCGTCTTTTTTTTGGATTTATTTTCCACTTATACTGCGATCCCCAAGCCGCCTGACAAGCGTTGGGATTATGGCAACCCCTCCCTTCTAAGGGGGAGGCCTTTGTACAGCAGTGGATGTCCAATGGATGGATGATAATGAATAAGCTACAAACTACCGGGAACATTATCAAACTCCCAGATTTTATTATTCTATTCGTCCCGAGATTTCTATTCACCCCACCCCATTTCATTACGGTATCAAATGAAAAGTCTTTATATTTTAATTTAAGGTTATACAAAGACAAGCATTACACTGCAAGACTTCGAGATACTGTAAGCTCTTTCGTCGTAGATCGGACTAACAATAATAATTAGAAGACCTGATGGTACCCTAACTGCCGGTCCCAATATCCTATCGATACCTAACTGTAAGTTAAAATCATCGATCAAATCATCGATATCCCGCAATTAACCTTCGAAATGGAGCGATAACTAAAGCCCTGACAGACTGTCATTTGAACAACCAACAGTAGGCTGCAAATATGTTATTATTGACACGGAAATCTATACTTATAATAAAACTGTAACAGGTCCAATTCTGTACATTGAAGATATTTTGAAAATTATACTTGGAGGGCATTCTATAACCGATACTGAGGCCGAAAATGTAATTTTTAAAATTTTTGTCTGTCTGTCTGTCTGTCTGTCTGTCTGTCTGTCTGTCTGTCTGTCTGTCTGTCTGTCTGTATGACGGCTGCGCATCACGCCGGAACTACTGAATGGATTCAAATGAAACTTGGCATGATTTGAGATCTTACTACGAGGTAGGACATAGGATACTTTCTATCCCGTAATCTAGCACGGTTCTTTTGGGAGAGGGGATTAAAGTCAAAATGGGTACTTGTATAACCAAGTACCCATTGGTCCGATTTTATAAAATTTTCTTTATTATATAATAAATATTAGTAAGGGAACACTTATAGAGAGTTGTTATCGAGGTTTTGTAATCGATCGGGTTAAGCAACGTTAGGTAAGGTCATTAAATAGAAGGGTGACCGTTTAACGCCATTTGAACTAAACGGGTCCGTGCTTCGGAGAGCAAGCAAAAAGTGGGTCCCAGTTTTAAACCGACTATAAAAAAGGAGGTTATGTATTCGATGCGAATGTCTGTTATTAAAAGTTTAGTTAACGTAAAAATAGCGCAAGCGGAGCTGCGTGGGTCAGCTAGTATGTCAATAAAACTATCGATGGTAACTATTATAACTTATTGTAAGGGATCGATAGGATAGTAGGAGCGGCAGTAAGACAACTATGAGGTATGGACAGCTACCACCTCGGACCGTTTGTGACATGCTGTGAAGTGTTCAAAACATCGGGATATTGAAATCAAAAATTAACCGCGATATAATCCGTAAAATTAGTTTCATTTCAATATGGGTAGATTTATATCATCATCATCTTCATCAGTCGAAAGATGTCCACTGCTACACATAGGCCTCCCTCTTAGATAGGAGGGGGTAGCCAAAATCCCCACGGTTGACAGACGTTTTGGGGATTGCAGTATAGGTGGTAGGTAATCCAATAAAAAGATGCTGCTGTCCGTCTTCTTGTTTTCAAGGGAAACTGTTTCCTCTTACGGACACCCAGCGGGAGACGTCAGGTTGCTATTCATAAATATTTTATCTATATCTATACTTATAATAAAACTGTAACAGGTCCAATTCTGTACATTGAAGATATTTTGAAAATTATGTTTGGAGGGAATTCTATAACCGACACTAAAGCCAAAAATGATTTTTTTTTGTCTGTCTGTCTGTCTCTCTGTATCTCGGCTGAGCGTCACGCCGAAACTACTGGATGGATTGACACGAAACTTGGCATGATTTGAGTTAATACTCCGACATAGGATACTTTTTATCCCGACATTCGGCACGGTTCCCTTGGGAGAGGGGACTAAAGTCAAAATGTGTACTTGGTTATACGCTTGCTCCGATTTTAACAATTTTTCATTATAATTATAATAAATATTTGTAAGGAAACACTCATAGACAGTTGTTAGCAATGTTTGGAAATCGATCAGGTTAAGCAACGTTAGGTAAGGTCATTAAATAGATGGGTGACCGTTTAACGCCATTTGAACTAAACATCTCCGTGCTTCGGAGGGTAAGTACAAAGTGGGTGTAAGTTTTTAACCGACTTTAAAAAAGGAGGTTTTGTATTCTCTGCGAATGTATATTATTTAAAGTTTCGTTAACGTAAAGACAGCGCGGGCGGAGCTGCGTGGGTCAGCTAGTAAAAAAATAAAATTTGAGTCAAGTTTGTGCACACTCGAGGTTTTGTGTCTCTTGTAATTATAATGTGTCAATATACGAAACAGCACAGATGCGTGACTGATAGGATCTGCGTCATCTCATCAAGCGATCAGCAGCTCTATCAATATTGGCTTGGATATTTGCTGTCTGCAAAAATGTATTCAGGTGTACCGAAATTCTGTATAAAAGACCATCGCGCCCATTCGGAGCTACACATCTCCCGGAAAATTTGAAGATTCTTATACCGGCGTACCAAACCTTTTCAACGTAAAAATGTTCAAATTTTTCGCTGTCCTCGTCTTCTCGGCGCTCCTGGTTTCAGAGGTAAGTAGACTTGAATGGTTTTTTTTTACTCTTTAAAAACCAGTGCTTGACTGCAGGGTATATAGTACGGGTTTTGATAGTTTTTATAAATATATATATATATAGTATATTTATATATTTATTTCTTTTCTGTTCTATTCCTATTCTATTTATAATACATTAGCGGCCCGCCCCGGCTTCGCACGGGTGGCTAAATGTTATGTTTAAATTATAATATGTACCGATAAAGAATAATACCTTACCATACCTACAGTAGATTTTCGTAGAATAAGATTTCCCCTAACCTAACCTTTGTTCAACCCGCCCCGAGCGGCAGTTTCATGGGGAGCCAGAATCGTAATTTCATATGATTAAATATAAAAAAATGATCCACATAGAGAAAGTAATAGTTAATAAAGAGTACAAATCCATTAAAGGGTTCTGAAGGTACCATTCAGGAAAATTGCCAACCATTATATTACCTATATTTATGAACTTTTTTAAGTAATTTATCTGAGAGGGGAGTAATTTATCAAGTTTCTGCCCCAGTTCGAAAAAATCGTAGATCCGGGACTGACTTGGACTTAGTTTTTGTAAATGAAGAAGGAATAAAATCACTAAAGTAAAATTACTGAATACACGACTTTTTTTCTCCCAATTAGTGTTCATCAAGATGTATCAAGGTTCATCAAGGTTTTTAGCATGCACCTATAGAGTACTCTATAGAGACCGACCATATAAACACCACGGTAAAAACATTCTTCTCGTAGATCGACTCGAACAAAATATTTTAATGTTTGACCTATAAATTCGTTTATAGTAATAACATAAGAATTTTCACTGAAAATTGTTGACGCTAAATTGAAAGCTCTGTATGGTTTCGATAATATTCTTTTTTATAATCTAAACTGTAATCTTATCCCGTTGCACATGTTAAGGGGATTAAAATTACTCATCAAATTATAATATTTGGATACCTTACCTATATTTTGAGGCTATGAGGTGGAAGTCTTAAAGTATTGATAGAAATCAAAAACTGTTATTGTTTTAAAATACTCTAATGTCTTCCGTGTCTACATCACGCGTATCCACCACAACCGTATCAATTATTTTATATCCCTTGCTGTTAGCTGCTATCCTATCAAACAATAAAAATTTTATCCCTTAATTTAATTCAGATGAAGGTGCTTTTAAATAAAGAGTATGTGTGGTTCATTATGTATTTAATATATAAAATCAATAAAGGAAAAAAAAAATACCATACAAATGTTCAAATCTTACTTTATACCCTTAAGTAATGATTTACATAAAACAGAAATACGTGTCTTATTAAAATAATAATAATACCAGCTTTGTTTATGTCCCACTGCTGGGCACGGGTCTCCCTGAAGATGAAGGGGCTTAGGCCATAGTCCACAACGCTGGCCAAGTGCGGGTTGGCGGACTTCACACGTCATTCGAGAGCTAGTTAGGCTTTTTCAGACATGCAGGTTTCCTCATGATGTTTTCCTTCACCGAAAGCTAGTAACAATTGCACAAATACGATTCACACATGAATAGTTAACTAAATCAGAGGTGCGAGCCGGGGTTCGAACCTGCGCACCTTGTTTCCAAGGCAAGCGCTCGCCCACTGAGCTGTTACAGCTACAACGTACGTACGTGTCTTATTATTCGTATTAAATAGAATGTGTGCTGAATTGCAGGCCAATAGACAGATACAAAATGTTTTTAATACACAAACTTTCACTCCCTATTTTACACCCTCAACTGACGAATTCTGAAAAAAGCTGATACACGTATCTTATTATTTTTATTATAGAGTCTAATTACAAAATTTAAAGTCAAAAGACAATGTTTTTACACCCGTCCCATACAAACTTTCATCCTCTATTTTACAACCTTAACTAAAGAATTCTGAAAAACGCTGATACACGTGTCTTATTATTTTTGATAAAGAGTCTACGTACATTGTTTTTGAACCCATTCCATACAAACTCTCAACCCCTATTTCACACCCTTAGAGTTAGAATTTCCAAAAATCCTTTCATATTGATTGGTAAATCCATAAAATGAACCTCCTGTCCAAATTTTGTAGTCCTAGCTTCGGCAGTTTCGTCTCTGCGTGGATGAGTCACCCACGCGAAACAGGCCCACCTCTTTATAATATAACTTTATTTACACCCTTAACTAACGAATTATGATAAATGCTGATACACGTGTTTGATTATTTTCAGTAAAGAGTCTAAGTACACTAATTCAAGTCAAAATACAATGTTTTTACACCCACCCCATACACACTTTTAACCCTTACTTTACACACTTAGAGTTCGATTTTCCAAAAATCCTTTCTTATTGGTTCTCTAGGCTATAAAATGAACCTCCTGTTCAAATTTTGCAGTCTTAGCTTCGGTAGTTTCGGTTCTGCGTTGATGAGTCAGTCACGCGAAAAAGGCGTACCTCTTTTAGTTCATATTACACCCTTAACTGACGAATTATGAAAAATGCCGATACACGTGTTTTATAATTTTCGTTAAAGTGCAAAATTTCAAGTTAAAAGACCATGTTTTTACATCCTTCCCATACATACTGTCAACCTATATTTTACTGGAAGTTATGATTACTAAAACCACCTCAGCTGTTTTATCTACACCATGTGCCTTTTAGTGCCTTGCCTTTTAGCCCCCCCCCCCCCCCTGTTAATGATGATGATGTCTAAAAGCTACTACTTAATTAGTTATTAAATAAATCTTTTATTAAAACAAAAACACCTCAAAGTAGTTTTAAATCCGCCAATTTGTGTAACAGTTTTAGTAAAACATATTTTTAATTAAAATACACCCAGTATACTTTATACCTACTTCTATTTACAACAGTGTACTTATGTTTTTATTTTTGTAGTAGCTGACCCACGCAGCTCCGCCCGCGCTGTGTTTACGTTTACTAAACTTTCAATAATATACATTCGCTTAGAATACAAAACCTCCTTTTTTAAAGTCGGTTAAAAACTTGGACCCACTTTGTACTTGCCCTCCAAAGCACGGAAACGTTTAGTTCAAATGGCGTTAAACGGTCACCCATCTATTTAATGACCTTAGCTAACGTTGCTTAACCTGATCGATTTCCAAAAATTATTAACAACTGTCTATGAGTGTTCCCTTACACATATTTATTATAATTATAAAGAAAAAATGATAAAATCGGACCAAGCGTATAACCAAGTACCCATTTTGACTTTAATCCTCTCTCCCAAAAGAACCGTGCTAGATTACGGGATAAAAAGTATCCTATGTCCTACCTCGTAGTAAGATCTCAAATCATGCCAAGTTTCGTTTCAATCCATCCAGTAGTTTCGGCGTGATGCTCAGCCGAGATACAGACAGACAGACAGACAAAAATTAAAAAAATTACATTTTCGGCCTCAGTATCGGTTATAGAATGCCCTCCAAATATAATTTTCAAAATATCTTCAATGTACAGAATTGGACCTGTTACAGTTTTATTATAAGTATAGATATTTTAAATCATTAATTATTTTTCATTAATAATGTATTCTTTTTCTTTTTTTTTAGAGCCAGCAAGCAGCAATGCCAAGTAAGTTAAATAAAGAATTTATAATAGTCTTTTTCTTTTTGGCCTTTTTTGGCCGAATGCCCCAGACGGAGGTTCATGTTTTTCGAGATTGTGTATGTATGTCTATTTCTTTGGCAAGGCCTATAGCCTAATCAGCGTGATGGACAGTGACTTATATAATGTCTTTAGATTCGTCCTAGTTGTGTCAGTAACATAGGCTATATATTTATCCAAATAAATTTATATGGCGGCCGCCAGCTGTCATTTTGTATTTTTCTAGTTCCAAAAACGTCAATATGGGTACCAAATGAAAGGTCCTAACGAGTTGAAATATATATACATATGTATACGTATTATGTATGTATAATGTAATTTAGGACTATTTTGTTCGTTATCAGTCGGGATTTTACACTTTTTAAATTTATACTTTTTAGTATAAAAAGATGTTGTCATCTGCAACCATTTGTATGTTTATTTGCTTCATCAGCAACCGAAAGTCTCCCACTGCTTAACAAAGGCCTCCCCCTAAGAAGGGGGAGGTTTCCATAATCCCCACGATTGGTAGGAGTCTTGGGGATCGCAGTATATGTGGTAGGTAATCCAAGAAAGACGCTTTATAGCCTCGCTGTAAGGTGTGGGCGCGAACGCTGCAAATCGCTGAGTTGATCTTATTTTAATTCTAGCAGTAGGTATTTGTATTTTATTACCTCGCAGTAGGTATGAAACTTGGAGTATTCTCCTCGAGGATAAAGGTGTCTTTGTCTTGGGCGAGCTTGAATCCCTCGCTGTACTCAGGATTCTAAAATTAACTCCCTCACTTCGCTCGGGAGTTAACTCTATACTCCTTCGCTGAGCTCGGAAGTTGTCCTAAAATCCTTCGTTATGCTCGCAATTCAATTTCACGCCCGTGTCATAAGACACTGCTTTATCCCCTTGGTGAATAAACTACTATAATCAATTACTACTATTACAGTCGATTTATTAACAAAAAAAATTTCTTTACAGACTTGGTGACTGGTAAGTGGCAGTATTGTTAAATGGCAATCTCCGTAAGTCGCGGAGACAGGATAGATGAGGAGGGGAGGGGGATGGAGAGGGGAGGGTGGAGGGAGATCAATTGCACCCAATAAAAGAAATATCGCAAATATTTTGCCGCTAAGGGGTGCTACACATTTAAGCGAGCCGGCACATTCGGTTCGGCCGTATTTGTTAAACTTCAAGGCCGACTCGAAGCGATAGGCTATATGATTAAAATTTTTTTTTTAGTCCGTCATTTAGAGTACCAAAAAATATTGGACACGTATTTTTTCTTTTGTCGATTATACAAAAAATGACGAAGATTTTATAGTGCTTTGAAATGCCACGTGACGTCACACCGGTGTAGAATGTTTACTGAGGCATGACGTCACGAGCTCGGAAGTTGTCCTAACTCCCAAACTTAAACGCTCTATATCTTTGGCAATTGTTAATGATTTGTTAAATAAAAAAATTGGACACTTGTCCAATATTTTTTAGTAATCTAACTGACGGACTAATTAGTTTTTTTTAATGAGTCATATTCTCCATTACTAGACATATTGTATTTTATTCGGTTAGTGCCGATCGGGTAATCACTTCGGTCTATATGCGGGTCGGCATTCGGTTCGGCAGTATTTGTTAAATGGCAAGGCCGGCCCGAAGCAATTACTAGACATGTTGTATTTTATTCGGTTAGTGCCGATCGTGTAATCAGTTCGGGCTATAAAATATGCGGGTCGGCATTCGGTTCGGCAGTATTTGTTAAATGGCAAGGCCGGCCTGAAACGAACTAGACATGTTGTATTTTATTCGGTTAGTGCCGATCGGGTAATCAGTTCGGGCTATATGCGGGTCGGCATTCGATTCGACAGTATTTGTTAAATGACAAGGCCGGCCCGAAACGAACTAGACATGTTGTATCTTATTCGGTTAGTGCCGGTGCCGGAGCTGGGCGGCTTCTTTTTGCCGATTGGCTGTGCCGATCATTTTTTTGTAGATGAGATGTTTGGATGAGATGCTGCTCGCGTAGGCCTCATCTAATTTACTAGGTGGTAGGTTCCTTGTGCAAGGAACCGTACAGGTAGGTACCACTACAGTGTCAGATATTCTGCCGCCAAGCAGCCGTGTGTAAACATTGCTGTGTTCCGGCGTGAAGGGCACTGTAGCTGGTGAAATTACAGGACACAAAGACTTAACAACTAATGTCTTAAGGGTCGGCAACGCGCTAGTGATTATTCTGGTGTTGCTAGCGTTTATAGGCTACGGTGGCTGCACATCAGGCGGGCCGTACGCTTGCTTGCCACATTGGTAGTATAAAAAAAAGTTGCAGTGCTACGCCAGTACAATGCTACGCACCGCTACGATTACACGTAGCATTGCGTAGCGTATGTAGCACTTCGTAGTGTCAATAAAGACTCATTTACATGATGCCATTTTCTTATACATACAAGATATTGAATGCAATAAATGATGCGCAATAAAGGTCTATTTACACGATGCCAGTTCCTTGCCTGTTCCATACAATAATATTAAAGCAATAAATGCCATGTCTAAACAACGTGTCACATTCTTGGTCTATTGGGCAAGTTTTCTATTCAAAACTGTTCTTAGTCTAAATAGCGCATACAATTGTTTCTCGCAGTCACTTGCAATTTTTTCTTGTCAAGTATTAAATAATGACATTTAATTTTTCAACTAGTATCCGCGTGTAAACAGTTACTTACAATTCTTGCAGGTCAAATATTGCGCTTCATTTACTGCATTCAATTATTGTTCTTGTATAATAGTACATATAATAATACCAGCCCTTGTTTTTATGTGCCACTGCTGAGCAGCAACCCCCTCAAGATGAGGGGGCTTAGGCCATAGTCCACCACGCTGGCCAAGTGCGGGTTGGCGGACTTCACACGCCATTCGAGAGCTAGTTAGGCTTTCTCAGACATGCAGGTTTCCTCACGATGTTTTCCTTCACCGAAGGCTAGTAACAATCGCACAAAGACTAAAAATATGCGTAAATAAAATATAACTTTATAATATTGTCTTATTTTTCAAATAATATTTTTCAGATGCAATGAATAGCGTTTCCAGCGCAATGAGTAGTAAGTTTTTAATTTTGTTCACCTCACTAAGGGTTCACATTTATAAAAATATTAAGAAAACTAGCCGACACACGCAGTTCCCCCTTTGCTTTTTTTATTAAAACAATGCTCCAGTTTCCAGTCAAATATATAAAATACTATATCTCTCTTTCTACCTTTTCGCTTTCCCTCCTCCTCGCACTCGCTGCCGTTCCCGTTTCCGCTCTTACCCCCACTCATACTCTCACTCTAAAATCTAAAGATCTAAAGCAAAAATCTAAAGATCGCGTGGTTTTTTTAACATTCTCGTAGAAATATTGCCATTTGAAAGAACCAATTTTAGAATTTCAATTGTTGTAAAGCAGTCGAGAAAATACTCTCAAGAGGTTATTAGTATTTTTAAATGAACTCATACAGGGAATAGACTGGCATTTCTGAATATTTTCAAACGAAGCTTTGGGTAGTAGTTCCTTACTGGTTGGGACAAAAACGTAGTTTCTTGCTGAATCCCCTGAGTTGAGCCCGGATTTGATTAATTAATTTGAAATGTGTGATTACAGATGTTTCGTCTAGCGTTTATAACGTTGCTGCAGGTAAGATTTATTTATGACACTTATCCGCTATGGCGCTATATACTAGGTTAGCAGACATTAAGTTAAGAGAAAACCTGATTGACTTTTCATTTCTACAATTGGTTTTATTAAAAAAAAACATTTATTTATTCATGGGAAGACTTAAAAACTTATATCTAATAATAGGTAAAATTATATCCATATATTAGTAACAAGTTTTCTAATAGTTACTCAAAAAGAGAAAGCGAAAAACATAAAAATATTAATTTAATAATTAAATAAAAGAAACCTAAATTTGAAGCCTGAGGTACTCCTGGTGGTATAGAACTCCATTTTGGGATATGTAATCACGTAACCCCACCGTTTGAGTTCTATTTTCCCAACTATTCAATCCTTATCCTTTGGGTATCCTTTGAGTTGAGGCCGGATTTGATTAATCAATTTGGAATGTGTAATTACAGGTGCAGTGTCTGGCGTTAATACCCTTGGTACAGGTAAGATTTCTTTATGACACTTATCTTCAATAGGTTAGCAGACATTAAGTTAAGGGAAAACCTGATTGAATTTTGTTTTCTACAATTGGTTTTATTCCAAAAATATTTATTTATTCGGGAAGACTCGGTAAGACTCACAGGCTTATATCTTACTAGCAATTCCCTGCGGCTACGCCCACTATTGTTTTCCACCCCATTTAACCCCTTTAGAAGTGGAATTTTCAAAAACCCTTTCTTAGTGGATGCTTTCATGATAAGAATAACCTACTGCCTAAATGTCAGCTTTCTAGGCCCAGCGGTTTGGCCTGCGAATTGATGACTCAGTCAGTCAGTCAGTCAGGACAAGTAATTTTATATGTATAGATAATAAGTAATATTATGTTTGGGCACATTGCTTATTCAACACAATAATCATAACAACAATAATAATAAAACACAATAATCACTATATTTTACTATCCAAAAAAAACCTTATTCTACTAGTTACAGTACTCACTAGTTGAGATACCATTCTTTTAAGACTACCTTATCCTTTCCTTAACATCAAAATCACTGTAAAACTTCTGTAAACACGTAAAATATAATGTTCGTATTTCCCTATCCTACGAGAATATATACATGTAAATACATTGTCTTACGCCCTGAGCCTATTCTGTCGTGCACAGTATTTTACGTACGTATGTGGTGGGTGAACATTCCTTCAATCTGGATTAAGCGAATTGCTTCTTTATTTACATTACGTAAAGCCAAGTGCTGGAATAGTTTACCTGTACTTGTTTAGCGGAAAAGTTAATAGGCTTTGAATAATCTAGAGTGCTTTACGATCTGCTATTGCAGCACCACTTTCTGTTAGGTTAGACAACTGCCAAGACTGGCATGTATTGAGTAAGAATGTAATGCAAGAAGACAGACAAAATTTTAATTTATAAATATAATTATGTACACGCAAACATGCTTAGAGATGTATTACGATAATACAGGTGCAAAGGCAGAGCTTATTTCTATAGAAATCTCTTCCAGCACGTCCAGGAGAGAAACGGTGAAAGAAATAGATAGGAGGCAGTGTGTATAAAAATACATATATAAATAACAAGAGAAAAAAAAAACAGGACTAGAATCAATATAAAAGATAAATCTATACATATAAAATTACTTGTCCTGACTGACTGATTCATCAACGCACAGGCCAAACCGCTGGACCTAGAAAGCTGAAATTTGGACAGTAGGTTCTTATTATGTCGTAAGCATCCACTAAGAAAGGGTTTTTGAAAATTACACTCCTAAAGGGGTTAAATGGGGGTGGAAAAAAAATGCGGGCGTAGCCGCAGGGAATTGCTAGTAATTAAATAAACATAATATATTTAAATATTTTTAATAGTAAAATGTTATCTTGCAACAAATATCTTGGAATAATTTATGTTTTTATTTTATTACAGTTATCGGAGAAGGCGTTGCTTCTACGGTGAATGGTAAGATTGAATAATTTACAATATCTTTGATTTATGCCACTTTCTCTCTCTATTAAACGGGGTAAGCAGAAATACTCTTAGAGCTAGCATATTTCTAATAAAATATCAATCAAATAATATGATAGGCGATAAGCCAAATATTTTGGATTACAAGACGAATATACTTATATAGTAAATTTGAAAATATCGTCTTAGGCGTAGATTCTGTACATCAAATTAAACATTATTTATTTTTCTACTTTTAATAATTCCTAAATTTTTCCTATGTTAGTAGTGTCGTCAGTATATTATATGTGTAAACTGTTTGCAGTAGCAATAAATATACGCTGTGGCAAATATCTATCCATCGCACTGTTTTTTTGCCCGACTGCACCAGAAGGAGGATTATGTTTTTCGAGAGTATGTATGTATGTATATATGTCAATTTCTTTGACACGGCCAACAACCTAAGCGGCTTGATGGATTTTGACTTATAATATGTCTTTAGATTCGCCTTAGTAGTGGGAGTGACGTAGGCTATATATTTTTCAAAAATATATATACTATGTCAGCCGCCAGCCACCATTTTGTATTTTTTTAGTTCCAAAATATCAATGTGTGTATCAAATGAAAGTTCTTAACGAGACGAGTTGAAATATATATACATATACGTATTATGTATATATATATATATATATATATATATATATATATATATATATACATATATATATATATACGTAGTATGTATGTATAATGTAATTTAGATACCTTTTGTTTGTTCGCAGTCGGGCTTTTTATGCTTTTATAATTTACAACGTGTTACACAATACCCCGTAAAAAATTAATTAAAAAATATTATTATTTTCACTGATCTGCAAACCCTATTTCAGTAAAATTAAAAAGTAAACTACGCAGAATGTACCTACATTTCTACCAAATTCGGGGAACGACAAATATTTTAAAAGATCTAACCTTACTAGGGTTGACAAAATTTTTGACTTTGATAATTAATTATATTTTTTACGGGGTATTTTGTAACACGTTGTAAACTTGTTTAACCCCTCAAGCCCTTGTGGTTCCAAAAGGAACAATGCGCGTGTTCTTTTAGGACCCAGCCGGGATTGCCTTAATCCTTTATTTTGCATACCTTTAGAAATTTCCATTTGAAACAACCGATTTTGAAATTTCAATTATTGCAGTCAAGATAAATGAATTAGCAAAAGTGGTACAACTTATTATGTTGACAAGAATGATGTTGTAATTAAAAAAAAAACAGAGGTGCCTGCCGGGGCTCGAACCTGCGCACCTTGTTTCCAAAGCAAGCGCTCGCCCACTGAGCTGTTACTGCTATAAATCCTAAATGTACCATATTAATACCAAATATAACACCTACTTGTATAAATATACTTTTTATTATTTTCAGGCACCGTTAATAACATGAAGAACTTAACCAGTAGTAAGTTTATATGTTTTTTTGAATACTAATATCTTTTTTTATTTGACGCAGGGGAAATCTTCGAAATATCCCCGAGAGCTGTGGGGCTCGACCGGGGTATGTGGGATTCTTACCCACTAAAACCCCCGCTTCTGTCGCATCGGCACATGAGACCCTGATCTCTCCGGTGGGATCTGCACCAGGGGCCCCTCAGTGCCTTGCCTTTGAGCCCGGTGGGGGGCGGGCTGTAGCCGGGAACCCGACACGGTACTCAAGGGAACTGGGGTCGCAACCCAGCCGCCGTCCTCCTCGGAGTCGCCGCCGTACTCAATGGACGTTCTAAGGACCCACACCCTGAACGTCCAGCGACTCCGAAGGTGACTACTAATATCTAGGTTAACTAGCCTCAGTGCGGTGCAGCTTCTGATAGATCCACCGTCTGGCTTACCATCAGGTACACACAATGCTCGTCACAGCCACTTGGCATCTTGGTTATCTTCTTCTTCTATAAACAAGAAGAGGAAACCTTCTAGACTCCTCTACGTTAGTTTACACAAAATATGCAAAAACTGTCTTGAAGAAAAAGGACATAATCGTTAGGTCACCTGGCCCTCTAGACAACGTAACATTCTACAAGCGTTAACGCGATTAGAAACTATAAAAATGTATGAGAAAGACATAAGGCATAGAAAAATCACGTCACAAAATATAGGGAATTGACACCGCTAGCGAATGAAGAAAGAGAATCGCTATGAAGCGATTGCATCTTGTCTAGGCCCTCTGGCCCTGTAGACAACGTAACATTCTACAAGCATTAACGTGAATAGAAACTATAAAAATGTATGAGAATGACATAAGGCATAGAAAAATCACGTGACAAATTATAGGGAATTGACACCGCTAGCGAATGAAGAAAGAGAATCGCTATGAAGCGATTGCATCTTGTCTAGGCCCTCTGGCCTTGTAGACAACGTAACATTCTACAAGCGTTAACGCGAATAGAAACTATAAAAATGTATGAGAATGACATAAGGCATAGAAAAATCACGTGACAAATTATAGGGAATTGATACAGTTAGCGAATGAAGAAATAGAATTGCTATGAAGCGATTGCATCTTGTCTAGGCCCTCTGGCTCTGTAGACAACATAACATTCTACAAGCATTAACGAGAATAGAAAGTTTAAAAATGTATGACAATGACATAAGACATCGAAAAATCATGGGACAAAATATAGGGCATTGACACCGCTAGCGAATGAAGAAAGAGAATCGCTATGAAGCGATTGCATCTTGTCTAGGCCCTCTGGCCTTGTAGACAACGTAACGTTCTACAAGCGTTAACGCGAATAGAAACTATAAAAATGTATGAGAATGACATAAGGCATAGAAAAATCACGTGACAAATTATAGGGAATTGACACCGCTAGCGAATGAAGAAATAGAATTGCTATGAAGCGATTGCATCTTGTCTAGGCCCTCTGGCTCTGTAGACAACGTAACATTCTACAAGCATTAACGAGAATAGAAAGTTTAAAAAATGTATGACAATGACATAAGACATCGAAAAATCACATGACAAATTATAGGGAATTGACACCGCTAGCGAATGAAGAAATAGAATTGCTATGAAGCGATTGCATCTTGTCTAGGCCTGGTGATTCATCAGCAGCCGAAATACGTACTGCTACACAAAGGTTTACTCTTTAGAAGGGAATGGTTGCCATAATCCCCACGCTTGGCAAGTGGCTTCAAAATCGTGGTATTAGGTGCTGGGTAATCCAATAGAAAGACACTGCTGTCTTCTTGTTTTCCCTTACTCGTCTCTTCGGACCAAAAGGGGGGAGTTGGGTTGCAAGGGTAGGTGGTACACCCCACGGGTTAAAAATGTAAAGTTATCACTAAACAAAAACTTGGCTGGATGATGACTGGATAAAAAAAAAATTGCATGCGTGGAGTCCCTCCGCGCGGAAGAAGTGAGACTTCATTCTTGCTCTGTCTCTTTCTATTCCATCTCCCCGCATCTGAAGTCAAAGAATTCAACGAAGTCAACTCACTCACTCACTCAAACACTCAAACACTCACTCACTGCGTCACACGTCACATGAGCGCTTTCATAACCTTAACAAATTTAACGCTTTACGTTTAACGCTCAACATCTAGAGCTTAACGTCTAACGCGTTAAGTGATAACATTTTTGGAAGTCGCATAAGAAGTTTCACTTCAAAAATCTAATTAATCCGTCAGTTAGATTATCAAAAAATTATTGGACACGTATTTTCTTTATTTAACAAATCAATAAAAATTGCCAAAGATATAGAGCGTCTAAGTTCGGGAGTGGAGGCTTTTTACGTCATGCCTCAGTAAAAAATGTATACCGGAGTGACGTCACGCAACATTTCAAAGCACTTCGTCATTTTTTGTTTAATCGACAAAAGAAAAAATAAGTGTCCAATATTTTTTTTGATAATCTACTCGTAAATGACGGACTAATTTTTTTTTTTTAGTCATATGGCCTATTAACGCGATTTACCTTATATTTTGACTTGACGTTTCGGCCGGGTTGCACAAGCCGGGTCACAAGCAGACTGGTTCAGCGAGACGGCTCCGTGCGCGAGGCATAAATATCTTCATCTACCCCCGTTCTTTCACCTAAGTTATACTGTGGCCAAAGCCCACTACACACTACACTCACAGTAGCTGTATATTTAACCGCCGGAATATAGCGAGGTTTTGTCATTTTATCACTCGTCCCAAGCAGCTGTTAATTTAAAGCCATCTTCCCGGTTGAATTTTTTATATTTTTTTAGTTCAATGCTAATCTAACGGTTCTTTACAGCGGCGATATGCCCCTTAACTCTTTCACTAAACATAATACTTATTGAACCAAAGAGATAAACAGAGAATACGCGACGGACTTAAAATTAAATTTGAAAATGAAACTAATTTTACGGATTATTTTGCGGTTTATTTTTGATTTTAATATACTGACGACGTTTCGAACTCTATACATTCGTAAAATTTGTTTCATTTCAATATGTCATATACGCGTAAATATTAGAAATCATATTAAAATTATGTTAATTTATTTTCAGCTGCCGATGCAAACCTGAAGTCCACTATGAACGGTAAGAATCCCAAGATTTTAAAACCAGCTTCAAACTAAAGCCTGGCCTGTTGCGTGGTTAGACACTCTGGCGGCTACCCTACCTGTCGTTGGTTCGATTCCCACCACATATCTGGGTGTTTTATCTATTTAAATATGTATTTACAAAAAAAAAGGATATAATAATTAGTAACAGTTGTCTGGTTTCCATAGTACAGGCACAGAATACATAACAGTATGGTACAGGCTCTGCCTAGTTGGGGATCGGATGACCATGTGTGGATTGTCGTTTATTATTATAATTAATATTGCTTAATAAAGGAGTCTACCACACGCCGGGACCTTATTCTATAAAAGTGACAGTCACAGGCAGGTGAAAATAAATCCCACTGACATTTTGTTTCAGTGTAAAAGTCTTCTTTTAAAAATATGGCTTCCATCAATTAATGATGATTTCGCATTTATTGGTGAAAATTTGCCATGGAAAACATTTAATATTTGCTTTATTGACCAGAAAATTATAGAATTTTGTTTTTTTTTTTTTACGGGAAGACCAAGGTGTTAAACGCCCATATATTAATAACCTGTAAAAAATGTACTGTACCTATATTGTTTTTTTTTTTAAGTTTCTACTTTACAAAAAAAAAAATGAGTAGAGTAACAATTTACTTATAATGTATATAAATTATGATATTTTCAGAAACCGCACAAGTCGTCGGAGGCATCGTTTCTGGTAAGTCCGAACCGAAGTCATACTATAAGAAAATAAAAACATTATTTAGAATAAGTTTACAAATAAGAATAGTAATTTCTTTAGCACGGCCTACAACCTAAACGGTTCTATGGATTTTGAGTTATTATATCTCATTAGATTCGTCACTTTTTGAAGTGAAAACTTCTTTAGCGGCGTTGTGCAGTTTTTTTGTGATGGGAAAAAATGTTAAACTCGCGTCAGGACACGTGGCCTGATCGGAAATTCGTAAGACGGAGGGAGCAAATATTATAAGAATGGTCTATAATTATTGAGACTATTTTGGTTCTGAAATAAGTTGTTGATGATACGACCCGTTGTTTTTTTTTATAATATGTCGTCCGTTTTCACCATTTTGTTTTTTTTTTTCTTGCAATGTTATCAATGTGGGTATTGTGAGTAAATTAGTTGAAATATGTATCATCATCATCGCCAGCCGGAAAACGTCCAGTACTGAACATAGGCCTCCCCCTTGGAACGTCACAATCAAAAACGTTTTTTTTTTAATAATAATAACGTTTATTTCTCCTCACAAAATACATGTAAAAGGACACATAATAATATGTGAAACATAATGATATCATCATGGTAGGCGATACTTGACCACCCTTTTTTTCTTTTGCCTTAAATCTCAGTAATTGTCAATAAAATTCCATCAAAGTTTAATTAATAGCATTGATAATTTAATACTTTATGACAATTCAAAGGCATTTTGGGAAAATAATGAAAAAAAAAAAAATTATAATTTTTCTAAAATGTGTCAAAAGGAACAAATGTCCTCTATTCAGGGAGACTTGTTCCCGAGTGTGGGTAGACTTGATCCCAGAGGAACAAGTCTACAGTTTTGAACAATTTGTAGGACAATTTGAAGGAAACTTAATTGTTTTTTTTTTACTCCCTATAAGCCAGTGCTTGACTGCAGTCCAACCTGATGGAAAGCGGCGACGCAATCTAGGATGGTAAAGCACACTGGCTTATTAAAAGCCTATTCACTCTAGCTTTGAAGACACCCAGATAATAATCGGGCGGAAAAACTGACGCAGGCAAACTGTTCCAGTCCTTAGCTGTCCTTATTATGAATGACGATGCAAATCGCTTAGTTCGGACTGAAGGCACGTTTACCACTTGCGCGCCGTGCTTCTCGTTGTCTGATGATGGAAGGGGGATGGTGGAATCAAGTCATGTAATTCCTTCGCACACTCTCCAAAATGCATCCTGTACTGTATACTTAAATAGATAAATAACACCCAGACACTTGGCGAGAATCGAACCCACGACCTATCGAGTCGCAGCCAGGGTATCTAACCACTGGACCAACAGGCCCGTCAAAAATAAAAACAAAACTGCTGCAGATATATAATTTTTTTACTTATATTTTTGTAAGTGGCCAGAGTGTCCTCAACAAGTACCAGCATCCATCCAGTATCCATTATTTCCCGGACACCCTGTATGTCGTAAACATTCCTTCAATCTGAATTTGGCGATTTGCTATTTCATTTATGTTCCGTACAGCTAAGGGCTGGAACAGTTTACCTGCAATGGTTTTCCTGATTGATTACAATGTGGGTTTCTTCAAGGGTAGAGTGATTACGCTCTAAATAAGCTAGTGTACTTAACCATCCGCGATTGCGTGGGTGCTTTCCATCAAGTACGAACTACAGTTATGCAGTGGCGTAAGTATAAACTTACCACTACTATATAAACATTTTTTAGTAAAATAGGTATTATTATCTGGAAGAAAAATGAGAACAATGTTTTTTTTTTTATTACAGGTGCCGTAAATAAAGTTAATTCTACAGTATCTGGTAAGACTGAATAAGTTGACAGAAGATAACTTAAGAAATATCCTTTTTTTCTAATCAAATCTATACTTACTATTACTATAAAGGAGGATGTCCTGAGTGACTGACTGACTGACCTTTCAACGCACAGCCCAAACGGCGAAACCTATAAACATGAAATTTGGACAGTAGATTCCGTTTGTGATGTTGAATTTCTAAACAATATTCAACGCAGTGGAGTCATAATTTCACTAATAAATATTGTTTGGAAATTCAACCCTTAAAGGGGTTAAATAGGGTGTTTTCGTATGTATGAAACCTTTTGGTTCTACGGGTTGGACTATTGACTTAAAACTTAGTGAAAAGATTTTCTTAAGACTTATTTCGCGAACTTTCAAAACCAACCCTTATATGGGTGCGCCAGGGGTTGGTAAACTTAAAATTATATAAAACGTTTATTACGTTGTTTGATTTATTGAAAGATGTGTAAATATTATGAAAATAAAATGATTAAATAAGTATTATATTTCTTTTCCAAATATACGGACTAGTTACACATTGGTATTTATTGTATATCCCTCACCACCGGACGTGGGATTCTATACACTAACTGCCGCACCTACAAACGTCAGTTATAGTTAACTATCACTAAGCCATTTTTTTTAATTACATTATTTTAACACTAGAAACCAATTAAGACTTAACACCCTAATAGAAAGTAGATATATCAATAATCTCATAATTAATAATAAAAAATAATCCATAACAGGCTCCGAGAGTCGAAATAAATATATAACAAAAGTGACTTAATTGGAATTAAAGTTAATTGACATTTGTGAGTGCGGCAGTGATTGACTTAAAATATTTTTTGTTTGTTTTCAGAGGTCGTTAACAACGTGAACAAAACTCTGTCACGTAAGAAACCTTAATGTTTTAACCAGATTAGAAAAATTTAATATTATTATTAATCTGCATTCCATGTTTCTAATCATCGATCTATAATTTAGACTAGATAATTAATTACTAGGTGGTAGGTTCCTTGTGCACGGAACCGTTCAGGTAGGTACCACCGCAGTGTCAGATTTTCCGCCGTCAAACAGCAGTGTGTAAGCATTGCTGTGTTCTGGCGTGAAGGGCACATAGCTGTTGAAATTACCGGACACAAAGACTTAATATCTAATGTCTTAAAGGTCGGGAACGCGCTAGTGTGGGGTGCTATTCTTCCGGGGTACTAGTGTCTATAGGCTGCGGTGACTGCTTACCATCAGGCGGGCCACACGCTTGCTTGCCACCTTGGTAGTATAAAAAAAACTATATAAAAAAAAATAAAAACCGACTTCAAAGTAAATTATCTAAAAAGCATAAAATAACGAAAATATTATTGAAGTTGGTGTTAGCGTACCTGCTGTGTATATTCTGTACCAACTTCAATAATATTTTCGTTATTTTATGCTTTTTAGATAATTTACTTTGAAGTCGGTTTTTATTTTATTTTTAAATAGTTTATTTAATACTTTTTAGTGACTTATTTTACCAAGATAGGTATCAGCACTATCACGCAACTCGAACGTTTACATTACAGTAACTTACTGAAAACATAAAAAGTGTATATCTCTTAAACTACTGGACCGATTTTGATGAAATTTGTACTATACCCTAAGTTGAAAGATACTCTAACTATTGCAAAAATAATTTTTGAAATCGGACTTGTAGTTTCTGAGAAATCCGCGGACAAACCTACATACATACATACATACACTCGTGAAATTTGGTAAATTCGTTTAGAAGCCCACATAGACTAACATATATGAAAATTACGCATTTTTATTAATATTACATACATACGCGTCGAATTCAGAACCTCCTTTTTTGAAGTCGGTTAAAAATCACACTTACCCTAACTGTTATGGCATCAGTTGCATGCACGCATTTAATTAAAACCTAAATTCATTTAAAAATAAAGCTTGCCGGCTACAAAATAAGGTATCAAACATTAGCAGATAATTATTTGAAATTACGTCATGGGCGTATATTTTGATTCTTTTTTGGCCGAAAGCCCCAGGAAGGGTTGTGTGTTTATCGAGAGTTAACGGCCTACAGTCGAAACGGTGACATCTTCTCATCAGAAATTCCGCAGTGCCTGAAGACAAAGGTTTATAACCAGTGTGTGTTGCCAGTGATGACATATGGTACAGAGACGTAGTCTTTAACAGCTGGCCTTTTGGAAAAGCTCAGAGTCACACAACGAGCTATGGAGAGAGCTATGCTTGGAGTTTCTTTGCGCGACCGAATCCGAAATGTGGAGATTCGCCGAAGAACTAAGGTTACCGACATAGCTCTCAGATTCTGCAAGTTGAAGTGGCAATGGGCAGGCCACATCGCTCGAAGAACCGATAACCGTTGGGGAAGAAAGGTTCTCGAGTGGCGACCACGAACCGGAAGACGCAGCGTAGGCAGGCCTCCCACTAGGTGGACCGACGACATTGTTCGCGTCGCAGGAAACCGGTGGATGCAAATAGCAAATTGTCGTTCACTGTGGCGGTCTAAGGGGGAGGCCTTTGTTCAGCAGTGGACGTCTTCCGGCTGGTGATGATGATGATGATGATGAGTCGAAACGGCTTCATGGGATAAGCAGAGAATCTTTCAGCGATAGTCTTAAAATTATTTTTATATTTTCAGCTATCACTACAGCCATGAACAAAACTGTGACGGGTAAGCAAACCCAAGGATTCAAATAAAAATGATATTATTATTGATCTGCGTTCTATGTTTCTGGCCATCGGTCTATTGCTAGCCGCACACGATCAATAATAATTGTCAATATTCTACAAGCCGCCCGAATTAACTATGCACCTCCCTGTAATACGACGTCACGGCGTCAGGTGCAGAGTTAATTCGGGCGGGTTGTCGAATATTGACAATATTAGACCGTGTGCGGATAGCCTGTATCTATTATACTAGATAAATAATCACAAATAAGACCCATCCAAAAAAATCGTTTAAACATAAAGCTTTTTTGGCCAGCACTTGTTTTTGTCCCACTATTGGGCACGGGCCTCAAGATGAAGCTGCTTAGGCCATAGTCCACCACGCTGGCCAAGTGTGGGTTGGCGGATTTCACGCGTCATTCGAAAGCTAGTTAGGCTTTCTCAGACATGCGTATTTCCACACGATGTTTTCCTTCACCGAAAGCTAGTAACAATCGCACAAAGACGATTCGCACATGATTAATTAAAGAAATCAGAGATCTGAGCCGGGTTTCGAACCAGCGCACCTTGTTTCCAGCTGTTACTGCTCTCAAATAAAGCTCTTACAAAATAAGGTTCAAATGCTTGGATCTTCTTCATAATTGTTGAAAATCTTAATAATATGAATCGTATTTATAAGAACTCCAGTGTGTTATTACAAAAAAAAAGGAAATAATTTATTTATTCAATGACATAAGTAAAAATCGGTCAAGTCAGACTCGCAAACTGGGGGTTCCATACCTTCTTTGTCTCTATGAAAGTTATTTTACTATTCGTCTAACATCTCAGATTGCAAAAAAAAAACTAAACCGCAATACTCAGTTTGTTTATGGAGTTTTTTTAGGATTACTAAAAAACTGTACTACTTCGAACGTTTATTTAATTTTTCCTGTAAAAGATAGATAGACATGTACTACCCGTAATTATTTCAGATTTTTTTCTTAACAAACTATGAAAATAAGGGGATGGAGAGTTATAATAAGGACTATTTTTTTTTTACACTGTTCATTAAAAGCTAAAAACTACGTCAAAGTTGTTCTCAAGTTATGATGTGACTAAAGAAAATAGGGATTCATTTTGACTGATACTATACATTAAAATGAAACTATACGGATTATTTTACGTATTTTTAATTTTTATTATTTTGCGGTTTTTTTCATTTTACCATCCCGAGCGAGACGCTTGGAACACCGTGTAAAAATAAACCGTGATTTAATCCGTAAAATTAGTTTCATTTCATTTTAACATTATTAGAGTTACGATTAATTATTACAAAATATCTGTATTCAAATAAAAATAATATTCTGGAATAATCCATCCACTGATCTGATCCCAGACTAGACACTACTAGATAGTGCCTTTCTTTTGGGGGAAATCTTTGATAGGCCCTCGCAACGTGTCAACAGGGGTGAGTGGGATTCTTTCCCACTAAAACCCCCGCGGCGATCGGCACGTAAGACTTGGTTTTTCCGGTGGGGTCTGTATCAGGAAAAGAGTGAGAGTTGAACCCACAACATATTAGGTAGCGGCCAGGGTGCCCATTACACATACTTAATTTCCCCTGCGTAGTTAGCTGATATCGTTAAATATCTCTATTGTCAATTATCCGTTGGGTGTGCGCGTATGAATAGCGCTCTCCCATCTCCTCCAGTTAGGTGTCCCGTAAGAGGTGACTAAGCGAAAACACGAAGATGGGCAGAAGCGTCTTTCTTTTGGATTAACTACCACCGGTAGCGGCCAACTAGATAACGAGAATACCATAATAAAGGTGACGTCACACGAAGAGTCCTGAATCACGCAAGCGAAGTTTCAAAGTACCTTGAGTATACAGAGTGTCCCAAAAATAGGGTATCAAGCCGGTATTAGAGCATTGTCTTACCCACAAGCTATCAATTTGTGAATGAAAATAATGAAAAAAGTTAACAGTTTTAGTGCAGTGAGCTCTTAATTGTGTTCATTATTTAACCGAAACTAATGAATTTCGTATTAAACAAGACAGGCACGCAGTCAATAAAAAACAGTGGCTCCATAGGAGTACGCACGAGGACACAGGGTTGCTTAAAGACAGTTTTAAGACGATAAAAATATTTTATATGTAATTCAAAATATCAATTTTCGCTGTATTTGACATTTTTTCCGGGGTCTCTACTATCAATACTATACTTATCCTTTCAAACTCAAACTCAAAAATCTTTATTTCAAATAAGCATAACGCTAGCACTTTTGAATGGTCATTTTTTAAAAGCTACCACCGGATCACAACGCGGCCTTAACTGAGAAGATCCGGCAAGAAACTCAGCGGGCTTGTCATTTTTTAACTTTTTTTTAAACATTGTTTTGTTACAAATGAATCGACATTAGCGATAGTCCTGCCGTTCGAAACATAAAGCAAGGGAGAAAAGAAGAAAACAATAAATTACGACAAAAATTACAACTGACTAGGCGGCCAAAGGGATAGTAGTCGGACCAGTCCCCCCAAGCAGCACCCGCGCACGATTTGACTCGAGCAGCAGCCATCTTTAGCTTGATATATCCTTTATCCCATGAAGGGTATATCATATACCCAGTATATACAACATCCCAACATCATTCGTTCAGGGCTTCGGCCCTGGCCGAGCATCACACATCGCTAGGTCGGAGGTTCCCTCCCTCCTCTCTTTTGCGTCACTTTGCGATACACCACTGCGACCCCCAAGACGCCTGCCGAGTGTGGGGATTACGGCAACCCCTTCTTTCTAAGGGGAGGCTTTTTGTATAACAGTGGACGTCTTTCGGCTCCTGATCCTGATGATAATAATAATAATATTTTGGGACAATTCCACACACGGTCATCTGATCCCAAACTAGGCAGAGCCTGTACTATGGAAACCAGACAACTGATACTAATACTTATATTTTTTTTTGTAAATACATACTTGAATAGATAAATAACACCCAGATACTTGGCGGGAATTGAACCCACGGCCTATCGGGCAGCAGCCAGGATGTCTCGCCACTGGACCAACAGGCCCGTCAAAATGATGATGGTGATGATGTATATAATTAACACATCTGTATTTTCAGATGCTGCGAGCGGCGTCGGTAGTACTGTCAGTAGTAAGTTGAATTATTCTAATTACTCGTTATATATTTGAAACGTGCACACAGTTATACATTCTTTTAGTTTTTACCATTGATATACTCGTAATATAAAGGGTGTAATAGACAACGAACCGAAAACTTTTTATAAGATTTCTCATATTGTCCGTTACAAGTCTGAGACCAATCAAGCATTAGTTATTAAGGACTTTAGCTTCATACAAAACCTAACATAAATATAGCATTGAATTCGCAGCATGATTATCTTTGAAATACCACTTTAAAATTCGCTCATCTAAATTGTTTTTACCAAAATTGTAGGGGTCTAAATACTAAAACTAGTGATTTTTATCAGAATGTTTCCCTAAATGAGTATGATATTTTGATAATAACAGAAACTTGGCTTCAAGATAATGTACGAGACTCTGAGTTATTTGATGAGCGGTACGTGGTTTTCAGGCGTGATCGTGATCTCAATCGTCCGCAGGCTAAAAGGACTGGCGGTGGCGTATTGATTGCAGTTAACAAAAAGCTAAACTCTTTTCGGTTGACCGAATGCGAAGGCAACTCTAAAATTGAAGACCTATGGATAGTTGTTAATCTTACGAATGATAAAAAAATCAATAAGCTTTGCATATGTGCAGTCTATATGCCACCGCCTGTCAGTCTCTCTGACTATGAGCAGTTTGTAAATTATGCAAGTAATCACCTATCTAATTATGACAATTTCATGATAATAGGAGATTTTAATCTCCCTAACTTGGTGTGGGCTGTAAATGACAGTGATAACTATGCCACTTTGGTTGCCAGTGCCTGTCCATTCAATCAACTAACAATGGAGTTGATGGCATTGAATGGTCTTAAACAATATAATTCTGTCAGAAACCACAAAAACAAAATACTTGATTTAGTACTCTTGTCTGAACCTAATTTTATAATCGTTAATAGCGCGGATGAGGCTTTGACTACCGTTGATGAATACCACCCTCCATTAGAATTTATATTAAAAATGTATTCTGAAGATTGTCTTAAACTAAGTCAGCTACCAAGGCCTAACTTTTATAGGGCGGACTTTGATGGCATTATTGATGAGCTGAATTTAATTAACTGGGCTGCCTTGTTCTCTCCTTGTAAAACGGTAGATGAAATGGTAACCCTGTTCTATGATGTGCTTCATGATATAATCATAAAAAAGGTACCGATGACTAAACCAAAAAGTGGTAAGTTTCCTGTGTGGTTTTCCAGTAGCCTAATTAAAAGTCTGCGAGAAAAAAATAAAATCAGAATGCGTTTCAAAAAATATAAAAATCCTATGGACTTGCTTGAATTAGATTTGTTAAAAAATAGAATAAATAAATTGATGCGAAAATGTTTTGATAATTACTGTGAGCGTCTTGAGTTTAGTATAAGAAGAAACCCGAAATTATGTTGGACGTATATAAAACAAAAACGTAATGGTAGTTACAGTTTGCCCACTTGTATGTATCTGGAACATGAGAAGGCCACTGATGAGGTCAGTATAAGTAATCTCTTTGCTAAGAACTTTTCTTCTGTTTACGATGAAAACACAAGCTCCGGTGCCTTCAATACGTTACTCACGGATCCCCGTAATAGCAATTCGATCTCCCTTAGTACAATAATTTTGTCCAAGACAGCTGTATTCGATAAACTAAGGAAACTAGATTTAAAAAAAGGTGCTGGTCCGGATGGTCTGCCTCCTCTACTATTATCACGATGCGCGGAACAATTATCGGAACCAATTACATACATTTTTAATGAATCACTTCGTATTGGCCTCTTCCCTACCTTATGGAGAATGGCAAAAATTGTCCCTATACACAAAGATGGAGTTAAGAATAATATTAAAAATTATAGACCGATTTCAGTTTTGTCTATCCTACCTAAGATATTTGAGTCCTTAGTTTACCCTCACCTATACAGTATAGCTATAAATCAACTTACCGACAGGCAGCATGGCTTTATTAAGAATAGATCAACTACTACCAATCTCGTAGCTTTTATTGATACCATATCTTGCCACTTGGATCATGGTACACAAGTTGACGCTATTTATACGGATTTTAGCAAGGCTTTCGATAAAGTTAATCATGATATTCTTTTGGCAAAACTAGCTGACTTGGGTGTTGCGGGATCTGTTTTGGAGTGGTTTCGGTCATACCTAACAGAAAGAAGATCGTACGTAGTTGTAAACGGCGTACGATCAGATGCTTTTCTAGCTGCTTCCGGTGTCCCACAGGGATCACATTTGGGACCATTACTGTTTTTAATACTTATTAACTCCATGCAAGAATGTTTTCATAACACTAATGCTTACCTTTACGCGGATGATTTAAAAATATTGAAACCCATCAAATCAACTGAGGACTGTAGTTTAATTCAGGATGATCTAAACAGGTTAGAAATTTGGTGTAAACGCAACAAAATGATATTAAACACCGATAAATGTAGCTGTATAACCTTTACAAAGAATAAAAATGTAATACTAGCGACTTACTCCATACACAATTCATCCCTAAAACGAGTAGAATGTATACGTGATTTAGGTGTCATGATAGATAGTAAATTGTCATTTAACGCCCATTTAGATTATATCCTGAATAAATCATCAAAAATGTGTGGTTTCATCACAAGAAACACAAAACAGTTTAAAAACATCTTAACTAGGCTTATGTTATATAATTCTTTAGTCCGCAGTATTATTGAGTATTGTTCACAAGTTTGGACTCCGTTTTACGAGGTACATAGTAATAGGGTTGAAAGAATTCAAAGGAGATTTCTAAGTATTTTGGCTTTTGACATGAGACTGCACCACTTAAAATCATACTCTGCTCGTCTTGAATACTTTCACATACTTTCTCTTAAAGATAGGCGTAAGCTCCTTGATCTTTCATTTCTGTACAAACTTGTTAATGGTGAATATGACTGTCCGGAACTTTTAGCAAAAATCAATATATGTGCTCCTACCAGGCTACCTCGCTCGCAAGTCTATAAACTGTTTAGCATACGTAGGCATCGAACTAATCTGGGTGCCAATTCACCATTAACTAGGATGCTCAAATTATATAACAGTTTATTGACAACCACTAATGTTGATATTTTTGGTGAAAGTTTTAATGTTTTTAAGGCTACAATATGTAAGCAGTTTGAATAATTAATTAATCAGAATCATTAATTAACTCATTAATTATGTACGTACTTATATTGTTTATTGTTTTGTCTTATTGTTTTTTTATTTATTTTAAAATATAATTTTACTTGATGCTTGAATGACACACTGATGTAATTGATGTAATTAAGGTTATATAATTATCTTGGAATTTTATTAATTAATTTAACCTGTAATGTTTTAGTTTTGTTTAATTTAATATTGATAATAAGGTTTTAGTTATTGCGTATTTTTTCTTGTATTTTATTTAGTTAGGCATAATCTCTTTCTTTCTTCATATCTATTCATTACTTATTTTTAAAATGTTTTCTTGATTTTATGTTACGTTTCCCAGTGTTATGGTACTACTGTGATAGTTGTGGTCACCTATAATTATGTGAGCACATTGCATGCTCCTTAATGTACTTACTGTATTTTTATGTAAGCGAGTGTATCACATGTTGGTAACCCAAATAAAGAAATTAAATTAAATTAAATTACAACATTACAGAAACCATTTATATGGAAAATGACAAATGACTAACTTGTTAATTTTTAATCATGCACCTAATGAATACGTGCGGAATAATATTTATTTTTCAAATTACATTGCTAATTTCAACCAAGCGTGGAAATTATGACAACCCCTTCTGGACTTTCCTTAATCTCCACGTTTCTCCACCTCCAGAACTGTATATATTTATATTGTATACAATAAATAATTAAAGAATCTAAATTTATTCGAAATAATATGATAATGACGATTTTATTTTGTTTCAGATGCCTACAGCGTTGTCTTAGGCAGTGACAACAGTACCACCACCGGTAAATACTTATATTATAAATATTTTATTGGCCTGTTTCAAAAATATTAATAATAGTAATAATACCAGCCCTTGTTTATGTCCCATTGTTGGACACGGGCCTGCCCTCAAGATGAAAGGGCTTAGGTCATGGACTATGACCACGCTGGCCAAGTGCGGGTCGGCGGACTACACACGACAAAGCTTTCTCAGACATGCAGGTTTCCTCACGATGTTTTCCTTCACCGAAAGCTAGTAACAATCGCACATAGGAGATACGTACATGATTAATCAAAGAAATCAGATTTGCGAACTGCTATAAATATTAATTCTTCGATATTTCTTGGCGATATTTAATATATAGATACAAAATATCAAGTATCCAAATGGTACCAAAAATGATATTTTTCTCGATTAAGATATTTCTAAAAGTCACATACTCAATAGGTACGATACTTAATTAATCCACTGGAGCGTATGAAATTCGTTGGATCAAATACGATACGATGCGATCCAATGTATCAATATAAAGGCACTGGATCAAATATTCCTACGCCACTCGTGGCGATCTTCAATCTCATCGGATTGTCAGTTTAAATTAAGAAATGCACCTATATCTTCGCAAGTACTTACTTGTGCACTATATAAGAAAATAAACGGTTGGACGCTCTATACCAGAAATATGCAATAGTAAGTGAAAAAAAGTTAAGCACAATTGCAATTACAGTACTACAACTACTTACTACTGTTTACTGTTTGTGTTTGTTTACTGTTGACAATTTTTTTATTGTGTATTTAATATTTTGACTAGTAATTATATTAGATATTTTTATTGATCTAAACTATTTTCTTTACAGCTTCTTCTTAAGTGACCTTTTCGACGAAGGAGATGAAAACAACCGGATAATGAAGAAATAAAATGAAGACATAATTAATAAACGGCGGATAACTTGTTTGACTTTGGAAATTTAAATAATTACGCGTTTGTTAATTGGAAAATTTTAATGTTGATCCATTTTAATTGATAGCTATTTATTGCAAGACAAGTTTTGAATTGTTTACTTTTTATAATTATAATTTGTTCTTTAACATCTGAATCCCTTCAGGATTGTATGTGCTTTCATTTAAATTGTATAATATCATGTAACATTTTCATTAATTAAATAAACGCGTAGAGCATCGTTTTGGTTTTTATTCCCCTGAAATCTTGTACGGTACGTATGAACGTGAACAAAACAATGACACTTAGGCCTCATTTACGGAGACGCGGGGCGTCGCGCGTCGCGTGTGGCGGCGCGGCCCGCACTAAATTCAAATGTAGGGCGTTGTATGAGTGTGTTTACGGAGAAGCGATTTTACACGCGTTTGCTTGAAATGGAACGTGTTTTACGGCGGCGCCCGCGGATGGCATCGCCGCGTCTCACGCGGCGTTCATCGCGGCGGCGCACGCATCGGCGATTCTCGATGAAGCGATGCCTGTGGCGGAACCTTCTGCCAGTCTATTTGGTAATCATGCAACACAGACGTAGTCACCATCGCAATGGAGTATGATATGATCGATTTTTTTTTTAGAAGAAAATTGTATGTTAAAATGTGAGTTGCACCGCCGTTGCACGCGGCGGTGGCCGCCGCGGGCGCAGCGGCGGGCACCGCCACTCTTCCCGCCCCGCGTCTCTATAAACAGCATCATATATTGCTATACGTTTGTGTTTACGCGTGCGATGATACGCGCCGCTTCACGCGCCGCCGCTACGTAAACAATAAAAACGTCCGACGCGCCGCAAGACGCCACGCCACACGCGACGCGCGACGCCCCGCGTTTCCGTAAACGAGGCCTAACTAATAATCAAGGATTTTTAATAATGTGACTGACGCTTTTATGTGGCTATGACTATAGATTTAGAAACTCCTTACGACAATGATAGGTAGATAAACATAGGAATGAAACTTATAGTGTAAGAGACGGTGAAGATCGACTTTCACCCATCTGATAACCAGCAAGCCTAGCACGACTTGCAATCTTGACAGATCGGTGTGGAGTATGACGTAGTTTACAACACAGAAACGTCAATTCTCAATACAAACATGTGAAATACTACGTCATAGTGCCGCCATACTCACACATGTCTGTCAAAGTGTTCATAGCTATTTTTTTTAAGTTAGGTTACCTAAGTATGTATTTTTTCATAATAAGTCTTTTGATCAGAGAACAAATTAAGTTTCAATTGATAGTAACTAAATATTTACAGTTTATTTACAAACATGTACACTTAAACTAGGTAAAAAACTTCCTCAAAGTTGTCGCCGCACTGGGAGGGAAGGGCACCTAAAAGACTGGCGGCACTACCCCTTTGTATAGCCAAGCTTATACGTTGGCAGAAAAAGCTACCAGCCACCGGGCTGGTCTCCTGAGACTTCGATAAGTTTGTTCTTTCATCAAACTGTGCGTCTCATGAGACCAAGGCCAACATGAGACCAAGGCGTAACAAGCCCTGTGCAAAACATGCTTTATTGGATCCCGTGAAAGAACTGGATGGTCTAATGGACATGCCCTGTGATAGGATAAATCCAGTGTACATGTTTAACAAGAGGTACCGAGTACATATACCATCCAGGGAAGAGTGAACGAGGGGACTCAAACCGGTTGGTGGAACTCACCTCATATGGTACACTGACGGTTCTAAAATGGAGTCAGATACAGGGGCAGGGATTTATTCCAAGGACCGTAGTATCAGTCACAGCATGTGGAAATATGCATTGGTATTCCAAGCGGAAACCTATGCCATAATTGCCAGCATCAAAGAAATGCAAAGGAGAAATGTCAAAGGTAAAACCATTTGCATTCTCAGCGACAGTCAGGCAGCTCTGAAGACACTGAATTCCTTCAGAGTTGCTTCTAAACTGGTCAAAGAAGGTGTTACAGGCTTGATACAGACAGATAAGGCTGACATTGTTGTGTCTTCCCAGGTTGTGGGAAGACACAACAATGTCAGCCTTATCTGGGTACCTGGACATGAAGGCGTCGAGGGCAATGAGAAGGCAGATAGATTAGCGAGGGCCGGCTCACAGAGACATTTGGTTGGCCCCGAACCATTTGTGGGGATTCCGTATGGAACATATCACCAAGCATTATAATAGTATGCACATGCTAGAAACGAACACATGAAGGAATGGAGGGCAGCGTCAGGCCTAAACCACTCCAAAGCGTTCTCTAGCGGAAGGGTGGACTGTGGGGTCAAATTATTAAACCTAAACAGATCACAAATAAGGCACCTGATGGGTGCACTCACAGGACATTTTGGCACCAACGAGCATCTACACAGAATGAGGCTAAGTACTAGTGACATTTGCAGATTCTGCGAAGATGAAAAAGAGTCAATGCGACACATATTGTGTAGATGCGACACTCTTGCGATACGTAGGTTGCATCATCTGGGAGTAGCCTATCCTACGCCAACTGATTATGTACAGCTCCAAGCTGGCGCGATCGCTGCGCACCTGAGGGAGCTCTTTGATACGCCAGCAACAGAGTAAGGGCTAGGGCATGCACAATGGATCCAACTGGGTCGAAGTGCGTTCCAGGAATATTGGGCCCAAATTTATAGCCACCAAGAATAGAATAATAAATAATAATAATATCTTGGGGCAATCCACACATGGTCATCTGATCCCAAACTAGGCAGAGCCTGTACTATGGAAACCAGATAACTGATACTAATAGGTACTCATATATTGTTTTTTGTAAATACATACTTAAATAGTAAATAACACCCAGACACTTGGTGGGAATCGAACCCACGACCCATCGGTTAGCGGACAGGGTGTCTAACCACTAGACCGAATCAATAGAATAGAACACGGAGAATAGGCCTTGGTAGGCTTGCCTACTTACTTTTGTTCATGGCTACCCGGCATTTACTACACCGATCTAGTTCACCATTAACAATATGTAATAATAATAATAATACCAGCCCTTGTTAATGTCCCACTGCTGGGCACGGGCCTCCCTTCAAGATGAAGAGGCTTAGGCCATAGTCCACCACGCTGGCCAAGTGCGGGTTGGCGGACTTCACATGTCATTCGAAAGCTAGTTAGGCTTTCTCAGACATGCAGGTTTCATCACGATGTTTTTCCTTCACCGAAAGCTAGTAACAATCGCACAAAGACGATTCGCACATGATTAATTAAAGAAATCAGAGGTGCGAGCCGGGGATCGAACCTGCGCACCTCGTTTCCAAGGCAAGCGCTCGCCCACTGAGCTGTTACAGCTATCCAAAGAAAATTAGTTTATATAATAATAACGAAAATAATTGTATAGGCTTGCCTGTAAGAAACCGTTTATAGGATATTGTGCTTGTAAATCAATAAAATGTGTATACCCCTTTTATTAGTATAGTGGTAGTGTAGTTTATATATATTTAAGCAATAAGAGTGGTGTAGTTGCATAATATGCAACTACTACGGAGGACTTCACGGAAGACCATCGTCGTGTTGCCGAATAGGTGTCACGGCAAAATGCTGAGTGGACACCTTTTGGAGTAAGAGATTTCAACAGTTGAACGAAACGGGTGTACGTACCTACTAGTGGAAACGTGGATTATCATTGGGGAACGTTGACGTTGTTACGGCTGTAGTATAGTAGAGATGGTAGTGTAGTAGTTGTTTTTGTAGATTAGTGCGGTAAGACTGTTACAGTGGTCCCTCTTTTGAGGCCAGCTGGGCAAGACTGTTACAGTGGTTTCTTTGTGGAATTAGCTGGGCGAGATTGTTACAGTGGTCTCTTTATGGGGCCAGCTGGGCAGGACGAGTTGTTTTTTTAAATGATGGAGATGTTGAGTCTGAGAGCTGGGGAGCGATGGTACAGAGGTCTCTATCGTTGGGACCATCTGGCAGAAATGAGATGGAAGCGGTGAAATATTGGGTCAGCGGTCTACTTAGTAGGCCGTCGGGTTCAAATCATCGGAGAAATGGGGTTATTGGGGGACATAATACTATGAGTAGATGTAAACACTGTCTGTTTTCAGGTGGAATTGAATGAAATGCGTATTCTCAGGAGAAATAACGCACGAGGACGTGCGAATGTCAGGATTGGACGTGTCGGGATATGGATTCTTCCATAGAAGGCTGGTTTACTCGGAGGCGAGTACCGCGAGTAGACGTCAGGCGGCGTCACTTGCCCGTGCTAACAAAACACAGGAGCCGGCCGGCGCGGTCGCCATATTGGGTGAAAACAGTCGCCGTCGCTGGATGCTTTTAGCAGTCCCCTGTGGATTGTCGCCTTTAAAGTAAACCGTTGTTAGGAATGTGATCTGGGAATAAACGACTGTATTATCTTTCAAATCATCGTTTGTTATTGATGAACCTGGGATCAATACCCGGGCCAGGGATCTGATGTTCCGTGATACGCCAGGAATCAGGGGGTGATCATAATCATAATCATAATCATAATATATTTATTTGCATAAAAACATGGTATAATAAGATGTTACAATTTGTATAATGTACATACATGTTTTTGCTAGAATTGTACATAGCATGCAAAAAAGAAAAAAAAATCACTTCATGTCAATTAGTTCTTTTACGCTATAAAAGTTTTTTTCAAGTAACCAGTTATATAATTTAATTTGAAAATTTCTAGAGCTAAGAGCTTTTAATTGACTAGGTATTTTATTATATATACGAACACACATAGCTACACAGCTCTTGTTATATTTACTTAGTCTAGGAATATAATCTAATACCAGTTGATATGGATCTCTCCTATTTCGAGCATTGACATGGTTCGCTGTTTTAAATAGCTCCTTATTTTTCCACACAAACATACAAATTTGATAGATATAGAGGGATGGTAATGGTAATAAACCAAGCTTTTTAAATACTGGTTGACACGAGTCAAGAGGTTGGAGTCCGTATATTGCCCTAATGCACTTCTTTTGGGCGACAAATGCTCTGTTTTGGTCGGTACTGTTACCCCACACTATAAGTCCATAACGTAATAATGACTCCACATAAGCACGGTAGCACATAATTGCTGTTTTTATGTTTGTAATATTTTTAACTTGCCTGAGCGCATGTACAAATCTATTTATTTTATTGCATACATTATCTACATTTACTTTCCAGTTTATGTCTTCATCTATAGTCACTCCCAGAAATTTTGTGGATGACATTTTTTTAATAGTTGGCACATTCAGTTGAATGTTTAATTTATAGTTATAAGATTTATTAAATTGTATATATACTGATTTGTCTAGGTTTATTTTTAAATTATTTATATCTAGCCATGTAGTTAATTTGTCTATCGTTATATTAATTTCCGTCTCATGGTCCTGAACTGTGTTATTATTTTTGTTAGATGTCACGATAATAGAAATATCATCAGCATATAAAATACACTTATGATTAGTTATGTCAGTAATGTCATTTATATATAATAGGAATAAAATGGGACCTAGTACACTTCCTTGGGGAACACCTTGCTTGATTATTCTATTCTCTGATGAATATGCCGTCATTTCCTTGTTATCATCAATTTTAGTAACGATAACACGTTGCTGTCTATTGCGTAGGTACGATGATATCCATTGTAGTGTAGGTCCCCTAATGCCAATTGTTTCTAATTTATGTAATAATATATCATGTGAAACTAGGTCAAAGGCTTTTGATAAGTCAAAAAATAGTCCTGTTGTGAGATGGTTATTGTTAATGTTGGTCAAATATATAAAAAAAACCTTTCAACCGGCTGCGGGAATAGGGTCCTAGCAGACGGTAGTTAAGGCTCCAGAGAGAAAAACTTTCTCACAATGCGTGCCGTCTCCAGAACTGGTACCTCCACCACCGATACCGGTACGGTACCTCTGACTTCACAAGGCGGTATTTCTAAGCAAGTTGCTGGTGGATTATCCTGGCCACTTGGTTGTGTCTGTGCAAGTATTCACCATTTGCGAGACGCGGTTTCACCAGGGCGATAACATGCCCGACAGATATCGATGTTGCCATCCCTCAGGATATACACAGACAAAACCATCGGTTTCCACCAACCAAAGAGGTCACCGTATCGTAACCAGGCCACGGAGGCTGAGAAGTCTACATCGGGCCTATGAAGAGCCCGGTAGATCCTTCCACGTAGTTCTTTACTTTGCCATACCGCCCCGCGATCGCCAGTGGTAAGCACAAAAGGCTTGGGCCTGTTCCCTTTGGCTAAGGATAGAGGGGTCGGTCCATTGTCCACAGCAACCACATCCCGTATCCATCTCTCCGCGGCAGTGGAGGATATTCCTTGAGGATACATATTTCTCTGTTATGTAGGATCTTGGTATTTAAAAAGGCTTGGCCACTACATTTCCGTGGGATATATAACCTCATCACTGAAGAGCGAGGATGATACTTACGATATGTGTGGTTAACAGTGTACAAACTGTTCTATCCAGGGTGTCTAGTTCAATCTGAGTCCACTTGAGTATGCCAAAGGAGTATATCAAGACATGCATGACCCAACCGTTGTAGGGTCGCATAGTTCCCCCCTCTATGTTTCGTTGTAGTAGGCGCGCATGACGTTCTCATTTATTGATGACGTCCATCTTATGCGCCGCACTATACCACCGGGAACGAGGACCCTGTTCGGAGCCGGTTGCCCCAAAAGTCCCAAATTCCGTGGTGGTCGGACTCTCTGCCGATATACAGGTGGAGGCGATGACGGCGGAGAGAAGTATTCAACGCTACTGCAGCCGGCCTATCACCTGTACTGGGGGCTGGTGGCTGCGATGCGGAGCGAGGCGACGAACCCGGAGGTCTTAGACGTGCCTTGTGTCTTGTCAACATGTTTTTGTCTACTTCTTAATATACAATATGCATGTTTCATTATTAATTTCCCTTGAATTTTTGGTGTTTTGACGGCTAAAAATTGTGTAACTGTCGTTACTATTGTTGTCAAATTTTATTTGATCCAAAGTGTAAATTACTTTCTAAAATAGTTAATGATTTATTTATTCGGTATTGTAGTGTGCATGTCACCCCACCTATCTATATTATGTTAGTGTTAGTGCCTATATAAGATATGTAACGCCCTAGTAATAAGGTCAGTATTAAACGCATCTGCATAACACAGTTTTTTACTTAATTCACGGACACCCAACATCTCTCGCCCACTGCATGGCGACCCTGCCAGTGCTGCCTCTGGCAGTACTGAGCCACG
The DNA here is from genome assembly GCA_911728495.1 of Furcula furcula. Lineage (NCBI taxonomy): Eukaryota > Metazoa > Arthropoda > Insecta > Lepidoptera > Notodontidae > Furcula > Furcula furcula. The sequence continues at coordinate 13,418,880 of OU452265.1, read as the reverse complement.
GGATTTGTGATTAAATAAAAGGGTTCAATTGTGAAAAATAAATAAAAAAAAGAATGAACTATTTTTGAACAAATATTTAAAATAAAAACAGGAAGTAAAAATATAATAGAAAAAATGTGTGAAGAATAAAGACTTTATGTGAAATACTTGCATATTATTATGTGTTGCAATAAACAAATAAAAATAATGAGTACCACTTAAAATTAAATAATGAAGAAATAAAATAAAATAATATAAGATAGTAAAATATGATTAAATAAATACTATGTAAAAAAAAAAAAATGAATAAAGAATGCCGCCGGAAAGCAGCAGGAGCAAAGGCTGCCTGCCGCCTTGCTGGAAGATTCGTGGAGCGCGAGAATGTTCGCTGGAGCTGGAGCTGTAAGGTGTCAAAGGAGCGAGCTGATTTTTCGGAGATGGGTGTTGCTGCCGGGAGATGTAGGTGTCAGAGGAAAGATCACCAAGATAGAAGCAGCCAGGTGATCATTAAAGTGGTTGAACCAAGATGACAAACGTTTTTTTTAAGTGTTTTATTGTAATTATTTCTATTTGTATTTTTTGTTAATATAATTAAGGGTAAAAGTTCAATTTCATTAACTCTAATGACTTTTATAACACTAAAGAAAAGTCAATTAAAATGTTATTTAAAGTACCTAATATATCTAAATTCACTTAGTAACATTCTTTTACATTATAGAATGCCGTGTTGTGATGCAACCAAGTTAGGTATGACGCTGCATACCAATAATATGATATGGTGTGAAATTACGTTTTGGCTTGCATGACAACATGATGTCATTCTGCATTACTTTAGACAGTTATAATTTTGTAGTAATGAAATTTGATCTTCAAGCGTCCTTACATGTAAGGGATAAGCTGTTCAATTTAAGTAAATATCATAATAAGAGGTAAAGATTATTATGAAATGGTAACTATATATATATATATATATATATAATATTAGATGGCTTTTATATAAGTACTTATAAGAAATGTACTTATTATGTTTCAATTTTTTAGGTATGGTAATAGGATTAGAAAGAAATGTGAAACGTGTAATTATTGTATTGTAAAGTTATTTTTAAAATATATTTCTTTTTATTTCAAATGATTGAATAATGTGTCACTTATAGACAGATTTGATTTTAGCGAACATTATTAAATGTTTTGTTTTATTAAATAAAGGATTTGAAAAGATTTAGTTATCTAATGAGAAACAGGCGAAGGACTTACGTATGTTTGTTTTATATATTTAGTAGAACTGTTTGTTTTTATGTAATATGTTTATAATTGTTGGATATTCGCAGTGTTATGTTTAGTGATAAATAGTGGAAGGTCCCGGTAATGCAGTTGCAAATGTGTTATCGAGGATCTGAGAGTCAAAAATAATCGGCATTGGCGGATAAGAACCAACTAACCACTAGACTGATCACCTAGTAGTTTGTTTGGAAATCCTTATAAGCATTGCAGTTTATTTAGACTATTTTGATTGAAAAGTTGAACGTTTTAGGAGAAGGTATTAATGTAAATTGTAAATGTAAGTGTATAGTTCGTTAGCAACAGTAGCCCCTGATGCGCTGTTGAACGAATGTTACAAAATAATTTATACGTGTAGCAAGGTACACCAGGATACAAGGCAGGCACGAAATCCTTGTTGTGCTGATCATGTTTAGGTCGAGCACCATTCGTGAAGACAACTTGGACACATGGAATGTTTTAAATGGAATGTAAGGATGTGTTAAAAGGACTGCCTGAAATATCTATACTTATAATAAAACTGTAACAGGTCCAATTCTGTACATTGAAGATATTTTGAAAATTATATTTGGAGGGCATTCTATAACCGATACTGAGGCCGAAAATGTATTTTTTTTAATTTTTGTCTGTCTGTCTGTCTGTCTGTCTGTCTGTCTGTCTGTCTGTATCACGGCTGAGCATCACGCCGAAACTACTGAATGGATTCAAATGAAACTTGGCATGATTTGAGATCTTACTACGAGGTAGGACATAGGATACTTTTTATCCCGTAATCTAGCACGGTTCTTTTGGGAGAGGGGATTAAAGTCAAAATGGGTACTTGGTTATACGCTTGGTCCGATTTTATCATTTTTTCTTTATAATTATAATAAATATTTGTAAGGGAACACTCATAGATAGTTGTTAACAATGTTTGGAAATCGATCAGGTTAAGCAACGTTAGGTAAGGTCGTTAAATAGATGGGTGACCGTTTAACGCCATTTGAACTAAACGTCTCCGTGCTTCGGAGGGCAAGTACAAAGTGGGTCCAAGTTTTTAACCGACTTTAAAAAAGGAGGTTTTGTATTCTATGCGAATGTATATTATTGAAAGTTTAGTTAACGTAAACACAGCGCGGGCGGAGCTGCGTGGGTCAGCTAGTAAATAATAAAAATGTATATTATATAAGTGTGCACACAAATGTAATTCCTTGTATCCTGCGTATATGTGAATATAATATTAAAGGTAGGCCTACCAGTAATTATAAAATGTGTACCTTGCCCAATGATGTCTATTAAAGACCAAGAAATATATTGAAGATTTCTTTTGCTCGAGCTAAGTTTAGAATTTATTGATATATGGTATCATAAGCTAATAAAGCTTAAAACTTTTTATTATAAATGAAGACACATATAAAAATGGAATGAGATTACATTACGCGGACAGTAAGTACAAAGTACGTGTTGACTCAGACTCAGTAACACAATACTATGGATCTAGCGATATGTATGTAAAGTTCAACCTGAGTATGTAACTAATAGAACTCAAGGATTACTAAAATATAAGTAAGTATACCTAGACATAAACTTTAGTTTTAAAATGTAGATCTTTAAATTACTATTAGATAAGTTTTTTTTTTCATTTGTTTTATTCAATTTTATACGTATGTGTTAGAGGAATAATTTTTCTAAGTTTGTAGTACTTAGCTATATTTTTTTACATAAAACTATTTTTTTTGTTTTGCAATTCACGCATTTGTACTTTTGATGAGATATAATTTTAAATAATTAATATATTTGCTTTACTTTCAGTACACTAGATAATATATTAAATTGGAGTATACTAGCGGCCTGCGCAACCGATAGTATTCTCTTGTTTTAATATCAATTTTCGTTTTATATGAGCATATTTTTCTCCACTAACCTAATTTTTAGACAATAATATTTTTTTTGGAAATATTTTGATTATAATTATGTTTTTAAAAGGTCTTTTTTTTATATAATAAGGACTAAGTATATTTTATAATGTTATTTTTTATATTATGTAATTTCTTTTTTCAAAAATAAGGGGGGTGGTGTAGTGTGCATGTCACCCCACCTATCTATATTATGTTAGTGTTAGTGCCTATATAAGATATGTAACGCCCTAGTAATAAGGTCAGTATTAAACGCATCTGCATAACACAGTTCTTTACTTAATTCACGGACACCCAACATCTCTCGCCCACTGCAGTATAAATACTGATTCGTTTAGTCTATTTAAAAACACTCCAAAGATAAATTCTGCGAAAAACATGGTGTATAAATTTGATATTGAAGTGATAAGTATTGAATTAATAATATAAGTATTGAAAACGATTAACGTTCACTAAGTTGACACATGACGTATGTATTATATTATTATTAATTTTATCAAGTAATCTGCAGCTCTATCAATATTTATTTGCCGTCTGTAAAGAGTATACAGGTGTACCGAAATTCTGTATAAAAGGATGCAAGGGGCATCTATTCGGAGCTACACATCTCCCCAAAAATTTTGAAGATTCGTCGTACCAAAACGTTTCAACGTAAAAATGTTTAAATTTTTCGCTGTCTTAGTTGTCTTGGCGGTCCTTGTTTCAGAGGTAAGTAGACGTATTTTTTTTTCTCTGTTATAGCACAATAGCTAGTGCTTGACTGCATTCCCCCTGCGGGTATAGTACGGGTTTTGATAGTTTTCTATTTATATGTACTTATAACGGGTGTAAGGGACATCGTACCGAAAAAAAAATTATAAGATGTCAAATAATGTCCGTTACAACATTACAGAAACCATTTATATGGAAAATGACAAATGACTGACTTATTAACTATCGAGCATGTAATGAATATATGCGGAATAATATTTATTTCTCAAATTACATTGCAAATTTTCTAAAATAATAATAGTTAATTGCCTATTAATTAATTGCCTATGTACTGTTTCAGTGCATAAAGAATAAATAAATAAATAATTAAATAAATTTTCCACAAATAAGTAATTTATTGTTTTTAAATTAAATTTTTTTTTTTGGAAATTCATTAAAAAGCCGATGAAAAATTTCAACACTAGAGTGTTCAGAATCATGCACTGGATCCCTGGTATCGGTTTTCGGTACGATGTCCCTTACACCCTGTATAAATATTTATTTATTTTCTATTCTATTCCTATTCTATTTATAATACATATTATGTAACTGGAAGGCATGATTACTAAACCACCGCGGCTGTCTCATCTGCATATGAGAGGGGGCCTGTGTTCACCAGGATCTGCACTAGGTGCCTATTAGTGCCTTGCCTTTGAGCCGCCGCCGGGGGGTGCATTATAGCCCTCCGGGACACGGGGCTAACGGGGATGGCAATGCGTTCCGATCTCTAGATGTTCCTACGAGGAGTTCGGAAATTTAAATTACCACTAAGTTAGATGAGCTACAATAGGCATGATGACTAATTTTGTATAAATACTCTATAATGTACTTACGGATCTACTATTGCCGAAAATAATCATATTTTTGTATTAAATATACAATTAGTAGCAAATTTTCAATTTTTAAAATAGAGTTTGAATTTCGTTCCAAAACGATGGCCGGTGCATGGTGCCATTTTGTGACGTCACTCCGGCGGTGTAAATAAACATCTGTCTAGGTATAAAAGTGAATCATTGTATGAAAGAAAATGTTGAGATGACAGTTTGACAGTTGTTTATTTACACAGGATTGACATCATTCACTCTGATCAGCGTTTATTACAAAATGGCGATTAGCTGTATTTGAGTAATTTATTTGCTTAAATATCACGAAAATCTCTGTATTATTATGAAAATGAGATGCATTTTTGGAATCAGTGCGATCTGTTCTAATATTTAAAACCACAGATTTATTGGTATTGTGTTGCAGTCATCATGCCTATTGGAATGTCTGTGACATCGACCGTACTCCTCGGACTTTGCTCCAACAGATTACCATTTTTTCCGGATTTGGACAATTTCTTACAAGGAAAAAAATTCAACTCCGATGCCGCAGTTCAAACCGCCTTCAAAGAGTTTATTGATTCTCGCCCCCTTGGTTTTTGAAGTGAAAACTTCTTTAGCGGCGTTGGGAACTTTTTTTGGATGAAAACATGTTAAATTCGCTTAAGGACAAATAAAAATCGCAATGCAAGGTAAGACGCGGCGCAGGGCGCTTGCGCGAATATTCGTGAACATCTCAGCCGTATCTCAGCAGAAGTGAGTAATTTGCCGCCATCTATGGATCTATATAGAAACTACTTCGTAACTGGCTTCTATAATTAGTTCATGAACTTATTTAGCGGCGCTGTGAACTTTTTTGTGATTGGGAAAAAAGTTTTTTTCTCGTCAGGACACAAACTTATTTAGCGGCGGTGTGAAGATTTTTGTGATGGGGAAAAAAATGTTATTTTCGCGTCAGGACACGTAACCGTAAGACGGTAAGATGAGGCGCAAGGCGCTTGCGCGAATGTTCGTGTGTGTTTGTGTTACAGCGTGCCACAGGCTTCCATGGATGGTGACTGCTGATGGCTCGACCGTCTATGTAGATAATGTAAAATAATTGTAATAGTTTTGAAGTATTAAATTTTTAATGTCATATACCTACTCGTAAATTGTCATGTTTGTCTACGATGGCACAATAAATGAACATTGTATTTTACCACATAAATGATAGTACTTTTATACTGATAATTAAAGCAATTCGTGCAAAATTATTCCATAACCATTCCAAAATATATAAAATGCACAATGTTATATTAAATTTTTCCAATCTCATATGTAAGGACCTAATACATTATACATACATAATACGCATATATGTGTATATATATATATATATTTCAATATATATATATATATATTTCAACAAGTCGACGGCCGCCATTTTTTAACCGACTTCAAAAAATGTGGAGGTTCTCAATTCGTCTGTATATACATTTTTTTTCTATGTATGTTCGCGCATAACTCAGGCAATTATGAACCGATTTGAAAAAATCTTTTTTCCATCCATTCTTCAATTCATTCAATTCTTTTTTAAATTTTTTTTTTTTTGGAAAAATATAATTATCACCTATGTCACTCCCACAAATAAGACCGATCTAACGACATGTTATAAGTCACTGTCCATCACGCCGTTTAGGCTGTAGGCCATGCCACAGATATAGACATACATACGTACATACATACTCTCGAATAACAATAACCCTCCGCCTAAGACAGCTTATGAAAGAAAATATGAATCCCAAAGAAAAATAATTATGCGCGGAATACCACAAGGCAGCGTGTTAGGCCCTTTGTTATTTTTATTATACATAAACTAGCTGACCCGGCAAACGTTGTTTTGCCATATAAATAATTTCCTAGTAAAAAAAAAAATTTGGGGTGGACTACCCCTAACATTTAGGGGGATGAAAAATAAATGTTGGCCGATTCTCATAGATACCGGATAAGCACAAAAAATTTCATCAAAATCGGTCAAGCCGTTTCGGAGGAATATGGCAACGAAAACTGTGACACAAGAATTTAATAAATTAGAAGATGACCTTCCCAAGCACATCAATTACCCAAAAATACTTTTTGTTGATGATTGCACAGTCGTGATTGAATGTAAAAATGAAGATGGTTTTGAATCTGAAATAAATATGACATTAAATACAATAATTCAATGGTTAACTATTAATAATTTAATGATAAATCTTGAAACGACAAAAATTATGCATTTTACTCAGAGAATTCGAGGTAAAGCTATAAACGCTAGTTATAATGGTGAAATAATAGCAGCAGTAAATGTGGCAATTTTTTTAGGAATTAACTGTTATAATAACTTAACGTGGAGAGCACAATTGAATGAGGTTTGTAAAAGGCTAAATAGCTCAGCGTTTGCTCTATATCATGTAGTTAAAGTTGTTAACTGTGAAGCCGTCTTAGCAAACAAATCCATGGTATGCCATGGATTTGTTGCATCAATATTTAGATACGGTGTACTCTTCTGGGGTAATGCACCATATAAAGAAAATGTATTTAAAGCACAAAAAAAATGTATACGAGCCCTAAGTAATCTGCAAATGACAACATCTTGCGACCCTCATTTTAAGAATTTAAAGATCCTCACTCTCCCTTCGCTGTATGTCTATGAAGCAAGTCATCATTATCAGCCTACATCAGTCCACTGCTGGACATAGGCCTCCCCCAATACACGCCATTGAGCCCGGTCTTCGGCTTTCCTCATCCAGTCACTGCCAACTGCTTTGCGTAAATCGTCACTCCACCGGGTCACAGGGCGTCCTACGCTACGTTTTCCAGTTCGTGGCCTCCACTCCAGAACCAGTCTTCCCCACCGATCATCGGTTCTGCGGCAAATATGACCAGCCCACTGCCACTTCAGCTTGCTAATCCGTTGAGCTATGTCAGTAACTTTTGTTCTCTGGCGAATTACTTCGTTTCTTAATCGATCCCTCAGAGAAACGCCGAGCATAGCTCTCTCCATAGCTCGCTGAGCGACCTTAAATTGGTGGACTAGTCGTACCGTAAGTGGCCACGTCTCAGCACCGTACGTCATTACGGGTAGGACGCACTGATTAAAGACCTTAGTCTTCAGACATTGCGGTATCGGTGACGAGAAGACCTGACGAAGTTTTCCGAATGCTGACCAGCCCAGCTGTATTCTTCTTTTGATTTCCTTCTCAAAGTTGTCCTTACCTAGTTGGAGCGTCTGTCCTAGGTACACATACTCCTGGACAACTTCAAGAGGTATCCCATTTACGGCCACCGGTCCCGGAACAACATGCTTGTTCAGCATTATTTTTGTTTTATCTAAATTCATCCGGAGACCGATGCGATGAGAAGAGTCAGCTAGGCCATTCAGCATTCGTTGCAAGTCTTCCAGCGTTTCGGCCATAATGACGATATCATCCGCGAATCGCAAGTGAGAGATGTACTTGCCGTTAATATTGATGCCGCACTTTTCCCAGTCCAGCGTCCTGAACATATCTTCTAAGACGTTAGAAAACAATTTCGGGGATATGACATCCCCTTGTCTCACTCCTCGACGCAAATAGATATGTTCAGTTTGCCGGTTCTGTACTTGTACAGTCATCGTCGCGGCATTGTATAGACATCTCATCACTTCGATGTATCGCCAGTCCACTTGGCAGCGCTGCAAGGCCTCCAGAACAGACCAAGTCTCGATGGAGTCAAAAGCCTTCTCATAGTCCACAAATGCTAAGCACAGGGGCCGATTGTACTCTTCAGTCTTCTGTACAATCTGCCTTACCGTGTGTATGTGGTCTATGGTGCTATACCCGCTTCGAAACCCGGCCTGTTCTGGGGGTTGGAATTCGTCAAGTCTTCGTGCAAGACGATTCGTGATGACCCTTGAGAACAGCTTATAGACATGACTCAGAAGCGATATTGGTCGGTAGTTCCTCAAAAGGGTTTTATCGCCTTTTTTAAAAAACAAAACTACCATGCTCCTGTTCCATGCCCGTGGAGTTCTCCCAGTGAAGAGGACAGAATTGAACATTTGCTTAAGCTCTTTCAGCACAGGAGCTCCTCCAGCTTTTAAGAGCTCTGTTGTAATTCCATCTTCACCTGGGGCTTTTCCATTTTTAAGCTGTCTAAGGGCCAACACGAGCTCATCTTGGCTTATCTCGGGCAAATCCTCAGAGCAGTGGCGGGTCAGGATAGCTCTGCAATCTTCTGGACTAGGTTCGGGTTGAGAAGCATGCGAGGCATAGAGCTTGCTATAGAAGTCTTCAACCTCTGACAGAATCTCCGACTGGGATGCGACGACTCTTCCTGCTGACGTTGTCAGCTTTGCTAAGTGGCTCCTACCTAAAGGCTGGAAGAACACTTTAGACCCCCGATTTTGCTCGATAGCTTTTTCAATCCGCCGTGTATTGTCGGATCGGAGGTCGCGTCGTACCAACCTTTTTATGGTTTTATTGCGCACTTTCTGTCCTGGTGAAGCTGACATAGGAGTTTCACGTCTCTCTTCCATTAATGGGAGAGTTTCTGTCGAGAGTTTAGACTTTTTGCCCGTACTTCGCCTTTCGCAATACTTCGTTCCTTCTTCCCTAAGGATGTCCATCACTTGTTCAAGCTTCTGATCTACGTCATCTGTAGTTTCCAAGGCAGCGAATCGATTTTCTAGCTTTAGTTGGAATGTTTCTGATCCCATAGCGGCTTGGAGCAGAGTTGGTCGGAGTGTGGACTTCATCAAACGGACTCGCTCGGCTTTGAAATCGATATTCAGAGAGCCTCTTACAAGCCGGTGATCACTTCCGGTGTTAAACTTGGTGAGTACTGAGACGTCCCTAAATATACGCCGTTTATCCGTTATGATGAAATCCATCTCATTTTTGGTAACATTATCGGGACTTTGCCAAGTCCACTTCCTTTGGGTCTGTTTCTTGAAGAATGAATTCATCAAGAAAAGCCCTTCTTTCTCGAGGAAATTTACCAGCATTTGCCCTCTGTGATTACTACTGCCAAATCCGTGTGGTCCTATGCTCGATTCGCTGCAAGTCTGTACTCCTACTTTGGCGTTGAAGTCTCCCATGACAACATTGTAGTGAGCTTTGGAGGTGTTATGTAATGCTCTTGATATTTCCTCATACATCGTTTCTATTTCGATGTATGAGGAAATACACAAGAAAAAGCATCCAGAATTATATAAACCAGCATTTAAAAGTCGCTATAGGAAGTTGCGTGACAAAAATACTTTGCAATTTGATGTCGGTTATGGAAATAGGTACTTACTGCGCTATTAAATAGAAGTTTTCTTTGCATGGCACAAATAGTTTATAATAAGTTACCTGACAATTTGAAAAAAATAAATTTAAGTAATTCAATTTAAAAAGAAAATGCATGCTTTCTTGATAGACAAATGTTATTACTCAATTAATCAATTTCTTTCTGGTACAATTATTATTATATAACTTCGCTCTTCACTTGGATTATTTTTAATACTGTTTCTTTGTTTGATCTCATCATAATTCTTTACTTAATATTATTAATTTGACGGGCCCGTTGGTCTATTGGTCAGACATCCTGCCTGCTAACCGATGGGTCGTGGGTTCGATTCCCGCCAAGTGTCTGGGTGTTGTTTATCTATTTAAGTATGTATTTACAAAAAAAAAGTATATAATTATTAGTATCAGTTGTCTGGTTTCCTTAGTACAGGCTCTGCCTAGTTTGGGATCGGATGACCGTGTGTGGATTGTCCCAAGATATTATTATTATTAATGCCATGATATTAATGATATGACATGGCAAGTAGATAATAATGATTTAATTTGAATAATATATTTCTAATAGCTGTAACAGCTCAGTGGGCGAGCGCTTGCCTTGGAAACAAGGTGCGCAGGTTCGATCCCCAGCTCGCACCTCTGATTTCTTTAATTAATCATGTGCGAATCGTCTTTGTGCGATTGTTATTAGCTTTCGGTGAAGGAAAACATCGTGAGGACAACCTGCATGTCTGAGACAGCCTAACTAGCTTTCGAATGACGTGTAAAGTCCGCCAACCCGCACTTGGCCAGCGTGGTGGACTATGGCCTAAGCCCCTTCACCTTGAGGGGAGGCCCGTGCCCAGCAGTGGGACATAAACAAGGGCTGGTATTATTTATTATTAATATATTTCTGCATTTCGTATGCCTCCTGGCGGTAGATAGAGGACGCAGAACTATTGGTTAACACTTGATATATTTTTTGACCTATGTACACGAAATAAACCCGCCAAACTGCGTAACAGTATTAGTAAAACATATTTTAATTAAATACACCCAGTATAGTTTCTACTTTTATTTACAACAGTGTACTAATGTTTTTTGTATATTTCGAATCATTAATACTCTATTCTTTTTCTGTTTTTAGACCCACCAAGCAACAATGTCAAGTAAGTTCATCAGCATCATCATTATCGAGCGCATCATTATTATTTGGTCGCGTTATTGCAGCGCCTCCACCATGTTCGCATCGGCGCATGCTGATGGTTTCGCTGCCATCATGCGTAAGCGCTGCGCCTCACTACTACGGCGGATGCGCGACAGCCCCAACACCATTCTGCGTGCATTGGTGGACCGGTGGGACTCGCCAATGCTGGCACGCTGGTTACGACTGCATGCAGTCAAGTAACTGGTTTTTGCCTGTCTTGGTCTGGGTGATATTGGTCCACTATTTTTTTTTTTTTTTTTTTTAAGTTATTGTCCAATATTGTATTACTAACATTAGCATTAACAAATTATTATTATTATCATCACTAGCCGGAAGACGTCCACTGTTGAACATAGGCCTCCCCCTTCGAACGCCACAATGACCGACAATTGGCTATTTGCATCCACCGGTTACCTGCGACGCGCACAATGTCGTCTGTCCATCTAGTGGGAGGCCTTTCTTCCCCAACAGTTATCGGTTCGCCGATGTGGCCTGCCCATTGCCACTTCAACTTGCAGATTTTAAGTCAAGTAAGTTAAATAAAGAATTTTTATTAGTCTTTTTCATTTTGGTCCTTTTTAGTATAAAACGATCTTATGTTCTTGTCGATCTTATGTTCTTGTCTTATCTGCAATCGTATGTATTGTTCGCTCAGTCGAAAGTCGTCCACTGCTAAACAATGGCCTCCCCCTTAGAATGGAGGGGTTGCCATAATCCCCACGCTTGGAAGGCGGCTTGGGGATCGCAGTATAGCTGGTAGGTAATCCAATAGAAAGACGCTGCTGCCAGGCTTCTTGTTTTCCCTTACTCGCCTCTTAAGACACAACGGGAGGAGAGGTGCTATTCTTACCCGGACACCCCCGGCCATGTTTGTTAGCTTACAACTCCTTAAGTAAACAATAGATATGGTTAGCATTAGGTGGAAAGGCCCTGCGTCGTGGCGATTACCGCAAGGGCGCACTTCTGCTCCTCCCTAGCTTCAGGATAGGTCCAAAAAGAGCGGTTTGCTTCTTCATTTATAATAAAGACAGCTAAGGACTGGAACAGTTTGCCTGTTTCGGTTTTCCCGTCCGATTATAATGTGGGTGTCTTCAAGACTAGAGTGAATAAGCTTATAATAGCCTAGTGTGTTTTGCCATCCTCGAATGCGTCGCCACTTTCCATCAGGTGGGACTGCAGGCAAGCACTAGCTTATAAATAGTAAAAAAAAAAGTGGCCAGGGTCACACGCGACTGCTGCTCGAGTCAACTCGTGCGCGGGTGCTGCTTGGGGGTACTGGTCCGACTACTATCCCATTGGCTTTTTAGTTTGTTGTGGTACTTTGTATTTTTTATTTTTTTTCTGTCTTATTTGATATTTTGAACGGCAAGACACACTGTCGCTCTGATCTAATTGTAACATGACACACTGTTTAAAAAAAAAGTGATAAAATGACAAGCCCGCTGAGTTTCTTGCCGGATCTTCTCAGTTGAGGCCGCGTTGTGATCCGGTGGTAGCTTCTTTTAAAAAAAAATCATGACCTTTCAAAAGTGCTAGCGTTAAGCCTATTTCAAATAAACTATTTTTGAGTTTGAGTTTAACTCGAATAGGTAGTTGATAGACACATCAGATTTTAATTTGTAGCAATTCCACTTATCCGTGGGGTGTCCGGGTAAGAATAGCACCCCCCCCCCCATCTCCTCCCGTTGGGTGACCGTAAAAGGCGACTAAGGGAAAACAAGAAGACATGCAGCAGCGTCTTTCTATTGAATTACCTACCACCTATACTGCGATCCCCAAGCCGCCTGCCAAGCGTGGGGATTATGGCAACCCCCCCCCCCCCTTCTAAGGGGGAGGCCTTTGTTCAGCAGTGGACGTCTTTCGGCTGCTGATGATGATGATGAATCCCATCATCATCATCGCTCATAGTTTGGTTTTAGTATAATTTTAATCAAATGCGATATAATATTAACAAACAATTTTTCTTTATTAACAAACAATTTTTCTTTCATCATCATCATCATCACCAGCCAGAAGACGTCCACTGCTGAACAAAGGCCTCCCCCTTAGACCGCCACAATGAACGACAATTTGGTATTTGCATCCACCGGTTTCCTGCGACGCGAACAATGTCGTCGGTCCACCTAGTGGGAGGCCTGCTTACGCTGCGTCTTCCGGTTCGTTGTCGCCACTCAAGAACCTTTCTTCCCCAACGGTTATCGGTTCTTCGAGCGATGTGGCCTGCCCACTGCCACTTCAACTTGCATATTCTACGAGCTATGTCGGTGACCTTGGTTCTTCGGCGAATCTCCTCATTCCGGATTCTGTCGCGCAAAGAAACTCCAAGCTCGTTGTGTGACTCGGAGCTTTTCCAAAAGGCCAGCTGTTAAAGACCACGTCTCAGTACCATATGTCATCACTGGCAACACACACTGGTTAAAAACCTTTGTCTTCTTCTTTATTAACAATCAATTTTTGGATGATTTAATTCGGTGTTGTTTAACAAAAATTTTAAACTGTCCTTTTGAAGAGGAGCGGGTATGGACCCAGGCTACTTTACCGATTTATTTAGGTGGTCTGGGTGTCCGCAAAATTTCCGATCTAGCACTTCCGGGATTTTTGTCCTCGGTATATAGTACGGAAATCCTCAGCAGGTCTATTATTGTCTCAGCCTTAGGATCTGTTGAGGTGACGTATTTGAGTGAGGCCAGAAAACTGTCCTTTTGAAGAGGAGCGGGTATGGACCCAGGCTACTTTACCGATTTGTTTAGGTGGTCTGGGTGTCCGCAAAATTTCCGAGGTGACGTATTTGAGTGAGGCCAGAAATGCCTGGCTGTTGGCTTGCCCGGGTTCCGACCCTCCAATCTTAACTCACTCTCAGAGACAGTAGGATAAATGTAATTCAATTTGGCATTCACTTTTATCATCCAGCGTTAACGATTTGGATCGTGCGCGGTTGCTAGCTGTCTCTGCGAAGGAGTCCGGTCACTGGCTGCAGGCTATGCCATCGTCTCATATTAGGGCGGGTAAGGGGCTAGAACATGCTTTGCTTGCTTCCTATGCTTGCTAAGTTTCTTTTTGTTTTGCTTACGAATGTGCTAGCTGCTTGCCTACTTTGCACAATATTCCCGTGTGCAATTTGGCGAACGGTCCTGGAGGAAGCGCAACAGTCGTGATTGATCTTCAGGGCAAGCCCGATGATCTAGCCTTCCCGAGGTTGCCGCCCGTTATTGGTTTGATTCCTTCAGAAACAAACGCAACAAAAAATCGTTGGGCGAACAACTCCTATACACCAGCCATCTCCCATCCTTCATCCCTACCTTATATATTAACTTTATGTTTGTGTATATATTATAGCAAGTACGTATATTTAAAATCCCGCTATGTATGTATATAGTTGTGTATGTAAGTATATTCGTATGGGAATATATATGTATGTGTACGACCATATTTACATATATGTATTTATTTATTTGCTTTCTGCGGCGTCATGAGGTCGGGCGTTGCGGTCCTGCCATCTCAACAGACCCGTAGATGGTAGGAAGTAGGAGACCTCCCGCGTGTTTTTGCCGTGCGCGGGGACCCGTAATGGGGGGGAAGGGAGGCCTGGAGGTTGAGCTGCTCAGTGGGCCTGCGGTAGTTGTCTGCTGGCGGCAACACGCCTCTTTGGTCCTGGACTCCTCTAACACGGGCGGTTGCGACTGAGCCGGTCGCAATCAATCGGCTGTGGTCGGTCCTTCAGACCAACCGGCTAGTCCTCCTGGGTGATGGGGTCCGCAGTCAGCGATGTGAGCCAATGGCGCGGCGGTAGCGCACAGGTGAACGTTGTGTGGACTCGTGGACAACTTGCTCGGGAGGACTATATTTCACTGATAGCCCTGGTGCTTACAGAAGCATCCCCAAAGGTGCGGACTCCGTGGAGGGTGGGGAATCAGTGAAATGAAGATAGGAAAAACATTCGCATGGATTCAAATATGAAACCGCGCACTGTCCCTAGGGATGACGGGAGTGGCCCTTCAAAGGGCCGCTCTATAAACATGCCGGCCGGTGGAGCTGCTGCGGGACCTGGTGTGTCGGAGGTACGAGGGACCAAAAATGGGACCGAAACTCTGACCCGAAGGGACCAAGGTGGCAAAACTGAGCCGGTACAAAAAGGTTTAGGACCTACTTCGGCCGGCAGAGCTGATACCGGAGGTGGCCCATCAGGGTCTGTATCCGGGACGGCGAAGCCGCTGGGTAGGGCTGAAACAAAAGAGGCGCATATGCGCAAAGCTGCACAGAAAGGTTTAGGACCTACTTCGGCCGGCAGAGCTGATACCGGAGGTGGCCCATCAGGGTCTGTATCCGGGACGGCGAAACCGCTGGGTAGGGCTGGAACCAACGAGCGCAAAAGAGAGTCCGGAGCCTCTAGGAAGAAGCGAAAGACACTCGTTAGGCAGGACGCGGGACCGGTGGAAACCCCACCTACGGAACCACGTCAACAGAAAAGGACGAGGGCGGAAGTCAGCGGTGATTCCACGGGCGTGGCCAGCGTACCAAAAAGGACCAAGGTCGGGTCCTTTAGGGACGCGCTGGCGTGCGTCAAGATGGCAATCGTCGCTGACAACCACCCAGTCGACATGATCAAGTCGGAGCATGTCGAAGACATCCGGGACCTGATTTGGAGGCGAGCTGTCGAATCTCCCGACCCAAAACCAGACATGATTCTGGGCAACCTCGCATCCGGGGCCTTTCATGTGGCCTGCATGGGTGAGCCTTCCGCCCTATGGCTTCGGTCACTGGGCGGACTTTCAGTAGGCAGCCTAAAACTAAGGGTGGTCGAGGCAAAAGATTTGCCAAGACCGGTAAAGATGGCATGGAGAAGGAGACCGTCGAAGTCTGCAAAGATTCCGGAGGAATTCTCCATGCTACAATGTATGAATAGGGGCCTAGATACGACCGAGTGGAGGGTCGTTGGCCATGCGCTGGACGGTGGATTCGCCCGCAGCATTATCCTGATGGATAAGGCTTCGGCCGAATACATCAGACAGCATGACTACAGTCTGCGCACTGGGATAGACCAGAGCTACTTCAAGCTCCTGGACGATACGTCTGGGAAGGGTGTGGCTCCGGTGTGTCCCCCTGAGCAGACTGGAGACTCTGATCCGGCAGCCTCGACTTCAGCCGAGACTGCCATTGTAAGCGAAGCCCCTTCGAAGGATGATGGGG
This sequence comes from Furcula furcula, assembly GCA_911728495.1. NCBI lineage: Eukaryota > Metazoa > Arthropoda > Insecta > Lepidoptera > Notodontidae > Furcula > Furcula furcula. Next base: position 13,402,496 of record OU452265.1, on the reverse strand, counting down.
GGGGGCGGCCTGGGCAGACCTGCGCCGGTGTTGGATGATCCGGCCTCATCACCTTTCTCGATGGGGACGGATTGTCTAGCACAAGGCTTTGACGAGCTTGGGCTGCTCTCCTCTCCAGCCGGACTGGAGGGTGACGATCTCCCGATGGGAGAGGATGATATGGCTCGCTAGTAAGCGAGCTACAGCGCCCAATATTCAAGAACCAAAAATGGGCAACTTAAGGTGTGTACAAATTAACTTACACCATAGTAAGGCGGCAACGGCTGTTTTATGTCGTACGCTTAATATGAACAAATACGATGTCGCTCTCATACAGGAACCTTATCTGTATAAGGGTGACATCAAAGGTTTAAATGTTCGTGGAGGTCAACTTTTCTATAAATGCTCCACAAATGATATGAGGACTTGTGTGTTCGCCAGAAATGGCATAATGGCAATGCCTCTTTATGACTTCTGTTCTAGGGACCTCACCACTGTGAGGATCAAAGGGGAAACAGGGGGGGGCAGTAAAGACACTATTCTAGCCTCCGCCTACCTACCATATGAAAATGAAGACCCGGTATCTGCACTACTGCACAACTTGGTTAACAACTGCGCTCGTGACGACCTCATCATAGGATGCGACGCGAACGCCCACCATGTTGCCTGGGGCAGTACAAACAACAACAAGAGAGGGGAAGCACTTCTGGATTTTCTGGTAAGCTCACCCTTACAAATCTTAAATAAAGGAAATAGACCAACCTTTGTTAATAAATGCAGAGCGGAGGTCATTGATATAACGCTTGCATCTAACAGAGCGAGCAAAGCAATTAGCAACTGGCATGTGTCGGATGAGGTTAGTTTATCTGACCACAACTACATCTGCTTTAGGTATGTAACTTCCAATAACTATGGTAAGATACGAAGGAGGAACCCAAGAAGAACTGATTGGGAATCTTTTAGGAGAGACCTTAAGGAACAACTTGGGGATCCTACGAAGCGACTGAACTCAACCATAGATATAGAGTTTGAGTCAGACAGAATTACCCAGGCAGTTAAGGACAGCTGGACCAAGAACTGCCCAGAGAAAGAGGCGGCAACGCATAAGGAACCGTGGTGGTCACCTGCCCTAGAAAATCTAAGGCAGGAGACCAGACGGGTTTTCAATTGGGCGAAGTCGAACAATGACTTCGCAGTTTATGCCAAGGCTCTTACGCACTACAGTAAGGAAGTGCGAAAGGCGAAGCGTAGATCATGGAGAGCTCACTGCAATAACATTAATAGTCTCCCGGAGGGTATGAGGCTTAGTAAAGCGCTGAGTTCTGCTAAGGTCAATCCACTTTCATCTATTCGGAATGACCAAGGTAAGCTCACTGAAACTGGGAAGGAAACTCTGACGCATATGTTAAGAATGCACTTCCCGGATTCAGTAGAGATACAAGACGTGACTAGGAATGTCATCACTGTGGAAGAACAAAATGCGAGAACTTCCAAAGACGACTGGCGTACAGCAAAGAAAGTAGTTGACGCAGACAAGGTACGATGGGCAATTGATAGTTTCAGTCCGTATAAATCACCAGGACCTGACGATATATACCCCATCTTGCTACAGGAGGGAAAATGTATTCTTATACCTCACTTGTGCAGATTGTACAGGGCATGCCTAGCCTTTGGACATGTCCCATCAGCCTGGAGGCAGGCAAAAGTAATCTTCATTCCCAAACCAGGAAAGGAGAACTATGAAGATGCGAAATCCTATCGCCCTATCAGTCTTACTTCATTCTTCTTGAAGACTTTGGAGAAGATGATAGACAGGTATATAAGAGATGGCCCACTAAGGAGACGACCGCTCCATGACATGCAATGCGCGTACCAACCGGGTAAGTCCACGGATACGGCATTGCACTACGTGGTCAACCGAGCAGAACATGCGTTGGAGACAAAAGAAATCTGTGCTGGAGCGTTTTTGGATATTGAGGGGGCGTTCGATCGAACAACCTTCGCTTCAATAAGAACTTCAGCACAAAATCATGGCATAGATGCGACAATTGTTAAATGGATCAGCACTATGCTACAGGAACGTGTCATTAAAACTAGTTTATTAGGTGATATGGTTACCGTAAAGGCAACTAAAGGATGTCCACAGGGAGGCGTACTATCCCCATTACTGTGGAGTCTAGTGGTGGATTCGTTGTTAGTGGAACTAAACAGTGGACCATTTCAAGCTGTAGGCTATGCAGATGATATAGTCATACAGGTAAATGGCAAATTTCCAAACGTAGTAACGGATTTGCTGCAGGGTGCTTTGGTTAGGGTGGAAAGATGGTGTAAAGACAATAACCTTTCCATAAATCCAAGCAAAACGGTTATAGTGCCGTTCACGAGGAAAAGACGATTAGAGGGCCTTAGAGACCTAGAAATGTACGGCACCAAACTAAAATGGGCTACGGAAGTAAAATATCTTGGGGTAACTCTTGATAGTAAACTAACGTGGCGTGGTCATGTTGAAAACATAACAAAAAAGGCCTTACGTGTCTTCAATATGTGCCGTTCTGCGTATGGCAAAACTTGGGGACTCAAACCAAAGGTAATGTATTGGTTATATACTACGATGGTGAGGCCTATTCTCACATATGGCAGCGCTGTATGGTGGCCTAGGACCAAACTAAGGATCTGCAAGGATTCTCTTAGGAAGGTACAAAGAGTAGTTTGCATGGCAATTACAGGTGCCTTCAAAACAACGCCTACACTGGCTCTTGAGTGGTTACTGGGACTAACCCCACTTCACACTTACATACAAATAGAGGCAAGAAAGTCGCTATACAGACTTGCAAAAGCAGGAGTTTGGAATCGTAACAAGCCCTGTACAAAACATACTTTATTGGATCCCGTGAAAGAACTGGATGATCTAATGGACATGCCCTGTGATAGGATAAATCCAGTGTACATGTTTAACAAGAGGTACCGAGTACATATACCATCCAGAGAAGAGTGGACGAGGGGACTCAAACCGGTTGGTGGAACTCACCTCATATGGTACACTGACGGTTCCAAAATGGAGTCAGGTACAGGGGCAGGGATTTATTCCAAGGACTGTAGTATCAGTCACAGCATGGGGCAATATGCATCGGTATTCCAAGCGGAAACCTATGCCATAATTGCCAGCATCAAAGAAATGCAAAGGAGAAATGTCAAGGGTAAAACCATTCGCATTCTCAGCGACAGTCAGGCAGCTCTGAAGGCTCTGAATTCCTTCAGAGTTGCTTCTAAACTGGTCAAAGAAGGTGTTACAGGCTTGAACAACCTGGGAAGACACAACAATGTCAGCCTTATCTGGGTACCTGGACATGAAGGCATCGAGGGCAATGAGAAGGCAGATAGATTAGCGAGGGCCGGCTCACAGAGACATTTGGTTGGCCCCGAACCATTTGTGGGGATTCCGTATGGAACATATCACCAAGCATTGTATGCACATGCTAGAAACGAACACATGAAGGAATGGAGGGCAGCGTCAGGCCTTAACCACTCCAAAGCGTTCTCTAGCGGAAGGGTGGACTGTGGGGTCAAATTATTAAACCTAAACAGATCACAAATAAGGCACCTGATGGGTGCACTTACGGGACATTTTGGTACCAACGAGCATCTACACAGAATGAGGCTAAGTACTAGTGACATTTGCAGATTCTGCGAAGATGAAAAAGAGTCAATGCGACACATATTGTGTGGCTGCGACGCTCTTGCGAGACGTAGGTTGCATCATCTGGGAGTGGCCTATCCTGCACCAAATGATTATGTACAGCTCCAAGCTGGCGCGATCGTTGCGTACCTGAGGGAGCTCTTCGATACGCCAGCAACAGAGTAAGGGCTAGGGCATGCACAATGGATCCAACTGGGTCGAAGTGCGTTCCGGGAATACCGGGCCCAAATTTATAGCCACCAAGAATAGATAGATCGTCTCATATTGGTACCTTATTGACCAACACCACTCTTAGTCTTGCAGTTTGTTTGCGGGTGGGTGCCAGGACCAACCTTCCTCATCGTTGTCGCTGTGGGGAGTACGTAGATAAATATGGTCACCACGGGCTGTCTTGCTCGCGTAGCGCTGGCCGTATGTCACGCCATGCCGCCCTTAATGATATTATTCGCAGGGGGCTTGTCACTGCCGGTGTCCCTGCCGTACTGGAACCAGTCGGCATTACACGAGATGACGGCATGAGGCCTGATGGTGTCACTTTAATACCATGGCAACATGGTAAGCCGCTGGTGTGGGATGCGACATGTGTCGACACACTTGCTGTGTCCCACACCCCGGCAACTTGCAGGGCAGCTGGAGGGGCTGCGGCGACCGCTAGTGATGCAAAGCGACGCAAGTATGCAGCTCTATATATATTTGCTAGCTAATATATATATTTGCGCCCTTTGCGGTGGAGACCATGGGGCCTTGGTCTCATGAGACGCACGCTTTGGTAAAAGAAATTTCATCCAAACTTATCGAAGTCTCAGGAGACCGCCGGGCTGGTAGCTTTTTCTGCCAACGTATAAGCTTGGCCATACAAAGGGGTAATGCCGCCAGTCTTTTAGGTACCCTTCCCTCCCAGTGCGGCGACAACTTCGAGTAAGTTTTTTACCTAGTTTAAGTGTACATATTTGTAAATAAACTGTAAATATTTTGTTTTTATTATTTTTCTGTATTAACAAACAATTTTTCTTTATTAACAAACAATTTTTCTTTACAAACATGGTGGCAAATATGGTAATCTTTGTAAGTCGCGGAGACAGAATAAAAAAAAAGGTATGGAGAGACCTGTAGAAACAGTGGTTTCCTGCTCGCAGGAAACCACTGTTTCTAATCTCGCTTTTAGTTCTTCCTCAAAGCTGTTTTGACAGCGAAGAATGGTGCCTATATACCTAAATCAGCACACCCCTTCTATTTCATTACCATTCACTTGGATATTTTCGGCAATATGTTGTAGTCTTGTGCTAGCAAGGTACTTGGTTTTGTCAAAATTTATGTACAGGCCAAACTCTGCAGCTTCTCTTCAAAGTCTTTCTGTGTGCGCAATCATTCTGTTTTCGGACCGACTTGTAATTACAATGTCGTCTGCGTATGCTGCCAATTGGGACGCATTGTATTCTAGCAGACCAGTCAGGTTTAATTTGCACGTTGCTGCTTCAAGTACTAGGTTAAAGACAGCGGTAGATAGAGTATCACCCTGTTTCACCCCATTGCGCACATCAAAAGGTTCCGAAAATTCATTTTGAACTGCCACTACGGACCTACGTACGACGTACGGCGCCGGGTGAAGACGGAATCACATCAGAACTTCTGAGAGCGGGTGGAAAACCGGTACTTTTAGTCCTCCAGAAGTTATTTAATTCCGTCTTACTCGAGGGTACAACGCCAGAAGCATTGCACAGGAGTGTGGTGGTTCTTTTCTTCAAAAAAGGTGATAACACTTTATTGAAGAATTATAGACCTATCTCACTCCTGAGCCATGTATACAAGCTGTTTTCGAGAGTCATTACGAACCGTCTCGAACGCAGGTTTGATGACTTCCAGCCTCCCGAACAAGCCGGGTTCCGAAAAGGCTTTAGCACCGTAGACCACATACATACGCTCCGCCAGATTATACAGAAGACCGAGGAGTATAATCGGCCATTATGTCTAGCGTTTGTGGACTACAAGAAAGCCTTTGATTCAATCGAGACCTGGGCAGTATTGCAATCTCTCCAGTGGTGCCACATTGACTATAGGTACATCGAAGTGTTGAAGTGTTTGTACAGCAACGCCACCATGTCGATCCGACTGTAGTCGGATCGACATGGTGGCGTTGGTGGTTGGCATGGTTTCGTGCTCTCGTCCTGTAGGACGAGAGCACGAAACCAATCCCATTGCAGCGTGGTGTGAGACAGGGAGACGTTATTTCTCCGAAACTGTTCACAAACGCATTGGAGGACGTTTTCAAGCTCTTGAACTGGAACGGATTCGGCATCAATATCAATGGCGAATACATCACTCACCTTCGTTTTGCCGATGATATGGTCATTATGGCAGAGTCGCTGGAGGACCTCAATACGATGCTCAGCGACCTCAGTAGCGTTTCCCAACAGGTGGGTCTTAAAATGAACATGGACAAGACGAAGATCATGTCTAATGTCCATGTTGCACCCGTACCGGTAATTGTTGGGAACGATACTCTCGAAGTTGTTGACCACTATGTATACCTAGGACAAACTATCCAGGTAGGTCGGTCCAACTTCGACAAAGAGGTCGCCCGAAGAATCCAACTCGGATGGGCAGCGTTCGGGAAACTACGCGAAATCTTCTCGTCCAAAATACCGCAGTTCCTAAAGACGAAGGTTTTTAACCAGTGTGTGTTGCCAGTGATGACATATGGTACTGAGACGTGGTCCCTAACTGTTGGCCTTTTGGATAAGCTCAGAGTCACACAACGAGCTATGGCTCTCCAACGAGCTATGCTCGGAGTTTCTTTGCGCGACAGAATCCGAAATGAGGAGATTCGCCGAAGAACCAAGGTCACCGACATAGCTCTTAAAATCTGCAAGTTGAAGTGGCAATGGGCAGGCCACATCGCTCGGCGAACCGATAACCGCTGGGGAAGAAAGGTTCTCGAGTGGCGACCACGAACCGGAAGACGCAGCGTAGGTAGGCCTCCCACTAGGTGGACAGACGACATTGTGCGCGTCGCAGGTAACCGGTGGATGCAAATAGCCAATTGTCGGTCATTGTAGCGTTCGAAGGGGGAGGCCTATGTTCAGCAGTGGACGTCTTCCGGCTGGTGATGATAACTACGGACCTAGAATATTTAAGTGTAACATCTATTAGCCTTACCAATTTACTTGGTATTCCCAGCAATTTCGTAGTATGTAGCATCATAGGTTTATCTACGCTATCGAAGGCCTGTTTAAAGTCCACGAACATATGGTGAAGGTTAATATTGTATTAGTAGGCTTTCCCAAGGGTTTGTCGCATGACATGGATATGATCAGCTGTTGAGCGATTTGGCCGAAAACCGCACTGGTACTCTCCAAGAATTTCTTCTGAGTATTACTTCAGTCTCAAGTAGACTGTGAACGATAGCTTAAATGGACGGAGAGATATAGATGAGTGGAATGGTTGTAGTAAATGAAAATACCTTTTAAATCGTAGTTTTCTTATAATTTCTTACGCACGAGGATAACAGACAGAAAATGTAACCAATCTAACAATGACAAATTTTTGAATATGTAAAAAGTAAAATTATAAAAATAAACACATTCTAAAAAATACAAATAGCAAAGAGTCTGCAACATAGACCACCCCGGAAAATACTTTATATGCTGCTGAAAGAGTTGTCAGTTGTTCCTTACTGGTTGGGACAAAAACAGAGTTTCTTGCCGAAGACCCTGAGTTGAGGCCGGATTTGATTAATTAATTTGAAATTTGTTATTACAGATACAGAGCATGCCCTTACTAACACTACTTTAGGTAAGATTTATTTATAACGATTATCTTCACTACGTTAGCAGACATTAATTTAAGAGAAAACCTGATTGAATTTTGTTTTCTACAATTGATTTTATTCAAAAAACTATTTATTTATTTGTGGGGAGACTAACGGGCGAATATTTAATAATAAGTAAAAATGTGTAAAAACACATTGCTTATATTAATAAAAAGTCTCCACATATTAATAAAAAGTTTTTTAATAGTTACTAAAAAAGAGAAAGCGAAAAATATATAATTCAATAAAAGAGATTCTTGAGGTAAACCTGGTGGTATAGAATTTTTACTTTATTTTAGGAGATCTAACCACGTAACTCAAATGGCCCCATCATTTGAGTTACCGTTTAAGTTATATTTTCGATATACGATGAAAACTATCGATAGATATATTATGAATTCTGAGAGCTCTTGATGATTTATATTTATATAGGATCAACATTTATTTTGTATATTAAAAAGCCCCTCTCCGATTCTTGAGTAGAATATTCGTACTGTTATTATTATTATTCCATTTATTTTTAATTTAACAACATTATTTAAAGTTACATATTACAAAAAAAATAAACAAAAAAACGGCTTCTAATCAGTTGCGGGAATAGGTTCTTAGCCCCAGGGGAGCCCCAACCACCGTCTGGGTTGGAGCTCCAGAGAGAGGAACTTTCACACAATGCGTGCTGTCTCCAGGAGTACCTAGTGCCTTCTGCATCTGGTCCCTGTCCATTCAGCCGCCTAATGGCACTGTAACGAACTTAATTATATATATACTATCTTGGGACAATCCACACTCGGTCATCTGATCCAAACTAAGCAGACCCTGTACTATGGAAACCAGGCAACTGATACGAATACTTATATACTTTTTTTTTGTAAATACATACTAAAATAGATAAATAACACCCAGACGCTTGGTGAGAATCGAACCCACGACCCATCGGGTAGCAGCCGGGGTGTCTAACCACCAGACCAGTCTTCGTTGCATGAGCCCAAGGAAGACTCCAGTCGAGGACGGGTTCTCCTCTGACATCTGTCAGGAGGTTTTAAAGATCGCGCCGGTGGAAGTGCTCGCCTTGTTCAATGCATGCTTGCGCACAGGATGTTTTCCCAAACCGTGGAAGAGGGCAATTATCAGGATAATCCCGAAACCTGGGAAATCAGATTATACGGTGCGCCGATCGTACCGTCCCATTGGTCTTCTGCCGGTTTGGGGGAAGATCTTGGAAAAGATGGTCGTCAACAGGCTGCAGTGGAGACTGCATCGTGAAGGGAGACTGAGTCTTCGACAGTACGGCTTCACGCCGCAATGTAGTACAGAAGACACCCTATACGATGCAGTCACCTTAACGAAGGATGGACTCCACCGGTGAGAGATAGTAGCAGTGGTCTCGCTGGACATCGAAGGCGCATTTGATAACTCGATTCTACACCAGTTCATGGTAAAGGAGGTGGATCAAGAATTGCTCAAACTGATTGGAAGCTATCTCTCCCAGAGGGAGATAGAACTGAGATACGCTGGTGCATCCGTACACAGGGGAACATACCGTGGCTGTATCCAAGGGTCTACGAGTGGCCCTCTGTTGTGGAACATTCTGCTGGACTCCCTTCTCCAGGAAGCCGAGTCCCTCGAAGTTCATCTGCAGGCCTTTGCAGATGACTTACTTTTGATCGGGTGGTCACAGACGGCGTTGGAGCTGGAGCTAATTATGAATGCAGCACTTGAGAGGATTACGCAGTGGGGAGCGTGAAATAAGTTGCAGTTTGCTGTCCACAAGACCCAAGCAATGATCGTACCAAGGAAGCTCAGATACGATAGACCCCAGTTGACGATGGATGGCTCACCATTGGAGTATTCCGGAAGTGTGGATGTGCTTGGAGTCTGTTTAGACAATCAATTGCGATTTGGAAAGCAAATCGAGAAGGCATTGGTTAAGTCATCAGCGATTTACAAGTCTATGGTTAGGGCGGCTCGGGCGACTTGGGGACTTAACTCAGAAATTCTCAGGTCCATTTACCTGGCAGCGGTAAAACCGACGGTATTGTATGGAGCCAACGTCTGGGCACAGCGGACATAATAGGGGACATAATAATTGTGCTCATAATAGGGGAAACTAAGAAAAAGCTAGATAGAGTCACCAGATCCTTTGCTATAGCAATCTCTAAGGCACACAGAACCGCCTCATTAATGTCCACGGCTATTCTGGCGAGGATTCTACTCCTTCACCTTCGGGCACAGGAGAGAGCAGAGCTCTACAACATCCGGAGAGGCAGAGAGATTTCCGACCTCCCGGGGAGGAGCCTACAGCGTCCTCTACCACCCTGTAAACTCAAACATCCAGCGAAGAGAAGACGGTGGTTTTTTTGGCTGCGTGACTGCTGCGGAGGAAGTCGACATCTTCCCATCTGGTAAAAACTTTTATACGGACGGTAGCAAGTTGGAGGGCCGAGTCGGGGGCGCTTTTACAGTCTGGCAAACGGGTGAAGAGTCGGCGCGTGGTACTTTTATACTGCCGGCATACTGCAGCGTGTATCAGGCCGAACTGTGTGCAATTCTAAAAGTCCTGGAGTACCTAAAGAACCGACCACGCATAGATAGCGCGAACGTACTTAGCGACTCGCGTTCAGCACTGGAGGCGCTGAGCTGCCCATCTGCTCTGCATCCACTGGTGTGCAGGATCCAAGAACTTCTGGAACAGATAGAGGAGGAGAACCGGACTGTCAGGCTATTCTTGGTGAAAGCACACATCGGAATCCTATGAAATGAGAGGGCTGATCAGCTTGCTAAAGATGAAGCGATGAGAAGACGTTCAGCGCCATATTATGACAGAATGCCCCTCTCCTACGCTAAGCAGGTCATCAGGAATTGGTCCATCAACGCTTGGCAAGAAATATATCAAGCGTCATCGACAGGCACAGTCACTCGGAAGTTCTTCCCAGCGGTTAGAAGTGCCCATAAGATTGTAACCGACATCGGGCTTATGAGTAATGGGCTTGCCCAAATATTCACGAGGCACGGGGAATTTAAGGCATACTTGTACAGGTTCAGGCTGGCGAGTGACCCATTCTGTGCTTGCGACGGCTCAGAACGGCTCAGACGAGACTGTCGAGCACTGTTTGCTAGAATGCCCTATGTACGTCTCGGAGCGATATGAATGTGAGCAAAGAATGGGTCACCCCTTGACGGAGGGCACTTTGCCCGCCATACTCCAGGACGACCACAGAAGGGGTGTTCCTCCGTTTCGCACTAGAAATTGTTAATAGGACGGTGGTGCCAAACGGGGGAAGAAAAATAAAATAGACAACGGCAATAGCAATAATAAAAAAAAAAGTTTCGAATTATAGCATATTTTTATGGACTAGATGGTGCTGCATCAGCAATAGCAGCAGGTGATATTAAAAAAAAACCACCAGACCAACGGGCCCGTCAAAATATCTGTGAATACTGTCTCGGGTGGAATAGCGGCGGTAAAATGCAGGTGTTTATAGGTAGCCGTGCCATTTACTATTAGGAAAACGTATCGATGCTGTCGTTACTAAGCATAATTAAAAAAAAAAAGTAGCAATTTGTATTTCTAATACCTACATGCACACACCTGTAAGAAAAGAAATAAAGAAAAAGCATTTATTGCTACAGATAATGTGTACAATCTGTAGCAATATAGTAGCAAAATAAAAAATAAGATACAACAATTTAGATACATCAATCGGCTAGATTAGTCTGAACAATTTTCTTATAAATGAGATTGATTATACGAGGTGTAAGGGACATTGTACCGAAAACCGATACCAGGGATCCAGTACATGATTCTGAATACTTTAGTGTTGAAATTTTTCATCGGCTTTTTCATGAATTTCCAAAAAAATAAATCCACTTTTTTAATAAAATTAGGATAACATCATTATTGGTATAATAATAAAGCCTAATTTCAATTTAAAAACAATAAATTATGTTGTCTTTTATTTACGCGAATACTAGACATTGTAATTAATCTATTCTTACGGATTATATCGCGATTTATTTTAATTTTCCCGACGTTTTGAATGCTTTGCAGCACCCATGGTCATGGTCACCCATGGTCATGGTAACAATAAATTACTTATTTGTGCAAAATTAGCAATCATCAGCAGCCAAAATGTCCACTGCTGAACAAAGGCCTCTCCCTAAGAAGAGAGTGGTTGCCATAATCTCCACTCTTAGCAGGCGGCTTGATTGAAATTAGCAATGTAATCTATCTATCTTCTATACTATAATAAAACTCAAAGAGCACTTTTTCTGTACATTGAATATTTTTCCAAAATTTCTATGTGGGGATACTATACTATCGACATAGATGCCAAAACAATTTTTTTTGGAATTATTGTCTGTCTGTCTGTCTGTCTGTCTGTCTGTCTGTCTGTCGTTCTGTTTGTCCAGGTATCATTTGAAAACCCGTGGATGGATTTTGATAGGACTTTCACTGATGTGTTGTGTAGAAGTCAAGGTATAAATTGGTATATAAAACATCACGCTATGTTTCATAGGGGCTAAGCAGTGAAACATTAAGTGCACATATTACCACGTAATTTCCTTTGTATGAGAATAGGGTAATTATAGTCAGTTAATCATTAAGATATGTATTATTACGCTATATACAATAGGGACTGAGCAGACATTTAGTTTGAATAAGATATGGCAGTGGTGAAGGGTCAATTTTTGTAAGGGGTAAGCCGGTCCGGTACACCCAGGACATTTTCATTAGATTTCTGTATTGTTCTAAGTACGTTGCTGAAAGCAATATGACATTATATCTTTGAAAAGTTAAAATCTGTAAATCCCGAGCGAGTCCAAACTAGATCATGAAATTTTAATGAAACTCCACAAGTCCAGGTAGTGTATAGGTATTGTATTACAGTCGCAACAATAAAAGATGCGAAAAACTTAGAACTTTCATTATCGAATATCATTAGACAGTAATTTACGATGTTAGCGTGATTTACATTATGAACAGCGCCATCTATCGGTGAAATTGAACATACAATCACTATAGAACTTTAATCTATATATTTAAAAGAAAGTCGTGTTAATTACACTATTTATAACTCAAGAACGGCTCAACCGATTTGGCTGAAAATTGGTAGGGAAGTAGCTTAGGAGCAGGAGACGGACATATGATACTTTTTATACCTGTAGGTTAAGGTTAAGCAAAGTTAGGTAAGGTCATTAAATAGATGGGTGAACCGATTTGTATGAAATTTTATGTGTATATCGGGTAGATCTAATAATAGGCCATTAATTATATTTCATGCCGCTAGGTAAAGGTTAAGCAACATAAGGCAAGGTAATTAAATAGATGGGTGAACGGATGTGTATGAAATTTTGTGTGCATATAGGGTAGGTCTGAGAATAAGTCGTAAAGTATATTTCATGCTGCTGATACCATGATTGACGGATATATAGAATGAGAGGAGGGTGCAAGAGAGGACAGAGAGGGAGAAGGGATTCGAGGAGGGGGTGAGGGATCGGAGGAGTTAGGTGGAGCAAGGGGGGGGGGTGAGATGGAGCAAGTTGGGAGAGAGAGATGGGGGGGATAGGGTACAGAGAGGGGACAACGGGGAGAGGAAGAGGGGGAATGTGACGGGGACCGATGCGGGTGGGGGAAAGAGAGAGGAGAGAAAGAGCATAGAATTACATTTTTCTTATAAGACTTCAATCCCGGCTGGGTCCTAAAAGAAAACGCGCATTGTTCCTTTTGGAACCACATGGGCTTGGGGGATAATAGAGAGAGATAGAGATGGAGAGAAATAAATCAAGGGAGGACGGTGAAAAGGGGAGCAAAATGTAATAAAAGCGCGGGTGGAGCTGCGCGGGTCAGCTAGTTTGAAAAATATATATTATTCCGCACGTATTCATTACATGCTCAAAAATTAACAAGTTAGTCATTTGTCATTTTCCATATAAATGGTTTCTGCAATGTTGTAACGGACAATATGAGAAATCTTATATAAAAGTTTTCGGTACGTAGTCCCTTACACCCTGTATATGAATTACCCGTCGGGTGTCCGGGTAAGAATAGCACCCTCTCATCTCCTCCCATTGGGTGTCCCTGAGGCGACTAATCGAAAACACGAAGACGGTCAGCAGTTTCTTTCTTTTGGATTTACTACCTGTAACGACCTACTACATAACGAGAGTGCATAATAAGGATGACGTCACAAGCAGAGTCCTAAATCGCGCAAGCGAAGTTTCAAAGTGCATTAAGTATAATATAATAATATAATAAACAACCTCCCAACATCATCCGTTCAGGGGTTTCAGCCCTGGCCGAGCATCACACTTCGCCATCGAAAAGTCTTTGCTTGTGGCGGCTTCGTGTTGCGGGTCACCCCCTTCCCTCCAATATGGTTGAGGGTAGTGATGGCTGCTGCTCGAGTCAACTAGTGCGCGGGTGCTGCTTGGGGGGACTGGTCCGACTCAGTGGCGGACTAAGCCTGTCGGGGGCCCGGGGCGGCAAAAACTAATGAGGCCCCCCCCGGTCAGAAAATGACGTATTTTTGCCGCACTACCCCCGGAAGGGGTATGTTTTTTGAGGGTATATATGTATGTATGTATATTTTCTTTGACACAGCCTAAAGCCTAAACGGCTCAATGGATTTTGAGTAGTGAGATGTCGGTCTTTAGATGACCTCATGACTGAGGGACGTGACTAATGCAACTTTTGCCACTACTCTTCTCTATGGTACTCGATCTTGAACTTGCAATCTCTATCAATCTATGTATGGTTTCCTGTAGCGGCGTTCTCGTAACCGCTGTAATAGTGTCCGCCTGTCGCACCGGCATGTGTCCGCTGCTTCTCCTGCGGTCCATTTGGCTTGTTACCATAAGCCTCTCTAGGCTATCCGATGTTCTCCTGCCCATGTGCCCAAAGAAGTTGACGCGTTTAACGCAGACAATGGAAAGTCATTCCTTTATATTTAGCTCTTCGAGTATAGATAGATTCATTAGTGGGACGCTCGGTCCATGATATTTATTTATTTATTTACAGTTTGGAAAAACAGCAGCTTATAAATATAAAGTGTAGACACGGTAACAATAAAAATAACTTAAGCCTATCGTTTTCACAAATAGAATTTGAGCATTTACAACTTAATATCAAATTAAACGTGCGAAACAATTCTGTATTTATGAATAAAAACTACGTAATGCGAACTTTATTATTCTAACGTTAAACATATAAAAACAAAAAACTGAGTGTGGCTGTTAAGGGCGTTCCACGAGTTGAAAAGAGAAGAACTTATTAAATATGCAGTTTCGAAATTCAATTTTTGTCGTATGAAAGAGATCCAAATCAAATTCAGTCATGTATTTATTAAATATTCTACCGGTGCGAACAAAAAATGAATTTGCGCGATAATTTGTGTTAACTGCAGGAGTAGATAGAGTTATTGGATGACGTTGTATCCTATTAGGGACTCTTAAATTACATAAAATATCCGGAGAATCAATATTACCTTTAGTAATATCAAATAAATAAGAAATATCCGCTACAGATCTGCGAAGTTCGAGAGGAAGCACGTGATGTCTTAAGCATCTTTTAGTGTATTTGTCATCATGTATTCTGCATTTAAATTCCAAATATTTCAGAAACCTTTTCTGAATTGATTCAATTTGATCGACATATACATTATACTGGGGATTCCACACTGCAGAGGCGTACTCGAGACAACTTCTAACATAAGAACAATATAGTATTTCTAGTGTTTTAATGTTTTTAAAATGCTTTAAAAACCAAGCGCCTTAGACGCTTTATTTACTATATTCTCAATATGTTTATCAAATAGTAATTTTGAATCATGCATCACACCTAAGTCTCTTATTTGGTCCACTCTTGAAAGTAATTGATTTTTCAATCTGTAATGGTGCAAGATAGGATTACGTTTTCGTGTAAAAGTAATTGAAAAACATTTCGAGACATTAAGTTCCAATTGATTGTTGGTACAGTATTGCTCTAATCGATTAAGATCTTCTTGCAACAGAACGCAATCTGAGTTATTGTTAATCTTTTTGAGAACTTTCATATCATCGGCATACAGCAAAAAAATATGAGTGTAAAAAGCAAGGTTTTATATCGTTAATAAATACTATAAACATGAGTGGCTCGAGCAATGAACCTTGTGGAACTCCTCAGGAAATACTAACCCAGTCTGACTGAAAACCGTTAATAGCCACTGCTTGGAGACGGTTATCTAGGTACGACACAAACCAACTTAGTAGATTACCGTACACTCCTGCCATGTGAAGTTTATTTAGAAGAATTTTATGATGAATTCGATCGAAGGCCTTACTGAAATCAGTAAATATAGCATATGCCTAGCATTCTGCGCCAACGATATTTCGAATGCATCTATTCTTCGAAGAAAAAGTTTACACCTTTAATGTCCAGGTTTCAGAGGCACACAGAAAGATCGAGAAGATCAGAGTACGCATTACTTTGATTTTTATTGCTTGGTTAATACCTCTGTTCTTCCATATCTTCCAGAGACTTTTTACAGCTGTTTTGGCCATATGGGATCTTCTATTTACCTCTTGAACATAGTCGCCCTCTCAGTTCTCTATATCTGTACGCATTATATGTTCATCAAATAGATTAAATAGTTGTGGTGATAGTTTGCAACCTTGACGGACCACACCTCGTTCCGTCTAAAAAGATCCTGAGCCTGCTGCACAAGTAGGTCATCCGGGTCGCTAAAAGGGTACCGTAATATCTTCTATGAGGTGAAACAGTCCTGGCGCGCTTTCCAGCCCTGAACATTCCAGATTTAATGGATGCGAGGGTCTCTGATTGAATCCACGGAATGCACTTAAACAATTGCGCTCATGGCCTTCTGATGAGCGTACACGAGCATATGGAGTTGTCAGTGTTGTCCTGCCAGACTTAGAAGCCTGGCTGCGACAGAAAGGTGGGCGAATAACCGGTAGACTCACTTAGATAAATAATCTGGACATGGGTGTTACAGTGATGAGTTGAGTGAGATGGTGTGACAGATGAAAACGACTTGCCATAGTCGTGGTGGGGACCGGGCTTTCGCTCGCTTACATGCGCTCCAAGTATACTCTGCATGGGACTTAGAGGAGCGGATCTTGGTCAGCCAGCCTGGACACGGCCACTCTCTGCCAGCAGCAGTGTTTACTAAATATAGTAGTATAGTAGATAGTATAGTAGATCAATGTGGAGAGTCCTACTGTGAGACGGTCATCTCATAGAAGGAGGCCAAAGAGAATCTGCTTTTTTGTTTTTAGTAAAACATGGCTGCAGTACACATACATTCATTTAATTTGTCAATTATGTACTCTCCTTTTATAATACCAGCCCTTGTTTATGTCCCACTGCTGGGCACGGGCCTCCCTTCAAGTTGAAGGGGCTTAGGCTATAGTCCACCACGCTGGCCAAGTGCGGGTTGGCGGACTTCACACGTCTTTCGAAAGCTAGTTTAGGCTTTCTCAGACATGCAGGTTTCATCACGATGTTTTCCTTCACCGAAAGCTAGTAACAATCGCACAAAGACGATTCGCACATGATTAATTAAATAAATCAGAGGTGCGAGCCGGGGTTCGAACCTGCGCACCTTGTTTCCAAGGCAAGCGCTCGCCCACTGAGCTGTAACAGCTTACTCTCCTTTTACAAATCGCTAATTGATTGATTGGGTTATCATTCTACAGTTTCTTCTTCTTCTTCCTACGGCGCTACAACCCCTTGTGGGTCTTGGCCTCCTCAACAGTCATTTTCCAGTTATCCCGTTTTTTTTGCCTCTCTCCTCCTCCAAATTCTACAATTTACAGTTTGTATAAATTCCCTGCTGAATAGACCACAGGTACCACAAGTACATTGTTGGTGTGTTAGTAGGTATTTTGGTTACATGCATCATGGGGCCCCCAGCTCTAAACTGCCTAATGCTTACAACACATAAGATTATAGCCGTCTTTGAGATTTAATTGAAGGCACATAACGTCGTAGATAATTTCAAAAAAGCTTTAAGAGGTCCGAAGCACAAACTCAATTACTTATCTAAAAGTCGCATTATCATAGACTAACAGAGTTTGTGCGCCGGAACTCTAAAATAATCTAGGTATGATGTACTCTTCAATATGTAGTAGGTACTTAAATACCTCAATGATTAAAAAAAAAATTTTGGAGATTGGAGGCCCCCTAGGACCCGAGGCCCGGGGCGGACCGCCCCCTCCGCCCCCCCGTTAGTCCGCTACTGGTCCGACTACTATCCCTTTGTAGGCCTTAATTATCATTACTATCCCTTTGTAGGCCTTAATAAGAGTAGACACAAATTATATGACTTATATGATGAGAAAACACATAACCACAATGTAGCATTTAAAGAGTATGTCAAGAATTATTCAAAAATTTTTAAAAGAGCCTGTGTAGTAGCTAAGTCTATATATATTAGAGATAAGATAAAAAGTGCAGGTAATAAAATAAAAATGACGTGGAATATTATTAATAATGAAACTGGCAGACAAAAAGGACACAATCGTGATTTTCAATTAAAAATAAATGACAAAATTGTAAAAGCGGACATAGAAGTAGCTACAGAATTTGAAAAATTTTTCAATAGTATTCCTCAAGTAACAACCACAACCCTTTCTTCATCTGCTAGTTCCGCTGAGTTAATTCTTAAGAATAATGTGAAGGGTTGCGCCATTTACCTTAAAATTTTCTGAAGTCAATACAAAAGACATTGTTAATACTTTTAAAATTCTAGATATCAAAAAAACTAGTGACATAAGGGGGTTATCTGTTAAGACAGTATCGTCCATCATACATGTTATTGCACCAAATTTGGCAGTTTTGTTCAATAGTTGTGTAGCATCTGGTGTATTTTCTGATCTTATGAAACATAGTAAAGTGATTCCTTTGTTTAAATCAGGTTGTACTACAGATCCAACTAATTTTAAGCCGATTTCTATACTACCGACACTAAGTAAAATCTTTGAAAAACTGATGCTTAGTCAAATGTTAAATCATTTTAATAATAATAAATTATTTCATAGTAATCAGTTCGGTTTTACGAAGAATCGCTCCACTGTAGACGCAGGGATTGAACTGTTAAAAAATATCTATGATGCGTGGGAAAAATCGCAGGATGCTTTAGGTATATTCTGTGACTTATCTAAAGCGTTTGACTTGCGTTGATCACATCACGCTTATAAGGAAGTTACACCACTATGGAGTAAGAAATAAGGCTCTTGACCTTTTGACTTGTTATTTAGACAATAGAATTCAAAAGGTAGATGTTAATGGAAAAATATCTCCCGGCGCTAAGGTCACAATGGGCGTTCCACAGGGCTCAATTTTGGGACCATTCCTGTTTCTTATCAATATTAATGACTTGCCTTATTATGTAGGAAAGAATCACGGGATTGTGTTGTTCGCTGATGATACTTCTTTATTATTTAAAATCAAACGACAATTAATTAATTATGACGAGGTTAACAATGCATTATCTAAAGTGGTTCATTGGTTTAGTACTAACAATCTTTGCCTAAATGAATCAAAAACTAAATTGATTAAATTTTCTACCCCTAATGTAAGACAGGAGAGAACCAACGTGGAATTAAATGGATCTGGGATAGATCCTGTTGAGTCAACTGTATTTTTAGGAATCACCATAGATAAGAAGCTGCAATGGGGCCCACATATTAAAAAACTGTCCGGCAGGCTTAGTTCAGCGGCGTATGCAGTTAAGAAAATTAGACTTTTAACTGACGTTGATACTGCTAGGATAGTTTACTTTAGTTACTTCCACAGTATTATGTCATATGGAATACTCCTGTGGGGTAATGCCGCAGATCTCAACGCTATTTTTGTGCTTCAAAAAAGAGCCGTAAGAGCTATCTACAATCTGGCTCCCAGAGATTCGCTTAGAGAAAAGTTTAAGGAGATAAATATTTTGACAGTGGTGTCACAGTATATTTTTGAAAATTTAATGTATGTAAAGAAAAATATTAATAACTTTAAAAAGAGAAGTGATGTTCACTCGGTTAATACACGTGGTAAAGATGACCTTAGTTTACATGTTACTCGTCTCCACAGAGTAAGTAATTCTTTTGTAGGACAGTGTATACGTTTCTATAATAAGCTTCCCAATGGTATCAGAGATCTGCCTATAAATAAATTCAAATGCACTGTTAAATCTAAACTTGCTAAAAAAGGCTACTACAAAATTTCCGATTACTTGGAAGACAAAACAGCCTGGGAATGAACTGCTCAAATAGTTTTAGTTTTAGAATACTAATTTTAATTTTAAGACTGAATACAGCAAATGTCATAGTGAAAAGTGTTTTGCTGGATGATGTCTTATGTACTCGTATTTTTTTAATATATTTTATTTTTTATTTCAAGACGCAAGGCTACTGGGATTTTGGTTCGGTCATGCTCGCCATCGAAAAGTCTCTGCTTGTGGCGGCTTTGTGTGGCGGGTCACCCCCTTCCCTCTAATATGGTTGAGGGGAGTGATGGCTGCTGCTCAAGTCAACTCGTGCGCGGGTGCTGCTTGGGGGGACTGGTCCGGCCGCTGTCCTTTTATCCTTTTTTTTTTTTTTTTCTTTTTTTTTTTCTTTTGTAGTCTAGCAGCAAAATTGATTATTACTTTATTTACGTTCTGAAGGCAATTCACTTGAGCTTGTAAATTATTCTTGGTGTGTATCTAACTTAGACGACTTGTGACAAAAGTTGGTAATATGTTAAAGTGCTTTGTGTCTTGCCTGACGAGGCACTGCTTAACAGCAGAAGGTAAATGTTTAACGTGTGCCACTGTGATTTTGGATCGGTCATGCTCGCCATCGAAAAGTCTTTGCTTGTGGCGGCTTCGTGTGGCGGGTCACCCCCTTCCCTCCAATATGGTTGAGGGGAGTGATGGCTGCTGCTCGAGTCAACTCGTGCGCGGGTGCTGCTTGGGGGGACTGGTCCGACTACTATCCCTTTGGCATTTTAGTTTGTTGTATTTTCGTCGTATTTTTTATTTTATTTGATATTTTGAACGGCAGGACACACTGTCGCTGGTGCTGATCTAATTGTAAAAAGACAAACTTTGTTTTAAAAAAAAATGTGAAAAAATGACAAGCCCGCTGAGTTTCTTGCCGGATCTTCTCAGTTGAGGCCGCGTTGTGATCCGGTGGTAGCTTTTAAAAAAAATGACCGTTCAAAAGTGCTAGCGTTAAGCCTATTTGAAATAAAAATTTTTGAATTTTGAATTTGAATTTTGAATTATGAATTTTGGCCTTTTAGTTTGTTGTACATTCGTCGTATTTTTTTTCTGTCTTATTTGATCTTTTTAACGGCAAGACACACTGTCGCTCTGACCTAAATGTAACAAGACACACTGTTTAAAAAAAAGTGAAAAAATAACAAGTCCGCTGAGTTTCTTGCTGGAGCTTCTCAGTTGAGGCCGCGTTGTAGCTTTTCTTTTAAAAAAACCATGACCTTTCAAAAGTGCTAGCCTATTTGAAATAAACTATTTTTGACTTGACTTTTGACCTCGCTCGGTCGGATGATCCTCCCTTTGGCATCGCTCTGCAATACACCACTGCGATCTCCGAGATGCCCGCTAAGCATGGGGATCATAGCAATCGCTCCCTTCTAAGGTGGGAGGCATTTGTTCAGCAGTGGTCGTCTTTCGGCTCTGATGATGATGATGATGATGATGATGATGATGATAATGTATATTAATTAACACATCTGTATTTTCAGCTGCAACAAAGGGCGTCGGTAATGTTGGTGGTAAGTTTAATTAGTAGATGGCTGATGGCTGCTGCTCGAGTCAAACCGTGCGGAGTGCTGCTTAGGGGGACTGGTCCGACTACTATCCCTTTGGCCTTTTAGTTTTTTGTAATTTTTGTCGTAATTTATTGTTTTCTTCTTTTCTCCCTTGCTTTATGTTTCGAACGGCAGGACACACTATTGCTAATGTCAATTCAATTGTAACAAAACACACAATGTTTAGAAAAAAGTGTAAAAATGACAAGCCCGCTGAGTTTCTTGCCGGATCTTCTCAGTTGAGGCCGCGTTGTGATCCGGTGGTAGCTTTTAAAAATTTGACCATCCAAAAGTGCTAGCGTTAAGCCTATTTGAAATAAAGATTTTTGACTTTGACTTTGAGTTAAAAGGCCATTAAAGTACTTCCCCACAAAGACGATAAAAATGGTATTTCTGTTGCCCTAAATCTAAGAAATAGGGATAATTTCTTTATGAATTACAGATTTGCTTAGAGCATTTATTAATCTTGAGGATAGTGGCTTTAAATTTTAAATATATTGCATTTTATTTACTGATTTCTACTAATCTTTGAAAGTAGTTTTTCATAAAACGTTTGGAAGGGTGAACGTTGTATTCTTAATATGCAATTACTATTTACTATGACACTCTTACTACGTATTAAAAAATCAGGTTATATGTAATATGTACTCAAAGGACACTGTGACCTCACTTTTTTGATTTTTTGACCAAATATTAAAAAAAAGAACTTTTTATACACAAAATTTTAACGTCCGAAATCACGGCCTGTTTACTCTTAAATGCTATAAGATCCGTAAATAATAATTACACCAAAATAAAGTTCGTATTTTTGACAACAAAACCTAATACAAACAATTCTGTATTTTTTATAAAAAAAATAGCAAAATTAATAGTCAAAAAAATATGTATAAATTCTCATGTGCTCGAATGGAGCACTCAATGCCGCCAAAGAGGGTGCCGCGCAAGCGCTTGTCGAAAAAAGACCTGAAGAAGAAAGAATTAATTTAAATTTG
This sequence comes from Furcula furcula, assembly GCA_911728495.1. Taxonomy (NCBI): domain Eukaryota; kingdom Metazoa; phylum Arthropoda; class Insecta; order Lepidoptera; family Notodontidae; genus Furcula; species Furcula furcula. Next base: position 13,380,219 of record OU452265.1, on the reverse strand, counting down.
AATTTCTCTTGTAATTAATTTCATCATCATCATCACCAGCTGGAAGACGTCCACTGCTGAACATAGGCCTCCCCCTTCGGACGCCACAATGAACGAAAATTGGCTATTTGCATCCATCGGTTACCTGTGACGCGCACAATGTCGTCTGTCCACCTAGTGGGAGGCCTGCCTGCGCTGCGTCATCCGGTTAGTGGTCGCCACTCGAGAACCTTTCTTCCCCAACGGTTATCAGTTCTCCGAGTGATGTGGCCTGTCCTTTGCTGCCATTTTAGGAGCTATGCCAGTGACCTTGGTTCTTCGGCGAATTCCCTCATTCCGAATTCTGTCGCGAAAAGAAACTCCAAGCATAGCTCTCTCCATAGCACCATAAGTGACTCTGAGCTTATCTAGAAGGCCAACAGTTGGAGACCACGTCTCAGTACCATTTATGTCATCACTGGCAACACATACTGGTTAAAAACCTTCGTCTTCAGGCACTGCGGTATTTCGGACGAGAAGATTTCGCGTAGTTTCCCGAACGCTGCCCATTCGAGTTGGATTCTCCTCTTTGTCGAAGTTGGACCGACCTAGCTAGATAGTTTGTCCTAGGTAGGTATACGTAGTGGTCAACAACTTCGAGTGTATCGTTCGCAACTACTACCGTTACATTAGACATGATCTGCGTCTTGTCCATGTTCATTTTAAGACCCGCCTTCGATCAGCAGGCGGGTCTTGAACCCTCGAACTTGAGCATCGCATTGAGCTCCTCCAGCGACTCTACCATAATGACTATATCATCGGCAAAACGAAGGTGAGTGATGTATTCGCCATTGATTTTGATGCCGAATCCGTTTCAGTTGCTTGAAAACGTCCTCCAATGCGTTTGTGAACAGTTTCGGAGAAATAACGTCTCCCTGTCTCACACCTCGCTGCATTGGGATTGGTTTCGTGCTCTCGTCCTGTAGTCAGATCGACATGGTGGCGTTGCTATACAAACATTTCAACACCTCGATGTACCTATAGTCAATGTAGCACTGCTGGAGGGACTGCAACACCGCCCAGGTCTCGATTGAATCAAATGCTTTTTCGTAGTCCACAAACGCTAGACATATGGCCGAATATACTCCTCGATTTTCTGTATAATCTGGCGAAGCGTATGTATGTGGTCTACGGCGCTGATGCCGCGCGGTGATGCTCAGCCGTGATACAGACAGACAGACAGACAGACAGACAAAAATTAAAAAAATTACATTTTCGGCCTCAGTATCGGTTATAGAATGCCTTCCAAAAATAATTTTCAAAATATCTTCAATGTACAGAATTAGACCTGTTACAGTTTTATTATAAGTATAGATAGATAACTAAAAATAAAAACCACTTATATAACTGTCCACTACGTACCCGCCAGCAGAAGTAGAAGAGTCACTGAGAAACAAAATACACAACACAAAAATCATTAGAACGAAAATTATGAACTTTATTACTAGTGAAACAAAAATGTGATAAATGAAGAACAGCTCTACCGATTTTGTGCAAACTTCACATAAACCATCTACTAAATAGTCCGAACAAAGCCTAAATATTTGGTTTGGATAGGTGAGCCCGTTCTTGAGTTATAAAATTACAACGAAAAGTGGCATTGATTTTTATAGATATAGATTTCAGTATAGGAGACTATTATAGAAGTAATAATTATGATATTTCTTGAGATTTAGTAAGCCAATATCTGTTATTACATCAATTTCTTTATATCCACAGAGAAATCTCAAGAACTGCCATTTAAAACTGCTAGTAATAATTGATGATGCGTGCATGAATGGTAATATAAAGTGTGCCTGTATATTATACTCCACCTACCTATCAACCAGTTTCACTGTTTGAATTTCGTAATGTTACATACTATATATACAATACAATACAAATACACTTTATTGCACATACACACAAAGATACATATTTAAATTAGATTAATAAGACATCTTAGTGATACAATTTTAGGCGGTCTTATTGCTAATGCGATCTCTTCCAGACAACCTGGGGTGAAAGAGACAATGTAATATTGTCAAGAGACAATATAATATATTGTCTCTTTCGAATAAATAACTAAAGAAACAAATAAATAAAGAAAAAAAATAAAGAACTAAATTTATTTGAAATAATATGCCCGGATCTGACTCTATGAACAATATTTATTAGATTTATATTATGTTTATTATGCAAAATACCTATAATCATAATGATTTTATTTTGTTTCAGATCTTGTCAACGATGTCTTGGGTAAAGACAGCAGTAAAAACAAAGCCGGTAAATACTTAAATTATGAATATTTTATTGGCCTGTAATAATACCAGCCCTTGTTAATGTCCCACTGTTGGGCACGGGCCTACCCTCAAGTTGAAGGGGCTTAGACAATAGACCCCACGCTGGCCAAGTGCGGGTCGGCGCACTACACACGACAAAGCTAGTTAGGCCTTCTCAGATATGGAGGTTGCTAGATACGTGAA